>OU342639.1:5794267-7044267 GCA_910589415.1 Malachius bipustulatus
CGAAATGAACTCTTTGCTCACGACTCCTGTTCAGTGATTAGTTTGAACGATATTAAAAATTATTTCCCGCCGGGTACGTTGTTTGAAGACTATTGGCCTAAGAAAAACGTCGACTCGCAATTATTAATATCCGGCAACACTAGGAGTCAGTCGGTAGTGCAATGGACTAGACAGCCGGTGGCGCCGCCCATGCTGTCTCCCTCACCGAAGCCGGCGGCGCAAGCCAAGCCAGTAACCAATAACGCCTTGCACAATACACACCTCTATTCCAGCTACGGTCTGCAGCCGATTTCAGGGGCTCAGCCAATTTACCACAACGCTCACACGCAGCAGACGCAGCCGCAGCCTCGGACTGTGTCGAGTGCTCGTGCTGCCGCCGCATACACGGCCAATGCTAATGCTCGACAGATGCGGACCTGCCTCTACTACCCCAACATGGCTCAGAATCCACCTCCTCTCATCAGACCTGCCCCTGCACAGCAGCCGTAAGTTTTCTTATTTTTACGTATTTTCTACAATAGTACTTACATTCAGCCAAAAATTTTGGTGATTTTTCAGAAATAACATGTTGGCTGCCTATATCTAGTTGCTGTACTCATACTAAAATCACAATCATTCTTAAAACCTACATTTTGAAAAAATATTTCGATACTAACAGGTCCCTAGTCGATATACCCTCAGTTATTGACGTGGACGTGCCTTCAAAGTACTAAGAAATTAGTCTTAGATTCACCCCAAACACTGTTTGTATGCAACAGAAATATAATAGGGCCCAGTCCCAGTATAGATTCAGTAGGACTTCAGGACTTCCTTTTCCATGGGTTGGTTGTTGGTTGATAGAACAAAAGCTGATGACTGCAGCTTACTTTGCTCATATTTACAAAACCTGAAATTTTATTTTAATCTCTTATGTCAGTAAGACTCATCTTCGTAGATCTTGTGAATTATTTCTAACTGGGGTAGTTGAAACTAAACTAGTAGGAGCCCCCAATTTGCATAAAATATTGATCAATATTTTTGAGTAGTTATAGTGTTAACTTAATGAGATATGTCTCAGTCGGAGGTCAAATCGACTGCAATCTTAGTTTACCGAGGCTTACTGAAAACTGTTTCAGCTCATTTCATGATATTCTGACAAAGATATTTTTTCTTGTTACAAAAAATCTGTTTTATGAGATTTTCACATTTTATAAAGCAATTTTCGCCTTGCTTTCAGCTTCAGCTCAAAGAGACCCCCCTCCCCCCCCCGGAAGGATTTTGTGTTTGAAACTATTCCCAAAAATTCAACTTTTGACAGGTTTTTTCGAATTTTGAGGGAAAAAATTTCAAATAAGAAAAATTGTTTGTAAGAACGACATCACACTTTTTTTCTTCTAAGCAGCAGGGTTAGAAAAATTCTCGATCCACCCAACAATACTTCAAATTTGCGTCGCAAATGGTAAATTTATTGTTAGGTATTCAGGCTACTCTTGTTCGGGTCGAAAAATTTCCCGTAGCCGTAGGTGTTTTTTTAACTAAATTTTTTTTTTTCACATGTTGGTCCGCACAGCTCATTTTTTTAAAGAATTTTTTTGTTTAGTTCTCCCTTTCCCCATCACTTCCAACTTCCAAATTTTGCCAGAATTGAATTTAATTAGATGGAATTAGGCGATTAACTAAGTAGCTTAAATTAAGTAGCTAAGACTAAATTAAGTAGCTTAATTGTGTTTTTTAGGTGTCTCAAGTTGGGTGTTAGTAGAGCGACTATAGCAGATCAGTAATTTTATAAACTGATAATTAGATGCTAATTAAGTACTGTATTTCGAAATTAGGTGCTCTCATAGTTTTCAAGAAAACAAGTGATTTGCCAACTGAATAATTCAACAAATCCATAATTAGACCCTAATTAAGTGCCCTAGTGTGAAATTAAGTACTCTCATTAACAGTTTTCGAGAAAACGATTGATCCCTCAAATAAAAAAACAAGTTGGAAAAAAACTGTCAGAATAAAACATAATTTAAAAAATCCAACAAGCCCTTAATTAGATGCTAATTAAGCCCTAGTGCGAAATTAAATGCACACACAGTTTTCTAAGAAATGATTGGTTTGCCTGCCAACTTAAAAACATGTCGACTGAGTAGTCAGAATGAATAAACTCTGACTTTTTGCAGAATTGCTTATCATTGGTGCTTTTATTATTCAACTGCTTAAGTAAGTTTTTGAATGTTTGATTTTTAATGTTGTAATAAAAAAAAATTCATGAATTCTAAGTATGTAGTTTTATTCTGACAGTGCCTCTGCTAGCTTATTTTTTTGTTAGTTGACTTGGCAAATCAGTTGTTTTCTCTAAAACTATTAGATCACTTATTTTCGCTATGAGGACACTTAAATTATCCATTCATAAAATTGATCTGTTACAGTTGCTCTGTTGCTCTGCTAACTCAAGTCAAGACACCTGTTTTATTCCTTTTCTCAGTCACTTCTTTGGTTGTAGATCTTCTGTTCATCAGGGGTTGTTAATATATAGATTTTTGCATTTCATCGGACCTGGTCAGAATCACGTTTTCATCACGACCTCAAAACTGGAAAGTTGCAAAAAAGCCCGTGTAAAGATGGCACATCAAAATCAAGCGCCCCAAATTTTGACATGACTTCTTAGTTCTTCCGGTATAGTTCTATAGTTCTGAGAGGGGTGCAGCAATAGTTCTCAAGCTCAAATTTATATTTTTTTTATTAAAAAAGGGGTGCTAACTTCACGCCGCACCGCAAATTTGGAATGCAACAGTTTCTGGGTGCTCTTTCTGTTCTAGACGAATAGTTCTAGAGTTCTCGATACAAAGTTGACATAGCTCTGCAAAAATAAAGCCAATATCGCAAAAACAGTTTTCATTAATTTTATTAAATAGCGCCTGTAGGAAATACATGCCAGCGTCTCTGAGCCTCTTCCAAACTTCAGCCGGAATGTTATCAGGTCCCGTTGCCTTATTATTGGCCATTTTGCTGATGGACACTCTGACCTCTGTGCACGTTATTTCATCCAAAGGACTTTCAATTGGAGGCAGCAGCTTAGAATAGTACTCTACCCGTCTTATTTTAATGTCCTCCCTATTTGCAGCCTTGCTCCATGCCACAGCCCATTTGACATCCTTTTTTGCGCCTCGATATGCGTTTTTATCTTCATCACTGATTGTTTGTGGCCACGTTGTAAAACTGATTTTCTTTGTTTGGACATTTTCATGTATGTACTTCCGGATTCAAAGAGTGACTTTTGATACCTCTATTTCCGTCTTTGACAGTGGCAGTTTCTTGTATGTGTTTTACCTTTACCAGATCTGTGCAGAGATTTTCACCCTCTAAACATTCCACCTTGAACCATCGAATTCTCTCTACTTTCTCTGTTCTAACTTTATTTGGCCTTGGCGTTATGAAGTCGCCTACTAGGAGTCGGTGTTGAGATGTTAATGGTTCTCCGGGTATAACTTGAGACTTTTTGAAGGTTTTCAGCATTCGTCTGTCTGCGAGGATGTAATCTACTTGACTGCAAATTCCGCCACTCTTATAGGTTATTAAGTGCCCTCGAGGTTTGGTGAAATAGGTGTTGATGATTGCCATGTTGAAAGTAGCTGCAAGGTCGAGTATACCTTACTCTCAAAAATTACAGAGAAAGCTGTCTCGTTGCGAAGTCTGCATATTAGTTCTTTTCTGTAGATCAAATCAATATATTTTATTGATTTTTTGTCGTAGATTTACGTGTTATAGCCAAGCAGCAATTTTAGAAATAAATTTTTTCTCATAAGTTATACATAGGTACATTAACGCTATATTGATCGTTTCAGCGTCCAATGGTTCTTAAGATTCCAATAAATTTAATAGCAATAACAGATATTTTGCATCATACTACTTATACTCAGTAATTAATTAATATAAAATGCTCTACTTTAGAATTAACATTTTGAACTTAACATAGTCTGGCTCTGGAGTATTTATGGGCCGTGTATGGATTACATCTATTCCAAGGTTGTCTGGGAACCAGGTTCTTTGCGTCTGGATTTTTATTGAGGAGGACATCACTTTACCAATTTATGTTTTCTGAAGTGCGAATTTATGTTTTCTAAAGTGCCTATTGCCTTGCTTGGCTATTTATTTGGCTAGGACTTAGAACATTGCATCAGAGGCTTAAGTTAAGCTGTAATGGTCTAAATTAGTCACTCTGCTATATGGAGGGACTCTAGTCTATATTTCTATTAGTTCATGTTTATAGTTAATTTATTAACTATTTCCAGGAACAATTTGAATATCAATATTATTTGATTTTTAAAATTAAATAAAAGTACCTACGTTATGACTAAAGGAGGAAATTCTTTAATTTTCGAGTACCTACTGAATAATATCCAGACCGATTTGGCCCTCAAATAAACCAGTCTATGCGCATAGTAATTGGATTTGGGACCTATTATTTGGGATTTTATATTTTTTACTGAAAACAAACCAGCATTACTACTATATCCCTATCCAAAGCTGAATGGGGAATATTTATTATTTTATTATCTACTGGACTTTTAATTTATGACAAAGATACTTGAGCAAACAGGTTCTCTTCTTCAGTCTCGGAAATGGTGTTGTGACGTCATATAATAACACATAAACCCAAATATTTGACGATGACACAAATTGATATTCATTGCATCCCCAACAATAACTATACTCTTTCACTTAACTTGTCACAATCACTTCACTCTGTTTTCTAACTCACTTGTGGTACTTCAGCTTTCATCGGCTTCCAAACTACCATTGACTGCTCCGGTGGCACGCTCTTGTATATATTTCTGAGGTACCATCGAACTCATCTAGATACATATGTCATTCCTATCATGTCATTAGAGCGCCCCGCTCGAAACCTATTCGCTGTCTCCACAGTAGGGTGCCAGACGATTCAGGTGGACTACCTTCATCTTGCACTTGGGGGCACCGCTTCTCTGAATCCTATACACCACGTCGTTTATCCTTTTAATAATGGTGTAAGGTAAGGCCCTTCTCACGATGGCATAAACTTGGGCGACAAACCCTTTTTCCTAGTCGGATTATAA
Organism: Malachius bipustulatus; assembly: GCA_910589415.1. NCBI lineage: Eukaryota > Metazoa > Arthropoda > Insecta > Coleoptera > Melyridae > Malachius > Malachius bipustulatus. The sequence goes on from OU342639.1 coordinate 5,799,334, forward strand.
AACCAGACCTTGTCTCCTTCTGTGAAGCCGCCGGAGTTTGCCTTCAAGTCGTACCTCGCCTTCATTCGGTCGCTGGCCAACTTGATCTTCCTCCTGACAAGAGAATGCTGAGTTTCTGACATAGTTCGACATAGTTTCTGATCTCGGATGGTGGACTGCTTGGTGAACTGTAGACGAAGTCACAGGGTAGCCAAATCTCCTTGCCGAATATAACCTTGGCTGGCAGTCTCAAGGATGGCCGCCCTGGACGACATCAGCAACAAAGGCCTGGTCCCAGTCTCTCTGATTGTTGCTTACCACCTTCGACAGATGCTCCTCCATTGTTCGATTAAACCGCTCCATCCTGTTGACATCGGCTTAGAACTCCTGTAGAGATTCTTTCGGTTTCTGCTCATTAACCGATTTTGGAAAACCTGCTCCATATGGCGATTGCCAAATATGCCATATGGCGCTTGCCCCCAAAGAGCAAGAATCAGTGTCATTGCCTTCTCTGCGTCGTTCCACCCGTTGGCCATTCAGGTTGCCTGAATTTCCAGAGGGTGTTGTTCCGTCGTAGAATGCTTCCGAGAATGCTTCACCTCAGAACATTCGAGACTTCTGAGTTTCTTCTCGAAGACGATCTTCATCTCCTCTACAAACAGTTTTGTTTTATGTTCCACCAATTTCACTTGATTGCGAACTTCACTGACTTCGTTGCCAACATTGTTGACTTCATCACGAACACCATCAACATCTTGTTTCTTTTTATTTAATTCACCCACATAATCGTCCCTTTGCTGCTGAATCACTTTTAGCAGCTTCTCTTCACTGTCTTTCTGTTGCTTTAGGTCATCTTCGAGCTTCTTAATGATATTTTTCTGCTCTCCCTGGCCATTTTTGAGCATTAACATCATTTTCTCCAACATTTCCTCGGACATTCTTTTACTTTCAGTATTTTTCCCACTTCGTAAATTAACCATTAATTAACTAATCTTTTTGCTGGAATCCGTATTCGGCTTCTGGCACCAATGTTAGGGTCTTACACTTAAATTAAAGTCTTACAAAATTCTTTATTCTTTACGACGACAATAACTGTTGTGATTGAAGTGCTATCGAATGTATAAGTTTTAACTTTGAAAATTAATTATAACACAGAACTTGGAATCACATTAATCTGACTTTTTTAATTACTCAAAAACAACTGACATTTATAAACAACTTCAAAGGTAACTTAAAATATTAAAACTACAATTCTCCCCCACTAATTTTTAAAAATAATTAGAAAATGCAAAAGACATATCAATTTCTTGCAGACGGTGTATCCAAGATATAGTCAGCAAGATATCTAGGAGGACGAATGTTACGTTGAGAGCGTCTAGGCAATTCTCGCTCTCTAGGTTCAATTACATTAAGTTGTTGGTAAAGTTGTTCATTTTCTTCTGATGCTTCAACGGCAGGTTCAGCAGGTGCTAACATTCCATGTTGTGCGTGAAAACCATTTTGGATAAAGGTTTGGTCTGGAATCATTGGAATTGACTGTTGGGTTCCGGTGATCCGATTTCCAATGTCTTCTTCATCAACTGGCTCTGTATCAGTGGCAAACGAAACTTTTTTATTCATTATATTTGTGCTTCTTAATTGATCTATATGACGTTTATAAATATATCCGTCATCTAGCTTTATCAAGTAATGAAGATACCCATACTTCTTCAGAACTGTACCTAAGTGTCAGGTAGGTTTTTTGTTCGAGTAATATCGAGATAGTACTCTCTGTCTTCAATCTTAAATGATCTGATTCCAGGAACTGGTGGTAGAGAATTAGTTTGCTCGTGATATGGCTTTATAGCATCTAATCTTATGCGCATAGGTCTCTTCAGATATAATTCAGCAGGGGTTCTCCCCTCAGCAAGTGGAGTAGCTCTGTACCAGTTCATAATTTTTTGAAGTTTCTGATTGAGATTTAGAGGTTCATTTTTCATGGCTGTTAAGCGATTCTTGATGGTACGCACATTCCTTTCAGCAAGACCATTGGTTGCCGAATGACCTGGTGCTGAGAATTTTTGAAATATACCATTTGAGTAGCACCATTTCTTGAACAATTCGCTAGTGAATATGGTCGCATTGTCGGAGACAAGAACCTTTGGAAGTCCATGGGTAGCAAAAATGTTTTCCAGCAATTCGATGTTTTTTGAAGTTGATGGAGCAACATTCGAAACTCTTACTTCTACCCATTTCGATTTTGCATCGACTACAATCAAAATATGTTTATCTTCGTAAGGTCCTGCATAGTCTATGTGGACGCGATCCCAGTTTTCTTGTGGTTCCTCCCATGGGTGAATTGGTGCTTTTGGTGGACTAGACTTAGTGTTGGCACAGGTTTCACAAGAGTTGGCAATGTTTTCAATTGCACGATCCATGCCAGTCCATGTACCGGGTGTCCCAACACTAGTGTCCACCCCCTAAATCGAGCTTAATTTTAAAAATAAAAAATTGAAACTTTCAGGATTTGTGTACTTGATATAGGACCACGGAATGGCATAATCAGTTTCATTAAGAAAAATTTACTTCGGGCGCCAGCGATAAAAAACTGTAAGATGGTGGTAAATTGTCGAAAAAAAAATCGATTTTTTTCAATACATACGTAGAAATCAATTAATAAAATCAATATCGCTTGAAAGAAATGTGAAAAAACTAATTATAAGGCTTTATTTAAATAAAATATAATTATATAGCAATGACAGGTAGACAATATAATCTGAACAATATAATCAATATTATCTGAAAACGGTAGGTGCAATAAGTTTTAAGACAAAGTAAATAAGGCCCAAATAAATAGGAGGACGGCTCTTGCTGGGCTAGCCGGCACAATGAACTTGCACTGGACAGTGTCGTAGTATGGACTCATGAAAAAGGTGATTATTAAAAAGATATTAAAAATGTTTTTTAATGAAACTAATTATGCCATTCCGTGGTCCTATTTCAAGTACACAAATCCTCAAAGTTTCAATTTTTTATCTTTAAAATTAAGCTCGATTTAGGGGGTGGACACTAGTATTGGGACACCCGGTACAGTAGCGACGAGCCAACTGTTTCGTCTTGGTGATTCCAATGTGTACACTATGAAGTTCTTTCAGGATAATTTCTTGAAGTGATCTAGGAATTACAACTCTTTGACCTTTGAATAAGATACCATCATCAAGAATGTACTCTCGGTGACTAGAATTATCACTGAGAAGACTATTCTTGATTTTTGAAAGTATTTCATCTTTATCTGTTTCTCTCGCTATTGTTTCAGCAGTTACTACTTCAGATGAAATTTGATATATTGCATCGGAACAAATATGATGGACTTCTCGATTGATAGCTATATCTGTAGTTGAATATTTTGAATTAATTGGTGCTCTAGATAAGCAATCAACATTGACGTTGTCTGTCCCTTTTTTTTTTGAACTTGGTTTCATAATCGAATCCTGATAGAAATGACGCGTATCGAAGAAGTCGGGCTGATGTCATCGCTGGTAGCTTCTTGGATTGATGAAAAATATGGATAAGTGGTTTATTGTCAGTAACAAGTTGAAAATGATGACCATAAAGGTATACAGGGTGATCCCGAAATGGCGGACACGGTATACAGGGTGTTGTAGAGGATGTTCAGAAAGACTGTAAATTTAAAACAAAAATGGTTTCCTCGGCTTCGTTACCGAGATATAGGGTGTCCTTTTTCGAAAATTTAACTCAAAATGACAGTCAACTTTAAACAACCTCCACTGTCAAAGCACATGATTTGACGTAACTATTACGATAGTGTTTGCTTTTTATTTTTTTTTATTATCGGGAACGGAATTACAGGCTTTCAAAGTTTACCTATTCCCTGAGTTCAAAACAATTTTTCAATGTGGCATCGTTGTTCAAATTCGAGGTCAACAATGCAACTAAAATAAATTTTGAATAATATCATCGAATATGTATCCGCGCAACGATTATTGTTTTTAACTTTGTTGGATTTGCCATTTCATATGTTTCCATGGTAACATCTATCTGGGTATTATTTATTTATTTATTTATTTATTTCACCACCACATAACATACATAATATCGAAATATTCAAATTAATTACAACAGGTTGTTATCAACTCCAATGACACCAATATAAACAACAAAAACTTCCCAGCAAGGAGGCACCATATGTGCCTGTACGCTGGTGTGGCTTACATACTTAAAACTAAGAAAAAAACAACAATACCCAAAATCAATGCAAAATCAACAAAAACAAACAACTCATAACCAGAGCTCAATAATAGAGAAGGAAAAGAAAAACAGATACAGGACCAGAAAACAAAACAGACTACTATAAAACAGTCAGCAAAGGCACTGCCAACAGGACGATAGTCCAATGGCCCTTCAAATAAGTATCACCTCATAGTCCTTTGCACCAGACTTTCAAAATTGTTCTCTCTCTTTTCCCCCTTACATTGTTCAGAATTTTTAAATCATGCGGTAGTCTATTAAACACCATAATAGCCTCGTATCTATAACGACATTTTCCACTATTTAGATGACAGTTTAAAAGTGGGATACTCTTATTTCTAGTTTTGCTCGTACCAGTCAGGTACTCTTCCCGCAATGCACAATACTCGTAAAGTAGACATTCAAAACTGTAAGCCTGTCCAATTTTCAGTGGCTTCACCACTAGTTGTACATCATCATATCTGTTTTCAAAAATAATCTTGAGAATTCTCCTCTGCAATGACTCCAATGGTCTCAATACGCTTTGATAAGCGGATCCCCATGCCAAAATACCATAAGTTGCGACACTGTGAAACAAAGCGTAGTATACAGGGTGCACTATGTATCCTTCTCTATATTGCTATCTCCTAAACGCTAAGAGATACAGGCTCGGTTAAATTTGAGAAAAGATGCGCAGTTTTGTGGCCATCTCGAATTCGTCAAAACATGCAAGATATCTGTGACCGTTCCTGAAATATCCTGAAAAAACTGAAAAATCGAAATTTCTTATTTTCGTCATATCTTTTTTATTATTGGAAATTAATAAATAATTTTTTGTAGGCTTACATAAGCCGTTAAGAGCTATCCATCTGACATTTCAAAAATTTTCAAGGCCTACTAGATCCAAGAGTTTTCACAGTCAACTTTCGTTTTTCTTATGGCCGCCATATTGTTTTTTTATGTCGTTCGATATGAAAAAAATAATGAAAACCAAAAATCAATTAACTTCAAAAAAATTTTTTTTAAATTTTTATTCTTCTTTTTTCAAAGAAAAACCAAAAAAAAAATCGTCGAAAAACATCAACATCTGTAAAATACGCCGAAATAGTGCTTGCCTTATGGTTTTTTAATTTATCTATGAAATTCGGTCTAAAAAGTTGTCTTTTTTTAAAGAAAAAAGAAGAACAAAAAATGTTTTAATTTATTTTTTGAAGTTTAACAATTTTTAGTTTTTATGATTTTTTTTATACCGAACAACATAAAAAAACAATATGGTGGCCATAAGAAAAACGAAAGTTGACTATGAAAATCCTGGGATCTAGTCGGTTTTGAAAATTTTCGAAATGTCAGATGGGTAGCTCTTGACGACTTATGTAAGCCCACAAAAAATTATTTATTAATCTCCAATAATAAAAAAGATGTGGGACAAATAAGAAATCTCGATTTTTCAGTTTTTTCAGGATATTTCACGAACGGTCACAGATATCTTGTATGTCTCGACGGAATCGAGATGGCCACAAAATTGCGCTCCTTTGGACTTGTTTAACCGACCCTGTATCTGTTAGCGTTAGGAGATAGCAATATAGAGAAGGATCATGGTGCACCCTGTATAATATTAAGCAATTGACCAGTTTTCAATATAAATTTAAGTCTATAAAAAACGTACAACAAATATTTTGTTCTTTTTATAATTTTGGTTATGTGACCTTCCCACCGAAACCTGCTATCTGAAATCAGACCAAGGTACCCGCTCTCATCCCTCCTACTGACCACACAACCATTCACTACCACAGAAAAATCACTAGGTATTGAATCGATATATTTACCAAAAGTCATAATTGTAGGTTTTTCAATGTTTGTGGCCAATTTATTCATATAGAACCAATGAAGCACTATATGTAATTTATCAGTCAATACCGTATTCAATCGAGGCCAGGAGCTCGAACTGCAAAATATAGCCGTACCATCAGCAAATGAAGTAACGCCCTCCACCTGTGAGAGCAGTGAGTTCACATACACAAGAAATAACACCGGTCCGAGTATTGTACCCTGAGGGACTCCGATATTTATCGTTTTATAGTCACTGGTGGTATCATCAACAACAGTTCGCAGAAGCCGACCCCGAAGATAGCTCTCGAAGAGCTTCAATGTTATCCCCCTTATTCCATAATTCTCAAGCTTGTTTAATAATAATTCATGGTTAACACAGTCAAACGCCTTACGCACATCAATAAATGCCACTGCAGTCGGTTTGGATGAATCTAGATTTGTATTCACATAGTCATTCAGTGATGCAAGAGCATCTATACACCCTTTTTTCTTTTGGAACCCGTATTGTTTACTCGATATCAGTTTGTTACTAGTTAAGAAACTGTACACTCTACTATAAATTAATTTCTCAAAAATTTTGGCAAAATTTGAGATCAAGGATATTGGTCTGTAACTAGCAGTCTCATGCTTATCACCTCCCTTGAAAATTGGTATAACATCTGCTATTTTAAAATATGCTGGACAGTAGCCCAATTCGATACATTTATTAAAAATACAACTCAGTGGTAGAGCCAGATATCTACCCAATGTTTTTATAACGTTTGCATGCACTCTATCCACTCCACCAACCTTGCCTTTAAGTGACATAATCACATTCAGAACCTCATTTGCAGTGCAGGGATTCATAAAGATTGTTGATGCACAACGTGGCTCCACCTTTAAATTTGGTTTTATCATCGGTTCATTAATACTCATAGCGGTGTTAGCCCCCACATTGCTAAAATACCCATTAAAAGTTTTTGCTATTGTAGCTTATTATCAATATGTTCACCATTATTACCCCTTAAGTAGCTCAAATTCTCTTTTTTAGATTTTTTATTACCAATTTTACCCACTATAAAAGACCACAGTTTTCTGGCATCAGCTCCTGTTAAAAATCTACTCTCATAACTATTTTTTGCTTTCATCAAAAGTTTTTTCAAAGCATTATTATAGTTTTTATACCTATTAGAAGCCAATTCATTGTTCATGTCTTCCCTCCAAACCCTATACAAACTTTGTTTGGTTTTACAGGATTTCTTTAAACCTTGTGTTATCCAAGGCTTTCTACTTTTTTCACCTTTTTTAGGCCTGACCATTGACAGTACAACACATTCATTAACCATATCAATGATATTTTCAACTAACTTGTCTATATCAACACAACTATAGTCCATATCATCAACAACCGGCCACTCCATCCCATCCGCAGCTTTAATTAATTTCTTATAATCAATGACAAGTTTTTCAGTCTTGCTGTCACATTTACAGTTCAGCTGGCAGATCAGAGGGTAGTGGTCAGTTATCCTATCACTGAATTTATAAACCCCAAAGTCATAACTAGACCTTATATAAACATGATCCACACATGAACCCTCATTCTCATTACTGTATTTCGGTCTCGTTATGTCCTGCACTCCCGGTATATATCCCTTTTCCAAAAAATTGAACTGATATTCAGTTGATACACTATCTTCTTCTAGTATGTTTACATTCATATCACCCAGAACTATGTGTTGCTCTTCTCTAACTTTTGCTTGAAGAAATGAATTCAGGTCCCGAAGAAAATCCGCGACCTTATAATCAAAACATCTATACCTGTCACTTTGATTGTTCGATCTCCACTCCATAGTGATATCGTCAAAGTTCTCAGCTTACCATAAACTTGGATTTCAATTGTATGTTTAACACCGACTTTTGCATAGATTAAACACCATCTGATTTATTAATATTACTTTCATTCGTGTAAGTATTATAATTCTCAATATCCAGGATCAGCACCATTTGTCAACCAAGCCTCCGTACATACCAGTATATCTGGCTGTACACTCAGAAATGCCTCAAGGCTAAGCTTATTCGAGTTTATACTTCTGATATTAACCAACAGTATCTGCAGACCCCCACAATCTACACTATTTAAGTAATCTGATACACTGGCACACATTATTTCTCTTTTAGTGATCTCATTATATTCAACATTGTTCATTTGTTTAGACTTTTGTGAACCCAATATCAGGTTCAAATGGATAGTCGGTTTCCTCAATCACCCTCTCCAACTAGCTTTATGGCTTTCATCCAGTCCAAGACCGAACCTGACATTAGCTCCACTACAAAGCTCACATCTTACAGCAGTCTGGCCAGTACTATCACACTTGTTAGTTTCATGGTCACCAGCACATATTGCACACTTTGCTACATTTTCACATTTATTTTTATTATGAAAATATCTGCAGCACTTTCTACATCGTGATATGTTATACTCATCAAAAATTTTACATCTTTGACATCCAACATATACATAGCCTTTTAGCCTTCACTCATCAGTGTAAACTATGTATTTCTTTTAACTTCCACTATAGCATTTGAAGATCCATATCTATTAGGTCCAAAAATATGGTTGACAGTAATGTCCTCCTCAGAGATATCATTTTTCCTACACAGTTCCTTTTGTAACTCATCTTTGTTCAAACCATCAGACATATTCACTCCTATAATCTTGATCAGCGGGTTTTTAAGTTTTTTCAAATTAGCTCTTGCACTCTGTATGCTTGACAACTCTTTGGCCAGAGTTTCGATCTCATTATTTGTTTCACATTTTAATATTATTTTTTCATTATTAACTTTTTTCAAAAAATTTACTCTGACGTTTTTTTCTTTCAGTTTAATTTTAACTTAATTTAAGACCTCATTGGTCTCCTCCCGCTTATCACTTTTTATCACTATTTCAGTCAATTTCTTCTTTGCCCTCCTAGGTGGCCCACTATGACTGAGGTCGTGTACATCAGGTTTTCCAGCCGCTTGTGCATATGTACCTTTCTGCTTTATAAGATCAATATGTTGTTGTAGTAACTCGTTTTTACTCTTTAACTCCGCGTTCAATTCCACTAATAGTAGGTTCCTCTCCTGCAGTCTGCTTACCCTATCCAGAATTTCGCACTCTTCACCTTGATCTGTATTCTCACAGTGATTTGTATCTGATGACATCTTCCTATCCTTATGAGCCTTCACAGATTGATTTGGTTTCCCACTTTGATCCCCCTTTCTTCCACCAATAACTAGCCTATTATTAAACTCTTCCAGTTTTTCTATGATTTTACAAACAATATCCTCTGCTTCCTCATTCAATTTAAGAAATTTTGCCAGTCTGGTTGTCATGTCCTCATTACAGCCACACAACACGAAAACGCCTCCGATGCCTCTAATCTTCCTCTTATCAGCACAGCTAATATGAAAGATCGAGCTGCACAGCAGGCAGACACCCACTCCCGATTTTGCTTTTTCTTTACAACAGGCAAATGACCTTGGAGGCGGTAGGGGTCCCAGTTTCACATCTTCTGCCATTTTTATAAGTTATCTGGTTGTTCAAGAATCTTTAACATTAGTTACAGACTTCTTCAATAATTTTCGCCTACTCTGGCAACGCTGTGCTTAGCTTCTGCCAGTGAATTTAGTTGTTATCAATAATTGATAACAATTTATTTGGTTTCAGTTTATTTCTTGAGTTGTTATTTTATTTTACACTTTATTTCCTTTTATTTTCTCAAGAGGTCTCAAGATATTCATTAATTTCTCCAATTTCTCCAGCTTATCAACTGAATAGTTTTTTTTCTACTCCCAACCTTTAATCTGCATATTAAATATGAATCACCAGTGCTTTAATGGGTCTCATTAAGATACAAATTTTCATTAAAGCACTGGTCAAGCTATCCAATGGCAGAGGAGCATTTGCAATCGAATCGGTTCCTTTCCGCTCACAAGCGGGTCGGCAAGCCAACCGAAGTCACAGAGTTGTCATACTCACGACAAAAATTGCCTTGTGATATAAGTTCTGTATTTCTGAAAAAAAATTCTGAACGTTTATTTAATTTAGAACATAAGTAACATTCAAAGAAAATTTATCAAGATTTTATGTTACCTTAATTAATTTGATAGGTAGGTATATCGTGTAAAAGATAGGAAGATAAAGTATAATATCATTCGTAGCGCTCCGTGATAGTTCAAAGCGGCAACGCTGCGACCGTCGCTTGCGCAGGCAAACATATCGTAATTAATGGCAGTGAATGTTATTAAAATTATTAATTAATCTGAAAATCAAAGCGTAAAATTCGGAATTCGAACTTCGCATAATAAAAATTACGCAGTAGTGAGTAGTGCCCTTAAACTTGATACTAAAACATGTCTCAGCAGAATCTTAGCGACGAAGAGAAAATTTGGTACATAATATGCGTAAGCAAATAGCAACCTATCTTAACCTCTATGATCCGCAATTGTACACGGGTCATTGTTAAAATATATAATTTTTCAATCTTTTCTATGAAATAAAAAAGGGTCGTAGAAAAAATAGTGTATGGAACTCGCAGATAATGGCTATTAATACGCTCTTATGATGGTTAAGACACTCGCCTACGGCTCGTATCTTAACCATCATACTCGCGTATTAATAGCCTTCATTATAAGCTCGTTGCATAATATACTATTTACAACCACCAGAAGATAATAGGCAAAGCACTAATACACTGATTTAAATGTTATTTCAAGTCTTATTTAATCAAATATGGAGTTTCTTCAGGAGCAAACCATCACATAACAAAACCCCAATTTTTAGCAACAATTTAACACCAAATTCGTCTATTTCCACCACTCGTATCAGCTCCATATCACCAAAAATCAGAGAGGAAAGTCAATACACATGAACTTAAATGTTTATTGATATCTAATTGATCTTATTCTAGATAATCTTATTGTAGACCTAGACATTATTTTTCTGCCTGAAGAAGGGTAGTGCAGTGTTGTGACTTTTTTGTCCACAAAAGTGGTCATATCTTCTTAAGGGGGCCATACTGGAGAAAAAAGTATAAGTGAACTTAGAATCTTTAATCCACAATGGATGCTGTGGCGGTGTCCGTGTCCGCCATTTCGGGATCACCCTGTATGTAGAAACGACTCACTGAAAAGACGATTGCAAGAGCTTCCCTGTCGAGCTGACTATAATTTTGTTCTGCTGATGTAAGTGATCTTGATGCAAATGCTACTGGTTGTTCTTGACCATTCGTTCAGTGTGAAAGAACTCCAGCAATTCCTGTAGGACTCGCATCACATGTCAAAATGATAGGCAGGTTTGGATTGAAAGGCACAAGTACCTTATCACTAGCAATCTCTTCTTTCAGCTTCATGAAGGCATTTTCACATAACATAATGATGACCAAATGAATCTTGAATTTTTCTGAATTAATTTTCTTAATTGATTCGTATCTTTGCATTTCAAAATTTTATTATGTTGAATAATATGACCAAGATATTGAATTTCAGTTTTGAAGAACTCACATTTCGCTTTATTTAGATGCAGGTCATATTTCTGAAGCTTACTAAGACAATTATCCAATCTAACTTGACACTCCTCCTTCGAACGACCGTGAACAATGATGTCGTCAAAATAAGAGAGTGTTCCGTCAAGTCCTTGAAGAATATTATAAGAATATTATCAAGAATCCTGTTGAATTCACTTTGTGCAGTCTTGATACCAAACGATAGACGATTCATGATGTAAGTTCCTCGATGTGTAGAAATGGTTTGAATCTTGGCACTCTCGTGATCCATTTTTACATGTAAATATGCCTTGAACAGATCTAACCGACAGAAGTACGAAGAATCTCGAAGACTGTCTAGAATTTCATCAATTTTGCGAATTGGGTAATGAGCTGATTGAAGTTGTGGATTGACACCAATTTTGTAATCAACACACAATCTAACACGACCTTCAGATTTCGGAATACAAACAAGAGGGCTCCCCCAATCGCTATGACTTATCTTAGAAATTATACCTTCTGCTTCAAGTAGATCAAGTTCATTTTCAACTGCTTTTCTTAAGGCGTAGGGTACATCACGTTCACGAATGAAGACTGGCTTAGTGTTTTCTCTAATGCCCGGTTTACACGTATCCAGTAATTTAGTCGAGCGGTCGAGTAATTTAGTGCTCGACCTGTGTGAACACTTGTGTTTTAGTCAAGTCAGCTGGCTTGGCCGAGTTAACAGTCGAGTTTAGTAAATAGAATCCTATTCTATTTTTCCAGTCGAGTACAAGTCGAGTAGCCTTCCTCCTCCCTTTTTTCAGCTGAACTAAACGCGTGTAGACGCGTCTCGCCGCAGGTGATTATCAGATTAGTAGAGTATTCAGCAAAACAAACCAAAAAATTTGAGAGTGTTTTATAAAAATGTGTTTTATTTGCAAAACTGTTGCGCAAAACATGGAGCCTCCAAGCGCATTTCTTCTGGCCATCCATTTTCATATCCATATAGGTACCTACGCTTATTTTTGTTCAGCTCCGCAGCACACAAGTTTCTGGTTTCATCAAGAAGCATTTGTATAACTAACCGAAGATCTCGATCAAAAATTTCTCGTTTTTTGTTCATAATTTTATAAGGTGTTTTATTATAGAACGCAATTTATTTTATTATTTTATTATATTTTATTATTATTATTTTTTAACGGCATCTACTACTCGACCACTCGACTCATACTAAATAAAATACAAGTGCACATGTGGACACCTGTTTTTACTCGTCTTTTAGTTACCAACTCCACTAAATTACTTGACCTGTGTGAACAGAAAGTTCACTCTACTAAATCACTGTACTCTATTAAAGCACTGGATACGTGTAAACCGGGCTTTAGATGAAGTGACAAGTAATTGTAGGAATGCAACCAACCTTCTGCTCGAAAATTGAAGAGTATTTTTCAAAAATACTATCGATAGAATTAATTTGTACTGTGTTCTTTGGTGTTGAGTTGTCCAGATCCTTCAGGTTAATTCCTAGGTGACGAATCCATATACGACCAAGCAGTGGTAAAAACTCATCGGACACAATGTACATACATTCATTTGATATTTTATTTTGATATCTAACTTCTACTTGTACTTTACCATCTGGTTTGAATATAATTTTGGTATATGATCGAAATATTATCGGAGTTTCCTCGAGAGGCACATTGATTTTCATTCTATTATAGATGGATCTTGGTAGAAGTGTGAATCCAGCTCCGGAATCTACCTCGAATCGTTGAGGATGACCTTGAATTTTTACTGTGACAAAATATTTTGATGCATCATCAGTATGGTGTGTCTGTTCGAAAATATCAACTATATTATTGATTCCATAGTTCTCGTCTTGATAATTTTCATCTTGATTGGACACATCATCTTCAACTAAATGAGTAGTTTTTGAATATCTATGTGAATTCTTCTTTTTGGAACCCAGTAGTGTCTTGATACAAACTTTTTGAACGTGCCCTCTTAAAAAACATGATTTGCATTGTAAATTGTTATAGTTAGATTGACATGTTTGGATTCTATGTGAACTTGAACCGCACCTCAGGCAAAGCTTGTCGATTCCAAGATGTTGATAATCTAGACAAGATTTTGAACGTGAACGAACATATTGTCTATGTTCTCCTTTCTTCGAGTAACTATTTTCAGAATTTTTATTGTAACGGCGTGAAACTTTGTTAACATCCGACGAACTTGAATTAAATGTTGATGATTGCTTACATTCCAGCAGACGACTGTTTAATTGTGATGCTTCGATGGCCAAAGCTTTTTGAAATATAGCATCGAATGTATTTTTCTCTGAATGTAATAACTGTTCTCTCATTGACGTATCACAAATTCCTCTGATAAATTGAATTCTTAGGAACACATCAGCTAGGTTCTTTTCGCAATCACAAGGGGAAATAAATTCACAGTCTTCTATATCACGTCTAAGTAAATTAACAAACTCGCTAATCGTCTGGCTTTCTTGTTGATATATTGATAAAAATTTATGCTGGGCTACTAAAATGTTCTTCTTTGGACACAGTTGACTTTCAATTTTACAAATTAGGTCGTCGTAGCTGTATTCAGATGGAGACTTTGGAGATACAATTGAGACAATAAGTTGATAGGTAACAGATCCAACCGAATTCAATAACATTTGACAGCAAAGAGTTTTGTTTTGAAATATTCCTTTCATTGTCAAATAATTTTCAAATCGTTGTCTGTATATCTTGAAACTCTCTTTAGAAGACACAAAATTTTCGAAATTTGGAATCATATTGGTAGCCACAGACGTTTGAGCTTCTCCAGAACCAGTGTTATTAATGAAGAAGACAGAAGGCAAGTATACTCAATGATTAATTCATAAAAGAGTGAATTGCAGGTCAATGAGTATAAAGCACATAGAGTGCAATTACTAGCCTGTTAGATGGGGTCGGAGAATTCTCCCTCACCCTAACAGTTGTCATGATGGCTGTGCCCGAAACTCCAACTAGATTAACTTAGGAACTGCAATTAACTTGAAGTGAACTCACGGTTAGTTCTTTAAACTGACCGCTAGATGTCGCTCTATTTACACCACACGGAGATCCGTGTTAATTCTTGGCTTAAGAGGGGCCAACTTCCATTCATCCGACAGCATCCTCCAGACCAGATACTCCAGATGCAGCACACTGATGAGTTCCAGTAGAACGAAACACGTGTCTGTGCTTGTTCTGGTACTCTGGAAGGCTCTGCTGTTGGATGCGGAAGCAAACTCTCTAGTTGGAGTTTCGGGCACTGCCATCATGACAACTGTTAGGGTGATGGAGAATTCTCCGACCCCATCTAACAGGCTAGTAATAGCACTCTATGTGCTTTATACTCATTGACCTGCAATTCACTCTTTTATGAATCAGTGTTATTAATGTTTGGATGTAATCCTGAAGATATAGATTGAATCAGGAGTTGTTGATTTTTATTAAATGTTTCCATTAGCTGCATTAATTGATTTTGATCCATTTTTGTATTTGATATTGATTGTCAGATAAATTTTCTACTAGCAATTCCAAATTGCAATTCTTCGACTTTTCCTTCGTCGCCAATTCTGTTGTGATTGAAGTGCTATCGAATGTATTGAATAACTTTGAAAATTAATTATAACACAGAACTGGGAATTACATTAATCTGACTTTTTTAATTACTCAAAAACAACTGACATTTATAAACAACTTCAAAGGTAACTTAAAATATTAACAGGTTACTACAATAACCTATAACAATGATCTCCAAATCTAAATAAAAAGATCTACTAACACAACAACTTTACTTTTTCACTTCACTTGTCACAATCACTTCACTCTGCTTTCTAGCTCTCTTGCTTAATTATTAAACTCTATGGTACTTCAGTACTTCAGTCTTCAGTTTTCCATTTCCAATTTACAACTGACTACGGCGGCGTGCCTTTAAATATACATCTTAGACGTAGCTCTTGACACCACCACGCGGTCTCGAACATGTGGCGGAACCATTCTGGTATTTAGTAGAATGTGAGTTACACTGGCCTGGCATCCTGGCAATATGTCATTCCTATCATGTCGCTAGAGCTAGAAATGTCGCGAATGTGCTAAGGCATCATAATAATAATTGTAGAGAAAGTAAACAAAACAATAACAAATTTAGATCCAGAATGTTCTTTCGTAATATCAAAAAATTTGTCGATAATCGAATTTTTGGGTTTATTTCAGAACTTCACATTTAATTAATTTGATTTAATTGATTAATCGAAGAATCATAATTATTCCTTGTCAGCAAAGCATTAAATTATAATTTAAAAAAATCCTATAATCTTTTTTGTCAATGTCCACAGAAGCTAATTATTAAAATCATTCCTGTAGTTCAGCTTATTATTATTATGGCTTATTTATATTTCTATGCTGCAATTTAATTTTCATATACTAGGAATTGCTAACCAACTTTTATTTTAATTCATTCTACTACATACTTAGATCTATGCTGAAGTTAATTTTTGAAAGGTATCATTGTTTTAAAAAATGTTTGTGATTGTTTTATCTTTATTATATTTTGTTTATTTATATATTAATGAAATGCTTGTCTTAATGTGAATTTTGTCAGCTTTGAAACGCCCAGTAACTTAGTTAATTGCTTACCATCAAGCGTGCCTGTGAGGAAAAAAATGAGAAACAGTTTTAAAGAAATTTTTTCAATAAGTGCAGCTTAATATTAGTTTGGCAGCCAACATGTTAAATTATGTTTGTTATACAAAACTCCCAGGCCAATTATTTCGAAAACTAAAAGTGACATGTGAATTCTGTCAACACCAGTTTTTAGCCTCTATGATTGGCTTCACAACTGTGTAAGAAACCCGTGTAAAGTTGGTACCCCAAAGTCGAGCACCCTAAATTTTGAGATGAGTTCTCTTAGTTCTTTTAGTATAGTCTATAGTTCTGAGAGGGGTGCAGCAATAGTTCTCAAGCCCAAATATTATTTTTTTAACAAAAAAGGGGTGCTAACTTCGTGCCGCACCCCAAATTGAGAGTGCAACAGTTCCAGGGTGCTATTTCTATTCTAGACGAATAGTTCTAGAGTTCCTGATACAAATTTACTATAGTTCTGCAAAAATAAATCCAATATCGCAAAAACTGTTTTCATGCAAGCAGCACCGAGGCTACCGCGAGTAACTAAGCTCCGTTACATTAAATATCACAATAACACATGCCTCGAGTAAAAATGATGGTTCAAATATTTAAAAAATCAAATAAAGTGTGAGTTCAGGAGTTTCTGACGGTAATCTTTAATAGTTCTGCAAAAATTAACCTAATACAGCGGCATAAAGTTATAAACCGGTACGGTCCTCAGAGCTAAGAACTTGAAGCGTCTTACGCTACCCTGGCGGTCTCGTAGGTGCGAATAAGGAAGTAAAAAGGACAGCACCCGTTTCTATTTGACTTCTATTGCAGAGTTCAGTCCCTTGGAGAGCTGGAACTCAAGGGTGCTGTTGAGTAAATGATAGTTCCAAGGAGTATTCGCAAGTTTAGCGGCGCGCTACACGCTCAGGGCGGTTTGAAAATATAAGACCTACAATGCTAAGCGGGTAGCGCGCCGCTTAGCAACAGCTTAGTACAACAGCACTCTTGAGTTCCAACTCTCCGAAGGACTGAACTCTGCAATAGAAGTCAAATAGAAATGGGTTCTGTCCTTTTCACTTCCTTATTCGCAACTACGAGACCGCCAGGGTAGCGTTATAATTATTATTATTATTATTATTACTTCTAGGGTAGGTTCAAAGCCCTTGTACTGAAGCTTGCACTTATTGTACCCCTTTGGATAATTAGCTCATCAGTCCCGTCTCCGGAAAGTGTTTCAGTAGGAGTCCAATGGGTGCTTGTTCTATTTCTTTTGGTTCTGCCATTTCGGTTCCAAATACTAGAAGTCTAGTTCCCTCTAGTGCTGGGCATTCACACATTAGGTGGTATGGGGTTTCCTCCCCCTCCCCGCATCTCCTGCAATCTGGGATATTTTTCACTCGTATTATTGAGAGGTGTTTCATTGGTGGGCAGTGTCCTGTTAGAAGTCCAATTGCCCATCTCAGCTGGTGTTTATTCAGCTTTTTCAGTTACATCTTCTCTGCTCTCTCTTCCCTTCACCCACCTAGTCACTCGAACAGCACCCCCGTTCGGTTTGTATAAGGTCTGCATTGAAGTTGCTCTGTTTTCTCCCATGAGAAAAATTAGTTGTTGGCTTTTTGTGTCAGGTTTTCTGTCCACTAGGATCCACTTTTCTGGTTTTTAATCCCTGGTTTTGAATTCCCAGTCTTTTTTGGATTTTTTCTGGTTCCTCTTGGGTACCTGGTATCCACACTGGTGCTCTTATAGGTTTCTGAACGTCCTTGGTGCCGAGTTTCGATCCTTACCAGGGTTCTGTGACCTGGTCAGCGCAGGAAGCCATGAGAAAGTCCCCTTTAAGCTGCACGTGCAGGTTCTCCTTCTTTTACGTTGTTCCGGTTCCTTGCAGGTCCCGGGATTTGCTACACTGGGGTTCGCCTTCGACCCTAGCTTTCTAGGTTCTCCAGTTTCCCCCTGGTTTTGTAGTTTCTACTCTTTTCTCAGTTTCCTGCGAGCAGCTCCTGAGAATTTTTTTGGGTGGGGGTCTCTCTTTTCAGAATCCCCTTCCATTTTTTAATTAGGTGTGTCTTGATCCATATGGTTCCCATAAGTAATGAAGCTATTAAAGAAATACCATACGCATAGCTCCATAAAAAATTAATAATAATCCCAAATATCGTTCATATTAGATTTATCAAAAAATTTTATGGGGCATTATTTAATAAAAAAATAATTATCTGTAAGACCCACAACATTTTAAAGTTCCTGTCATCGAAAAAATTCTTTTGCACCGTGGCGCCACCTACATCTTGTATTATTCAAACACATTTTTTACACAGTTGTAGACAATCATAGAGGCTAAAAACTAGCGTTTACAGAATTCACATGTCACTTTTATTTTTCGAAGTAATTGGCCTGGAAGTTTTTATTGAAATACCCTCTATACTGTATACCAGGAAGGGTGAGACATTAACAATTAATATGTCTCGTAATATGTACAACACTGCCAAATATTTCTGAATATCTGAATGTTTCCATATATTTTTAAATGTTTATTTCTTAAAGAAATATCTGAAAATATTGAGAATTGTTTGAAATTATTGGAAATATTTTGGGAAAATGGGAACTTATGTGTATGCAACTAACCCAAAACATGCTGGATGTTTCCAAACATTTCCAAAGTTGTGTACAGTGATATTTCCATTTGTAAAAAAAAATTGTGCTAGAAAATAAATTGTTGGTAATGTCGAGGCTGCAGGTATTAACAAAGGATTTTAAAAATATTTTTCAATTCTATTGCATATTTAATTAAAAGAAAAAAGTTGTGAAAAATAAACCGTGGTTATATAAAATGAATAATACTAGTTGTGTTGTAATAGTTGATTATAAATCTTGCCAAGTTTTGGTATATTTTTCCTCTCACACAGAGTACAGTTCAGTAGTTGAAAAAAGAATCAAAATATTGTTACGTGTTATGTTGAAATTTTTTATGAAATGGTCGTAGAAAAAGTATAGTATATAACAAGAGTTTTGATAACAAGTTATATGTTCCACTTTGATGATTCTAGATCTTATTTAGGCCATCTTTTTCAGACCATTTTTGTCTAGTCTTAGCAAGCCATCTTCACTTATTCTTGTTATGTAATTTGCTGTTTGTTGTTTATCTCTCTCGAGGTTACATTAGGTATAAGGAAGAAAGGAAGAGAGAGAGAGAAAGAGAGAGAGAGAGAGAGAGAGAGAGAAAGAAAGAGAGAGAGAGAGAGACTGACTGACTGTTTTTTTGTTGAATTGAAACTTATAACATGTTAGACGGCGTCTGAATAAAAAAAAAAAACTAATCGCTTGGTTCTCTTTTAACCTAGTTATCCTGTGTATGGGAAGGAAGAGTGGTGAGTTACAGTTAGTTTTCTATATATTATTTTCTTCCTAACTTCAAAATTGAAGCAACTTGAAATCTACAGTGATATTCTCATTTGAGATTTCAGAGTCAGTTTTAGGTTTTGCCAGTTTTGAAACGACTCAGCATCAAACGATCGTTGTTGTATTAAGAAGTGATGATGATGAACTTGAACTGAGATCTCAAGTGAAGATCTCACCTCATCAAGCGAGTAGTAGTTTTCTTCTTCTTTACTTTTGCTATCTCTGGCGTCCTAGCAAATATTTAATCGTCGACAACTATCATTAGTGAGTTGGTGATTTTTTCAGGCAAAACTCTTACACAAACTCCCAGGGAAATGTGGCGTCAAACTATTTGGTCCTTGATCCCAACATGGCGCAATCCAACTACCACCAGGCTTCCCAAACGATGAAATCGTACCATCCGCAATCTTTGCTCGATGTGCGACATATGAACGGAGGTATCGCCAGGTACGAATCCCCAGCACAGGCGCGCTACGGTCCAGATGTGGTCGATCTCAGTCCACCTGCACGGTAAGTTTTTTATTTTTTATTTATTATCATACTTTTAAACTCAAATTTCACATATAGCATAAGTGTAAAGATAATAAATTAAACTTATCAACCAATCACTTTTTATTATTGAAATTATGAAAGTAATGCTTTTTCGTCAAAATGTATCAAATTTTCACAATTTAAAAAAAAATCTACGTACAATTTTTTGAATTTTATTTGTTTAAACTCCTTAAATACTTACAGATATAGTAGTTTTTTTAGCTGCGGTATGTCTATGTATATACCTCGTCGAGTTTCCTTTCCACCCTGTGGAAATTTCACTTTTTCTTGTACGTTTAAATAATTTACTTACCACTTAAGTCTGTGATAAATTCTTTAGTTATTTTTTACTTATTCACTGTGTATAAGTAAGAAATTATTGTTATTGCTTTAGCAATAATGGATACATATCCCGTGTCACTCCTCGAGGAGTATGAGGGCAAAGAAAGTGGTGTGCTTGAGTATTAATCTGGAAAAATCATCTCGTCCTAAAAAAGTGAGTCCTTTAGCAGGACTTGAACCATGGTCTGTTGAGTGAAAGTGTCACCACATCTACTCCTTGCTGATACAGAGTATGTGAATTGTAATGGGGATATGAGCTAAACGTAAGAAAATATAAAATGATCCACCTACACAATTTTTTTTCAATCTGCTTTCTCAAGTAGGTATAATAAAAAATTGCTGTGGTTTCGAGAAATAAATAATTTGAGTTTTGAAGGATTGTTTCTTAAACTGATTGGTTAGTACCTAGTATGAGATACCTAACCTTAACTTAAAAAATGTAAAAATTCAATTTCTCTGATTCAGTTCTCTCAAAAAAATAGAAACAGACTAAAACTATCCATTTTACCACGTTTTTAATAACTCGCTTTCTTGTCTGCCCGTAGTGCCCGTATCTCTGCGGTCCAAATCATGCAATAGATTTTAAATTAACTTCCTGTAGGGCTAAAGGCTCGAAACTTTAAACAGTGCTCCGAACTGGTTGACAATGAAATAGTAACTCGCTTTCTTGTCTATTTGTTCCTCTGTGTGGCAAATAGTTTGGAATATCCGTTTCTTAATAATCACATTTTTAACACGAACTATTCAGGCTCCTTTTTGAGAGCTCATTGGGGTACATGGTAATTTTTAATACGCTATTTTGTGGCCATCTCGAATCCCTGAAAACATAGGTACAAGATTTTTCAGTTTTTTCAGGATATTTCAGGAATGGTCACATATATCTTGTATGTTTTGACGGATTCGAGATGGCCATCTCAAAATAACGCTTCTTTTCTCTAATCTAACCGACACTGTATCTCTTTTACCGTTTACGATGTACTCTAGTGAGCTGTGAATTTTTTTAAATAATTTCAACAATTTTTCAATAGTTATTTAGAATAGGTTCCATTGGGTACAGCACTATATGCAATAAATCACATTACTCTGAGAGCGCCATGACAGGTTTACGTGTTTATTAGTTCCTGAGATTCGAAATCTTTTCCAACAGAATTATCTAATAAGTGCAACTGGATAATCGAGGGTCTACTGTACTACCTATCGAAGAGTGGCTCGTGACGGTGGCAAACTTTATCAAAAAACTGCGTGCTATGATAAACAACATGTATTCTATATAACATTAAGTTGTTAGTAAACTATAAGCCGCGAACTCGAGCTAGATACGGTGTCATTGAGAGGACCATATAAAATAAGTGAGTAAATACTATTATTAAATATAATCAATTAGAACCATGTTAGAATTAATCTTAAAGTATCCTAGAATTAGATATGCAACTTGAAACCTGAAGCCAGGGATAAAATGGAAAACCTAAAAGTAGAAATGCGATTCACAGGATTATTCCCTTCACACATAAATTGGCCCTAAATGCAGGGTTGCGACTTTTTTGGATCTGACTTCCTGACATTCCTCCTCTCCGCCTTGAATGAAAATAACGCTCTTTTAGACTTTTTATATTTTTGATTTGTATAATTTTTATTTTATTATAAAAAGAAGACCTCTGACGTATCTCAATTATTTTATGAGATTAAATCTGGACTCTGTTCAATTTATTCTTGTTTATTGTCTTAAATGACAGTTTAGTAAGATGCCGAAGATTGGCAAAAAGGTGCGAGTTTGTCGCAGATTCCTTATCGTAGAAAATAGAGTAGAATTTTTTGATGATTTTCAATAAAGCCATTTCAGCATGTAATAATGTAATCTGTAAAATGACAAGTGAAAGTTATGAGTAAAAAGGGCTTTCTTCCCAGCTTCTTTATCGTAGAAAATAGAGTAGAATGTGAGCTGAACAACAAAATACTTTATTAGAATTGATAAATAAATGATTTTGTTTACCAGATTTTGAAAGTTTTCAAGAAAAGTATGTAGTTGGTTAGGTGAAATGAAACTGAAATGAAAACAACTTGAACGTCATCAATTAGATGCGTTTTGCCATTGTTCCGGTAGCTGGGTTAATGATCTTTTTTGTAAGTAATTGTAATCTTCGCTAATTATTGGTAAAAAGTAGGTTAAAAAACAATTAGATGATTATTGCTGCCTCTAGGGTGATTTACACAGGGTGAAAAAAATTTATCTTCGTTTGTTTCAGAGATTTCGTAATAGTTTTTTTTTAAAGTATGGCAACCGTTGCATTGGATTTTCAGGCAAGAGAATACCTACAGTCTGCAATCTCTTTTTTATATTGCTATTCTATGGTTGCAGTTTCAAATTGTGGTGACAATATTACAACTGTCATTTAAAAACTAAAACCACAGACTGTGAGAGTGCGCACGCAAAGTAATTGGAAAACTATTGTCAAAATCAACTTTCCTGACTTGTTGGCGCCAATGTTGCCAGTTGTATAAATTTTCTCACCTCAATTTTTAATGTGGTTTGAAAGTGATCCGAGCATCCGAGCAATCGGGTAATTGAAGGATGTATAGGGGTTAAAGGTTAGTCCACTCGTGAGAAGAAACGAAGGGAAGAGAAATAACCCTCTCAGCTAGTTCTGCTACAGTCCAGTCCAGATCCAATGCTAGCTCGAAGGAGTATGGTGAAGGAAAAAGTGCGAGCCATTACGGTCTGAACATGTATCATTCTATTCGTTACAGGGACGCAATGGGCTCCTACGGGGCCAGCACGGCTCAAGGCGGACAGCTGATCAACCAGCAGCAGGCACACCAGCCGAACCGTACGCAGACCCCTACATTAACTGACGACGGACTCTACAATGGATTTGGCATGCACTCGATGGGTACCAAGCTCGTGCAGATTCCCGATCCGCCCACTTCGGGGCCTCACATACCTTACAAGATTCAGAAGGCTCTCGTCGAAGGTCAAATGATTCCTTGTATTAATATGAAACCTTACGTTTACACGGAGCTGCTAGTCACCGTCAATGACTTCATCGCCTATTTCTTCAGCAATATCCCCGTGCAGTCGTGCGAGCAGGTGATGCAGGTGCTCGGGCTTGATCTATACAAGCCTAACAAGTGAGTTTAGTTACTTTTTTTTAGCTTTAGGATATACGTAGGTACATGCATACTTCTTTCTGTCCTTGTCTTAATTCTCTTCACTAATTTTACCATCTAATCTCTGGATGTCACCCCGGTCAACCTGGATGACTGTCTAAAGTCAGTTGTTCTCTATTTTAAATAGCAATGTTGTCAGATCCACTTATTTTTGCATTTCTTGAAGACAACTATACTGCCGTGTTAACCCTAAACGCCGTATCTACATTTTAGTAGTTTTGAGATATTTACGTTTTTGTCTTTTGCCATCTGCCGTTCACAATTGTTATCTTTGAGAAACCTGATTTTCCATAAGTTATTATTTACATGCCTAATTTTATTTAGTCGTATTCTTTTTTCTAAAAAACTGCAGTTTTTTTTCAAAAAATCACTTACGGCAATATATTCAAAGGAAAAATAGATAGATTAGCCGTAAATGAACTTACTGTTTTTTCAGTTAAAAATATCTTATACATACTAGGAGCTTTTGCCGTATACAGGGTGGTTAACAATTCGATGCTCACCATTGGGATCTAGGAAACGGTAAAATATACAGGGTGGGTTAAATTAGAGAAAAGTTGCACAATTTTATGCTTACTAAGAATCTGAAAGAAAAATTATGGAAACTTCAGGCGTTGCTGAAATATCCTGAAAAAACTTGAAAATGTAGATTTCTAATTTCAATCATATCTTTTTTATTATCTAAAAGAAATTGAAATATTTTTGTAGGTTCACATAAGTCTTCAAAAGCTATCATCTGTCATTTTCAAAATTTTCAAGGACTGCTAGATCGCAGAGTTTTCATAGTCAACTTTTGTTTTTCTTATGGCCGCCATATTGTTTTTTCGTGTTATTCGCTATTAAAAAATCAAGAAAACAATCTATCAAATTAAAAAAAATTCTTAAAAATTTTATTCTTTATTCGAAAAAAAAAGAAAATCATTTCACCGAATAACGTCAATATGACGTCGCGACTTGACATTGCTTGCCTTATGGGTTTTTAGGTTTCGGTTAAACCATTCGGTTAAGCAAAGGTTATTTTTCCGACAAAAGAAGAACAAAAATTTGAAAGAAATTTTTTTTGAATGTGATAGATTATTTATTTTGTTTCTTGGAGTTTTTTAATAGCGAATGACACGAAATAACAATATGGCGGCCATAAGAAAAACAAAAGTTGACAATAAAAATTCTGGGATCTAGTAGTCCTTGAAAATTTTGGAAATGACAGATGATGCCTTTTGATGTCTTATGTAAACCTACAAAAATATTTCAATTTCTTTTCAATAAAAAAAGATATGATTGAAATAAAAAATCTTCATTTTCAAGTTTTTTCAGGATATTTCAGCAACGCCTGATGAACTGATGAAACCTGCAAATACGGCGAACTAAATTAGCGATTTATAGCTGTTAGGATGGAGATACGGCGTTTTCGCTTATGGTAATAGACAGAGAATATAAAGTCCCATCAGAACATCCAATAAGCCGAAAATGAGAAAATTGTCACTTACGGCGTTTACGGTTAACACGGCAGTATATTGAAGGAAAAGAAAAACATAAAAAGTGTCACAAACTTATGGGGTAATAATGAATATGTGTCTTGAATGTTTTAGTTCGCAAATGCAAGTTCTGCTGGAGAATGGCAAGTGCCAGAGCCTGCAGGACTCTGTGCCGTTGGTGCTTGTTCGAAATGTGATTGAGTTCATGCCGCAGCTCAAGTACATGCTGGGAACTATGGACGCCGGAGCGAAGCGACAGCGGAACAGCTAGGATTGGCTGCAATTGTGGGGGCACCACTTCTATCACTATTAAGTGATTTAGGGACTGGACTGACGCATATCGAAGGCGCTCGCCACACTGCTTTATTTGTTATCTTCCGGACGTTGTGAGATGATCGGTTTTTCGCTAAGCACAACGTGAACATAACGTTTAACAGTGTGGGTGCGGCTTTATCTGTATAGGCAATCGTATGCACTTATATTAAGCGTCACTGTTAATACGACGTTCGTCTGCGTCGGTTATACATATGAGTTTTAAGAAAATCATAAAAATTCGTTTTTTAAGTATTGTTTCCTTTATTTATTTGCAGTCTTTTTTATTTTTTATTATTACTATCTTGAAGGGTTTTTTATTACACTTATTAATTATTATACGTATTTTAAATCTTTATTGTATTGAACCCGTTATTACTTTTTATACTTTGAATGTAAATTCGTCCCCGAATTATTCGTAATTGCTTGTAAAGTGAAATTATTATTAATTTTATAGTGAGCGATCTGACTTTTTTTATTATAATACACATAATTGATACATACATATATTAATTATATACTTGAATTTATGCATACATATTTATTTTTGTTACTCGCGTTTACTTTCGATTCGATGTGTTATTACTTGTTGACTTTTCAATATTTTGTACATTGTCGTAGCAAATGAGGTTCGTTTCACATTGGAATATTAGTATAAGGGATTACTTGAATTGAATTATAAGGACAAAGCAGTTGGCTAAGGCTGTAAGTACACGTATCTCTTTCTCTCTCTGTATGTAAATATTCATTTAATTTCTATAATATAAATACAATCAATCATGGATTACTGTGATTAACAGAACACTGGCTCCATTTGACAGATTATTTTGCGAGTTTCGCAACTAAACTGTTAAATTTTACATATAGGAAAGTGTTTTTTGAATTAATGTTTCCAAAAATTGAGCAAATATTTATAAAAAAAAACTTCTAATATTATACAGTGGTTTTTCACTTAGTGTTTTAATTTTATCATGAAACTGAGTGAAGATTTAAAATATAATATACATATGATATATATGTATGTGACAATAAATCATCAACTTTTGAGAAATACAAGTGTAGTAAAATCTTGGAAAATTGGTAGAAAAGGACCGTGATTTTTTTAATTAGTTTAGGGAACCCCACATCTTTCTCCATGTAACTTTTCTCTTTCTTATTTACAGTTTCAGAGGTCCCTTCAAATAACCTTTAAGTTTAAAATGTATTTATTTTCTAAAAGAAAGAACTGATATCAACCTTGAGGCAGCTGAGGACATTTCCTAAACCAAAATATGTTCTAATCCGGGTTTTTTTTATCAATATTTTATCTCTTATACTTGTTTACTTTTTTCCTTCAAGTAATCATTTTTCTCTGTTGATTTCTTCATTATCATTGTTTATTCACCCGTTCGATCAGCTTGTCTTCACTTTGAAAACAGGATGTTCCACAAAAATTGAGAAGTGTAATTTAATTTTTATTATGTTCACATTAAACTTTACTTTTGCTACCCCAGAGCAATGGAAATGGAAAACTTTTCTTTGAATTTCTATAAATATTTATTTGTGAATTGAACACATTTATTGCTGCTAAATTATTTTTCGTAGCTTGCAAAAAAACGTGTTTTTAAAAAGTTACTCTACAACGTATTTTAGCTTGATAACAAATAATGGTTTGTTTCTGACACCGTCCTGCCCCCTGATGTTAACTGTGAGCTCAGCCTGACGAAGTAGTCTAATTTCCGTATTCACAAACGGTTTTTTTCAAGTTAATTACTCAATCAATCTCGCATCTCATTCTAATGCATATAAACTCCATCCCATTTACTTAATTATTTTCGAGCTATTACATGACGTTATGAGCGTTGTGAATAAGGGTATATGACTGCTACTATTTATGATCGAGTCTGTTTTTTTTCCTGTTTTTTTGACCATGAGACAATGAGTATTGAACATGGAATACTTAACATGAAATATTGTTGTTCTCATGATTGTGATTGAAATTATTTTTTAGTTAGGTGGTTTATCCAATCAGATAATTTTCTGAAAATCTAAGTAAGCCATGATAACACGTTAATTATGAAGATTCAATTTAAGTTTGAAATTTAATGATCGGCGATTTGATTAATTTATTAATTCATGTTGACTTGATTTTGTTTGGATAGAAACTTGAGCATAAATGAAATATGTTAACATGGCAGAGGGTTGTCTGTTTAACATAATTTTGCCTACAGGGCTTTAAGAAATATTTGTGGTCACTATGTAATAGATAATTTTAATTTCTATGTGATACTTCAAAATTTATTTAAATAAACAGTAATTGTAATATTATTTGTAAATTATTATTGATGTTGACTTTCCAATACTTCTTTGACTGTAATTAAAGTTGAATGAAAAAACTTAATATGGTTATTTTATAGAAATTTGTCTTTATGTGTGTGACGCTTATATAATATGAACTGTGTATATATGATGGATGTATATTATATATGAGTGCATACTAGTGTATAGTCTGTGCATGTGTATGTTGGCACATGCACTGAGAAGATTACTTATTTAATTTAATAATTAGAAGTGTATTAAAATGAAAAAATTGTTCCTAAAGTGTTTAAGAAGACAGTAAGAAATGAGAGAGAAGTAGAAAATGTGGAGTACTTTTTTTTTTACTTGTACATTATGAGTGACTGTGTTTTTTTTTGTTAATAATAATTATACATATTTCTATAAACAGATCATTTTGAGGATATAACTTAATTTGATGTTTAGGTGAAGCTGTTGACAGCTGTGATTTTCTAAATTGCTTAATTCAGTTTAATGAATTAAATGGCAATCTATGACCGATCATTAGTTAATCTGGTGTCATTAATTTTTTAATTCCAGTGTTTGAGAGAATGTAACTTATTTATTGATTATACTTTGTATTATATAAAGTGCACTCGTGATGACATGGACTATTTTTATTTTTTAACAATAAGGGAAATCGATATGTTACTTTAATTTGATCAGAAAGCAGTGTTCAAGTTATCGCGAGTGCACTCTAGCTTCATTGAATGAAAACACTGGAGTATTGTTTGAACAATTACAACTATGTTCGTTTTCACTTCATTAATTTATTTTTTTAAATAATAATTATAATAGATAGTTATGTATGTATGTTTGGAATGTCCAGGATAGGGGAAGCATTATAGCGGAGTTTAATTCGATATCTTTGAGCCTTCGTTTAGGTAGATTTTAATACTCAACATACCGTTATATTTTTCATTAAACTCTTACATTGTGACTGAGATAACAAAACTATATACGTAACTCCCCTTCCCATAATCAAGTTACCACTCATGCGTAATAAAAATTTACAGGCTATTGGCTGATCTGGAAACTTTTCTCAACCATTTCAGTTATCCCATTTATCTGACGTCAGTTTTGGTGTTATAAAAATTATAAACAAAATTCTTCTGTAGCTTCCTATTACGGTTAAAAACTGGAATAGTTGAGAGAAAAAAAATAGAAGCTGATATACTTGTAAAAAAGGTAAGGTTTGTTCCAACTTGATCCATAACCGTAAAATGACGATTTAAGACACACTCGTGTCTTAACGAGCATTATTATAGGTACAAGCTGTACCTATAATCTCTACTCCAATAATTACAAATAACCAGTGAAGACGACTTCTCTTACGTACAAGAACAATGATTATAAAAATATTTTATATATTATGTGTTATATTAATAAAGGCGTTATACATGATTATAGTTTGATGTTTGATTGAATTTATGTTATTCTAAGTTTACCAATGCAATTAGTGACATAGAAGGGTCAGTGATAGTGATTGTACTTTACTGATAATTGATAATAATTTTGAATCATCAGATTTGACTGATTCCAGACTCGTGACACTTCCACTTATGGGCGATTTCAATATAGGAGGATTAGATATATGAACAAACTAAACTCGATCATTAGAGCTTGTTACTCTTTGTTGAATACCAAAATTAAATTTTGATAAGACCACAGATGAAAAAGTTACGTTAAGAACATGACAGGTGAATTGACAGTATGACTACGACAGTTAAAAAATATAACTCATCAAGTTGGAACAAACCTCTGACAACCTCATGCTCCTGCATAAAATAACTTTCTTCAAACAATATCAAATGGCTATAAAATAAATTTTTCACACCACACGGCCGAATCTATTAACTGCTATTCTATTAACCATAAATGTCTTTAAATTGTAGACATGTATCAGTAAAATACTGAAGAACATAAAATACTTGAAATTCTTTGTTTCGATCTAGGGAAGGGGATATAAATATTCAATGAGCGAGTTATTTAAGTTATTTTTATCTCATACCCTAAGATACAATAGGCATAAAAGATATCAGAATTAACATTAAGTACATATGGTTTCTAAAACTTTCAATATTTTACCAGACGTTCATTATGACTAATTGGAAATTTACATAATGAACTGCTGGATAAATAGCTTGATGACAGTTAAATGCCATAAACTCTCTAAAGAAGTATAGATTAATTGAGAGTATAAGGCATGTTTAAAAGATTGGTTTTTTGTTTATTTTTGATACCTGAAAACAGGATGATTGTATTAGTTGAATACATTAATATCTAAATGCTGCCCCTCCCCCTTCCACTATGACTGTTTAGATGCGCTGCTTCATCAGCATGAGTACTACCTCTGTCCTATCTGTTGATTTTCTTGCTTGTCGCTTGTTACGGTTTGTTGTTTTCTGTTTACTCCGTTCTATTCTTATTCGGAAGGGTTTTTTAACTTTCTTAAATTTGGTACAATCTAGATTAATTCCACTCAAAAGTACCGACGAAGACAAATTTTTGCAATGAATTTTGATTAAAACAGTAACTTATAAAAGCTTTTTGTCATCAAAATTAAAATAGATAGACATATCTAATTCTAAATTTACCACTTCGTTTAATTTTAAACCTTCAACTATAATTCTGTCTCACACTGAGATACTTAAACTATAACAATCGTTCCAGGAGAGGCTCCCTAAAAAGTGGCTTACTTTCTAGAGATCTCTGAACAAACCAGATCTATTGTCGTTTTGTGAAAATTATCAAAATGGTCTCTATCGCCTTTACCAAGATATGCCTGTATGAAGTGACGGGGTCTATCAATTCGGCGATTCAATAAATATATTTCTAAAAATCCTTTGAATAATTCTATCCTACTTTACATAATAAGGATGTAAGCTTATAGAAGATTGAAAATAATATTGGATTCAAGATTCACGTTGAACTAATTAAATCTCACAGAGCGGCCTTCTCTTTATCATGAAAATAATTACATCATACAAATCAAAACTAAACTAAAAACCTCTCATAAAATCCCTCAAGTGAAAGTAATTTTTCCTGGCAGATTTTCTGCCACAAAGACAAAGCGTCTCATTTTTTTTTTGTAGAGTAACATTTTATTTTCTAATCGTTTTTTCAACTTCCCTAGTCCCAATTAAGGCTGGGGCGATCTGTTTTCAGGTAACCCAGAGTATTTATTTTATTTCTATTTGAATGTTTATTTATTTCAGTGTTACAAAAAGTACTTTGTTGAATGTTTATGTTTCTCATAGTTTTGGGACAATCCATTAAAAAATTGGGGCCCTTGTTTCAATTCACTATGAGTAATTTTCGCTCCTGTGCACGTTAATGTTTCAGTTCACTATCTAAATTCAAAAATATCTTTTTGTTTTATAATATTATACCCAGTTACACCTATGCTTTATTTTTTATTTCCCTTGCCTGTGATATTTTAGCAAAAATTTTCCGTAACAGTATTTCCACTATACTTATTATGGTACTGTAAATTACACAATATATAAAATATGAGTAGAGGTATGTGTTTGAGATTCCACATCAAGTATAGGTGTGCATGTGTGTAAGAGCGAGAGTTTTTTTGTATTTGGTATCAAACTTCTCCATAATTATTGAATATATATTTTTTGTTTGTTAGTTTGTCTGTTTTTTTGTAAACATGACACATTAAAAAATTTAAGATTGTAAAATTTCTGTATAAAATTAAAGTAAAAAACTGTTATTAGCATTTCTCTAAGATCTACCGCATACTAGGTACATACTTTTTAATATATCAAGCCAAACTGAAATTTTTTATTTTGTCATTTAGATTAATGTTAATATACATGATTGTAAATAGACGCATAATATAATAAATAAAGCAATTAAACATTGATTTTTAATTTATTTTTGATTCTAAGGTCAAGGGATATTAACACCTTCAATAACACTAAGGTCCTATGCTGTAACTGAATTTGCCAGACCCAGAACTAGCTGGCGTTGTCATATGCTCGGAATTTTATTCCAGCAGTTCTGTCCTATAAACAATCTATGGTAATCCCATCCCTATCCCTCGAATCGAAAAATTGTCCCACTTCTGTAGTGCTAATTGCCATCAAAAACTAAGATGAGCAAAGCTTGCTTGGTCTGCAAAGCTGCCAGATTTTAAAAATTAAATTCAAATTTACCACCATTAATGAACTTGGAATTAAATTTAGTACGCATGTACACTGCACCCAGCATGGGGTTAACTATTAGATCAGGTAAGCTCGTAGGATCGATAATGTTATGATGTACAGTGTACCAAACTGTCATCAGAGTAAATGCGCCAGCGGCGTGGCATAAATGTAAGACATTCAGGAGATCAAGTAATTTTATTTGAAACCAATATTAAACTTTGAAATGTGACGCACTTTTCACGTAATTATGCTCTTTGGTGTTCCGTTTCGAGCATTTTTTGATTAAATTTCGAACTTCAAACAAAGCTGCTTGTGTGTAAAACTGGATTGTTCACAATAGCAATGTTGAAAATTCGATCTATGCCTAGGGCGCACATGTAATCTCAACTGAAAAGGCGACCCAAGTGTGTTTATTGAAAAATTTAAACATTTATACAATCCAATAAAACAAAATTTAAATGAAACATCTTGAAAGCTTGAGTTGTTCTACTTTTGAAATCAAATGTAATCAATGTTCTAGAATCTTCAACAGTTTCTTACCTGTGAAATTTTCTTCCGTTACAGCTTTGGCAGCCAAAAGATTCATCATTGTTCTAACGCAACACAGTAACAAAAGTAAGTATACTATCCTATCATATACGAGCTGCCACTCCGTTTATGGCGAGCTCGAGCTGTAATCGAAATGTTTTTCAACTACTGAGCGCACACGGAAGAAGTGAGCGTTACTTATCCTAAAGCTTACCTACTCTAAGAATCAACCTCGAAAATGTGAAGTCAACTTCACTTACAAAACGTCATTAAAACGTAAATACAATTTCGGGGTTGCCAGGCTTAATTTTTTACCCTAATATATTGCATAAATCGGGCAACGAAGTGACCCCTTTAGATACTGGCTTATATTAATCTAATTTAGGTATTTAGAAAGCTAGAAACATTGAACTTTGCTCGCTACTTTTACACTTTTTTGTCTTTATTGAATTCCTGCACATTTAGTTCTCTCTCTTTTACTTTTTCGTTGAATGTCAAATAAAATATATCACTCATCTGGTATTCACAAAATATAACGGCTCAGTTACAGCTTTCGAATATAATTTAAAAAATAGGATGGAATTTGCATATATACACCTGTGTTTATAGAGCACGCAATATCCGGAGCAGGCAGCAATATGACATCACCAGTCAGATATGACACGCTGACGAGGCCAGAATGAGGTCGAACAGGAACAGCTGTCCGTTTTTCAGTCAGATTTCTAAGGCTCTGAATAAAATAAAATGGAGACAGTTGGTTAATATTGCATTTTTTGCACCTTTGTTTTGTTTTAATTTCTACCATAACCCGTTTGCTATATATTATAGCCTCACAATTAATATTAATTATTACTCTGATACTTTGACTACCCTTCTTTATTAATGACTTTTCTCCCCTACAGTTCCCACAACCGGACAACCCTAGCTGTAACTGCTGTGAGTGCTGCTGTGCTGAGTGTTGTAAGTGCTAAGTGTAAGTGAGGCAAGTGAAGTATTGTAGCATCTGTTCTGGTTACTCTATTGGCAGCTACCAGGGTTGCCAGCTATTCTCGTTTGAAAATCCTCTCTAATAAACCTATTTGCAAAGTTAAAAATTCCTTATAGGTATTTATATACTTATATATTTTAATTTTTAAATAACGGTGTATAAATAGGTATTTATATACTTATATATTTTAATTTTTAAATAACGGACTTCATCATGTAAAACAAAACTGCTTCGCTATATGTGGCCAGTAAATTAGAAATACATTAATCAAAATAAATATTTGCGCAATTTACCAATACATGGACAGGTTTGAAATCCGTGAGAGATTTGGTTCAAGTTGTTTAAGTTACCTTACTTAAGTAAATTATTACCGACTTAAGATAGAACATTGCAAGGTGATTCCAGAGAGGATATTTTGCAAAGTTAATGCCACTTCGGCTTCTTTTATCAGAAACAAAGACAGTCCAGTTATTTGACTTTTGTCAAAAATGGTGTACTTAAGTATAGTAGTAGTAGTAGTAGTAGTAGTACGGTTTGACTAATAATAAGCCATTGATAAAATCGGGAAAAAAAGAACTAGAAAAAGCTGCAGGATAAATTTAAAATAAAAACAAGAAGATGAGAAAGTTCATGACAGAAATCGTCATCCAGAAGAACAACAAAAAATAAGTAGAAACTAAATTAATGACACCTGCCATGTGTATTTTCTTCAAGTGAAACAGAAACGGCAAGAGATGGAATCAACGACACGGCGAACGAGCGCAATGACTGCAATAAGACGAGAGGCATGAGGATGGGGTTAGCACGCCGCCGCTGCCGCCGCCACGCCGCCCCCTGCACATCGGATTCCACTGATTCCAGAGTGGTCCAGCTGAGTGCGCGAACGTCTGCGCGGCGGTGAAGCCCGCTCCAGTGTGGATGTGGGAGTGTGGGGCCGATCCCCAACCGCGGCCATGGATAGAGTGCTGAAACGAGTGTGCTTCACCAAACGGGCCGCATCACAAGCGAAGGTCCAGGAGACGACGGCCGATCAGGAAGAGGGCTCCCAGGCACGTCGCCGACGCCGTCGCAGCGCGTCCCGTCGCCGCCCACCGCATGGCCCCGCAGCGGGCACCACTTCCGAGGCCGGTGGCACCAGTAAAACACGCGGCCTCTTCAATATCGATTGGGACTCCGTCAGGGAGTGCAAGTCCTGCAAGTCCAGAGCCATCACCAGGAGGTTCTGCAGCAAGAGGACCGACAATCAGTTGTACAGATCTAATAGTTTCAAGTTTGAGAGGTTTATACGCGGTAACGAGGAAACGTCTACGCTGGGCAAAAAGGTACGAAAACCGGATGACGATGATGAGGGGTTTTCCCTCCAAAATTACAATTACGCACCGGTTTTTTACCTTGTCCACTCATCTTAATCTTATTATTAATTGTTTCTCGATTCTTGCGTAATGATAATAATAATGACGATGAATATTATGCTAATGTTGGTCCTCGGTGCAGTTGTTCGTTTTTTTTTAACATGAAGACATTCCAAGTACCTACCAAGACCGAGGCAACGGCTGAAAGAAATAAATTAAACTCCTTTACAGATAATTTCCATTTTCATCTTCCATAATTTATGGATTACTTTACTACCTACTTGTTTAGGTATAGGTATATATAGGTAATCCATCAAAATGATGAAATTAAAATGACTTCGCTTGTCGTTACTTCCCTTTTACCTCTTAATATCTGTCTGGAATTATTGGAAAGCCAATCAGTTACGAATACCTAATAGATAAACGTACATTCTGAAGCTTTTTCCTTACCTACTTACTTAATTTAGTTTATGGAGCAGATTAATACACTTTTATTTTGACGCAAAAAACGCAGAGATGCATTAGTTTTCCCAAAAATAGAAACACCTCACTTGCGGCGATCAAACGATCGAAGCGATAATCTCTTGACAAACTCTCCCATGCTCGTGTCATGTTAACTAAAGTTTTGTCAGAGAAAAAATGTTTTATGGTTACGGAACACGGAAACGCACGATAGAAATAAATTCGCAAGCTATTTCCTAAAACGAAATCTGTCGGAAAATTAAAACAATGTGAGATCACACTCATAAAAAACATCTGCAGCGTTAAATCTTCACCATAATGACATTATTACTGAGCCGAGATACTAAATAATGCAATTGCTAATGGTCTGTTTACGCAACTCTATATATGGAATGACCACATAAAATTTATTCCATATAGAAGTGTAACAGCTATATGGAAGTCTTATTTTGATTGAAAAATATTATTTTTTGTCTCTCATGATTTTTCATGAAAAGTGGGTTCCCGAGGATCAAAAATATTCAAACCATTTTTTGCTCTCATACTCTACTCAAACCAAGTGTTGAGATACTTTTGGGCGAGACGGTTTTATTTACTCTCGCATTTGATCACAATGGACGTAAACATAAAGTTGTTAAGCACCTGGTTCCGGAACTGGTAACCAAAACCTCTTCAAAATCATTCAAAGAACTCCTGCTTAATTTTCCTAATATGGTCAAGAAAATGAACGGACTTGGTAACGGTATGCAGTCAAATAATTGCAGCTTACCAGAAAATCTGCTGGGAGCCTTATTTAAGTCATCTGCTGTCGCATTTCTGCTTAACCACGGACGAAACAAAGTCTGTAGCCGCCTGTTTGAGATCGATGAATTCTAAAATAACAACCGCTTCTTTTTACTGTTAATGGTCTAGACAAATAGTCGCTATTTTGTCCTGCATGTAGTTAAAAGTTATATTTTCTAGGTAATCTGCTCGCAACTTTTTTTAATCTTTTGATCGGTGACGTTTTTGAGGTTGCAACAGAAACTTTGGAGCAGGCTGCTGGAATTCTGTATAATATTCAGACCTTTATTTGGCCTCCAGAATCGAGACAGGAGTATCTAAACAGTCATTCGTAAAATTGTAGAAGGGTTTCATTCATAACTTCATACCACATTCAACGATTACAGGACCTCTGATCTAAGCTATTTTTGCCCTGACCATATTTGTGGTACGATTAGAGTTGTGTCCTCGAAGTGACATAAATACAACGCCTCGCCTGTAAATGTAGGTACATAAATAAATAATTAAATAAGTTTTAATAAATAAATAAATAACTATATTAAAGTAAAGTCTGGGAATTTAAACATTATAATAAAAAAAAATTTTTGGTAGAGAATGCATCATATAATCGAAAAGGGTTATTTTCGTCCCTAGGGTGCCAAAACTATTTGCCGTAGATTTTGAAAGTCTTGGCACTTTTTCAATTCCCATTCTAAACTTGATATTTCCGGATTTTTAAGTGTCACCACACGTATTTTAATTAAACGTCAGCTAAAATCCAAAGAAGCCTTCCGATTTGTTGCAGAAATTGCAGAAAGTTGTTCAGAAAATAATTTTTATATTTTAACATTACGGAATTTTGTAAGAAGTTCGAACTTACAATAATGTGGTTATATAATATGTGGTTTTTTACAAGTAGTTTTTATTTTGCCTCATAATCAAAATTGACTTTTGATTATAATAAATTGACATGTCAAATGTCTGCTGTAACTTCTGTAACAAAAATCTACAATAATTGACAATCTAGATATAGTCACTTAATATTGTCATTTGTCATTTGTGAATTTTGAAGTTTCAGGTAATAATTAATTAAATGTCAATTTAAAACAATGTTTTGAATCTATTTATAGATTCCCCTATTATAGATAACCTCTAATTTTTTTAACGGGAAGTAGGGGTTGTGATACCTCATTTGAAAGGCCTCTAGTTCAGTGAAATTGGCACCCAAGTGGGAATGTTTATCAAATGCACAGGGAATCGTTTTCCCAATAAAAATTTATGTTTGTCAACCCTTCAAAAAAAGTTACGAAGTTAAAAAAATACTTTTTTTGTAGGGTGGGCAAATGAAAATTTTGATTGGACAAACGGTGACAAACTACGAAGGCGTAGAAGCGCCACACCAGTTTTATTTTTAAAATTCCGAGTTTAAACTCGGAATCAGGGCCGGGCCTAGCAGGTCTGCCGTGCGTGCCAGCACGCATGCGGCAAGTTCATAGGGGCGGCGGGCGGAAGCAAGAATACAATCATAATTCATAACAATAAGAAAAAATATCAAAATATCATGAAGATTTAGTTATGCGTATACCCAAGGAAGCGGGGGGCGCGTACAGCATCCTGGGCATTTTTCCATAATATGTATTCAGATCAGGGCCTTTGTAACCAAAGGGCTAAATAGGGCTGTATAACCCAGGGGCTCAAGTTTTTTGGGGCACAATTCTTTATCAAAGTATTTTTTTTTGTTATTTATTAGTCATTTAGTTATAGTTTTCATATCCGAGTAAATTTTTAATTAGTGGGAAATTTGAACATTGAAAATAATTTCGCCTGCGGCGCATTTTCTTTGAAGTCTGACAAATATTACCTACTGGTATTAAGTTAAGAATCCATACTGCACTAACTTTGTAATCCATCAGTCGTCACTGACTTGTTCCCGGCGGCGTTAGCCAACCTATGTATTTTCTTATGAAAAAGGGCGCATTATTTTCAGTGGCCCTCGGGCGCCGAATATCTTAGGACGGCTATGGCCTGTGCGGACTACCCGCGGAACGCCGAACCCGATTCAGCTGGTTGGATAATAAAAGCAGTTTTCTAATTCTGTATCTCAAAAGTTAAGACTTTTAGGACATACGTTCTTATGAAGTTTTCTTCTTAAAATGGACTCAGAAATCACCCCCTTTAGATATTGACATTCAATTACAAAACACCCTGTATAGGTATTGTCCGGCGGCCCGTGTGGTCCTTCAAACGTAACGTAAAAATGTATACCAGTATAAATGTAGTTATTGCTTAGTGTGATTAACATTTCCGCACTTGTTTTTTTCCAAAATTTTCTCTCGATCCCTCCTCATTCTTGTAGGATATATTCGGTATCCCCCAAACCGTCCAGCGCAGCAGAATTTACCTAATGTAATAAATTATGCGCATTTCGATTGGTGTTTAATTTTGACCCACAAGAAATTTCTTTTTGCCCTCCCTTAGATAGACATTTCTTCTTACGAGGGGGGGGGGGGCAATTTTTGTATCGGCATGAAGACGACAAATAGTCTAGGCCCGGCTCTGCACGGAATTCCGAGTTTAAAGTCGGAATTCTTAGTTTGATCTCGGAATTCCGAGTTTAAAGTCGGAATTCCGAGTTTAACTTGGAATTTTAAAAATAAAACTGGTGTGGCGCTTCTACGCCTTCGTAACAAACGAATGCCGTTTGAAAATTAATGAAATAGGTTCATGAGGGTGCCGACTTCACTGAGCTAAGCTCTTCTTATTCTCTAATCAAAAATGTTACTGTTTTACATTTATTGTAAAAAAATTGTCAATCAATTTTTTTTTTTTTTGTATCTTTTTAGTTAATAATATTGAAAAAGAACACTGATATTGTTTTTGCTAGCCTGCAAGAACAAAAGTTGTGTTTTTCGTTTCATGTAGGCAATTTCTTCAAGCAGATCGTTACTGTTTGCAATAAATATTTAAACCACAGAATTTTTGATTAGATAATTGAAATAACATTCAATAAACGAGGTATCACAAGCCCCTACTTCCCGTTTATTAGGGGGTTGTTTAGTAAGTGGCCCTCGAAGGGGGTTGAATTTAATGTTGCGAATCCAAAATCGAGGTGTTTCTGGATTTTATATAAATTTGCACATTAATTGAGTTACCGAATTTATTCCATTTGGCTGTTATACACACTGTTTTGCTATTTTATAGTAAATTTTTTATGCTAGTCGAAAACAGTAGTTGTTTATCACACGGTCAGAAAATGCATTAGAAGTCCTCAGCAATTAGCTGCCCTCGCCTCGCTTCTAATACTCATTTTTTTCCCTTGTGACACAATTTGAAATTTTCGCCTACCACCCTGAAAATGACTTATGAAAATGACTTATTTCACCTAAAAATATACAACCAAAAGTGAATGTTTTCCTCCCTGGGGAGACAATAACATACTATTTCACTATGAAACCCCAAAAGTGGTTCAAAATGTCATAACATAACACCCTGTCTTATAAAACTTTTAATGACATTATGTTAAAGAGATAACTGACACTTTACATCATTCCGTGATGTATTTTTATTTTTTTTTGTTATTAAATTTAACATCGCGTTAAAAGTTCTATAAGACGTGATGTATGCGTATTACGATGCGTATCGAATCGATCAAGTAGTAAATTTTTTCCTGCCCGAATGATGTAATAGCCATGCTATAACCACGTTTTATTAAGTGCTTAGAAAAACTAATTAACTAAAAGGCAATAAAAGTGATATGGCGACACAAGGTTGGATCGAATGGGGAAGAATGATGCGATTCTATATATGTTGGTGGTTGATCGAGGAAAATAGCTCTGCTTCGGAAACGTGAGAAAGGGGGACTTAAATGGTGAAATTGAGAGCTGCTCACACGCTCATAAACCATAAAAACCACGGAGCCATCAAAAGCATGCCGTGCTTCTTATCAAATCCAACGGCTAGCGCAGAGAAATGAAAGTGATGCTGGTTTTTCTTTTCTGGATGTCCCTCTATCTATGGAGTTGGAGTATAGACTCTCGGTCTGTCTGCGCTCTGCGCAACAGCCGGCATCGATCTAGGAAAAGCTGCGGAGCTTTCAGGACGCAAGCTCGCCACTCGGACTAGCATTGGAGATTTCTGATGTCACACCGACTGTATTCTATATATACAGTGGATGAGTCATCCATTCTCGAGTGTTAGTGTTTAGTGTTTCCCCAAATCCTATAGCCACACGTTTACTTACCTGCCATTGTTTGTTAAATTACATGCATATCTGATGTTCAGAAAAATCGTTTATTCATTTTTCGAAAATATTTTTTGGTAAGTACTTCAGTCGTCTGTCGAGGTACGAGTGTAGAGGGATTTCCCGTTATTGTTTGTTGTTTGGGCCATAAGTAATCTCCCACTTTATGTAGATAGTCCTGTAGGTATGATCATCATTTGCATGCAAATGTCGTCAATGACAACACTCCAAATACTTATCGATAAAATGCACCTGTCTGTCTACCTGTCTACCTGTTTAACTGTTATGTATTATAACACCTATATAAATATACAGAGTGTTATGATAATGCATGGCGTATTTGGTTATCGTGTAAGCTATTTATTTGGAAGGGTATACCGAAATGATCAGTTAGGTAGAGGAAAAATAAAAATGTCTTCATAATTATTTTAAATAAATATTTCTTCATTATGCGCCGTGTAATTGAAAGTTACATCCGGCAACGCTGTATTTTTTAAATGAAAGTAGGTATTATAGTTTAGATTAGACAATCGTTTCATTATTGAGCAACCATGCAATGCGGCCAAATGTTCAGTTTATTAAAAAATTAAGTTTTTTATATCAGATTTTCAAGATTTAAGTAAATTATTTTTACCAGTCATTCCGCAATAACGTAACACTATTGAGCGTATGTGCTACTTTTTCAACACCGTGTGTTATTGGAAAACAATTTCATTTAAATACAGGGTGTTTTTTATAATACTGATATAAAGAGAAACGGTTAAAGAAGAAGGTAGTGTCGATGATGTATGCCCGTTTTACCAATTTTCAAAATTCGATATTTTTTTATGTGAAAATTACGATTTTTTCACACCCTCAATTGATTGAGGCAATTGGTTTAGGTATACACTACAAATTGCCTTCTCATATTTAGCAATTTTTTATCCAACCTCCTGGAAAGAGGAATGGAACGAAAAAAGAGTGAAGCAAAAAAAAGTCTAGCATGCAGACCCTAACAATAAGAAGAAAACGTATTCCTCTCGCCTCGCAGACGTCCATATCCTTGCGTGCCATTGGAGATGCGATTTTCTTTCTCGCAAGTATATAATTTTCTTTTTCTTATTCTGTTTCATTAGTCTGCATTTGAAGCAATCTTTCCATTAAATAGCAGTCTAACCCTCTCTCGCATACATAGAAAGCGACACATGATAAAAAAAAAGGTGATTTATATTTTTTTATAAAATTGATAAATCCATAATACAAATTCAGTTTAAAAGAAACTACGCTATTGGATCTCGCCCTCTCTATTTAATTAGTGCGGCGTATTCATCAAGCAATTAGTCTCGACCTTAGCGCACCGACAACGCGACGGAGTGAAAGTTTCTGGGCACTTCTGCAACTGTAAGACTTTTAAAAACTAATTTTTGGCAAAAGTTGATGAACTCAAAAAGTATTGATGTCACTTTGATGTAAAATCCAAAAACGCAAAGATTTTCATAGTATTTTATTGTATTGAAGAAAATAAGAAAGTTGATGGCGACTTCTGGTGTGGTGTAACCGAAAACGGTTGGTGACTAAAAACAATTTAAACGTGTAATTACCTACACAAAGTGGCCGTTTACAAAATTTGACAAATTTCAAAATTTATTTCTTGAATCACCCTGTATAATATAACCCGTGAACTATATTAGGTACATTATCTGATATAAATAAGTAGTATGTAAAGAATAAATGCTGCCATTGCTGCCAAACTATAAGAGTGGCAACCGAGGTGGCAACCATTCAGCAGTAAAATGTCTCATAAATTTTATTGGTTTTTCTATTATTTACAAATTTAATTAAAAAAGTAAATAAGTAAACGAAAAATCCAATCCGGATACATTTATGTTCAGATCATGGCGAGCCGCGATGCGGGAGGGGACTGCATAGTGGCACTTAACTGCATCGTTCCGCATTACGAGTATTACGACCGAGGTGGGTGGAGTTATAATTTTCTTTCCGTGGGATTCCGAAAAATACTTTTGTCCTCAACAGGTCAAAAACAGAACCTGAACTTTTTTTATGATAGTCTGATTATAATGACGGAAAATTGTGTTTTAGAAGACCCGGCTACAGGATGAGCTGATCGATTTTTTTTTATTTCATCTTTCGTTCAAATGCATGGAAAGCAACCCCTAAATATTTTTTCGTAATTTGAATTGTAAGTAGTTTACTAAATTGTTTGCTGTGATTGGTGGTTCATATAAGACATTTCTCTATAGACGAAGGAAATTAGGAATATCAATTTCGAATAACTTTCAAATTTGAATCTCCCTACAATAAAAAAAAAATCAAGAGCATTTTTTTGCAAAATTTCCACTCTCTGGTGATTAAGATGAGGGGCCCTGAAGGTTTTTTCAGCTCTTTTGGTTTGGAAGTTATAATATTTTTTGACATCCATTTAACGGAGTTGCAATTGCTAATGGTTTTTTACGATTGAAGGTAATAAATAAATCATAATTTCTGTCCCGGAGCTGCTAGAAAAGAGTTTTATATGTCATTACTTTCGTAAGACACGGTAAAATTACGATAGAGTATCGCTTGAATCATAAATTGATCAGGGAAAACTCAAAATGGGTTCATACCGGAAGAAAAATCAATTTCGAATTTTCATATTAGTGCCGCTGTAAAATTTTGGGAAACTAGACGAGATTATTTTTCATTTATTTTGCTCAATTGACATTTTCTTGCGATTTAGATGAGGGGTCAAGCTTTTTCCTAGCTTTTCTGGTTGGGAAGTTATGAGTTCTTTCGTCCTATTTTACACAAAACAACAATTTTGGACATCACGGTGATCAGAGCTGAGAGGTAGTCTTCCAATTATCATTAGTTTTTCAAGATGCGCTAAAATAACGCTAAGCTATGGAGAAAATTTTAAAATATCCAGAAAAAACTAAGAATGACTGCATATTCAAAAATATTTTCGCAAGAAATTTCTAACTTTCAAATTTAGGTATTTGTAATAAAATTTTGAAAAGTGTAATAAATTTTTTTTCATTTTTCTTTTTGCAAAGGTTCCACTCTCCGGCGATTAGGATGAGGGGCCCCGAAGAGTTTTTTTAGCTCTTTTGGTTTGGAAGTTATAACATTTTTTGACATCCATTTAACGGAGTTTCAATTGCTACTGTTTTTTTACGATTGAAGGTGGTAAATAAATCATAATTTCTGTTCCGGAGCTGCTAGAGAAGAGTTTTATATGTCAATAGTTTCGTAAGACACGGTAAAATTACGATATAGTATCGCGTGAATCATAAATTGATCAGGAAAAAATCGGGATGGCTTCATACCGGAAGAAAAATCAATTTCGAATTTTCATATTAGTGCCGCTGTAAAATTTTGGGAAATTAGATGAGATTATTTTTCATTTATTTTGCGAAATAAGCATCTTCTTGCGATTAAAATGAGGGGTAAAGCTTTTTTCTAGCTCTACTGGTTGGGAAGTTACGAGTTCTTTCGCCCCATTTGACACAAGACAATAATTTTAGACATCACGGTGATCAGAGCTGAGAGGTAGTCTTCCACTTATCATTAGTTCTTCAAGATGCGCTAAAATAACGCTAAACTATGGAGATAATTTTAAAATATCCAGAAAAAACTAAGAATGACTGCATATTCGAAAATATTTTCGCAAGAAATTTCGAACTTTCAAATTTAGGTCTTTGTAATAAAATTTTGAAAAGTGTAATAATTTTTTTTTCATTTTTCTTTTTGCAAAATTCCCATTCTGTGGCGATTAAGATGAGGGGTTATGAAGTTTTTTTTTAGCTCTTTTGGTTTGGAAGTTATAATATTTTTTGACATCCATTTAACGAAATTTCAATTGCTCTACTGGTTTTTTTACGATTGAAGGTATTAAATAAATCATAATTTCTGTCCCGGAGCTGCTAGAAAAGAGTTTTATATCTCATTGTTTTCGTAAGACACGGTATAATTACGATAAGATGTCGCGAAAATCATAGATTGATCAGGAAAAAATCAGAACGACTTTATACCGGAAGAAAAATCAATTTCGAATTTTTATATTAGTGCCGCTGTAAAATTTTGGAAAATTACATGAGAGCATTTTTTATTTATTTTGCGAAATTGACATTTTCTTGCAATTTAGATGAGGGGTCAAGCTTTTTTCTAGCTCTTTTCGTTGAGAACTTATGAGTTATTTCGCCCCATTTGACACAAAACAACAATTTTGAACATGACGGTGATCGGAGCTGAGAGGTACCTAGTCTTCCACTTATTAGTTTTTCAAGACGCGCTAAAATAACGCTAAGCTATGGAAAATTTTTTGAAATATCCAGGACACAAAACAACAATTTTGGACATCACCGGCGTGATCGGAGATGAGAGCTAGTCTTACACTTATCCTTAATTTTTCGAAATATGGTAAAATAACGTCCAGCTATGGAGAAAATTGTGAAAAATCAGGAAAAACTAAGGATGACTGCATATCCAAAAATATTTTCCAAAAAATTTTGAACTTTCAAAATTTGTGTCTTAATAAAATTTTGAAA
This sequence comes from Malachius bipustulatus, assembly GCA_910589415.1. Classification (NCBI taxonomy): domain Eukaryota; kingdom Metazoa; phylum Arthropoda; class Insecta; order Coleoptera; family Melyridae; genus Malachius; species Malachius bipustulatus. Next base: position 5,844,060 of record OU342639.1, read on the forward strand.
AAATATTCAAGAACATTTTTGATTTACATATTATGACATATCTGCAAAATTTCCAACCTCTTGCGATTAAGATGAAGGGTTAATATAATAGACGAGGGCTATATATTCATGATGCTGGACAGGGAAACAAAGAGGAATCGACAGGACATGCTCTTACCATAATCGGAATGTAAATACGCCGGCAATATATTATTGTTAGGCTGTGAAGCGGTGAGGGAATACAGCAGTTACCGATAATGAAAATGGCCGATATGTGCGAGAGTGCCAAACCCCAAACCCTTACCGCACTTGCCAAACATCAACGACTTCACTCCCGGAACAAACTCCAGGGAATATTTGAGTTTTTCCATTTCCCTCTGCCTATATTGTGATTTGTGATGCCGTTAAAGTTCTTTTTTACATGAGTTTTTAGACTAGATAGGCATATATACGACCAAAAGGGGTCAACAAACAGGTTTTAATTAAGAGCTATGTGGAGAACTTTTTTTACCGCAGGCTTTGGTGTAGAAAAAACAAATTAACGGGGATTTTGAGACCAAATTAGACGATCGATGCAATCAGATTGTAACCGGAAAACTAAGACGATTTATATAAGACGTAGCTAATTATATTTCTATACTTACCTACCTATCTAGATGGTGGTGGTGGATGGAAAATTACTTCCCAGAACAGGAAAGCGGAGGGAAGCTCGAGACTGTTTGTATACATCGATCTGAAGGGATTGAAAGGTACACTAATAATGATCTGACAAAGAGTTGAATTAATATCTATAAATTCGGATACACAGGTTGGTTTATTACTACTTATAATACTACTTATGATGTTCAGGAAGAAAATTCAGGTTCATATGTACCTTATGTAACTTTTTTTTATAAGTAGGTATATATACAGGCATTATAATCGCAAAAAATAAGGAATCTCTAAATAAAAAAAGGTAAATAAAGCAAAACCATATGAATATTATACGATGATCGATTTATGGCATTCAGTAAGTCCATAAAACTCAATAGGCAATAAAATCAGTTAATATTGACAATAGTGTGTTGATGTTCGAGGTTCAATGGCCCTTTTTGTGAATAGATCTTCAAAGTTGGGTTCTTTACGAGGGTTCTTTATGGTCACTGCTTAACACACAAACGCAAAGGACTTCATCAACAATGCACTTGGAGTCCATAAATAATTCCTTCTGGTTTTATATTATATAATAGTAGCTACCCACGACTTAATAATAATTAATATCCAGATTATAATTATAAAAGTGTCAGATATCTTCGTTTTTAGGAAAACATTTTACACCACTACTCTGGGGAATTATTATCCTCCAACGAAAAATCGATTAGAGATAGAAGCTGGCATTTACAAAAATTCAAAAAAAAACTTCAATCGTCTCTAAGGGATATGTGCATGATGTGTTATTCGCATGCTTGCAGTTCTCTCCAGGAATTTTCATCAAGACACAAATACGTCCTCAACAAGTCTCGTCGCATTGCTTTGCTCTCAATTATATTGAACATCCGCTTCTATTCCCCTAGACCTTGCACCTAGCGATTATTTTTGCTTTGCAAATTGAAAAATTAACTCCGTGGCATTTAAGTAGGCACCTCTACGAGTCTGATTAAAATGACAAAGGGAGTCACTGTGGAAATGTGGAATGTCCTACATGATGGATACCAAAAACCTTCATTTTTGACGTTTTTGGATTTGGACCTTGGTAGCTGAAATATGGTCGATTTCCCGTTTTTCTTTTTTTGGCGTTTGTTTCTCTATTTTTGAGTTTTCGACCAAATGAAAACTAATTTTTGACATCCCTTATTTTCAATTACAACTTTCGTTTTGAAGTCCACTTTCTATTTTTGTTGGATTCAAAAAATTCACATGCCAAAATGTGCTCATTTGTATTAGTTTTCCGAAATTTTACAACGGCACTAATAGGAAAATTATTTTCGGTATAGGCAGCGATTCTTGAACATTTTTCCTGGTCAATTTTAAATTTAATTTTCAATATTTCAATAATTATTTTCTGCAATTGTAAAAAAAAACATGGCAGCTCAGCGATGAAAACCCTGATAAGTTCAAATTTTGAGATGAATCGAGAAAAATGTTTCATAAAAACCATACAGGGTGCACCATGTATCCTTCTCTATATTGCTATCTCCTAACGCTAACAGATACAGGGTCGGTTAAACAAGTCCAAAGGAGCGCAATTTTGTGGCCATCTCGATTCCGTCGAGACATACAAGATATCTGTGACCGTTCCTGAAATATCCTGAAAAAACTGAAAAATCGAGATTTCTTATTTTTTCCATATCTTTTTTATTATTGGAGATTAATGAATAATTTTTTGTGGGCTTACATAAGTCGTCAAGAGGTACCCATCTGACATTTCAAAAATTTTCAAAGCCGACTAGATCCCAGAATTTTCATAGTCAACTTTTGTTTTTCTTATGACCACCATAGTGTTTTTTTTTATGTTGTTCGGTATAAAAAAAACCATAAAAACAAAAAATTGTTAAACTTCAAAAAATAAATTAAAAAAAAATTTATTCTTCTTTTTTCTTTACAAAAAAGACACATTTTTAGACCGAATTTCATAGATAAATTAAAAAACCATAAGGCAAGCACTATTTCGGCGTATTTTACAAATGTTGACGTTTTTAGACGATTTTTTATTAGGTTTATCTTTGAAAAATTAAGAATAAAAATTTAAAATTTTTTTTTTGAAGTTTAACAATTTTTAGTTTTTATGATTTTTTTATACCGAACAACATAAAAAAACAACATGGTGGCCATAAGAAAAACAAAAGTTGACTGTGAAAACTCTTGGATCTAGTAGGCCTTGAACATTTTTGAAACGTCAGATGGATAGCTCTTGCCGGCTTATGTAAGCCTACAAAAAATGATTTATTAATTTCCAATAATAAAAAAGGTATGAGGAAAATAAGAAATCTCGATTTTTCAGTTTTTTCAGGATATTTCAGGAACGGTCACAGATATCTTGCATGTTTTGACGGATTCGAGATGGCCACAAAACTGCGCATCTTTTCTCAAATTTAACCGACCCTGTATCTCTTAGCGTTCAGGAGATAGCAGTATAGAGAAGGATACATGGTGCACCCTGTATAGGTACGTATTTTTTGTCCATCCGAGTCTGCTAAAAATAAGGGTTCCTAAGCAAGATTTCAAAGCTACCCCCGCCATACTTACAAGAAAAGGGGAAAGTAAGGTATTTGGCAATTCTGAATATACGGGGTCCGGCAGAAAGTATAGGAAACATATTAGAAATTTTTTTATTACCTATATAAATTACTCGTGAAATTTTATACTGGCAAAAGTGTCTGCATACTACCTTGTTTTTAAAGGTTATTGTCTGCTCGAAAACTCAGATGAGAATGGGGCAATTTAATAAGTGAACTGTCAAAGTTATATACCTTACATATCGAAGTCGATTTATTATTTTTGGTAACACCTCGTATAAGCAAACCTGTTGCTTCTTGGTTTCTACATTTGAGACAATGCAGAAACTTTTCGCAAGAATGAATTTTTTTGTGTTCAACTTTTTGCCGGACCCTGTAGATATTATTAAAAAATTACGCCATACAAGAGAATAATAAGTACACAGGGTTGACAACGAAATTTAAAAAAATATATTTTCAATTTTCAATAGGTTATTGTATAATAAATATAGGTATTATGTAGGTACAATATGTGTAAGTTTTGTTCGTTTTATAAAGTTTTATAATTTGTTGGAGTTGCTTTTACAGATTCTCTCAAATTTAAAAATACTGATTTATGAAAAAAATAGACTTTTCAAAAATTGCAATCGCGGGTTCAATGGCAAAACAATCATTTGATCATAAAGCGTTGTTCGATATGTTAGCAGTGGAAATATTTTATCATGTCTTTCTGAAACGTGTAAACAAGTCTTATATTTAGATTAATTGTTTTTTTATTACAATAATTAGAAAACTTATTGATCACATGATAATAAATGCAGCAGGTATAGCTCTACAGGTGGTAGGTGGTTAACAATTTGAAGCTCATACCATAGGGATCTCAGAAACGGTTAAAGATACAGGGTTGCTTAAATAAGAGAAATGTTGAATTTTTTTTCTCATTCATAAGGATATAAAATAAAATTTAAGGTAACTTCAGTCGTTGCTGAAATATCATGAAAAAAAAATGAGAAGAGAATCGAATCTATTATTTTAGGGGAAAACAACTGCTGAAGGATGACTATTTCGTTCTTAACAGTTGGAGCTCATCGGCATACCATATCAGCAAGTGTAGTCTTCTACTCTTCTATCTTTGGAATGAGATCAGTATTTTCTATGAGACCACTATCAATTTTATATTTTTTTTTATTTTGGGGATATTTTGTTGATTAATGAAAATAAATTATGTAATTAATTATTTACCGTAGGTTAACATAAGTCATCATCAAACGCATTTGATATTATAAAAAGTTTAAACGGCGGCTAGATCTAGAGCCAACTTTTGTTTTTCTTATGGCCGCCATTTTGATTTATCATCTAATCGGTCGAAAAAAATCAAAGAAACTAAAAATATATCACAATAATTGAAAAAAAAACAAAGCTTTATTCTTTAATTTCAGAAAAAATAATTTTTTCACCGAATTTTGTTAATGCTCAGGTTTCCGAGATTCCAATATGGTGAGTCTCGTCTCGAATTGTTAACCACCCTGTATACCTAAAAGTGTAACGTTTGTTCGATTGACGATTACGAAATGAACATAAATAATTTTTTAACTCATATCCAATGAACGCTCATTTAGATAATGATGTCGACAATTAGATTCATATTAACATTGTTATCTTCCACTTACTAAGTAAACAATTTTAAAAATAATTATTAATAAAGTTATTTACCTAATGTTGTAATTTCAAGTAAATTCCGTTAAAAGGTTGATAAATTTTCCACGAATCACTGAAAACTTTTCCCTTTTTCTTCGACATCTACTTTCAACATAGTGTTTTCAAGTTCCTTGATAAAATCCGGTGGTTTCCTGTATCTCGGATTCCTCGCCAAACGTCTCCTAGTACGTCTCCGCCAACACCAATAAATTAACAAACAAATCACTAAAACTATAACTAAAACGGTTGGAAGTAAAATTTTCAAAAGCTTCGCTTTAACTACTAACGCTTCATGCGTGGATTTGCATTTCTGGTACATCGTCGAGTCGTTATTCTCCACTTCATAATTGCACCCATCCACATCCTCCCCGACACAATCGAAAGGTTTTGACATGACTCTCCTCTTGTCCATCCAGGAATTCAACTTATGGCACTCGCAAGGTGAGGGAAAAGTAACAGTCGAATTGTCATGGTGAAGCAGTTGCAGATTGCAGAGACCTGCGAAATATTTCGGGGTCAAATTTTCGATATTGTTCCCTGAAATATTGTACTCAACCAGATCTACTAATATATCGAAGTCCGGAAGAGTGGTCAGTTCGTTGAAACTAATATCTAGACGTTCCAAAGGGCTTCTGACCGGCTTTGCTAGTTCCACTGCTTCGACAATATTTAATTTGAAATTTTCGCTTAGATATAATTTGTTCAACGATGGTAAATTAAAAATTAACGGTGACAGATAACTAATGCCGTTTCTTGACAAATCAAGCACTGATAGACCGGTTGCGTCCTCGAAGAAACCATCTTCTATGACCATAATCATATTATCAGACAGGTATAACATTTTTAGACTTCCATAATTACCGAGATCGCCCTTTTTCAGTTTCTTTATTCTGTTGAAGGAAAGATCTAAAATTTCAATGTCACTACTTAGACACGTCGGAATTATCATGAAATCGAGTTTGAAACAATCAGCAGCTCTCATTTTTCTCACTCGGGTAAATTTACATGGGAATCTTCTGCTGCAAGGTTCGCTTGATGTAACAATAATATTCCAAGTGGTGAGGATAGCCGTAATTATTAAAAGATCTCCGATTTCAGTTTTCATCTTAATGGTAGTAATAAGACATTTTCACTTCTTCATTTTCTCTTGATAATTCCATGGATATTTCTGGAGTAACTTTTACGATTCGTATATTATACAAGTAATGGGTAGTAAAATAAAATCAATCTGACTTCAACCTTGGCATCACACACTCCCGTCCGATCCCATTTTAAACAATTAAACAATCAAACAATCGATCGATCTATCAATCAGTCACAGGACAGGATACCACACTAACACACGCACCTATACTTTTCTGGATGCGATCGATTTGAAGAACGGAAACAATTTTATATTCCTTTCTTTCGTTTCACGATCAGTTCAACTGCAGGTTAAAAGTCAAAACACCAAATAAGAAGGCGGACTCAGTACTCAGTAGTGTGTTGTCGTTAATAAACTTTAACTATCTCAATTGTAGAATTAAAAGTTAGTCAGGCTCAGCCTCTCAGAGATGGGATTTTATCGTTATCAATGCGCACTCATTTATTTCACGTAGACGTAGGTACCTGCCTACTACTATTATTATTAACGTGACTATAGTTGTTCTGGTGCTGTACTTATATCAGGATGAAAACTTTGTTAAATGACCTGCAAGCTTAGCTTGGCTCGTCGGGATTTATAAATTATTTTATATGACATGTTACTCATTACCTACATGCTGATGTTATTGTTTATTATGTGCTTGGTGTCTGATAACAACGTACCGATAATTTCACAATGATTTTCTAATAATAATGGCAGTAACAGCTATAACAGAAACGATAACAGCATAAACGACAATGGGCTAACTTGAAAACACTTCCTTTCTTTAATGACCGAAGAAATCGATTACGTTTTGTAGAAAATTATTTTTTTTTCATATAATGTGTAATACTCATGCGTTTTTCATTGTCGAGACATGTAACTTACATATTTTATGCTAAATAGGTAACACAACAGCAAAAAATGCTGTCTGAAAAATTATTACTTATTGACAGTGCATGGCGCCTTTTCAGATGAAGTGAATAGTGAAGTGCCACTTCACCTATTTCTAAATAAAAAAGTATTTTTAAATTGGAAAAAACTCTAATTTTCTCTTATTAATCACACTCACATTTTCTATAAATGTAAGCAAAACATAAAGTGCCTAGTCTGTTTTTTTTTTGTTTTAGTTTTTTTTTGCAAGATCCGGTTTGACAAGGTCCAGTCAAAAACTCGTTTTTTGCAAGGCCTGGTCAGTCCGAATTTTTGAGCTGACCGGACTTTCTTTAATCGGACATTGGAAAAAATCGAACTGAACTAACTTTGCAAAAATCAAATTGTAGAGCTGAACGGATTTTACAAAAATCGAATTTTCTATCAAACCGGTCTTTGTCTATTATTACTATTATTACTTCTAGGGTAGGTTCAAAGCCCTCGTACTGAAGCTTGCGCTTATCGTACCCCTTTGGATAATTTATTATCTCATCGGTCCCGTCTCCCGAAAGTATTTCAGTATGATGTATGAGTCCAATGGGTGCTTGTTCTATTTCTTTTGACTCCGCCATTTCGGTCCCAAATATTAGAAGTCTCTAGTTCCCTCTAGTGCTGGGCATTCACACATTAGGTGGTATAGGGTTTCCTCCCCCTCCCCGCATCTCCTGCAATCTGGGTCATTTTTCACTCTTATTATTGAGAGGTGTTTCATTAGTGGGCAGTGTCCTGTTAGAAGTCCAATTGCCGATCTCAGCTTTTTCAGTTCATTATAGTTTTATTTTTTATTTTAATTCATTCCAATGGGAGCTATGTTTTTTCTTCAGGAGGTCTTTTGTTTCCCTTCTGTCTTCGCTGTAGGCTATGCAGTAAGTTGGTTCTGGCCCGATTAAGGGTAGTTTGACTCCCTTTTTTGCAAGCTAATACGCTTTTTTGTTTCCTTTGTTGTTCTGGTGTCCTTTTGTCTACCTCAGGTTTATTTTGTTGTTTTTATCTGCTAGTTTTGCTAGAGAGTTAATACAGCTCTTCACTGTATTTGATTGTATCATCACTAAGTCCAGTGCTCTTAGAGCTGCCTGGCTATCAGTAACGATTAGTCCATCTAGCCTCTCTCTTCAAATAAATTTGGAGAGGTGGTAAGTCCGGTAGGATTTCCATAGTCGCCGACGGTGTGGTGTTAATAGCACCAGCACCAGCACCACAGATCCCCAGACAAGCTTAACTCTGTAGGCTAGAGAGCTTTGTTCTGGTAATGGCCTTCTGCCTTCTGTCCTTTTGTCCTTTTAATCACCAAGCGGTACTGCTATACGCAATCATAGTAGGTCTTAGGTGATATCTTGGGATTTCCTCTTCTTTCTTATTTTGTCTTTGTTACACGTAATCCGCTTCTTCGTTGCCTTCTGCATGCATCTGTCTTTGTTACCTTTGCCTAGTCTATTTAGTTATACAGGGTATACCTTTGGGAGATGATATCATTTGTATAGGCTAAACTGTCAGTCTGACAGTTCTAATTTTTTTCATATCTGTATTATAGAAAAAACACAACATTTTAAAAATATTTTCGGCACAACACCACTTCCGGTTATACCGGAAGTAAACACCAACTTCGTTATTTTAAATGGAACGGTGCCGTTTTTTTTTTATGGATTCATGTTTCTCATCAAAAATCAATGTGGCTTTAATAATACAACATACTATCGATCTTCAATTGTTTTTCAGTTATTTCGACTTTTATGAATTTTTTGACACTTGCAGAGTCTCACAAAAACCGTTATATCTACGAAACTGTATGACATAAATTGATGAAATAAATTATAATTTACTAAAAAATTAACAAGTTAACACCTAAAATTCGAAAAATAAAAAAAACGCGGATAAAGTAATTGAAAATAATTTTTTAATTTTCGAATTTTAAAATAAAAAAAAAATCATTTTTTCAAATAGCACCCTGTATATTTTTTTATTTCATTAGATTGACAAAAAAAACCTCAACAAAATCGATATGCATTATAAGGGTCAAAAATAAGAACGTGTTACGAATACCCAAAGGTATATAATGATATGCACGATCCCAGTGCATCATCTCAGTGTCACATCTCTTGGGTGGCTTTCTCAAAAGTAAAATTGATTTATTAATCTGAGAGTCTTTTGACTAGAAACTTTTCGAAAGTTTTGGACACGATCGCGGTGGTGTACCTACCTACTTATTGGCCTATGTACGAGGTTGCTGTATTTGGAGTTTTTGTTTGTTTTATTGATCATTATAATTTTTCAATTTTTGTGAATATTATGGTTAACAAAACGCCTTTTTTTTGGGTTTCTTAAAACCTGATGTTCTGTAAAACCTGATCCCCCCCTGTAAAGGGGTCTGGGAGGGAGGTTCTATACACACGGGTATAGGCACATATTATACCAGTTGATAATACTTTTCTGTAAAGGTTGCTTAATACTTTGGAAGGTTTTAGGGAGGAGGGGTAACCTCGAAACCCCCCAATCAAATAGTAGCCAGGTGCTTTGTGATTGCTGCTTTTTGAAATTACCTGCTACGTCTTTTACTTCTCTCGGGGTGAAAAATTTAACTGCTATATCGGACAAGATTATGAGAGGTGTTCAGCTATTTCAGTTTTATTCCCAGCTTCACTATGGTTTCTTAGACGAGGCCGCCTGGACGTGGAGGCTACACAAATGGAGACTGGCAAAAGGCTGTCAAACAACAATTGGAAGTCCATCAAACTAGTTCAAATTTTCACAGGGCATATTTCAAAATATATATACCATCATTAGTAGTGCTGGAATTGTTTTGACTATAACGCCATCTTTATGTGGAGGTTAAAAAATTTCAGACTACGCAAAAATGATTCAAACTGCTTTATATTATTTACTTTTTTTTAATATATTAACGTCACTTTTTGATTTCTGGAATCTCTTTCCAGATATCGCTTTGCGATGACTACAGTTTACCCGTCGATCATCTAAATAAGAAAAGGCCGAATAGTATAGCTGCACCTTCATTATCCGAATGGAACGTCTCCATTACAAATGAAGACAAGGTAAGTCTTTTGCACGTCATCTTCGTGGCATCCTTCGCATTTATGACATCATCAATTTTGTGTTGTTCACCATATCATCTTTAATCATCATGCATAAAGCAAAATTTTGGCCTGTAACCTGTAACATAATTGACAGATATGACATCATAATCCAGCACCATAATATTTTTTACTTTTGGTTTCTTTCCAAATCAGTATAGGTACACTAACTAATTAAATTCATCAACATCTTCTTCGTTTAGCAAACCACAAAGTGTAGCGTCTTCAAACTTTTCATGAAGAAATCAATGTCTTCAGAATGAGCGCAAAACAGATGGCAATTGGCCGTTAAACCAAGTCCAAATTTCTGCTTGTGTTTTCAACTTCATATAGGTACACACGTGAAACTTGATTAGAGACGAAATTTGGAAAATATTGAAACTTGAAACAAGTCAAATTGAGTAACTTTTTTGGGACAATTTTACGTGTTTAATGTGGTACTTTTTATGTCGTTTTGGCGTGATTTTTACGTGAATAGTTGACGTCTTTGATCTGTAATATTTCTTCGTCATTAAGACGTCATTCACACGTCACTAAATTCGTCCTTCAAAGCCATCGAACACCAAAAAATGACGTCATATTGATTGAAGAACCTGGGAATGGTTGCTTCAACTAAGAAGGCTTATAGTAGAGAAGGGTCTAACTTTCGAACCGCCTTGGACTCGAGAATTTTTTTTTAATTTTTTTTCATAAAGTTGGACCCCCTCTTCATTTTGGTGGCATTTTCAAAAATTTAATCGACGCCCTGGCGGAGAAATGTGCATGCGAAGACATCGGCAATGGGTTTTTTGCACATAACTCGCTTAATTCAACTCTGAGCATAGTAAATATCCTGTCGAAAAATGAAGAGCTCTCGAAGACGCGTAATTTGAACTTTGACTGGTCCAAATCGGTCAAACGGTTCTCGAGATATCGCATTTTCAATTTTAAGGCCCTTTCTTCAGGGTTCCGCCGCGGTGCGAATACACCGCCGTCCGTGTTCGCGTGTTTTGCATGGAAAAAATCGACTTAGGGACTTAATTTTTTTTTTTCATCGACAGACAGCAGTGTCCTCAATGACGCCTGAAATTTTGAAGTCGCTATCTCGATTAGAGGGGGAGGGGGAGGGGAAATCATAATTAAAATTCTAATTGCTATAACTTTCGCTAATATTGGGGCCTTGGGCCCAACCAATGGGAGATGACACTTTGGAATGCCTACTTTAAAATGTTTTTTTTTTCGATTCCGCCAATATTGGCAAGATGCCCGCAGAAAAACCGATTTCCCTCCCCCCTTTTTTTTCTTAAAACTGTTTTTTTGCCATGAAAGAAGGGGGTGTGGGTAAAAATTTTTTCGTCATCAGACGGGAATTTTTTTATCTTTGATTTGAGCCCCAGTAGACCTCGATCGGACCATTATTAAGGTCACAGGGTCACGCAAACGTGTTTGGTCCTGTAGAATGGCAAGGATTAGGGTTAGCGGGTTCCGCTACCCGGCATTTTTTAAGGGCTAAGTGTCCCCTTCCAAGATTTTCTTACCCCATGTCGCTATCTCAATTAGGGCCTGCACGCGGACGTGATATGTAAACCAATTAATCTAGCGTGTTTGTCTGTGAGAGAAGAGAGAAAGGAGAGGGAGCGCTAGGCTCCGCCCCCGGCTCTCGCTGCTCCGCGGCTAGATTAATTGGTTTACATATCAAGTCCGCGTGCAGGCCCTAATTGAGATAGCGACATGGGGTAAGAAAATCTTGAAAGGGGATACTTAGCCCTAAAAAATTCCGGGTAGCGGAACCCGCTAACCCTAATCCTTGCCATTCCACAGGACCAAACGCGTTTGGTGACCCTGTGACCTTAATAATGGTCCGATCGAGGTCTACTGGGGCTCAAATCAAAGATAAAAAAATTCCCGTCTAATTACGAATTTTTTTTTTACCCCCACCCCTTTCTTTCATGGCAAAAAAACAGTTTTAAGAAAAAAAAGGTGGGAGGGAAATCGGTTTTTCTACGGGCATCTTGCCAATATTGGCGGAATCGAAAAAAAAATACCATTTTAAAGTAGGCATTCCAAAGTATCATCTCCCATTGGTTGGGCCCGAGGCCCCAATATTAGCGAAAGTTATAGCAATTTGAATTTTAATTATGATTTCCCCTCCCCCTCCCCCTCTAATCGAGATAGCGACTTCAAAATTTCAGGCATCATTGAGGACACTGCTGTCTGTCGATGAAAAAAAAAATTAAGTCCCTAAGTCGATTTTTTCCATGCAAAACACGCGAACACGGACGGCGGTGTATTCGCACCGCGGCGGAACCCTGAAGAAAGGGCCTTAAAATTGAAAATGCGATACCTCGAGAACCGTTTGACCGATTTGGACCAGTCAAAGTTCAAATTACGCGTCTTCGAGAGCTCTTCATTTTTCGACAGGATATTTACTATGCTCAGAGTTGAATTCAGCGAGTTATGTGCAAAAAAAACCCATTGCCGATGTCTTCGCATGCACATTTCTCCGCCAGGGCGTCGATTAAATTTTTGAAAATGCCACCAAAATGAAGAGGGGGTCCAACTTTATGAAAAAAAAAATAAATAAAAATTCTCGAGTCCAAGGCGGATGGAGCCTTTTTTTTTTGACAGACCCTCTCCACTATTATAGACCTAAATGTAAATGGACGAAGAAAATTAGTTTTGGGGAGAGCAAGGTGCATACAAGATTTATAAATATCATAATAGGAGATCTAGGACGATATAATTTATCAATCTGATAAAATTACTTGTTTCCACTATAACTAGATAATCAGATTTATAAATAAATAAACACTGCATGCTAGTAAAGTACATAGAGGTGGATTTCTATTGTATAACAGGTGTAATAATAATTTTTATTAGCGAACCTTATCTGTTGGTTTTTGATAAATCTGTCAGGACAAAATCATGATAAGACCGGCTTTATCTCTCAGGTCATGGGTCCAATTAAGTAATTAAGTACATGAAGGAATAAATAATCTGGAAAAGTAAATTTCATGGCAAAACAGAAACTAAAGATTCGCGCTCTATGAATGCTCGCTCAGATAAAAACATCTGTGGATCCTTTGTTAGTAGCCCCAATCCGGCCTGAAAAACCTTAAATTATTTACATAAATTACACTAGAGAAGCAATAAGGGTTTAATGCCCGGCCTTCCCTCTCTGTACTTTAATTACTGCAACAAATTTCCCAAGTGAGCTATAACGATTAAACATGATATGAAGGTGCTTGCTCTGTCGACGACACTCGAATATTTTAATGGCAATTGTCAAGGACTATAAGGTTCTTGACGTTTATCATTTCTTGACTAATATTGACGTATCTGTAGCCTTATTCTGCTTATGAGCATTAGAGCCATGATAACTACACACTTTATAATTTTTCATAAGACTAAGACTGTACCTCAGAAATTATTAAAAAAAAAACTACCCCGCACACATGACACTAATAATTGTAACGATTTTTTTGTTAAAAGGTTCCTTTATAAAATAAACTCAGACTCGATTAATTATTTATTTCAGAAATAATAATTTATTTTACATACCACATACCACGCACTAATTATTTATTTACATTTACCTTAAAAGGTTCAAACTCGTCTCCTGCATGCAAGTTAGGCATTTTTACAGTGGTAGTGGTATACGTTACATGTTATTTAATTTTGTTTCAGATTGAAATTTTGGATACGTATTCGACTCCGAGAGACTCCAAGCAACATTTGAGTTACGATCAAGAAGATCTAGATCCGAAGTGTTTCATTAGCCCAGACCGGGAGTACTCGCAACCCTATACCACATCAGGTGTGCTCTTAAAAAACTCTTCTTTTCTCTTTTTTTCCTATTAAATATAATTTGAAGATTTGGGTCAGATTTATGGGCGTAGCAACTAGGAAGTGAATCAATTCTGTTGAAATCGCTTAAAGAAGTTTAACGTATTTCAATAGAAATTAATGAACATATGTTTTGCAGGAAAACTAAGGTTATTAGATGGTTTAGAGGCTATGATTTTGAAAGCTCTATTGTTATGTATGAAGTGTATCTGGCTGTCAGTATAAAGATACTAAGCTCGGGAAAATGCTCACATTTCATCCGCCCCGGAGTTCGGGCTGATGTATAGGTATTTGTAAACGACGTCTGAGGTTGCCATCTAGATTTACAGCTCTCCGCCCTTAACTTCCCTTTTTTCTTTATTTTTTTTTCTTTTGTTCATGTCTGCCTGGATACGGCACTATAATAGTCAATTTGTCTCGCTTTCCTATCAGAACTTGGAGATTGTAGGTTGATTCCGTCCTTCCAATTTATCGTATCTGCTATCTGCTTGATTAAATAACTGAGCGAAAATAATGAAGTGTTTTGTAAATTGCAGAAGAGTCTTCAGAAGCATCATTTGACGATGATTTTTTCGGCCATCGCATATCCGTAACGAAGACTGTGGAGTTGAACTCACCAGATAGTATAGCCGAAGGAATCCAACCGCAGATAAACGCCCTCTCCCCTAATCGTGACGGTGGCGACATTAAGCGTCACCCTTCCCCTTATTACTACGCTGATCTTTACAGAAACAAATCGGAGGAACATTTCGCTTCTGCAAAATACTTAAACGAACAAACAACAAAAACTCAACCGAAACAAACGACGCAAACATCAAAATCGTATAATCAAAAATCGAAATCACACAACCATCATCATCATCATCATCATCACCATCATCATCAACAAGAACAACAGCAGCACCAACAGCCGCAGCAGCAGCAGCAGCATAGAAAATACAGGAAGAGTTCGAGCTTAGATAATCCGGGTGCTGATAGTAAATCGATAATAATCCGAGCCAAGACAGGTCAGCTTCCGAGTAGCAGCGTCGAAACTCGTAGCAGTGAAGAATCGCGGGATGCCGTGGCTAAGCCAGAAGACGATAAGCGACATCGCAAGCAAAGCGGTGACGGCAACGGCCACGACGTCTGCAGAAGCGACGGTGGCGGCGACGACGACGAAGGCGACGGCGTACCGTGCGTTTGTCTGACGTCTGACGCCCTAGAAGATGAAGAAATGACCAGGCAACGGCATGTTTACGAAACGGCATTCGACTGCCGGGTCAACAAGTCCGACGACGATCTTGACCAGATCGACAATATCAGCAATCATCCGGTGTTGATCCAAACGCGTATAATAGGCCAATGTCATCCGGCACTTGGTCCCTGCTCAACCCCTGGCAATAAAAAGAATACAGCACCGATCTGCCCTGAACCGAGCCAGCCAGACAATAACGTAGAAGCTCTTGGACAAAATCTGCAGGTCAGTGTGGACTTTACAACTATTTTAGGAGGTACTTATAGGTAGCATTGTGTTTGATACCTCACCTATCAAGAGACACCAAAGTATCATAATATACATGCATCATGTAATGAATTTGATTTTACAGGATATGCACCTGCCAGCGAACGAGAGCTCCACATCAAAAATCTCCCTCTCTCTGCCGCTGAGAGGGTACACACCGTCCCCTCCGTCCACGGCACCGTTGCCGATCAAGTTCCATGGTAAAGATTCGATGACCATGAACAGCATCCGCAGCGCGCCAAATCTCCCGTTACCATCACAATCTTCGCAGACGCAAGGCCGCTACAAAGACCTTCATCTTCCCGTTAAATCGTTACGTGGACGTTCCCCTACCAGCAGCAGCGGCAGCGCCTTCGACATTGAATTCGGCCATTCGAACCGCATCTCTGAGTTCAAAGGACGGCCCGTCGCCAAGAACACACTCGCAGTTGATCAAGATCGCATTCTAGAGATTAAAGACCGGCCCAGAAAGGATCTGCTCTTGTTTAAGAAGCACGTAAAAGATGGAATCTTGGAGTTCAGAGGCCGAAGAAGGAAGCATAAATACTCGAGCACCGAAAGCATGACGACCAGCAGTAGCGGAGGTAGCATGGAGAGTATTAAAAGCAGCACTAGCGAGGGTAACAGGAGTACTTCAAGTTCAGAGAGTAGACAGTCATCTTCTTTGAGTTCACACAGTTCTGACGGCGGACACAATAGTTGTTACAATCCGGGCCAAAGTGGCGGGTTTTTGTCTTATAACAATAAACTTCACATATTGAGCCCGATATCAGATAAATCGTCCCAAGAGCCCATCTCTGAGGTCTCGGATAATAATCGTAACAACAACTCTCAGAAATGTTCACCCGAAGAAGCTAAAACTCCTGAGAACATGAAAACCAAGAGAAGGCTGCCTCAAAACAAAAACCTACTTAACCTGACTTTCCGTACAGGAGATCCGGAAATACAAGGCTCCGACAGCGGAATATCTATTCAATCGCGTGAAGGTAATATATATCCCTAATGATAAGTTTATGAAAGAAGTTTACGTCATATCGAAATGCAGGTATCAAGTCAAGATTTGGGTTCACAAAGACCGAACTATCAGCTCCACCTAGTCAACAGGATTTCACAGAGCTGCCATTCGACATGCCGAAGCTAAGGCGCAGGCGTGCGCTACCTCAGGATGCGTGTACCTCAGGTAGCGCAACCTCCGTAGATCTGCGCGATTTGCCGTTTGACATGCCGAAACTGCGACGGCGTCTGCGCGTCCAACAAACATCCGTACCGGGACCTGGTACCGTCTCGCAAGCCTCTTCAAGTCAGAGTGTTATAGAGAGTAAGTCTCTCCATATTTTTATATTAATTTTGTAACCACTTTATATAGATATGAGTCAATAACACACAAGCATATTGCAATAAATCATAAATTGTTATTTCTGTTGAATATTTCAGACAAGTAGTAGTAGTAGTAGTAGTATGGTGGACGGTGGGTTGGGGTGGTACACACCAAGCGACTAGGCCACCGAGGGCCCTTTTCGCCGTACCCGAACCATGGTGAAACTCCTACTCGAACCTCCCCGACCTTTTAATAAAGGCCAGAAGGTTGTTGTATGAGAGGAGTTTCATTTCTTCCTCTTGTAGCTCCTCAGACCCAAAGATGTTGAGCCTGAAGTTGCTGTATACCTCGCATACGCCTACTTAATGGTGGGAGTCCTCGTCATCCATTCCGAATTTAGGGCAGACCGGGTCCCGAGTGACCCCCATCACTTGTAGGTGTCTGTTCAGACTGCTGTGACCAGTGAGAACCCCGACTAGTAGTCTGAGTTCCTTCCGGCTCATTCTGGACATACTGGTCCATCTGTTTTCGATCGGACCGGCCAAAAACAGCCTGGCCTGTCTGCAGCCTGGTGCTGTTTCCCAGTGGTTCACTAAACCCTTACGAGTTCATTCTTTCATAGATTCTTTGAGAAGATTTTTGGTCAGACCCAGGACGGGCTCCGGCCCACAAAAGGTTTCCCTGGTCCCGAGCTTCGCGTAGTGATCTGCTAGCTCATTGCCTGGTACACCTGAGTGTGCAGGAACCCACACGATATGCACCGATTTTCTGTCCGCCAGTCTGTTCAGCGCCTCGACACACTCCTGGACCAGTGGGGAGCTGGTTCCGTGTGTGCCCAGTGCTTTCGCGGCGGCCTGACTATCCGTGCATATGTATATCGTCCGTTCCCTGGCTTCTGTTATCCGCTCCAATCTAGCTGCTTGCAGGATAGCATAAATCTCCGCCTGGAAGACGGTTGCGGTGGACCCAAGAGGAAAGGATCTTCCCAGTTTCCGTCCAGTCAGGTAGAGCCCCGCTCCTATCTAGCCATTTTTGTTCCTGGAGCCGTCTGTGAAACAAACTAGTCCTCCTGGTTCGAAGGCTACCTCCCTTTTTTCCCACTTTTCCTTTTCAGGAATTTGCAGGGTAAATTTCTTGTTTTCTCTGTTGTTTCTTGTTTTTGAGGTAGCCATAAGGTTTGAGATCGGTATCTCCATCTCGGCAACCTTGGCTATCTCTGTGTGTCCTTTGTATCCTCCGCCTTTCCGTAGTCCCGAATAACGCATTCTTAAGTGGGCCGCCATGGCCTCCCCTTTTATCCAAATGGGAAGCGGTGGCAGCTCCAGAATGACATTCAGGGCTGCTGACGGGGTGGTTCTCATTGCACTTGTTATAACAAACTGGCGAGCCGTTGGAGTTTAGCTAGCCTGTTTGCAACGGTATTGCTTGTGGTTGTTTTCCACCAGACCACCGAACCATAACTGATTCTCGGTCTGATGATGGCCGTGTATAACCAGTGCATTATCTTCGGTTTTACCCCCCCCCCCCCACCTTGCCTATTGTCCCTCTTAGCTGCCATAGAGATGACACAGTTTTTGTGACTATTCTGTCAATCTGTGGCCTCCAGGTCAGCTTTTCGTCTAGTACCATTCCAAGGTATTTGGCCTCCCCACTAAGAGTTAAGAGTTTGCCGAACAGCTTGGGTGGTTTAAATCTTCTTTTTTCCCTTTTCTTTGTGAAGAGGACCATGTCGGTCTTTCCGGGGTTAATGGTCAGCCCCGCCTCTTCACACCATTTTTCAATTATCTTACATGCACTCTGCATGCGATCGCTGACCACGCTTAGGAATTGGCCGGTTACTAGAACCAGCCCGTCGTCAGCGTATGCCTGTGCATACAGTCCGTCAACTGTCAGGCGCTTTAGGAGGCCGTCCATGATCAGGCACCACAGGTGAGGTGATAGGCAGCTGCCTTGGGGGCATCCACCACTCACCGCAATGCCCACTCGAACTTCTCCCGCACCCGACGACACCTGCCTGCTTTCGATCACTGAAGCAATCCAGCTAATCAGGACCGGGGGGGGGGGGGGACCCCTGGATTGCAGCTCTGTGCATATGGTTTTTGTTCTTGCCTTGTCAAAAGCGCCTTCCACATCAAAGAAAATGGCCAAGGCCCAGTTCCCGTGATGCAGCGCTTTTTCAATTTCTCTAGTCACTGCGTGTAGGGCAGTTTCCGTGGATCTTTGCTTCAGGTAAGCATGCTGACCCTTGTGAAACGGGAACTCACGCAGTGTGTTTTCTATCAGGTATCTGTCGACTATCCTTTCTAGCATTTTAAGCATGAAGGATGTCAGACTGATAGGCGTGAATGACTTAGCTAAAGTGTAGTCCTCTTTTCCTTGTTTGGGAATGAAGACCACATTTGCTTTCCTCCATGCCTGGGGCACATATCCCGTTGCTAGGCTAGCCCGGAATATGTTTCTCACGCTGGGGAGAATCGTTTCCAGGCCCGCCTGCAGCAATGCTGGGAAATTGCCATCAGGTCCTGCTGTCTTGTATGGACGGAACTCATCTTTGCTTACCCTTCGTATGACCTCGTCGTTTACCAGATTTTCGGCTAGCTGCCAGTCCGAGGCTGGCTCCGCCCGCCTCTCTGGGTCGACTTGGTCTGTTCCCGGGAAGTGGATTCTGAGGAGGTGCTCAATTGTCCCCTCCTCCGTTTCTGTCCAGGTTCCGTCCTCTTTCTTGATCGAGCCTATTTCGTTGCGTTTTGAGGCACTGAGCAATTTTGCGAGCCTGGCTGCTTCCGGGAGGGAGGTTATCTCATCGCAGAATTCCCGCCAGCTCGCTCTCTTGCTATGCCTTATCTCTCTCTTAAATTCTCTTCTGGCTTCTCGAAAACGGTCCCATTGAGTGTCCTCTCCTGAGGTCACGGCCTGTCGAAGTGACCTCCTCGCTGACCTCCTGAGGTGATGAAGTTCTTTGCTCCACCACCTGATTTTCTTTTCTGGAGGCCTTCTCAAGGGACACGCCTTTTCGTACGCCTCGGTTATCTTTTTGCTTAGTTTTTCTACCTCTTGGTCTATGTTTTCCTGTGTGATTTGAGATGGGGGACCCTTGAACCTTATTTGGAGATCTTTTGTAAAGATCTCCCAATTAGTTGTCCTTGGGTTTCGTTTGGGCTTGTCTGCCGCCATCCTCGCTTTGATCTTGAATCGGATCATGCGGTGGTCGGACAGCAGGACGTCGCCCGTCACTTGCCATTCTCGTACGTCACAGGTTATGCTTTTGGAGGCTAGGGTTATATCAATCACCTCCTTGCAATATTTCAGACAAACTATATTTATTATAACGCAGATCTTCGAATAGTAGATTTAACTATAGGTGCCATATATCGGAAATCCAACACCAAAGTCGAACAGTTTGGGGAGCTTTCTAAAGAAGACATATTCGTCAGTCGATCTAATTATTCTTTTGTTTTTAGTGAACTCATTCAGGCCGAAGTTGACATTGAACTTGACTGAAGTTGGAACGAAACAGCGTCCAGGTTTGGGTTTGTCCCTTGTAGGATTAGGACTAACCCTCGATAATCCTGAGAAATCGGTAATGTCGGCTGAAATTATCGACGTTAATTTACCATTAGAGAAGCAAGGGTAATTATAAATAGGTAATAATAATAATAATAACGGATAATTAATTATTGAAAATTTCCAGATGGTTTCATGGTGCCATTACTCGGGTTGAAGCAGAGAACGTTCTGAGAATGCTCAGGGAAGGAAGTTTTTTAGTGAGGAATAGCGAGTCTACCAAGCAAGATTATTCGTTGTCTTTGAAGTAAGGTCTCTTATATTATTGTTGGACGTACTTAGCTTGATGTTATTTAACTTTACAGAAGTGCTAAAGGCTTTATGCATATGAGGATCCAGAAGGAAGGCATCGATGGCTGCTTCATCCTCGGCCAGTTCAGCAAGCCTTTCAGTTCCATCCCGGAGATGATTCAGCACTTCTCTGTGAATCGACTGCCAATAAGAGGCGCTGAGCATATGTGTCTTCTTCAGCCGGTCATCGCGCAACTCTTGTGATAAGGATTGGGGATTAGTGTTAATTAAAGAAATTAATGACATTAAGTTTTGATCTGGTTGGAGTGACCGGCCATGAATTACACTGATGCCTATGATGCCTAAAAGATGAGACCTATTCAATAATCAAAAAAAGGAACAGTTCCTTTATTGTTTGGGTGGTGAGCCTTCGATCAGATAGCTTGATTTTTCATTTTTCCATTAAGATTTTAGGAGATTTACAACGTGTTAATTCATTTATTTTTATTCTGAAATAAATTTGAAAATCAAAAGGTATAGGTACAATTGCCAGAAATTTTTCCTCATCTTTCATCATAAGTTTTTTCGTATTCAAATCATTTGAAACCTCCTAAAAGAACATCTTTTCAGATTGTTATCGTTACCTGTTTACCATCAGAGACTCACAGCCGCTGTTGGATGTAAAATATCATGGCAACTAGGGTTTAGGGTTGCCAACCGTTTTTAAATCGATTTTTAGAAACGTTTGCCTCCGCACGCCTATTGTACACACACGCGACTTTGTCGCTAGATTAACCGTTGTTATTGGTTATCAGGGGGATTCCCAAGTAAACAAGAATATTATTCAACTAGCTACCCCGAAGCTGCTAACCGTGACCCTTCGCTGGGATTCCCATAATGCAGTATTGCGTACGCTCCTGCCAGTTACAATAACAAATACAAGTAGAGACGCTGAAGCGTTCAATATAAATGTCATTGATCTTTAGGGGATTCCCTCACAACTTTTTTTTCAACTTTTCCCTCAAAACGAAGGTCGTTCAAATTCACGCTTATCTGTGAAAAAATCCGCAGTGACAAAATTCCGCTACTTTATTACAAAAAAAATCCGCTTCTATGACATACAAAATTCTATTGTTTCGTTCAGTTTCTCGATTTTTTTTAGTTGTTCCATGAAAGTCTATTATAGTGGAGTGAAACACACCACGCGAAAATTCCGACTTTGTCACTTTTTTGGGCAAAAACTCGTTTTTGCACACAAGTTTTCTCGCTTTTTCGTGCAAAATCCCATTATATGTCCTGTAAAATACACCATCCAAGATCCTAATTTTTAGATATACAGCGTTTAATAGTTGAAAAATAAAGTTGGCAACCCTAATGGCAACATGTAGTAGCTACATGTTCATTAATTAGTATGTAAGTACTAACCTGCATTGCTTTTATTAGAGTAAATATTCTCTTAATTAAAGGGACGTTGTGCAATGTGAGATGCTTGGGATAAATCTTTACAAAAATTTTCTCTTGAAAGCAAAAATTGTTGAACGACACGTGGAAAAATTGTAGCAATTTATTCGGAGCATACATTTGTTGGAAAAATCGTATGTAGGTACTAAAAATGTCAAGCGAAAAGTGATTTCTACTTTTATAGAATAATGGTTACCTAATTAATTAGTTCTAATGATACTATACTGATTACAGATTATCATTCTTAGAAACCATAAAGAAAATAATGATTTAATTAAAAGTTGTTCTTGCGTAATTTAATTTTTATATTAAAATTTACTTTTAAGGATGACGCAAAGGAGAAGGTTATTTTGAATAAAATTTTATGTAAATGAGGGTAAAACAACAACTTGGCTTCCAAATGCAAATTATTGTAAAAATCTAGAAGGTATTAAGAAAGATTCGTAAGTTATTAGTTTTTATTTATTTAGTTATTTATGATATATTATGTGGTGTTGTGGCCATCAATATTGGTTCTGGGTTGTGCAATGTGTGATTTTCAATTATTTTGATTCTGTTGTGCAATAAAAATCTCGTTCGGTCATTTCATCATTTGTGCAATAATTTACAATCAAAGTTGTGAAAGTTACTTTTTTCTTCCATCTGTCACTTTTACTCTTAATTGTTATGTTGATTATATTAACGTTTGCAATTAAATAAATATATTATCATTTAGATTGCAGCAAATATATTTGCCAAAGAAAAACGACTGTGAATACATTATACATACGTATATATTTATTATATACATTTCAATGTTATTAATTGTATATTAGATTTAGATACATATAATATATGCACCGTCTAAAGTTTAAAGTGAGACAGGGATTTCACATGTAAAACTGTACTTTCTAGAATATATTAGGCTCCCCTAATCATTAACTTGCATTGTTAATCGTTCCACCCTCATTTCATGTAATAAATGTTTGCAATTTAGCAGTTTCTAAATCTGGTAAAAACTTTTAAGTAGGTACAATCCCACTTCTGAGATTATGTACCTACATAATTGTAAAATATCGATCAACTACAACCATATAATGATCAGGTATATTTCAAAGAAGGATGTCGATGAAAAGATTAATTCTGTTCAATTACTTCAGAACAGCCGTACATTAGACCATGGAATTACCTTATTGAATGTTTTTCCGTGAATTTATACGAAAACAATATATTCTTTTAAGTATTATTTAATTTATTACTCTTGATAAAATAAGTAATGAGCCAATTTTTGGAAAACTCATTGTTTCACAAGAGAAATCCCTATACATATATACTTTACATCAGTATACGGTGTATATATAATATATATATACATATATATTATGTACCAGATGAATCACTAAAAATATTACAACCTCGTTTTTGATTAGACTAATTAAATTTTGAGGTTAAAAAGTTGGATAAGTTACAGTAACTAGAAAGTTTTCAAGTCACCGTTGGAAAATAATTTATATATGTACCGATAGAAGCCATTTTTTCGTCCCAAATTTGCGGTTTATAGCCAGGTTGTCTTATTTTCAGTGGAACAACTGATATATTATGTGAATGTTTTAGTATATAGATTTTTGGGAATAAAATAATTTGAAAAATTAGTTAAGAATAATAAGGAGGTACATACTCTAAAATTACATTTCACTCAAATTAAAGCTCATTCTTTCTCAAAGTTTCTACTTGAAAACTTGATTATTTATATGTATTATAATTTTATTACATAAATTTAATGTTATCGAGAAACTTCAGTTCACCATTAAAAAAATATATATTTCAAATTAACAAGTAGATTTTTTTCGAAGTAGGTATTTATTATTAACCCTATCCTATACACTGTGTCCAATATAAGAATGAATACCATGGTTCATTCTTTTATTGGGGATCTCGGATTACAATGGGGATCTCGGAAATCGTGGGAGACACAGTGCAGCGTGCCTTGCACGCTACGTTTTCTTTTTCAAAATTATAATTCTCGATTCAGGATATTTTTATAAAGTTCAGAGAAGTTATGTTCGACTGTACATTTTTGCTGATGTAGAGGACTGTATTAAGCAAATATCACGAATGAACACCTGGTGGTCATAAAGACCTTCAGGCTTTTGTTAATAGAAGTAAGACGTAAATAACATGTCTGGTCGATTTTCTGTCTCGTTTCAAATTTTCAGAAATTGAAAAGTATACCATCTTATGTGAAATAATTTTACGCATCCAATGAGATAACTCTCATATCACTGCTCCATATTTTCGATTTGTTATTCAAATAAAACTTGAAATTCCTATTTATCTGGTATTTATCAAGAAGAACAATGCCTCGAAAAATGATTTAAGCCCATAAATAACGATAAAAGTGGCATTTTTACGAGCTGTATCGAGACATAGGTAGTTGCGCGATTGTGCGTTTAAAAGTTGGATGTTGGAGAGAATTGAAAGATTGGTTATGCGATCAAGTGTCTGCCTGAAAGGTGTAGTGAACGACATGACATCGTCGTATTTTTCGACATCACACTGGCGGGAGTAGGTTTTGAAAGTTACCAACCGTAAACTAGTGTATTTTAGGGGAAAAAGAGAGACAGGAAATGGGAATCGTGAAAGTAGCGAGTTTTCGCGTTGCGCATTTTAATGGAGCGTCCCGAGAGACGAGCAGATAAATAAGGGCTGACCACTGAATTTGGACACTTTCCACCTTAACTTCGTGGGTCATGTAACTTGTATTAGGAACATTCTTTATTTAGTTCAATTATAATTATACAATAACAATAATGACGTCGAAGATTATTATTAACATTTATATATTGACTCGATCACGGTTATACATCAACTGAGTGAGAGCTCTATTCCTAATACCAATGTCTATATTATAAACACATCGGTACTTCACAGTATTACACAAGTTGTGCAATCTCTATTAACATTCCTTGAATGCGTCCTTGATCATCATATGGATATTATTCTAGTCTCCTAATACGGTTGCCAACGTCTCCTAACACTTGTCTGCAGTTCGAGAATTTGATAACAGTCCCTTGTGTAGAAGTGAGTTTGTTATTAATTGGTGTCAGTGTGTGATGAAGTTCTACGTAAGTAACTTTTTTGGTTTATTTTTAGTCCTTTTCGCCTCCTATTTATCATAGAAGCAAACCCAATCATTCCAGCTCTATCGAACTTGACAGTCATAGTTAGTTCACACCATAGGTTGAAGTCGTCTGCTCCCAATCCAACCTGGTAGCAAACTTGGTCCAGTTCAACTCGAAGTCGTCGGCTTCTCAGCCCACCTGGCAGCAAACTCGGCCCTTCTCAGCTCGAAGTCGTCTGCTTCTCGGCCAACCTGGCAGCAAACTCGATCCATCTCAGCTCGAAGTCGTCTGCTATCTGCTACCCATCCAGTCTGGCAGCCAAACCTGGTTCATACCAGCAGCTCGACGTTATCAACTTCTCATTCCTCTCAGGCATTACATCTCTCCACAGAGAACACCCTTCCTCCTCTCTGGCATTACATCTCTACACCGAGAACAGCCTTCCTCTCAGGCATTGCATCTCTCCACCGAGAACACCCTTCCTTTCAAGCATTACATCTCTCCACCGAGAACACCCTTCCTCTTCTCAGGCCTTACATTTTTCAAGCATTACATCTCTCCACCGAGAACACCTTTTCTATCAGGCATTACATCTCTCCACAGAGAACACCCTTTGCCTCAGGCATTACATCTCCACCGAGAACGCCCTTTTTCCTATCATGCATGATATCTCTCAGGCATTACATCTTACATCTCTTCACCGAGAACACCCTTACTCCTCTCAGGCAGTATTTCTCTCAGACTTTACATCTCTCCACAGATAACACATCTCATCTCAGGCCTTATATTTCTCAAGCATTACATCTCTCTACAGATAACACACTTATCCTCTTTCAACACACTTCCTCTTTCCTCTCAGGCATTACATCTCCAACGAGAACACCCTTCCTATTATATCTCTCTATAGATAACACACTTATCCTCTTTCAACACACTTCCTCTTTCCTCTCAGGCATTACATCTATTATTAGTCTTATCATGAAGAAATATTACCTTCACTACTTCTCAGTACCTAAGTATTTTAATTACATTCGTCTTCATCACTTGGCAAAATCATTAGGAGGCCTCCATTGTTTACATTCTAATTAATCAATAGTTAATCACAAAGTTAAAATATGTAATTGCATAAAACCCCCTTTTCAAATCTGATTTTTTTTTCACAAAGAAAAAGCTATAGGTACTTATAGTATAATTTTTCAATTTTTTTTTTATAGGTACATACTTTATTAAACTGCTAATTCACGGGGCGCGTTGTTATTTACCCCCCTTAGTCATAAGTTTCCTGGGAAAATTTCATTGACATGTAAATTGACACTCGGGCATTCGCATCCTTACACATTATTTCTAAACCAACTATTATATATTAATTATTTATGATATCCAATATTCCGTAAACATTCGTTCTTCATTTTATGCTGTGCGGGTAGAAAACTCACTGACTGAAGAAGAGAAATCTTAATCTTGCGCCTTGCGCGCCAACAGCGTGTCCAGAACTTCAGAGTACCTACATCAGACGGAATCGGATAGAAGATGAGAGACTTTAAAAGAGATAAACTATTTAAAATTCACGGCCTCTTGTTAGTGGTTATTTTCCTCTCTCTCACTTGCATGTGCACTAGCTTTACATTAGGTACCTATTTAAACAAAGTAATAAGTCGATTCTATATACCTAAGACGAACGTCGAATGTACATATTTCAGTAATATCGCCTTAACTTCATAGCAATAATTGAATTCACTTAACTTCATAGCGATAATTCTCAAATACGTCGATGAATATACTTAATATCTACTCTTATTTTGATCTTCGTCACGTAAATACGAGGTATACTTCACGCAATTTAGGTTAGGTGAATTAGATTATATAGTATACCTAAATCACGTCGAATCGACGCAAATTAACCCTAAAATACTACTTGGGTTCAATTATACTTCAGCATCAGCTTACTTCATGCTTTATCCCAGCTTAATTCATGCTTTATTCATGCTTCATGCTTTTGCTTTATACCTCTACCTATCAAATTCAAAATACGTCATTTGGACTTTGGAGAGCTCCCCAACTTTAGTCATGCTTTTCATCTATCCATCATGCATTTCTCAACTCACTAGCCAAAAATAGCTGCTTACCTTTGGGAATAACCTTTATAACTTATCTCCTCCCAACTCTACTTATTAATAAACTTTATTGCAGTGCCATCAAAACTTCGAAAGTCGCAAGCAAACTTTAATTTTGTTCAATTTTTGTATGCTGTTTCTCATAACATACCACTGCTTCCTCATTTACATACCTGATCTACTTTGCTTACCGACATCAGCCGGATATCAATCCGTTAATACTTAATACTCAGCGTTTTCGATTTCTTGAGCTTCCGTTTTCCTTTAATTTACGAAATTCAGCTTCTAATAAATTTAATTGTTGTTAACGGAGGAGCGGAACTTCTCTCAAGTAGGTATACCTAGGTAGCACATAATACAATGCGACGCCCGATTCGGCGAAAACTCGCGTCGCGGCCCTGACGACGCTTGAACATCGACAGCTCGATCAATTTCACGATAATGTTGAATTTATTTCATCGGAAATTTGCTAAAAACTTAAATTTTTGTTTCACCTCACTTTCACCAAGAAAAGGCATTTTTGTGGACATCCCACCGCTGTCAAATATTAGGAACATTCTTTATTTAGTTCAATAATAATTATACAATAACAATAATGACGACGAAGAATATTATTAACATTTATATATTGACTCGATCACGGTTATACATCAACTGAGAGCTCTATTCCTAATACCAATGTCTATATTATAAACACATCGGTACTTCACAGTATTACACAAGTTGTGCAATCTCTATTAACATTCCTTGAATGTGTCCTTGATCATCATATGGATATTATTCTAGTCTCCTAATACGGTTGCCAACGTCTCCTAACACTTGTCTGCAGTTCGAGAATTTGATAACAGTCCCTTGTGTAGAAGTGAGTTTGTTATTAATTGGTGTCAGTGTGTGATGGAGTTCTACGTAAGTAACTTTTTTGGTTTATTTTTAGTCCTTTTCGCTAATAGATTTCTTTTTCTTGTCTTTACAGACAAGGGACTTACGTAGGGACTTATGTGGAGACTTTCGTGGGTACTTACTTTCGTGGGTACTAACTTTCGTAGGTACTTACTTACGTAGGTACTGACTTACTTGTGTAGAGACGTTTTGGGAAATGAGGAAAATGTAGTCATGAATTTAATTTAGAGACATAGGAAATTTAATCCGTCAGATCGAGAAAATTGTTTGGAGTGAATAGCTTTGTGCCTTCCTAACTTTCAACATGAGTTCAAGAAACCCAGGTCTTTTCGGTATTTAATTATCAGAGTGAGATTTTGATCTTTAAGTCAATATTTCCTACAAATTATTGATGGAGTTAGAGGCGATTTTTTTGATATCAACATCAGCACAAAGGTGGGAAAAGGCGGGCAGTTCTGCTCGTCTAATTCATGTATTACCTGGAGCATCGACACCGGCACCGGTGCGAGCACCAGCACCAGCATCAAGGCAGGCCAGGCAGTAATGCTTGTCTAGTCCAGGTCGTCCCGTCTATGTTAGAGGGTTTCTAGTTCATCAGCCTTCGAGTGAAGTTTTATGTAACACGGTATGTCTTTCTGAACGTGAATAAACTTTCACTCTTTTCAAAAACAAAGAAGATCAAATAAATGAAAGTACAGTGTTTTATTAATTTCATCATCTATGACATTCAACTTGATCTTAATTTCAATTTTCAATTGATGTTATGAACTTTTATTGTTGTAGACAAGCTACTAATGTAGTTATTATGTGTGGAAATGATCAGTTAAAATAATAATGTCTGATTGGAATTTCGAGTTGGAAGTAATTATTCTATAAATTATCTTTTGCTTTTCATACTTTATAGGTAGATACCTATTTTGATATCAATTTACGTAAGAGAAATTACTGGTAATGGGGTAAATTTATTATAGAATATTTTAATCAAAGTGAATGATCATTATTATTGAACTTGTATGTCTATAGAATTTGATATTGATAATTAATGAGAAAAAGAAAGACAATTTAATCAGGAATATTAAACTACTTACATGTTTTTGAAACTGAAGTAATTTTTATGTGGATAGATGTGTTTTTGATGATTATGTTTGTGAAATACTTACCCTGAGCTGATGAAATTAATTTTTAATAAATGGTTGCATTAAAATTGAACAATTTGAGATTTATTGGATGATTAACACCTTCATGTTTTATTTGAACCGTTCATTCAGTATTGATGATGTCTAGTAATTATAGTAAAATAGAATAAGGCAATATATTTTGGTTCATATTGGTAAAGTTTTATCGATTTATTTATTTATTTTGGGAAAATTGTTAAGGAGTTACTACGGGTCTAATCAGGTTTGGGTTAATGCTGGATTTTCCTGAGGAAGGCCACATTGATTCACTCCTGATTGGATAATCACAACGACCTTTGGTTGAGTTTGTTTCATTTAAATATTTTGGAATTTTGTTTTGAAATCAGACGATCACAAATTTAAATTATCTTTTCTAAATTTTGAACAATTGGGTGGGGCATTATAAATTTTGCATGTCCTGCTCGACAAGCCAATGTGACCGATAAAACAAATTTGAACGAGTCATATTGAGATTTGTCAATGGCCGCCTCCTTCTGTTGAGATTTGGTAAGGTAAGTAAAATTATTTTTTTTATTCACCTTTTTGAGTCGGAGTAAGTGAAGGGAGGGGGGTAGGCTCCAACAGCAGGGTCGGTTAAACCGGGAAAAAGTTGGGCAACCAGAAGGACAATACAAAATTAACGTGGACTTGACGAATGAGCGGATTAGATAAAGGTGGCAATTCAACGTATTTGATTGGTTCTTAAATATTGCGCTCTGTTTGACGACAGGAAGGACCAGGGCTATTAACCCCGAAGGAGACAGGAGGAGATAGGTTGCACAAGGAAATAATTCGATTAATTAAGGTACTGACCTTCGGTCTGCCTCTGTGTCCTGCTGTGACGGTTGTTGATCACTTTAGTTTACGATTAGAAGCGTCGGGTGTAAGGCGCCGCTTTTAGATCACTATATGAGTTTGATACGACCCAATTTTGTCGTATCACGAAATGCGAATTCACTTCAACGATTACGAGTAACTAAACGAATTAACGCGACACGAATAATTGTCACGTCACAAAATGACTTGTTGCCACGACGTTGGCTGGTCAAGTGAGTTTCTTCCTTCTTCCTTCATGTGCGGGAAAAAGGTAGGGGTTGTTCTGAACCCACGATTCTTGCGCTGACGAACGAAAATTTGTTGAATGAATTTAGCGTATCGTTCGTCGCGATTAGGTCTCAATTTTCACCTACAAATTAAATGCGATGACGGAACATACCGCCCACCAAATTACCTTATGCGTAATTTCAACGAATGAAAAGAACTAAAAACGAATAATTCGACAAATAAACTATGTACAACAGATTGTGTTCCCTATTGGCTTGGAACATGACACAACTTGACCACGGGTCGCTTATAGACACCTTTGGTCGTCTGGACTTCGGCGACGCGAGCTATACCGTCGCTTCCAAAATGGAGGTGTTTAATCCTACCCAATAACCAATTCAGAGGAGGTGCTTGCTCGTCTTTGATGAGAACGAGCTTGCCGATATCGAGAGACTCCACTCCTTTCGAATGAGACCATTTACTCCGTTGATAATGCTCAACATGTTGACATGGTCAACAAACCACTCTTGACTCTTCACCATGGCTTAATGCACTTTGGCCACCTCAGGCCAGACTAACGAAAACATCTGCTGAAACTGAGGGAGTTTACCTGCTTTCAAGATTGCGACAACCTGAGCTACTCCGTAACATTAGGCTATACTTAGCCTATCTTCATGACAGACCTGAGTCAACATGCCTTCATGGTGAATCGAAGAACAGCGTCAGATTGCTACTTGCTTCTGAGGGTTTCCCTACTGAGAGAAATGCCCTGATGGCGTATTATAAACGTTTCTACGAGAGCTATGGATTAACCGGAAGTGACGCCGAGGATGATCTTAAGGCCCTTAGATCACACCTTGCGGCTGAAAACACGAACTACCTCGTGAAAGCAAGGGAAAACTCAAGATCATACAATACCCCTTTTCAGAGGAAGTGACGCGACGGGAGCAAGAACTCTCCTACAAACCACCCTCACCTTCTCCTAGCGTACCTTCCCTTCCATACAGCCATCGAATTGTGAGGATTCAAAACAATTCAACATCTACCTCTCTCACATCAACTGTGCTCTCACCCCATCATTCCAGACATGACTTCCGGGTCCTACACATAAACATTCAGTCCCTTAACAACTCCGTGGATGGTCTGGGTATCATGATCTCTGATCTGGGATTTCCCGAGTTTGTTTGTTTAAACGAACATTTCTTAACATCTGACAACATTCAAAAGATCAAAATCGATCATTACAACCTTTCTTCTTCCTTCTGCAGGCAGTCAGGTTACGGGGGCTCGGCTATCTATGGCAGGTCCGACATTCAGTGTAGGGTTGTTCATAGCCTCTGCTCTCTTTCGCAATCACTCGTGTGTGAAATATCGGCAACCGAAACCAAATTTCGGTCTCAGAAAGCACTAATTATATCTACATATCGATCACCTGCCTGCCCTGTAAGAGATTTCATTCGTCACCTAGACGGATTGCTTGACGCGGCCATCCGGATCACAAATAACGTGGTTCTGGCTGCAGACTTCAATATTGACGTACTCTGTGAGAACGCCAACACCTCCAGCCTTACCGAGACTCTCTTCTCTTATGGTTTTCGACTTTGTTTTAGGGACCCAACAAGAGTTACCAACACCTCGTCAACATGCATCGATAACGTCGCGATTTCTGGTATTTTTCAGTTGCTCGATAGTCAAATCTTGCCAACTTTTCTATCAGACCACTTTGGACTGCATGTGGCCCTTGGAGTTTCTGAGACGGCTTACACCCGCGGTCTCGCCGACAAACCCCTGATGACATGGAAGAGAGATATAAAAGACCCCCTTCTCCTTGCACAGCTGCAAATCGAACTCCGGCGTTTGGGCTGGCACGAAGTTTTGGATGCCCCTGATACGAATTCGAAATACTCCTGCTTCTCTGACACTCTTTCATTCTACTTCGACAAATACTTCGCACTCAGGAGATGTAGAGTTCATGGGCCTAGACTCTCCAGTCCCAAGTGGCTCACCTCTGAAATTCGTCAACTATACGACACGATTAATCTCTTAAATCCTTTAATAAACACGTCCAACCAGCTGTTCAGAACTCGGCTGTGCAGCCTAAAGCGACGGTTTGGGTACCTGGTGAGGCAGGAGACCAAGCGCTGTAACGACGTCTTTATCAGTGAATCTGAGAATCCCATCAAAGCAGGATGGACCCTCATAAACAACCAATGCAAGTCAATAAACACTTCTCATAAAATCTTAGCACTTGAGTACCGAAGCAAGGTGACGACTGATCCTGAAGAAATGACAGAGATGCTCAATTCCGTCTTTCTTTCAAATGACTCTCCCACATATAGTCACACTCACGGATCCAACATGTCAACACACGCCTCTTCTTCCTTCGTATTTTTTCCGACGTCACCTCGGGAAATTATAGAAATAGTTTCCAGGTTTAAAAGTAAGAAGTCTTCGGGCTTGGACGAGATTCCCTCTTTTGTTGCCAGGTATTGCATTGCTGAGCTTGCTCAGCCATTATCAGAAATTTACAACAGCTCCTTTCAGACTGGTGTATTCCCCGAAGATCTCAAAGCAGCGTTAGTTAAGCCTATTTTTAAAAAGGGCGACGTCAAAAACCCTGAAAACTACCGACCGATTAGTCTACTATCGGTATTTGATAAAATTCTTGAATCTCTTGTCTCATCTCGTCTTATTGACTTTCTAGACAAAACAAAGATCCTTTCCCGCTCCCAGCATGGTTTTCTTAAAAACAGATCTACCCAGACGGCTCTTGTGGAGCTTACGGACTTCATATCTCAGGGTTTGGAGGAGGGGATGCGCACTGTGGGCTGGCTTTTGGATCTCTCCAAGGCCTTCGACAGTGTGTGCCACGAGTGCCTCCTTCGGAAACTGGAGAATGTCGGAGTTCGTGGATTGCCCCTTTCTTGGTTTACCAGCTACCTACAGGGAAGAACACAGGCGGTTCAGATTACTGGGTCTGATGGCCGACCTGTGCGATCACCTTTTGCTCCAGTCTCCTCTGGGGTGCCACAGGGTAGTGTTCTCGGTCCACTTCTTTTTCTTATCTTCATTAACGATCTGGGCCCCAAAATTACCTCCCCAAATTCAATCTGTGTTAACTATGCTGATGATACAACAATTCTTATTAGGATAAAACCAGGCGACCCTCCTAGTCTGATAGATACCATTCAACTCCCGTTGAAAAGAGCAAGTTTATGGCTCAGGGCCAATGAACTAAAACTTAACTTAGACAAAACTGAGCTGATTGATTTTCACTCTAGCCGATCACATCTTCCACCTTTACCCTCCATACCCACCGATGGTGCCTTGATCGAGCCGAAGGGCGTGGTGAAGTTTTTGGGCTTCCACATCGACCAGAACCTAAACTGGTCGGCACACACAGATCATTTATGCCGTCGTCTTGCTAGCGTCTGCTTCCTTCTTAGACGCCTTCAGCACACGGTGTCCCCTGAGGTTCTTCTCTTTGCTTATTATGGGCATTTCATCAGCCACGTGAACTATGGGCTGGCCGTCTGGGGTGGGTCTGAGAGATCTCTGCGAAGGGTTTTTCTTCTTCAAAAGAGAGCGATTAGGATCCTGACAGGCTTGTCAATGCAGCAGTCATGCAGAGGCCATTTCAGGCGGCTTGGACTTCTTACCGTGCCTGCTTTGTATGTCTTCTCTCTGCTCAAACTGATCCACAAAAATCAGGATAGACTTTTACCTTACCGATTCACCCATCACTACAGTACCAGGTTCAATTTGTTTAGACCTCCTACACACCATCTGTCGTCTTCAGAAAGGACATTCACGTACGCATCTATCAAATACCTGAACCACTTCAAAATAGATCCTGCAACTGTTGGGTTCTCAGCGTACAGTGCGTATCTCCGGAAACATCTCACGGAGTTGGAACCCTACACTACCTCTGATATACTGTCCCTCAACCCCCCATCCCTACCTGCAGTCTGATATTAAAACACCTAAAACTCAAAGCCTTGATCCATCCTTATCATAGAGATGGAACTATGCCTCGATCGAGAACTGATTTCTTTTGTGTCTCTGCGCGTCTCGACCCTCACTGTTCCCGGCGTTATGTTGACATGCTGTGTGTTTTAAATTTTTACTGTTTGTCTTTATGTTTGTTTTTATAATTTCTGTAATGACGCTGTTGTACTGAGCAATGACTGTTGTAATTCAAGTACAATAAAGAAATTTGTAATTGTAATTGATAAAGGGTGTGGAGGTACTTCGCTTCGATTACGGGGTTAGACGATGAGATGTCAAAACCAGAGTCTGCGACGAGGGGACGAAGAATTGCCTTTGATTCCAAGAGCCATGAATCAAGAGACGATACGAGAAAGTCTGGCCCCGCCCACCATAGCGAACATGACGAAACGTTACCTGGTGAGAGTCCTCGAGAGGCCAGGCCTGCTGGATTATTTCCCGAGCGAACATAATGCCAGCAGTCGAGAGCCATTGCCTCCTGAATCTGGGCCACCCGATTGGCGACGAAAGTTTTCCACCGGGTTTTCCAATTATGGGGAGGTGAACGAATCCATGACAGAGTGACAGTGGAATCGCTCCAAGCGAATATTTGGGTGATGTGTAACACATCCGAACAATTAGCAACAACGAACGAAACTAGCTTTGACAACAGTACAGCTGCGCAAAGTTCGAGTTTGGGGATGGACAATTTCTTCAACGGCGCCACCTTCGATTTAGCAACTACGAACGAAACAGTGGGGTCACCGGTGACAGAATCCATAAAACGAAAATACACTACTGCTCCATAACCTGACTCCGATGCATCACAGAAGGCATGGAGTTGGCACGACAAGTGAGGTAGTCGAATACAACGAGGAATACAAATTTCCGATAACAATGATAACGATGATTTATACTCCCGCCATTCTTCTTTGATCTGATTGGGAGGCTCGGCGTCCCAATCCAAACCTAAAGACCAAAGAATTTGTATCAGCTTCTTCGCCACGAAATTCGAAGGACAGAGAAAGCCTAGGGGTTCGTATATGCGAGCGAGTTCCGACAAGATTGTACACTTGGTACATGGGGACGAAATTTCTTTCACGAGAAAGGAGAAAGACGGGAAAACCTTGTAGCAAGGAAGGATCATTTGCAGACCATTTGCGTAATTCGAATTGACCCAATTTCAACAAATCGATAAGTTGAGACTGTAACGCTGTGACACTCTGCAAATCATCAGCACCACAAGCGAAATCATCTATCTATATACAACGAAGACTGGATCGCGGCAGTTGCGAGGGGATACTGCTCTTGATTGTCCTGTGCTAACTGTAGCAAGCAACGAATAGCCTGGAAAGGCGACGACGAAACTCCATACGTGACTGTATTGAGTTGGTATGTCTCTATATCTTCATCACTCGAGAACCTCCAACGTATGAGTTGTAATGGTCTGTGTTCGTCAGACACTAAGATTTCTCTGTACATCTGACGGATGTCACAGGTGAAGACGAAAGGATATAGACGGAAACGAAGTAATATGGCTGCGATGTTATTTTGCAGCTTAGGACCAACGAGAAGACTGTCTAGAGAGATTCCATTTCTATCCTTGCACGAGGCGTCGAACACGACACGAATTTGTTTCTTCCCCTCACCTTCCTTAACGACGCAGTGATGGGGAATAAAGTAACCATCGGTACTAGGAGTAGAATTGAGCGAAAGGCTCATATGACCTGTGTCCAAATAATCTCTCAAAAAATCAACATACAATTGTCGAAGCTCAGGTTGCTTCGACAAACGACGTTCGAGCGAAAGTAAACGACGATCGGCGAATTCCATTGAACCCTCGAATTATTGGGGTAACGAATTAAGCTGTTTAAAAGGTAATGGCACCTCGAAACGACCAGACGGAAGCCTGCGATGATTATCAACGAATATTGATTCTGCCTGAAGGTCGTTAGGGCAAGACAAACTCATGGAAGGCACTTCCTCCACATTCCAAAAGGCTCGAATACCCTCTTCGAGACCCGGTTCCGACGATGCGAGGTATGCGTGAACGGGCTCTGTTGTGCTAGACGGAAGAGCTCCCAATAACATCCATCCGAAAACTGTTTCTATAGCAGACGGACGATCCACCGATCCAGGAATGAAACCACCTACAATTATTTGCGCGAAGATGTCAGCACCTAACAACATATCGATATGACCAGGCACATTCCAATGTGGGTCTGCTAAACTAAGGTTCTCAACAAGCTTGCACGATGCCAATGGCGAACTAGGAATCTTCCCGCAGATGCTGGGAAGTATCATTGCTTCTACCTCAAAACTGGAATCCTTTGATCCCCGGGGACGAATGCGACACAAAGTGGAACCTTGAGAGGTTCCGACAGAGAGACTGCCCAGTCCAAAGATCGGCACAGCTGACCGATTTAATTTTAAGCCGAAACGCTTACGACATCGGACACTCAAAAAACTGTTTTGGGAGCCTGAATCGGACAATGCTCTTATGACATGATGATTTCCCCATCTGTCACAAATCTCCAACTCGATAGTTGCGAGAAGTGTGGAAGTTCGAGTACGTTGAGCAATAGCGACGATAACGAAGTGGTAGGCACTGGATTTTCCTTTGACGCTGATGACCGCGTATCGGAAACTGAAACGATATTGGGGGTTACGGATTGTACGAAATGTAATAACGAATGATGAGGGCCAGCGCATTGATTACACGTCCTCTTTGAAGGGCAATGTTTCACGATGTGTGACGTGTTGAGACAATTTAAACACAATTTCGCTGACTTGGCCCTTTCGAATCCCTTGTAAGGCGACAAAGCGAGAAACTCTGAACACCCACTAATTTGGTGTCCATCTTGCCGGCAAAGTGTACACAATGTACCGAGACTCTCAGCTAGCGACCATCATAGAATAGAGTGAGAGTGAGACTTCCTCGAATCAAACCTATTAGGAGTCTTACTAGATACGACATGAGAGATCTGCGAATGGGAAGCATTATTCTGGGTTGAGGTCTCCAAAGCACGACATTGCTTTGAAAGAAACTTCTTCAAAGTATCAAAGGTAGGGAAATCCTGACTTGCAAACTCAATCTCGAAACGTCTACGAGTAGAATCATCCGAATGCACAAATTGAAAAGAGTAAAATCCCAGAAGTCCAAATCCTGAAAACGATCAAGAGCTGCCACATTTTCCGTAAATGTATTCAATAAATCCCGCAAAGGCTGTGCGGCCTCAGATTTATTTACTTTCGAAGCGGTACAAATGTTGTTCCAATAAAAGGTGGCTAGTACTCGATCATTCTGGTAGCGCTCGACAAGAGAATCAAAAGCGATCGAATAATTGTCTGCAGTCAGGGGCAAACATTTAACTGCAGCTAAAGGTTCCTTAGATAAGGACGATACGAGGTATTGAAATTTGTCGATAGGTGACAACGACGGATTGTCATGAATCAGCGACACGTGATTAGGTCATAAAAGGATTGCCACGAATTTAGCGATCCATCGAACGAGGGGAGTGAAATCTTTGGCAAACGAACGCCAAGTGCACGAGACGAATTCTCTGCTCTCAAAGACTCACTTGATCCCTGGTCTGAGTTACCAGAGTGCGACTTCAAAGACTCTTTTGACCCATGGACTGAGTCATCGGGTTGTGATTTAACAGAGACTTGACATCCAACCTTGATTCCGGTGTGTCAAACAACGTAATCCGAGCACCGTCGATGAGGACAAATTCCGTGTCGACCTGTGTAATTAAATCACCCAATGGGCCCCAATCCGAAGACGATTCATCCAACAAAGTTTGGGAGACGAGTGTCTGAAAGGCGCTATACAAATTTGTAGCTTGGTTTGCTACTAGCGAGGAACATCTGTTCTGAGATTTCGCCCTTCAGAGCTTTATCAGCTGAAGCTGCGAACGATTTTAAACGAACTAATAATAATTTCGCTTCTGCGATATAGCTTTTTCCATAGTATAGACCATAATGACAAATGATAATGACTAACTATGAAACGACAACGACAATTACTTACTAGGGTAATAACGAAATAAACACGCGAAAGGTTTATCAAATGAAGCGAATAAATTCAATTTAAAATTCACCAATAAATAACAGAGAGGAACAACGACCTTGCACCTACCTATTATTTCAAACGAGAAAAATCAATATTCCAGCTAGTACCTACGAAAGGGAAGTTTAGAAATACGCCAACAGGTCAGGTTTGCTGCAATTCGAGCGACTATAACAATATAACGACACCTGTGCGACGTAAAAACTGCAAGCGAGAGGAGGTGAGCTACGACACGATCGATCGATCGCCCTGCCAGATTTGACGAATTCAAAGTGGCCTACCTACAAACGGACGACCGAAAACTAATTTCAAACAACAACAATAATTACTGTATTTCCACGGGCTGATTCTAATACGGCTCGAAGACCAAAATGTTTGACGACAGGAAGGACCAGGGCTATTAACCCCGAAGGCGACAGGAGGAGATAGGTTGCACAAGGAAATAATTTGATTAATTAAGGTACTGACCCTCTGTCTCCTGCTGTGACTGTTGTTGATCACTTTAGTTTACGATTAGAAGCGACGGGTGTAAGGCGCCGCTTTTAGATCACTATATGAGTTTGATACGACCCAATTTTGTCGTATCACGAAATGCGAATTCACTTCAACGATTACGAGTAACTAAACGAATTAACGCGACACGAATTGTCACGTCACAAAATGACTTGTTGCCACGACGTTGGCTGGTCAAGTGAGTTTCTTCCTTCTTCCTTCATGTGCGGGTAAAAGGTAGGAAGGGAAGGGGTTGTTCTGAACCCACGATTCTTGCGCTGACGAACGAAAATTTGTTGTATGAAATTAGCGTATCGCTCGTCGCGATTAGGTCTCAATTTTCACCTACCAATTAAATGCGATGACGGAACACGCTCTATGATTTTTATCTGGTGATAAGAAATCAAGAAGGGACAAAAAAATTTGTAAGCGAGGTATTGTGGTTAGTTTGGCCATTACATTTTCCACATAATGGAACAGTGGTAGATTTTTATAGACGCCGTCAGTGTGACGTCACCAAGATGGGCTAAACGTAAACGGTTCCAAATAAACAAACCGTTTGGCCATTGTTGTCAGTTGTCGTGATTTAGTTGAAGTTTCAAGTTCCCGTGGTCCTGAAGTTTGACTTATTGAGCTTGTTTTGAGGCATTGACCTGCGATCGTCATAAATAGAATTGAACAGCAAATCATATTTTAGGTTTCCGTGGAGCTCGAGCCGTCTGTCGGTGCTTTAATTTTCGATCACTAAAAATTTCGCATTTACTGTAATAAAAAGTTTACAGTGGAATTGGCAACTCTGCAACTGTCAAATGCTTGTTTATTTGGAACCGTAACCGGTTTCCCCGACCACTGACGTCATCACTGACGGCGTCTATGGTCATGAGTATGAGTGATTATCGATTCTGTGCGGACCTGGATTTATTATTGCCACAATTATCGGGACTGTATGGTCCTGAATTTATTATTTGTATTTCCACGATTATCGACACTGTATGACGTGACAACTGATGGACGACTGTATTCAGTGACGATCGACGATTGATTTACCTATTATTGCTACGATTATCGACTCCGAACGGCTTGGATTTATTATTTTCACACGTATCGGCACTATAGGCGGGTAGATTTCTTATTGCAACGACTATCGGCATTGTACGGGTTGAGGCTTACTATTGTCACGATTATCAGCACTTCAATGTCGTTAACGCGTTTATTTATATCCCAACTAAGTTTTGCCAATGTAATAATATGGAGCATTTTAATTGGTGGAAGTCGATCTATGATTAATGCGAATCGTGATCACGTGATCGTTCATTACTGTTCGAGATCGTTTCGTCCGTGTGTTGTGTTCGGGTTTGGTCTTTCTCTTGCTCTTGATCTATTCCTCATTCCTCTAGTTAAAGCACATAGAAGAATAACAAAAACAAACAGTAGTTCTTCTGTGGTTATGATAAGATTAAGAAGAAGAGTTAAGAGACTGTAACTAGAATGTATATATTCGTGTAGCAAAGAATGTATAGCTATTCTGTTTTCTTCATTGCGTGCTTATAAACGCGCCCAGGGTAGACGTCAAGTTTATATCTCAATGACATAAGTAAATGACAATGACAAAGAAAAACTGGAATCAGACAAACAGCAGAACAGAGACTGACAGATGAGAGAGAAGACAGGTGACCAGCAGAGAGGAGAAGTTAAATTACAGTTCAGTCACATCACAGTCAGTGTTCTGTCAGTAGTCAGAGGGGAAAGGAAAAACTATCAAAGATCAAAGCAAAGTGATAACATAAATTTGTTTGTTGTCTAGCTGGCTGTATTTATTAATAATTTTAATTATTAATAATTACAAAAAAGAATAATTAATTTTGGTGCGATCAAATTTAAAGATGGACTCGGAAGAAGAAACATATGAAGATATAGATTCTGGTAATGAATCTAGTGGTGACGATGTTGATTTTGCCATGGAAGTGGAAGTCACTGGACATAGAGAAAAACAAACAGACTCAGAGGATTATCCCTATGAAGTTCTCTCCACCGAGGAAATTGTACAGCATATGGTTGACAGTATCAAGGAAGTGAACTCTGTTGTGGAGGTAATACAAATAATTATACTCCTTTTTTGCTTGATGATTTTTCTCATTTTTAACAAAGTGAAGCAGCTCATATGATATCACCATCACCACTACTTACTTGCAATGTCTCGAAACTATTCTTAGGAACTAATAATGTTGCTGTTTTTTTCCCTTTTTGTTATTGTAGATTCCTACCACTACAACACGGATACTCCTGAACCATTTCCGTTGGGATAAGGAAAAACTTATGGAGAGATTTTATGACGGAGACCAGGACCAACTATTTTCAGAAGCAAGGGTCATTAATCCCTTCAAGAAACTGAATATTAGCCCTAGAGCCAAAGTGAGTTTGTCCAGATATTTTTTGATGTTTAGATGTTGAGGTCCTTTAGCTGAATAATGAGATCCGCATTATTTTCAAACCTGTCGTGGCAATTAAACGCCACTTTACCTTACCATTTTTTAGAATACAGGTTAGGCTCTAACCAGGTCCATCATTTCATCGTTTTGCCTGAAAGAATAAAGAAAGAGTACTCTGGTGCTCATGAAGTTGCAGATTATGTTTAGCCACTCCCTTAGAGTAGGTAAATTTTTTTGTGACAGCTTCCAGACACCAACAGTGGGAGTGGATATAATTTTCATATAAGGTGCTTATCAGGTTGAGACTTCTGACATAACGAGTGAACCTGGTCCGTACATGAAAATTGTTGAAAAAGAAGAACCTTAAACTGCAGTTTTATTGCATCTGCTTTATTGAAAAAATTAATGTTTTATTTTTTAATTGAGTCATAGAAAGTCTTGGATAAGTTACGAAAATTTATATTTCTTGGCAAGAATTTGCAATGCTTCTATTTAGTCATTAATTTACTATAATATACAAATATAATATTACAATACAATTATTCTTACCTCAAAAAGAGGGCAAGGTATGCTGCTGCAAATTCTTCCAATACAATCTGTGCAAACTGCAAGTATGACATATTTTTTATAAAATATCTTTTGTTGCTGTAGCCTCCAAAGAAGTTGAGCAATGGCACAGAAGAATGTGAAATATGTTTTATGGTTCTGCCTATATCAGTAAGTCAGAAAGATTTGTTGATTTTTATTAATCATTTGTTGAACGATGTTCTATTTACTTAGCATATGACCGGACTGGAATGTGGCCACCGGTTCTGTGCCCATTGTTGGTGTGAATATCTGACGACCAAGATAATGGAAGAAGGTGTGGGGCAAACGATTGCCTGTGCAGCTCACGGCTGTGATATACTGGTGGACGATGCCAGTGTTATGAGACTAGTAAGGGACTCAAAAGTTAGACTAAAATACCAGCATCTGATTACGAATAGCTTTGTAGAGGTAACATACTCATGCTGTCCAGTAATATGTAAGCTGTAAATCGGTTTTGTGTTTTATTTGTTGCAGTGCAATAGATTGCTGAGATGGTGTCCGTCGCCTGATTGTAGCAATGCCATTAAGGTGCAATATGCTGAACCGCATCGCGTGACATGCAAGTGCGAACACACGTTCTGTTTCCTATGTGGGGAGAGCTGGCACGACCCGGTCAAGTGTCACTTGTTGCGCAAGTGGATCAAGAAGTGTGATGATGACAGCGAGACCAGCAATTGGATTGCAGCCAACACGAAGGAGTGCCCTCGGTGTAACGTGACGATCGAGAAAGACGGCGGCTGCAATCACATGGTCTGCAAGAATCAGAACTGCAAGGCCGACTTCTGCTGGGTCTGTCTGGGTCCCTGGGAGCCTCACGGCAGTTCATGGTACAACTGCAACCGTTACGACGAGGATGAGGCCAAGGCCGCCCGCGATGCCCAGGAACGTTCTCGATCTGCCCTGCAACGTTACCTGTTTTACTGCAACCGGTACATGAACCACATGCAGTCACTCAAGTTCGAACACAAGCTGTATGCCGCCGTCAAGGAAAAGATGGAAGAGATGCAGCAGCATAACATGAGCTGGATCGAGGTGCAGTTCTTGAGGCGTGCTGTCGACATCCTTTGCCAGTGCCGTCAGACACTGATGTATACTTATGTTTTTGCTTATTATCTGCACAAGAACAACCAGTCGGTGATCTTCGAAGACAACCAAAGAGACCTGGAACGAGCTACAGAGACCCTCTCGGAATATCTTGAACGAGATATTACTTCCGAGAACCTTGCAGATATCAAGCAGAAGGTGCAAGACAAGTATAGGTGCGTACATTTTTTTCATTATACATGTTACTTTAACAATTAAACCTTCATCAGAGCTAAAAAGAAACAGAAAATCTGTAAATGCCAATCAAATTTTTTGTCAAAACTTGAATATGTTTCTCGAAGAAGAATTAC
The DNA here is from genome assembly GCA_910589415.1 of Malachius bipustulatus. Classification (NCBI taxonomy): domain Eukaryota; kingdom Metazoa; phylum Arthropoda; class Insecta; order Coleoptera; family Melyridae; genus Malachius; species Malachius bipustulatus. The sequence continues at coordinate 5,887,272 of OU342639.1, forward strand.
AGGACCGATATTTTTCAATCAGATCATAAATTCACAACACTATTAGCTTCTGGATACGGATCGCGTGATATAATGCCTCTCGATTTTTTCCTCTTTCCAACCATGAAAAATAAATTTTTCGTAAATAATCTGAACACAATTGAGAAGAACTGCAAGCGGTTGATAACATCACAGCAGATACACTCTACTCCTTAATGTCTTTCAAAACTTGCAAGGAAGAACTAATCTGTGCATACAACAAAACAGGCACCATTTTGAACATCTACTAAACAGATAATTCAGTATATGAGCTCTTTTATGTTTCAATAAATTATCTCGCTTTTCGCCTATTTATTTGTAAATCTCCAGTCACAGTATGCGAAAACGTATGCCACTGGTTAAATTGACAGCAAATTCACTGAATTCCATCTGTCTGTCATCTGATAAAAATTTTCATTCATTTGAAATCACCCGATAGTTTTATACAGGGCCGTCATACAATTTAATTGATTTATTTATTATGATTTCACAATTATAACCATAGAAGTTGAGTTATGCTTTCTTTTTTGTTCTTGTAAAATCTGGTACTCTAGTATTTAAGAATTTCGTCATATGAAATGTTCATCTGCTGTTCTAGACAGTTGACATTACATGTAGTATGTAGTACATAAATCGTTCGGGAATATCATTTTATAACTCACCTGTCATGCTATAGAACATCAGTTCTGCTCAAAGTGGGTCAGTATAGTTTGGAATGTAATAATGAAACTAAGATAATTTTGATGGTTAGTGGCTAGAAAGTAAACAGTATAGTCTGAATGCTTCTTAGTGAAGTGTGCAGAGAGAGACAGATAGAAAACTAATTGTGCAAGTGTATAACAGAAAGGCTTTCGTGCTGAGTGGTGGATTTGTGACAGAAGTAGTTATTTGGTTATTTGATTTGGAGGTCATTGTTGTGTGAATAAATAGAGACTGAAAATATAATTTTTTATCATTCACTGACTTTACAATATGGTAAAATTTGTCATTAATTTTTTTATTCCTCACCAGTGACATATTTGCTGGTTGACTATCCATTCATAGAAATTTGTTTTATGTATTTTTAACCTAATTATTAAATATTCTGCAACTCTTGCAGAGCTCTACTGAAATGACTATGACAGGTTTGACATGATATTGTTACGGGTCTCACAATAAATAAATCACCACCAAAGTCTGCAAATCTTTATTGACCAAATTATAACCTCTAATTAATAATAAACACACACACAGCTGACTACACTACTACTCTTGTACTTGTCTGTTATTTAAACCGCTATACTGTCACTACTGACTTCCTTACTTCACACTTCACTTCTGCTCTGTCTATACTTCAGTCTTCACTGCTTCACGTTCAACGTCCGGACTACTACTACTTCACGCAGCCGTAGGCGATCCTTATATAGTCCCCCGACGCATCAGTAGTCACGTTCTACTCCGTTCTAGTAGGTACATTCTCGAACGTAGCACCGGCGCACCGGCCGTCGATTCGTGGATTCTGGAAATGTCGGATTGTTCGGCGAGCCCACTCCAGAAATCCATAGAACCAACACTGTCCGTCAATGTGTCACATGACATGTGACTGGAACTGTCGCGAACATGTCATTGACTAGCTCAGTATAAAAAAAAGAATGTAAACAAACAAGCAAATCGTGGACTAGAATGTTAAAGGTTAAAGAAGCAATTACTAGAATTTTTCCAGAGCGGTCTCGTTATACTGCCCCCTTTCTATTTTTCGAGCGTCCCGCTCGAACGGACTTATAAGTAGGGTGCCAGACGATTCAGGTGGACTACCTTCATCTTGCACTTGGGGGCTCCGCTCCGCTGGATCCTATACACCACGTCGTTTATCCTTTTAATAATTGTATAAGGCCCTTCCCAGGATGGCATAAACTTGGGCGACAGACCCTTCTTCCTAGTTGGATTATAAAACCACACTTTGTCTCCTTCTGTGAAGCCACCGGAGTTTGCCTTCAAGTCGTACCTCGCCTTCATTCGGTCGCTGGCCAACTTGATCTTCCTCCTGACAAGGGAATGCACTTCTGCCATGGAGTTTCTTAATGCGTCGACATAGTTTCTGATCTCCGATGGTGGACTGCTTGGTGAACCGTACACCAAATCACAGGGTAGCCGAATCTCCTTGCCGAATACAACCTTGGCCGGTGTCTGTCCCGTAGTCTCATGGATGGCTGCCCTGTATGACATCAGCAACAAAGGCAGGTACTGGTCCCAGTCTCTCTGATTGTTGCTCACCACCTTCGACAGATGCTCCTCCATTGTTCGATTAAACCGTTCTACCATACCGTCAGATTGTGGATGGAGAGGTGTAGTCCTTGTCTTGTTTATCCCGAGCAGTTTACACATTTCTGCGAAAACTTGGGATTCAGTTTCGTCCTTGATCGGAATGCAACTCTAAAGGTACGCCAAATCTGCTAATTAAATTATCCACCAAGACTCTCGCAACTGTAGCAGCTTCTTGGTTCGGTATGGCGTATGCTTCAGGCCACTTGCTGAAATAATCCATGGCAACCAGGATAAAGCGATTGCCGCTGTCGCTGATTGGAAAAGGACCTGCTACGTCTATGGCTATCCTCTCGAATGAGGCTCCGACGTTGTACTGCTTCATAGCGCCTGTCAGTTTTCTGCTTGGGCCCTTGCTTGCAGCACATTTCTCGCACTTACGGCACCAGGCTTCGACATCGTCCTTGCAGTTCACCCAGTAGAACCTCTCTCGAACTTTCGCTAGTGTTTTGTTCACTCCGAAGTGAGCTCCTGATGTACCTCCATGGATCACTTCGAGAATCTTCGGAACTTTACTCCTTGGAACCACCAATTGCATGACGATCTTCTTTCTGTCGGCACTCTCCCAGGCTCTCTTCAGCAGACCATTTTCGATTTGCAGCGACTCCCATTGTGACCATAGAGCTTTATATTCTGGGCTACGTGGAGAAACCTCTGCCCACGTTGGTCTCGGTCCATTCTCTTCTTTACGTTTTAAAATGTCGCCGATGTCTTTGTCCTTTTCTTGCTCTTTCCTGCATGCTTCTATCGTCCATCCTGTATCGCATTGATCACGATCCTTCGAACGCACTCTTCCTTCTGGCTATCCTCAATCGGCTTAACACGAGGCGCTAACATCAGCTTGGGCCTCTGACGATGCTCCGATGACCTGCTCTCCTGCTCATCATTTGCGGGTTTCGGGTTTCTGATGAAACTGCCCTGACTGTCACTCCGGTGCTCGAATCGCCTGAACAGGCATCTTTCTCCGTCCCAGTTCCGCTCATGGTTGCGACCATGACCATTATCATTACCAAACCGCCAGCAGCCACCGCCTCGTCTAAAGTCTCGCTCACTCCTCGAGAAACCTTTATCTCTGGTTCTACTCCTTTCCCTGTCTGGCCTTTGTTCTAGGGATCCACTACCTCGATGAATCTGCTCACCAGCCTTACAATTGCGTATGAAATGAAAACTGGAACCGCAACGGTAGCACTGTTTCCTGTTTTCGTCCCTCCTCGGAGTCCAACCTCTTTTCCCATTATTCAACTGCTCAGAGAGCTTATCCACCATCATTTTACTCAGCCTTTCCAATATGGTAGTCACGTCCTCTTCTTTTTCTTCATTGATTGTCACTGCTCGTACCTTGGAGAAGTTCCTACCATTGGACGCCTTGATTGCTGCGTCTATCTCAAGCGCTCTAACTAACGCTTCGCTGGACTTTGTCAAATGTGACATGCGCAGGATCTTCTGTATTTCAGTGTCTCGTATCCCATTGACAAATGTTTGCGAGGCTAGTTGTTCCTTGAAGTTCTGCGGCGACTCCGGGTAGGCTTGATGGACAATCCTGTTGACATCTGCTTCGAACTCCTGTAGCGACTCGTTCGGCTTCTGCATTCTGCTCATCAACTGATTTTGGAACACCTGCTCCATATGGCGATTGCCGAATCGAAGTTCTAATGCTGCACTCAATTGGTCGTAATTCGAGTGCAGTTCTACCGGCAGTGTTTGCAGCATGTCCACAGCTTGCCCCCGAAGAGCAAGAACCAGTGCCGTTGCCTTCTCTGCGTCGTTCCATCCGTTGGCCATGCATGCAGCCTGAAACTGCATCTTGTACGCAGTCCAGGGAGTTGTTCCGTCGTACGCTGGTGGTTTCACTTTCGCGCCAAAACTGGTAGACGGTGCGGCACACGGAGAATGCTTCACCTCAGAACTTTCCAGAGTTCTGACTTCTGAGTTTTGTCTCGAAGTCGTTCTTCATTTCTTCTACCAGCAGTTTTGTTTTGTGTTCCACCAGCTTCACTTCGTCGCGAACACCACCGACTTCGTTGCGAACACCATCAATGTCTTGTTTCACTTTGTTTAGTCCACACACATAATCGTCTCTTTGCTGCAGAATAACTTTTAGCAGCTGCTCCTCACTATCCTTCTGCTGTTGCATCAGCTTTTCTTCGCTATCTTTTTGTTGTTGCAGCAGCTTCTCTTCACTTTCTTCGAGCTTCTTCACAATATTTTTCTGCTCCTCCTGGCCGTCTTCAAGCTTCTTCATGATATTTTTCTGCTCCTCCTGGCCGTTTTTGAGCAGTAACATCATATCCGCCAACATTTGCTCAGACATTTTGTTGCCTTCTGTTTCTTTTCCACTTCTTAATTTACCCATTAACTAATTAATCATCTTGCTGGAATCCGTATTCCGCTTCTGACACCAGTTGTTACGGGTCTCACAATAAATAAATCACCACCAAAGTCTGTAAATCTTTATTGACCAAATTATAATCTCTAATTAATAATAAACACACACACAGCTGACTACACTACTACTCTTGTACTTGTCTGTTATTTAAACCGCTATACTGTCACTACTGACTTCCTTACTTCACACTTCACTTCACTACTGCTCTGTCTATACTTCAGTCTTCACTGCTTCACGTTCAAAGTCCGGACTACTACTACTTCACGCAGCCGTAGGCGGTCCTTATATAGTCCCCCGACGCATCAGTAGTCACGTTCTACTCCGTTCTAGTAGGTACATTCTCGAACGTAGCACCGGCGCACCGGCCGTCGATTCGTGGCTTCTGGAAATGTCGGATTGTTCGGCGAGCCCACTCCAGAAATCCATAGAACCAACACTGTCCGTCAATGTGTCACATGACATGTGACTGGAACTGTCGCGAACATGTCATTGACTAACTCAGTATAAAAAAAGAGAATGTAAACAAACAAGCAAATCGCGGACTAGAATGTTAACGGTTAAAGAAGCAATTACTAGAATTTTTCCAGAGCGGTCTCGTTATAATATCAACTATATCGCACTTTTTTATAACCCTGATTGATTTGTATGGTTTTTTTTAAGAGTCTTAATGAAGTGATCATTTTTTGTTTCAGATACTGTGATAACCGAAGGAAAGTCATGTTGGAACACGTTCACGAGGGATATGAGAAAGAATGGTGGGACTACAATGAATAATTACTACGACAATGAATAATTATTACTAATTGGCCTCATCAATTATTATTTCCTTAATATTTTAAGTATTCATCATCTCCTTCCTATGTGAGTAGAGATGTATTTTAATTGTATTTTTCCTTTTTTTGGTTTTATATTTGGTTTAATATTTCACTTACTGTTTATTAATACTTATATTGTTTTGGGCTCAGGATTTGGACTACATTAAATTGCGTGTATTTAGTTTAAAAAAAATATTTATGATAAAACATCCAAAAATACATCTGTTTAAATTAGGACTCTTACATTTCACACATGTTAAAAATTGAAAATTACTAATTTTAATGAGCTCTGTTATGTATTGTTCACAAGCGATCTCAGCATAAACCCTTCTAGGCAACTTTTTTTAACTGCAGATCTGTCTTCTTTTGTTCGGAAACGCTTGATTGAAATGATGTGTGAATGCTTGCCTGCATCAGCGCATGGATGTTTTATAATCGTAATTCTAGTTATTAAACCAAATTATTGAAAGTCTTATCCCTCTGACTGGCATACAGGAACCTTAATTTACTTTTTTACTTTTATTAAAAAAATAGGAGCTCACAGGTCTTAACTATGTAGATAAGACATAACCGCTCCACTCAGTGGCAGGCTCAACGGATTAGTAGTCTGTACTCTAACCCGCCGAGCTACCACCCGCTCAATACAGGAACCTTTTATTTGTTTTTATTAATAAGAATTATATGTTTTGTTTTTATAAACAAATTTAAACAGTTTTTTTTTTTTTATTTTATATCTTCATTAACATTGTTTTATATTTTTTCGCTTGAGAAAAACACCAAGTTGTCAGATGTAAATATCCAAGATTTAACCAGCATGTTTTGTCACTTGTAAAGGAAATCGTAATCAGTTTTCTATGTGAACATTATTAATGTTGTAAGGCTTATCATTTTTTCATCTCGTTTGTTTGGTGATCTGCAAGAAAATAAAATGTGCACGTTGAATCCAAATTTTTTTTAGTATAAATTTTGAAATCCAAATTGATCTGTTGGTCTTCATCTGGAAAAAGTTATACACAGAGTCAAAATAGAGGGTAAAAGGTAGTTTGGAGAAACCTCTAGAAATTTCTATATTGCCTTTTTGATAGTGTAAGAGAGAATTATAAATTATTAATTTTATTTATAACACTAGTTAAAAAATGTAAATAAAAGAGATTCCTGGTAGAGTTGAAATATGTTCGAATATTAATGCCGATAGCAATTAACAATAATTGAAGCTGTCAGATTAATTTAGCGGCCATCCATGTTAAATTACTCGGCTTTTAATTAACAGTAATAATTAAAAAGCCACTTCATTTTTTGTGATACAAATTGCAATTCTGTTATTGCATGATATACATATTTGTATATAGTTATGTTTAATGTTAACTGTAAAAAATGCTACATAGTTGTACATCAATCTATATTATATAATATTTAAATACGTATATGATTGATAAATTGAGGTCGTGTGATTATAAGTTGAAATTTTATTTTGTTGCGAGGGGTGTTTTATGTTCCTTATACTTATTTTTTTGTTTGTGTCGTGTTCTTTTCTCCACATTTTTCAGCTATATGGGATAGCTGCTAATCTTGAGAAGTTTCAAATTAGTTTTGTTTAACAAGGGAAAAGTAGTATCGGACTCAATAATTATCAATCAAAAACTGTACATAAAGATCTTGATTCTATGTAAGTTTCTATTTCATTTTGATTATAACTTTATATTACTGAATCAAAATTATTCTTAATTTCAAGTATTCTTATTTTAAATACTTAAGACAGTGTATTAATGTGTCTTTATCAGCAAAATTACTTTCATTGCTGTGTAAAAAGATATCGGCTTTAAAGGTCTTTAATTTTTTGTAAGTAAAGGAGATGGATTTTTCATTTGAGTGCTTTACAGTCCCTGTCATAGTGCTGCAATCCCACGCACTTGCTCTATTGCTGCACTACACTGTATTTTTTTACACTTACCACTTACATATTATGCATGAGTTGTATTTTTTTTAAATATTTATGAATTTTTAAAGTATTGAATGATTTTTTAACAACCAAACGATACATATAAGTACGATCATTTTTTGAGACCTAGTTCCATCTCCACTTGGTTCCAGTACTCTTGGAAAGTCAAAAATCTGCCTGTGTGGCTGTTAATACTGCAACCAATTCAACTGTATTTAAATTAAAAGCGATACTATTCAGCTATATGTTAAATTATTACATGTTGATATTGAATCAAATTACGTTTACTTTTTTTCCAAACATATGCTGTATGCTGTACCTAAATATGATGAGCTATGAAAAATGACAATAGTCATGTGAAATAGAATTTTATTATTAACGGTTTTTTCTTTTTTACCCCCCCGAAACTTCTGTTTTCCATTCCATGTCCTCAAAGAAATTCTAACAGCTAATTATTTTTGAATAAGTACCGAGGTTGATGTATTACGTAAACAACTCCTCAACATGGTTACCATTCTGTAAATTGGTGACTTTTTTATTTTTTGTGCTTACCCAAGTAGGTAGGTACTATGTAGTTGAGTGCAGTTGCTAGATCCAAGATGACTGATGAAAATTAAATATATAAATGGATACAAAGAAATTATGAACAAGGAAAGTCTTCTGTCTTGAGTGCTAGTTTTATTAATATTAATATAAGCTGTTCCCCTTATTTCTTTTCAAATTTTTATTAGTTAATAAACTAATAAAGTGATGGTGAATAGAAAGTTCTAGGCTAAATTCAATAAACGTCAAAGGCCAAATAAAGAAAAGGTTTAAATTACGACATTGCTGCTGTTGCCGCTAGTCCCCTATCAGGCTTGCCAGGTCTACTGATTTTACTGTAGATCTACTGATTAGACTGGGAAAGCTACTGAAAACGCTCCTTTGAACAAAAAGATTTCCCTTCATTAAAGTCAAGGGTAAAATAATTTTTTGTTTTAAATTCGAAGCTATGATGTAATTTTTTTAATATTTTAAATTTTTTTAAATTTTTATGAGTGAACAAGGGATTAATAATCGGCCCCGAAACGTTTCAATTTTTAGAAAAATCGTTTGAAAAATTAACCAAAAATCTAAACCCCAACAAATTGCAAGTCGAAATTTTTTTAATTACGGTATGGCTAATGATGTACATAGGTACATAATTATCCTGTTAGATTTTTTTTAAATTTGTGATAGGTATTGTTTTCATACTGTGATATGTCATGGTCATAAATAATTTTTTTTCTCATTTTATACATTTTTATAAATAAATAAAAATCTCAACATTTTTTAATTTTATGACATTTTTGCCAAATTATTCCAAAAATTCCCGGGGATAAGCCTCCGTACCCTCATCCTCTTCTATTGGAGGGTATGGAATACCCCCCAGACCCCCAGGTTTGTCACTATAATACCAATTTAATTATCAACTGAAATCTACTGACATACTTAAATTTCACCTGGCAACACTGTCACCTGCTAACCTGCTCGCGTTTATGAGCTCCTGGTCGGATCATTCTGAAATTTGGGTTCCATGTGATGACCTTTCAAGGAAAAATTCTGGTCTTTTTTCCTTCTGAGGAACGTTGTTACAATCATGTTGAGTCGAAAACTTCTATGACGTAAAATTGTATTGTTCAGTTTTTGTTTATTTCCAAGACCTTCATTTGTTATTAATTTTATAGCTCAAACCATTAAACGTCAAAGGCCAGATATTAATTATTAAAAGTCAATTTTCAATATAAAAGTCAATGTCATTTTTATATTCGGTTGCTCTAGCATTTAGACCACTCCTTTCGGAACTCTGCGGTATTTACTTCTCATATCTCTGCGATCCTGGTAGGAACATTACGAAATTCATGTTTTGGTTGTCTTTGAACTCGTGTCTCTCGTGTCCTAGTTTAAAGTTTACAAAAATTGGATGTGAACTTTCACAAAAACAATGAACATACTTTTACGGAGCTTTATTAATAAAAAAAATTAAAAAATTAAAAAAATAACTTTAGTTGTATTTAATTATTATTATATATTATTTTAATAAATAAAAAATATATTCATTAATTTCTTATTAAATTACCCCAATAATAAAAGTCAATAAGAAAATTATGTTAACGTAATCTCGTAATCAATAGTTTCATTAATCATAACGAATTTTTTGTTCATGATTTTCTTCTCTGATATGGGTAGAAAAATAGTTAAAATTCAAAATATAAAAATGAAGCCAAACTCGTCTTCACGATCTTTACCTTTCTGCGATCCTGGTAAGAGAATACGCATTTTGTTCTTGCATGTGAACTTTCAAGGAATCCCCCACTCCTCACTAAATTGCACACATGACATTTGACTCGCGCATTTTGATGACAATTTGATAAAACTTATTGGTCTCAAGTGTCTCAAACATTCTGTATTTAGTCTATTTAATTTCGGTTGACATTTTTATAATTAGGTATACCTAAAATAGTTATTTTTTTATTTATTTCAAAACGTTTACGAGAACATTTTATAAACTTTACTAGTAATTAATTAATAATTAATTTATGTATTTTATGATATATTTAATATATGTAATAGAATATCAGAGGTAAAGGCTGTCATATTATGACTTAAGAACAACCGCGGTGGTGTATCTAAGTTTAAATTTCTGCCCATAACTTCACCTTGGAAACAATCTGAGTAAGGAACATCTTGACAATCCCTGGCTCTTTTATTGCGTTTTGAAAGCAAAAATAAATGAGCAAATTTCAAATCTACCTAATAAAGACTCTTGGTGTGGAGAAAAACAAGACTATAACTAAGACTCTGAGGTATGTAGAGACTAGAGATGAGTTGTTACAGGGAGCTCCCTTCCACTATCATGCAATGATAATTCTAGCTTAGCCAGTACAAATTTTTGAACTGTAAATTAAGAAAATGGTATTCCATGCGATTCAGCTTGCATGGGTTTAGGGGAGTTAAGACCTTGAAGACATTCCCTCGCCACCAGGCTCATGCCAGAATCTGAAGTTTTCCTTTTTGGTAGATCTCTCACTTACCTTGTTTTTATTATTTTTGGTTTTTATTTTGTTACCATGGGAAAAATACTCGACCATACACCCATAGGGGGGCAGGATACCTTGGGTGATGGTACTTCATACCCCGTGGCCACCTTGTGCGATGATTTGATGGTACTTACAAGACTCCGTTGCACAGTCCCCACGATCTTGGATATAAGGTTGACTTGTGCTTTGCACGACTGGAATAATAGCTTTGGCTTTGAACCAGTTGCCCGTGTAGGTACCCGCTTGGGGACCAAATAATGGTAGGTGTTTTAATTTTATATAAAGTTGATTTAGCCAACTGTTAACAACCCTGAATTGTAAATCAATTTTCTATTGATCAGCGTTTGGTTTGTTCTTGTGGATCTGAGATTTTCAATCAAATAACTGACCAAAATTCCTTACAATAATTAAAATACGTATAGAAATGATTTTTGTAATATTTAAGATTAAAAAATAGGCAAGTTGATATAGGTAACCGAAAGTAAATAGGTAAATAATACCTGGTAGACGTACATTATCCATATAGCGCGTGAATTATGTAAAAAATAATTATTATAATTAATATTATTATTAGTGTTATGAACAATTTGGAATCCGCATCATTTGACATAAGAGTCCGGCCGGAAATAACAAAAATTATAAAATAAACAAATTACATTTTCAAAGCTATTATTACCTGCCTACACAAGTATTTAACAATTTGACAGGAACAGCTAGCAGCACAAGTAAGCAAGAGTAAGTACTAAGTAGCTATAATAACTATTTATAAAGAAAAGGGGCTATAAAGACCTTGTATGTGTTGTGTGTCTACTTAACCAAATAGGATAAACCGTTTTAAAGTTATAACAACCATTGTTAAACAATGACCGTTTGCGTACGTGTTTTTCATCTCGCATCTCGTCCAACGTGACTTGAAACTTATTCGGATACGATAAAAACACCCCAATTTTCAACAGTCGAAAATAGTGAAGTTCTGCCACAACCGGATTAACGAAATAAGAAATTTGCACCTATGAAAAAAATTCAAAGACTCTTTCATCGATTTAAAAGGTCGACTAGAACTTATAGAATGACTCAGTAAGTAGACACTTATAAATTAAGTCTTTAGGATATAATTTTTAATCCGGCGTTTATTTAATCAAAGAAAAGGGAAACTTAAAAATTTGTTAAAAATATATATTTTTAGTTAATTATAAATGAGGATTCTAACAATATTAATTTACAAGCCATAGCCAAAATAGAGAAATATTTTTGTTGAAAATTCCTCTAGATGCTCAATGAGATTTTTTATCTTTCGTTAATAAATTAGTGTAGAGGTACACCCCCCGCAGCGGAACAAAACTTGATTATTAGGGTTAAATCTGAAGAGCATGGAGGACAGAGCTTTACCGATCAATCTAAGGGGAACGCGATAATAACAAAAATACGATTTTGATAATTCTCGCTCTAAAGTACCCTTTTTATGAAAATCGATTTCTCTAAAAAAAAGTCCTTATTATAGAGAAAACGCAGGTTTCTCTCAGAATGAATGTTTTATTGTCAATTATATCATTATTCATGACATGATTCCTAGTTTTGAGCTTGTCGTCGATGAGTATGGGTACTGGCACTGGTCATATGGTTATATCACAAAGTGAGAATTTTCGTTAACCCACCACCGATAATATAAAAATAAATTCGTTGCTGATAAACGCATGCTTAATTTTTATATTTTTGCATAAATCTAGAAGATAAAATACAGTCGTCTACCAAGAGGTGGATAAATTTCGAGTTAAAGCCTTAATTGTTTTTTGCAAAATTATTTTTCTCGTTGAGTTGGACGATATGTCGAAGAGATATCCTGCTGAAGATAATTCATTCACCTTAAACCTTAACCCAGTAATGTCCGGAATATATTTTTTTTAACAATATAATAAAAATAATAAGCTTTATTGGTTAAAATATTTTTTTATTATAACAATTTTTGGGTAACTTTACGAGTTACCCGAAACCGTTCGTCAAATTGTGTCAAGGCTTTCTTACTTGGATTTTGAGATATTTTGATGAAACTATTATTAGTATAATGGTGCATTTTCTAATCACCCTCAAAACTTTTTTTTTCTTATTATTAATAACAAAAACAAAAACCTTCTTGAGGCAACTGTTCAAAACAAAATGTAAAAATCTGTTCGTTAAATCCGATTTTTATTTCCACGTTTCGTTTAATTGGGATCATCAAATTTGCCTTTTTTTGACGCAATATTTGTTTCTAATTTAGAAAGAACATTTTCATTATTTTTTCAATAAACAAACAATTTATTTTTTAAAAATATACCCCTTTTTAAACCCAAAACTCTCTTTTCTCAGAATATTAGTTCTGATGTGTAACGAAACGAACCCCGGCCCGTTCGTCTTTCGCGAAAAGCCACTGTGTGATCGTCTATTTACCTCGGGGTTTCCCCTAATAGGACCGTTGTGTTTTCCTCGTTGTGTTTACCGTAGTTTTTACCGTAGTCACCCCTGCTCTTTGATTGAGGTATGCCAGGATTACTATGGCCGAAACGGATGCGCAAAAGAACCTGCTGAGATTTTTTTCTATTTCGGCGGATTCGAATTTCATTCGGAAAAGCGGGGAAATTTACTGAGACTTGTTGTTAACTGTTGGCTCCCTGTCGGATGTCTAAAAGCGAGTGATGAGCGAGAGAATTTGTTTGCAAGGGCGTAAAATGGTGAAGTGCGAGAGGGGCTGTGATTTTGCACAGAGAGTACAAAAAAATGTAAAGCGAAGAGAGATCCCTTTCATGCATTTTTCAAACTCCAATCCATTTCGGATTCCACTCTTTTGCACACCTGTGCTTTCTTATTATTTCGTTTTGCTTTTGTTTCGGTTACAGACTACCCGGTATATTGCGGGAATGTCTGTCTGTTTAACTATTCAACGATTTTCTTTGCCTAATTTCCTTTTCCTGATTTCTTTGATTTCATTTCAAGCAACTGCTTGAATTAATTAAAGAATACAACCATGTTGGTTACAGACTACCCGGGCTATGGCGGGAATGTCTGTCTCGTTTGCCTATTCAACGATTTTCCTTGCCTAATTTCCTTTTCCTAGCTTCTTTGATTTCAATTCATTCGAGTACAGGGTTGTCACTTCTCCTGAATTTTGATTTCGTATCTTTTATAAAATCGTTCCTTCCCATTCTCTTTTATTTAATGATTTTATTTTCACAGTTGATTTACCTGGGAGAGTGAATTATTTCACCTCCGTTTATTTAATTCATAACCTGGGTGATACTGTATTTAGTTATCACTTTGTATACCTTGTTGTTATTTGTCTTGTTCTACCTTTTATTGCACCCGTCGATGCTGCCTCGTCAGGCGACCTTTATGTCACATATGTTACCTTGCCCTTAGGCATTTGTCACTGTTATACCTTTTATTGCACCTGTCGATGCTGCCCCGTAAGGCGACCTTTATGTCACATATGTTACCTTGCCCTTAGGCATTTGTCACTGTCATACCTGGTGATTTACCTTACTCGTCATTCGAGTGCTTTTCGGATTGAAACCTTAATCAACTGTACTATTGTAGATTTTTCTACACACCTTAATTTATTACCCAGAGCATGTTGGCTCCGTTCTTCTCTCGAAAATCTTTGTTCCTCAACGTGATTATTAGCTGACCATACTACAGACCACGACTCTTTAACCATTAATCTAGTTAATGATTGAAAATGCTGTACTTTTGTTTATCATTCGTGTTTAGGCTTGTTTACAGACAAATTACTTAATCTTTTGTATCGGTACCAGCCACCGGTCTGCCAGTAACACGAGTACGTCGGCCTATCACCCCAAAGAGCGTAGATAGTATGATGAGAAACATAATAATAGCGTTTGTCACATAAGATTCAGGTGTGTATAAAATCTGGTTAGAAGAGATTCGGAAAAACGACCTTATAATGATCAATTTGGTTTTTGACTTTAAATTGGCTTTACCCATTCTCGAGGCCGGTCTAATTTTGGTGATTTTGATTATCTATTCGCTGATTTGCCTATCCTACACTGCGGGAATTTTATTGCCCCGTGACGTGCTACGATTTCCACTTTAAAGAGTCCTGCCCTTTTTCCGGCTCCCTGAGGTCTCCATCTGGACATCGAGATGAATGCCTCCCCCAACGTTTGGTAATCGAGTACCTATCATGAATCCTAATTGAGTGTAGTAATGGAACTGGTATTTCCTGATAATATTTGCGAGTAGCAGTTGCTACATCTGACAACCCTGCCTTAGCTTGCTTGGTTCTATCTGAGAGTGCAACCTACTGTTGCGAGTTCCTGTCATATAGCGCCATACAATGGGAAGAATGGCTCGTTTTCACTTTCTAAATCGTATTATTTAAAATGACTGCTTCCTGCCTAACTTGGTTTATTTCTAATAACGTGCCGCTTTAATTATTATTCACAGGTTATTTTATTCCTGACCTGGGTCCATTTTCTTCCTAGCTCTATCTCGATTTCCTATTCATAAATTATTTGTTGTTGAGGGATTGCTTCCTGCCGCGGACTCTTTATTGGTTAACGTGATTGAGTAGGTAGGTACCTACTAGGTATTTGTCGCTGATGCCGCCTAATTCCTAGCTGACTATTTTTCTTGATTTAAAATGGGATCTGCGCTCGTGGATTTGCCGAATCTGTTTGATTATTTATTTATGTTGATTTTGTTTCGAAGAGAGATCTTCCCTAACTATTTTCTCATTGGGTTTTCTGGGTTTAGGAGGGAAATTCGGCCGGAGTTCACTCGTCATCTCTGGCTGAATTATCGGGTTAGAATTGTGATTAGAAGTTCTGTTCGGGTGCTATTTGACCCTAACCAAATTGGCAATGGAAATTCTCAGGTAGATGATGGAAAACTCAGCCGGAGTTCACATAAACGTCGTCTCTGGCTGAATTATCGGGTAAAGAAGTGTGATTTAGAAGTTTGTTCGGGTGCGAGTTGACCCTAATTAAATTGGCAATGGAAATTCTCAGGTAGATGATGGAAAACTCAGCCGGAGTTCACATAAACGCCGTCTCTGGCTGAATTATCGGGTAAAGAAGTGTGATTTAGAAGTTTGTTCGGGTGCTATTCGACCCTAACCAAATTGGCAATGGAAATTCTCAGGTAGATGATGGAAAACTCAGCCGGAGTTCACATAAACGTCGTCTCTGGCTGAATTATCGGGTAAAGAAGTGTGATTTAGAAGTTTGTTCGGGTGCGAGTTGACCCTAATTAAATTGGCAATGGAAATTCTCAGGTAGATGATGGAAAACTCAGCCGGAGTTCACATAAACGTCGTCTCTGGCTGAATTATCGGGTAAAGAAGTGTGATTTCCTTCATCATCTAGACGAATTACTTGAAGCGGCTTCCCGATTCTCAAATAACGTAGTTCTTGCCGCAGACTTCAATATTGATGTTCTCTGTGACAACCCTAGCACCTCTAGTCTGACCGAGATTCTATCTTCACATGGCTTCCAACTATGCTTCAGCAGTCCGACTAGGGTCACTAATACCTCCGCAACTTGCATTGATAATATTGCAATTTCTGGAGTACTAAGACTATTCTGCAGCAACACAATACCTACGTTTATTTCTGACCACCACGCACTTCATGCTACGCTTCGACTTCCGGACTCGGCCGGTGCCCACGGAAGCGGCAGTAATCCCGTGGTGAGATGGAAGAGGGACATAAATGACCCCCTGCTCCTCGCTCAGTTTCAAAACGAGCTGCTAAACGTTGACTGGCAGGAACTTCTGGATGCCCCCGATATCAATTCCAAATACTTCTGCTTCGCTAACACTCTCTCTTATTATTTTGACTGGTATTTTCCTCTCAGAAAATCACGAATTCGTGATTCTGGGCTTACCAGACCTCGATGGCTTACCCCAGAAATACGTCAACTTTATGACAGAATAAATTTCCTAAATGAACTGAAAAATACATCCAACGAGCAGTTCAAGTGCCAGTTAGCCAGCCTTAAGCGAAAGTTCGGGTATTTGGTGAGACGCGAGACCAGACGTCGCAATGACATATATATCAGCGAATCCGAAAATCCAATTAAATCTGGATGGTCTCTCATAAACAAACATTGTCAGTCGGCAAGCAAGTCTCGGAAGATCGAGGAACTTAATTGTCAAAACTCAGTCAAGACGGATCCTGGAGAAATTGCTGAGATACTCAACAGCGTATTTCTTTCAAACAACTCTCCCACCGTCAGCCACACTCACGGATCCACTGTGCCTGTTGTCGTCTTTTCGTCATCTTTCATGTTGTACCCTACATCACCTGGCGAAATTATAAGGCTAGCATCCAGATTTAAAAACAAAAAGTCGTCAGGTCTAGACGAGATTCCTTCCTTCATTGCGAAGTATTGTATATCTGAACTTGCGCAACCCTTATCGGAAATTTATAACAACTCCTTTGAGACCGGCGTATTCCCCGATAAACTCAAGACAGCCGTGGTTAAACCCATTTACAAGAAGGGCGACGTCAAAGACCCAGACAACTACAGACCAATCAGCTTACTATCCGTGTTTGATAAAATTCTCGAATCCCTCGTCTCCTCGCGTCTTCTTGACTTCTTAAATAAGACTGAGACTCTTTCCCGCTCCCAACATGGTTTCCTAAGGAACAGATCAACTGAGACGGCTCTAATACAACTTACTGAGTACATCTCTGAGGGCATGGAGGAGGGCATGCGAACGGCTGGATGGCTTCTGGACCTTTCCAAGGCTTTCGATAGTGTGTGCCACGAATGCCTGCTTCGGAAGCTGGAGAGCATTGGTGTTCGCGGATTGCCCCTAAAGTGGTTTACCAGCTACTTACGGGAAAGAACCCAGGCGGTACAGCTCCCTGCGTCTGATGGTCGATTTGTGAGATCCCACTTTGCTCCAATCTTCTCAGGAGTACCCCAGGGTAGCGTACTCGGCCCGCTTCTTTTCCTTATTTTCATTAACGATTTGGGCTCCTCAATTTCTTCCCCCACCTCTCTATGTGTTAATTATGCAGACGATACAACCATCCTCATCAGGTTGAAAACAAACGACCTCACTGAAATAATAAAATCAACTAAACTTCCATTAGAAGCAGCATCTTTATGGCTTAGAGAAAATAAACTAAGACTGAATTTAACAAAAACCGAGTTGATTGACTTCCATTCTTGCCGTTCTCGCCTTCCTCCTTTACCGCCCATCCCAACCGTTAGTACTGAGATCTCTCCTACGCGGGTTGTGAAATTCTTGGGCTTTTACATCGATCAAAACTTGAACTGGCTGACTCACACTGACCACTTGTGCCGACGCCTTGCTAGCTCCTGCTTCCTTCTGAAACAACTCCAACACACTGTGTCTCATGACGTTCTTCTCTCCGCATACTACGGACATTTTTACAGTCACATCTCCTATGGCCTGGCCGTATGGGGCGGATCACAGAGTTCTTTACGCAGAGTTTTTCTTCTGCAGAAGAGAGCTATCAGGATACTGGCAGGCTTGTCCATAGATCAGTCCTGTAGGGGTCACTTCAGGCGTCTCGGTCTCCTCACGTTGCCCGCTGTTTATGTCTTCTCTCTTCTCAAACTGATTTACAAACATCAAGCCAAACTTAATCGTTTCCGATTCACACACCATTATCAGACCAGGCTTAATCTTTTCAAACTCACCATCTCACTTCCACCGAAAGGACATTCACGTAAACGGCCATAAAATTCCTTAATCACTTCAGGATAGACCCCGCAACCTTTGGATTCTCTCAGTTCAAGGCACATCTCCGAAGTTATCTCACAGACCTGGAACCCTATTCTACCATGGATATTCTGTCTTCCTCCCCCCCCCTCCACACCCTTATTGATTCATTAACCTAGCACCTTGTCACTAGGATATGTATAATTTGTAAACGACAATGTAGTGTATACAATGACTAGCATTAGATTCTGGAAATTTTCCTTTATTTGGTCTTCTCAATTTTCTCTGATGCATTTGTGATTGTGATCAATGTGTTATAATGCCAATCGCTTGCGTATGACCTTTTGATTACGCAGGCGAATTTATGTGTACTACTGCGGTTTGTTCTTTGTTTGTGAATTATTATCATCGCTTACAACGCTATTGTACTAATCAATGATTGTTGAATTTAATGGTACAATAAAGAGATTTATTATTATTATTATTATTATTATTATTATTTAGAAGTTTGTTCGGGTGCGAGTTGACCCTAACTAAATTGGCAATGGAAATTCTCAGGTAGATTAAGGAAAACTCGCCGGAGTTCACATAACGTCGTCTCTGGCTGAATTTTTGGTTAAAGAAGGATTTGCAGGCCGGAGTTCATATAACGTCATCTCTGGCCAACAATTAAAGGGTTAAGGAGTCAGATGCGACCTGCTTGGAAGCTGATCTTCATCTGCTTGGAGCAGCGGTAGGACCTCTGCTTTTATAGAAGCAGTCGCCCGCTTTCTAAACACCACGCAACAATGCACCTTATTGACATTGCCTCATACCGTGATTTATTTCTTAATCGTATTTTCCTAATCACGGGACTTAGCGATTTGACCTCGCGGCTACCTTACTGAATTGTCCTAAACCTGAACTACCTAAATTTTCCTTCAAATCGGCCGACGCGTTCTGCACCTTCCCATTGTGTCTAGCTATTATAATTGCACCGGCTTAACTTTCATTTCGCGTTTTCACCTACTTGCTATCTCGGGACCATGCTGTATTTCCGGCTGCCTTCATTTATTTATTCGTTTTATCGATTGGTGTAATTTTCATTATCGTAGGTGTAATATCGAACGAGTTACTATTGTCCTTGCATGAAGTTATTGTTTGATTCATGATTTCACCCGGTCTGTATCTTTCCGCCCGTTCTTGTATGTAGGTCACCTATTATTCTCCGTCACGCGGACGGAGAGTGTCTCGACACAATGCCATCTGGTCAACTTCTACCCTAGCTTCGCCGTCTCTTCAATGTTGTTAAAAGTGCTGGAACTCCACTAGCTAGAGCGCTTCTATTTTATGAATATCTAATGTGCTGGCAGGAATCGTTTCTATTGATGCAACGGCGCGTAGCTGTATTTAATTTCCTAACAATTTTACCTTTAGGTATTTACGTACCTAATGCTTGCACTGTTTGCTTTTTCGATTCGGGCTGATTTAATGAGGGCGAAGGAAATATTTTCCTTCTCATCCTACCTAGGTGCGATCCATTTCAGATGCAAAAAGTGGAGTTCTAGATTTCTTATATATTTTCGCAAATAGTTCTCCAAAACCCAGTTTTTGCAATAAAATTTTGAAAAAAATCGCTGAAAATGAGTTTTAATCAAAGTTCTGAGTAGTCCCCGAAGAGTTCTGTTGAAAAGTCCTCTTTAACTTCATTGCTACTTGCAAAAATGATTGTCAATAATAAATAAAAGCAACTTAGAGTTATCAAAATAATCGCCGAAAAAGAGTTTTGATTAGGGTTCTGGGTAGCCTCAAAGAGTTATTCGGAGAACTCTATAATTTAATTGTTGAGCTATGAAACAAAATGGCCGAAAATGATTTCTGATTAGAATTCTGGGTAGTGGAAGAGACTTTCCCTCTATAGAACTCTTCGGACACTACTCAGAATTCTGATAAAATCTTATTTCTTAAGATTAAAAAAAGAACTTTATTGCAACAATTTTCTTGCAGAACTTTTTGCGAAAATATGCAGGAACTCTGGAACTCCACTTTTGGCTCAAAAATATTTTTTTGAGAAAAAAAGGCTTTTTAAAGGGCTTCGTTCCGGCGAATTATTTGAAATTTTTATACAGGTGTCCCACGACATAACTGCCATAGCTTAAGGGTAGGTGTAGTTTTTCAAGTCGATTCGGAATCTGGTTTTGAAATTTTCCTGAGGCCCTTCGTTTCGATTATACAGGGTGATTTGTGAAATTTGCTGAAATCTTTGATGAGCGATATCTTTTGAACAAATTGATCGAATTTAACGAAATTTGGTAGATATGCTCTACTAATGACACTTAATAGCTCGCATTTTTCACCGATTCGAAAACTGCACGGCCGTACTTACTTTTTTGTTATCTTTCGGTTTTGTCGAAAAGTTCACCCTGTATGCATTTTATTCAAGCTTTGGTGCCATTTTCTAAAACTACGTGAAAGATGCTACAATTGTGGTAAAAAAATACTTGGCATCATTAAACTGAAACGAGAAGAAAATTAAGTTTTTTAGTTTTTTATTCGGGATTTCAATTCATGTGTTGTAAATAATTTAAGAAAAATCAAATGTGGTTTTTTAAAACTTGCGTATTTTGTAGTTATGTATTTCAAATAAATTTACTTTATCTACAGATTTAGCCAAGATTGGGGACCCTTCTACAGATTGTTTCGAGCTAAAAATAAGTTTTAACAGCAAAATAAATAACACAATTTAACACATTACCACGTAGACAAATAAGTATCCACATAAACGAAACAGGAAGAAAAATATCAACACAAAATGTTGGGAAGAAAAACTACAATTCAGTGCAGGTAATGGTCAAGCAGGAGACCACATTTCCTCAACACATTTCCTAGACTTTTGGAGTAAATCTCGGTTGCCCTGCCCATCACTTCAATCCTATCTAATTTACATTCCTATTTTCCAACAGGTGAGAGGTGACGAGGCTGCTAGACGTGCACTTTTCAGTGGATTCTAGGACACAGACGGCATATTCCTAGAATTATTTTCACTGATGAAGCTCAGTTTACGAGGTATGGGGTGTTTAATACTCAAACGCGCATATTTGGTCAGAAGAGAACCCCCATTCGCAGCGGAAATTTTCTTTGAATGTGTGGTGTGGTCTAATTGATCACAAACTCATTGGCCCCCCACTTTTTCGAGTAAAGACTAACCGGACCGATCTACCGCAATTTCCTAGAAAACAATTATTATGAGCAATTACTTCAATAGTGTCATCTATCTACCAGTGGCACTGCTTTCAATAATATCCAAGATTATGGAGAAAGCTATTAACCAACATCTTTTAAAATACTTGGAAGGAGCTAATATAATCAGCGACCGCCAATACGGATTCCGCAAACAGAGGTCAACTGGTGATCTCCTCACTTACGTCACCGAGCTGTGGAACAGCGCAATCGAGCACCATGGGGAGTCTCGAGGGGTTGCGCTTGATATTTCTAGAGCTTTCGACCGTGTTTGGCATGATGGACTATTGGCAAAACTGCAGGCCTATGGCATGCCCGAGAAATTCTGCTTGTGGCTTGCGAGTTATCTCGGAGATCGTTCATTACAGGTGGCAGTCGATGGAGTTCTTTCTGAGACCTTTTCCATCAATGCCGGTGTGCCTCAGGGATCCATTTTATCTCCGACTCTCTTTCTAATATTTATAAACGACTTGCTTGAAACAACAAGAAATCCAATATACAGTTTTGCCGACGACAGTACCCTCATATCTTCTTATACGTTAGATGCGCGAACATCTGCCATCGACGCACAGACTCGCAGGGAGCAAGAAGTTGCCATACTTAACAATGACTTGCAGGATATTCTAGCTTGGGGCGATAGAAACCAGTCCAATTTAATGCTGGAAAAACCCAAGCAGCCATCTTCTCTAAAAAGGCCAACGTTTTGGAGCCAGATATGATGATGGCGGGACATTCTCTTACCCCAGCGTCATCTCTTCGTTTACTTGGAGTGAGCCTTGGAGCGAACATGTCTTGGCATGATCATGTTGCAGGTCTGGCGAAGAGTGCTTCTCAAAAACTTGGAACACTCTTCCACACGAAGAAATTTTATACACCACAACAGCTTCTCCTCTTGTACAAGGCTCAAATCCGACCATCCTTGGAGTACTGCTCACATATTTGGAGCTCAGCTCCCAAACATACGCTGAGACTACTCGACTCTATTCAGAAAAGAGCCATCCGCTTGATTGGGGACCCAAACTTGACAAAAAATTTAGACACTCTCGAACATCGAAGAAGAGCAGCTGACCTGAGTCTGTTTTACAGATATTTCAATGGAAAGTGTTCAAAAGACGTGGCCCGCTTGATCCCACCAAGATCAAGACCGGGCAGAAATACACGCCGAGCCGCAGACGCTCATCCGTATCAGGTTCAGCTCGTTACACCTCGTATCACCCTATTTCAGACTTCTTTTATGTATAGAACCGCATCACTTTGGAATAGCATTCCAAAGGGCGTGTTTCCCGAAGTATACAACCTACAGAGATTCAAGGCCAACGTGAATCGATATTTCCGCTCATGCACCGCTCCCAGAGCGTCATAGGGATTTCCCTTCAGTGCATGTGCATTTTCAATAAAAAAAAATAAAGCGATTTTTTTAAAATGGTTTTTAGATTAATTTCAAGGTCAAGGAAATGTGTTGAGTTTGATGGTGGTCTCCTTGACCATTACCTGCACTGCATTGTAATTTTTCTTCCTGTTTCATGTGTTATTTATTTTGCTGTTAAAATTTTTAGCTCGAAACAATCTGTAGAAGGGTCCCCAATCTTGGCTAAATCTGTAGATAAAGTAAATTTATTTGAAATACATAACTACAAAATACGCAAGTTTTAAAAAACCACATTTGATTTTTCTTAAATTATTTACAACACATGAATTGAAATCCCGAATAAAAAACTAAAAAACTTAATTTTCTTCTCGTTTCAGTTTAATGATGCCAAGTATTTTTTACCACAATTGTAGCATCTTTCACGTAGTTTTAGAAAATGGCACCAAAGCTTGAATAAAATGCATACAGAGTGAACTTTTTGACAAAACCGAAAGATATCAAAAAAATAAGTACGGCCCTGCAGTTTTCGAGTCGGCGAAAAATGCGAGGTATCAAGTTTGGTAGAGCATATCTACCAAATTTCGTTAAATTCGATCAATTCGTTCAAAAGATATCGCGCTCATCAAAAATTTCGTCAAATTTCACAAATCACCCTGTATAATCGAAACGAAGGGCCTCAGGAAAATTTCAAAACCAGATCCTGAATCGCCTTGAAAAACTACACCTACCCTTAAGCTATGGCAGCCATGTCGTGGGACACCCTGTATATGTAGAACTCTTATTTCTACTCAGAGCTCTAAAAAACTGAGTATTTAGGGAAACTTCGGGGGCCAGCTTCACGGGACTCTGATAGCTGAGATTCAATAATTAAAAAAAAAACATGAAAATGTTATATTTTTTTGCCATCAGTTTATTAATAAAAAAAGAAACTTTGAAAGGATAAAAGAAAATATATGAAGAATGATATATTTCTAATAATAAATTATTACATTTCGGGACACAATTTGATTTTATCGTTACAATCAATGCATTCATGACAGATACATAATGTGTAATTTTAAATTATCATAATGAATTACGTAACTGATGGCGTAAAATATGAAAATTTCCTACTAGTTCTGCATTAAAATCGAAAAAACGAATTAGTAGGTAGGTAATAATTATTTAATTTTAGATGTAGGAAACGCATCATTTTAAACGAAATTGATATATTAATTATAAAGCATTTTAGATTTGAAAATGTTAACGTACTAACATAGTGTATACAAGGAAAATTAATTTTTTATGTATACATATTTCACGTTCATGGACAAATTATTTATTTATTTGATATACAGGGTGCCACGTATGTTACGGATCAACTCAGTGGTACGGTTTTTTTTTGAAGGGGGGGGGGGCTCTCATCTCAGAGAATCGCAGTATATATATTTTTTTTAATCCCTCGATCGTATTTTATCACTTATTATTAGCGAAAATTTTTTATAAGTAATTATTATTACGAAACTCCACTTTATTTATAACAAAAACCGTGAAGATTGTCCTTGACAACTTGTCACTTTCTCTAGATCACTTCACAATTTCACATTCTTTTCACATCCCAAACTATTCTTCTTCTCCTTTATTTTCCTGCTGATCTTACTTCTATGACATCTAGCACTGTGTTCTGACTTCTTAACTCTCCAGCTGATCTTCTTCCAATAGATTCCGTACTCTTCTCTTACAACGACGTATCTCTTATATGCAAATCCTGTCAGGTAATTAAATTAGTGTGACGAATAAAATTAAGAAAGTTTAAATAAGTTCAGTTGAAAAAAAACTTATTTTCTGTTCAGAGGTTAAGAGATCAAGCTGTCCGCATGTAAACAATTTTTTTCGGAATCCATTCAGCGTTATCGAAAACATCAATTGCAAATACAATGGATCTTAATACGAATCCCTGTGGGACTCTTGAAGTGATCATAAAATTGCTGTTTTCCAGACAAAAGTGTCTTTTGACTCTTGCATGGTGAACTAAACTAAAAGTAGCAATAAACCTTTTTATATTTGAGGCCAAAATGTAATCTCCAAAGAGAGATCTGGTAATTCCACAACTACGATTTGACCTAATCAGAGAACACAAAAATTTGTGAAAAGTTTTATACTCGCGTATAGTGAAGAACTCTTGTAAATTGTTGGCAGATCTTTTATCACCGAGCAATTTTTTCACATTTGGAAAGAGGAAACCATTCGAATGGGCTGAATCTGCCTAATTGGATGTTCTAAATCTTGACCATAAGTTCGTATATGCATAATACTCTCGGTTGATTTTTTTTTTCTTTTTGAAGATAATCAACAGGCATCCCAAAAACTGAAACCAATATAAGATGCCCTGGCAAAACCAACTGTTTTCGCTTTTTTTGGAGCTAGAGGTCTCCCCTTTCAGTATTGGTTCACTGTTCCTTGGTCTCTAGTGTAAAGGTGTAAAAAACTCGGTTTGATTACTATGCATGAAACTTCAGTAACTTCACCTGACACCCCACTGAAACATCCTCACGACGCCGTTTTTGTTCCATTGTGAGAAAATGTGGCAACCATCTTGCGCTAAGCTTTCTAATGTCTAAATCCTTCAGTATTTTTGGCAGCAAAGATCTGCCACCCCAGTGTATTGTTGTAAATGAAGCAGCAGCAGACTCCCTCAGAGCAGAAGCTGGCTCTGTTTTGATATCCGGCTAGACTGAGACCTTTGACAACTACACTGATATTTGTCTTTCTAATTTATTTTCAAAGAACAACTAACTGATATCCATAATACGTCAGGTCGTGTCGTCTGGGATTACCCTCTTATCTTCCATTGGAAACTTTTTGGGTCAAGTTAATTTACATTTCATCGAACTAAGATCACGTAGGTACACTTATTGCAAAACTTGTGTAATTCTTCTAGACTAAGTACTGACTGACTCATCTTTAATAATGGAACATTTTCTAGGATGTGTGAATGTGACAAATCTATTGAAAAGTAGGCCACCACCAAATTTTTAAAAATTGCCAAGCCTGGGAAGCCTGAGTACATATTGATTGAGGTCCTTTTTATTTATCTTAAGCCTTATCCTATTAAATAATACCTCTGCAAGGTAATTGGTATTTAACCAGCAGCTACCGGTTAACATGCGGTTGCTACTGTTTTAGGTGGATTGGATAGATAAGTAATAATAAAATAAGTACCGGGAACTTCTTGTGTTTATTGAGAATTATTTTAATAATTGTATTTTAACGACGTTATTTGAACAATCATTACAAGTGCCATGGAAAGGCTTAGAAGTATTATTACATACACACAACACAATACAATCATACAACATTAACGGCGAAGCGAACACATAATAGGTATACAGTCGCACACATGTTTACATTTTGATCAACGATGTTAACAAACTGATGAAACTTGATGGAGATGACTGGGATGTATCTGTGTATTGAATGTTTGATACAATGATACAGAGACGGAAAGATGAGATATTTTTTGTATATAAATGTAACAGCGCGACGATGTTAATTTAGTTGAACTGCGGAGGTTGCTAGTCAGCCCTGCAGTAGTGAATCCTACTACCTACTCCTCTGAAGACTCCAGGTTAGAATTTTTTTTTTATTTACCCATATTTTGAATAAGCAAATTTTCATTCTAAGATGTCTTTTTTTATTTTATTTTCTCGACACTAGATATATTGCCCCACCCCCCAGCTCAGTTAGTTTTTTTGACACCTCAATAATTGTGATTTTTTTAAGGTAAAAAGTGAAATAATTAACTATTCACACCTGTCACCTGAATGTGAATTGGTATAGGTAGATTATAGAAAATATTCAATAATTATTTAATTTAGAACTCTTGAGTAAAATTTTTAGGGGTATTCACCAATTATTAATACCGCTATCGCTCTTAACGTTTGAAAATAAATAATTTTTAAAAATGTTTTTCTGGTCCCTAAAAAAAATCACGTTCCACCTAATTTATTGTTTCAAGAAAGAAAATTTAATAGTTTTTGAAATTTTTAGATGTGCAATGTTTTTTTTTTTTTGTATTACCTGGCTAATAGGTAGGTAATAGGTATACCCGTACATCTAACATCATCTTTTTTTCATTATTTGTTTCAATTTTTTTATATTATTATTATTTTTTGTATTTTTTATTATTTGAACAACGCCTTCAGGAGGAATACCTCATCCAAAAAGAAAAAAATTGCAAATTAATTTCTGAGGTCCCCAAATGATTATTATAATATTATAAAGGAAAATTGTAATTTTTTTACATTTTAGAAGATAAAACAATTTGTAAAATTTCTCGAATGGAAATTTTGCAAAAAAAAAAGCTTTCATATTATTTTTCTAAATTTTTTTAGAGACCTGATAAATTTGAAGGTTCGAAATTTCCTGGCTATTTTAAAATTTTCTCCATAGCTTAGCGTTATTTTAGCGTGCCTTGACAAACTAATGATAAGTGTAAGACTACCTTCTCAGCTCCGATCACCGTGATGCCCAAAATTGTTGTTTTGTGTCAAATGGGGCGAAAAAACTCATAACTTCCCAACCATTAAAGCTAAAAAAAATCTCGACCCTTCATCTTAATCGCAAAAGAATGCTTTATTACGTAAACAACTCAAAATTTCTTATATGTAATTTTTTCAAAATTTTACAGCGGCACAAATATAAAAATTCGAAACTGATTTTTCTTCCGGTATAAAGCCATTCTGATTTTTTCCTGATCAATTTATGATTTACACGATACCCTATCGTAATTCTACTGTGTCTTACGAAAATAATGACATATAAAATTCTTCTCTAGCAGCTCCAGGACAGAAATTATGATTTATTTATTATCTTCAATCGTAAACAACCAGTAGCAATTGAAACTCCGTTAAATGGATGTCAAAAAATGTTATAACTTCCAAACCAAAAAAGCTAGAAAAAAACTTCACGGCCCCTCATCTTAATCGCCGGAGAGTGGAAATTTTGCAAAAAGAAAAATGAAAAAAAATTTATTACACTTTTCAAAATTTTATTGCAGAGACCCAAATTTGAAAGTTCGAAATTTCTTGCGAAAATATTTTCAAATGTGCAGTTATTCTTAGTTTTTCCTGGATATTTTTAAATTTTCTCCATTGCTTACAGACCGATTTTTTTCGATGTTTTGAAAAACTAATGATAAGTGAAAAACAACCTCTCAGCTCTGATCACGGTTATGCCCAAAATTGTTGTTTTGTGTCAAATGGGGCGAAAAAACTCATAACTCCCAACCATTAAAGCTAAAAAAAATCTTGACCCTTCATCTTAATCGCAAAAGAATGCTTTATTTCGTAAACAACTCAAAATTTCTTATTAGTAATTTTTTCAAAATTTTACAGCGGCACAAATATAAAAATTCGAAACTGATTTTTCTTCCGGTATAAAGCCATTCTGATTTTTTCCTGATCAATTTATGATTTACACGATACCCGATCCTACTTCTACGGTGTTTTTCGAAAACAATGACATATAAAACTCTTTTGTAGCAGCTCCGGGACAGAAATTATGATTTATTTATTACCTTCAATCGTAAAAAACCAGTAGCAATTGAAACTCCGTTAAATGGATGTCAAAAAATGTTATAACTTCCAAACCAAAAAAGCTAGAAAAAAACTTCACGGCCCCTCATCTTAATCGCCGGAGAGTGGAAATTTTGCAAAAAGAAAAATGAAAAAAAATTATTACACTTTTCAAAATTTTATTGCAGAGATCCAAATTTGAAAGTTCGAAATTTCTTGCGAAAATATTTTCGAATATGCAGCCATTCTGAGCTTTTCCTGGATGTTTTTAAATTTTCTCCATTGCTTACCGTTATTTTTCGATGTTTTGAAAAACTAATGATAAGTGAAAAACTACCTCTCAGCTCTGATCACGGTGATGTCCAAAATTGTTCTCTTGTGTCAAATGGGGCGAAAGAAAGCATAACTTCCCAACCAGAAGAGCTAGAAAATGCCAATTTCGCGAAATAAATAAAAAATGATCTCATTTAATTTTTCAAAATTTTACAACGACACTAATATGAAAATTCGAAATTAATTTTTCTTTCGGTATGAACCCATTTTGAGTCTTCCCTGATCAATTTATGATTCAAGCGATACTCTATCGTAATTCTACCGTGTCTTACGAAAATAATGGCACATGAAATTCTTTTCTAGCAACTCCGGGACAGAAATTATGATTTATTGATTCCCTTCAATCGTAAAAAACCAGTAGCAATTGAAACTCCGTTAAATGGATGTCAAAAAATGTTATAACTTCCAAACCAAAAAAGCTAGAAAAAAACTTCACGGCCCCTCATCTTAATCGCCGGAGAGTGGAAATTTTGCAAAAAGAAAAATGAAAAAAAATTTATTACACTTTTCAAAATTTTATTGCAGAGATCCAAATTTGAAAGTTCGAAATTTCTTGCGAAAATATTTTCGAATATGCAGCCATTCTGAGCTTTTCCTGGATGTTTTTAAATTTTCTCCATTGCTTACCGTTATTTTTCGATGTTTTGAAAAACTAATGATAAGTGAAAAACTACCTCTCAGCTCTGATCACGGTGATGTCCAAAATTGTTCTCTTGTGTCAAATGGGGCGAAAGAAAGCATAACTTCCCAACCAGAAGAGCTAGAAAATGCCAATTTCGCGAAATAAATAAAAAATGATCTCATTTAATTTTTCAAAATTTTACAACGACACTAATATGAAAATTCGAAATTAATTTTTCTTTCGGTATGAACCCATTTTGAGTCTTCCCTGATCAATTTATGATTCAAGCGATACTCTATCGTAATTCTACCGTGTCTTACGAAAATAATGGCACATGAAATTCTTTTCTAGCAACTCCGGGACAGAAATTATGATTTATTGATTCCCTTCAATCGTAAAAAACCAGTAGCAATTGAAACTCCGTTAAATGGATGTCAAAAAATGTTATAACTTCCAAACCAAAAGAGCTAAAAAAAATCTTCAGGGCCCCTCATCTTAATCGCCAGAGAGTGGAAATTTTGCAAAAAGGAAAATGAAAAAACATTTATTACACTTTTCAAAATTTTATTGCAGAGACCCAAATTTGAAAGTTCGAAATTTCTTGCGAAAATATTTTCGAATATGCAGCCATTCTGAGTTTTTCCTGGATATTTTTAAATTTTCTCCATTGCTTACCGTTATTTTTCGATGTTTTGAAAAACTAATGATAAGTGTAAAACTACCTCTCAGCTCTGATCACGGTGATGTCCAAAATTGTTGTCTTGTGTCAAATGGGACGAAAGAAAGCATAACTTCCCAATCAGAAAAGCTAGAAAAAAGCTTGACCCCTCATCTTAATCGCAAGAAAATGTCAATTTCGCGAAATAAATAAAAAATGATCTCATCCAATTTTTTCAAAATTTTACAGCGGCACTAATATGAAAATTCGAAATTTAAATTTCTTTCGGTATGAAGCCATTCTGATTTTTTCCTGATCAATTTATGATTTACACAATCCCTTATCGTTACTCTACCATATCTTACGAAAATAATGACATATAAAACTCTTTTCTAGCAGCTCCGGGACAGAAATTATGATTTATTCCCTGCATGTAATTACTTTTTTCAGTTTCACTACTTTTAGAAAATACGGACTGGGGGGAATAAGTATTGACTTAAAAAATTTGTCTTCTGAGATTTATAGTAACTGAACTCACCTTTTGAATCATACTCCACATATGAGGATACTCATTGAGGGGGGAGGGGGTATTCGGGTAATTTTTTTAATCTTCCAATAATAGAGTTTTTTTGCGATGGCTTTTTAGCAACATTTTCGAGGATGTTTTAAAAATTGTTCTTATGAGTTCTGCTTGTATGAATCAGCTATGCGGCTGAGAAGCTGAGTAAAAGTCCCCAATGTCAAGTTGTTCTGAGCTTTCTCAGAAAATTCTATGAATTGTCTTCTGCTTATAGTCTCTTCGGAGAGATTACCGGTGTAGATCTTTCTAAATTATCATTGACGAAGATGTCAATTGTCAATTTAATGCTGCAAAAAGGTTTACTATGACGGAAGTCTAACGCTTATAATTTTTGTTGTGTAATAATTTTTTGCGTTTCTACTTCTTAATTAACCACCTAACTGAAGGAATCTTGTATAACGACTTCTGAGAACTACCTCTCACGCTGCCACCCAAACACTCCCATCATATTTCCTGAAATAACATAATAAGCAGTTTTTGCTGCTTTCATTAGTTACATTATGTCTCACAAGTTTTTTAGAGTAAAATTACCCTCAGTGTCTCAACACGTGACTAGCCCACACAGGTCTATATAATATATAATCGACCGTCATGCACTCCCAACGCACCAGAGAGCTACCACCGATCTTGTTGTTCAGACTGTTCAATCGAAAGATTTTCTCGTCTGAGGTAACATCAAGTGTCTTCAGTTTCCAGAAGTGAAGTAAGTTTCGAAATTTCAAATTAAATTACTATTGAGCATGGTCTATTGAGGTGATCGACGAGTCAATTTTTTTTTGGAATAATTGTTGCACCAAAAACGGGAAGGTCGCATATTAGAAACAATATGACCCCCAATGTAAATATGGTGCCTTGGGGCACGCCGTAAGTTATCTCGACCAATTGTGAGGCTTGAATTAGGTGAAGAGTAGGTTAAACTTACTAATAACAATCTAATTCGTCATCTTTTGATGATTGCACAAGAGGGTAGTTTTAATATCATGGAGTCTTTGTTTGTATTATTTCTTCTCCTATCTGTACGTTTTAAATAGCTGTCAGATTATGTGGTAAATATGCTGGAGGAAAATTGATAGCTCTATTAGGACTTAAAAAGTTAACTTATTAGGATCTATATCATGCGCAAAGGTTAGTGTTAATAGTAATGCTGGTTCCGCGAAAGATTTCACCATAATAACGCGTATTCAAACGAAGGCCAGTTAACAGTTTCTGGTGCGAGCCAGATTCAATTGCCGTCAGTGGTGACGAAACAAGAACTCATCATTATGATTTCTGATCTAAACAGGAGTCAACGCATTGGCATGCCAAACACTGCAATCTTAGCTCTTAGGTTTAAACGATTGGGGTGGTCAATTTGAGGGATTTGTAAAAGGTACAAGACAATTGCGTTGGCGTAAGTTCTCGAGGGTACTAGAAGAGAATACTACTACAGAGCTAACTGCCCAAAAAAATTCAGTCCGTTTATGATTAGTCATTTTAGGGTGACGGTTCCGGAATATTTTACCATAGCCCGGTCCGTATTTGTGTCATATTTTGACTTTCACCCTTCACAAAATATATTAGGGTTTATCTGACCTAAAACTTTATGGGATTGTAAATTTAAAAAAAATGGGAGCATTGAGACTGCGTTAACAAATTGTAGCATTAATTTCAGAGTTTGGAAGTTGCTGCACATTAAACAGGAGTATTAATATTGAATTATTTATATATGTTTATGCGTTTTGCGCTTTATGTATATTTGCTTTTTATTAAAGTACATATCCCTGGACTACATTTCTGGTAACATTGGTAAGATTGAGAATAGGAAATTATTAGAAAAATCCAATTTTTTTTAAGGTGATTTTTCATGAAGTTTCTGGAACTGTCGCTGTAGAAATCAATTGCAAATTTTGAAAAATTCAACGTGTAAAATCTTCAGTTTGCCAGATTAATTTCTGCTATGGAATTTCTTTTGTTTGTCTACTTTGTCGAGACCATGTTTCATTTGAAAAATTGGTCTTTTTTAATTTCCATTTATTTTATTCAGAAATTTTCGGCGCATTCGGTAAGTATTCGATAATAAAGTAATTTTCAAAATCGTACCCTTTGACTCGATCTACTTATCGTAATTTTTGTTTTTAATGTATTTTTTAACATTGATTTAATTATTCCATTTTTACTCTTAAAAAAAATAGACACGTTCACGTTTTCAATTTTTTTATCATTTTCCAAACGACTCCTGGTTTGATAAATTTAAAACGTTAAAAAGTTAATATATTAAAAAAAATATATTAAAATTTTATCGCAATCTATAAGGAATAAGATTTACCTAAAACCGAATCATATACGGCACACCCAGCATTATAATACATACCAACATCGCTACGAAAAATGCGAGAAGAAAAACAATCGCAGAAAGTCTTCTTATATTTCATGAAAACGTATCCACTTTTATCTAATGATGAAGATCGTATAATAGGAGAAAAGCTTGTTAACCACGATCATGCAGACAATAAGTTTATTTCATAAATTAATTAAATAAGATATTGGAACCTAAAACAATGTATTTGTTTAAAAAAGAGAGATAATTACCTCACTACGTTATCATCAACTGTTTACACATTAAACATAGGAAAAGTTATTAAATCGCGTTTATTGAAATAATTTTGAAAAATAGAAACAACAAATAAATTATTACTCCCTTATTGTTTCAAGTTTAATCCGGATCTAATAAACTAAAATGACATCATGTAAAATACAAAGATCGTCGATTCGTAATTACTTTTTCAATTGTCGATTAGATAAATTACAAATATTTGAAACAAAAATGAAAAATGATCTATTTTTTTTAATTAAGTATTTTTCTCTCTTCTTTTATTTATGTTCTTATATGTTTTATTTTCTCTGGATTTACGAGGAGAGGGGTTGCAGGGAAGGGATCAATAATCAATTTTGGCGTTATCTTTCACCTTTTTTTTTCTTTTTCACTTTCTGAGGTATTGCAGAAAATGTCAACATGATAACCACCCCTTATAATCCCCCAAATTGGAGATCATTGAAATGATTTATTATTTCAGACTATCAATAATTGAAAGAATTTCCTTCTTTTACGAGTAGGCCTTCTTTTCTCGTATAACTTCTAGTTTCTGAGATATCGTAGAAAGTGTGGTAAAAGTCGCATTTTCACCCACTCCCTCCATTATCTCCTAAAATACTTAATAATGAAGCTGAAGCTATAATTACGAAAAACTGGTGTAGCTGGAGATGGAAGAGGTCTCTATACATACAGGGTTATTCACGGTATACGCCACGGAAGTTTATGGCCGTGTCTCTGGATTTTAGAATCTTTTTATTTTTGGAGTGGATAGAAACCCGGTAGAGGTACATTTTAAAATTATATTCATAATGTACAGGGTGTCCCAAAAGCATGAAACATATCAAAGTTATGTTTTTTTAAATGGAATGCTCCTATGTTATTGCATTTTTAGATTGTCTGAGAAGAGAAAATAAGATTGGCTTTTACAGTTGGTGTTTAAATTCAGAAGTTTTTGAGTTATAAACAAGTGAAAATCGTCATTTTTCAAGTTCACGGCCCTGTACAACGAAAACGGCTGAAGATAGAGAAAAACGGCTTACATGTTCCTATTTGAATTTTTTATGTACTATCCTGCTATGGTATAGAAACATTTGTACTTTCTTTGATTTTTTTATTTGGCGACGCGTGGAGAAATCTCAGAATTTTTAAAATTTTTTATCACCCCGTATAAACATTTCATCTACATCATAGGAGAGTACATGAAAAAGTAAAATAGGGACATGTAAGCCGTTTTTCTATATCTTCAGCCGTTTTTGTTGTACAGTTTATAATGTACATTTTCACTTGTTTATAACTCACAAACTTCTGAATTTAAGCACCAACTGTAAAAGCCAATCTTATTTTCTCTTCTCAGACAATCTAAAAATGCAATAACATAGGAGCATTCCATTTAAAAAAACATAACTTTGATATGTTTTATGCTTTTGGGACACCTGTACATTATGAATATAATTTTAAAACGTACCTCTGCCGGGTCTCTATTCACTCCAAAAATAAAAAGATCCTAAAATCCAGAGACACGGCCATAAACTTCCGTGGCGTATACCGTGAATAACCCTGTATAGGCTCGAACCATATGGAAATTTTTTTTTTTATTAATCATAAGAAAAAATTAATTCTTCTCAAAAAGTAGTGATGCATGGCCTAAAACCTAAAATGAAATTATCAGATATCAAATTTTGGCATTTGTACAGGTGTCCCAAAATTCCATAGACATGGAGCAACCACAGATTACTGAGGTAAAAAAAAGACGCTCGGACCAAACTTATCTCTATACCAAAATGCTTCGTTTGTCCGCTAGAGGGCTTCAAAGTCTTTTGAAAATTTTAGTTTTTTTGAAATATCTCAAAGTCGGCTGATTCCAATTCGATGAAATTTGGTACGTAAATTTCTTATTAAAAGTACTAATTTCTGACGTACATGATAATTTGACGGAAACCCGGGAATGGGTTAAACTACCCCTACCCTCCATTAAAATCGATCGTAATTGTTGATAGCGTAGCAGGAACGCTGCTCAGGTTTTTTTGTTTGAAAGATACATTGTTTTAGCCCATTTTTGGTCTCTTACAAAAATCTGTACCTTTCCGAGGAGCTATGTGATAAAATAAATTAGTCGATGGTACCTAACCAAAATTCTATTTCATCCTTTTAATTTTAAATCAAATTTTCAATTGTCAGGTGATTATTTGATCTAATCTCATAGAAGATGTTTAATATGGTTCGGTTTTTTTTTCAGGTGTTTGCAAACGGTTTTTTTCAAACGCAGCGTAAACAGTTTGCAAAACGACGAGGTTCCAAGAAAAGTTAAAATCATTTTTTTGCGCAGGATGGAACTTTCTAGGGTCCAAACCGGCGCCCACATCGAGCATCTTTTATGAGATTAGATAAAATAATCACCTGACAATTGAAAATTTGATTTCAAATTAAAAGAATGAAATAAAAATTTAGTTATCATCGACTAATTTATTTTATCACATAGCACCTCGGAAAGATACAGATTTTTGTAGCAGACCAAAAATGGGCTAAAACAATGTATCTTTCAAACAAAAAAACATGAACAACGTTCCTGCTATCCTATCAACAATTACGATCGATTTTAATGGAGGGTAGGGGTAGTTTCACCCCTTCCCGGGTTTTCGTCAAATTATCATGTACATCAGAAGTTAGTACTTTTAATAAGAAATTCACCTACTAAATTTCATCGAATTTGAATCAGCCGACTTTGAGCTATTTCAAAAAAAATAAAATTTTCAAAAGACTTTGAAGCCCTCTAACGGACAAACGAAGCACTTTGGTATAGAGATAAGTTTGGTCCGAGCGACTTTTTTTTACCTCAGTAATCTGTGGTTGCTCCATGTCCATGGAATATTGGGACACCCTGTATATTATGAGGTGTGTCAAAAAATATTAATCTTGCCGAATTACGTTTTTTTTTATTTATTTATTTATGCAACAGGATGCAAAATTGTACATCTGAACGTTGTTTTCAATTCTAATTAACTTTTTCAAGTAGGTAACAATTTTTGATATTGTAAAATAGATTAATATTTTTTGACACACCTCGTATACGACTGCAAATATTTGATGTGTGATAATTTCACTTTAAGTTTTAGGCCGTGCAGAACTTTTTGTTACCTATCATTTGATACGGAGGGGATCTCAAAAATATTTTTGTCGAAAGTTTGTGACTTCTACTTACCGAGATATCGTAGAAAGTGCGGAAAAAATAAGCATCCCCCTTTATCTCTTAAGCTATCTCTAAATTATTATTATCTAATTTAAATAATTCCGTATTCCCAAAGCTTTCCGACCCGGTCTGTTTGACATAATTTTTAACTGAATTATTGGGAGATTCTTGTTTCGTTTATTTACCTAGGCACCTATTACAAAAGAGGCTTGACATATTTTTAAAGTTCAGAAATATTCGAAATAACTATACTCAACTCAAAGTTCCATTGTCAGGAGGCTGAATCTCACTATAAGGAGATATTTGAGATTTTTTTTCATTATTCGACTTGCTCTATTCTTGAAAATTTTGAATGGGAAAATTTTGATTATCTGTAAAATTTATACAGAGACCTCCTCGAAGCAAATTGTTCTAATATGAAGGGAAATGTATTTTCTCAAATTAAATAACTAATTATTCCACAATTCCAGCCGAATTGTGATAGTAGGTAGGGTACATGCAAAAAAATTTTGTTATGTATTTTTTTTATATCTACCTATTGTATAGTTACCTGTTTATAGAGTTATTCTTGAACATCTCGCAGATGTATGGTGTTCTTTCTGGATCTACGTATTTTTGAATGATTATTTCTTCAACTTCTTCAGATACATAATGTACCTATTTACTTACACATAGAAAGAAAGCATCTGAGCATTATCAATGATCTTTGGTCTTGTAATTGTTTATGGATAAATAAACTAACCTAAACAAAATAAATGAATTATTATAATATAATCCTTCGGCGTTGATTGTCACCATAGGAAATAATGAAGGCACATAAATATTATGTATATTGTTGTTAAATCCTATGTACAAGCAGAACTATATTTTGATGTTTCGTGTCAAAATTATAAAAATGATTTATCCATAAAGTGGTTCGGCTTCAGTGCAATCGGCTCAATTTTTGAGTCGATTTGAAAAATGTGAAAGTTTTCTTCGACGATTTATCAACACTTCAGTAATGCGTGTAGTATTTTTTCAATATGAAGTCAACGATCTTTTCCCACGTAAGTGAAGTTTGTTATTTGTTGATGTTTCTATTAACGTTCACAGATTATTAATTATTTTTATTTTAATTATTTATTTGATATCATGAATATGGAATTTCTTGATCGCTAGACATGTCTCCTATTATTGTTATAACGCCTATATAGGTAACCATGTATGTTACATATATTACCAAATCACTTTTCAAATAATAATTAATAATAATAATAAAAAAATAACAGTTAATTAATTATTTATTATGTATTTAAGTGAATATCATTATGTTACTTACAGTTATGGCGCTGAAGTTATTAATTGTAGAGTTCATTAATTCAAAAGTTATTTGTTTGAAATTATCTGCAGTCTCGGAAAAAATATATTGACAATAGAATTTTTTTGTCAAAAGCAATAGGATTGTTTGGGAATAGTAGGTACCTATACAACAACGAACTTTTGTAATTATTTCCAAAAATCCCAAGATACCATTTTACAAAAATAGTGATGGTTTGATGATTAGAGTGTTTTTATGGCTAAATTTTCATGTTTTAATAGGGAATTTCCATAACTACCTGTAAGAAAAATGGACCGCGCATCCTCCATCTCTTTTGTTGAGTAAAAAATCCTCCACTAAAAATGGCTAGGTATCGTCATTTATGTTTTAGAGTTATTTTCGAAAACTTTTCTTCAGAAATTTTACACATTTCAAGTTCCATTGGAGGTGTTGTAGGTAGGTACTGTAAGTAATACTGCTGCCTATCTTATTATAGAAAGGGAATATGTTGAAATTGGATCCATCATCGTTCAACAATTAGTAAGCTTGTAATTTGTATACATTACAAGAAAAAATGATTCATTTTATTGGCCGTAAACGCAGACTATTAATGATTAAGTATATCGTTAACGAATCTACTGCACATTTCACTATGTCAGTAATATAAATATCATTCAAATTAGTTATAATATTTACTCAAAAATGTCACTATCTAACATAGGGAGAAAAAAACATCAAGTAAGCACTTTTCGTCCTGTAAATTTTTGTGATTTTGTCGTTTTTTTATATAATAAATATTCTCACATAAATACACTAATATCGTGAGATTTAAAGAAAAATCGTATGATTTAGAAAATCATTAAAATTATGACATCTTTCAGATCTCGAGGAATATAATTACAGTCAAAAAATTGAGAGCTTTAGAAATTTAACCTTCGTTTGTCGCAAATTTCAGAAAAATTGGATTTCTGTAAACTTTTGAACCTTTGACTTTGCAATGGGAAAGTATTATCTGAGAGATAATCGTTCAAAGTTAGCAAATTGCGATTTTTTGGCTTTAATTTTTTTTGCGGTTTGTGAGAAAACTGGAGGACTTTACTGCCCAACTGGATTGTTTATAACCGACTCGTATGGCAGTCGACTGTGCTCGTACAAAATTACGTCCCATTCTGAAGGCATCGATTTTTCAAGAAAATTTAAAACTACCTGGTTGCAAATTTTTGGAAAATTCGAGATTCTTTGTCTTGTGAAAGGCGTGAAAAATTTCCAGAAATTTTTTCTCTGCGATTATAATGAGATGCCAGAACTGTAATCGGTTTTTCTGTAAGTGATGTTCTCGTATTCCAGATAATGGGAGAAGTGTCACTTTTCGAGCGAGGGCTTATAGCGTATCGGATCTTCAAAACGATCTTTGGACACGCTCATCAACTTGAGGTTTCCATAATTTTTTATGTTCTGGCGTTGAATACCATCAACAAACGATGCGTGGAGAATAAGTTTATCATTTTATAACAAAAATCGACCGATCGGTTACAAAAAACGAATTTTGACAAATTGGTCGTTAACATGCAGTTAGTGACATTTACGCCTTAATATTAAGAAACTACGTAGCTGATCTCTACAGTTTCAGATACGCCTATTACTGTAAAATCTACCAAACGTAATTTGCAGTATAACGAGCAGATTTTCAGTATACAATTAAGAATCTAGATCACCTGCCATGTCTCTTCAATAACATGCATATCTGCAATTTTCAACGATCAGATCTAATCAAATAGAATTATACATACGATTTTCCATCACCAAACTTCATTTTTATTCTTAATCCTTGATCGCTTACGTATAAAGCGATCAATTTGAAGTTCACCTTCCACAGCTCAAGTTTCGTCCATCCCCGTCGATCATTTCAGTAAGAGAGCGCGCTTAGGTATATAATGATAACTTTTATTAAATGGTGTTAATTAGTTCAAATAACTTCTATATTTTCCCTTACAAGATATACCTAACTCAGGTGACAGCATCATCAGGTGAAGTGATTTGCGATTCGTCTCGTCACCTGTAAAATAGTTCACGTGAATTTTTTACATTGATCGAGATGTTTTTTTTCTGCATGAATTTATTAATGTTGGAAGATTTGGTGATGTTGAGTGAGGTGCTTTGAGGAGGAAACCGTTTTCAATCAAATAAGTTAGGTAGGTTGCTAGCAAATTAATTAGTATATAATATAGAACTGGGGTACCTATCAAACTATATCAATGAAGCAAATAAAAGACAACCAACAATAGAGAACATCATCGTAAAAAAGATGATGAGATAAAAATGTAACATGTAATTAGTAAATGAACTCAAGTGAAACCAGTGTGTTC
This sequence comes from Malachius bipustulatus, assembly GCA_910589415.1. NCBI lineage: Eukaryota > Metazoa > Arthropoda > Insecta > Coleoptera > Melyridae > Malachius > Malachius bipustulatus. The sequence continues at coordinate 5,927,241 of OU342639.1, forward strand.
TTGTTTTACTAATAACTACTGACAAGTGCCAAACAAGACAATCAATTATTTATTTGAGGTCTTGTGTGTTGATGAACTTTCCGGCAATTACTTACTTCACTGACTCATTTCATTTGTATCGGAATTTTCTTCTTCGTCTTCGTTACCAAATTATTAAGCTGGGCAATTAATCGAGCAGCTACGGTCCTTATATTATAATATTCAAATATATGGTACATTGAAACTTTTCGCACGTTCAAAGGAAGTAGGCAGGAAGTTTTGAGGTCACATCTTGAAGAGTGGTAATGCAATGAAAGGTCGAATTTCTTCGTCACTGTCATTGACCATGAATTTCTTGTTTTGAAATATAGCCAAAAGCAGATCGCAGTCGCCAAGTTAGCAATGAAATGAAGCTACCAATAAGGATTTCTTGTTTTAATTCATTTAAGTGGCGTGTTTACATATTTCATAACTTATTACTTATGCATTCGTCAATTTGTAATTATAATCTTGCAATGAAAAGGACTTTTCAAGTGCAAGTTATCGTTTAAACAGAGTAAACCGATTTTTTGCCATTGAAGGAACTTCGTGCAAAAGAAACGCGAGTTATTATTGTCCTTGTGAAGGAACCGCGAACTCCATGCATATGACAGCGAGAGAGTATACCGAAAAATACCCAGGAAAGTTGTACATCATTAACAAAAAAACAATTCTTCAAATAATAAATTGAATGTTTCAGAATTCATGTGAAACATTTATTTAAATAAATTAGTCTCAGTTGATGTTGATGTTGGTGACCCTGCTAAGTTCGCTCTAAAGATGACAGAGCATCGTCATTTCGTTAAATGAGATCATTTCATATTTTCTGTGCCGAAGGTTTTGCTAACCTGGGATAGTATTGGAGGAACTTTTTTATTAGGGATTTTCAATTTTTTATTTTTTTTGAATAAAGATCCTTGAAAATACAACTAAAATACATGTGCTCCTTATACTATTTTCGAAAGCTATGATGATTATAAATTTTGAAAAAAAAATCCATCAATTTATTAAATTTTTTTTTGAACATTACAGTGCAATGTGCATGAGGGATACCGGGCCATTTAGAAAGCTCTGCTGCAATTGAAATTTTTGTTGATTTTTTTTAACATGTATTAAAATGTTGCTTAATTTGTTACTGTCACCTCACTCTAAGTATTTACGAAATGAAAGCATAGTGAAGCAATAATTTAAAAAAAAAATGGTATGCACCCATCTCTCTTTTGAATGAAATGTATACAGTGTTTCATGAATCAGTAGCTATAAAAATTCAAGGGATGATTTCTTGATAAAAATTCAGGTGGGGGGTTCATGAAAAAATTCTAGCATTTCCTTAGAGTTACAACAGCCTTCTAAATACTTGCTAAAATTTAAGAAACTTAAACTTAAGAAAAATATATTATCAAAAAATTGGCCAAGAAATAATATCCTAAAGTTGGAATATTTTGATATAAATGCAAAATATTTATACAAGCCTTGAAAAAAACTTGTAAAAAAAACGATCTCTTCTACCTCATGGGAAGGCTAGAAAAAATATTTCTTTATGAAAACCCCCCTCCAAAAAAAAAGATCACCGCACTTGAGTATTCTGCACGGATTATGATAGAAATTCGAATTTAAAAAATAAATTAAAAATCATCTAATTAATCCTTTATAAGCCTGCAGTATTTTTTTAAAGTGTTTAATTAGCATATATTTTCAAAACTTTACTTTCAATACGTACAGTTCATTTATTTGAAAAATGGGTGCTAATAAAAAAACACATGCATCTTATAGAAAAACTCAAGTTATTCAATTTTCAAAAATATAGTTAATTTTTCTCGAATTCTATGATAAATATTTTATAATGCTGACATATTCTTTAGAAAGCGCTTTATTATAATGGATACCAAAAATATTAAAAATTAGTTTTTTAACAGTCTTCAAAATCTTTATATACAGGGTGGTTCGTCACTTATGTCCACCACCGAAATAGAGGTTAATTTTCATGTAATTAATATAGGACCACAGGATAACATAATCAGTTTCATTATTTTTTTTTCGTTTGGACACTAGTGATAAAAAAAACCTCTAATTTAGTGATAAAGTGGCGAAAAAATCGAGTTTTTGAAGAATGATCAAAGGGGTGAGCAAGTTTCGACCCGCAGAAACGAAACCTGTGGATTTCAGAGGGACGTGAAGTTAGCCTGGACCAAAAAAAGGAAAAATAAATTCTGGACGTGGGCAAATCTTTCTTCGCAGTGGTCAGACAAATGCGAAATAAAACGTGACTTTTACCACAATTTTGAACATTATGTGAAGTTGTGGAAAAACAAAATTATGTGGTGGTCATTCAATGTTCAGTTGAATTCGCTCCAGTATTTATTTTTTCCTGACTTTTCCCTGGCTTATATCACACATACACCTCTATTATAACCCACAATAATAAGGAAAATGTCTCTTCGATCAGAACATAACGTGCGTCCTGTATCTTATTTACAAGTCGGTGAAGTGTATCTATTCTGCGTATACATATTCATAAACATTGAATATATTAAATAATAAGAATTACATTCATTAATTAATTTTAATGATTTCAAGATTGTTTCATTTCTGCTACAATTTTCTCAGGGTTCATTCAGTTGTTACAATTTTCAAACATTTTCCATTCAAGGTTATACCCATTTGTCCAATCATCTCGGCTTGAATGAAATCGTTTTGATACGAGAACATGCTCGACTGCTATTTAATTTTCTTATTCATTAATACGAAATTATTATTTATTTCATATTCTACGCGCTTAGTCGATGTCTTTTATTCTTGAAAATCGGAATCATATATACATTAGGGACTTGTGAAGTATATACCTACCTACTTACCTACCTATAGTTCGTTTCCTAAGAGTTGATTTTTTTTAAATTGCCATTGGAATGTTTGCCCTTTCGCAGGTGCTCAATCTTAGTTTTAGTTCAGTAGTTAATAATACCAGTGTCGTTCCTATAAAGTTAAAAGTCTTAGAAAAAAGGTATAAGAATAAAAGGTAATGAATAATAAATAATTTAATTTCCATTAATTTCAGTTCACGTTCACATCTCCAACAAGGCAACCGTTGATAATTTCGTTTTTTTTCCAGAACCTTCAGTCAAACTCTCGCCCGCTGCCCCTTATAGAAGTCGCCGCCCCAGCCCCAGCCCAGGTCGACCCTATTCTCGCCAGGCGCACAATCTTCAAACTCCGTCGACAACATAGAATGGTAGAAGGCGATCCGCAACTAAAGAGCAAGCTAGACTGTGATGTAAAGGACGAGCGCGTTCTAAACGGCTGCGGATCCAGAGATTTAGAGCTGACCAGCCGCCCGCAACAGCTCAACGATCTCAACAAGAATCCCTTGGATATCGAAAAAGGTAGGAAGAAGTGTACAAAAACGGACTTTGTCAAAACCAAAGTATGTGGTTTTGGTCTCGAGCTCTTGGTCAAGACCAAGGCTGCAAGTATACAAGTCTTCAATTTTAAACCTTTTATATCTTTATGTCTAAATTTCGAAAAAAGAAAGCCTAGACGAAGATTTTGAGAGTGCATCAAGCTTAAAATTCAATCTTGCTCTAGACAGATCTCGAATATGTATCTTGCTCTTAAACTTGGTCTTATACTCTGCTCGAGTGTCGTATTGGTCTTACTCTTACTAATGTATCTGTGATTTTATGCTCGATCTTGTCGCGCAACCTGCTTGCTCTTTATCTTGACCGATTTTATTGAAGTGACAGTATATCAAGATCATGAGTATGGCCACATTTGCAGAAAGACCAAAACCAATATCATGATTGAAAGACTATAACTAATTAACTATAACAATGATGTTTTCTACTGCAGGTGGAAGTGAGAAAGCTGACTTCGAAAGGGCTATCGAGCTAGCCGAATATGGGAAGTTTCATTATATGCTACTAGCAGTATGTGGGTTCGTAAGCACCTCCGAGGAGATGGACGTCATCTCGATGTCGTTCATTCTCCCATCGGCTCAATGCGACCTAAACCTGAACACCCACACCAAGGGCTGGCTGAATTCAATTATCTTCATCGGGATGATGGCCGGCGCGTACGCCTGGGGATCTGTGGCAGACTCCCTCGGTCGCAAGAAGGTGCTGATCACCATCTCATTTATGAACGCACTCTGCATCGTCGCTTCAAGCTTCAGTCAATCCTATGAGCTATTCATGCTCTTCAGATTTCTAAACGGGGCGGCGTAAGTCGAGTAGTACTCCTTTCTTTATGTTTTGAATAAATTTTTTAATAATTATTTCAGGTTAGGGGGCAGCGGGCCTGTAATATGGTCCTATTTCGCAGAATTCCAGCCCAAGTCCAAGCGCGGTTCAATGCTGTCGTTCATGGCCGCTTTCTGGACTTTGGGTAACTTGTTTGTGGCCGGTCTTGCTTGGCTGGTCATACCCACAGATATCGGTGTAAAGACGGACACGTTCGTCTACAATTCCTGGAGAATATTTCTTCTCATTTGTGCTTTACCATCGTTTATAGTGGCACTACTGCTGTGTTTCTTGCCAGAAAGTCCGAAGTTCTTACTGACGCACGGCAGAAGCCAGGAAGCGCTAGTGGTGTTCAGGTATATTTTTGAAGTGAATACAGGGAGATGTCAGAGCGAATATCCGGTCAAACATCTCATTCTCGAAGAGAATTTAACCGGTGCTAAAGCCAGCATCAGCCATAGCGATGAGAAAATAAATTTAGAAGATTTCACCACTACTAACTCTAATACCATCAGCACAACCACTAGTATCTCCAACATTAAAGAAGGTCTAGATGTTAAAGTCGAAATGTCTAGAAAAAAATGCATGCGTAAGATGTTAAGTGATATTATAGAAAACAGCAGACTCCTATTTGTAACTCCAATACTAAGATTCACCTTGATCTCGATTACAATCAACTTCACTTTTCACATAGGATATTACGGTTTGATGATGTGGTTCCCCGAGCTCTTTAATAGGTTCGACGAGTATGCTAGGAATCACTCAGGAGCTGAAGCTTCCGTCTGCCAGGTGACCAATTACGTGGTCAGTCACGGAAGTCAACAGCTCGGCGCTACATGCACCGATAAAATCGAGAGTGCTGTGTTCAAGGAATCTCTCATCACAGTAGCATCAGCAATTCCTAGCAACGCAGTCGCGGTTTTGGGCATGGATCGACTGGGACGCAAGTTCTTTTTAGGTTCGTACCCTACAAAATAAATGTTATACGCTAATCAATTGATTGTGGACCTTTTTCAGTATTTTCAACCGTTACTTCAGGGATTTGTGCAGCTTCGATGTTCTTTGTATACAACAAAACCCACAATCTTATCGTATCGGCTGTTTTTAGCAGTGTCATCTCTTGTGGTAACGCTGCTTTAGACTGTTTAATAACTGAAATATTTCCAACTAATCTCAGGTAAGTACCTGTTTGCGGAATTTAGTCCGAATACTCTTCGGAATTCGAAGTAAATTCCGACTTAATCAGGATTTACACCGAATTCTGAGTATTATACATGTTTAATATTGTCATACTTTTCGTAGGGCCACTGGAGTAGCCATATCGATGGTGGCAGCTCGACTAGGAGGCATTATCGGGAACATTGTGATAGCGACCTTGCTGGATTTATACTGCCCAGCTCCGACTTTCATCGTGGCCGCGCTGTTGATTGGTGGAGGTCTGTTATGTCTTTTCTTGCCAAACACCACTCGTGAACCTTTGTCTTAAAAAAATTAGAATAGAATAGCTTAACCAATGAATTATTATTTATAACAATAACAATTATGACTTGGAGTCGTTTAAATTAAAGAAGTATACATTGTAGATATTGTTGTATTTAATTTACATTATAGTATTAGTATAATATATTTTACTTAGTGACATTGCAGATATAGGATAATTTTTCATATGTATTTTTATTTCCATATATATGTATGCATGTATGATGTATTATCATAGGTGTTTTACAAAAAATTCTTACCTAATAAAATTAATTAAACGAATAAATTAAAATTACAATTAAACGAAAAAATGTTCTGATTTATAACATAGGTACCTTTAAAAACGCCGTCATTATGTCACTCACAGAGATATATATATAATATATATATGTCACTGCCTGGTGCAAGTCCCGGAGTTCGCGTTGTGAACATTCGATGTAAGTATATCAACTGATCTTTAGCTAAAAGTAGACAATCACACGATTGTTGATATGGCATGCCGATGAGCTCTAATAAGAGCGAAATGGCCATCCATCCCAAACAGCACAAAGTAGTCCCATGGACGTCCAATGGACATCCCTCTATGTACCAACGGACGTCCATAGGACGTCCGTTTTTGTCCTATGGACGTCCATGGGACGTCCACTCAGTGTCCATTTGTCACAACTTTGGACATCCGCAGGATGTCCGTTACCGGACGTCCATAGGATGTCCGTTATCGGACGTCCATAGGGAGTCCGTTATCGGATGTCCATAGAGAGTCCGTTATCGGATGTCCACAAAGCATTTGCTGATAAATATCTTAGTGAGGAACAAAAGACAGAAAATATTCGATAAGTCTTGAAATTTAGAGTTTTGAAAAATCCAATAAATGTAGTGATAGGTATAGGGTATAGGTATACGGTAATTTTCTGTTTTGAAAACAACGTTGATAACGGCTAAAGATACAGGAAAACGACTAGGTACTTACCTACTTATGTGTTTCTATCATTAAGTTTTACGTAAAATCTGGTAATTTTCATTGAAAAGTTGTTAATTATATTAGTTTATCATAATATTGATAAACTTAATGAAAATATTCGTTTTTGGATTTTTCACAAACTCTAAAAATTAAAGATTCATCGAATTTCTTTCTTTTGTTCACTTTATAATGCAGATGTCTCTCATCTTCACGCTAGCAGTCTTGAGTTTGATGGGAATGGCGGAAGTCTTTCCTTGGGACGAATTAATGTATAATGTAGGAATGCGGATTGTATGATAGTGGAAGAATGGAAGATGGGGTGGTTAGCGCGTGCGTGCGCACTTGTGCGGCTATTCTCTTCCTGTCTGCGACAGCACGTCATGCGCAATAGTCAAAAATAACTCGATGGACGTCCAATGGACGTACTTTTGTGGACGTACATAGGAAGTCCGTGCGGAGAAGTCCGTAGGACGTCCATTTATTGTCCATGGACCAATGGACGTATAATGGATACTCAACGGACGTCCATAGGACACTCGTTGCTATCTGGGATGTCTTCAACAGTGCTTTTTGTTGTAAATTTATGCAATAAAATATAGTGCGTCGAGTTGCATTTCTGAAACTACGATGACGAAACAACGACAGCAAGAGTGTGCAGGTTACGTCATTAACGTGAATCACAGAATAGACGCCGACAGTGATGACGTCAGTGGGCGGGGCCAACGGCCAGGGTTCCATACAAACAAACGGATTAGTATAGTAATGACACAGAAGAATTGTTAGCTTCTGTGGTAACTGGTAACAGTGGTGGTAATGAGCAGGTCTCTCATTAGTAGAACTTCGAGTCGTTTGTATTCGATTATCAAGTTTATTTCCTTTGTATACGATATACCTACGTATTATTACGTGTTACGTGTATGCTACGAGGTCTAGCAGCTAGGACGCTTATAAAATATTACAAATATTTTATTAAGTTACTTACGTTGAAAACTGAAAATAGATTAGGCATCACTAATGACCTCAGTAAAGGTTTCACTGATCACTTTGTCCCTTCGATATCAATGGCGATTGGCGGGCGAGAAAGCATCACGTCAAACTTCAGGAAAAAACACGACAACTGACAACAATGACCACGTGAACGGTATGTTTGAATATGGAACCAGAACCACTTAGCCCCGCCCTGTGACGTCACACTGACGGCGTCTATACAGGGTGTTAGTTAAGTACGGGGCCAAACTCCAAGGGGTGCTTCCTTGAGTGATTTTAAGAAGAAAAGTTCAAATAAACATGGGTCCGAAAATGCATATTTTTCAAGATACAGGGTGTCAAACTTTTTTTTTTCTCGAAAACAAAGCAAGATATGAAAAAAACTCAAGAGATAAAATAGTTATATTTCTAGTTCCTTAATTCGAAAAAAAATACAAAATTAAAAAAAAAAGTCAGTGGCGCCCAATTATTTAATCAAAAATATTAGTTAGACTGTCTTCCGGGACGCCACTGGAATTAATAATTTTAATCTAATTGGGGCTAAATTACCCTCTTGTTATTACAAACAGAACTGCCAAATTTCAACAAAATTGATTGAAAGAGTTTAGAGATATTATTCACGAACATTCGAATTTTTTTTTAAGTTTGACACCCCTGTATCTTGAAAAATATGCATTTTCGGACCTATGTTTATTTGAACTTTTCTTCTTAAAATCACTCAAGGAAGCACCCCTTGGAGTTTGGCCCCGTACTTAACTAACACCCTGTATAATACGCACTTGCCTTGCACATGGGGCCATCGGGCAATAATAAAGTAGTTGCTGGATTGTGGTTAAATTAGTCCCGGTTAAGTGAGAAAAATTAGCCATTCTAACCTCTGGCAGTGAAAGTTGGATCCCGGGCTCTATCTTGTTTATTATACGAGCCTCCTTGCGGAGGTCTTCTCGAATCTATAGAATTTATCCGTCTACAAAGTTCGAAAACAAAATATAAGATTGTTTAAGTATTGTACTGGCTGAATATCTGAAAAAGTGAGGCTAGGAAGTTTTCCAAGTTAAAAGAAGAAGAACGCAACAGAAAAATAAGAAGCGGATAGATTCTTACCTAACCTATAAATTTTCTAACATTTATTAACAAAGCAAACGTAGGTAGGACGCAAGGTAGGACGTACTCGTACGTATAGTTTCTAGTTGCAGTGCAGTTGCAAGGTTTTCATTTTCTTTTTAATTTTCTAAACAAAACTGCAAGATGCTTTTGAGATTTTGCCCCTTCTGTGAAAACATATTGATCCTACAGAAGACTAGAACACAAGGCCCAGGAACACAGTTCGCATGTGATATATGCCCTATATATTTCTTAAATCGAAAGCTAGTGAGTGTAACTCATTTTCACAAAAATAGGGTAAGTTTCCTTTAGTTTGATCCTAATCTAATAGCTGGTATAAAATTAAACTAAAAGCACTGGAACTAAACTACTTGAGTTTATCATTATTGTGAGTACACAATCCTGGAGGGAACTACTCCACATGCCATGTTTCTTGGAATATTGAACACTGGTTGGGACTTTGGACCCAGTGAAAATTTTTGCAGCACTAGCAGCAGTTACCCCACAGTGATTAGGGGGTAATCCTGTTGTTTAGTCTTCCAAAACACCCCTCACATGCCCATTCCACTTTTTCCACTGGCGTCGCTCACAGCAGTCACAGCATTGCTGCATTAAATCAGGTCTTTGGTCAGGGTAGATTTTTTTTTTATTTTAGAGACATTTAAAGGAAAAAACCTACCCTGACCAAAGACCTGATTTAATGCAGCAACGCTGTTAGCGACGCGAGTGGAAAAAGTGGAATGGGCATGTGAGGGGTGTTTTGGAAGACTTAACAACAGGATTACCGATTAGGGTACCCAAGCAAAAATGTCACCTTGGCGTATCAGGCTAGATCGAATTATCTGCATCTTCAATCAGTAATCTTGTAATCCCAAGAAATTATTTTTCTCCCGTGCCTTCAAAATTAAGCTACTCAATAACTGATTAATGATTATAGTCTATGGATGAATAGAAAAATAATATAAAAAAGGGTTGAAGCTAGAACTAAATATATTTTTTAATTACAGGAACCAGATGAAATTATTGACAGCGAGCAGGTCTGGAAGAATGCTGAAAAAACAAGCTCTGTTACTTGTCCCAGGTGTTCTGGTGAAGGTGCATACTTTACACAAATCCAAACAAGATCTGCGGACGAGCCTATGACGATTTATTATCGGTGTTGCAATCACAGGTGCTCATATTATTGGCGTGATGATTGAGATCACCATTTGAAAGTTTTTCCTTTTTCGTTGTACTTAATATTGTTGTATTGTGCTCAGTGGCGGCTCGTGGGTAACGAAAATGGGAGTGCACATTACATTTTTTAAATAAAACACCCTCCTGTTACTTTTTATAATTTTCACAAACACACATTTTTAACACGTTCACTGCTAATCAAATATGTTGACCTTCCCCTAACCCTGGTAAGATTTTTTCCATGTAGGGCATTTTTTTGGTCACAAATGTTAAATAAATTGTTACTAAGGTGATTTATGTTGTTTATACATATATATGTTACAAAACGCCGATCCGCGTCACTAGCACCTAGAATCTACGTCTGTACTTGTGTGCTAATCGACGCGGATACGCGTCGTAATAACAATTGAAAAAAAAAAGATCTATAATGTTACATTTATTTATTATGTGAAAAAATACAATATATGTGTAAACAGTCAAATAAAAGTGACTTCAGTCAAAAAATAACATTCATATCTGAAAAACAAAAAACAAATACATAATAAAAAACCGTTCAAAAACATAATAAAAAATCAGTTTTTGCTTATTTTTCCAATCAAATTGGGTTTTCTTAACACCAGAAGGTCCTGCATGACTATCCGTCATGTTACTAAATACTTGTAGTACCTACCGCCACGCAGACGCCTAGTTTCTGGTGGTGAAATTGAAAACTATAGCAAACACGTGTTTCTGTAACGTTTGACTAGGTGCTCCTCCAATATGAACATCCCAGCTTGAATGCTAAGCATACCATGCTTGATTACAAGTGACGACCAACGAAACGCGGATCCGCGTCAGAAGCACTAAGGTTGGAAACTTCTCGACGCGGATCCGCGTCATTAGCAGTGAACGTGTTAATCAAACACATTTTTTAATAAGTTTTTATTGTTAAAATAAAAATTTTCTTTATTTTCAAATGCAAGTTTTATATCGGAACTGAAGACGTCTGTCCTTTTTTGAAATGAATTCTTCAATAACCAATTCGTTAAAATTATCAATATCTTGAATCATTTCCTTTTCAATTGACAACATTGCGAGAGCAGTTAGTCTATTCTGGCTCATCGTACTCCTAAGAAATCCTTCTAATGATAAGGAGGAAAAATTTATTGTTTTCAAGTATTCCACACTAATATTGATCGGAACAGCCGTCATATCTAACGATGATTTTTTATGAAAGCAATAAAACGTCCGCTACTATAGGATTCACCCTTCTCGAACTTTTCCTTATAAATCCCAGCGTGAAACTGACTGTGCACGGATAGCTTGTGCACATAGGTCAGCTTAAGAAATCAGTTGTCACTCCCGAGTTAGAGGGGGCGGAAGGAAACGGCTTCGCACTGTCCAGACGGACCGAGTTCCATGTGCACTGCACATGAGGCCTGTCCATAGGAAACCGGTCGAAGTGCCGGAACTGCTGGATTCATATTTATTTAATCGTTTTATGACATCAGATTCATCAAAACGGGCCGGACTAATGGAGTTAAATTAAATAATTTTATGCAATAACTACCTACTTTTATATCTTTCAACAGGACAGGATACCTATGTTTAGAGAAAACTTTTAAGACATTTTTACTTTTTTATTGGGGGTGCACGTGCACATGTGCACTTATTGAAGAGCCGCCACTATTTGTGCTTCTGTTTATTTTGTACTATTGAAAACTTTAAAGAGTCACATAACTTTTATGGAAAATATTAAACTTGGCATATTATTATTATGAAACATTGATGAATCAAACAAGTGATGATATTCTGTAATTGTTATGAATAAATAAAAATATTTAACTAAAACCCATTTTTATTATATTTTTATGTTTACAAAGGTGTTCATCTCTACTTATTTTGATTGAGCCTGACTTCTGCATGTGAAATTTCAACACTACAATAATTGAACCCTATGCTGCAACAACGTTGTAAGTGATAAAAGTAAATTTTGCGGAAATCGAAATAAACATTTTTTGTGAACCAATATAATATATCAGCTTACAAACATTAATATATACATTAAGCAGCATGTCATTACTGTTCTGTTCAGTATGAACAACTCATACTGAATGTTGTTGCATGGAAAGCCAACATTTGCTCACATTGTCGCTTACAACGTTGTTGCAGCATAGGGTTCAATTGTTATGTCAGCAATTATTTTTATTTCCATTTTTTTTTTACATGTTTTACAATTTTTAATACCTAATTATTTTAATGTATTACAACGAAATTGAAGAATAATCAAATCTGACAGTTCATGGTCAATTTCACTGCAAATGTTCCCAATATGAGGTCACGATAGTACAAGCTTGAATTAATTCAAATGTATAATTATAAAAGAAAACTAATTTTACCACTTTTTTTTTGCTTATTGACCTAAAACTTAATAGTTAAAAAAAATTTTCAAAAATATGATTTTCTTAATTTTCACCAAGTAACAAGATGTAATGAAAAATAATGAGATCTGGCAACTGTGGACGTCGTGCTAGAGCAGTTGTTGTACTTAGCGCTACCGCCGTCTTGGCGCTGTATTCGAATTCTTGAAGATTTGAATGCACCGCTGCCATGTTGAACATTATTTCACTAAATTTGAGTTGTTACTATTTTATTTACTAAAATAAATTTATTTTAAAAAAGAGACTTTGTACTAATATTGATGGATTTAAGGCCGATTTAAACTTACTAAGGTTTCTTTAGCTCTCTTTTCGTATGTCTAGCAATTGAACAATTTTTGTAACTGAGTTAGAGCTTATAGGATTTTTTATTAGATATTAACGAAATACGTATCTAAGATAGAATGAGAATTTATAATTCAAATTAAAATAAATGTAAAAATTAAATTGATTTTCATACCTTCCTTGAAAGCATTAAAAAAATTAATTAGGTACTTACACGTTACGAGTAGCAGTAAAAAATTAAATTAAATTAATCTTAGAAAGGAATTAAACAGAAAAGTGAAGAGAACAACTAAGATGTAAGTGTAAAAGTATAATTTAATATAAAAATTAATAATCATTGTAGTTTGGAGACCGGGCCATAGTGTTAGAGGTTATAATTATAATTAAACTGTTAAACGTGACAACGTTGCAGACATTATCTAGGTCACTGTCTCATTTCAGTGGTGTAATTATTGACGAATGACGACTGTACTGACACTGACGTGCAGCGCTTCATGCTTCATAAAATGTAAATACGAGAAGGAGATTAGAATTTCGAGACCTTTGCCTTTTATTTATTTATTAATTATTTTATGAAGATATTAGACGCTACGTCTACGTGGTCAACTTGCTTGCTTCAATATGTAAGTTACCATGTCTAATTTTTAGGGTAATAAGTTTTCTAGCAGCATAATATAATGGGTGTTGATTGAAAATTACCATACTGAAAAAAATGTTGATGACTATTATTACTAATTATTTTTAGGTCTTCGGTCTTACGACAGAAAGCGGACTTCTTCACTAAATCAGAGAGAGTAGCAAAAATTATAAACAAGTCGTCCGATTTTGTGGAGTCTCAGTTCCTACAACGAAGCAAAATTCCAACTTTACATTTTCAAAAATCTTTACCCCGTTTACCAATTCCCAAACTAGAATTAACATGCCAAAGATACCTGGCCGCTCAGAGACCCCTACTCTTAGACGATGCTTATCGAAACACAGAAACAAAAGTCCAGGATTTTTCCATGACTGTTGGTAAAGATCTACAAGAAATGCTGATTAAATTCGACAACAACAACAAACACACCAGTTATATATCTGAACCATGGTTTGACATGTATCTGTCTGACCGAAAACCATTACCGATTAACTATAATCCAATGCTGGTGATGAGCGATGACGAACGACCTGGATACAACAATCAACTGATCCGTGCAACAAATATGATTGTGAGTTCGTTGCGATTTTATAAGTCATTGAAAGCAAACCTCTTGGAGCCAGAAGTGTATCATATGAATCCGAAGAAGAGTGACACACTTCTTTTTCGAAATGTATGCGCTGCAGTTCCGGCATCCGTATCTTGGTACGCCGCTTATATGTTCAATGCTTACCCCTTGGATATGAGCCAGTACCCCAATCTTTTCAACTCATCCAGAGTTCCTGAAACTGATAAAGACAGGATTGTACAGAAAACCGGTAGTCACATAACAGTGCAGTACAGAGGTCACTTCTATGCATTCAGAGTAATTGATAATGATGATAGCATTATACCGGCCGAAGTGATCATGGGCAGGCTAAAGTCTATATTAAACGATGATGTGAAGAGTTGTGAATTTCCAGTTGGTGTCCTGACGACCACCGAGCGTAATAAATGGGCTACGGTTCGTCATTTATTGGCTAAAAATGGCAATGAGTTGCATTTGAAATTTATTGATTCTGCTCTCTTCAATGTATGCCTTGATGAAGAAACAGTGGGAGCTGATCCTTGCTTAATTACAAGGCAATTCTTGCATGGTGATGGTCACAATAGGTATTACGGTAGCTTTTTATATAGCCTTTTAGTTTCTTAGATCTATTTTTCCAAAATCGATAAACTGGAATTTATCTCTTAGAAAGAGCACTAAGAGAAATACCAATACTAAACGATAGGGCCTACGGTAACAGCAGAACATGCATTTACGTAAAAAAGGAACTGAAAGTCCTGGTTATAACACATTTATGTTTCAGTGAAATATCATATGGATGGGGCAGCCAAGGAGCTTATAGTAGTTTCATTATACCTACCATATGACCCCACCAGTCCCCCTCCATCACAGGAAATGGAACTACTGGTTAAGTACTGCGAGGACCATAACCTCCAGGTAATTATTAGTGTCGATGCAAACTCCCATCACGCGGGGCAGCAGCGACACAAACAACAGAGGTGAGTCACTGTTACAGTTTATGGTATCCAGGAAACTGGAACTTCTGAATAGAGGCAGGGAACCCACCTTTGTAACATCGAGACGGAAAGAAATAATTGACATCACCTTAGCTTCCCCTCGTATCGGCTCCCGGGTAGTCAAGTGGCGTGTATCTGATGAACCGTCCCACTCAGATCACAGATACATTCAGCTGGAAATCAACTCCGTTATATATATATATTTCGTATGAATTATTACATTTTAAATTAGAAGGATGATGTGGATATATGATTTATAAGTACAATATTGTAGAATTTTCATCATTGTGGGGGTAGAACGTACGGTTTGTAGAATATAAGGATGAGTTGTTGATATCATGGTGAACCATTCGCTTTTCCAGCCAGTCTAGGGAAAAACCCCATAAAAAACCTAGACACACCATTCAGTTCATATTGGTTTTAGACTTTGTAACCAATTTATTGCATCTGGAGTAAGGCGGTGGATGTCATTGAAACCGCCAAGAAATTTAGTTTCTGGACACTCTTCTACAATATGAGTAATTGTTTCCTCAACTTCGCCACAAGTGAGACAATTTGGACTTGGAACTGCCATCCATTTGAATAACATTGAGTTACAGCGTCCATGGCCAGTTCTTAAACGATTCAGTTTACTCCAGAGCTTTCTCGGTAGGTCGAATCCGGGAACTTCCTTTGTTGGATCTTGGATAAGGTGATGATTGAAAACATTCTGAACGCTCCATTCAGACTTCCAAGAATCCAGTGGGGAAAAGATCTCATGATTTTGTTGCCAAAATGGATTTCGAGATTTCAGTCTTGTTGTAGGAGGATTCTGAAGATCATGCCAGATTGGAAATTCCGGTGTGCATTTGTCGAATTCTCGCTTAGCCGCTATTTGTCTTCTGATTCTTGGTGGTGTAATGTTTGAAATTACCGGCAGCCAAGGTGTTGGAGTTGACTTAATACAACCAGTAATAACTCGCATGGTGGTGTTCAATTCAGAATCAATTTTATGGACATGAGCGCTATTCATCCAGATTGGGCAACAATATTCGGCCGTAGAATACACAAGTGAGATGCTTGCAACTCTTAATGTGTCTGCATGAGCTCCCCAATCCGAACCGGCAAGTTTATGTAAAAGGTTGTTTCTTGTTTTAAGTTTCTTGCGCAATTTGTCAATATGCGGCTTGTAGGTTAATGAAGTATCAAAAGTTACTCCAAGGTATACTGGATTGAAATTGTGTTTCAAGATTACATTGTCCATCGAGACTTGTAATTTTCGATGTTTTTCGTGGTTGTTCAGGTGGAAACAAGATACTTCGGTTTTGTTGGGATTGGGGTAAAGACGCCATTTCTTGAAGTAGTCTACCATTATTTGGATGTCTTCATTTAGTACATTTTCGATTTCTCCAAAACATTTATGTTGATAAGAAAGAGCCAAATCATCAGCGTATATGAGTTTTCTGCAGGTAGTCTCTGGTAAGTCACTGGTATATAAGTTGAACAATAATGGCGCTATTACTGATCCTTGAGGAAGTCCATTATTCAGGTATTTGACTTTGCTGCTTTTTTCATTAATGAAAACTCGAAGTTTCCGGTTTGATAGCATATTATCAATTAAGGTGACAACTCTTCTGCAGTTAATGGTTTTGTATAATTTGTGAAGAAGGCCATCTTTCCAAACAGTATCATATGCGGATGTTAGATCAATTATTAAGGCAATTCCTGTTTTCAGCTGTTTTTGAAAACCTGTTTCGATGTGAGTAGTGAGTGATAATACTTGATCACAACAGTTTCTGTTTGGACGAAAACCAGCTTGTTCTTGGGGAACCATATCATTTATCAAAGGAGAAATTCTGTTGTAAATCATCCTCTCCATCACCTTATAACATACACTTAGCAATGATATAGGCCTATAATTACTTGGATCATCTGCTATTCTCCCTGGTTTCAAGATTGCAATAACCTTTGACTGTTTAAACTCGGCAGGTAACTTCCCTGAAAGTAATATGTCATTGAAGAAGGACAGTAACCAATTTTTTGCAAAATTTCCCAGGTGTTTCAAAAATTCTGGGTAAACTCCATCAAAGCCAGCAGCTTTTCTGATTTTAGTTAACTTGATGGCTGCTTTCAATTCTTCGAAGGTGAAAGGTTGTCCTATTTCGTCGGAAATCTCTGCTTGCTTCGTTTGTTTTTGTATAGTCCTTTTCATTTTATTGACTTGATGTTTGTCGATGTTTATCATGTTCGACACTTTGACTAATCGAGAAGCTATCGCATTTGGAGATATTTTCGATTGGATTTTCTCTCGTTGATTGGCTGTTTCTAGTTTTCGCAGTAAAGACCAACTACTACGACTTGAATGAGTAAAATTCATACTCTCCATTAACGTATTCCACTTATTTTTCCTTGCATTGTTTAAAGATTTTAATATCAAGTTTGCATTATCATGAGATGGATTGTTTGAATATTGTTGAAACAAATCTTTGGTTTCTTGAGACCAGCCTGGGATGTAATTTTTGCGAAAACCCCTTGGAATTGTTTTCTTGGCTGATCCTTTTAAAACACCAACAAACTTGTCGTAATTTGATGAAACTGGTGGAATCCAACGAAGAGTACTACTGTCCACTGATTTACTGAATTTCGTCCAGTTGGCTTTTTGAAAATTCCACCTTGGTTTTGGTATTGATGATACAAGGGGAATTTGAACACCAATATTTAGGATACTCGGTCGATGTTGACTATGTGGAAAACTTTTCAGCACTTTTCTGGAAGTCTGTAATGGTCTATAATCGTTATCCATGGAGACGATGCATAGGTCTGGATTGTAGTCTCTATTCCATCTAGCCGAGTGAAAAGTTTTGTTGTCTTTGGCATCAAAAACGAGATGTACATTGTTTATCTCCATCCATTCCTGTAGTGAAATTCCATTCTGGTCTGAACTGTCATATAACCATTGAACATGATGACAGTTGAAATCACCAATGTATATTGCAGGATGAGGAGATGTAGTGTCGAAATCATATCAACTCCGTTGATAAGACAGCAGAACTGTGTCGCAATCCACGAAAGACTGACTGGGCGAGGTACAGGGCGGAGTTGAGGGCAAATCTAACCAATGTCAAAAGCAACAACATTGCATGCATACAGGGTGCACCATGTATCCTTCTCTATATTGCTATCTCCTGAACGCTAATAGATACAGGGTCGGTTAAATTAAAGAAAAGATGCGCAGTTATGTGGCCATCTCGAATCCGTCAAGATATGCAAGATATCTGTGACCGTTCCTGAAATATCCTGAAAAAAACTGAAAAATCGAGATTTCTTATTTTCGTCATATCTTTTTTATTATTGGAAATTGATAAATAATTTTTTGTAGCCTTACATAAGCCGTTATAAGCTATCCATCTGACATTTCAAAAATTTTCAAGGCCTACTAGATCCAAGAGTTTTCACAGTCAACTTTCGTTTTTCTTATGGCCGCCATATTATTTTTTTATGTCGTTCGATATGAAAAAAATAATGAAAACCAAAAATTATTAAACTTCAAAAAAAAAAAATCAAATTTTTATTTTTATTTTTTCAAAGAAAAACCTAAAAAAAATCGTCGAAAAACGTCAACATTTGTAAAATACGCCGAAATAGTGCTTGCCTTATGGGTTTTTAATTTATCTATGAAATTCGGTCTAAAAAAGTGTCTTTATTGTAAAGAAAAAAGAAGAATAAATTTTTTTTAAATTTATTTTTTGAAGTTTAACAATTTTTGGTTTTTATGATTTTTTTTATACCGAAGAACATAAAAAAACAATATGGTGGCCATAAGAAAAACGAAAGTTTACTATGAAAATTATGGGATCTAGTCGGCTTTGAAAATTTTTGAAATGTCAGATGGGTAGCTCTGGCCGGCTTATGTAAGTCCACAAAAAATTATTCATTAATCTCCAATAATAAAAAAGATATGGCAAAAATAAGAAATCTCGATTTTTCAGTTTTTTCAGGATATTTCAGGAACGGTCACAGATATCTTATAATATGTTTCGACGGATTCGAGATGGCCACAAAACTGCGCTCCTTTGGACTTGTTTAACCGACCCTGTATCTGTTAGCGTTAGGAGATAGCAATATAGAGAAGGATATATGGTGCACCTGTATACGATATCGAGGTAGCTACAGAACAACTCCAAGTAGCCATTACAACCTCATATCACAACAACTGTACTCAGACACCCCGTCGGAAAGGTGGGGATGTCAGTTGGTGGAACCCCAAACTGGCGGAAATGAGACAGAGAACACGTAAGCTTTTTAACAAAGCCAAGAAAACAGGAAAGTGGGACGAATATAAGACCACCATTACTGAATACAACAAGGAGATCAGATTTGCAAGAAGAGCTGCGTGGAGGAAGCTCTATCAGGATGTGGAAACGACATCCGAAGGAGCAAGACTCTACAAACTCATGGCAAAAGATCCCCTGAACCCCATTGGTACCTTAAAAAATAGAAATGGTAATTACACAGAAACCGGGAGGGAAACTCTTAAGGTACCTACTCCTCAGAGCACACTTTCCGGACTGCAGTGTAATTGAAGTGGAAGATGGCCTACACAACACCCTGGAAAACCTGAATCACAGGGTCACCAGGGAGGACTGGAGGACATCGAGACACATAATTACATATGAAAAAGTTAAATGGGCCATAAGCTCATTCGAGCCTTACAAGTCACCTGGCCCGGACGGGATCTATCCTGCCCTGTTAGAGCAGGCGAGTGAAGATCTCACGCCGGTGCTTTGTAGGATATTCAGAGCCAGTTTGGCACTTGGTTACATTCCACTTGGTCTTTATACCAAAACCTCGACGTAAGGCATATAGGTGGTGGAAAAGACCTTGGTTAGCGGACTGCTGAACCTTGGCAAAGGAACGGAGCTCTTCTAATCAAGGAAAATCCAAATGTGAGAAATACAATAAGCCCGCTGGCTTCAGTGTTTGGGACCACATAAACCATCCCTCACATTTAGTTAAAATACCAAAACCAACCTTTTTTTTGTCCAAAAACTGACCTCTCAGAATTAAGAGGAAAATTTACTTTCTGGTAGATCCAAGAACTCCGGAAAGGCTTTTTTATAGAGAAAAAATCTACAACAGTGAATCTCTCTTGAAATAGGCAATTTTTTTGCAGATGGTTTGATAAGTCATTCTCGTTAATTTTATCCAAGGATGGGGTGGCAGCTGTTAATTTTGAACATTCGTGGGGTGATGGAGTGGCAGTTCTTCGTTATGTGCAAGATATACATAAAGATGCGAAAGAGAAACCGACTGTACATCCGGACACTGTACCCCAAGATATTAACATCAACGAAATCAGCCGTTTAGGTCAGTGTATGTCATTAATTAAGACTTAAATTAACAAGCAAAGTAATGTTGCAATGATTAGATAATTCACACATTTAGTTTGCTGTTTATCTAAATTTGCCCTAATTTTCTCCTCAGTCGAGGTAACATTTTGAAAATTTTTTTAGATTTCAATCTGAACGACTCTCTCAAAGCTGCCATCTCTGAAGCAGACAAAAGTTACGAAACAGTCTGCAAGTCTCTGGATGTGAGTTATTTGATTACCGAAAATATGGGGAAAAATTTGTGCAAGAAACATTCCATTAGTCCCGATTCTATGATGCAAGTGGCCTTCCAGGTATGTTCTGCTTACCGACCACGGCTTAATTCAGAGTTTATTTTTGAAATTAATTCCAGGCAGCCTATCACAAGCTCTACCAGCAATTCGTTCCTACGTACGAGTCATGCAGTACGGCCGCCTTCAAACACGGTCGCACCGAGACCATCCGACCTTGCACCATGGCGACGAAAACGTTCTCGCTCAGCTTGAATGTCAGCAAAGACAACAAGAGTGAACTGCGGCAGATGCTGGCGGAATGCTCAAAAATTCATAACCAACTTACTAAGGAAGCAGCCATGGGTCAGGGTTTCGACCGACATCTGTTTGCTCTTAGAAGACTGGCTCAGCGTAATGGCATCAGCTGCAAAATCTTTGATGATCCTGCTTATGCAACCATCAATCAAAACATTATCTCAACCAGCACACTCAACTCACCTGTCATCTTTGCTGGAGGCTTTGGACCTGTTGTCCAAAATGGACTCGGCCTGGGGTTAGTTAATAGTTTGTTGTATTTTACTGCTACATGTTTGAATATTGCATTTATATTTTGCAGATACGTAATCAAAGATGACTTCTTGGGGGTTCTGCTGACTACTTACCACTCTCATCAAAATGGTCCAGCGTTCATCGATGCCTTGAAAGTTACCTTTAAAGAAATTTTGGATATTCTGGAGTCTAAGTAACCGGCATTGATTGTTTAAAGGGGGCAAGGGTACAATAATAAGAGAATTTAATAAAAATTGTAATGAGATCTCCAAAAAAGTTTTTTTGAGGTCTTTTCTTTTTTAATACGAGGAGGTATTGAGAAGTTTTTGTGTAATGAAGGAAAATTTAGATTTATATTTGATACATTTTTTTTAAATTGGGAGTTGAATTATTGTAACATCAAAATTGAAAGAACTATATCTATCAAAAGTATTATGAAAATACAAACGCAGTATTTGTCACTCTCCTCGTATTTTCCTTTTTTTTTTGTTAATGTGATATTTATAGGTTCTACAAAAGTATAATAGGTTAGGTAATAATTAGAAAAGATAGTCAATTAATTAATTATTAAGATATGTATAAGTGTTTAGTAATCATGACATTTTGTTGTTAATTCATAGAAAAATATATTGAAGATTTTGTGCCTTATTGGCGTCGATTAAAGATGGGTAAAGCGATATAAAAATAAAATTGTCCTTGTTAAATGTGTATAAGTACCATCGCAACCATTCCAGAAGTAAATCTTATATTCAGCCAGACTTAGAACATACACAATTAGCATCTGGTCCATTTGTGTTGATATCTAGACTGGACTTTTGATTATTGTCTCATCAACGTTTTTGATTCTGGATGGTTCAAGTTTAAGTTTATTCAACCACTTAAAAAAATGATTTATTTTATTTATGTTTTGCCCATATCTAATTAGTTTATTTTGCTGCTATTATACTGCTACAATACGCTGATAAAGTTTTTCGCTGGACGAGATTTGTTTTGAAACTTTGTTATTAATTCATACAAAATGTAAGCAATATTTATTTAAGAAGCACATCCCGTAGGCTATGATTGCACACTTGTCAAATGTTAAAATGGGATGATGCTCCTTACCTCTTACTTTATAAAATAGTATACATTATAATTTCTATTGATACTTATTTTTTTATATTAATTTTTTATTTTAATAAATATAAAAACAAATTTTGGTGTATGTATATATTTATTAATTATACCAGCTTACATTTTAAACATATTACCATATAATGTACAATACTATGATGACACTGCAATTAAATTTTATACAAATGACAATTTTTTATGTACACTGTGAGCAACATACAAACACAAGACCAACCAATGTAAGACTGATATTTTACTATAAATGTAATGATATAAATAAACTAATTGTACTTATGGACATATGTATTTTTTTATAATAGTAGTGTTGCAGATATATATAAGCGAACTTCATTTGAAGAAGAGTTAAATCGCTGAGTCAGGTACTAAATTAATAAATATGGACGAACAACTCTAATTGAAAATCATGATTGATCAGATATGTACATGCTCCCACTCTTCATTTTGTACAAAAAGATTTATAAATTGCATTATTATTCACGGGTTATTTTAGTTATTTATAAAAGAGGTGCATACGTTTTTTTCTGCTTCCATAAAAAATATACAGGTCGAATTATTTCATTAAATTAAATTAATATTGACAAATAGCACACAAAATCTCAAGGTGTCAATAGTCTAGTCGGTCATAGGTATGTGAATATACGAATTTCATGGGTCCTAGGTTCGATTCCTGATTCAGCTTTCTAGGGTGTTCAATTCATCTAAAAAGAAAAGTGGTCACAAGACGAGCAAGCAAATATCCAGCTCCAGGACTCCCCAGACAGTTCACTTATAGATAGCTACACTAAACATGTCTTTGGTAGATGATCACATTTTCTAAAGATTATACCGAATTTAGCTTAAAAATTTACATTCAGTAATAACATATCTTGCAAATACTTAGGTACCTACAGCAACATTTCAACACTGATGTTTCGATTCAGCGAATTTTGTCTCCCATTATAACTTTGGAAACCTAAAATCAATTTAAATTGTAATAATTATTTTCAATTTTTTTTTTTTTAATTTACCATATAAATTCCGACGATCAAACCAAACAAGCCGATTGCTGATCCAAAAATTTCTATGATCAATATTTTGACAAACAATGCAGAGTTAGCAGCGTCGGCTAGTGCAGCTCCTGACCCGACAATTCCAACAGCAATGCCACAGAACAAATTCACAAGCCCCACAGAGAGACCGGCTCCAAACATCAGATATCCAGACATCCAGTTGTTGGCTCTCAGACCTGGATCATTCATCACGATCTTCCAAGAGAATCCCTAAAGAGTAAAAGATAAAACGATTGTATAACTGTGATGGCATTACTATACTTTTGTTAATTTTTGGATGTTTAATTAGAGTTGACAAGATTAGAAAAGCTTCCCAGTTTTCTCATCGTAGAAAACAGGGTACAATGTATTATAATAATGATTCAGGAATAATTGATCATTATTAGTATCACCAACTAGTACCAAACAAAGCAATTATAGTATGTAAAATTTAACTATTCATTATACCTCTAAATATCCTGACAAAACAATAGCTGTGATTAGTCCATAGATAGCGACTGCTTCACAAAATATGACAGAAATCAGGTTCTTAGTTTTTATCCTGGGTGCCTTGACACCTCCACCGATAATACTGACTCCTGTTGTATGAATTCCACTAAAAAAAACAACATTTCATACGTAAATAAAAAACTAACATACTCAAACCAAAAAATAAGTTAGAAGTGTTATTTTTTCAATTAAAAAGAAGTGACTTACATCGCAGCTCCGACAACTGACAGAGCGACAGATAAACCGATACCAATACAAGCCCACATATAAGGGGATGTGTTCTCAAGAAACCTAAAACCGAACAGATATACATTATCAGTATACTGCTATACTTTTTCTACGACCACTGTTAGTAAATGGTAATTATAAAAATGCCAAGATTTCCAGTTTATTCCTTATCATTGAAAACTTAGTGAATGTGTTCAAAGAAGTAGTCAGTACTCAGGAAGAAGTAGGCTACTCAGTTGGCTTGACATCCAATCTTGTAGACAATAGAGGTGAAGTGTTTTTTTTTTTTAATTTTAATTTATTAATAAAATGTGTTGTAACATTTGTTTCATAGTTATTTTTAAATGATCCCTGTCGAAGATGAATAGTGTTGAAGTTTACCGTTATTCCTTGCAGTTCTTAAGAAATTTCAAATCAGTGCATTTTATAAAAAAAAGTGATATCATTGATAAAACAACAAGTTACCAATGGTCGTAGAAAAATTTAATTTGTGGTTGATTTATTATTGGTAAGCGGTAGTTACTCACCAGCCAAAGTTGATTCGTTCTCCTTTACCAGTGAGGACATGGTAAAGAGCTAAGACAATTTTTGGAAAATATTGATTTTTCAAATATCATCAATAATGCATCCTTAATATAATTGAAAAAAATAATACTCACATAAAGTTGTTACAGAGAACACCAAGGATCCCACAAAAAGGGATCCTAACAGTTTTCTCATGTTAGGTTTCCTTATCTTCTAGTAGCTGTGTATCTGTACGTTAATACTATTTTTATACCTACTTAACTTGAATGAAACAGAGTATTTAATTTATTTAGAAAGTAGGTAGGAAATTAGAGAGAGCACTAAATGTAAATACTTGATAGATTTTTCCCCAGATTGTGTTACTGAATGACAATTAGAATTTGACATTACCCCTGATGACAAACTTCAAACAGGGGTAAAAAAAAAGAGGGAAGTATTGATTTATTTCTTCTTCCAGGGTTGCCAACTACTGTTTGAGGATTTCCTTTTTTAATGCAAGTGTGCAATTAACTACTAATACTAATGTCATATGTCATATAAGTTTATATGTTTGTAGCCTTAAAAAATCAAAAGTTTCATACAAATTTTAGTGCGGGGATGGTTGTGAAATGGAGAAATCGAAAAATCAAATCTACAGGATGTAAAATATAAAATTAATTCTGAACACTCAGTCAAATTTAATAACAGACATACATCTTTTTTACAATAACAACTCTTAAAACTCAAATATATTATTTACATATACCTAAAGCGGTTAACTAGAAATAATTTCATGAGACAAATAAACCCCATTTCAACAATAAATATACACTCATAGGTAATTGGTGAAATAAAATCGCAGTTAAGCTGTTAAGTTAAGAGTAGCTTACAATTTCTACTTTTGAATAAACTACAGAAAGGGTAGCAGACTTTGTTGATATTTCTTTATAAAACCTAAAACCTCCTTAAGGATGTTCAATACTTATGTCTTAAATAGGTAAGTGGGTTCTTGCTTGAATTTACATTACACACTACCCATGCCTCCTTTAGACGTCTAGAAACATGAAAACAAAATTAATCCGAGTTGCTCGTTTTCGGACATTAAACTTACCAGATATATGCCGACGATAAGACCAAACAAACCGATGGCAGATCCAAAAATTTCAATGATCAAAATCTTGACAAACAACGAAGCATTGGCAGCATCTGCTATTGCTGCTCCGGAGCCTACAACTCCAACACAGAGGCCACAGAATAAGTTAACAAATCCTACTGTCAAACCGGCTCCAAATATTATATGCGATCCCACGACATTTTTAATAAACAATTCTTCATCATTAACAGCTTTGGATGCAGAATATTGCTTTAAAAAAATAAAATTATTAATTTCCTTAATGCTATAAATATTCCTACTTACAGCAAATGAACTTGAAAGAACTATTGCTGTGATAAGACCGTAAATTGCCACGGCTTCACAGAAAATGATGGAAATTAAATTTTTCGTCTTGATTCTAGGTGCTTTTACACCAGCACCCACGATACTGACTCCAGTTGTGTGGATCCCCCTGAGACAATATTATATACAATACTGATTTAGTTAATTTCACAATATACTCACAAAGCCGCTCCTACTACTGAAAGTGATACTGCCAGACCGATCCCTAACGAAGCCCACATGTAAGGGGTTACGTTTTGCAGAAACCTACAATTGAACAAAAACTTTAAATTCTTCAACGGGTCAGGAATTTCATAACTTTTCAAAGTTTACAGGTACAGACATGTATTATTCATGTTACGACCAACATAAGTGTGTTAATTTTCTGTCCAAACAGGCTTATATTTAGAAATGTTTGGTCCGGGTTTCTCTTCTACCACAGGATAGACCCGAACCCGAAATAAATGACTTATCTATATCAACAAAGAACGATAAATTATTGACAGATTCTTACAGAGCAGTCAGACTGCTCTTTTTGACTTTTGTGTTGGACCAGTGATTAAATTGTGTAATTTTGATAAGATAGATGTGAGTGTTTTTCAAAACTGAAAATGATTCCGATAATTATCCTTGTGTAAGAAATCGAGCTAAAGGCCAACTTTTAGTAGACAGTCTAGCCCCTGACCTGACTCTGACAGTCTTAGCTTATTATCAGAGCATTGCCTGCCTGCAAGTCCTATTCGATAAGTGTCCAAACAAACTGCCACACTGATTCACCATTCTGCATACTCTTCAACTAATTTATAATTTATAATAATAACAAATTGCAATCATCGTCGTTTAAAAAGCGAAATCAGTTGACAGGTACCTTTTAGGTAGCTATCTGAAAGTGTCCCAAACTTTTTAAGAATTTTTTCAAGAGTTTATTGAACTTTATAAACTTTCATGATTAACAAACTTGGTAACAAGACAAAATTCTACTCACCATCCTAAGCTCACTTGCTCCCCTTTGCCAGTCAGGACATAATAAAGAACTGCAAACACAATAATATATTAATTACGAATTACGATAGCTTAATAAAGTATCCGCAGATCACATGGTTTGTAAACACACCCACTTGTCACAAATCTAATGAACAATTCAAAACTCGGAAACTCACCCCAAACAGTAACAACAGAAGAGGCCAAAACGCTGAACGTGTAAAGCAAAGTATACCGCATTTTGAACTTTTTTTTACTTCGAAAATTCTAATTTCCAACTCACTCAGACCAAAATTAAATAACGTACGTACTTGCGCGACCGAGAGCAACAACTGACGTATCGAAATCGCTCGTTCCGTTCAGTCCAGTCGCGTATGAACGTACAGTGTACAAATATAATAATATGATCATAATTCCATCAACATTCAACAGGTTCGCGCTTAACTCGCGTTTTAATTAGTGATTGATTAGTGTTGTATGAATTTTATTTACACCACAGTTTATTGAAATACATCGTTTACATTATAGTTAATTTACTGACATTTGAATTACCTCTACATAGTTCTTACTTACTTTTAAAATTAACTTTTATAGAAATATTTAATGGGAAACAAACAATAAATTTGAATTGGTGATCTTAATTCTCAACACGCATGTGTGACTTTATTTTATTATAACTTTGCAAGAAAAACGCGTCTTCAAGACATTATCTTTAATTTTTACTCTGATCTTTAATATCAAATAAAATTATCGTGGTCGTGAAAAATTAAAATTTACTTTTATTTTGATACACGTTAAAAAATAAAGAAGTTTATTGTCGTGCTATTATTAATAAGTTAAAAGTACAAAATTTATTAACACTAACATAGATAAAAAGAAGACAACTACAAACCTCAAATGTCAGTTGTTCTTTGGTGACAACTGACAAAAGTGACAAAAATGTAGGCTAATGCTGTTTTTCCCATAGACGAGAGACGACGCAGAGTGCTTAGATAATAATTTAAGCACTGCAGTCAGCGCTGCCGTTTTATGTGTACAATAATTGTACTAGATCTCTAGTACTTTTTTTTAATTTTATACGAAAATACGCCTTTTAGTATTTTGATCATATCTAGTACAATTGAAATTTGGACCGGTACAATTGTATTATAATATAGTTACGTACTAAATGTACTAAAAAATATATCAATTTTCACATTACTCATTCATTTACTACAGACTACAGTACACCAAAATTATACATGAGAATTATTATAAAAAGCAATTTGGCACAATTTGTACTTTATTAATTTAAAATTGTACTAGAGCGGAGACATTTTTTACTTTTTCTATGGCTATACAATGTGTCCCAGATTCGCGTCTCTATACAGGGATCTCGGCTCCTATTACACTTACAGCAAAGGTTAAATGGGGAAAGTTTTAGGAGAAACTTTTGTGCATTCGATAACCGGTTTCAGATTTACGATCGGTCAATTGGTTTTGGAAATATCGGCCAAAAACCGAAAATGGCGGATTTTGTTTTTTCCAAATAAGTCCGAAACGGTTAATTTGACAGCTGTCAAAATGTGACATTATTAGGACACTTTTTTAAGACGAATAAGATAGCGTGTATGACAGCAGGTATCAATCGTCTTTTGTTATTCTGCAACCCGCCTCAACTTTCGTTTTTATTATGACCGCCATGTTGGATTTTTCACTTTTTGAACGCAATTTATTTTTCTGATTACTAAGATGTGTAACACTATGAGTTATAATATTTAAAAAAAATCCAATATGGCGTCCATAAGAAGAAAAAATAGGTATCGATTTTTCGCCATATTAATTGTTAGGACACTTTTCAACAAGGAATACAAAAACAATTTTCGAGTCTCTAGCATTTTAAGATGACGAAAAATCGTTAGTTCTTATCTTTTCTTCGTATGGACGCCATATTGGATAAAAAAAAAAAATTATAACTCGTATTAGTGTAGTAATCAGAAAAAAAAATTCAAAAAGGGAAAAATCCAACATGGCGGTCATAAGAAAAACGAAAGTTGAGGCGGGTTGCGGAATAACAAAAGACGATTGAGACCTGTCATACACGCTATCTTATTCGTCTTAAAAAGTGTCCGGATAATGTCACATTTTGACAGCTGTCAAATTAACCGTTTCGGACTTACCTACTTGCGAGAAACAAAATCCGCCATTTTCGGTTTTTGGCCGATATTTCCAAATCCAATTGACCGATCGTAAATCTTTAACCGGTTATCGAATACACAATGTTTCCCCTAAAACTTTCCCCATTTAACCTTTGCTGTAAGTGTAATAGGAGCTGAGATCCCTGTATAGAGACGCGAATCTGGGACACATTGTATACTTATTTGGGTTTACTTACAATAAAGAATAAATAAAGTTTTCTTTATTCGTAGGTTTAGATAAAATTTATTCTCTTGATCTCTTGGCACGACAGCGTTGAGCTCGGCAGCCAATAATGCTGTACTAGTACTCTTACTAGTACTGTGGACTAGGGATGTTCCGAATACCTACTGCTCATATTCTTATTCACCATATTTGCAATATTCGTATAAGCCAACATTAATCCGAATATTTGACATTAAAGTTAATGCAACATAGTTTTTATTTACTATAGTAATTGCCACTATTTAAAATTCCTATTGTATTGACCTTTTGGACTTGAAGAGAGTCTTCAGTAATTTTCTGCGAGCTATGACAATTTCGCCACTAACCAGGTAAGAAAGGCCCGAAGCGCATACAAAAAATGATGTTTGAAAGAGGTACACAGTGATTAGAACTCTTTACATTAATAACCCTGTTGTTTTTATTTTCTCAAGGCCATGTATCCGTATATACATGTACACAAAAATATACAAAGGCCTGCTGCATTTACTGGCGCCTTCAGCAACTCAAAACCAAAAAGTTGAGATTTTTTATTATTACAAAAACTGACACTGACACTCGCGTTATTTTTATGATGTCCACTCTGTTTAATTTTCCTAAAAATACATTTCGGTTGTTTCAAATATTCGACCATGGTGGTCATTACATCCCTTTCAATGAAAGTAGGCACTCTAGTGATAATAGTCCTTTTATAAGATAACTGAAAGATAAATACAACATTTGGGAAAAATATATTTATTTGTTCGAAAAATAGTGTTCCTTTAAAAATAATATTGTCGTTGAATACACAAAGGCACAAGACCCATTTCCCTTTTTCGATATCACATCATAAATGTAAATTGCACTTTAAAATAAAAATACCCAAAAAAGTTACAACTAATGGACATTTCAGAATATCTGAAATTCTCTTACGTTAGTTACACTCCGAGACCGAGATAACCCGCATTTGAATTATAACATTAATCACACACTAGGTGCCAAATTTCAGACATTTCAAAACTTCCACTATACAGTATGTCCGGAATACGGCACAAAACTCCTCAACAATATACTAAAGAGCTTGTTCTTCATTTTCTGTTCACCTGTGTCAACAATCGTAACAACCGTAGGTACTAAAAACATAAGACAAATAACAAAAGCCTAATGATTCACATGACTTTCAAATAATAATCACAAAACTATTAATACAAAAATTCGTAAAATTTTATAATATAAACTGACATATTTTTACTTGTGCATTAAAGTTCTTAAATTAATTTGCAATTTCAAAACACAAACGCACACACCTCCTTGGGATATCACATTAAATTCCTTCTTAACATAATAAGTACCTTGTTCATTGTATCCGCAATACTTATTTACAATAACTCAAACTATTCAAAAAAAAAAAAAAAAACTGCTAGCCTTAGAATCAGAGCTCGCTGATTGGGAGGTAATTTTCCCGCTACTCTCATTCTTTTACTACTGTCCTAAGAAAAAGGGAAAATTTTACCAAAGTACAGTAGCCACATTGAAAATTGCCTGTTCAATGCTTTTATACTTACAAAGGTCCATTTACCCTCTGATGTGAAGGTTTCTTCTATAAAATCCAACTACAATCTATAAAAAGGGTTTAAAACCACTCTTCTCTGTGTATATAGCTATGAAATTTCACAATTACTTGCACAAATATTCAACGAAAGTGAATATACCAGAGAATTTATGACCATCACCGATTTTTATGATTGATCGGCAATTTTCTATGCAGCAACTATGCACATATATGAAGAAAACATTTGACATATAAATATAATATACAGTATGCGACAATAGTGTCAATATAACTATTTAATAAACAGCAATAGAACATAAAGAGAACTCTAAGAAAAAGCAAAAAAGGATTTCAACTACTGCCATTTTGACAAATTGTGAAATTATTAATTGACATTGTGCATAAAAGAAATAAAAGACTATAATTATATACATACAAAATATAATATACCAACCATCAATAATAGAACATAGAGATAAGAAAGTATGTTGGCCCAATTATTGACCTAAATATCAATGATGTTTCCTTATTTTTTTTAAGGTACACTACTGGTGATAAGACCCATCTGGGCAAGGGATCCTATCACCAGGGGGTGTGGAATAAAATGCAGAGTAACTAAAAGTGTTAAAATTAACAGTTAGCTCTCCCAAGGTATTTGGGGGGGGGGGGGGGGGTAGGGGGAGGAAGAACACAAAAATAATGTATTTAATCCTATTTCTAGAAATTTTTTCTTTACTTTTGTTGCCAGCTTGTTAAATACAGTTGTTGTGAGTCTCTGTTTTACTTATTTACTGCGGTATGCCCAGAAAAACCTTGAGAGTATTCAGGAGTATTTTATACCCTATGGGAACACCACTGACGACTATTACTTGATATTTTTCAGTTTTCACATTTACACAATAAAATGCATAAAATTATAAATAATAGTTATTGTTATTGATTTTGAATCGAAAATATTTATTTTATAATTTAAAATAGCTGGAAGGACCGGCAGAAGAGGTTACTAATCAACTTTCTAGCACACTTGTATGATGGTGTTTTGGTTTTTCAATACAGGATCAGCGAACAATTGGGAATTGACAGACAGTGTTTTCAAGAAGCTCAAGAAAATATAAACATATTGAACAATACTATTAAATAAATAAATCTATACAATATTTAATTTAATACTGAAATTTGAAATGACGAGCGATTTTTAATTTATATACTAATAAACAAGTTGCTGTATGCATTGATCGTCATTTCACCTGGGGTGTACACATAGCACCAGCACAGAGATTACCAAACTTAGTTTCAACTTTCAATTGTCCTTTAAATTTAATTCTTGGAAAAAAAAAACGAAAGACAACATTTTGATCATTCACTTCACTCGGTTGTAAATGTTTAACTATCATTGTTTCAACAAATGCTCAAATGTCTAAAACATCAAAGGAGTTTTTTCTGTTGCAGCAGTTTCAAATCACTTCTATGATTTCGAAACATATCATTTTCATGTTAAACTAATGACGTCAGAATTGAAACTGGTTCAATGGATTAAAAACAGTTTCAAGCCAGTGGAACCTCTCCTCTACTTTTGAAACATAAAACGCCAAAATAGAAAAAAAATGGCTGCAATAATTCTATACATCGGTTATATTAACCCAATTTAAGAACATTGAACATTTTGAAATAATCCATTTTTGTGATCATAAAATCAATGACATAGTTGAAATAGTTTTGAAATGTAATTGAAACTGCTGCAACCAGAAAGAGCGCCTCAAATCTTCTTCTTCTTTTAAAGCAGTTGCTCTTGCCTAGCATTTGCAATGCAAGGGTATTTGAGGTGTCACCTGTCACAATTATTTTAAATGGGTGCGATTCGAACTCGAACTGTTTGGAATTTGAATCGAACGTTCGGTTCGGTTCGAAATTTCAAAGCTTTGCACGCCCTTAATATTTTTGAGAAAAATCTGAAATGAAGTAATTTTTTTTAAGCCCATTGCCAGTCTGAAAATGTAAACATTTCTTAGTAAATTTGGTAACTTTTGTGCTGGATCTTATTCGAATTAATTAATCTGTGTACTCCGATTTAACTGGTTTGCTGGAGGTAGAGAATCCATTTCCCATTCGCAGTATATAAGGTATCACACTGTCAATCTGTACTTGTCCGATCAAACCTGCAAAGAACAACTCTTCAAGAATGCTCGGTTCTAAAGCACGCAGCGGTGGAAGACGTAGAAGTAACCTGAAAACGCAGCACATATTAGAAAAGAACAGTGGTAGGTGACATCTAGGTGAACACTTACTTGGGGAAACGATCAGAATCATTGGGATAGGCCGTCTGGATATATTCCCTGAGTCCACGGAAGGCTCTCTCCTGTAGTTTCTCCAACTGCTTGATAGTCGCATCAGCTTCAGCAATAGAAGCAGTTCCTTCGGGCTGGTCTGTGGAGAAAAGGGTAATGGCTTTCAGGTGAGCATATTCGTGATCATCGAGATTCAGCCTAGCCAGTGAGCGCACATACTCCTGTAGTCGAACAACATGGTCAGCAACACGCCGCACCCTGGCAGCAGTCATTTTCTCTTGAGCGACCGCTGTTTGAAGTCTTCCAACGAGTGTAGTTAAAACGGCTGGCAACGCAAGGCTTTGTGCACACTGAGCCAGTCCCAATACGAAAAGCTGTGCCCAGCAGCTTCGTAGGAGTGCGGTCTGCACCTCTTCACACAAGCATCCAAATGCAGGAATGTCTCTTGCCCAATGAACAGTTAGAAAGAGTAACCGAGAACCACTCTCACACACATAATGCAAGTTCAAACAGGGAGGCACAGGTCCTGGACCCTGTAAGTGAAACACAACATGTCTGTCGGCTAACATTGGGCCCCCGTGAGCAAGTTCGGCATCATCATCTATATCGGCTACTAGGGGAGGATTTTCATCATCACCCCCCTCGGGACACTGTAGTCGAGCCATTGTGTCTAGGGCTGCTGAGATAAGCTGCCGATCACGAGCAGCATTCAAGGCTTCACCTAAATCTCCGCCTGTGGGGCTGCTGTCTAATGAGGCATCTTCATCGCCGCTTGCAACTGACGGTGACCGTTGATATCCGCATCTTTCTTGTTGACCCAAATTATTGCCTGAAATACAAAATAATAACTTGTACTGTCCTTCTATTGAACTTAAATATCAATGAGAGCTTATTAAAGCTACTGAGAATTTAATAATGAGTAAAGTGTTTTTTTAGTTTGAGGCTGTTTCAATGTGTATTTTCTTATCAATTATTGATTAGGGTGAATATCAGAAGGTAGAGAGAGATTATTTGATCTTTTTTTATTTTCGTTGACATTCAATATTTTTGAGTCTAAGAAACAATTTCTTAAAAGGAGGCTGGAGAATATCTTTCTGTAATAAAGAGCGATAAAAAAAGATCCCTTTTTATTAAAAATGAAATCAGTGACTGTACCTAACTAATCATAAAATGTTACTGATGGATGGCTATTATTGTATAGTGATGTTAAACCACTCACGACTACTTAGGATAGTTTTGCATTAAAAATTTGGGCACCCTTGGACATAAGCTTATTTGCATTTTACCTAAAACGGAATAAATAGAATTACTAGGACTTAGATTAGTTCTGCATTCGATCGGCAACACCTTACTCTATTGTTTTGTATAAAAATCTCATTTTTGACAAAAGTGGATTTAGGCTACTTCTGTTTTAAGGTGACGATTTGTAGGCCGGTGTTTTCTGTATTAGGTTATTGTGATTTGTGAGGTTGCATCTTGTTCTCTTGTTAATAAATAATTGATACATTTTCTATTTCAGAGTCTCAATTGGGCCTAGTTCTGCAGAAAACATTCAACAGAAAAACACAGTTACACGTTCTAAGAAATAAAAAATGATGAAAGTGAAAATAGTAAAATGTATTCTTCAATAAAAAATAAAAAACACAATGTAGGGAGGAATTAGTTTGCATTAGACGATCATTTTATTCACAGAAAAGGGTTAAGTTAAGTGAGGTTAAGTTAAGACCTGTTACTCATCAGCTTATAGTCATTAAATCTGCTGAGGCGGCAGAGGAACGGAAGAATCCGACATTTTCGGACAGAGTGCCTCACTTGATTGATTTATTTATTTTAAGATCTGGGTAATCTGACAAATAGCATACTGGTGCCTGTAAGGTTGCTGTCTTGAAATTCAACTAGGATATGGTTGGTTAAGCCTAATAAGGTTATGGTTATGGAGGATATGGTTGGTAATTTTAAATGCTCCCTTAGGATTGTAAATAATTTCACTTTTCTAATTTAAACAGTAAAAATTGCTGTCCTTTGTCATAATAAGTTCCATGATCAGTGAAGTCGCTAGTTTTTGATGAACTAAAAATCTTAGCAAAAAAATTTAATAAAAACCAAAATTAAAACCAATTAAATGTTTGGGAACCCTACATATTGTGCCCCTGGTTTTTAAGTGGGGTTTAGCCAGGAATATTTAGACATTGTTATCAATTAGCAGCAAGTTTTCTATTTTTGTTTAAATTGAACTAGGAGTAGAAAAAAATAATTGGTCCTGACCCGGTGGTATCACATTATTTAGTCAGAGCTTTTGTGGTGGTAGGTAATATCATAGAATGATTGTTATACTTCATTGTCAGGACAACTTATCATTTAGTAGTAATATTAGAACTAATAATATTTAAAATTTGATGATTTTTTGACGGAACGAGCAGCCCTTAACGGCTCGAATCGATTATGTCTGGTATACAGAATACAAATCGTGCATCCTTCACCAACTTATGACGTTCATAATTCTGCTATCTCATACCACACCGCGCCGTTGAATGTAGCTATGGATAGAGTATAACATGAGTATGGCGTGGATTTTTTCTATTAAGAGGGAGCATCGGTCTTAACTGTGTAGGTAAGACATAGTCGCTCCACTCTGGTAATTTGGCTTCGAGCACGAACTCTTTAGCCACACACTCACAAACACTTAAATTTGCGCCATTTTAAACGTTGATCGCTTGTTTTACTTTGAGTTTCGAACCCGCGATCATGACTCCGTGGGCCAGCGGAGTTAACCACTGGGCCATGCCAGTCACTATCCTCAGTCTTTTTCATATGAGTTTTAGTATGATATTGACCATAGATGAACCATAGGCAATAATTATGGTTATTTATGAGTGTCTACATTATTTTTTCAATGTGGAAAGCCGAGGTAAAAGAACTATTAAGCCGGTATTATTCTAATTTTACCCCGAAATACACGATATGGGTCTTCTGAGACCTGTCCTGATGCAACGGAATGTTCCTTTATACCTAAAAATGCAGTACAGTATCGGCTTGTTAGCCTTAGTTCCCTATTTTTCAGATACACGATCCATAAAAGACCCGCACTGTAAATTAAAATGAATCGGCACATGCCCTTTAAGGCCCGTTTTCATTCGAATGAAAACACCATATACATTGCTGCCGTCGTCAACATGTTAAGCAATAAGAAGGTGCCTATTCCTATTACCGTTAAATTATGATAATAATAGTTAGCAAGAATGTCACTATCAATATATAAAATCTGGCAACTGTGTTCCCTGTTCTGAAATCATTGTCAAACGAAGTTACTGAATAAGATGAAATAATTATTTTTAAATAACAGTAAAATGAATAAATAACAACAAAATTGTACTTACCGATTCGTCTGCTGAAAAACGGAAGCCCCAGATCACATGGATTGAATGGAGTCGGCATAAATCCAGTCAAGTCATTAATAAGGTCCTTTCTAATGTAGAGTTTATTCCCGGCAGAGTTGAGGGTGCTGTAGTTATTGGTATTGGCACTGGCATTTGCATAGTCCTTCTTATCTATAATAGGTTTACGTTCGTGTTGTACGGCTACAATAATGACCGCTTTCAAATAGAGAAGCGAAAAATATGGAACCAATACTTACAATCACTCCTCATGCCTTGGGCAAGGCACTTCTGCAAGCGGCAATATTGGCAACGGTTGCGATGATGCTTGGTCACCTGACAATTCTTGCTGCCTCTACATTGGTAACCGAGCTGCTTCCTTATGGAGCGTTTGAAGAATCCCTTGCAGCCCTCGCAGCTTACAGCGCCGTAATGTCTGCCAGAGGCTCGGTCTCCGCAGACGACACAAAGCTCTACACTCAGACACATGCTCTGGTTCCTATTCCTCTCACTGACCATTTCGCTATTTACAATAACGTCCACCTCTTCGGTGTCCATAATAAATAATTCCAGGGCGATCACTCCAAAATTTCTTTGTTAATCTACTATGACTAGGAGTTAATTCCTTGATTCACGTTTTCTGAAATAATTACAAAACACTCACGTGCACAGCCAAATTTTAGTCGATATTTATACGAAAATCGGAGCTAAGGCTTGAATCGCAAACGTTGCGACCTTCAATTTAACTTTTAAGTACAGATGCTAACTCAACTCACCATCAATCACAAAACAGATTTATGGAAGTCCAGAACAAGGTTCATGACCTTACATTTTGCACCAAACTAAACAAACACCAAACACCTACCATCCTACCTACCTATTCCTATTACAAAAAAAAAGGATGGATATCATATCATCAGTCAGTTTATTCAATTCTATTACTGTACGTACAAATTATTATTATTTATTAATAATAATAATAATAATAACCTTTAAATTAAACAAATTTTCTTCGTCTTTCAGTCTCTCTCGCCGCTCATCGTCATTCGTCATCAGTCTCATCATCTCTTCTCTAGTCCTACTCTCATCACTCATCTGACATCTCATTTCAGTCATTTCTAAATCGGTGTGCAACTTGTCATTGTCATTACTCATTATTGTCAATGTCAAAGTATGTCAATACATTTTTACTACGAACCACGATACACTAGTGGGTGTGTTTCTAAATTGCTCAACGTTGGACAACAAGTCAACGAAGTCAGCAGTCAGCTGTGGAGCTGTTGAGTTGGATAGTTGAGTTGTTGACCTGCTATTTAGAAACAAACTGAAATGACGGATGACGTCTTACAGTTGACATTGACATATAGATCACAAAATGAAGTCGAAGTTGTTACCTAATTACCTAATTAGTTGTTACCTAAACAAAAAAAATTTGAATTTTATTGCTGGTATATTTATTCTTTATTATTTTATATTTTATTCATTATTTATTGTTTGAGTTGAGTGCTTGAGTAGCGTATGAACATATTTAGCTTAAGTAAAATCAAAAGATTATTAACCCTTAACTGGTATACACCTTTTTTCTAACGTAACTGGTATTATGGGGTCACAGTTGACCCCAATTTAAAACTGGAGTAACCAGAAAAAAACAGCCGAAAAAGACATTTTGGAGAAACAAGCACATTCTTTAGCAAAACAATTACTATATTGATTAATTAAAAATAAATATTTCCTGAAAGTAAAAAAAATATCGACATAATTGAAAACATTTAAAAAACCATGTAATTTTTTCAGGTCTCTGAAAAATTGGTCCTAAAACTCAAACGAAGAATGTCATGGTCCTAACACCGCCTGTTCTTCTTTTTTTAGTCTTCATCAGACGACTTGTAACAAACAAAAACATAATAAGAATGTTGAAAAAAAAACTGACACTGACGTTTTGTCTTACATTTCCAATATAGTGTTGCAGGCATTATAACATTTAGTAGAACATTTTCTCTGTCAGATAGATCGCTATTTGACTCGTCGAAAGCTCCAGACGATCTTGGCCCTTCTTCTAGATCACTATCATACATTAAAATATCTGCAAGTTCTTTATTAGATAAAAATTTGCGTGTCATTTTGAATATAAAAAAAAACGTAACTGGTATATTGGGGTCAGAACTGACCCCAACAGACTATATCTACAAATCAGTGCAAGATACACCTTCGCACGTTAAACACCGTCTAAAAGGCCCTGATTTAGGAGGGTACTGAGCTGCTCGACATTTTGTTGCCAAAACTAACGAATTCCCTTGAGATTTAATTCACTTGGGGTCAGGAGTGACCCCAGTATACCAGTCAAGGGTTAAATGAAATGGAGTCGTATCTTTATAGATGTGAATCTTGCGGGTTGGAGACTTGGAGAGCCCTCTGGATGACGAGAGTAGCATATTCATATCATCTGATTACTGCTAAACAATAAATTAAGTGTTGATAGAATTTTGACACAAGCAACTGAAAACACCTTATTCTTAACTTCTTGCGACATTTTCAATCAGTTTACTCATAATTTATTTTTATTTTTATCAACACAAATTACTCTTAACCTTCAACCGCTATAATGCTAATGTCCACGAGTTTACGATCCCGATCACGTGTCGTTGAGTACCAACTCAACAACTCAACAGGTTAATCCAGCGTTGACTTCGTTGAGTCAACGTTGACTTCAAACAGTGATTTAGAAACAAGAAAGTTGACTGCTGACGTTGAGTCAACGTCAGTCAACGTTAATTTAGAAACGGTTTGTTGGCATTGTTGCTCAGCGTTGGCTATCATATGTACACGCCTACACGCCACACGGTCACGGTATGCCGATAGACGATGACGTGCAGGCTGCGCTCCGGTCTTCTGACGTCACGTGGTTCAAATATTACACATGGATTGCTCATATCTATTTTATTGTCAGGAATAAATAAATAATTTTTGGTACACATTTCTTTTATGGCTATTTCTGATATTCTATTAAAGGTGGAGGTGAATATTCATGCTATATTTAATCATAATTATAAGTTAATTATTTAAAAGCGAATATTTTAAAGAAATATAGGATATATAAATATATACAGGTGTCCCAGCTTATTCGAAGCGGTCTCTGTAGGCCAAACGATGGACTTTTTCAAAAAACTTTTTAAAAATTCAAGTACAGAATAATCACAATGACCATATACAGGGTGATTCCGAAATGGCGGACACGGTATACAGGGTGTTGTAGAGGATGTTCAGAAAGACTATTAAATTTAAAACAAAAATGTGCCTCGGTTTCGTTACCGAGATATGGGGTGTCCTTTTTCGAAAATTTAAATCAAAATGACAGTCAACTTTAAACAACCTACACTGGCAAAGCACATGACTTGACATAATTATTACGATAGTGTGTTAGCTTTTTATTTTTTTTATTATCGGGAACGGAATTACAGGCATTCAAAGTTTACCTATTCCCTGAGTTCAACAAAATTTTTCAATGTGGCATCGTTGTTCAAATTCG
This sequence comes from Malachius bipustulatus, assembly GCA_910589415.1. NCBI lineage: Eukaryota > Metazoa > Arthropoda > Insecta > Coleoptera > Melyridae > Malachius > Malachius bipustulatus. The sequence goes on from OU342639.1 coordinate 5,967,166, forward strand.
AGCTCAACAATGCAACTAAAATATTTTTTGAATAATATCATCGAATATGTATCCGCGCAACGATTATTGTTTTTAACTTTATTGGATTTGCCATTTCGTATGTTTCCATGGTAACATCTATCTGGGTATTATTGTAGACCTAGACATTATTTTTCTGCCTGAAGAAGGGTAGTGCAGTGTTGTGACTTTTTTGTCCACAAAAGTGGTCATATCTTCTTAAGGGGGCCATACTGGAGAAAAAAGTATAAGTGAACTTAGAATCTTTAATCCACAATGGATGCTGTGGTGGTGTCCGTGTCCGCCATTTCGGGATCATCCTGTATATACTTAGTGCTTGTAACTCTATAGGCTAAATAAGTAACTATTGTGACGCCACCAAGTAAGCAAATTTGACACTTTCATGCGGCAAGTCCTGCGTGCCCGCTATTCAATTTAATGTATTTGTTATTGCAAACATAAAGTCGTTCAGGTATAAAAAAAATCGGGAAGGGTTTGTTGTACACGAGTACCTTAAATGCTTGCGATTACATACGTATTTATTACTACTGAATCTTTTTTTAGATAGTGTAGTAGTAAAATTTTGAATTTGAATTTGCCGCCTTTGCTACTCACTTCCTGGCAGTAGTGGTTGGTAAGACTGGGTAGACGCACGCATTGCGTTGGTGACGGCACTGCCCAAGACTGCCACGGTGACGGTGACGGAGAGAGATCAATTATTATTATTATTATGTTACGTTATTACGATTATGTATGATTATGAATATTAGAACTAGAAACAATTTTGTATTATTCGGGAAAATATATCACCATTTAAAGAACAGTGTGTTATTATTAAGCTAAGAAGTCTTCTATAATAGTAAATTTTAGTTAATAATTTAAGGTATATAAGTAATACTAATAAAACAATAACTACTGCTATAATTTTTTCGAGCTGTATTTCAGACGAAGGGTAACATTATCCTGCTTTACAGCTGCAAATAATGTCCAAAACTCTTCGACTTATTATACATAAGCTGAATAAAAAACCCTAAAACATGAGATGAAATGTGAACTTATTATGTTTTGATAAGAAAGGTGATATTTTTTTAATGGAACAATTCACCTGAACAATGGGACATATCACCTGAACAATGGGACAATATTATTTAAAATAATAAAAACCTATTAAGGTTTTTTCATTTTTATGAGTGCTATGTGCACCAGGAGTCTCTCTAAAAGAAGAAAAGTTCCATATGTACTAAACGTATTCTCTAACATCGCTCATGTGAAAACTGATCATGAGATTTCGCCCATTTCTCAAAGATTTAAAACGAAAGCAGTCGGACTAGGTGCTTGGAAATGACTTTTAATAATAATTGTAGTCATAATAAATTCAAAAATCTAGAAATACACTTCCAAATAATGATTTTAAGAAAGGTTTAATTTTATTGAAACGAGCTGTCAACGATTAATATGCCGCACAAAAGTGCGAAAAAAAATCCACGAGGAGGCGCGCGCTCCGCAAACATCCGATACTTACTTAGCGTACCTTAAATTATTATATTATTTTCTCTTTTGTTGATGTTATAGTGTGTAGGCATATTTGTATTTATTCATATTTGTTTATTTATATGTAACAATGTAAAAAGGCTAACTTATTGCCGTAAATAAAGCCATTATTATTATTATCTCTAATCATGGCGAAACTCAATGCGCCGAGTAGATGCGCGAACTCGTTTTAGTGTATTTTTTTTATTGAAGTTTGGCTTCTGATTGTTCCTTATTCTGTGGTGCCACTACTACTCTGCTCTGTGGCTACGCTACGCTACTAGTGCTACTACTACGAACTACGTACTACGAGTCGAGTAATGGGCAATAAGCAATATGTTATGTTAAATTATTATGAGACCGAGTTACATGTCTTTGGTTGAATAATTGGAGCTGGACCTGTGTACTCTTGGGTAAATCTACTTTTTCGCAATTATTGTTGTATTTTGCTTTAGTTTCGAATTTCCGTATATTTATATTTATCTAATACTCAGGGTGTCCGTGTCCATCAGCAACATTACCTACCATGTCTACCGAGATGTACAACACCGACCCTTCCCCTTCAGAAGTTCTTGAAATGGATGGAATCTTGATAAATGATGAGTTTGCGGTATGTATTATTATATTATTGTTATTATTACTTACATTTTAATTAGTTTTTTTACTTGGGTAGTCTTACCTGTCTCCTATAACTACAAAACAATAATTAACAATTCAGTACCTAACTAACTACCTAGTAGGATCTGTCAGTCAGCGTCAGCGCCGGCCCGATAAAATTTGGCGCCCTAGTCGAATAAATTTAATGGCGTCTCTTTAACTCTTTGAAAAAAAAACTTTCGCGACAAAACAAAACGTTACTGACATTGATAATAAATACTTTATCATGTAACAAATTACTTAAAATTTTCTATTTGTTTTAATGTAAATCATAAATCACATTATAACCTACAATAATAATTACATAGGAGGTGTACCTCAATGATATCTTAACCTCTATAGATCGAGTGTTGCCGTATGCCGCCGTGCTAACCGAGTGACGCCAACATGAGAAAAGGATGGGTAGATACAAATACTCACGTGTTGGTAGAAGAGCGCGATGTTATGTAGGCAGAAAGCTCCAAATTTAACATTAGAATAAAATTTATTCTAATACAGAGAATAGCAATTCCCATTTAATGGGAATTGCTATTCAAAAATTACTTTTTTCCTTATATTTCTTTTTTAAAGCATTTAAAAAAAAAAAATCTACAACACATAACTAGTGAACCCAATATGTAAGTAATGAAGTTTAAATCTAGTAATTTCTCTCACAAGAATCCAATAAAATTAAAATAACATGATAATACATACCTACTTCTGTTTCTCGTGATAAACTTTTATTAAGATTCTATTAACTTAAGAGGTGGATTTTTTGGATTTTAATGAAATAGGAAAGGAAACAATTGATTGAAATTAATAATTTTCTGTTTTATTCTATAATATATTAATTTTTTACATTTTATGTTTTACGATTTTTTCACAAAAACATTTGCATTCTGATATAAATTTGTATTTACAAAAAAAATTTAAAACTGAAAGAATTACAAAAAATAAAGAAACAATAACTGCATAAATTTACTGTTTCATTCTATAATATATTTATTTGCAACCAGATAGGTACATCATTGACAGGCTTAATTAAATATAACTTAATTGAAGCTTCAAATTACACAAATTACGTATAGGTAGTATTAAATTAGTATAGGTAGTATTTAATGTGACGTCACATAATATGATTTTTTAAACTTAATCGTACCATATAATATTCTATTTCTTTATAAAAAACCAATAATATGCATGATAAAAAAGTTAAAATGAAAGTAAAAAAAAATATAAAGCATAAAAAGGCAAGTCAGAAAAACATTATAACTTTTTCTTAGCTGTTTCTCACCTTTAACATGGAAAAGCATGACAAAGAAATATTTTTTGACTTTTTCAAATGATTTAATAAATCTTTGAGATTTCGAATACTATGAAATTGTCTTCTATTCTTTTTTTATTCTTTATAAGACCAGAACGCCTCTCCAGTTGTTTCTGAGCCATCTTGTACATTAACATCGCTTTTTTTTCTTCTGCATGTCTTGCAAAGAGAAATCTCCGGGATATGTATCGCTCTTCTTTTTACTGCAAACATATATTTATAATAAAATATTATTTTCCTGATGATAGCTAACGCACTTACTTTTTTCTTACATTAGCGGACTCCGTATATTTGAAGAAGTTGTCCTTCGATGCTCATCATAATACTGACTTCTAAAAAAGTTTAAAACAATTAACATTATGTAGAGTTAAATATTATGTTAGTTCTAATAAAATAATGTTTTTTGTTGCCCATCATAGAATGTTTAGTATCTAATCACAGCAATAATACACTTTACCTTGAAGTCGAGGGAATTGGTTCACTGTTCAGAATAAATGTGGATTTGGATTCTAATAGATTTTTTCGTCCACAGGCGGGTTTTCTTTTTAGATCTCTTGGAAATTCGAAAACCGAGGGCACTGCATTTTTCCTTAATCTTTTTCGATCATTTAAAATTGTGTCAATATAATCTTGAAAAGGAAATGTTTACTACACAATCTAGATCCTGCCGTAACCTTAAAATCCATTCTTTTCGTCGCCAAGATCCATTGCTTCTGCAGATCCGGATTCTTTGGGAAACTGTTTCAGAAGTTGGATTAATAATTTCATGCTTTAATTTCTGCTATAAATCAGTTCAATTAAAAAATAGATCAGAAACACATTACTCACCAGTGAAATCATAGTGGCTTTCAATTTACTATAACTGGCTGTACAATTATAAGCAGCACATGAAAATACCATTTTTAGAAACTTTAAATATCTATTTTTCTGTTGAACCACTTTTGAAAACAAATAAACGTTAGTAAGTTATTGAAATTTAACGAACAATTTCACCATATTTACATGTATCCTTACGGCGATTTGCAATGTTTTGCCTACCTATTCTCCCTATCCTTTTCTAACGCATGACTTTTATCTTGGTGTCACTCATCTCTCTCTTCACTTGATCTAAGAGAGGTTAGTATATCATTGGTGTACCTACCTATACATTATGTACAGGGTGGGCAAATTTGGATGTTTCTATAGGAGATCTCGGTAACTATAAGAGCTATGGAAAAATGGATGGCACATTCTCGATCGCTTTTTTTGAGAGGAACTCAATGGTGAAAACCGGAACTCGCTATCTTCTTTTGTTTTCGAACTATAATGAAAAATACGATTTTTCACGATATCGATAAATGTCGATATCTTTCTTGGTTTTCAAGTTAGAGAAAAGATATTTGCACATTCTTCAGGCACTTTTTTGAGTAGAATGGAATGGCCTCAACAGATTTTGAATATCTTTTCTCATTTTTCGGTTATAACATAACGTTGTATTTTTTTAAATGGAAGTCATAGTGGGCCATGAACTAATTAAATAGAGTATTTTTTTCTCTTTGCAACGATATATAACGTGTGTTAAAAATTTATGAAAAGTTACATTTTTCAAAATAAATTGAATTTATATAGCCACCTGAGATTTTTTTATTTTTATTTTGACTAGTCACCTAGTGGGCGTGAATGTCATTTAGAATAGTATATGAAGACGCCTGTCAAAGCCAGTTCTCTCACATTTTTGAGTTAGAAAGTGACTGTTTTTCGCTTTGAAAGAAGTAAAATTTGGTTGATCACTAATGAAACTTTTTATATGTTATGTTAGATTGCTTTATGCAAAATAGTTACAATTCTGATATTTATATCATCTGATATTCAGAAAGAGAGACAAATCCACAAATCAATGTCAACAAATAAATATAACAATATGGTGTGGCCGTGGCCGTGACAAGTGACCGTGGTGGCCTTCAACCTCTCAAAAATAGATTTGTGGGGTTGTCTACTCTCTGGATAACGATTGAAGTATGTTTCAGATGCAATATCAGAATTGCTGTTACTTTGAATAAAGCATTCTAACATATCATACTTTTCGTAGTTTTCATAAACTAAATTTGTGATTTTGCAAGTGAAACGAGCACTTTCTAACTCAAAAACTGCGTAAACTGGCTTTGACAAGAGTTGTCGCACAATTTTCTAAATGACATTCACGCCTACTAGGTAAATAGTTGAAACGAATTTCTAAGGTACCATGATAAATTAAGTTTATTTTGAAAAATGTAACTTTTCATAAATTTTTAACGCACATGTTATATATCGTTGCAAAGAGAAAAAAATACTCTATTTAATTAGTTCATGGCCCACTATGACTTCCATTTAAAAAAATACAACTTTATGTTATAACCGAAAAATGAGAAAAGATATTCAAAATCTGTTGAGGTCATTCCATTCTACTCAAAAAAGAATGTGCCTGAAGAATGTGCAAATATCTTTTCTCTAACTTGATATCGACATTTATCGATATCGTGAAAAATCGTATTTTTCATTATAGCTCGAAAACAAAAGAAGATAGCGAGTTCCGGTTTTCACCATTAAGTTCCTCTCAAAAAAAGCGATCGAGAATGTGCCATCCATTTTTCCATAGCTCTTATAGTTACCGAGATCTCCTATAGAAACATCCAAATTTGCCCACCCTGTACCTACCTATACATTATGTACCTACGTCATAGAATTTACATTTTCATGTTCCTTTGCCTTATTATGTAATAATTTTTGCAAATGTAGAAACAAATGTCCTTTATTTACAATTTCCCTGCTTATTCCTGTTCTATTATACACAAGTGTTGATAATCCAATCCAACTAACCCTAAGTGACTTCCTAAGTCAAACTAATAGTGACAGTGAAAATAAATACTTTAATTTTAATATAATAATATTAAACAAAATACTTGAATTTTTCTAACATTATATTCTCATATATTCTCATTTTCATGCTTATTAAGAATCTGAAATAAAGTTGAGGAAAATTTCAGGCGTTGCTGAATTATGCTGAAAAGACTGACAAATGCCGAGTTTTTGTTTCAGCCATATCTTTTTTATAATTGAAAATTAATCGAATTCTTTAGCAGGGTTGCATAAGTCATCAAAAACTATTCTATTGACATAAAAAAAAAAAAATGTTAAGCCGACTAGATCCCGGGGTTTTCATAGACAACTTTTGTTTTTCTCATGGCCGCCATATTATTTTTTTATGTACATAGTTCGGTGTAAAACAAATCTCGGAAACCAAAACATTCTTTAATTCAAAATTTTTCATTCTATTTTAAATGTTTCTCTTCTTTTTTCACCGAAGTACGTCGGTATGAATGAAGTAATATGTATATTACTTTCCTTGTGTGTTTTTAATTTTTGTATAGTAAAAAATGTTGTCAAAAAGAGAATAAAATTAAAATTTTTTTTTTTCCATGTACCTAACACACATTTTCTTTCTTTGATTTTTTTTAATGGCTAATGACGTGAAAAAACAATATAGTGGCCATTAGAAAAACAATTGTTGACTATGAAAAATTTGCGATCTAGTGGGCTTTGAAAATTTTCGAAATGTCAAATTGATAGCTCTTATGACTTATGCAAGCCTACAATTTTATTGTTTATTAATTGAAATTTTTTTAAAAAATTAAGAAGATATGGCTGAAATAAGTATTATAATTTGGATTTTTCAGTTTTTCAGCATATTTCAACAGCGTCTGAAGTTTTCCCAAATTTTATTTCAGATTCTTAATAAGCATGAAATTGTGCAACGTTTCTCTAATTTAACCGACCCGGTATCTCTTATCGTTTACGAGATCATAATGATGGGTAGTACAAAAATTTTGCACCCTGTATACAATAACAATTTCTTTGAATTCTTAATTAAATAAAAAATGGTTATAGAGAAACAGCGAAAAAAAATTTTATTTAGTTCAAATTGTTATGAACTAACTAAATCGATACCGATTTTTTTTGTTAATGTAAAGTAATATTCTGTTGAAATGAAAGTAGGTATATAAAATTAGTTAGGTACTATAAAATGTTTCTTAGGATCAAGATCAAACAAATTAAATTAAATAAGTCGAAATTCCACAATCAAAGAATTTGTTTATTTTGTGTACAATTTTTGTATTTTATTAAACATTTTCGGGTTCTGTTTAATGAATGATGAACACGAAAATGCCGCCCCCAAAATTCTAGCGCCCTAGGCGGTCGCCTAGTTCGCCTATATGGACGGGCCGGCCCTGGTCACAGTAGGTACATTGTAAACTGGTTCTGCATAGAGTATTCCGCAATTTGCTACTACACTACAACTTACTTTAGTTACTTTTATTTTACTATTTATATGCAATTACCATTAATTAACTGACTAGGTTAGGTAGGTACTAAGGGCAGGGCCTGATTTACCCACAGGCTAATTTTTTTAGACTAGACCCTAGGGCTCAAGGACCGAGGAAGCACTGAGCTTGTATTTGCAACCACCGTCACTTATTTACAGAATAAAAATTCGGTAAATTTATACATCCGTGTCTCCTAAGTTTCATCAATTTTTTCGGGACCGAGGAGCGAAACAGGGGTGCTGGGTGGGTAAGAAGCTAAAAATAGCCATTGCAAAGTAAGGTCACAACTGAGGCCTCTTTGGCACTACGGTCGATTAGCTATTTTTTTCTTCACTTTCTAGGAATATCTTCGGTTTTTATTTTGAATTTTGCATTTATTTTGCATTTATATTCCAAAAATCATTGCACCAATCCCTGTGGACTGGACACGATATGTGAAAGCGGATATAGCGCCAGTACGTCTCTGCACGCTTCGAAGCACTTGACATTCTCGTGAAGTGGGTACATCCGTGATTCGCGGTATCTAATCGACGCCTCTCGTCAGGACCGCACTCTCAAAATCGGTTTTTTTTAGGCTGTTTTGTTGCCTTCCCTTTCATTTGCAAAGCAAATAAATACCTTCCTGGTGTTACTATAGGTATGTTCTCCACCCCTATATAGGTGCCATAGTGAAACTGTAGGAGCCGCGGATGTATATAATGACCAAATTTTTTAATACACTTCTGATACGCCACTGACAAGCAAGACAGAAATGGGGCGCATATTAATGATTAGACTAGGGCTGTCAGAACTCTAAATTAGGCACTGACTAAGGATTACCTCCTTCCTGTCAGTGAAATTTAGACTGATTATTAAGTACCTACCTACTTAACTTACCTATCTTAACAATGTACAATTATTAATTTCAGACTTCCGAGTTTTTCCAAGCCATTAGGGCTTTAGAACTGCCAGAGGCAGATGATAACGTGAATGATCTACCCCAAGATGAAGATACCTCCTCTGAACAGTCCGAATCCAATCCAAAAGTAGTTGTGGAATATGTGAAGGATTGGTATGTATGAATAGTTGTACATTCCCATTTATTAAGTACTAATAAAGCTGAAAACATGCATAACATAACCTATCCTAAACCTATAGAGCGTGAGCAAATGAAACCGTAATTTAGGTAGGCCCTGGAAAAATTTTCATGCCTTAGATTGGATCCTACAATGAAATCACTAGAATATATCGGAAATGTCTTACTTTCTGATTTTAGGTGGTCTGTTCAGTTGAAAATTAAAACTTATGTAACAGCCAGTATTATAATGCCTCATTTAAGCTAACGGGCAGATTTCTGTGCTCGTTTTTGAAGCTAATGTCGACGTCAACTTATTTTTATTAACATTTTTGTAATCCCATCCATTCTAAGCGAGTTATGGCTAGAAACCAAATTACAATGAGATAGGTATTATTTTTTGTATACAATGAGGGTTGGAACCCAAGAATTTTTGGAATTTTTTTAACTCTAAACTAAATAAAAACATTATTCCCGCTGTAAAGGTTAACCACAATGGATCGCTGTCTGATCCACGTGAGATTGTGGAGGAGTTTGCGGCTTATTTTCTGTCATCCTATACCTCGAAGCGCTGTACTCCGATAAGAGCAGATTCAAAACCTGTTCGCTTCAAAAATGACTGTAATTTTTTAATATAATTTCAATTATTTTCTTGTGAATTAAATAAAATATCTGATTCACACTTTAAAAAAATGTGAAAGTGAAATTTGATAATCTGTTAAGTTATTTCGTTATTATTATATATTATTGTTATTATTTAAAAAAGTACTTTGTGGTGGTTTTCTCTGATTCTTTTACACAATATGATAAAATTTATAAAATGTTTTGGCAAACATAAAATAAGATAACTTGCAATTTTTGTTTCAGTGTTCATATCAGTATCAATAGCTAATGATATATTTTGTCTACCTTAGGTCAAAGTAATGCATAATCAAAATGAATAACTTAAAACATTACTATAGGTCGTAAATTAATATAACTAATATAAATAAATAATAAATTACAATTTGTTACTGATTATTCAACAGCTTAATGATTTGTACAGCTCTTTATGATAACGACAAACCACATTGTTTTCTTTATTTATAAGACCGGTCAGAAGACATTGGGGTTATTCTGATGTTAAATGAAACAAGATTGTAGGTCAATGGGTATAAATTTATTTATAATAGTCTGTCAACTAGTTTCGGGCAAGGTCACCCATCCTCAGGACAGCTGAAAGTAAGGTGAGATGGTGTTACATGTTTTTTAAAACAATTATTAGTTTATTGTCAAAAGTTATCCTAGTACACTTACTTGTCAGCTTTACAGATTTCCAAATATTCAAATTGAGGGTGAGAATGATGGTAAAATAGCAAAAAACTTTCTTCCCACTAATTAAGGTTACAACACGTGGGGAAGATATAATGTGGACAAAGACACACTCAAACTCTCAGTTGTTTTTAGTTAAAAGATTTTTCAAAGTGGACTAATCGCATTAAAAGTTGAAGACTTACTTTACAAACATATTTGAACTTATAAAAATTACGTTATTACATATTATAAAGGCAATTTAAACGGCAGAATGTCGTGAAGCGACATTCTCCGGCGGGTGTTCAAGAACGACAAAATGGGTACGTTTTTTTTTAAATTCATATCGGACCAGACTCCTTCCTTCCTTCTCCATCTCCCCGTCAAGTTATTAGATTGAATTTGAAGGAACATTCAAATTATTATAAATTAATAATTATTACTAGTTGACAGACTATTATAAATAAATTTATACCCATTGACCTACAATCTTGTTTCATTTATCATTTTATTGGGTATACCATGGCCAACAACTATCATTTATTCTGATGTTGACTAAAGTGGGTTGAAAAGATCGTTGTTTGAAAACCGACCTTCAATTTCTTCAAAGATTATTCGGGACAGCCTGGGTCGACTGGCCAAAGATTATGGCGAGTACATTATATCATAGTAGTACAGTAACAACAATAGTATATCTGGGGATAAAAGTGTGTTACATGGTGTACCACAGGGTACAGTACTGGGACTATACTGGAAAAACGTAAATAGAGGTGTATCTTTAATATTGCGAAAAAAAATTAACGACAAATTCGCTGGCCAACAATAAACAAAACATTTTCTGTTAACGTGTGTCCGGAAATGCACCGTTTTTCATATATGTACAGGGTGTCGAAGAAATATTCTTTTTCCAGTTTTTTTTTTGACGATATCTCGGGAACCTTATGAGATACAGTAATCAATGTTTGTACATGTCATATCATTGATACAATCTACTTTTTTAATTCTACCAACTTTTTCAAATATGCCAGTGGCGGAGATTTTAAGGTTGCGTGAGTTTTTTAGTTCCAGATATATCGTCAAAAAAACTGGAAAAAGTAATCTTTTTTCGATACCCTGTATCTCGAAAACGGTACACTTCCGGACACCTGTTAATGGGAAATTATTTGTTTATTTAAGTCTAAAGAATCTCACTTTAAAATTTTCGCAATATTAAAGATACACCCTGTATACAGGTGTCCCTGAAACAACTTTACAGCTCCTCACCAAATGTTTCTCGATTGAAACTAAGTCAACTTATCTTAGTCCTAAGTTGCTTGGTTTGGCCACTAGAAGATGTCAAAGTGTCAATTCTGAAATTGTTTTTTTGATTATAATTAAAACTGAAACTGCTGAAGGGATTTTGAACAAATTTCATATGATGTTTTATGGTTTTGTAGGACAAAAAGTGCAATACTAAAATTACTCATGACGTTAAAGTGCATTGGCGTAATCATGTTTTTAGAAATTTATTAAATGATAACAAGCTGCAACATTATCTGGAACATTCAAGAACTTCGATAACATTCTAGAACTTTTCAGTACATTAACATCCCTGATTTTAAGAGAATAATCTCGAACAATCTAAAAGAGAATCTGAAACTTCCTAGAATATTCTGGTACTTCCTCGAATATTCTGGAACATTGTCTCAACATTCTATTAATATTACAGAACTTCTAAGAACATTACAGAACACTCTAAAAATTTCTAGAACATTCTGAAAAGTTACAGAGCATTCACAATATTCTCCATCATTCTAGGAATACAGTCAAACCTCGATAAGACGGACACTGAATAAGGCGGAAATCTGTCGTATCACGGAAATTTCTCCCGGTCCCGAATTAAGCTATACACATTACATGTTAACTTCCACTGCTCAAGCCGGAAACTGCGTAACGCGGAGACGGAACACGTTTTTTTAACCTTATGCACGCAATTTCACCTGCATAAGACGGAAGCGGACCGACGTCGCCACCTAAAACTCTTTACCTCGGCATGTTCTCGCGCGTCTATCCTACTCTCACTTCTCGGAATTTTTATTGCGGCAATAAAAACTGTCTGTAGGTACTTATGCACTTCCTGTTTAGTCCTGTTCGGATTCAATTTTTATTTTAGTCAATTCTAAACTCTCCAACTGTGAGCATCAAATTATTTTTAGAAGGTACAATATTCGATATTTCTGCAAATAAAAAATTCAACACTCTAACACTGAAATCTTTAGAAATCTATTTTAATAGATTTAATTATGTGTTATGAAAACAAAAAATTAGCATTAAGCTTCTCGCGGAAAAATATAAGTGTGGTAAAACACAAGTTTATGATATTTTGAAGAATAAGGACAGAATAAAATCAGATTGGCTCGAGGGAAAACATTCTATCGATGCTAAAAAAAAATGTACGTACTGTTGGGCATTTTCCGTGCTAAGCAGGTTTGTTTCCGGTTTAGACAGTTGTTGTTGTTTAAGCCGGAAACCTGTATAAGACGGAATTTATTTTCGGTCCCAGGCGTTTCCGGGTTATCCAGGTTTGACTGTATTGTAGAACTATCTTGAACATTTGAAATACATACTTCCAAAAGTTTTTAGAACAATAATTACGAACATTCTAAAACGTTGTGAAGCTTTCTAAAACATTATGAAACTTTGACCTACGTACGGGTAGGCCTACCCACCCGTAGGTGGGTAGGTTGGTAGCCAGGTGGGGGTAGGATTCAGGGTTTTTTCTTTTTGTTTTCCCTTATTCCTCCCGATTTTTCGTGACACTGACTTTATCGCAAATACAAAAACGTTATTCAATAGCCCATAGATTTTAAAACAACAAAGTATTCTTTGGTTATTTTCATACTGCGCACCATTTTTGAAGTTTTCTCAGATAATGTTGGGCCATTTGAAAATAATTGTTTATTCCTAATGATTGTGACATTGCCTGATGAAACTTCAAATATCTCATGAACATTTAGAAAAAACTAAGGAATACTTTTTTGTTCTAAAATTCGTGGTTAATTGAATAACGTTTTTGTATTTGCAATAAAGTCAGTGGCATGAAAAATCAGAAGGGAAAAGAGTAATAAACAAAAAACAAAAAAACTTGAATGTCTATGCCACTGAAAGACATGTACAAAACCTGAAATAGCCAAATTAAAGAGCTTCGTTTGCTTATCGTTCATGTCGAGTTTCATAGAAATCAAATCAGTTCAAATTTACACGAGTTATCTATAACCAAAAACTGTTACATTTTTTAAAATTTAAACATCATGCACCATCTCGAAAACGAAGCGGTTTTGGGCAATGGTATTGATTTTTTTTTTGTTTCATTGAGTTTTTATTTTATTTGTATTTCTTTCACAGGGAGTATTAGAAAGGCCCATTTGAACGAGCTAATTTCTGTGGTCGTTTTTATCCACGTCAAATTACTTTCGTTAACATTTTTGTATTATACCATACCCACTATTACAAAACTCTCTGCTAATCTATTATGTCTTCATTAATAGTTACAGAACTCTATCACCACTCAGGCTTGATAAGGGATCAGTCCTACTAACTCGAACTAATGTACAAGAGACCAAGAAAATCGATGAGAAGAAACAAATGATGAAATCAAAACAAGAATTGTCAATAAAATCAGTAGCAAGTAATGCCGGTGAGTGAAAAAAAGCTGACAATAGACAAATCGATGAGTGTGATTGATTGAATTAATTAATTTTAGCATCCTTGAAAAGGTCATCACCTTCCAAAGTTCTTCACTTTCTTCAGATAGTAAATCCGATGAAAGAAACCTCTGATATCATATCGTGCGCAGCAATTGAAAATTCTCCGAAGAGGAGGAAAGTCCATCAAAATAACCCTTCTCCTAGATCTCTTAGTGTTTCAGGTAAAGAATTATAAATAATAATAAGGGATGTGCAAAGCTTCAATGTAAATGTTGGTTTCGAACTTTCGTATAGTATGTGTAGTGTATGTTCCTGACTGATGTGGCATCCTGATGAGTCCATAATAAGGACGAAACAGTACCGTCCATGTATTTAGTTCTAGCCTTACATATGATGTGCGAAAGTTTTGTAATTCGTTCTGTAAAAGTAACTTATAGTAACAAATTGAATCCAGTGGCAGCCCGTTAGGTGAAGCAAGTGAATCTCTGCTTCACCCAATAAAATTTCCAACAAAAGGTTGTTTAAAATTATCTATCTAAAACATTTTTCTAGGATTTTCCATTTTTAATTTTCTCTTCACTGGGTTCGTATAATTATCATTATACGTACCTATAAGAATAATTTTATACTTATATTTTTTTACCTTTCAATTTACCAAGCACCGTAGCTCTGACCCTTGGCCGTATTTTAGAACTACAGATAGTAATGCGTTACATGATACTCGAGTTGAGCCAGCGCGAAGGTGAGTGCTTGAAATGAAAAATAGGAAGGGTAGTAGAAGCAGATAAAATCTTTGTGTGCTGGCTGGAGCTGAACTGCCAGGAATATTCAAAGACCCCCCCTCCCGCCTCTGCCTATTTTATTTGACATCTTTTTTTTTTTATCCAGCTTCACCTATTTTTGAGGTCATTGCCTAAATCCCAAATATTTTCAAATATTCCATTGTTGAATTGTGCTTAAAGAAAAGCAATGTTTTGTTTTGAATACATATTCATATACCTACTTACTCAAGTAAAGTCATAATTCTCATGTTTAAAAAAAATTTAAATCAACGTTTCATAAAATGTTTTGTCTTTCGTTTTTCAATTTGAAATGACAGTTGAAAATTGATTTTTTTTTTTAATTTTATGAAATAAGTTCGAAGTTTGGCTTGAAAAATTCAAGGTTCGCCCGCCCCTAATTTAGAAGTTGTTTAGAAAACCACAGAACTGTCATTTATTTACTGATGAATGTGACTGAGTTTTATTGCCGTATGATTAAGGGCGATTATACAGGTGTTTCATCAGCAGACCAACATAGCTTAAGGGTAGGTGTAGTTTTTCAAGGCGAGTCAGGGTTTTAAAATTTTTCTGAGAAAATTACCGTTTCTTCTTTCGGTTTTTTTTCTTATTTAAACTTATTTTTAGCCTGTAGATCAAGCAAATTTATTCGAAATAACTACAAAATACGCAATTTTAAAAAAATCACATTTGATTTTTCGAAAATGATTAACAAACATGCATTGAAATCCTGAAAAAACTAAAAGTTTTTATTTCATTCTTGATTCAGTTTAATGGTGCCTAGTAATTTTTTCTACCGCAATTGTAGCATTTTCATCGAAAGATGCGAGGTATTAAGTGTCATTGGTAGAGCAAATCTGCCAAATTTCATTAAATTCCATCAATTCGTTCAACAGAACTGCTCATCAAAAATTTTGGCAAAATGCATGAATCACCCTGATGTAACATCGAAACGAAGGTTTTTTTTCTCTCCAAAATTTCAAAACCAAGTCCTGAATTGCCTTGAAAAACTACATCACCTACCCTTAGCTATGTCGGTCTGCTGGTGAAACACCCTGTATATTATTTAATTTTGACATCGCAATAAATAAATAGAACATTTTGCCAGTGTTGGACTATTTAGAAATCTAATAACTTTCAAATGAAGAGAGATACAGCTTGTTTGATTTGTTTTGTTGGTTTCGATTATTTCGCTTGATTCGATTTTTCTTCTCAAAGGACCAATTGATATTTTATATATTCGATGTTTCGATTGAATGAGGTGTGTAATTACGATTGAATAAAAACGAGACTTTGATTTATGACTATATGTATTGATAAAATTAAACTGAATTCATTTAAAATATTACAATATTACCGGTGGCCGTGTCGCGACTATCGTTTTTTCGCTGGCCTGTGCCGGTCGTGTGTGTCCGTTTCTTACAAGCGTCTCTGTGCTTCTCTCCTCTCTGCTTCTCCTAGCCCAACAAGGGCTCGTTGGGTTGCATGGTTGCCAGCTTGTAGCATTTTTACAGAATCGGTATTACTAACCGCAACACAGCTTATCCAATTTAACAAACAATTTAAGTGTTGTTGAAAATGATTCTCATTTATTATCTCACATAATGAAAATCTCACATCATGTAATTAATTATTTTTGTTTCCAGGTGTGCAATATACTAGAAATGAACCTTTAGTGCTAACAGCTGAAGAAAAGTGTTTACTGGACAAAGAAGGAATAGTCTTACCCACTCATCTGCCATTGACGAAAAAACAGGAGAGCCTTTTGAAGCAAGTCCGCAGAAAAATCAGAAATAAGATCTCTGCTCAGTTCTCTCGAAAAAAGAAGAGAGAACACGTGAATTGTCTTGAAAACAAGTAAAAAAAAATTAAACCATTTTCAACAGAACGTATATTTTTGACTGATTGATTTTATTCCAGCGTCGTAACTATTTCAAAAGAAAACATGTACTTGAAGGACCAGGTCGACCGTTTAGAGAAAGAAAACGTGTTGTTGAAGGAACAGGTAAACAAATTGCAATCACTTTTCAAATTGTCTACCACAAAGGCCACTCCAGCGACATGTCTGATGGTGGTTATGGTATCTGCGTTCTTAATTTCTCTGCCAAACTTTAATCTGCAACAGCACAAAGAGCTGTTGACTGCCGAGAAAGGACAAGCGACTATTAGAAGGGCCTTGTTGGCGAGCCAGGCAACTGAAGAGGATTCTGTCAATATGGACGATTACCTTGTCTTCAATAAGGAACATGAGACCTATGAAGGTAAATATATTGGCCTGATGGATATTGACAATTTAACTGAGAATGAATTCTCAACGATCATCGAGGATTTTGATAAGAGATACTACGGGGGATATCATGATAAGAATGACTCGGTCAATGTTTCTCTATTTCGGGAACTTCTACATAATGTGGAAAGTTTCTTGAAGGATACTGATGTTTTTAATAATATGTTTGAGAAAGGTTTTCAGAGTACAAGAACAGAATTTATCGAGCCCGAGTTGGATTTTGACGACGCACCCAAGGTACAGAATTTGGACAAAAAACATGGAGCGGCAAAATCGAAGACAGTGATTTTGTCCAATTCTAACAGAAGATTATTTTGAAATTGTTGAGATGCGACGAGAGGAAGTTATTTGCACTTGGAATCGTTTGATTAATTCATGTTCACATGTATAGATATTTAATGTTTGAGTTAATTTTTCACACCTATTTAATGTTTGTTTTATTAATGTTTGTATTTTCCTAAAGTTTACTATACATTATATATAATATATTATAATGTGTACATAAGTATATATTAATATATACTGTCCCATTGTGAGTGTCTTATTGTTTTATTCCTTAGAATGTTCTCAAAAATTGGTTAACTGAACTTATTGATCTATTTTCACACATACAGGGTCCCACGACATGACCGCCATAGCCTGGGACTGTGTTGTTGGGGTGATTTCAGGTCAAAAATGTCTAATGAACATATACCCGGAATGCCATCCTAACTGAGCTAAAAGCATTTGAAATTTTAAATAAGCCCATTAATGCAGGTATTAGCTTCGGCTGTTGGTTTTGTTATTAAAAAGACCAGGTGACTGTGAATCATCACCATTTGTATTTATTGCGACAGTAAACGTCAATTAAAATAATTTTGCGTGTGTTACATTAAAATAATCTTAAAGGTATGTTTACTTTTTCGAGTGAAGAATACGCCGACATTAATTTTGTCTACCACTTCAATTCTAAGAAAAGCTAGACTATGTATGCAGCAACTGGGTGGACATTTTGAGCAACTAATTCAATAAAGCGATTTCTTTTAAATTAGTAGGGAATTCCTACTTATCTAAAATTTCAAATGCTTCTAGTTCAGTTAGGATATAGCGTTCCAGGTATATTATGTTCATCAGACATTTTTGACTTTAAATCACCCCAGCAACACAGTCCCAGGATATGGCAGTCATGTTGTGGTACATCCTGTGTGGGGGGTATTCTACAATTAATTAGGATTGGTCAGAGAGTATAAATACTTTATTGAGAAATAGTCTGTCGCCAGTTTCGGGTGTTAACCCATCTTCAGGACACCTGAAAGTGAGGTTAATGTAAAGGATGTTGAAGTAATAAATATTGGATGTTATTGTTAGTCACAGTGAAACTGACAATTCTGTGCACTCACTTGTCAACTGTACAGTGTACTAAACATTCATGAGGTTCCACAATTAAGCAGAGATGAAAGGACATATTTTTAAAAAGTTTGTGAAACATGGTTTTATTATGGAACGTAACAGTAAAAATTCCATAAAAATATAAAATTGACTAAAACATTTTTCTATGCGAAAAATGAAGCATTTAAAATTTTAAACCAAACTGAATTAAATATTCATATTTTTCGATCTGAGAAGATTTAAAATTCAATATTTCCTATAAAATTAAAATTATTTAAAAAATTACATATTTTATTGAAGAAAATAAAAGCTGTAAAGGCTGTAAAGCAGGTGAATGAAACCCCCCCCCCCCCAAATTGAGAGGTGTGCTTGCTTATAGATTTTTAACAACATTTATACCGCTTGCCCTATAAACGGCAAAGTGAATCATCGCATCAAACGGGGGACAGAGACGCGCGGAGTAAGAAATTTCATAGCCGTGCATAATAATCTGATATGGGATGCACTAACTGAGAATATTGCAGAAAAATACAGTGTTTATATGAGATAATGACATGTTATGATAAGAAAAGTACATACCCAATAAGATTATAATTTCTAAACTTCAGATGAACTATCAGAATTACAATCAGTTTCGGAATCACTATCACTGTTCTCTTCAACAACAAAACTTGAGGGTTCAACAATCAACGCGTTACTTTACAAAACTTTTCTTATGAAGACGAGTCAAGTCCAATTGCACTTTTAGCATGGTTTCTTCGTGGGCAATATCTTTCATCTACAACCAATCAATTATTTGCCCTTTTCTCCAACTTGACGTGGCAATGGCTCTAGCCGTCGACTGTGATATGGTGCATTATCCATCACCACTACAGAACCTGCTTCCAACTTTGGTATAATTGAAGCAAACCATCCTTCAAAACGCCCATATCCTCATGATAGTCTCCTGTTTTTTTTTTTTAATTCAAATATGCACCACCGTCTACAAAACCACCATCACTGCCAATGTGCGTGATTATTATAAGCGTCTTCCTTTACTGGAAGGAGCTTTCAACCCTGTTGATAAACCTTCCATGAAAGCTTGTCGACTGCTGCTGACATTAAGGTCTTGCCTTCTGAGTGTTATGGCCTTCGTTTAGCCATGTTTCGTCCATATAAAAAATCTTGCGATTCTCCATTGTGTATTGACGAATTTTTTGTAAATAGTTACGCCGCCATAAAACGATGTCAGGTTTTTCTAAAAGAACACTCTTTCGATTTCTTTTCAAATATCAGAAGTTCATAGAATGGAGAGTTCGTTTTAGCACTCGCATCGACACTTTTGGCATATCGGCGTTAGCATTAATAGCGACTGAAATTTTTGCCAAAGTTGGCAGTTTTGGCATTTTCAAAGAAAAAGGAATGCACTATCCGACGGATGCATCTTTTCGTGTCCTCGTCAAGAATGATCCTTTTTTTCTCACGCGTTTCTACTTTGGTAGTAGAGCTAGATTCTTCTTTTATAGCTTTATACACGCTACTCTCCCCCATTTTTGTTAAGCTGCTACATATTAACACTGCTTCTGTCACGGATAACTTAGGATTTCTTTCTCTTAGACCATCAAAAACGTTTTTAATTAAAATTTTCACTTCCGGTATCAGAGTGATATACGCTTGTTTTTCCTAACAACCATGTTATCGGCCATATTTTTTCTGTTTTTCAACACAATAATCACTCAAACACAAAAATCTATTTGAATTTTAAAAATTGCTCCAACACTTACTGCTTTTTACCCAACGCTTGAAACGCTACTGAAATTACTTCGACTTCTGGCAAGTGCGATAAATGCTTTTTAACAAGAAAACAGATAAGATAAGCTTATGGTTAAATCTCAGACGTACAAGAGAGTATGTGATGAGGTGTGTAGCAGTAGATTAAAGAAGACAGAGAATAAAAGTAGACTCACTGTATTTTAAGCAATAATAAAGATAAGCTTATCAGCTCTTGTAGCTCAATAATATAATCAATTTTTTGCCGGTGGTAGTTCGTACCTTGCGGCAAAATTTCTTAAAATTTAAACAATTATTCCAAATTTTACAAGCAAGCGGTTTTGCCGCTCGATAGTTAACATTTTGCACTATTTTGATGATTCACTTTGCCGTTTATAGGGCAAGCGATATAGTGACAGATCATTATCGTCGTTGAAACCAGAAAACAGTGTAACTCCATTTAAAGAAATTTTACAGGAGGCCTATAAAACTATCTGAAAAAAATGTGTATCTCCCTTAATGTGGCTCATTGTGAATTTTAGAAAATAATGTAACTCCATATTTGATATTTATTAATTATTTGGGCACAAAAGTTGAAGTCTGTTAAGCTTAGATTATTAGTCTATTAGGTCTACAGTTAAAAATTACACTGCAAGAGAACGACAGTTAAGTAGTACACTGTGAAACACTACCTGAAACCATGGAGATAAATACTTTTCGCACCGTAATGCTAACACATGGAGTTACACTTATTGCTAATATTTTAAAACAGGTATTATGAATTACAGGAATTTTCGAGGAGAAACATCATTATCCATCACTTAGATACAAACTATGACCATCAGTTGGCGCCAATAACTCAATTGTGACCAAAAGTGGAGTTACACATTTTTCTGGTTTCAACGACGTTATGTCTCCTACTGTTTTGAACTAGAACTTTTTTTGCTATTTTTTTACCTTAGTTATTGAATTTAAAATGTTTTAATTTACAAGTAAATTACAAGAAACCTTTTTTTTCAAAACCCTTGGTGAAAATGTAACTGATTTGAAGGGACAAGTTAAAAATGGATTTTTTGGTGCGATAACATTGGTATATTGGAAACGGTAAGAGATACAGGGTTGGTCAAACTTGAGAAAACTGCAGAATTTTATGCTTAATAATAACCTGAAAAAAAAAATTAGGGAAACTTCAGGTATTCCTGAAAAAACTGAAAAATCGAGATTTCTTCTTTTGGTCATATCTTTCTTATCATTGGAAATTTATTTATTTATTTATTTTTTATTTATTTATCCAACGGGAAAACCCCATACATAAATTCTTAAAATAAGAAACCAAAAAATCAAAAGATAGTGAAAGGAAAATTACAATAATAACAACAATAATATCAATCAAGCCCTGCACAGAAAGTACAAATATATGCACTATCATGTTTACATCTTTACATAATGTGATGTAGATGTTCAAACGAACAAAAAAGCATAAACAGATCCAAACAAAACCTATTCATAACGAAGCATTACTTTGGACTTTTTTTTAATACCAAAAAATGAGATTATATAGTTCGAACCATGACGAACTATCATTCAGTAACCTTGATAGTCTACCAACAATCAACTCTTTGTGACCTGGTCTAACCACAGAAATTTGAAACAACTTATGATTCTGTCTGAGAGGCCTAGGTGGAACATAAAATTCAAATCTACTCAACAGCTCAGATGAATCAACAATACCATTCAATATTTTAAATGCAAAAAGGATATCAACCATGTCTCTAGCAGATTCGAGGTTTGCGATACAGAATTCATTATATAAAGGAACAAGGTGATGATCCACCGGTGAAACCCCACTCATGCCCACTCTATATGCAGCATATCTCAAAAATCTCCTATTTAAAGATTCCAATTTCTTAATTGACCCAAGGTCCTTAGGTCGCCAAACAGTAGACGCATACATAACTACAGGATAAATGAAAGAAAAATAAAGTGTCCTAAAAGTAGAAATGTTTTTAAAGTTACATGTAAATCTCTTTATAAAATAAATCTTTTTCATACAAGATAGATAAATGTAGTTTACATGTGGTTTGAAAGATAATTTGGAATCAAATATTACACCTAAATCCTTTATAGAGTCCACCTGAGCAAGAATGCCATCATTCAAGGTATAAGGCAGAACTTCAACCAATTGGGATCGGCCAAAACGAATATGGAAACACTTTTTAATATTAATTCGAAGACCATTTTCTGAGCACCAATCCTGAAAAGCCACCAAATCCGACTGAAGCAACTGCATATCTAATGCAGATCTAATAACCTTAAATAACTTTGCATCATCGGCAAATAGTAAAATCTCACTATGATTGATGTGCCGTACCAAATCATTAATAAAAACAGAAAAAAGCAATGGTCCCAGGTGAGTACCCTGACCCACACCAGAGAGTACATCAATTGAACGAGATAAGTTATTACCCAGTTTAACATTCTGTCTACGACCACTCAAATATGAAGAGAACCACCCAAGAGAACTACCGTTAACACCATAAGCAGAAAGTTTTCTTAGCAGAAGTTCAGTATTCACCAAATCAAACGCCCTGCTTAAATCTGAATAAATGGTATCAACAACAAACCCATCATTCAAATTAGAAACCAAAAAGTCGTGATAAATTGCCAAGTTTGTCACTGTAGATTTACCCTGTAATGAATCCATGCTGCTGCGATACAATGTACCTGCTCAAATATGGCAGTACACTATTGTAAACAAGTTTGTCAAACATCTTGGCCAACACACTGTACTTATTAATTGGTCTATAGTTATTAATATCAGAGGTGTCAGCCCCCTTATGAAGAGGTGATATATAAGAGTGTTTCCATGACTCAGGGAAAAAACCCAATTTAAGTGAAGTATTATATAATTTAGTCAGCCATGGTACTATTGATTTCGAACATGATTTAATAATTTTGGCATGTATGTTATCAGGACCTGGATTACTAGTAAGATTCAATTCATCAATACACCTCTCAACATCAGATTCTGTCAATGAAAAACCGCTAAAAGAATCCAAAACTTCAAAAGATATCTGTGCATTATCAAGATCCAGGCGCTGGTACACCCTGCCAAACCTGGTAGCAAAGAGATCCAATTCATTATCGGCTAATTGTCCATCGAGATGCATAAGAGAAGGGACTGATCGACTGTTATGGAATTAACAAATTTAAAAAAGGCTTTGGAATCAGAGTTAAGAGATTCCTCAGTGGTGTCGACAAATTGTTTCTGATCTCTGCATAATAATGATTTACACCGACTCCGTTCCAACTTAAATAAAGAATAATAATAAGAAGAATTGTACTGTTTATACATTCTATGAAACCTTTTCTTATTCAATACATACAATGCCCGTGTCGGGGTTGCTAGTCCCCCATCGGGAGCCCCCCGGGTGGCGGATAGGGGAAGGTCGTCCATATAGATGACACCGGTGGTATTAGATACCTCGGGGCTGACCAAAACTAGCAAACCAGATGGTAGAGGACAAACCCACACAGCCTTGCCCGGTGCGATACCATCTTTCTGGCTTAGGCGGCGTGAAGTTGCTTTAAAGAGCTGACGTTTCGTTGCTGTGCCAGGGATTCCGGTCCTTGGGGTAAGAAACAATTAATATGCATGGATGGCGTTCCCGGGGTTAAAATTTTCCGGAGTTAAAACGACCCCCCCATTCGGATCTCCGGGCGGGGGCTAATCCAGGGGCACATTCATGCAAGAGAAAGAATAATAACACCTCCAGAATGGAAAAATTTATGGTCGACTTTTGTAATATTAGAGGTTTAAACACGAATATCAATTCAGTACATCAACATCTTAAGACAAATAAACCTCACATTCTAGCACTGTGCGAAACAAAAGTCCAAGCGTCGTCAAGCACAGTTAATTATCTCTATCCAGGATATGACTTTCATTCCCGATTTAGACGTAACTTCGGAATTGGCATTTTTGTCAGAAGTGACCTCTCCTGCCAACGTGAGGAAGACTTTGAGCCCAATGACTTTGACGTCATGTGGCTTAGGATAACAGACCGACCAACAACGAGATTTATCTGTTGTTTATACCGCCGACCACCCAGCGATACACAGTATAGGACACTTTTTTTGTCCCTCACAAAAACTGTTGAATTCATACAGATAAACTACCCCAAAGCTGAGATATCCATCTTGGGTGATTTTAATGTACATAACATCAACTGGCTGAAATACTCAAACTTCACTGACGAAGAAGGCCGTGAAGCGGAATCGTTTGCGATCAGCTGTGGTTTTACCCAGCTCGTTGATGAACCAACACGCATTCCCGATCGCGAGGGAGAATTCGCTAGCCTGTTGGATCTGTTTTTGACCACGAACCCTCAAATGTATACTATCACGGTGAAAGCCCCACTAGGTTCCTCAGATCATAAACTCGTCTCAACATCTTGTGTCCTACCAATTACTAGTGTTAAAGAAGCAAGTAAACCTCGTGTAGTCTGGCACTATAGATCTGCTAAATGGGAAGAACTCAGGGAATATTATCGAGATTTTCCATGGAGGAGTGTTTATTTCGGCTCTAATGATCCATCTGTTTGTGCTAGGGAAGTTGCTCAAGTCATCCTAACAGGCATGGAAGCCTACATTCCCTTTTCAAAAAAACAGCCCTCAAACAGCCAACCTTGGTTCAACAAAAGATGCAAGGAAGCTGTCGCCTCCAAACAACTGGCTTTTCGCCAATGGTGAGAGAGCCCCGACGGCATAAACCACCACAATTTCATCCTTGCTCGAAACAGATGCAAAGAAATAATAGATGAAACCAAGGAAACTCACAACCAAAGAATTAGGAACAAACTTCTCTCCTGCCCTAACGGTTCGAAATCTTTTTGGTCTGTAACTAAGGCAGTCAGTCAGAACTTCACCAGATCCACGATTCCACCACTTACACGGACAGACGGGACTATCTATCTACGGCTACTGAGAAGGCGAACTTGTTGGCGGGAGTCTTTTCTTCATACTCTTCCGTCGACTTTCATGGAAGAACTCCACCAATAGTCCCTTCCGTGGAGCCCAAAATGTCAGACATTGTTTTCCGACAGCGTGTCATAAAGAGCATTATGTTAGCCTTAGACCCAAACAAAGCTTCTGGGCCCGATGACGTACCTGTTATCGTACTAAAAAAATGCCCCACTGAGCTGTCATCTGTTTTCTGCCGACTTTTCAACTTGTCGTATAAAAAGGGAATATTTCCTTCTTGCTGGAAATGTGCACGGATCCAACCTATTCCCAAGAAAGGCAAAAAGACTATACCAAGTAACTATCGACCAGTGGCACTGCTTTCAGTAATATCCAAGATTATGGAGAAAAGCTATTAACCAACATCTTTTAAAATACTTGGAAGGAGCTAATATAATCATGGGATATTAACTCAGCTTGTGGCTATCTGTATGAGCAGTTATACTCTCTCTTTGATCGGTATGTGCCCAAAACTAGGAGACGAACTTCTAGCAGAAATTATCCCCCTTGGTTCACCAGGGATATAATTAATACCATTAAATTGAAAGAAAAAGCCTTTAATACGTTTAAAACAACGAAAAATCCCGAAAGTAAAGCTCTCTTCACTTTTTACAGACGCAAGATTAAGAGAGAGCTGGACATTGCATACAGGGCTTTTATAACTGAGACTGAATCTAGTATCTCACGGGAACCAAACAACTTCTGGCAGTTTGTACGATATAAGCAGAAATCAGATCATATTCCAACAACTCTGATTTATGAAGGTGACAGTGTCAGTGGAGTTCGTGATATAGTCCAAGCTTTTGCTTCTCACTTTCAATCTGCATACTCCGACCAACAGATTCCAGACACTCCTGCTTTCAACAGACTATGTACTGATATTGTAGACATAAAATCTGTTACAGTTGACGAAGTTTATGTTGCATTAAAAAGTTTGAAACCAAAGCATACAGCTGGTCCTGACGGTATACCTGCGTTTCTTGTCCGTGATTGTGCCACCATTATTTCTCAACCCTTGGCTCATATATTCAATCTGAGTCTTTCGCTTAGCACATTTCCTGATATTTGGAGAAAGTCTAAGATAATTCCAGTCTTCAAAAAGGGCGGTAGGGAATTTGTAAATAATTACAGGCCAATCGCCATAATGAACAACTTTGCTAAAGTATTTGAACGCGTTGTTTACAACAGACTCTCTCGTTCTTTATATCATAAAATCTCCCCACATCAGCATGGTTTTGTTTGTGGTAGATCCACGACTACCAACTTGTTTTGCTTAACGCAGTTTATAGCTGACTCAATCGATTCAGGCTGTCAGGTGGATGTGATTTATACAGATTTCACAAAGGCTTTTGATCGCCTCAATCACGGTATCCTTATTTCGAAGCTTCACAACCTTGGCCTCTCAGATGGTTTGCTGAAGTTTTTCACATCCTATCTGGCAGACAGAACTCAGTTCGTTCAACTCCAGGGACACAAATCCGAGGAGTTTGTAGTCAGATCTGGCGTACCACAAGGTTCTATCCTTGGCCCTCTTCTTTTTGTCCTATACATAGATGACATTTGCAACAACTTGAATGTGCCTTTTCTTATTTACGCTGATGACCTAAAACTTTTCTGTCAGATCAGGGACTCTCAAGACTGTTTTATACTGCAAGAAAACCTAGATAGAGTATTGCAGTGGAGTACGTCCAACAGCTTAGCACTCAACCCTGGTAAATGCTCTGTGATGTCCTTCACAACAAAAAGAAATGTCATATGTCATGATTATATATTGGCTGGTAATATACTCAATCGACCATCAAAGTTGACTGATCTGGGAATTGTGTTTGATCCTAAACTGTCTTTTACTCATCACATTAATGATCTTGCTTGTAAGTGTTACAAAACATTGGGATACATTATTCGGCGAGCACGTGAATTTTCTTCAAGTCGCACTATAATAATTTTATTTAATGCCTTCATATCGTCACGTGTTGCATATGCTGGTATTGTCTGGTGGCCATTCTATTCTGTGCATGTAAATAGTATTGAAAGTATTCTTCGGAGATTTCTTAAGTACCTTGCGTTTAGAGAAGATGGGCTTTACCCAGCTATTGGTTTTCCACAGACTGACCTGCTTAGGAGATTCAGTTTTGTATCCTATGCAGACCGCCACAAATTTTCTGCACTGCTTTTCTTACACGGAATACTCCACTCAAAAGTGGATTGTTCAGACATTCTACATATGCTGAATTTCAAAATCCCAAGACCAACTGCCCGAAGTCATATCTGTTTTGCTCTCCCAGCTTCAAGAACAAATGTTCACAAGTTTTCACCACTCCACGACATCTGTGGTATTTATAATGCATATTGCGATGTCTTGGACATCTTTTGCTGTTCTGTTGGGGACATTTCAGTGTGTTTATTTGAGTAGGTAGGTAGTTCGGTTACCTGTATTACTATTGTTAAAATTGATTTGTATGTTTGCACAGCTTCTGCTCACCTTAAATGTGATTTTTTTAGTTGTAGAGTCATACAGTAATTGGGGTATAACCCTGTTGTAATGACAAATTGTAAATAAATAAATAAATAAATAAAATAAATAAATAATCAGCGACCGCCAATACGGATTCCGCAAACAGAGGTCAACTGGTGACCTCCGCACTTACGTCACCGAGCGGCAGGGATGGGCGGTGTAGACAATAGCATGTAGACAATTACATTGTCTACATGTCGACTATCGTGTCGATGTAGACAACTTTTGAGAAGTTTTCTCATGTCAACAATGTCGACAATAATTATTGATATCACTTTTTGAATTATTTTAGGATGTGTTATGTATTTAACATGTTTTATAGCCTATTAGAAGTCATAAATCATGTCATAAGTGAGCACAGAATAGCCAACGATCCATAATTAGGAGAAGAAAAAGAATAATCGGAAAGAAAAACACTGTTTTGTATGAAAGTTTGAAGTTAGGTTAATAGAATCACGAATAAAATTTTATTCTGCCTTCAGGTTTTTTTCAATATACAGTATACCTACCTAACCTATTTTAAAACATACCTAATGCTTTAAAACCTAAAAAATTATAAAACTTCCAAATTTATGGAGATTATTCCTGTCGATTTATCAGCACTTGCAGAATTTTTAATTTGCTAAAGTCACTATTTTTCTTGCGACTACTCATTTCACAAACAATCATTTAATATTATTAATATTAATAATTAAAAAAAAAACACAAATTAGCTTCATATTGTCAGTGTCAAGTGTCATCAATGTCACAACCGTGTATTTTGTTTTCATTGTCGACACAAAGACGACATAGTTTACATTGCTGGCATTGTTTACACATTGATGACATAGTTGACACATACGGTGTCGACAATCAAAGTCGACGTGTCGACGCCCATCCCTGCCGAGCGGTGGAACAGCGCAATCGAGCACCATGGGGAGTCTCGAGGGGTTGCGCTTGATATTTCTAGAGCTTTCGACCGTGTTTGGCATGATGGACTGTTGGCAAAACTGCAGGCCTATGGCATGCCCGAGAAATTCTGCTTGTGGATTGCGAGTTATCTCGGAGATCGTTCATTGCAGGTGGCAGTCGATGGAGTTCTTTCGGAGACCTTTTCCATCAATGCCGGTATGCCTCAGGGATCCATCTTATCTCCGACTCTCTTTCTAATATTTATAAACGACTTGCTTGAAACAACAAGAAATCCAATATACAGTTTTGCCGACGACAGTACCCTCGTATCTTCTTATACGTTAGATGCGTGAACATCTGCCATCGACTCGCAGGGAGCAAGAAGTTGCCATACTTAACAATGACTTGCAAGACATTCTAACTTGGGGCGATAGAAACCAAGTCCAATTTAATGCTGGAAAAACCCAAGCAGCCATCTTCTCCAAAAAGACCAACGTTTTGGAGTCAGATATGATGATGGCGGGACACTCTCTTAACCCAGTGTCATCTCTGTTTACTTGGAGTGAGCCTTGGAGCGAACATGTCTTGGCATGATCATGTTGCAGGTCTGGCGAAGAGTGCTTCTCAAAAACTTGAAACACTCTTCCGCACTAGGAAATTTTATACACCACAACAGCTTCTCCTCTTATACAAGGCTCAAATCCGACCATCCTTGGAGTACTGCTCACATATTTGGAGCTCAGCTCCTAAACATACGCTGAGACTACTCGACTCTATTCAGAAAAGAGCCATCTGCTTGATTGGGGACCCAGATTTGACAAAGAATTTAGACACTCTCGAACATCGAAGAAGAGTTAGCTGACCTGAGTCTGTTCTACAGATATTTTAATGGAAAGTGTTCAAAAGATGTGGCTCGCTTGATCCCACCAAGATCAAGACCGGGCAGAAATACACGCCGAGCCGCAGACGCTCATCCGTATCAGGTTCAGCTCGTTACACCTCGTACCACTCTATTTCAGACTTCTTTTATGTACAGAACCGCATCACTTTGGAATAGCATTCCAAAGGGCGTGTTTCCCGAAGTATACAACCTACAGAGATTCAAGGTCAATGTGAATCGATATCTCCGCTCATGCACCGCTCCCAGAGCGTCATAGGGATTTCCCTGCAGTGCATGTGCATTTTCAATAATAATAAAAAAAAAAAACAGCAGATTTCAGTTCATTAGAATACCAATGAGGAAAAGACCTAGATTTTACAAAGAACATAGGAACATATTTTTCAACAAGATCAGAGAACTTAGAATTCACTTCGTTAACAAATTTATTAAGTTCAGATTCACATATGTAATTGATGACGGAAAATTAATATCTCTTAATCCTATTTCAATTTCATGAAAATTGGATCTATTAAAGTCAAATAGTTTTTCTTTAACAATATGTAACTCAAAATGTGGCACAAAAAATTCCATTGCCAAAGGGAGATGAGAATCGCACTCAAAAATGAATTCATCACTACAATTCACAACTGTTTCCTTGATGTTGGTGAAGCATAGATCAAGAATATTTCCACAACTATTTTTTAAGTGATTACATTGAAATAAATTATAGAGTTCACACCAAACATTGAGCAACTGTGATGCTTCCCTCACATCCACATGATTAGAGAATCCTGTTGATAAAGAATAATTCTGAGACATTGACCATGTACATCCTGGTACATTAAAATCGCCCACGAAGAAGAGTTTTGAACACCCATCATCCATTATCAAGTCACAAAGAGTATCCTGCACCGCAGTTAAGAAATTTTCATAATATTCAGAAGTCTAATATGGTGCAACATAGCATGCACCGACAATGAAATAACTATTAGTAGAAAACACTTTTATAAATAACAATTCAAATGAATTATCCACTATCGGAACTTTTACAAATTTAAACTTCTTATTAATAGCTATCAATACTCCTCCACCATCACACTTCTGGCTAGTAAATATGGATCTGTCACAGCGCACTACATTATAATTATTCAAGCCTAGTTCAGAGTCGCAAATGTCCTCGTTAAGCCAGGTCTCTGTTAGTATTATAAAGTCATAGTCTTTCAAAATACCAATCCTTCCCCTAAAAGTCTCCAGTCGACTCCTAATACTCCTCACATTTTGATACAGCACATTAACAGGTACAGAGCCAAGCAACTCCTATGGAGCAGATGAAGTAGACACAATCCGATTCTTCCCAATAGTGGGAACACCCCTAATGTATCTGATAAACAAACCTTCTTCTCCTTCTTGTTTTCTTTTCTAAATTCATCTAAAATTTTGAGACGATAATCTCTCTGACGCTTAGTCAGGTCCCCAGTAATAACCAGTTTACCATCGCCAATCTCCCTCTTGTGCTGATAAATCCAGTGAACATTTTCCCTAGAGGGTAAGGTAACCCTAAGAAATTAATACATAATTTTTTGTAGGCTAACATAAGTCGGCAAGAGCTACCCATCCGTCATTTCAAAGCCGACTAGAACCAAGAGTTTTCATAGTATACTTTTGTTTCTCTTTAAGCCCTTGTCGATATAAAAAAATAGAAACCAAAAATTCTACATTAAAAAAAATTATCCAAATTTTTATTCTTCTTTCGAAAAATAAGACAACTTTTTATACCAAATATCATGTCCGCAAGGCAAGGTATCAAACCGCAAGGCAAGTGTTGATGTAATTGAATGAATTTTTTTTCGTTTTTTAGAACCAATTTTTTTTAGTTTTTTTAATTTTATTAATTTTTGGTTTGGCAGCCATAAGAAAAACAAAAGTTGACTACGAAAATTCTGGCATCTAGTCGCCTTTGAAAATTTTTATTATCTCTTAAGCCCCCTAGCAGCAATTTTAGAAGCTCAAAATCATTTTCCAACGAATTCTTAGGATCACATTTCTTGAAAAAAAATTTTTCCTGAGACTGTACGATGCTTAGTCTCTGAGATATTCCTTATTAATTACTCACCAGTCTCACCTGGTACTGGAGGTTAATGCAAGAAGCAAATGTTTTCCCCTCAATTGGAGGGATCAAGAGGGTCAACCTGTTTTGCAACCCTCGTTCTTCCCACTCGCGCATCGATTCTCTGTGAACAAAATATTAAAAAGTGTGTCGTCATGAGAAAGAAATTTATAATCAATTTCGACTGAATATCTTAGAAAGCAATGGAAATCTTAAAAAAAAAATTCTTTTAAAATTTAACTTTG
Source organism: Malachius bipustulatus (assembly GCA_910589415.1). Lineage (NCBI taxonomy): Eukaryota > Metazoa > Arthropoda > Insecta > Coleoptera > Melyridae > Malachius > Malachius bipustulatus. The sequence goes on from OU342639.1 coordinate 5,998,866, forward strand.
ACACATTGTCGGGTCTAGAGATTACCTAATTTAATTTTTGTTACTTGTTTCCTATTTAAGAATAAATTAAAAATCAAAATATCAAACACAGAAAATTATTTATATCTTCCGATTTTAAACAGTTAAATGGAGCTATGTATTATTGTATTACTGTCACCATAGGCGACAAACCCTGTAGAAGTGTTTTAAATGAATACTCAGGCAATAGCTATCGAAACCCGGTCGTGCCAGCACATCGAAAACTTAATTACAGGTACACACTCAATCTGGTAAGTAGTCTGCACATCTCGCCCCTCTCCGTAGTTGCTGTGTCATTGTACAAATTATGTGAGTAACATATTACATTAAAAGAAAGTGTAATAATAAAAGAAACAGAAAGGAAAAAATATTTTCAAAAAAATACTGACAGTATATATAATTTTATTGGTTTGAGTTTAACAGTTTTACATGTTATAGAACTAAAATTTTGAAATATTAGAATAAAATTGAACTGACTCAAAGAAAGGAAACTAAATCAATTTAAATTGAACATTCAAACAAAGAAACACTCAACAAAAAGTGTAAATAAAAAAAGTTGAATTTTGAAGTCTGCCGAGTTCGATGGAGGACTGAGCGAGAGCTAGGATAAGAAAACACTATCTACTAACATTATATATTTTATAATAGCACAAAAGAAAATGAAAATGATACCCCAGCGATTGCGAGCAGTAGTGCAAGACTTGTTAAAGACTTGGACTTCTCTGTTTCGTTTTCTTGGGATAAAACTAAAAAGCAGAGTAGATCAATGTTTATTGGAGATCAACAAAAGCGGATTATTAAATTACAAATTCAACGCAGACAGACACACGCACACGCATCGGCTCGCGGCACATTCACCATTCATCATATTATCAAAAAATTTACATTCAAATTTTGAAGTTAATTAGGTAGTAAATTAAGAAATTAATTAGGTAGTAAATAAATTAAACTGTCGTGTAAATTTAAACCATATGCATCTCTCATATTATTCAACATGACACTAATCAGTAGGTAGTAGTAATAGTATTAATAATAATAATCATCTAATATATAAACAAAAGTGCAACACTTCAGCTGGAAAAGGAATAAAACCTTTACTATTACGAAACAATAAAACGTCCACTAAAAAAATGAACGACTGAGTACCAAGATGAAGAGCGAGGATTAAATGTGTAACCATTTACTAATCTGATTTATTTATATATACACAGGTAGGTGTAGGTATAAATATTAATAAATTAGGTACCAGCCTACTTCAGGTTTATGAATAATTTACATTAATTGAAAGGCCTTTCGTGTTTAAAAAAATATTTAAAATTTTTAAAACAATCACACTGGTGGTAGGTATTATTATTAGTATATATTAAATATAAAAATTATCATTACTTTCCTTTTTGGTTTAAAATTTATTGAAAAACGATGCAAACAAAAAATATAAAATTTTATAAAAACCGGGGTGAATTGATCAATGAATGAATGAATGAGTGAATAAATTAACAACAAAACAAATTTGTATAATAAATTACACTGTATAACCTGCAAAATGGTGCGACAGGAACCACTTGGCAAAGAGAAATAAAAATTATTTTAGAAGATATGTTGATATCAAAGATGGCCGTTAAATACGCAAATACGCCAAATGAATTTTCGTTGTTGGTAACATTTGATTTAGCTATTAGCATGAGAAAATGTAATTTTTTGAATTCTGTGAAAAATGAAACGAGTTGTTTTGGGTATGACGTCTCTCTCAGAATTGGGTTCAGGATATGCAAATACCAAACGTAAAATATAGCAGGGGATGTTTCTTCATTGTTGACAATCTCAAGTTACATTTTTCTGAAAATACACTTTTCACAGGTAATTCTATTGTTAATAAACAATACAGTCAACTACATGGTTAAATTGAAGAGAGACACTAAAAAATTCCAAGTTCCTGCTGGCAAAAGCTTAAAAGGTGCAAAGATTTTGAAAACTTATCTGATAAACAAGAGGAAAAAAATTGATTTATGGAAATCTCAGATACAGATTCAGAGTGGCATATCAATTATCTCCTTTATCGATAAAAGATTTTAATTTTAAACACCTCAAGAATGAAGTCCATGAAATTGAGATATTCACTCTACAAGCAAGTTTCATGGATAAGCTCCAAAAATGTTTGAAATGAAAGCTGGAAGTTTGGCTCAGTAAATCAAATAATTATATTCTTAGCTAAGAAGTTCTTTTAGTGTATTTGTTTTTTGTTTTCTGTTTCTAAACGCTCAATTTTACAGAATTCTATAATTCAGCAGTCACTGCAAGTGACAAGACGGTTTAAAAAGCAAAACAAAACCACAATAAAAAAATGGACAAACTAGTGGCGTTTTACATTTTCGTTCCACACAATATAGCAGTTAAAGGTGTAATGACACGTTTATGTTTGATGTTCAATGTTCATAATACATAATAATTAATTATCAACATTAATTAAGTAATACAGAGAAAGGCAGTTGTATTTACACCTTGATAATAAAATGTACACTGTTCAATTGAGTCAGTTTGATAGTATTTCATTTGCATTTGAGACAATTTATTTATTAATTCAGTTGAGACAATTTATATTTCCCACCATCCTATTAGTTAAACTTGAAAAACTCGGCCAGCCTTACTCGCAACAGATTAACCAGGAAACTTCAATAAGTACCCAATACTGTGGATATAAAATAATTTTAACGTTACGATCAAATTTCTAGAACACACTTTATAACCTACTTACACAAGTCAAAATTAAACATAATAATAATAATATAATAGTAATAATAATACAGAATATTTGGTGAATAATAATAATAATAATAATAATAATAGTAATAATAAATAGCAACATTTAATGATAAAATGAAAAACACACAAAAAAATAATCCAGCGGGCATGCAAACAAAGCCCCGTCAGTATATTTATTGCTGCGCTCATTTGAAGCCTCTTACCATATTATTAATTATTGTTTTGTAAAAAAATTCCAAGTTCAAAGCTGGTTTAATGGGCTAGAGCTAGAATGTGCTGATTATCAGTGAGGGCATTTACTTGACCGCTAGATCACTACAAAGTATGTATGTAATAAAATGTTAGCAAAATAAACTATACAGAACCGACCAACGAGTAAGGCTTCTGTATGCACTCAACAGATATGGTATGACTTACAAGTATTATCTTAATATTAAATCAAGACTAACTTATCTAGAAAGTATTTAACTATTGAAATTACAATGTAACAAGTCGACATTGGTCTCCCTTTACACATACAAGTCAATTTAATGTAGCCGCACTGCTGTGGCCGCAAGGCAGCAGCGTTAGATGCTGATCCGTCTCACTATATTGTAGTCATTTACTGCGTGCATTTTTCTTCTTCTTCCTTTTAAAGAAGCAGCAACATCTGGAAAGTATCCCACATCTTGAAAACAATAAACAATGCCAAACAGTACTTTATTGTGTCACATTTATGTTTATACTTAAACTTTAATGGCAGCCAAGAAACATTATTTTAAATTTTTATGACACCCCAAACATAATTTACTGCAGGCCTTAATTCAGCAGAAAAGGATTATCAATAATTGTCCAAAGATTAGGGAGTATTTACATTATGGTTTCACGGATCTATTAAAAACTTTTCTTTTTATCAGTACCTACTCATAAAATTTTCACATAATTTTACTAGTCACCATATTCTAACTATAAACTATACAGTGCCATCTAAAAAATACGCATCATATGGGATTTTTTTTATTTGTAACATAAAAAAAAATATGCACAAAGTTTATGCATGCTCTAAAACTCATTTGACACATACTTATTTTAAGTTACGATACACAGCTCAGCATACAAGGTAGGACAAAAAATGTAAAAATTCTATAAGAGTGTATACCCTTGTTTGTGAAGATATTGAAAAAAATTATGGGAAAATTTAATTTGTAGATTTTTTTTTTGTTTTTGATTTTCTTTAGTTATTTAAGGACATTAAATTTCAATTAAAATAAAATCTTGGCAAAACTCAATCGAAAATCTTATTAAAACCACAAAAAACTTGTGACAAACAAAATCCGATAAAAATGAAAAAAAAAATTAAAAAATTCAAATAAAAGATACAAATTCACATCGGACATTAAATTTTAATTTTAAACAACTTTTTCCCAGACATTTTTTTAATATCTTCACAAACCTACCTACTTTACTCTTGTAAAATGTTTACATTTTTCGTCCTACCCTGAATCCTACGCATCGTAATTTAAATAAGTTTTTTTTCTCAATTTTACAAATAAGAAATATTCCCATATGGTGCGTACTTTTCGGATGGCACTGTATTAATGATTAACGTGAAATAAAGGCCCAAGGAGAGTCACTTTATCTTTTACCAAATTCACTAAGTTTCCTCAATTATTTTAACTGCATAAACTAACTCTTGGACACTTATTGTACCATATGTCTGCATTCCGCATGTATGTATTTCCAAATTTGTACGACCTGGCACTTGGCAGTACCTCGAAAATAATTAAAAAATAAATGGAAGTATTGTATAAGGTGTTTCTAAATGGAGTACCATAAATTGGAGGACTTGTAGATAAAGTTAAAAAAATACGAAAATGTAGGAAATTTTTTTTTCGAAAAGGCTTTATTGATGAGAAAATTGCAAATATCTCAAAAACGGACGCCGCTGGGCAAATTAAACAAGTATGGCTTTTTTATTGTAAAAAGACCGTTGATTCAGAAAAAAGTAATAAGACATCAAAAAACCTAGCCCTTACTTTTTTAAAGAGTGAAAAGTGTCAAACGACCCCTGTTTCTACGCCACTGGCTTATTGAAATAAACCGAAAATTTGTCTGATAATTGCTCTTTATAACTTGTTGTTACACACAAAAAATTGTCTCAGTTGGGTTATTGTTTCAACAAATATTAACAAAAGAGTGGTCTGTCGGTCGACTCTTTAACACCCTGTATCTCATCAATAAAGCCTTTTCGAAAAAAAATTTTCCTACATTTTCGTATTTTTTTAACTTTATCTACAAGTCCTCCAATTTATGGTACTCCATTTAGAAACACCTTGTATACTTACAGCTTTTATGTATTAATCTGGGAAATAAATAGTAAAGAAAGCCAGGTTCAGGTAAATACCCAATACCCATATTATTTCAGTAAAGAATTTGTTTTCATTCTCAAGCTGGCAACGTCGCTTATACAGTGAGTTTCTTTATCAATGCAACACAGGGATTTACATGTAAAAACTTTACCTCGTGTTAATGGTTTTCCTGGAGTAAATTTATGAAATTTTTTCTCCCTGGATTGTAATAGACATTATTCTACACGACTTTTTGAAGGTCTGGTGCCAGTGGAAGCAATACTTTTTTAAGTAACATGAAAAAAGTGTATTTCTAATTTCTAATGATTTTCAAAACTAGTTAGCTGATGTGTTTGTTCATACTGACATCTTACAAATCTCTGACATTTCAATAATACATTTTAAATCTTGAACTAAGACTACTTTTTTTATAATTATTGCTAAAATTACGAGAAGAGGACAAGATTAATTAGACAAGAAGTATAAAAATCTAAGTAAATGTTCAAACTATCGTTCAAACTGTAAAAATTTCAGAGATTTGATAGACGTCAGTGATCAAACACATCAGCTAACTAGTTTTGAAAATGAGTAAAAATCATTGCACTTTTTTCGTTTTAATTGAAAAAGTATTGCTTCCATTGGCATCAGACCTTCAAAATGTTGTATTACGATCCAGCGAGAAAAAATTTCATAAATTTACTTCAGCGGAACACCGTTAACACGAGGTAAAGTTTTTACATGTAAATCCCTGTGTTGCATAGAATTACGACATTAAGATGAAAGACATAGATTGTTTCCTCGCAAATGTTTTCTTATTATTTACCTTAAGTAGTTATAATTAATTATTATTCTTGTAAGGTAATAATATTATAATGAGGTATCACACTCGCGAACAATTCTAGATTCGTATTTGTTTGTTTACCTTCTCAATTTTTATGATAACTCAGCCTGTCATGGAAATGTCACCTTTGAGACAATTCTAGTGACATGACAGGAATGACACATTGGCCGACCAGTGTAAGAGAGTAACTGACAGTTCTACTAAATACCAGAATGGTTCCGCATTTTAAGCATGTTCGAGACTGTGTGGAGCTCTCCGTGAGCTATTAGACATTTCTAGGCTCCACGGCTAAAGGGTATAAAAGAGAAGCTGTCGGCACTCTAGTCAGTCAGTCGTATTTTGGATGTGAATGAGATCTGAAGTATCACAGAGTGAGGAAGACACAGAGTAGTTAGTTGTAGCCAGTAGTATTGTTTAGTGAGAAGTGATAGTGAAGTAGAAAACTGAGTAAAGTGACAAGTGGTGAAAGAGCATTACAGCAGGTATTATAAAGGCTCATTAAGTTAATGGGCAGATTTCTGTGCCCGTTTCTGAAGAACGTGTCCAGTCTAAGTGGAAATTTTTTAAATTTATCTATTCTTGACACGAATGTAATTAGAAAAATGTTAATAAAAGTCATTTGACGTCGATATTAGGTTCAAAAAGCACCCAAACAAGCCTTTATAATATTGCATGGCTGTTAGTTGTGTAATATCTGCGTGGAAATAAGAGGAGAGCTGATTATTGAGATTTAGAAGTTATAAGTTTATAAGATTATATTTGTGTTGAAGAATAAAGAATTTTTTAAACATATTGAGGTGTGTTATTTCAAGAAATCCTCCTGAAACAGTGGAAGATCAAAATTAACAATAAACAAATCCCTTATTTATATGAGACGAATATAATAATTGATAATGTAATTATTTAGACATAATTCCTTTGGAAATACAGGCAATAGAATCTCATTGAAATTGTGCAGAAAAATTGTAGGGAGAACCAGGAACAGCCTTGTTGTGATAGTGCAGTCATAAAAATAGAAAACCATTCTCATGAACCGAAAAATTTTCTCTAGTCTACCTGGATTTGGAATGGTCGAGGTGAACCTTATTTATAGTCGGCTCGATCATCGGACATGGACCGCCCTGGGTTATTTTTATTGAGGCCACTTTAAAGCAATTCCTTTGCTGCTTTGTAGACTAAGAAGCTTTTGTAATATTTACGTACCTAATAAAATATTATTCTTGTAGAAAAAAATTCAATTATTTGAAACAAAGCAGCTTTTCAAAAGTCATGGAGGAAGGAAGTAGTCTTCAAATGAATCAAGGAAATAATCCTTTGAATTTTTACATGTGTTTGATAAACACCATGCACAGTTCAAAAATAATAAAACAAATCGGTAATTTTCCAAAATAAATAGAAATACATACATACATAAGAATGAATAATTATTATGGTGTTCTGTATTATGGAATAACATGTACTTTCAAATTGTTCCAGAGAGTCAGGGGTAGGGGTAGGTATTCAATTTCAATACTCACTTGGTCTCATCTACAAGTTCGATTTCTTGTGGTAGAGTAATCGGTGTATTGCTGTGCCCGGCAGTCGGATCGTCGGCATTCAGCTCTCCATTTGTGGAGCTCACCACCTGTACAGAGCCGTGACGATCGGCTGGTGTCAGATTTCCAAGTGTGCTCTGTTTGGACGCCTCCGGCCATGCGTTCACCTTACTCGTTGCCTGAAATGTAAATTAATACTTTCAATTGAATAGAACACAGAATTTCATAAAATAAATCAAATCAAATGTGCTTGATAGTACCTAAAATAAGTCATACTTAGCAGATGTTAAGTTAGTCTATACATACATACATACATACTGTAATGTACCACCCCCAGGGCAAGCATTGGACACAAAAGCAAACACAAAAGCCAAGGCAAACAGAGAGTAAGACGATTGAAATGACTCAAGCAGGTCCTTTTTAAAACAGCTGCAAGAACAGCATTGGAAGGTCTAAATAAATAAATGTAAATTAACTAATAGGAAATTAATTAAGGTAATTTAAGATTTCATTGTGGGGAATGAACTGATATCCAGTTTGAAACATATATGAAATAGTGATATCATTTGATTCTTTAATCTTAAAGGAAGTAATTTTGATCACACAGGTATTTCTTGACTCCTGAGCTTTTGCATACCCTATCCGAGAACCGAGGGTGGCTACAAGAAGAAACGACTTAACGAGGTAGGGTCCTGGCCGCTTTTTCTAGACGATCAACGGGGGTAGGGGGGTGGTTGTTACAATACATACATACATGGAAACTTGAAAAAAACAAATAAAAAAATGTTTGAAAAAAAAATTCAAAGAATGTGATATTTCAGTTCTCATGTTCTCATTTACCTTTACCACTGCCAGCATTAATTCTGACAAGGAAAAGCTCGGCAGCAAAATGATTCAATAAAATAAAATTTCCAAGAAAGAAGCTGAGTTTCTCAAATAAAGTTAACAAAAATGGTTTGATCAAAGTGATATAAAAAATGCAAGGATAAACAAGAAAAGAGAGAGAGAGAGAGAGAGAGAGAGAGAGAGAGAGAGAGAGAGAGAGAGAGAGAGAGAGAGAGAGAGAGAGAGAGAGAGAGAGAGAGAACACAAGAGAACACAGAATTATTCTTACCTTGCTTGCAGCATTATGACGTTCTCGGTTTGGAGACACAACCACTTCGTGAGCCGTTGTCTGTAAGGACCCAACTGGAGTACTCTGGTTCAAAAAAGAATACAAATTAAATATCCTTACAGGTAGCAGTGTATTACTTGGGGCCGATCTTTTTACTCTTATATAAACATCCTTGGAATTTATCTGTCCCATAAGCAGAAAACCGTTTAACCAAAAAGTAGCTTTCAGGTTGAGTTTAGGGCTGTATATTTCTTACAAATTCATTAAACGTGTTATCAGATATTTTTCACAACATTAAAGATCCACCCTGTCGGTATCTTTATAGCGTTTACATTTATTTTTTGCAATTTTGCAATATTTGCAATTTTTTGTCCTTATAGTCCCTAAAGATAAAAAGTGGCATTTTACTCTTCAATACAATTGAATCGGTTAGAATTAAAAGGCACCAACTCCACTTTTCAACATTTTTCACTTTATGGTGGATTCCTGTGTAAAAACCTGCATAGAATCGTTTGGCAATGAAAGCAAATAAGTCCCGTATGCACTGAAGGCAATAAACTGTTAAATTTATAAATTTCCCTGCTTTTGACATCGGGAAGGTTCCCATAAATCACCACAAAGTAGATGCAATCCGACAACTGCTGAAGTACGTCCCAAAAAAGGGAAAAAATCCCTAAAGTTCTACAAAGCTTACCTATCATGGCCGACGGCTAATACTGCAGAACATATGAAGTGCCCTATTGAACTTATATTGCTTATCAAATATAAACTATAAACTACAAATAACTTTGTAACTTTATAAATACAAAAATGTATAAATAAAATGACAGTATTAATAATGTTTTTCTTCATTATTTGCAAATTGGAGTTAAAAGGAACTAACTCCACAAGAGTTTTTTGGGAAAATTTTGAAAAACTTATTTTCCACACAAAATTTTATTTTTCATTGAGTAAGTATTATAAATTAGCTATCGCATCGCTGAATTCGGATACAATTTGACAGCATTTTAAGAAACAAAACGTTTTTTCATTTCCTGAACAATTAACCTTGGTGGAGTTAGTGCCTTTTAATTCTAACTGATTCAATTATTAGAGACTAACGGCGACACATTTCTCCTGAAAGTGCAAAAAATAACCTTTTGATAAAAGGGACTTTATGAGAGAGTAAAAAGATCGGCCCTTAGACAATCATTAGGACAATAATAATTAATGATTATAGAAACTAAGTGTTGCCAAACCTAATAGACACGACAATTATTTTATTTTATGAGTGCAATTATTACAAGAAAGCAGTGCCAGTGCAGTAGCCTTTACCAAATCACTTGGCTTGTTCTTTACCTTGGCAGACTTTGTCTTAACAACATTTGACGGAGGAGCATGCCTTAATTGTTGCAATACATATAAATTTGTGGGCTATGCACACCAAAACAAATAGACATAATAAATATAAAAAAATTAAAAACAAATAAAGTTTCATGTGTTATTTGAATCGTTCAATTTTTATTTTTTTTAATTATTCTTCAATATAGTCAGAAGAGAGGAAAAGAAAACATCAAATAATTATTATGATGCATAAAAAATTATAACAAAAATTAATTCCACATGACAAAGACATATAACTCATAGATGCTTTGTTTTCATCCTAACAATAATTGTATCATATTTTCATTAATAATATCAAATCAAACTAGACTAGTTTTTCTTACCATGGTCTTTCCAGTCCAGTCAAACTCCCCGTCATCCGTGTAGCCTTTCCTGTTAAACAGCCCAGTGAAAAGGCCCCTGAGATATTCATAATCGGGAGTTTCAAAGAAATCTAATCGCCTGACGTAGCGCAGGTAAGTGGCCATTTCTTCTGGATGGCCTTCGCAGAGCACATCAATGTTGGTCGCTCTTTTCGTATCACCTACAATAATAACAATAAGGAGAAAACAGAAGAAAACCCTCTTGCGAATTAATCTCATAAATAGTGTATGCGTTGTATTAGGCGTTGATTCCATTATGAATATTATCGCCACTTTGGAAATTGGGTTGTTGAAATTGTTCAAGGTCATATCATATTAGCGTAGTTGGTTACTGTGAAAATTTCAGTTCAATTCGTTTGAAAATGCGCTCCTTAATGATTAGCATGCCACTCGCTAACTAATAATAAAAACACCAGTTTTTTGGCACAAGAACATACTTTGGAATATGCCTTCCCGTTCTATTAATTTGACTAACAAGTTTTGTGTATGCAATAATTGGTTTAAAAAATAACACTTTTTTTACAAAAATTCAAACGGCCGCCATTTTGAAACGGCTGGAGCGATTTTGCTTAAGTGCAATATCAAACCACTTCCTGCGGATATCTCTTACTCCCGCAAATATTTCAGTCCCCCTAGATTGGAAACTACGACCTAAAATCGAGTGACAAGAACGGAGTTTTTCGAATTTTACTCTATTCTCGAAAACTTAGGAAGATGGAATTTTTTGGTTTTGATTTTTGAAATTCCACAACACCATATCACATCATAGTATGTTGTTGATTTTTCCACGAGTTTTGAACATCCTGTATACAGGGTTTCAGAAAATATAGTAGGTAAAGCTTGGATTGTTTGGCCAAAAATAATGGGACTTCCATCATGATGTCATTTTTCACAAACAAATAATATTCAATTCAACAAACTTTTATGCGTAGATGTAAGAAATAACAACATTCTTCAATGTGCTGTGCACCTTTTCCCATCACTCCGTATACATATATCCTATACACATGTAGGAGATGGGGAAATAATTAGCTTAATAATAGTAATAATAGTCCTCCCCAAGTCAAAGATATAATAAATCAAAGTTGGCTCACCTATTTTCTGGTATCTTTCCTTGAGAGTATCAGCCTTGAGACCTTGCCAGGGTAGCGAGCCCCTGAGAAAGTACATAAACATATGACCGAGGGCTTCTAAATCATCTCGCCTGGACTGCTCCTTCCCCAGATGCGTGTTAATGGACATGTAACGTGCAGTTCCCGTTAGAGACTTGTGCTCTCTGTATGGAATGTGCTTATTAGTCTCTAGTTCTATGTACTCCTTGGCTAGACCGAAATCTATTAAGAAAAAAAACCAAGAGATTGACAAAACAATTCCAGTTATCAAAAATTTAGCAGCACTCTTACCAATTATGTGGATGATTTTTTCGCGTTTTGTACTGCTACGTCCGATGAGAAAGTTTTCAGGTTTCACATCTCTATAAATTAAGTGACGACCGTGAACGTACTCAATCCGATGCAACTTGGAGAGAATAGCACAGGTTAGTATTAAAACATAAGATAGGACTTACTTGCTCGCTCGGAGTGTGATAAATAAATGTGCACTCACCAATTGAATTGCAATCATCAGTACAGTCTTTAATGAAAATTTCCGTTCACACATATCAAACAGGTCTTCCAGACTGGGACCTAATAGTTCCATTACTAGAGCATTGTACTTCCCGCAAGGTCCAAAATAATACACTTCAGGAATACCTTCTATAAACAAAAATTTACGAGGAATATCATCCGTTTAATATTTAATTCACCAGTTTGAATGTTTAATTTAAAACTCCTGGAGTGCGTGGGTGTGTATGTGTGTGTACTGTGTATTGTGTTTGTGTATATGCATTTTCATGGAATACTTCAAGTGCTCAATTTGGAAGGAAAATTATCAGATCATTACACATGCATTTTTAATCAAAGGACCCCGCAGAATCCTTATTAGAATTGGCTCCCAATTAAATTTTATGTAACTTTGGGGATTTGCAGTATTCAATGAGTAGATCAGAAGGCTCAGTGGGCATAACCCCACAAAGTCCTCTTCTCGAGATATTCACCGCTAAAGATGGATTTTTCTGTCACTAAGGTAACGCATATATTTTTAAATGTTGGCCGTTATTTTAATTTATTTATTTATTATTTAATGTGTCAGAAATCAGAATATATGGTAGGGCTGCTTGTGGTGAGTGTGTGTAATTCCACGAGGATGTACGTTTGCCTTACAGCTCGAATTGTATTTATAGTAACAACAAGATTACGTTTGTTTCATTCAAGTTGATAGACAACGATTGATTTGGGACAGATATCCTAATGAAAATACGGATGATGACATTGACAGCACACTGTGATAAATTTAACACGTCTGACAATCTGACATTTATTAGGTCTTCTAAAACATGTAATAATAATAATAATTTATTAGTGGTATAAACTCTACAGTATAATAGAATAGAAAACAGTAAACAATTAAAATAATAACAATCAAGAACTGACTCTAAATATACAATAATTATTCATTTGTTGGCATATCTGACACTTACGAGACGTCTAGCCAAACCAATATCCAATAAAAGTAAATGAATAGAGAACAAACGTCAGAACAAAAATGTCATGAAAGCAGAAAAAAATGAAGCTATTACTACTAATTAGTACAACAGAGGATAGATTTAGTTTTTTTTCATGTAATGCATTTGTAAATTTTTTACATTGTCAAAATAATGTTTATTCATCATTTTGGAGAGCTAGCCATCATTTTGGTGGCTTCAAAAGAACCGGAATTGATTTTACTTTGACAATGAACAATACGAACCAACGTGACAGAATCAATGGAAAATTGCAAAAGGAGCGAAGCTGTTAACAACACTCTTGTCTGTGTTCTGTCGGTGGTGATGCTCGCACTTCAGAAGCTCATGTTTTAAAAGAGACTTTAATTAAATGTTGTGCAAGAAACAATTAAAATTAAATTACTGACATTTGGCAATGAGAGAGACATAAATAGAAAACTCCAATAATAAAATAAAAATTCAGAAAAATAATTTCACACACGAATACTGTCAAGTGAAATAAATAAATGGACACTTCTTTTTTCTTTTTGGCCATTCAAAACCAACCAAGTATGTATGTAAAATGATGTATGTAAATGTAAATGTAATGTAAAAATGAGCACGTCAAGCATGCCAGACGAAGAGAAACTTTCTTTGAACTTACTTAAGATAAACTCACCATGACTTCCTAATAACTTATAAAATCTATACTCTAAGTGCAATTGTGGAGCCTTGGACTTCATCGGTTCCATCTTGATGGCAACGTGTTCGTTATTGTACAAATTCTTTCCTAGTCGCAGTTCGCCAAAGTTGCCGCATCCGATCTTCTTTCCAACCCTGAAGTTAGGTCCAACCATGAGGACACCGGAACTGGAATTAACGTTGTGTCTCGAAGCGTGCGACTCACTTAAACCTAGAAACGAGTCAGATAATAATTATGTGTGTAATGTGTAGGTATTACGAATAATTATTTATTAAAAGTAAAATTTATAAAAATAACTTTGAAAATTAAATAAAAACTGCGATTTTCATTCCCAATGTTTTGGCCGCATTATTTTTATTCGATATACCTACATAATGTAAGTATGTACATATCTATCTACTTATCTACGATAAAAGTTAATTATAATAAGAAACCTCAATGGAAAATTAATAAATCTGACAAATGAATCGTCTTCTTTGATGGGCTAGGTACTAATAACTGTGAAAAGGCCAAGTTATTGTTATAATAATGATGAAAGGGGAAACGAGCGGGTCACCGACGAGTGTGCATCGTTGTTAACCTGCTCTGCATAAAATTGAAAGTCAAAGTGATTATCCTTAGTTTTAAACAGTTATACCTCCACCCCACAGCGAAATACACATCACAGAGTTCGGCTACGCCACTATAGGGCGCCCCTATTACTCCATAATAGGTATATAATTATTAATTAATTAATATATTCATACCAATAATCTTGTTCTCGTTCTACCCGTTTATTGATACTTTATCTCTGTGATATTTTCGGTAAACAACACTCGGTAAACAACCGCTGGCTCGAAAGTCAGGGCAGGCAACCAAAAATTCAAATATGTCGTTATCCTGGTTGCCAACAACACATAACTCATAAACCTCAAAACAAATCTTCGACTGTTTTTGACTACAAGAACACCAATATGTCCGCAACATCACAGCAACCAAACCCTACTTCAAACCAAACCTCTAGCAGCAGCACAAACGTCACAAGCAACTCATACTTAGCAGCCGCAAAAGCAACGCCCAAACCCACATTCCCAAAAAAGGACCAGGCCATTGTAATGCACGCAGAAAATAGCTTAAAATTATTCAACTACATCAAAGCCGTGGGAGACGCAGTAGGCCCCAAAAATATAACCTTTGCATCCAGGATCTCCAACAATAGAATTTATATATACCTTAGCACCAAAGATACTGTGGATAAAATCATCGAATCACACCCTACGCTGCAAGTTGGACACCTACATATATCGATTCGAAGATCTCCAACAAAAATAATTTTAATAGCCAATGTGTCTCCGTTTATCCCACACGACCTTATAGAAAGCTCAATCAAGTCGTTAGGCATACAGTTAGCCTCACCCATCTCCTTCCTAAGAGCTGGATGCCCCAACGACGAATATAGTCATATTCTCAGCTTTCGACGTCAAACCTACGCTTTCCCCACTACTGATAATTTTGAAATACAAACATCGCTAGTTATCTCTCACGATGGAGCTGACCACAGAATTTTTCTCTCCACCGACAAAATGGAGTGCTTCATATGCAAACAGACCGGTCATACAGCATCTATCTGCCCTAATTCTACCAACGTCAACCCCATGCTGCAGTCTACACCTAACGAAACACCTCAACAACCTGAGCCATTCCCAAACGACACGTCAAGCCTCGAATGTCAAGAAAATCTCTCACTTCCTCCCGCCAAGAGACCACGTTCGGAGTCAACAAGTCTCTCTGACATATCCAACACTAGAATCGAAGACAACCCTACTAGAGCTCCAACCGGCAACCCAAGAACCTCCCTCATGCCTCCCCCTAATATCCCTCAAGCAAGCAAGAACAAACCTATCAAGAAGAAGGACAAAAAAAGCAAAGTTGAAGAATCTGCAGAACTTGGACTAACAGAAACGTCTAAGAACAATATAAGAGAAGCCTACCAGAAGGACCCTGAAGCTTTCGTACTCCCCATAGACAGTTTTTATGCATTCCTCGAAAACACTTACGGAAGTAATAATCCATACCACGAAGCCCTAAAATTTACAAATCAAGTAAAAAATCTGCTGTTCAACATGCAAGAAATCTACCCAGCCCTCGAGGACCGGGCATTAAAGAACAGATTTACCCGACTGACCAAGAAAATCAAAAAGGAACTCACAGCTGAAACAGGAAGCTCCGGCAGCGTCCTATCCTTAATAGATCCCAGCGATGAAGAAGCCCTTTCTGATTCTAGTGCTCTCTCACAACAATCTTTCTAGAAACCCTCAACCCCAAGACAAAAACATCTATAATCTTTCACGATTATTCAGTGGAATTGCGATGAGTTTTACCCTCGCATAGAACGCATTCAGCAGCTCCTGTCTGAAATATCAACCGAAATACTCTGTTTACAGGAAACAAACTTTAAGACCACTCACAATCCACAAATAAAAAACTACATCGGTTACCATTATATAAGAGAAGATCTCCAACGAGCTAGCGGAGGCTGTTCGATATTTGTATCCAGCGACATGTACTCCGAGAACTTCGAATTAACCACCAATCTAGAGGCAGTAGCAGTTAAAGTATGGCGGCATCCTCAACCACTACTAATCTGCAGATTATACATACCACCAAGACATAACTTAACAAAAACCGAAATATCTGCTCTTATAAACCAACTTCCCGCACCATTTATTCTCGTAGGCGATTTTAATGCTCATAGCCCAACGTGGGGGTCCAACTATACCTCTACTAGAGGAAAAATAATTGAGGAAGTTGGTAACAATTCCAGCCTATGCCTTCTAAATACTGGTTGCAATACCCATCTTAACATATCAACAGGCACATTCTCCAAGATCGACCTCAGCTTTTGTGACCCCAGAACAGCCCCCTTGTTTACCTGGTATCTACTAGATAGCCTATTCGATAGCAACACTACCCACTACTGATCTCAGATAATGCTCCCAAACCTGCCAATAACATACAGTGTGTGTCACAGGCATGGTACATCCCCTTTTTTTTTCTTTTTTTTTTGAGATAATTTTTTTAAATTTGGTACGTCGCATATTCTCGATAAAGCGCACTTTTTAGCAGAAAATTGAATTTTTTCCCACATCCGGTTTTTCCGGAAATGCTACCAACTTTTTATTTTTAAATGGGACACCCTATATATTATTATATTTTTGGATTCTATACATTTGTACGAATCCAACAATACCACATAAGTACCATTTTAAATGCCAAATTTGTTTTTATTTAATTTTTTATTTCTCAATTATAGTAGTGTGTCATGACTATTTTGTTTTACTCCAATTGGATCATCTAATGCTAGAAAAAGCGAATTTTTGTTCAAAGTACTAAATTAAGTGATTTATGGATAAATTATGCGCACCGGAATGATTTTTTGAGCTGGATTCATTTTTTTCAAATGGTACCATATTGGTACCGAGGTACATCTACCAGTACTTCCAATAAGTGACATTTTGGTGTACCCATTTTGCATCTGTGATGAACACAACTGAAAGTCATGGCACACTATAATTGAGAAATAAAAAATTAAATAAAAACAAATTTAACATTTAAAATGCACCTTATGTGGTTTTGTTGGATTCGTAAAAATGTATAGAATCCAAAAATATAATAATATATTATAGGTGTCCCATTTAAAAATAAAAAGTTGGTAACATTTCCGGAAAAACCGGATGTGGGAAAACATTCAATTTTCTTCTAAAAAGTGCGCTCTGTCGAGAATATGCGACGTACCAAATTTCAAAAAATTATCTCAAAAAATAAAGAAAAAAAAAGGAGGTGTACCATGCCTGTGACACACACTGTATGCAGGTGGGGAATTTCCCAAGCTGACTGGAACTCATTCAACTCTACGATAGTAGAAAAGATCGATGCTATGAACCTAACTAACGACATCGATACCGCCGTACATGAGTTCACACAATGCCTAACCTCATCAGCTGAAAAACACATAGGAAAGTATACTACAAGCTTACAACGAAAATTATTTCCATGGTGGAACGAATCCTGTGCAAAAGCCGTCAGAGAAACTAAAACTGCATTAAACAGATATCGAAGAACCAGACGCATAGAACACTCAATCATTTTTAAAAAACTAAAGGCTCGATCCAAGAGTCTTAAAAGAAAGTAAAAGGAATTCCTGGAACAATTATGTCAGCACAATAAAATCAAGTACACCCCCTGGACAAGTCTGGAATAAGATAAAGCAAATGCGCTGTCAGAATACTACCTACAAAATACCAGCACTCATCCTGCAAGACAACGTCATCACAGATAGTCAGGCGATCGCCAACGTGTTAGCAGAGCACGTTAGCACTTTCAGGCGAAAACAAATAATGGCAATGTCGTCGCTACCCAGCCAAACACCTGCAGCGACCTGACATTGCTACGGAATGCAGATAAGATAAACCAACCTTTCTCCCAGGAAGAACTTACCATCGCTCTATCTTCTTCAAAAAACTCCGCCGAGGGTCCCGATGATATCCCCGGCATGGCATAAAAAACTTAAAATCCGAACCGCTAGCCCATCTTCTTCAACTCTACAATAGAGTCTGGCCAAGCCACCAGTTTCCTAAGATATATTCATTAACAATCAATCATACTTCCCATCAAGAAGCCAGATAACACTTCACCTCACCCTAAGTCGTACAGATCCATTTCACTCACATGCAACCTATGCAAACTGCTGGAGAAAATGATCAACAAACGCCTGCTTTGCTTCCTGGAACAACACAATATCCTAGCCGAAGCTCAATCAGGGTTTAGGCCAAACCGCAGTACCACAGACAACCTTATAACCCTACAAGCAGAAATCACTGGTGCTTTCTCCAACAAACAGGACGTCATAGCCGTAATGTTGGACATAGAAAGCGCCTCTGATACTACGCCGAGATCAGTAATACTGAATAAACTCACCGAAATAGGTATAGCCGGAAATACATACTTCTTCATCAAGAACTTCCTGAGTAACTGAACCTTCAAGACGAAAGCAAACGGAAAAACATCAGACTCATGCTCCACAGACAATGGCGTACCCCAAGGATCAGTCCTCAGTACAACGCTATTTCTACTAGCTATTAACGATCTGTGCACATCCGTACAAACACCAGTGAAATGTTCACTCTATGTCGATGACCTAGTACTCTTCTGTCAGGGAAAAAACACCAGATCTACATGCACCCTACTACAGAACACCCTAGACAACCTGATACAGTGGACCACAAAAAATGGGTTTAACTTCTCGCCCTCAAAGTCAAAAGTAATAAAGTTCAGCAGGAGATACGGCAGCACCCAAACTCCACTTATTTACATCCAAGGAAAACAACTCCAGGTAGTACAGCAACATAAATTCCTAGGTCTAATATTTGACAGTAAGCTTACCTGGAAGCATCACCTCCAAGAAACCAAAGTAAACTGTCTGCAAAGAATGAAAATTCTAAAATCACTCGCTAATCATCATTGGGGTGCAGAGGAACAACCCCTACTAAGAATATATAGAGCATTAATAAGATCCAAGCTGGACTACGGCTGTCAACTCTTTTTCTCTGCTCCAAAAACCAACATCAGTGCATAATAATAATAATAATAATAATCTTTATTAGCCCAACAGGAACACCCATTTACAGGACTACATACGAAAATAGATACAATATGGTATCTTGAAATAACAATTTCTTATAGTAACAAAAGAAAAAAAACAAAACAAAAATTCACGCAATTATGAAGGATAACAATAAAGGTAAATAACAAACAAATAACCTAGTCAAAGTGCCATGCCATGGAATCTGTCCAATGCAACCCGTTTGATAACACCCAAACTTGAGAAGTTCAAATCACAAAACTGACACACGCCATTGAAGTTCGAACACATAACACTTATAGGTGATCTGGCAGATAAGTTAGTTCTAGCCAATTTCAGGTAGAACATATTACTACCCCTCAGGTTGGCCTGAGGAACAGCAAAATTTATGTCACTAAGAAGCGCAGGGCAGTCGATCCAGTTGTGAATCAATTTATAAAGAAAAACAATAGAATTAATTCTCCTTCTATCACACAAACTTGGCATATCAAATGCCTCCAGGAGCAAACCGTAGTCAATTCCTCTAGGAGGGTAAACACCATCTTGCCTAAATTTCAAGTATTTCAGGAATTTTCTTTGAATCCTCTCCAGCAAGTTAATATAAACATGGTAAGTGGGATAGAAGATCAGAGAACAATACTCTAGCTTAGATCGAACATACGTAAAATATAGGATCTTTATCGTAGACATGTCACGAAGAGACCTCGAGTTCCGGACAATGAATCCCAGGGTTTTGTTGGCCGATCTAGCCAAGGCAGAGATGTGACCACTAAATGACATTTTGCTGTCAAATAAGACACCCAAATCCACAGTCGACTCAAACCTCCCCAAAACTTCATCCCCAATCTTATACATAAACTGAAAAGGATTTCGCATTCTTGTGTAAGACACAACCTTACATTTGGAGACATTCAGTTGCAGTCTGTTAATATCGCACCACTCCAAAACGAGACCAAGCTGGCGCTGGAGCTTGATGCAGTCAGCAAGGCAGCTGATTATAGTAAAAATCTTCAAGTCGTCAGCAAAAAACAGAGAACGGGTTTCAATCACATAACTAAGGTCATTGATAAAGATAAGAAATAGTAATGGCCCTAAATTCGAACCCTGAGGAACACCTGACGTAGCTCTGAAATTGCCCGACTTGAATCCATTGTATGACACATACTGGAGTCTCTCGGAAAGGTAGGAATCAAAGAACAATACAAATGAAGATACAAATCCAAAATCCACCAATTTGCTAAGGAGCACCGAGTGATCAATTCGATCAAACGCCTTGGAGAAGTCAGTGTAGATGACATCTACCTGACCCCCAGGCTGATCTATAACATCAGTTGTGAACTGGCTGAAAGTGGCCAAATTGGTGACCGTGGATCTGTGCGGCATGAAGCCATCTTGTAAAGGAGAAATCAAATGTCTCACCGACGCAAAAACATGGTTATAAATAAGTTTTTCAAATACCTTAGAGAATGTGCACAAAAGAGAGATTGGTCTGTAATTCTGCACCCTAGTTGTATCACCTTTCTTTAGTATGGGACATGTTTTGGAAGTTTTCCAGCAATTTGGAAACACGTGAGTTCGAAGCGAAAGATTAAACAGGACATACAGGGGATAAGAAAAAATAACAGCACAATCTCTCACGAGATTGTGCATAACATGGCATTATGAATATGTCTTGGAGCCTTCAGATCTAGTCCAACAGAAAGTCTCTACTGTGAATCCCATGAACTCCCCCTCTATCTCCGACACCAATAACTACTCCTTACTTACTGCGCTAGAATATCAGCTTGCCCAAAAAATCCAGCCCACAAAGTCCTGACGACCCTAGAACTAAATCCAAACCCTCATAATAACATCCAGACAATTCCAGAAGTCCTAAAATGTACATCAAATTATCAGATACTGCTCCTCTCCCAACCTCCAGCATTCCCCCTTGGACCAAAATACTACCAACACTCAACACCACTGTCAGTAAATATAATAAACAAGACACGCCCAACTCTACGCTGAGACAAGCCTTTTTGGAAGTTCTTGGCAATACCAATTTCGACACCATCCTGTTCACCGACGCCTCCAAAAGCGAAGAAGGAGTAGGGTGCTCCGTTGCAACTTCTGAAACAGTGGTGAAAAATCCCGTATATCTAGTAACTGTAGCGTGAATACAGGAGAATTACTGGGAATTCACAATGCTCTTCAAACAGAAATTCAAGACAATCAGTCAGTAGCAATATGCACCGACTCCCTATCCTCGATATACTCCATACAAAACATCTACACAAGCCACCCAATAGTGCAAAACATCCACGAGACATGTAATAGACTCGCCAATAAAGGAACTACAGTCACGATACTTTGGGTTCACTCCCACGTAGGCATCCGCGGGAACGAGCTGGCTGATCTGGATAAGGAAGCTTCGACATCTGACCTACCCATACAACACCTACAGCTCTCCAGAGATCTCAAAACTACCATGAAACATATTATTCTGAGTAAATGGTGTAACCAGTGCAGCCAAGCAAACGTGAGTCTCCGTGCAATACAACCATCAATCAACCACTCCATTTTGCCCCGAATGAATAGAACAAACCAAATTATTATGCGAAGACTTAGAATAGGACACACACGCCTCACACATGGATACCTGATGAGCTCCAGTAACCCCACCATGTGTCGATACTGCGTCAATTCACGCCTCACTGTACAGCATATCCTAATTAAATGCACCCACTATACAAATGCAAGAAAACAGTACAACCTAGTCCCACCACTGAAGGATATGTTTAGCGTATCCAACGAAAATAATATTTGTAGTAACGTAATTGAATTCCTTAAAGCCACAAGATTGTATGCTATGATTTAGACAACTGTAAGAACAACTGTAACTCGTGTCAATGACCATTACGTAGTCGAGACACGCTAATTTTTATTTAAAAAAAAAAAAAATGATGAAAGAAACGTCATTTCAAAGGTAAAAGTTTATTTACAGGAAGAATTATTGAAGGTAGCAGGTACCTAATATATTACCTACTCAGTACTTTGTTTTTTCAAGTTCAAAACGATCTATAGAGATATTCCCAACTATTTCTTATTAAAGGCAAGGTCGTTCGACTGGTTGGATGGCTGGAAGAAGTGAGAGACAAATTTGACATATTTTTATTTCATTATAAAAGATGGCAATTATATCAATAAATACTTCTGTAATCGTTATTTTGGTTCCATCTTGATTTAAACTGACAAATTAATCAAATTCTGACATGTCAAACTGTTACTTTAAACATGTTCAAATCGTTCAATCACCCAAAAATCTGCGACTGACCCAACCACAGATTTACCCACTTAGCTACGTTCAACTGGCTTTGAACAACGAAAATTTTTCTTTAATCCGTGATTAACTGCTAAATCTGTATTCAATTTTCAACACACTGCTCAACTTTTGCCTTTTGAACAACAAGAACTGGGAGATAATCACAGATTAGGCAATTTGAATATGGCTAAAAGTGCTTAATCAAAACGAACAACCGGCCCTTAGTCTTAGCAGCACACGAAATAGACGCTAATTTTTTCTTTTGTAGAATTTAACGTTTTTATAAAATAAAGTAATTTTTAAAAAAGCCTTTGTTCGTCTTCGATTTATCATCTTTTGTTAATGGCAAATTACATTCTAAATTAAAGCTTCATTAATTGCTTCTAAGATAAAGGTGATAAGTATTAGGTAGGTAGGTACTTTTTGTTTGATAAAAATAAAAATTTATGAAAAACTTACCGTGACGCTTCGAGTTTTTCTTCGGGTCCCCCTTGTCCATATTTATCTCTGGAATAATAAAAAATAATGCTCATCAGTATTCAGAATTCCCTGAATAGGGGTAGGTAGTAATAAACCAAATACCTACATAAAATGCAGAATGCACCTAAGGTAATGTAATAAATTTGAAATTAGAGCCCATAAAATGTAGAATTTTATAGATAGGTAGGTATAATAGGTACATACGTAAAGGGTCTCAGTTAGGTATTGGATGCATTAGACTTCCATTCAATTATTATTTAAATCATCTAAGAAATAAATTATTACCTACTCTAATAGATTTCTGATAGGTAAATCTAGAATAAATTATACAGGATGTCCCAGCTAATTTAAAGCGGTCTCTGTGGGCAAAACGATGGATTTTTTCAAAAAAAAATTTGTGAATTCAAGTACAGGATCACAATGGCCATTATTTAAAATTATTTTGGACTATACAGAGTGTCCCATATGGCAGTGGCATATCAAAGTTATGGTTTTTTGAAATGGAATGCTCCTATGTTATTGCATTTTTAGATTGTCTGAGAAGAAAAAATAATAATAATAATAATAATAACAACCTTTATTCCAAATTAGGTTCTACAATACTCTAAAATATAGACTATAAGCAGCACAAAATGGAATGACGTCAAAACAAAACAAAAGCTATTAACTAAAACTAACATCTAAGTATTCGCTTAATGTATATGGCTCTAAATCTATTAACAATGTTTTAATTTCTCTTTTAAAAGCAGAAAACGTCTCTACTTTTTTAATCCTTTGTGGTAATTTATTGAAAACTTTAATGCACATATATGATGGGTTCTTTTCAGTGAGACTCAAACGATGAATAGGATAATTTACTTCTAGTGTTCTTGTCTTATATGGATGGTCTGTATTGTTTGCCGAAAAAAAACTTTCCTTGTTTTTGAAGAAATATATCAGGCACTCATACAAGTAAAGTCCATAAACTGTTAAAATGCCCCCATTCTTAAAAGCACCTCTGCATGACTCTCTGTATTCCATACCATTGATAATTCTGATTACACGCTTCTGAACACCGAAAATGCCGTCAGCGCAGGAACTGCCACCCCAAAATATGATTCCATACCTAACGATAGATTCAAAGTTCGCATGGTATAGAATATCCAGCACTTTCCTGTTCAAATACTTCCTTATTGTACGAAAGCTGTAACAGATTTGGCTAAGCTTCTGTCTTAGGTCTTGAATATGAGACTCCCATCTCAGGAACTCATCTATGATAACTCCTAAAAATTTTGTCATTTGTTCTACCTTGAAGTTTATTTCTTTGAATTTTAGGTTTTTTGGTTTTTCTTTTGTTGTTCTATTAGTGGAAAAGCATATGAGTTTCGTCTTTTCTTCATTTATGATTAACTGATTTCTAATGAGCCATTCTTTTGTTTTCGAGTAAACAATATCAAATTTGCTGTGAAGCTCTTCGGTATCCTTTCCACCTACAATTATGTTGGTGTCATCTGCGTAACTTGTCACTGATCCATGTACTTCTTCTATGATTCTATTTAAATCATTTATATATATTATGAATAGTACGGGTCCTAAAATACTACCCTGTGGGATGCCCGTTTCAGTGAGCACAGTAGACGATGTCACTGTCACACCACGTTTGGTGATCTGTGTACACTGCTGGCGATCCGAGAGGTAAGACTCAAACCATCGCAAAATGTTTCCCTGTACTCCATAGTATTTCAACTTCTCAATTAAGTATTTTCTACATAGACAGTCGTATGCTTTTGTAAGATCCAAGAACATACCCAATGCCAGCTGATTGTCTTCAATGATATTCAGTATGCTGTTTGTGAATTGGAATATAGCAGTTTGGGTTGATCTGCCAACAAGATAGCCATGCTGTGTCATATTAAATAACTGATGTTCCTTAAAGAAATAAGAAATAAGATTGGCTTTTACAGTTGGTGTTTAAATCCAGAAGTTTTTGAGTTATAAACAAGTGAAAATCCTCATTTTTCAAGTTCAAGGCCCTGTACAACGAAAACGGCTCAAGATAGAGAAAAAAAAGCTGACATATGTCCCTATTTTAACTTTTTCATGTACTATCCTATGATGCAGATGAAATGTTTATACAGGATGATAAAAAATAAAATCTGAGATTTCTCAACGTGTCGCCAAATAAAAAAATCAAAGAAAGTACAAATGTTTCTATACCATAGGATAGTACCTACATAAAAAGTTAAAATAGGGACATGTAAGCCGTTTTTCTCTATCTTGAGCCGTTTTCGTTCTACTTTCGTTCTTGAACTTGAAAAATGACGATTTTCACTTGTTTATAACTCACAAACTTCTGAATTTATTAAACACCAACTGCAAAAGCCAATCTTATTTTCACTTCTCAGACAATCTAAAAATGCAATAACATAGGAGCATTCCATTAAAAAAAAAAAACATAACTTTGATATGCCACTCTCGAATGGGACACTCTGTATAGTCCAAAATAATTTTAAATAGTGGCCATTGTGATCCTGTACTTGTATTTGTAATATACCACCCCCAGGTTCCCAGGGTAAGCAGTTTTTCCTAAAAAATAATCCTCATCAGTGAAACTTAAGGAATAGCCCGTCATTAATTAGGAAAAACCATTTGCAAGTGAGAATTCCAGAATGATTTATTTCATTCACCGCAACAATGGATTGGACTTTCACCTACACGACGGTTAAAAGCTACGCGGGAATCTTCACCACACACTGCAGGCGTGAAACCTAAAGGGTAGAGTGTGCAATGATCAGTCGAGTTAAAAAGAGAAATGGATGGAACTACAATGGCCAGAGGACAGTTACAAAGGGTTGCGTAGGTATAAAAACAGCAGCGCTGGCAAGTCAAAAAACACTTATCTCCGATTCCTAACCCTTGGGTGGTTTTAGAATAGACTCTCCGCTCTTTTTGTTTAATTTGTTTTACTTGTTATTTTAAAACGACGCCGGTAGATTGAGAACAGACTCTCCATTGGTTTTTGTTTGTTTTAACCTAATTATTGTAGAATAAGTCCGCTCAAACAAGGCCTAATAAACAAAAGGCCTAAACAATTAAAAGGTGGAAACAGAAGACATGTCACCTCACTAATCTAAGGAAGCTTTTAGTTTTTTTCATTCCTTCATTTCTAGTTTGTTTGTTAAGCATCAATTTGTACCTCATTTCGAACTTTGACAACTAAAACCTCAAGAAACGCAAAACAACAAATTCAAACAAATCGAGGTTTAGATCAAAAAGTTGGAGTAGCATACTTATAACATTAATAAGAACAAATGAAGGATTAAAACCAAAACAAACAAAACAAAACCGAGTTCCGTAATGTCAGAGCATAGCCTTTTACGGTAAACTCAGATCCAAAGAGATCAGGGTATTTTCTTTCAGGAGTTGCGCGAATGCGAGAGTGCCTTCAGTGTTTTCATTATTGTGTAAGTCGCGTAAAACCGATGTTCATTTGAACGGAGTGGCCTGAGGGAGAAGGTCAGTGGGATGCTGCCTTCGTCTCTCGTAGGTTCTGGTAATTTCTCTTGGTAAAGCTTACCTGCAAATTGATGACTTAGTAAAATCAGGAAAGAGTGAGAAACCAGTAAAAAAACCACAACCTTAAAATTGAAGTAAAACTTGCCCAATCTGGCAACACCGTAAGTCTCAAAGACACCCAAACACCCGACGAAAGTGAAATCACCAAACCATTCAATTCATTGTCATTCAAGAATTTTTACGACAACCCTCATAAACAAGGCAACAGAGAAGAAGATGATTGAAATGATTCAAGCAGGTCCTTTAAGAAACCAGCTGCAGGAACAGCATCGGAAGGTCAAAATAAATAAATGTAAATTAACTAATAGGAAAATAATTATTTAAGATAATTTAAGATTTCATTGTAAGGGATGAAATGATATCCAGTTTGAAATATAGATGAAATTCCATAATCTTAAGGGAAGAAAGGTTGATCACACTCACACAGGTATTTCTCGACTCCTGAGTTTTTGCATACCCTATCCGAGAACCGAGGGTGGCTACAAGAAACGAAACAATGAGAAGTGGGTCCTAGCGGCATTTTCGTAGACGATCATTGGGGGAAGGGGGGTGGTTGTTACAAATTTGCAATTTTTTTTTGATAACACTCATTGTCTGGCATACAGAGACCGCTTCGAATGAGCTGGGACATTCTGTTTAATAAATTATTGTGGTTGAGTTTGGTTATAACGAAAATATTAAGTACACAATACATGTTGAATTTTTCTCGCTCCTTAAACGACAACAAAAGTACCTCAAACGGTTGGTGATATTAAAAAAAAGAACTGGACAAAATAATATTTTCTTGACGTCCTGTATCGCGAAAATGATACATGTAGAATGTGTAAGTGAAGGGAATTCTCCTTACCATCCCCCCTCTCTCTTACTTCGAGATCGAGAGAGGCTAAAGTTGCCCAAGGGCACACCACCAGCACAACTTGTTGAACCTGGCAATCAAATGTCAGTTGGGCATCGAACCAGACTCCAAGGTCTTTAACCTTTGAGCACCTCTCCAAAGGTGCGTTTTCACCAAGCGCGCAAAACGTTTGCACTTGTTAGCAAATGTTTGCAATCACAATATTTGTTTGGTGGAGACGAAAATGACGCGCATTCGCCAACATTTGCAATCATTTGTCCGTGTTCCGAGCGTTGTCGGTACATCAAAGGGATTTGTTGCTTGTGCGTGCGCGAAGTATTTTCAGTGTAGATGGGCAGGGAGTGTTCGCAGGAATCGCAGGGAATCAGAGCAGTGTTGTTTGTTGTTTTCCAGCAACTGCGACGTGTCTACCAAATTAACTATAACTATAACCAAAAAATGGGATGTCCAAAATCTACGAGTTCTCTTTTTATTATTCTCTTTTTCAATTAAGACAGTCATAATTATGAAAGATGCGGCACTAACTCTTTTCGGAGCCATTTTTGCTCGGAACATGAACAAATGATTGCTAATAACGTACCAGGTGTCTGTGAATATTCAGTGGAGACACTTTAATTGCAAACATTTGGAAACATTCGCAAACATTTGCGAACGTTTGCTAACAATGATTTTTTGGTGAAAACGCACCTCAACAGTCTTTTAAAGAATATGGGAACAAAACTTGAGATGTCCTACAAGTGAAAAAGACTTCTTTACATTTGGATATGTTTACATCGAGGCAGCTACAAGCAGTCTCTGAACGAGTTAACTCGCATTATCAGCTCCAAGTCATCAGCATATAGAAAATACACGACAGTTCAATAATTCAGTTAAATCATCTATGAAAAGTGTAACAATAAAGGACCCACATTGGAGCCCCGTGGTACTCCAGAACTAGATACAAAAGATATGAACCTGAAACCATAATATGTTACATATTTTTGTCGAGTCGCTAAATATTAATGGAAGAATGGCACCAACCTATGACAGATTCGAAAGGTTTTCAGTTTGTTCAAGATGACCAAGTGACTTATTCTACGTATGTCACGTCGACCTGCCTCCTGTCATCTAAGACCTCAGACATGTACTGCGTCAATGTAACCAGATTAGTCACTGTGGATCTCCCCTGCATAAACCCATGCTGCTCGGTAGAGATCAGATTTCTGACAAACCGGATACAAAAAAGAGTACGTACAACGACATGTCAAAAACTTTTTTTGACATGTCAATGGCGTTTTTGATAAAAACGCCATTTTTAAATGTGCCGCCATCTTGGTAATATTTCATTTCGACTCGTTATTAGGTATGTTGCCTAAATTCCAAATTTCAGATTCCTAGATCAACTAGAGGTCGAACTTTTTCCAATGGGCGCGATAAAAGAATCACCCTGTATAAAAGATTAGTTTAATAATAGAAACAACATTGTTTCACTGTTTAATTCTAATTGCAATTAATATTTAATGTTGATATTACGTCAGAGAATTCCACGTATAGATCAGGCGATTCCTTCAATGCATTTACATCAATCTTTACCAAATAATTATTAATGAAGGAATTCGAGACATGCGATTTAGACAAATCGAACATGTCGATTGATCATTATTGCTCCTTACTTGAATTTGTCGTAAAAATATAATAGGTACCTAGGTAAGGTATCTATAATGTTATATCTATATGGACATCATTTTCCTATAAACTAGAAAATGTATGTAGGTATTTATACACGGTGGTAAAACAAAATGAGTTAGTGGTAAAACGTGGTCTTGCGATGGACA
The DNA here is from genome assembly GCA_910589415.1 of Malachius bipustulatus. Lineage (NCBI taxonomy): Eukaryota > Metazoa > Arthropoda > Insecta > Coleoptera > Melyridae > Malachius > Malachius bipustulatus. The sequence goes on from OU342639.1 coordinate 6,028,116, forward strand.
ATCGAATGGAATGTTTTACCACCCGACCCGCGTTTTTTTCGAGCTTGTGACCCAAAAAATAAAAAAATAAAAAATAACTTGGTGGTAAAATGAAAATAATTGGTGGTGAAAAGTGGTCCTACGTTGCACAATTGATTATGACGCTTTACCACAGGCTGACTTTTTTTTAATTAAATTTTCGTATCTCCACTTTTTCGTAATCTGGGGGTCAGAATCGGTAGACATTTGATGAGTTTGGTTGACTTTCCGTAAAGTGATGTTGGCCTCAAATGAACAGGACACTGTATATGTTTTCATATTTTTAAAACAAGTATTTGATTTTCTATTCAGCTGTTTTTCCAGATTCAAAATTGATTGAAAAATAACCAAGAAGTGGTTCATCAACATGTTCATGGCTATTTGTTTGAACTTACTCTGAATTAATGACTTTAGCTGTCAAAATTTATCAATAATTTTGTCATACAGTAGAGTCCTGCTAATCCGACCCTTCGCTAATCCGAATATCCTCATAGTCCGAACAGCCCTCCAAATTTCTAAAGCAATTATTAATTCTCGTAGTCCGAACAACAGTCCAAAAATATCCTTATAATGCGAACAGCCTACCTCTACATGCAAACATGTTGATAAAAATAATAAAATTGTGTGCGTGAGATATGTAGTGTAAATGTTTCACCAGGCTGAACGAAATTGACGACTTCCAGGAAATAAAAACAAGCGAATGCTGGGAACAGATCCATTTGATCAAGACAATGGTCTGTTGAGCATTTTTCTGATCAGTCAGTCATCTTCTTGACTTTTGGTTTACTTTTTTCCGAATAACATAAAAATGCATAGGTTAGATACATAACTAATTATTTTATTTTCTATAGTTTTTGTGATTTTCAGTACCTAATTCGCACGCACTAGCGGAGCAATGATTTTAGATTCACTAATCCGCAAATATTCGGACTAGCGAAATACGGGCTAATCCGAATATTCGCTACTCTGAACAACCATGTGCCTGATATGATTCGAATTAGCAGGACTCTACTGTAGTTTTAAACAGGCAGGTGAAACAAGTAATTATTATAATTAAAGTCCAAACAATTTATTTAATAATTCTGATTGATGGGGAAATTTTTTAAAATGAAACAAGAGCCAAAGCACTTTATCATGAACGTTAATGATGACTATGGCTTGCCTATTGAAAACTATGACTAAATATTGATAAATTTTGACAGCTGAAGTCATTCAGAGAAAGTTCAGATAAAAAGCCATGACCATGTCGATGAACCTTTTCTTGGTTATTTCTCAACCAATTTTGAATCTGAAAACACAACTGAATAAAGAATTGAATACTTGTCTTGAAAAATTGAAAATATATGTATACAAATTGGAAAATATATTCATTTTTTAAGGGTGTGGCTGTAACTTAGGGGGTGTTAAAGTGGGAGTTGTTTTCATGCTGTCATGTTATATACCGCTCTAAAAATTATAATAATACCCTGTTTATTCGGTTCGATTATCTCAACCTGTCTATGTGATATGGTCTGGTCAATTAAATCTGGGACACCCAGTATATAATAATAATATATGTAATAAATACACCGAACTATTTATTATAATCCCTAACATATTAAAGCGATTTCACGGCGCCCGTATTTTTATTTATCAACATATTTATTATTAGTAACAGAGAGCAGTGCGAAAATATCACTGTTAACTGGATTACTATAAGTAGGTGCCTACCTAGACCTACCTAAGTAGATATTAGGTATAGGTGGTAGGTAGGTTGGGAAGTGCACCTGCACTTGTCTTGTACCTACATATTATGGACTTACCATAATATGTGTACTTACTTGTACTGGTACAGGCGGACTTAAAAATAGCTCATTTGTGAATCAATCAACTGAAAATCGTTAAATGTGAATGTGATGATTATGGTATTTTCAAGTAAGACATAACATTACAAAAAAAAAAAAAAAAATGCGGAAAAATAAACTAATCGAATCGGATATGAAATCTAATGTACATTTTGTGGACCACCACTTCCTGATCTTGATTCTGATCTATAAAAAAGTACCTAATAGGGGTATGCTCGGGGGTATAATAACGTTTTATACAGTGTGATGGAATAAATTCATTATTTTAATATGTAATTTTGTACATTAAAAAAAAATCCTGAAACAGTCAATTTTTATTATTTTTAAATTTCATTTATGTTGTATTGACGTAACATTTAATATTTTAATAAATAACATTCGATGCGTAGGAAACCCTGTATATTATTGTATTTTCATATTCCCTGAGAAAATCCAGTAATCTGAGTCTAAGCTCCATCAGGGTGACCTTGAAGACCTCTCTATATGGGTGACGAATCTACGTATATGTTTTTGGAATAAAGTTGTCTATCTATCTATCTATATGCATAAAGTTAGCAGGACAACTTGCTCAAATGAGAAAGTTACTAGGTATAGCCAAAATTTGTCGCTAATTATTCGCGATGAAACTAATTTTGTCGCTGTTGTAGTTTTTTTTAAACCAGGGTGTCCTGCTAAGTTGATATAAAGTTAGCAGGACAACTATAACAAAAAAATTATTTAACATTCGTAAACCATCTAAAATTACTTAACCCTTTTGTCCCTAATTAGTTGCGATGGAATACTTTCAATCACATTAATTTTTTTTAATAACACCTTGCCCTGCTAAGTTTATATCAATTTAGCAGGACAACAATGTTAAAAATTTTTAAAATAATAATAAAATACTTTTATATCATGTAGTTTTTTTGTCGCTAACGAAGAGACAGAGTTCATAGCTATTATTAAAAAAAAAAATAACAATGAATGGATTGCGAATTCTTTATTTCATAGCGAATAGTTAAAAGGGGCCTAGCAACGAATTCCGACACGAAAAAAAGATTTTGATAAAGATGATCACACACTTACAGTGGGGTTTACAGTGGAGCGACAAATTCCTGCAAAAAATAGTTGTGCAAAAAATTATTTTGCCGTTCTCATTTTTTTTTAAATACAGGGTGTTTCCTTAACTTCACGTGAAGTTAGCGAAGCGGTTTATGCAAATGAATAGCAAATCGAGGCGCGATAGCTGAATCATTTGCCGTTTTTTTGCCGTTAATTAGTTGTGTAAACAAAAATTTTGTAGTTCTTATTTAAAAAAAAAGTTCATTAAAAAAATTAAAAAAGAGTGTTTAACTGTGGTAAAGTCTACATGAAGACAGCGAAGCACATTTATAACATGAAAACAGCAAACAGCTCTGGCCGTTAATTTCTGTCCAAACAAAAAATCACAATGCTTGATAAACGGTTTTTAGAGTCTCGCTAACTTTCATTGGCACTGAGCTTAAATGTTTTTTTGTTTTTAATGGAAATATATAGCGGCAAAATCCAAAAAGGTGCGAATAAATGAAACAGCCCTAGCGGCTAATTCTTGCACAAAAAAATATCAAAATGTTCGATAGGCAAAGGGATTCCGTCTAGGAATTTGTCGCTCCGACCGTTTCAATTATTCGCGAGAAAAATGAATTTGTCGCTCTGCATTTGTTGATGTTTTTAAACGATTATCGATCTTTACACCTGAAATACACAGAGTGAAACCCATTTTCTTAACCGCTGATCATCCGTATCGATGTTTTCTTCGTCTAGGCTAGGAATTTGTCGCTCGATCCGTTTCGATTATTCACAAGAAAAATTAATTTGTGAAACCCCACTGTAAGCCTCTGATCATCTTTATCGATATTTTCTTCGTGTCGGAATTCGTTGCTAGGCTCCTTTTAATTATTCGCTATGAAATAAAGAATTCGCAATCCATTCATTGTGAGTTAGTTTTTTTTTAATAATCTCTACGAACTCTGTCTCTTCGTAACTAATTAGCGACAAAAAAACTACATGATATAAAAGTATTTTATTATAATTTAAAATTTTTTTTTACATTGCTGCTAGGGAATCCATACCCGGCAGAAATTGCTACCCGGATACCCGTTTTTATTACCCGGGTACTCGCGGGTATCCGACACCTATTTCCTTAAATTAATTAACTTGAAAAATTTGAATACAGCTATTAATATATGAATGCCTTTTTCCTGTCGTAATAAATAATAATGGCTAATTAATTTGGTATTTTCTACTATAACTTTTCATAATTCATAATTGGTAAGCCATTCATATTTTATTGGGACAAAAAAAATAAAATAAAAAAAATATATATATAATTATTGAATAAGTTAAAAAAAAAATTAAAAATAAGACCACAAATTTGAATTCTTTAGTTTGTGTTACTAATAAACATAAAAGAATAACAATTCAATATACTGAATATCCACCTTCCATTCAAGCCACTTTGCCCACTTGAAGTCCACCTTTGAGTGCTCAACTGAAGTGCTATAATAATTTCTCAACACACCCAGTACCATTTAAACCATAACATGATACATTTCACAGAATTTACTCTTTATGCTTTATGCAGATTTTAAACTTCATTTTTTCGAGTTCCGTTTTATACAGCAAGTTTAGTTGGTAAATTTACAAACGGGTATATCAATGTTTACCCGGGTGAGTGACGTCTTAACGGGTACCCGGGTACCCTATGGATTCCCTAATTGCTGCCCTGCTAAATTGATATAAACTTAGCAGGGCAACGTGTTATTTAATAATAATAATAATAATAATAATAATAATAATAATAATAATAATAATAATAATAACCTTTATTCCAAATTAGGTTCTACAATATTCTACAATATAGACTATGAGTAGCACAAAATGGAATGACGTCAAAACAAAACAAAAGCTATTAACTAAAACTAACATCTCAGTATTCGCTTAATGTGTATGGCTCTAAATCTATTAACAATGTTTTAATTTCTCTTTTAAAAGCAGAAAGCGTCTCTACTCTTGAAAACTTTAATGCACATATATGATGGGTTCTTTTCAGTGAGACTCAATCGATGAATAGGATAATTTACTTCTAGTGTTCTTGTGTCATATGGATCTGTATTGTTTGCCAAAAAACTTTCCTTGTTTTTGAAGAAATACATCAGGCACTCAAACAAGCAAAGTCCATGAACTGTCAAAATGCCCCCATTCTTAAAAGCACCTCTACATGACTCTCTGTATTCCATACCATTGATAATTCTGATTACACGCTTCTGAACACCGAAAATGCCGTCAGCACAGGAACTGCCACCCCAAAAGATGATTCCATACCTAAGGATCGATTCAAAGTTCCCATGGTAGAGAATATCCAGCACTTTCTTGTTCAAATATTTCCTTATTGTACGAAAGCTGTAACAAATTTGGCTAAGCTTCTATTTAAAAAAAAAATGTAATTGAAAGTATTCCATCGCAACTAATTAGCGACAAAAGGATTAAGTAATTTTAGATGGTTTACGAATGTTAAATAATTTTTTTATTATAGTTGTCCTGCTAACTTTATATCAACTTAGCAGGACACCCTGGTTAAAAAAAAAAACTACAACAGCGACAAAATTAGTTTCATCGCAAATAATTAGCGACAAATTTTGGCTATACCTAGTAACTTTCTCATTTGAGCAAGTTGTCCTGCTAGCTTTATACCGTGTGTCCCCGGATCGACTTTAAAAGAGGAAAAACTTTTTTGTTTTTGATTTCTCAGAAAATTTCACTCTTCATGATCTGGCCTGCTTGATTTCAAATCCCCAAAACAAAAGTTACTTTTTAGGTAACTCGAGCGGTTCTTGAGATAATATAATTTTTCTTTAATAATTGGAATTTTTTTCATATGTAATTTAATTTTTTCTGAAGAAATTCAAATAATCGTAACATGAAATGAAATTCTCAAAAAGGACAACTATTAATTTTCTATTCGAATAATGCTCCTCCTTTTTCTGCACAGATTTCAATGCGAGCTTTCCCAGTTCCCGTAACATTGAATTAGATAAATTCTTTGATGTAAAGTCAACATTATAGCATACAGTAGATTAATTTGCAGTTCAATTGATTTGTTAGATTTGACAACAACTGCTGTCAGTGTTGTTTTTCAATGAAATCATCATACCAAGCTTACGTCTAAAAATTACAAAATAAAATTTAAGTGCAATTATTGAAGAAAAATTATATTATCTCAAGAACCGTTCGAGTTACCTAAAAAGTAACTTTTGTTTTGGGGATTTGAAATCAAGCAGGCCAGATCATCAAGAGTGAAATTTTCTGAGAAGTCAAAAACAAAAAAGTTTTTCCTCTTTTAAAGTCGATCCGGGGACACACGGTATACGTGACGAATCTCATGTTATACTCGTGATATACTAGTTATTTTATATTTATTTATTTATACTTGTATTTTAGTTTTAGTTTTTAGTTTGGTTTAGTTTAGTTTATTTTATTCATATTTGTAAGCTTGCGATCTATTAATTAAATTGAATTGAATTGAAAATCCAGTAAGAATTTTCAGTTTTTAGCAGTTAAATTGAGTATTAATTTTTAGCAAATTAAATTATATGTTGACGTGTCCTACAGCTTTGTAAATGGCTCTGCTGGTTAAAAAAATAAACTAAAACTAAATTGCGTAGGTTACGAGAGTTATAAACAACTGAAAATCGCAGTTTTTCATTTTGAAAGCAGTGTACATTGGAAACGACTCAAGATATCAGAAGACGGCTTACATGTCCCTTTTTGAACTTCTTATGTACTATCCTGTCCTGTCATGTAGATGGAATATTTATACAGGCGGTGATGAAAATCTGAAATCATGTGGGAGTGGGATACAATGTGAAAAGTATGGTGCAGTTTGTATGGCAACCCTGCTGCACGGGGGGACATTACAAGGTGACAACAATGTTACTTAGAGCATCAGAGCTTGCTGTACCGAAGCAAGGGCATGGACGAAGGACTTGCGCTGGACTATACTTATTTGCCCTCGGGTCCGGTTGGCACCGGACAGTAGTTATCCGTGTGTCCTAAGGTTCATCAATTTTTTCGGGACCGAGCAGAGCGAAACAGGGGTGCTGGGTGGGTAAGAAGCTATAAAAACAGCCAATATCAAGGTCACAACTGAGGCCTCTTTGACACTACGGTCACATTGCTATTTTTTTCTTCGCTTTCAGGGCAAGGAATATCTTCGAGATTAACGTAGCACGGTTTTTATTTTGAATTTGCATTCTAAAAAAACGTGATATCAGTCCTTATGGTCTGGATACGATACAGGTAAGCTTGGATACTTATGTCAGTACTGGAGTAGACGGATTCACATCCGCGGTGACAGCATCCGGCATCATCCGCTCGACCGCTGGCCTTGCATGTTTATATGTGTATATATGCCGTACTAAGCAGGACCACTCCCTGGAGCGATTTTTTGTGCCGTTTTTTTTTTTGGACTAACCATGCACTTACAAAGCAAATGAATAATTTCCTGGTATTAGTATAGGTATGTTCTCCACCCCTATATAGGTGCAATAGTGAACTGAACGACATGAAAAACACAATATGGCGGCCATAAGAAAAACAAAATCTGGGGAAAAGTCTGGGATCTAGGCCTAAAAAAATTTCTATGTCAAATGGGATAGCTTTTGGGATAACAATGAAAAAGATATGATGAAAATAAGGAATTTAGATTTTTCAGGAAATTTCAGCAAACTTTCAGAATTTTAATACACATAAAATTGTGCAACTTCTCTATAATTTAATCAACCTTGTATCTTTTATAATGGTTTATGATATCCCTGTGTGGTGAGCAATGAAACTAGTTATAACCCCTATATTATGCAACCAGTAATACATGAAAACATATCATTTTTAATAATTAAGATCACCCAAAATCAGAAAATAAGATAATAAAGACATTTGCAAATGATTTTAGTGATTTCGTTGTAGGATTCAATCTGAGATGTGAATTTTTTTCCAGAGCCCACCTAAATTACAGTTTCATTTGCTCACTGGCAAATGTTGTTCACTTCATCGAAGAATATTTTCTTCGATATTTTTCGAATACTTTTTGATTGGAATACTTCATCGAAGAAAATATTCTTCGATGAAAAGTGATCCAGGGGACAACCTTTTCAATTTTTGTCATATGTTTAACAAACATCCTGTATTATAGGTAGTAGGTAACTACCAGGTGGTTTTAAATGGTTGAAAATTTGCAAGGGAGTTGGCATTATGTTGTAATTGGTAACACTAATCGGATGACAGACAGAATTTCTATAATAGTCAATGAATTTGTTGGTTACGTTTCCTGTCAATTTAACCATGAGTGGCACACGTTTTCGTGTACTGAGACTGGAAACATATACAAATAGACAAAAAGCAAAATAATTTATCGAAACATAAAAGAGCTCTGCTATTAATAAGTGACCTGCAGATTTGTATGCTTGTCAAAGTGCTATCAGTTTGTAAAAACCTATTTACAATTACAATTCTGTCGCATTGTTGACTAAATAAATTGAAAGCAATAGGTATTTACTTCCGGGAACATATCGGAAAAGGGCTCAAAACAACCTCCGAGTTAGACAGATGGATTTATTTAATTTCGATCAACTTGGTTACCATTCTTGTTCAAGCAACTGTCTTTCTGATAAGCTTAGAAATTTGAAAATTCTAAATGAAATGAACAGTGTGTCAAACATTAATTTAGTAACTCAGTAAGTAATACCAACTCACTTGAAAATTTTCAATCATTTTTTTAAATCACTCGGTCCCGGTACGTACATTAAATAGGTACACCTACAGAGATAAGTAGGTGTACCTTCAACCTTCCTCTAATAGTAGTACGTTGTTGGAACGGAGAACTGTTCTGTTCTAAATAATTAGTTTTATTTACACGATGATAGAATAGATAGATACCAAGGTACTTAGGTAGAGAGTGACATTATACATTGTTATTCAGTAGGTACCTACCTATGTATATTATTCTAAGCTAAGATAGGTAAATAGTTGACAAGAAGGGCCTAATTATGGTATTGGTTAGCGTAGCAATCATAAAATGTACCAAGCCAATTGTTTATTATTAAATGGATGATCAATAATGTCTAGGTAGGTACCTAATACCTAGCGAACTAAACTAAACTACAATATAATTTAATGATTAACTATGATGAAGAAATCGAACCAATAATAAAATAAGATTACATATCTATACCTAATATAAGTAAAAAAATGTCCAAGGTGCACTTACCCCTAACAGCACAATTGGAAAATTTCTTCGGTAGGTAGATAGGTACAAAACACCCAACAATGAAATTATTAAATAGTTAAATCCGTCAAACTAGAACACTTCGTAAGAAAGTTTCAGTTGAAAAATGCACTTCATAAAGATATCCAGTGCTTACTGCTTAGTTAGGTATAATAGTTATAGTTAGGTGCTTCTTATTAAGTATCACATATTTCGTTAATATCACAGTAAACTTATTACACACTAATTAATTAAATTAATTAATTTCACTCCTGTTTTGCTTTATTTTGCTTGAACTGAATGAATGGTTGGTATTCCGCGCTGGGCTAGATGGTACTATTACTAGTACTAGTACTATAATAGTTGCAGTAGGTCTAATAAGTAGGTGTAGGTACCTAGAAGTAGTAGGTAGGTATTATAGAACTTGAACTTATTCCGGGTCCGGGAGTTAAGATTGCACCCTTATTAAAATTATGATTGAATTATTATTATTACCAGCACCAGCACCAGCACAGTCCGGACATCCCATTGAATACCAGTACCAGATTGTCATCTCAGTTATATTTGTGATTGGAAAATTCTCTTCTATACAGATCGAGCCGTGTCTGTGAAGGGCAAAACGCCATTACTGATTCAGACCCGGTCAACGTCATTTAGCCTGGCCGATGTTTCGAACCAATTGCGAATACGTCTTCAATATCGACATAAACACATTCGCTGTGTCTATCCGATTATCTTTCAACAAGTCGAACTGCCCGGCGACTCTAAGAAACCGACATTTTGATTGACTACTAACTCCTTTTTACGGAGAGTTTACCGCACCATTGACTTGACTTGACTTTCGTTCGTTCGACGATCGTGACGGCTTTACGCATGCGTCTCATATCTCATTCTCATGAAGTTTCCGATTTATGTCATTTGTATACAGAAATAACCCTCGCAATTTTTCACATTTTCAATATTCTCATTCTCTGTAAGTGTATTTTTTTTACGCTTCGAAACGTTCAATGTCAATGGTTTCCTTATTAATCGATTCAAGTTTCGTATATGTTTAACAATTTCGTGTGTTTACGATATAGCGATTATATTACCTTATAATCACTTCACTAGGTAGGTATAATGATAATGTAATAGATTATGATTATTATAGGTAGATAAGTGGAGAAGTAGACACAACAATCCATTGATAATCTAATCTTCGGTCTTCCTTCAGTGTTGCCAACAATGCCAACCTCCAAACAACTCACGCGCCACTCACAGATTACTTCGAAAAGCACTAGACAGTAGACAGCGCGCCGTAAGAGAATTTTTTTATTTAGAGCGTTTCTAACGATTTTTCACGTAAACTTTCAATTGATTATTGAACGACTTTAATCAATCACGAATCATAAGTCATATGATAAATTTGTGTTCTAAAAAATAGAATTAATTCAACTTAATCAACTTTATGTAGAGCGCAAATTTTCCAGGTCGTTGAATTTGACTTAACACTGTTGACATTATTGACAATTGACAGACGGATTCTGAAATGCGTCATAAGAAAATATAAATAATATTACAAGTTAAAACGATAAGCTGAAGATCCTTAATTAGACTAGAGAGAAAGAAAGAAGAACTATGATAGGTAATAATATTTATAATAATAAATAAACTTTACTTCTGAAATTTTAATCAAAATATGTTGGGCCTAATTTTGGAACTATTGCGCTAGCTAAAATATCGTTATTTAGAGAATAAAAACTGAGAAAGTGCCGACGTAACGCGCTAGGTGCTAGTTCGACCAGCGCGCGCCGTAGCAATCAAAAAAGTACCCAGATCTAGCGTCCAACGCCCTAAATTGGCAACGCCAAATCTTATTACTAAGGCGTGGTGAATCATATGTTTGGTCACCTAGGCAACAAACAGCTATTAGTAGATTATATTTTAAATCTTCCCGCGCGTTGGGTACCCATCTATAAATTTATATTTTTCCCGCATTAAAAGTTACCATGAAAATTGACTCACACCATCGAAATATGAATATGTTTCTTGAGACAGATGAACTTAATATTTCGTTACTATATTTTACTTAGGTATAATAATTATTAATCTTATCTAATTTTATTATTATAAATTTATTTACTAAACATACCTTTTTGTTTGAAGAATAATTATTATCTACCTGTTAACTAGAACTCAACTAATATACCTACAGTGATATTTGAAAAGGTACCTACCAATTATTGTGATTTTTTTTTTATTACTGAGATTAAAAAAAATTATAATTTGCGCATAAAGTTTGTGCATGATCTAATACTTATTTGACATTTATATTTATTTTAAGTTACGATGCATAGCATATACAGGGTAGAACGAAAAATGTAAACATTTTATAGCAGTAAGTGTAAGTACCATTGTTTGTGAAAATATATAAAAAAAGGTCATTATTTACATCTGCGGCTCCTACAGTTTCACTATGGCACCTATATAGGGATGGAGAACATACCTATAGTAACACCAGGAAGGTATTCATTTGCTTTGCAAATTAATGGTTAGCCAAAAAAAGAGGCATTAAGAGCCGCTCTAATGAGTCCGGTCCTGGGTAGGCTGCGTATAAATACATAGGAAGCACGAACTCGAAATGATGAATACGCGTCCAAGCCAACCGGATCGTAAGCGGCGGATGCCATGAGCACGACACAGAGAGGGATTCTACCTGATATAAGATTTCTCATATCGTATCCAGAGTATAGCGAACGATGTCACGATTTTTGGAATGTAAATGCAAAATAAATGCAAAATTCAAAATAAAAATCGTGCTACTGTTTATCTCGAAGATATTCCTTGCCCTGAAAGTGGAAAAACAATAGAAATTTGACCGTAGTGCCAAAGAGGCCTTAGTTGTGACCTTGATATTAGTTTGCAATGGCTGATTTTAGCTTCTTACCCACCCAGCACCCCTATTTCGCTCCTCGGTCCCGAAAAAATTGATGAAACTTGGGAGCCGCGGATGTAAACAATTACCCTTTTTTTATATTACATAGTACATTCTTTAAATCCCTTACAGTAAAATTGTACATATTAATCCGCTTGACAGCATATTTATTTTTATTTCTAACACTTCACAAATCAATTAGCTACTGCCGATAGCAATGAAGCCACCGAGCACGGGATATTCATTTCATTGAACGATGTAAAAAAAAAACAGTCCTTATGCCATATAATTAAGAAACACAATATTGATCAGTTTTGAACGTTTCACTTACAACAGCAAAATGACATCCTGGCAGAGATTAAAAGTCAAAGATACCTACATTAATGAGTACAATATTAATTTTATTTATTCTTTTTATTAAAGAAAATAAGACAGATCTGGCAAAAGAAAAATTGGAAGAAACCATAAGGAATGTAGTACCTACTGAACCATCTCCTGGTTGCTTCATTTCTGTCTGCAAGCAATATATTATACATACAAACCATTTAATTACCTATTAGGGTCTCTGCAAGAATCAATTTAAAATCAATACTAATAAAAATCCTGTTGCAAAATGAATCATGCAAAATAAAGCAAACATTTTGTATAAAAATTTATTAAATAACTAACTCGATTGATTCGTAAAATTGATATAACAAAGTATAGTATATAAAGTCTAATTTAAAATCTAACGATTATATTGCATATTATCAAACCCAATACTGATTTCTACGTAACATAATACTCCTAGTAGGACTTTGTGTTCCTGTAGCTTCATAAGAACTCCACTCTTCGGGATGATCTTCAGAACCATATGGATAAAAAGTATGCGCTAACTTCTCGGGCTTAGCCAAAGGGGTTATCTTGCATTGAGGCAGTGTTATTGGCACATAGCTGTTGTTCAAGTCATCAAGGTGCTTTATTACAGTCTGCTGTGGAGGTTCCAGGCTATTTCCCTGATTCGTCATCATATTCTGAGTACATTGTTCTTGTTTACTAAGTTCTTCCACTTTCAATGCTTTACATTTTATGATTACTATCACTGACACACCGAGTACTACAACTCCAAACGCCATGCTAACTGAAATTTCAAACATTAATTAATAAAACTACCATAACAGCCTTATTATTATTAAAAAAGATTTTTTCTAGGAAATAATTTCCCTAACTGATATTTGGCATTATGCCCATCGTAAAGCAATTAAGTGATATAGTTATAATAATAAATAAATAAATATATGTAATTATTTATAATAATTAAGTAAAATGTTTGTTGCATGGTTATGTAGATTATTCTTCTGGTATCATACCGATTCAAGTTAGCAAAGCAAAAATCGACTAATAGAACAAAAATAGAAGTGATCTACAAAAGTATCTAGTTTTGAGATGTTGCCGCACACAAATTTTTTGTACTTGTTTCATTTTTTAATTTATTTTTTACAAAATGAAGGCTCATCAGTCTTAAGTATGTAGATAAGGACAAAAGTCGCTCCACTCCGGTAATTATGGGTTCGAGAACTTGCTCATTACACCCAGACGCAAGTAAACCAATTAAATAGTAGAGTAGGCGACATTGACAACCTGAGCGAGACTGGGAATCGAACTCAGTCCGAGGCAGTCCAACGGTTCAGCAGTCTGCACTGTAAACCGCGAGGCCACCGCCGGCTCCTACTTGTTTCATATTTCATCGATTTGATTATTTGTTGCTTCTGTCACATATTACGGAAACAGTTACTTATTGTAATTACTATTATACAGTCAAACCTGGATAACCCGAAAACGTCTGGAACCGAAAATAAATTCCGTCTTATACAGGTTTCCGGCTTAAACAACAACTGTCTAAACCGGAACCTGCTTAGCACGAAAAATGCCCAACAGTACGTACATTTTTTTTAGTATCGATAGAATGTTTTCCCACGAGCCAGTCTGATTTTATTTTGTCCTTATTCTTCAAAATATCATAAACTTGTGTTTTACCACACTTATATTTTTCCGCGAGAAGCTTAAGCTAATTTTTTGTTTTCATAACACATAATTAAATCTATTAAAATAGATTTCTAAAGATTTCAGTGTTAGAGTGTTGAATTTTTTATTTGCAGACATATCGAATATTGTACCTTCTAAAAATAATTTGATGCTCACAGTTATTGGAACGTTTAGAATTGACTAAAATTGAATCCGAACAGGACTATACAGGAAGTGCATAAGTAATACCTACAGACATTTTTTATTGCCGCAATAAAAATTCCGAGAAGTGAGAGTAGGATAGACGCGCGAGAACATGCGGAGGTAAAGAGTAAACGGTGGCGACGTCGGTCCGCTTCCGTCTTATGCAGGTGAAATTGCGTGCATAAGGTTAAAAAAAGTGTCCCGTCTCCGCGTTACGCAGTTTCCGGCTTGAGCAGTGGAAGTTAACATGTAATGTGTATAGCTTAATTCGGGACCGGGAAGAATTTCCGTGATAGACAGATTTCCGCCTTATTCAGTGTTCGTCTTATCCAGGTTTGACTGTACCTCGATAGTCTCAATGTTATAAATTAATGTTGTTTTGGTGGTGCTTCCTAAAAATATATAAATAATAATAATAATAATAATAATAATAAGTCCAGGGAGACGCATTGAGCGCCTTATGGTTCTGCCTCTCTCTGAATCCATTATCAAACACTCTCAATAACACCAAACTTGGCTACCAAATCAAACATAACAAACGGGTTATCTACATCATAAACCATCTAATGTATATAGACGACATTAAAATCTACACATCAACGCGACCACAATTACAACAGTTACTCGGAACAATAGAAACAATATCAACAGACATAAAAATGGAGTTCGGAGTGGACAAATGCAAAACACTTCACCTGGAAAAGGGGAAACTACCTCAGGAACCAAATCATCAAGTACTGAATAATCAAACATTGCAACAACTACACCCTAATGACCTGTATAAATACCTGGGATTTCAACAAAGCTTCAAACTTAATCACAAAGAAATAAAATCACAGCTCCAGGCAGCATATAAAAAAAGACTAAATCAACTTCTTAAAACGCACTCGAACTCGGGAAATCTAATTAAAGCCATTAACAATTACGCGATCCCCATTCTCACCTACTCCTTCGGAATCATCAAATGGTCGACCACAGACCTGGAAAACATAAACATACGAACAAGAACTGCCCTAACGAAAAATAGAATACTGCACCCCAACTCATGTAAGGAAAGATTCAACATAAGCAGAAAAGAAGGAGGGAGAGGAATAATAGACCTACATTCACTACATGCCAAACAATTGAATTCACTCCAGACATACTTCCGTTCAAAAGAACACAAACTACACAAAGCAATAGTGCATACAGACATGAACTACACACCGCTGAATCTTCATTCACAAACACCAACTGATCAACATCCAAGAACAGTCGAGCAAAAAAAAGAGATATGGTCCTCAAAGACTCTACATGGCAGACACTACAATCAAGTCAATAACTCCAACATTAACAAAAAGCTGTCGTATAGATTTTTGGAAAACGGCCTTCTCTTTCCTGAAACCGAAGGCTTTCTTCTTGCCATCCAGGACCAAGTAATTGCCACCAATAACTACAGAAAGCACATATTAAAAGATGCAACAATAGTCAGTGACGCATGTAGAAATTGCCAACAATTTCCAGAGACAATAGATCACATCACCTCTGGTTGCAAGCTATACTGATAGACACAACACAGTAGCAAAAATAATACACCAAGCCATTGGACTCCACTACAATCTTCATGCAGACTCTCAACCCGACTACAAATACACACCGCAAACAATACTGGAAAATCAGGATCACAAATTATATTTGGACCTCACCCACCATCCAAACTGATAAAACAATCATGCACAATAGGCCAGATATCACGCTTGTAAATAAAAAAGAACACGTAACATTCATCATTGACATCGCAGTTCCATCAGACTCCAACATAACAAATAAATACGCAGAAAAGAAAACTAAATATCAACCATTAGCCATAGAAGTTGAAAGGATATGGAAACAGAAGTCGGTTTACATCTTACCCTTTATAATATCAGTAACTGGAATCACGTCGCACACATTCACACAACATCTCCCACAACTCCAGCTGCCACATTACATACATACACAGGCGCAAAAAGCAACGATACTTCAAACATGCAACATCACTCGAAACTTCTTAAATCAAAGATAATGAAATCTGTGTAGACTTGGCCTGAGCCCGTCTGCATGGATAATCACACCAGCTATGATGCTGAGAATGAATCGAATAATAATAATAATAATAAGTCTTTATTGCCCAACAGGTAGATACCCAATTACAGGACAACCAAACAGAATTTCACAATTGCAGTACCAATCCAATTAAAACAACTCAAGTAATAAATTTCAATAAGAGAAAGGAAAAAAATTATCATTTCGCATAAAAAATCGTTGCTGGAAGAACTGGCTTTGTCGATTTCCTTTGCTCTTTTACTAATATCACAACTGTTATGAATTATTCTGCACTTAAATGTGATTTCAGAATTACTTGGTTTGTTCTTTAGAAAAAATATCCAAAATTTCATCTGATTTTCACTGCACGTCGCGAAATCATAGGGTGCATCAGATGGACGATTAGGGGCAAGGACGTGGTCCATAGTAGCCCGAGGTCTTACGGCTCAGAGGTTAATTCGAGGTGGTAGGACTACAACAGTTTACGGCTACTCCCGATGAAAAAAAGGTCAACACATATCATGCTAATTCTATTTGAGGCATAAAAAAATGGATCGCTAGCGTAATGTGGAAAAGTTTTCGTTGTTACCAAAAATCTTCAAAGTTGACTTAATACTTCATCACATGAAAATGCACTTCAATAAAATTTTGGTAGTTTTAGAGTTTTTATTTTTCTGGTGAAAATCAAGATGTTGTCAGTGGATTTTTTTCCAGCTACATCAATCATAAATCCTTTTCTTTTTTATTGCTCTCAGGTAATTATTCTCCTTTCCATACCACTATTTTGGTTGATTAAATTCACAATATATTATAAAGGAGGATGGTTACCACCCGGCAATCGACATCTCCTTTCAGCTATGTAGTGAATCATTTAGTAATTTTCGACTAAATACTGGTACTCGACAGTTCAACTTCAGGAAAGCCAACTATGTTCTCTTATATAACCTACTGCTTAACACTGACTGGAGCATTCTGAATTCTTTTGATAATGTTGATGAGGCCTGTTCCAGGTTCTATGATATTATTTATAAATTATTTGAACAGTCTGTACCAAAATTTTCACAAACCCGTAACACTAAACGAATTTATCCTTGCTGGTTCACACCTGAAATTGTACAACACCTGAAATCTAAATTCTATTATCATCGGAAGTATAAATCGACTGGGGTTATTCATTATCAAACCAGATTCAGACATTTTCGCACTGTCTCCAACCAACTCATATCGGCCGCTTACAGAAACTATCTGGATAACATTCAAACCTCACTGACCAGAGAACCTAAAAACTTCTGGTCGTTTATTCGAAGCAGGAGAGGTCAAACGCGAATACCTGGAGTTATGATGTATAACGGTCATGAGCTTTCGGCTCCCTACCTGATTTTAAATGCTTTCAGCGAATTCTTCAATGGAATCTATACCGCATCTAAACCAAACCCTCTTCTTGGTGATCTGGAAACCCAATGTGACTTGCCTCTTTTCATTGCATCTATTTCAGAGGACGAAGTAATGTCTGGCTTGAGGCAGGTGAAAGACTCATTTACCGCCGGACCTGATGGTATACCGAGCTTTGTTGTTAAAGACTGTGCCGGTGTCTTCATGAAGCCTCTCTATATCCTGTTTAATCTTATAGTTAAGACTCAAGTTTTTCCCACACTATGGAAGCGGGCCTGGATAACTTCCATCCTAAAAAAGGGGGATGCAGCCGATGTTACCAACTATCGACCCATTTCACTTCTGTGCAATTTTTCAAAGTGCTTTGAATGCATCATATAATATAACCGCATTTACAACCATGTAAGTAAAGGGTTTTATTTCGCCAGCACAGCACGGATTCGTCACAATGCGATCGACTGTAACCAACTTGACCACTTTCTGTCAGTTTACATCCGAGGTTATCGATATCAAAGGTCAAGTAGACGTGATCTATACTGACTTCCAGAAGGCATTTGATCGAGGAGATCATTATGTCCTGCTGGAAAAACTAAAGCTCTATGGATTCGCTCCATCTCTTGTTTCGCTACTTACATCATATCTTCTTGAAAGGAGGCAGTGTATTAGGTATCGGAATTTCACGTCCTCTACATTTATTCCCACCTCAGGAGTGCCTCAGGGCTCAAATGTGGGTCCCCTCCTGTTTCTGCTGTTGATTAATTATCTTCCACCTTTACTCAGCTGCAACGCCTTGATATTAACTGACGATATTAAAATGTATGCAAGCATTAATTCTATAAACGATTGTCTGGTTCTGCAACAGAATGTCGATGTTCTTGTTTTGTGGTGTGGGAAACATCGACTACTACTAAATATATCCAAGTGCAGCGTCATGTCTTTCTCCAAGAAGCAGAACAAGATAGTCTTTGACTATTCCATTGATAACTGCATCTTAAATAGACTTATCACAACTAGAGACTTAGGCGTGCTGTTTGACGACCAACTTACGTTTGCAAGTCATATCTCCGATATAGTCTCAAAGACTCATAAACTCTACGGTTTCATTTACCGTAATTGTAGGAGCTTTAAAAACATCAATGCACTAACCTGTTTATTTTATAGTTTAATAAGATCGAGACTTGAGTACGCTTGCATGATTTGGTTTCCCATTAATAAACAATATATCACTCACTTGGAGTCTGTTCAGAGGAAGTTTTTGAAATTTTTATTCCTTGTCGAACGTGGTGCTTATCATGAGAGAGGTTTTGATCATGGTGTCCTTCTGAGAATGTTTGACTTAATTTTTCTTGAGACAAGACGTGTCATTGCAGTTGTTCGTTTTCTATATGGCATGCTTAACCATGGCGTGGATTGTGCGTTTCTGTTGGGCCGAATATACTTTTTAGTTCCTCGTCATAACGCTAGGCAGCACACTTTATTGTACTCTCCGTCATTCAGGACTAATGTGATGAAGCGATCTCCAATTAATATCATGTGTTATTATTTTAATATTACTTCGGAACGATGTGATGTGCATTTTGACAGTCATCACGGTATCTTGAACACAGCACTGGACTGTTTCACCTATGATATTTAGATGTGTATTATTGTGTGGGTGTTTTGATTTCATTTTTGTAGTTATTATTGTTATAATACACTTGTTATGTACCGGGTAGTCCATCACTTATGTCCACCCCCGAAATAGAGGTTAATTTTAAAGATAAAAAATTGAAACTTTGAGGATTTGTGTAATTAATATAGGACCATATAATGGCATAATCAGATTAATTATTTTTTTGTTAGTTGAGCCATCAGCGATAAAAAACTGTAATTTGGTGTTAATGTGACCAAAATAAATTCGATTTTTTTTTAATACATCGATAGAAATCAAATAAGAAAATCAAAATCGTTTAAAAGAAATATCAAAAAACTAATTACAAGCCTTTAATTAAATAAAATACTTAAAATATGGAAATCACAGCTAGAATGATTGATTTATGGAAGCAATAAAACTCAGGATTTTGAAAGGCTGGTATAGCACAAATGTTAAGTAAACATATCCTAAGTAAACATTCATAAAAGAAGCCCCATTCGAGTTCAATGGCACATTCTTCTGACTGCTTTGAAGATTATTTATGGTAGGACTACCCTCATTAGATTTGTCAGTTTTATTGCTCTACCCATATATCAATCATTCTAGCTGTGATTTCCATATTTTAAGTATTTTATTTAATTAAAGGCTTGTAATTAGATTTTTGATATTTCTTTTAAGCGATTTTGATTTTCTTATTTGATTTCTATCGATTATTAAAGAAAAATCGAATTTATTTTGGTCACATTAACACCAAATTACAGTTTTTTATCGCTGATGGCTCAACTAACAAAAAAATAATTAATCTGATTATGCCATTATATGGTCCTATATTAATTACACAAATCCTCAAAGTTTCAATTTTTTATCTTTAAAATTAACCTCTATTTCGGGGGTGGACATAAGTGATGGACCACCCGGTACACTTGATGTATTTTATGGTGTAATTTCTATTTTTTTCCATCTAATATTTCCTGTAATTGGGTGCTTGCACCTGTTGGAAATAAACATTATTATTATTATTTCTTCTGCATATATGTAGCATCTCGGGTCTCATCTCCCGGCGGCAAGCAACCATGTCGGGCTATCACCAAGACAAGGTCGCCATAGAAGTTCTACTACATGTGTTTAGTTTGCGTGTTGTGTCAATTCTGTTAAATGTGTCGGATGTTCATCTATTTGTATGTCTGCGTACAGAAATTTTCTAACGATGTGACATGTACTTATTATTGTGGCTTTCTGTAGTTCTATGTACGTATTTTTGTGCATTTTGAGTGTCTGTAAGCTTTTATGTAGTGTATATGGTACAACCCCTGTAGAGGACAAGACTATCGGTACGATGACTACCCTGTCCATCCTCCAGAGGCGTCGCACCTCCTGTGCTAGATCTATGTATTTTGTATGTTTTTCAGTGTCCGTTTTCTGCAAGTTGTGTGTATTGGGTATCGCTATATCTATTATATATGTATTTTTGTTTTCTTTGTCTATTAATGTGATGTCTGGTCTGTTATGATGAATTGTTTTGTCTGTGATGATGGCTCTGTCATAGTATAATTTGTGAGTGCTATTTTCTAATACTGTTTGCGGGTTGTATTTGTAATATGGTGTATACATGTCGATGAGTTTGTACTGAGCTGCGAGTTTTTGATGTATAATGTTCGCCACCTGGTTGTGTCTATGTAGATAGTCGGTTTGTGTAAGTATTCTGCATCCAGCTGTAATGTGTTGTATTGTTTCCTGTGATAAATGACATTTTCTGCATGTATCGTCTGTGATTGTGGTGTCCTTGAGTATATGTTTTCTGTAGTTTTTAGTATTTATTGTTTGATCCTGTATAGCAATCATGAACCCTTCGGTCTCCCCAAAAAGGTTCCCACAACTAAGCCACTTGTTCGACGCCTGTTTGTCGACATGGTTCTGGCTCAGCTCATGGGGGTGTCTCCCATGGAGTTCCTTCTGGGTCCACGACTGCTGTTTTGTATTATTATCTGTTATGTGTAGCTCCAAGTTTTTGTTATGTAGGTTTAAAGGTGTGTTGTTTCTGTCTGCGATATTTACGGCTTTGTGTAGTTTGGACGTGGTTTGTTTTGCGTGAAAGAACTCTCGAAGATTATTTATCTGTTTGTGGTGCAGATTGGGTATGTCAATAAGGCCTCTTCCCCCCATCTCTCTAGGTAGAGTCAGCCTTTCTGTGGCTGATTTAGGATGATGTTGTTTGTGTCTTGTGAGTGTTGTTCGGGTTTTCCTCTGGAGGTCTTCTAAGTCTGTCTGTGTCCATTGTATAACTCCAAACGAGTATGTCAGTGTCGGTACAGCGTATGTGTTTATTGCTTTTATTGTGTTTTTGGCATTCAGTTTTGTTTTTAATATTTGGTTTAGTCTGTTTATGTACGTTTTTCTTAGTGTTTGTTTTATTTGTGTATGTTCTGTGAGCTTGGCCTGCTGGAAACCAAGATATTTATAGACCTCGCCCTCTTCCATGGATTCAATCTTGTCGCCATTTTCAAGAGCGAATTCACCTGCCACCAGAGTTCCTTTTTCGATGTTGAGAGTTTTGCATTTCTCCAACCCAAACTCCATATGTATGTCCTGTGAGAATGTGTGTGTAATTTTCAGGAGATGTTGCAGCTGTGTTTGTGTGGATGCGTATAATTTTATATCATCCATGTATAGCAGATGCGACAGAGTATAGTGTGTTGTTTTGTTGTCTCTGATGTTGAATCCATAATTCGAATTATTCAGCATGTTTGAGAGTGGATTCAAGGCAAGGCAAAACCACAGTGGACTCAATGAGTCCCCCTGGAATATGCCTCGACGTATAGGTATTTCTTCTGTAGTTATAGTTGTTTTATTGAGCGTAAGACGTAGTGTAGTTCTCCAGTGTGTCATAATGTTCTCGAGGAAGGCGATGAGCGTGGGGTGAATTTTGTAAATGTTTAATATGTGTATCAGCCAAGTATGTGGTGTGCTGTCAAATGCTTTTTTGTAATCTATGTATGCCATGTTTAATTGTCTATGTTGTTTATGTGCCTGACGCAGAACCACTGAGTCGATAAGGAGTTGTTCTTTGCATCCCATGTGGTTTCTGCGGCATCCCTTCTGCTGTTCTGTGAGTGCGTTATTGTTTTCCAGATGAGAGTATATTTTGTTTGTTATGTTTGAAGTCAGAATTTTGTAAATTGTTGGGAGACATGTTATTGGTCTGTATTGTGTAGGGTTTTCTGTATTATTGTTTTTTGGCATCATATATGTGATGCCCTGTGTAAAGAATGCAGGTGTGTTCTGCGGATTATTGAGGATATCTGTAAAATGTGTGGCCAGTTTCGGATGTAGGCATGTGAACTTCTTGTACCAGAAGTTATGGATGTTGTCTATCCCGGGTGCCTTCCAGTTATGAATGTTTTTGATTGTATCGCTTATGTCTCGTGGTGTAATCTCGCTGAATTGCATGTCTGTGATGTTTTGTGTATGTTTTTCCTCCTCTCTGATCCAACTCGCGTCCTTGCTATGCTGGACCGGATTGGACCAAAGGGACGACCAGTATCGTGTGAGTTCTTCTCTTGTGGGTGTTTCATAGTTATTTTTCTGTGAACTATTTTGATTCATGTTTCTATAGAATATTTTTTCGTTTTCTGTAAACTGTTTGTTGTGTTGTTTTCGCTGAGTGCATGTTCTGTATCTACGTAGTCTTTGCGTTTTGGCTGCAAGTTTCTGTTTTAAGGTGTCCATGTATTCAGTGATGTGTTGGTTATGATGTTCATGTTTTGTGTGAGTTTTTACTGTCTTGAAAATGTGGTGCATATGCTTCATCAGTGTTTTGGATCTATTATTTTGTAGATATTGTGTGAGCCGGCCCAGATTTCGTCGAATTTCGTCTATCTGCGATTCAAGCCGACGCTCCCAGGCCGGTTTGTTTTGTTTATGTTGTGTCTGCGAGTCCTGAGGTCTTGTTTTTAGGCCATGATACCTAACTACCGCTACTGCTGCAGTATATATCAGTGTGTGTGTATCTGTCAGTGTGGAATCTTCCCGTATATGTTGTGGGAGTATATACTTATTCATGTATTGAAGAGTTTTTTCGAGTTTAGATGATGTATGTATCTTGGGTATTTTGTGTCTTTTTGCTGGGTCCGTTCCTGTGAATTGTAACAATGCTGTTTGCAATGAGTTCTCAAGGGCCTCAACAAGCTCAGTGTCCGTGGTCTCCTGTGTATTTATTGTTTCTTCCGTGAGGCTGTATGCTAATGTTGTATCTCTGTTGTCTTCCTGAGGTGTACATGCGGTTTCTTCTATCTGCGTATTTGTAGTATTTTCCGGTTGTTGCAACTCTTGAGCAACCTGCTGTTTAATGTTCTCGAGTGTTGTCTGCGGAATGAGGTTACGTGCTACGATTGCTCTTCGCTGGTCAGCTATCCTCTGCTCCGTGACCTGTGCGTTTGGGTACTGTTTTGTGAATTCTTGGTGTAATAGTTGTCTGTATTGTGTTTTGTCTGTTTCAAGTTTTGTGACTGTGTAATACGTGCGCATAATAAAGCTGTTCATTTCATTCGTCCACTTCATGCGCACCCTCTGTTTTCCCGCCTTGGTGGTCTCCGGTTGGAGTCCAGTAGAAACACCAAGGTCGAGTTGGGCTTGGTGGGCTGACCCAGACCTCCTTACTAGTGGGGGCATTGCAGTAACCACACTAGGGCCGGCGCTGCTTTCACCACCGGTTGCCAAGGGAGACTGTAGCCAATTTTGCGAACTTGAGCCTCTGCCTAACTCACGAACGCGGACCTTGTTAACCCGGGCGACGTCCGAGCCGGTATGGGTTTTATTACTTCTTCTTTCCATTGCTCTGCCGAGGCAGGTTGCATTTTAAACCTACTGCCAGGTAACTCGGGTCCGTGGGGTCGTCACTCCCCAAATATCTCAGTGAGATACCCCTGCGGGCTTATTATTATTATTATTATTATTATTATTATTATTATTATTATTATTATTATTATTATAAAGCTCTTCTTCTCATCCATTATTTTTAAACTGTTCAATCTTTGTGAACAGAGAGAGCGATATATCTTCCCACATTCGACAAAATTAACATATTTTATATCAACTTTCTTTGCACAGTAGCTGCATAGATTGGATATCCAGAACTACCATCAACACCTGTCACTGACTATAGTAGTTATGACTTAAGACAATATCATAGAAATTTCATTTTAAAAGCACAAAAAATGAAACCATCTATTATCGAAAGTAGTTAATGAAACGGAATGGATAATTATGTACTACCTTTTTTTTACCAAAGATTCAAAACCAGCAAGAATTGATTCAAAGTTTTTGTACCGTTTGAGAGTTGCAAGTCCATGTGTACCTACAGGTTTGTTACTGGCAAAAAAAGTAAGACCAGTTGTATCACAAGTATGAAGGCACTTCTCCATTCTACATCCACATTATATTTTGGGAGATGAATCAATAATTACGATGTAGGTAAATCTGATCTTATGAAACTTTTAACAGGGTGTCAAATTGACAATTTACACTTTTTTTCAGTGTAAACACTACACAACATCAATATTGATAGCATTTTACGATAAAATAATTAGGTACTTACCTATAAAAAAGTAATCCCTAGTCATATTTGGGCTGACATAACCACCTTCGTGACTAGCTGGATTGCTAGGTCCAGATAAGGTAGAATTGAGCTCGTTCCAAGCAGGAACTTCAAAATTGATAAACACTCTGCCAGACGCAGGTTGCACATTTTTGGCTGACAAAATAAAGGTCATATATCCCTGACAACTGAAAAAAAAATTGCTGGTATTTTTTACTTCCATATAAATAAATCCCTTTTCGATTTCTCGATGTGTAAAACTTGTCACTACTACATCGAGAATATTTTTCTGTTCTCCAGACCTGCGTATGATTTTTCTCAATTGAATAAATTCAGTTAAATTGACGACAACATATTTCGGATTACTATTACTCAGTTTAGCTAGAGAAGTGGCATCTAAAATCTTCAAAGTGAGTCGTTTTCTTTCACCCTTCCTTATTACAGTATTTTCTACATCAATCAATGGTTTAACAAAAATATGAACTTTCAAGGAGTTGCCCATTGACATATCACCTGATATTATATTCGCTTGAATTTTGAGGCTATCATTAGAGGCTGACATATCTGTTTGAAGATAAACGACTTCGTTACTTATAAGATCGTCGAAACTGAATGTGACCGAAGGTGTTTTTCTCACATACAACACGCCGTGTTTGAGATCTTCGATAACTCTGAAAACCAACTTGTTTTTATCGGAATTTGTTTCTATAATAAACTGATCTTCGGACAAGAAAACTGATTCAGATCCCTGAGTTAAATATAAAGGAAGACCAGGATCTACGGTCACCTCTATTGAAATCACCGTTATGTTAAAAATAGTGAACTGCGGTACAGAATCTCCATCAGAAACTCGGAAATAAAACGAATCGCTCAAAACAGAAGTATTATGGATGTAAATCAATCTTTTTTCATCTATGTCTTCTTGAGTAAAATACAAAACTGACTTGTGCATTTCGGGTAGCAATACTAATTTCCCTTGAGTCGGTTCTGTAATAACAATATACTTTATCTGAGATGGAGGTGTATCTTCATCGTCTGTAAACAATTCATGTCTAGTTATTGTATGGTTTCCATTTTGTACAACAGTTAAATGAGGATGCCTGGTAATAAGTTTAAAAGGCTTATCATTAACAGGATTAACGATCACAGGCAGGGTAAGATTACATAAGATCATATAACCCGGAATTAGGTATAACGATATAGGGATTTGGTCTTCTAAGCTATCAGAATGATCATGTTGGTAATAAATTTCTCCAGTTTCTAGTTGTTGCTGATTAAATGTAGTTATGTTTGCTGCGTTCTTTAAACTAATCTGTCCATGTTTTGGTTGCATTACTGATCCATGGATTATTGGTGAACGAATTCCAGCATAGTTCCCTAGAAATTTAATCATCCCTGATAAATTTAATGAAACAATTGCTGAACCTCCCTCGTCGACTAAAATTTTAGGCACATTTATGTAGGTATTCAGACCTCCTGCAGACAATGTTATGTCAACATTGAAAACCTAAAATGAAGTTGCAATTACTTTTTCAATTTGAATATCATCGTCACGAGTTTTTGAATGTGATTTCCAACCAAAGTTTCATGGCTTAGTCTGAACGAGTTGAATAATTGATAATTGAAAAACCTGAAGACTGCAGTCATGTGAATTCAAATCCCACACAGGGCAACGATACTTGTGTATAACTTATGAAAATATTATCGATATTCAAACTTAACTGTTGTTTGACAAGGTCGATCGTTCTCAAATTCAAAATTACCTCAGTCTTACTTTTACCAAATTAGTATCCGAATGAGAGGAATAGCACAATATACAAACGTAGCTGGTTGCAAATTAATTTTTTTTTTTGCATGAAAATCTTTTAATGGAGTATTATCGACATTCAAAAACTTATTAAAAATGAAGTCACAGTTTGCACATAATACATACTTGTTTGTATAAAGGCGGTACTAAAAAAGCTCTAACGTTGAACACAAATGAATCATTCACATAAAAATCAGTAAACTGATGGGTGTGTTCGTAAAAAACTCTACTTTTATTAACATCTTCTTGGGTGAATCGCGATATCACAGTGAACCTTTCTCCATCATTATAATCTAATATTATGCGACCGTAGCTTGGAGTAGTTATAATCTCATATTCTACTACCCTATCAGGATCCGTTGCATATGAATTCAAGTGGAAAGGTGTTAAAAATTTCTTCTCCAGGGGAAACAATTGAAGAACATTTGTTTGTAATGTTAAATTAACAGGTTTTGTTTTAATTGGGAATACGATTTCTTTTGTAACGTGTAAACCATCCGATACAACAAAGGTAAAGTTACCCCTCGTTCCATCTGAAAGAAATTTATTTAACTATGTAATACCATTCGCTTAACGAATTAAATAATAAAACTACTTACTAAGATTACTGAAAACTACCATGTTACGATTAATCATATTCTGTGTAAAATGAGTAATAGGCACTGATATATTTGTGATCAGTGATATAATTCCTAACCAGCAATTCCTTATTTCATAAGTTAAAACTTCTTGTGGTTCATCACTGTCTACTGCAGCTGTAAAAATACATTGTGAATTACAAATAATATCATGCACGTCGAAAAGAGACAGAAAAAACATTGAGTTTTGCTCCGCAAAATCATGTGCATTAGGGTAGCGATAGGTAGTTATCTTGACAATTAAAAAAGATATTGAAGAAATATTGAAACAGCAAATTTTATATTTTTGCTAATATCTAGCGATGTATGATTTTTTCATCTGAAAGAGGTTATATGTACCATCCTCAAAACTGAGCAACATTTCTCTAATTTAACCGATTTAGTATCTCTTACTGTTTCTGAGATGTAAGTAGGTATGTACCTCTACCTACATAAAATTATTTGTTCAAATTAAGAAATACATTTGAGCACAGAAGTGTAAAATTATTTAAGTCCCAATTAGCATATCAAAATTAGTTTTAAAAATTAATTTCGAAAAGCTATGCCATACTGTATTAGGTACATTTTAAAGCGCTTTTTCAAAATCGATTCTCACTAAGGCAGCGTAATGTTATTAGTCATCTGGCAGCACTAAGATTCAAAAGAGGTAATTAATTTAGAACAAATAATAGCTTACCTAGAATTTCATTTGTCAGACCAACTCTTCCACCTTGCCACATTATCAATCCTGTGTTATTCTCGATTTTTGGTTTCTGGTCATTTACGGGCATTATGTTTATAAATAAAGTAACAGGTAGACTTACTTTTGATCCAACACGACCAACAATTACTATTTCATCATAAGAATGTTCTGAATGATCATTTGAATAAACTACGTGATGTGACTCGAGGTCCTTCTGAGGAAAAACACCTTTCTTGCACGATCCTCTTATCTTCAGACATCCATGTTTGGCATCTTGCACTATTTTGTAGTCGGTTGTTTTCTTTTTATAATATTCCATAGTAGTAAATAAATGTGCCGGAGTTAATATAGATTCGCCACCTTCGACGACTGTTAAATTTCTTGTTGTTAGACGAATATCATCTGGAATCACTTGTATCTTGAATTTTAAATTGTTATGCCATATTATACCGTTTGTTACGTTGAGTACTATTTCGTCTTTGGTTTGGTTGCCTTCGGATTGAACAAAAAATATTCGTTCTTCATTTATTAAATTCTGAGTAAAAGATGTCAATCCATCTTCAATTATTGTTCTTCCTGTGCTTTTCACCAGTATCAAGCTACCAAAACTAGCTTCTTTGTGTATATAATATGTTATCGATGATGATGACACCCCTTCTTGAGAAACCTAAAAATTTTTAGCCGTCTTAGCTATCTTTCATTTCATTTTTTCATTTCATTTCATTTCATTTATTGCCCAACAGATACAAAATCCAAATTACGGACAAATTCTATAATCTAAGTAATAACCAACAATCAATTTACAGTAACAATAGAAAATAAAATTAAAATCATCGCATAGTTACAAATAAATACCCAAAATATAGCCCAAGTAACAAAAATGTAAATTCAATTAAAATAAACACAATCATCATACATCATCATACAGTAAAGAAACCACTCATTCTATCCACGGAAAGCTCTCAGCTGTGATGCTGATAAGCTCCCGCAAATCATCGCTGGATATGTCGCAAGTCTGTGGAATAGAGTTAAAATTTCTCATCAACGCATACAGTATGGAGATCTGATCATCAAATTCGTTCTGGCAGCTGGCAAATAAAAAGTCATTGAGCTTCGCGAAGGTAGTCGCGGTACATAAAACGATATAAGAGACAGAAGAGAGATACAGTCTACCTGATTATTCACCAATTTATAAAGAAAAATAAGACCGCTTGTGATCCTTCTGGTATACAGCGAAAGATAATCAAAAGCTTCAAGAAGAACACTATAACTGAAATTTTGCGGCAGATATTCACCATGGGTCTTGAAATGTAACCACTTGAGGAACCGTCTCTGAATCCCCTCAATGAGATGGACATAAACTCTATAATGTGGATTCCATACAATACCGCAATACTCAAGCTTGGAACGGACTAATGAATTGAATAGATTTTTTAGGGCTATTATGTTTGAAAAAGGTCTACAGTTCCTAATGATAAAGCCCAGCATTCTTAATGAACTCCTTATCACTTGCAAGATGTGTGGTCTGAAAGATAATCTAGTATCAAAGATCACGCCAAGATCCTTCACTTCAATGACACGAGACAATGGAATTGAGTTGAGTTCATAATCAAACATTATCGGCTTAACCTTTCTTGTAAATGTTATGATTTGGCACTTATTGACATTCAGTTCGAGATTATTATCTTTCGACCAATTTACAACCGCGTCAATTTGTTCCTGAAGAAATTTGCAGTCTTCGTACGTGCTAATGCTCCAGTACAATTTCAGGTCGTCTGCATAGAGTAAACAATTACATCTAAGTGTTGTCGTTAGATCATTGACAAAAATTAAAAACAACAGAGGACCCAGGTTAGAGCCCTGTGGCACCCCTGAGCCATAAGTGCGTTTATGGGAAGAATGGCTGAGATTTATCTTGGAGATAAATATCTATTTTTCCCTGCCACAGTACCATATGATATGTGTAGTTTGGTTTTGAGAAAATGACTTCTAAACTTTCGACTTCAAATAATAACAAAGGGTTGAGCCTTTCCAATATTTTGTGATTAATAATAATTACATGTAGGTATATTTAACTATAAAAATATTTGAGAAATTTCTTGGGATTTAGATTCTAATTCAATTGCCACTGTAGGTTCCTTTTACAGAACGAATTAAAAAACTTTCGCACAGCATGTGAGGAGAAGACTGAAGACATGGACGATTCCTTTTGGTCCTTATTTGGACTCATCAGCATGTCACATCAGTCAGACCCATGCTACACATACTATACGAAACTTGGAACTAATATTATTTAGTCTTTGCTAGTGTTCGATAGTTGTAGTGACCTGTAATTTTTAATGATTAGTAGGCAACCGGAGAAACAGATGCGCACCAAATATATATAACTTATATTTTGATATGCCGTTGATAGGTTTTTAAAAAAAGAATTTATTCAAAAAGTTACATCTGTTCGTTACGGGTTACAATTCTAGACTAAATGATTGTAATATAATTTCTAAGAGGCTTAAAATACTAAATTTCACACAATTGCATTACACACAGGTCCTTGACGTATTCACTAGAACTACACAACAGGAAATATAAGAATACTGCTGATGTTGGTGTCATATTCTATGTGGATGGAACTATAACTTACATTATTTATATATGTTGCGCTCAAACATCGAAAATGCTCACTGAGCGAAAAAACGACCGCAACGCGTTGCGGACGGTACCGAATGACCAAATACCGAAATGACATAAATTTTCGCTTTGTGACCGTTCTTGTTGACCATGATTTAGAGGTCTCATAAACTGATCTTTCTTGTCTATGCTTGTCAATGTTTTTACGACTGCCTTCGAGTGAAGTTATGTCTATATTATTGAACGCAGTTGCTACTATTGTAGCTAAAAATGATAATATCGTGTGATTCACAAATTTTTTCATCAACTAGTGCCTTTGGAAAAAATGAAGCATGTCTGCCAGTCTGTCAGATAAAATGCAAACTATATTGGTAGGTGTGCTCAGGTGCAATGACTGCAATAGCCATCTCTCTTCCAAGGCACTAGTTGATGAAAAAATTTTGTGGATCACACGATACAATAATACATTTTTTGAAAAACTTAAGAATATTGTTGATAATAGCAATAATCGGAGTGAAAATGTAATCAATGCAGTATCCACTGTGGCAGCATGTTCCATTTGTGAAGATTTTGGAGTTACCCAACTTTCTTACCCAAAAAAGCTTTCTAAATCATCCAGAACGCGTCGTGGCCGTTTGAACATTGTTCACGACGCGTTGTGGTCAACAAAAACTAACACAACGTGAAAATTTATGTCATTTCGGTATTTGGTCGTTCGGCACCGTCCGCAATGCGTTGCGGTCGTTTTTTTCGCTCAGTGAGCGTTTTCGATGTTTGAGCGCAACATATATAAATAATATAATATATTAATCACTATATTATCAAGTACACGAATCCCCAAAGTTTCAATTTTTTATCTTTAAAATCTATTTCTATTTCGGGGGTGGACATAAGTGATTGATCAGCCTGTATATGTAATAATAAAACAGTATTGTTTTAAATAGGCAGAATACAGTTTTACCTAACATTTGGTATCAATCTACATATTATCACAGTCAGTGTGCACAGTTTGATTTAAGGCGCTGGAGCGGTAGCTTGTCACTGCGATCGCAGCTTTATACGAAGGTTATTATCACAGTAATTAAATATAATAATAACTTATTTTTCTCTTAATATAAGAATAAAGTGATATGAGCTCGGATACTGATCCCCACGACAGGGGGAAAAATACAGAAATGGACTGGTTTGAATTAAAGGATGCAGAAGAAGGATCGAATACGGATAAGTATAAGGAAAATACGGAATTAGAACAAGGTAAAGCAAATAGATCGAGTAAGCAAGGGTATATCACCTCTAGAAATGAACCTGAAAGCGTAAGTACATTTTTTGATAATTTATTGAGAAATAATACTACAACGAGTAATGATTTTAGTCACAATAATTACAATGTTAATTTAAATAAATCAGCGGTAGGTAGTATAGATAGCGCCGTCAGTGTTTCAGAAAAAAAATCACCGATAGCGAAATCGCACCAGAGAAAGGTAATAACAGGCCGGTTTATTTATACGATAAATCTAGTAAACAACCGTTTATAGTCTTTATAGAAAATAATAACGGAAATATAGGTCGCGCTCACATAATAGGATCATCTAGACTAATTCAGAATAGTGTGCCAGACATAAAGGATAGCATAGTAAATATATCAAGTATTGGAAAGAATCGCATCAAAATTATTCTTTCTTCAGCAGAGAGCGCAAATAAATTAGCAACATCTAACGTCCTAAAAAATAAGGGATATAACGCCTTCATTCCTAGGTATTTAGTGAGAAGGCAAGGTGTAATCAGAGGAATCGACACGGATATTTCAGACATCGAGTTAATGAGCTTAATTAAACCTATGTATGGGGACACTTTCAAATTACTAGAGGTCCGCAGACTTAATAGAAAAGTATATGAACCTGACACACAGACAGTTACATACGTACCGACCCAATCAATCCTGATATCATTCTCTGGGCACAAACTACCGGATAAGGTGGTAATCGAAAAAATAGTTTTCTCGGTACACATTTTTGAACAAAGACCCAAATAATGTTTAAAATGTTTATATTATGGTCACCTAAGTAAGCAATGCAAAGGCAAGGAAAGATGTTAAAAAATGCGGAGGTGAGCATAATAATAACAGCTGTCCCTCTAACGACCCTCCTAAATGTGTATTATGCAAGGGCGAGCACCTTGCCACGGACAAAATAAAATGCGAAGAGTACAAGAGACAAAAAACGATAAAACAAATTATGAGTCAGGAAAATATTTCATATAAGGAAGCCGAATCAAAACATAAAAAAAGTTTCGCGAACGTTGCCAGAAGTATTGGCGGCGGAGATCGGCTAGGTAAATCTACCGGTAACTTTACATCATCAACCGTAAATCGACATACTAATCCTAATAATGACGAAATACTACCAAAACGAAAACGAATAGATTCTCCGTTATCGGGGAACAGATCAGGGTACAGCAGAAGCCACCGAGAGATACTAGCAATTCCTAAAATTAACTCTCCTTCCCCAATAAGTTATAATTTTAACCTAACGGAAAATAATTCTGAAATAAATCCTCCCGGTAAAATATGCGAGGAAATAATAGGAGCAATAGAAGATACAATTGAGAGGAAAACAGGAGATAGATTAGGTCAGGAGTTACTAAATATGATTAAGTTACAGGTTAGTTATATAATTAATAATAGACATTCAACCTGAAAGCACTGCAATGGAATTCTCAGTCAATTCTTTCAAAAAAGGGCATTTTAGAAAAATACCTATTTGATAATATGATACGACATTGTCTTTTTGAGTTAGAAAGAAATAAAGCCTCACAGCGGGTTAGATTTTCAGGTTTCAATACAATACGCAACGATAGACCAGACGGTTGGGGCAGAACAGCCATTTTACTTAAGAACTCTCTCAATTATCAAATAATTAATGCCTTTCATATGGTTCAGGGTATCGAATGTACCGCAGTTAAAATTACTCTCAAGAAGGAGATTTTCAATTTGTATTCGATATATGTCAGTCCACGAAATAACATAACAACTCGTGAATGGAAAAAATTTTTCAATTCCCTAAAAAACCCTGTATTATCGGTGGCGACTTTAACACACATCATCAGGCCTGGGGTAACGACGTGACAGACAGAAAAGGTCAGGATCTTTTGGCTGCGATTGAGGGGTGCCATTTTACATTTTTGAACGACGGTAGTGAAACTTTGGTCAAAAAGCCTTACTTTCGTAACAAATCTGCAATAGTTATAACATTATGTTCAGCAGAGATAGCTCATAGGATTGATTGGGAAGTAAAAAATGAATCTCTTTGTTCTAATCACTACTTGGTCTCTTTCTCGATATTAGGCATTGACTGTTATAATGCTAACGGACAACAAAGTGGCGGTAAATTTTCTACTCCCAAATATAATTTAACAAAAGCCAATTGGACGCTATTTTCTGAAATTTACAGATCAAGGGAATAATATCACTTATGACGCCTTAATATCAAATATAAAATTAGCCTGCGAACAATCGATTCCAAAAAAGAAAAAAGCGTTCAATAAAAAATTTAATAAAATCTGGTGGAGTAAAGATTGTGAAACTGTGATTAAACAAAGAGAGGAAGCCTTTAGGGAATACAAGAGGAACGCCTCCATGCAAAATTATGTCAACTACAACCGATTGTCAGCCCTGGTAAAGAGAACCGTCCTAGAAAGTAAACGAAAAACTTGGAAGAAATTCTGTCAACAGTTAAACAGAACCACTCCAATCAAAACAATATGGAGCAACATAAGAAAAATCAACAATATATCATCTGAACATTGTCACAAGGTAAATTATGGAGAATGGACAGGAGAATTTTTATCACAATTGGCTCCTGCATGGGCAGAAGAATTCCACGCGATAAATGTTCAACACAACTCTGGAAACCATCAACTGGAAAAGGAGTTCACTTACAATGAATTAGAGAAAGCATTGAAGAATAACAGTAATACATCCCCTGGCTTTGATGGAATCCATTATCCTATGTTGACTAAACTTTCAGAGACCACAAAGCATAATAATAATAATAATAATAATATCATCTCTCTTTATTGTACGTAAAATAACAACAATCATTGCATCAGTACAATAGTGTTAAATAGAGTAAAATGTCGTGAAGAAAAAAAAAACAACGAACTAATCCAAACAAATCGCATGCGTATTCAAAAGGTGGTACGCACATGATTGAACAAAGAAAGCTTGAACATAGCAAAAAGTGTACATTGAAACATTAATCTATCTATACATAGTACCTAATACTATATCGTCATATTAAGTCGAATTGTCCAGATACTAGCAAACGAAAGTATCTATATTTTCAAGTGTTCAAGTCGGGAAGGAAGGGGGGGGGGGGGGGGGTGGAAGACAGTATATCCATGGTAGTATATGGTTCAAGCTCTGTGAGATGTTTCCGCAGATATAACTTGAACTGAGAGAATCTGACGGTTGAAGGGTCAAGTCGGAAATGGTTTAGGTATTTTATAGACGCGTATGTAAACGTCTTTTCAGTGGACGAGAGGTGGTGGGTTGGTAGTTTAAATAGATTGAATCGAGTATGATAGTTGTGTGAGAATCGGAAAGGATCAAGCTTAGCCTGATTTTTGTAAATAAGTTTGAGGAGGGAGAAAACATACAGGGCGGGCAATGTTAGTATACCAAGTCGTCTGAATTGTCCCCTGCAAGACTCGCAGATGGATAAGTCTGCCAGGATCCTGAGAGCCCTCTTCTGAAGAAGGAAGACTTTACTGAGGGACTTCTCAGTGCTGCCCCAGACGGCGATGCCATAGGCTACGTGACTATAAAAATGTCCATAATATGCAGAGAGCAGAATATTTTGGGAGACAGTGTGTTGGAGTCGTCTCAAAAGGAAGCAGGAGCTAGCTAGTCGGTGGCATAAGAGGTCTGTGTGAGCTGCCCAGTTTAGATTTTGATCGATGTGAAAGCCTAAAAATTTCACGACCTCTCTGGGCTTAATCAGGGAGTTTTCATTCGGGATGTCAGGTAGGGGTGGTAGACGTGATCCGGAAGAATGAAAATCTATCAATTCAGTTTTTGTCAAGTTCAGTTTTAGTCTATTGACTCTAAGCCATGTAGAGGCTTTTTCCAGTGGGTCTTGAACGGTTGATATAATTTCCGACATGTCGCTTGTCTTTATCCTAATGAGAATGGTTGTATCGTCTGCATAGTTAACACAGATGGAATTTGAAGATGTTATTTTGGGACCTAATTCGTTGATGAAAATGAGGAACAGGAGTGGACCAAGGACACTGCCCTGTGGAACTCCGGACGAGACAGGAGCAAAGAGGGACCTGGTCACTCGGCCATCTGACCCAATCAATTCCACCGCCTGAGTTCGACCCTGCAAGTAACTGGAGAACCAGGAGAGGGCCAGTCCGCGTGTACCCACAGCCTGCAGTCTTAGAAGAAGGCACTCATGACACACACTGTCGAATGCCTTGGAGAGGTCCAGAAGCCATCCTACCGTGCGGATGCCGTCCTCCATTCCCCCAGAGATATACTCCGTCAGTTGGACAAGAGCAGTCTCAGTAGATCTGTTCCTTAAGAAACCATGCTGGGAGTCAGACAGAGTCCCAGTCTTTTCAAGAAAGTCTAAGAGACGGTGGGAAACCAGAGACTTAATAATTTTGTCAAAGACCGAAAGCAGGCTAATCGGTCTGTAATTCTCGGGATTTTTACCGTCGCCTTTTTTGAAAATGGGTTTAACGAGTGCGGCTTTGAGTTGTTCGGGGAATACACCAGTCAGAAAGGAGCTATTTATAATATCTGCGAGTGGATGAGCCAGGACGGATATGCAGTGTTTGGCAATGAAGGAGGGAATCTCATCTAGGCCCGATGACCTTTTGCCCTTAAACCTGAGGACGACGCGATTGATTTCCTCGGGTGAAGTGGGGTAGAACATGAATTACGAAGAAACAGAAGTTGATACGTTAGAACCATGGGTATGATTGTAGACGAGGGAATCATTTGAGAGAAAAACGTTATTAAGCATTTCGGACATTTCCTCAGGATCCTCCGAAGTTGTACCCTGAAAGTTCAGCTCTACGATTTTTTGAGAACGGGTCGCCGACTGGGGGTGTTTGTTTATTAGGGTCCACCCAGATTTAATTGGATTTTCAGATTCGCTAATGAAGATATCATTGCGTCGTTTTGTTTCCTTCCTTATCAAGTACTTAAACTTTCATTGCAGACTAATGAGTTGTGATTTGAACTGGGCGTTGGAGGTATTTTTCAGAGGGCTGAGGAGATTAATTTTGTCGTAGAGTTGGCGTATTTCGGGGGTGAGCCATCTGGGCCCGGCGAGTCGAGTGCTGTGATTTTTAGATTTTTCGAGTGGGAAATATTTGTCAAAGTAAAAAGATACAGTATCCGAGAAGTAAGAGAACTTGGAATTTGTATCTGGTGCGTCTAGCACATTCTGCCAACTCTCATGTAGAAGCTCGTTCCTAAATTGGAGAAGTAGGAGAGGATTTTTTATATCTCGTTTCCATCTAAAGGGCTCAATGATGGATTTGCAGCACTGTTTCATGGTGGAAGCCCGAAGGGTAACATGCAATGCTTCATGGTCCGATAAAAAGGTAGGCAGTGTGTTGCTGTCGAGTAGTTTCAGCATACCGGAAATTGCTATGTTGTCTATGCAAGTTGCCGAAGTAGCGGTGATCCTTGTGGGGGTGCTAAAGCAAAGACGGACGCCATGGGAAGAGAGGACCTCGGTCAGACTGGAGGTGTTCGAGTTGTCACAAAGTACGTCAATGTTGAAATCGGCAGCCAGGACCACATTAGTTGTCATCCGAGAAACCACGTCAAGTAATCCGTCTAGGTGATAAATAAAGTCTCTTACACGTGAGTTAGGTGTACGGTATACAGACAGTATGATTACTTTTTGTGAAAGAAATTTGGTTTCGGATGCCGAGATTTCACATATAAGGGGTTGCGAAAGGGAGCAAAGACTTTGTACATTTCTGCTCTGAATGTCACATCTGCTATAGACTGACGAGCCCCCGCGCGCCGACTGTCTGCAGTAGGAAGAGGAGAGATTGTAATTATTAATATTGATGTTCTGGATGTTCTCTGCAATTAAGAAGTGTTCATTTAGGCAGAGAAACTCAGGAAATCCGAGATCAGAGATCAACACTTCCAGCACCAACTACTCCATATATTGAATAACTTATGGAGCAAGATCGAAATACCGCCATCATGGAGAGAGTATGTAATAGTTCCACTACTGAAACCTAAAAAAGATCCTAGCTCTGCCTCATCCTATAGAGCCATTTCCCTAGCTTCTTGTATCTTAAAGACATTCGAAAGAATGCTAAAAAACCGACTGATGCCGTGGCTGGAATCTAATAGAAAGTTATCGCAAAATCAATTTGGATATCGGAAGGGCATGGGAACTACAGAAAATATTGCTACCATAGTAACAGACATAAACACAGCATTCTCCACAAATAAATCTACTGTAGCTCTATTTCTCGACATACAAGGCGCTTATGATAACGTCAATCTCAGCATCCTCTTAGACAAAATGATTAAAATTGGGCTACCGTCTGCATTGTCACATAAAATTATTCACCTATACACTAACAGAGTTCTATACCTACGAATAGGCGAGCAATATTATGAACCTCGTACCTCAAATACAGGGATTCCCCAAGGCAGTATTTTAAGCCCCTTGCTTTATTTAATATACACCACAGATTTAACAACATGTTTGAGTGGGAATTGCGGAGTATTACAATTTGCTGATGATGTATGCTTATATAAGAGTGACAGAGATATAAGAGAAGCAACAAATAAATTAGATACAGACCTAATAAATCTAAGACGATGGACTGAAGAAAATAATCTAAATATATCGGAATCCAAATCAAAAGTGGTTATATTTACTAGAAAAACCAAAAATATTCCAGTGAAGGTCCTTCTAGGAGGGCACGAATTTGAAGTCAACAAAACTATCAATTATTTGGGAGTTATATTGGATCAGAAATTACTATGGCGCCACCACATAGAGAAAACTATATCTAAAACAGAGAAAGGCATTAACATCCTCAGATCAGTTACTCATTCAAGATGGGGATCCGACCCAGAGGTAGCATTGTTAATTTACAGGACATTCATCCGTTCGACGATTGACTACGGCTGTGTTTTCTATGATCAAGCCAGCGAGACACATCTGAAAAAGATTAGCATAGTGCAAAATAAATGCCTCAAACTATGTATCGGAGCGATGAATAGTACTCCAACGAATAATCTACTCGCCGAATGCGCTGAACTACCCCTAAAATTTAGAAGAAAAAAACTAAGCGAACGCCTCATCCTAAATTTTTTTGCTAAGAACAGCCAACTGACATCCAAAATAAACGCACTATTCATTCTTAATCTGTCAAGCAGCTACTGGGTTAATAAGAAATCACCGCCACTTGTTATAGCCTATGAGAAGACGGTCGTCAACTTTCAGAATTCTATCCACAGGCAATCAATAGAATCGATCTTCCTAATCGACTTTTCGAACTTGGAAATAGAAACCCATTATTTGAAAGACTACTCCGAGTTCCCCGCAAACATGAGAAACGCAATGTTTCATGCTGATGTAGACCTATTATTCCCTAAATATCACTGTATTTACACTGATGGTTCAAAAAGCTCAGATGGAGTAGGGTGCAGTTTTCAACCCTCAAAATAATCTAGCTCGTCAAATCCAACTAAACTCGAAATTCACAATATACTCTGCGGAAATGATTGGGATTCTCACTGCATTAGATATGGCATGGAATATTGACAACGATATAGTCATATTTACAGATAGTAAGAGTGTAGTTGACAAATTACGGAACCTCAAACCCACGTCGAAGTGTAACCACTTGATGGCCAAAATTTGCAAACACTTTGAAGAGTCACAGCATAGAGGGAAAAAAATAGCAATGGCCTGGATAAAAGCTCACTGTGGTAATAAAAATAATGAAATGGTTGACAACTTGGCAAAACAAGCAGTGCGGGTCGGTATTTCGGCGGAGTACAAAGTTCCTTATGAAGACTTCTTTCAGGAAATTTCAGCAAATATAAATAGGGATTGACATCAGGAATACAGGACTGAAAGAAAAGGCAGATACTACCAACAAATTCAGAACGAGCCCTCAAACGAAACCTGGTTTAAAAAGGTTAAAATGAACAGGAATCAAATCTCCGCACTATGTAGGTTAAGATTTAACCATGGATTATTTCCTAGTCACCTACATAAAATTAATCTTGCCGCCACTCCTAATTGTACTTGTGGTGAATTGGGAGACTTGGAGCATATTTTCTTCCGGTGTAACGAAAACCAAATTAATATTGATACCTTTATAAGTCAAATTTACACAGCAGAGTTACAGTATCCTTTAGGTCTCCCAAATCTGCTTCAAACTCAAAATACTAACATTTATAACATAATTTGGTCACATATTTGTAAGTCCAATTTAAATATTTAGTATAAAATAATTGTCACAATCAAAAAATTGTAATCCAAACGAATTTATGTAATTGCTGATCGGAAAAAAAAATTGAAAAAAAAAAGGAAAAAATGGTTAAGAAAAAATATATACAGGGTGGGAAATTTTTGTACTACCCATCATTAGGATCTCGTAAACCGTAAGAGATACAGGGTCGGTTAAATTAGAGAAAAGTTGCGCTATTTTATGGCCATCTCGAATCCGTCAAAACATGCGAGATATCTGTGACCGTTCCTGAAATATCCTGAAAAAACTGAAAAATCGAGAAATCTTATTTTTGGAATATCTTTCTTACCATTGGAAATTAATAAATAATTTTTTGTAGCCTTACATAAGCCGTTATAAGCTATTTATCTGACGTTTCAAAAATTTTCACAGCCGACTAGATCCCAGAGTTTTCATAGTCAACTTTCGTTTTTCTTATGGCCGCCATATTATTTTTTTATATCGTTCGATAAGAAAAAAATAATGGAAACCAAAAACTAATAAACTTCAAAAAATAACTTTCAAAAATTTTTGTTCTTTTTTTTTTCTAAAAAGACAACTTTTTAGATCGAATATCATAGAGAAATTAACAACCTATAAGGCAAGCAGTATGACTTCATATTGGCCTATTTCAGTTAAGAACTATCTGTTTTTCTTTGAAAAAAGAAGAATAAAAATTTTCCAATTTTTTTTTCTAAAATTTATTAATTTTTGGTTTACATTATTTTTCTTATCGAACGACATAAAAAAATAATATGGCGGCCATAAGAAAAACGAAAGTTGACTATGAAAACTCTGGGATCTAGTCGGCTGTGAAAATTTTTGAAACGTCAGATAAATAGCTTATAACGGCTTATGTAAGGCTACAAAAAATTATTTATTAATTTCCAATGGTAAGAAAGATATTCCAAAAATAAGATTTCTCGATTTTTCAGTTTTTTCAGGATATTTCAGGAACGGTCACAGATATCTTGCATGTTTTGACGGATTCGAGATGGCCATAAAATAGCGCAACTTTTCTCTAATTTAACCGACCCTGTATCTCTTACGGTTTACGAGATCCTAATGATGGGTAGTACAAAAATTTCCCACCCTGTATATATAAAAAAAATACAAAATAAAAAAAAATCACAAAAATAAAAAATAAATAAATAAAAGATCACAAATACTTCTACAGTGTGACCCATTTGTTCTTGAAACACCCTGTAGAATCTTAATTTATGGTGCGATTTTAAAGAAATTTCTTTTAAATCACAGAGCTTGATAAACTATATTTTGGGAGCAAAAAGCGTCTCATTCCTACAATATCCAGGGCCTACTAGATCAGTGTTTACTTGTAAAATCTCAAAAATTCATATTAGCGATTTTTTTAGAAAAAACTGGGCACGCCACGGGATTCACCAGCCCTCAAAACGGTACTGTACTAAATTTTATTGGAAATGTCAGAGTAATAAGGATCTTGCAGTTATTTTAGAAATTCATAATAGAACTCCGAATTTTCATTAATTTATTCGAAAAGGTCAAGAGAGACAAAATAGAAACTGTACGTCTAGTTGGTGATAATGTAGGTACTTTAATTTTTTAATTATAATTTTTTATTTATTTATTTATTTTTTTATTTTTATTTTTACTTTTTTTTTAATTTTAATTTTTACTTATGATAGCTTTTGACCTTTTTCAAATTAATTTACGAAAATTCGGAGTATATTATTATGAATTTTTAAAATAACTACCAGATCCTTTTTACTCTGACATTTCCAATAAAATTTGGTACAGTACCGTTTTGAGGGCTGGTGAATCCCGTGGCGTGCCCAGTTTTTTTCTAAAAAAATCGCTAATATGAATTTTTGAGATTTTACAAGTAAACACTGATCTAGTAGGCCCTGGATATTGTAGGAATGAGACGCTTTTTGCTCCCAAAATATAGTTTATCAAGCTCTATGATTTAAAAGAAATTTCTTTAAAATCGCACCATTAATTAAGATTCTACAGGGTGTTTCAAGAACAAATGGGTCACACTTAGGGTTTCTGATCGAGAATTCTCGAAGCGAGAATTTCCGGGAAATTTAGTCTTGCTCGAGACGAGAAATAAATGTCGAGAAATCGAGAAACCGCGTCTTGCGTCTTGATTGCGCTATTTGCGCTTGTGCCGTCCCCTCTCACGCACCACACGACTGCACGTTAGTTGATTTTGATTGTTATTATTGTTTGGGGGGTTCCTGTATTCCCGTCCCTTAGTTAATTCTATGATTATTATTAATTTTTTGTTTTTTAATTAGAAGACTGCGATTAGAAGTTCTATTGTTTTTTTGTTTTTATGAATGTGAAGATTCTTTAGGTATCATTGTTAATTTTCAAGAATGTGTGATTATTATTTTTACTTACCTCAGGATCTCAGGAAGGAAGTGACAAGTTTTATATTTGTCTTTTATTTAGTTTAGTTATATTCGTTTAAAAAACTGTGAAGAAATAAAAAAAAAAAACATTTAAACAAGACTAAATTATACTAAAAAAATAATAAAGGTTTAAGATTGTTGAGAAGCATAATTTTATTTTGCATTCAGTAAGCAACTTTTTAATTTTTTAAAATTTTGTAATTTCTCGAAAATCCGAGAATTCCCGGGAATTACTAGTCGAGAATTCTCGAGTCTCGAGAAAAAAAATAAGTCGAGAAATCAGAAACCCTAGTCACACTGTATATTAAAAAGAGGAAAATAAATAAGTACAAGAAAAAAAAAGGAAAGAAAAGGAAAAAAAGGATAAATAGAAAGAAAAAATTGAAAAATAAATAAAGGAAAAAAATAGATAAGGAAAAAAAAAGCAAAAAAGCAAAAAAATCGCATTTAAACCTATCACTAGACGAAATAGTGTCACTAATTATGTTAGTTATTTTAGTTATGTCTAAATTTAGAACTTAAGAGAAAGATTCGAGGGAGATCAATAGGGTAACAGACCAAAAGAGATATAAATGAGAATAAAATAGATAGATTGAGCTTAAAGGGTGAAAGTGTG
This sequence comes from Malachius bipustulatus, assembly GCA_910589415.1. Lineage (NCBI taxonomy): Eukaryota > Metazoa > Arthropoda > Insecta > Coleoptera > Melyridae > Malachius > Malachius bipustulatus. The sequence goes on from OU342639.1 coordinate 6,071,338, forward strand.
TGAATGGGATCATCTCCAGCAGCCAAATGAACTCCAGACATACATACATACACAGTCAGTGTGGCCAGCAAGTACTTACTTCTAGTAAATTCTTTGTAATTGGAGCTCCAGTGGACTCTTCTACAATCAATGTCCCTAGTCTTCTGATTTGCAATGGCAGCCAATAATTCGAAGGTAGAATTGAGACATCCATATGTCCTACATTTGCAGCCCCTTTGCAATGTACTTTCAGGCCAATTTCATCAGTGCTGCCTGTAGCAATATCATTTAAATAATTTATGTTGTACAAGTTTATGTCTTCTTGTGTGAAATTGTGAACAACCTGTAGAACAAAATATATTCTTCTAATTCTGCATGATAAATTTTCTTGAGTAAAAGGTGTTTTCAATTAAGTTGAGCGGTTTTAGACTTTACAAAAATGTTAAAGTTATAGGAATTAATTCAATGAAAAACGAACAAAGAGCAAACATTCAAGAGTCTATAATATAAATTATTCTAATGATTTGGAAAATTCTATCTAATAAAATAAATCGACACTTTGTCTTTCAAGGCATATTTCAGTACGATGCGAGATGTAATTAATAAGTCATGTATTGCATACAAAATAGAAAATGGAGGCTTAAAATGTCAGCAGAACGCAAATCGTTGTGTTTAGCTTTCACAAACAAAAAGTGCAATAGTTGCTCGAATAAAAATTGAGGATTTTCTGTACCTCAAAAAATTCTTTCACCATTTAACTGAAAGTGAGATTCATAGCTCATAATCACCTCTTATAATCAAGTCGTCAATCAAATATTATATTCGTTATTCAAGACCTACTAACAATATTGTAATCCGTCCAACCTACGTTAGAAGTTGCTGTCTTTGTGTCACTTTCAAGGATTTAAACTGAAATACTTCTTCAAAATCTGATGAAAACATTTAGAAAAAGAAACTTGCAATGGCAATGCTAACATGTCGGATGGAGCAACTTTGATTATCCATTACCGTAGTCCTAACCTGGAAGACTCTTGCAGGAGTTCTTGCTGTTCGAGTTCTTAATTCCTGTGTCGGATTTTACTATTGAACTATTTTGTTCAAACTGTCTAACCGAAGCATGAATAGATTTACAGAATTAAAAATGTCATCGGTGAAAACTTACTCTACTACAAAAATCTAATCAATCAACCAGAAGTCATTTTCATACATAATTTAGAAATTGGGGCAATAAAATGACTTGTGTGAAGCTCTTTGACATTCTGGTTCAACATAGTAAAAAATAAACCCCCTCAACTTAAAAAACTCCCTTTACAATGAAAAATGCAAAGTTTGTAAACACAAATATTTATTTAACTTTATTTATTTATTCAAATGAAACAAATATTTGAAAAAATCAATTACGTGCAAATTAAATTTAATTTGTCATCAGTTATAAGAAATCGAGTACATAAAAAAGCATCATAAAAACTCACCTTCAAACTGTTCGAATGGACAATTTTACCAAACGTCGGTTTTGTTGTAATTTCATAGACGACATTTTTATGATAAGCAAATAAATTGGTTGAATATGTCAGGTGCTCTTTTGAAAGTGTCGCGATTTTCCCCTGTTCGACGATAAGCTTTTTAGTGGTAATAATATTAATAAATGGTACAGAGGCTTGAATTTCCAAAATACCGGACACATGGAAATGGCCATCAGTCACCCATAATCTCACTTTAGCGTATTCAGGGCCTTTATGTTTAAATATAATCTTGTTATCATTAATATCTGCCTGTGTAAATTCGAAAATTTTTACCCTGGGATTTTCTATGTTGAAGAAATGACCATTTAGAGACTCTCGAAATGTATACATTATGTCAGAGCTTTTAGTATTCAAGTCAGTATCAGAATACATTAAATAATCGTTTGTGAGTATTTTTTCTCCTCCAACGACAACTCGAAATATTTTATCAGTACTTCGCACTGGACTGTTGTCATTTTTTAGTTCGATGTCGATAAGAAATCTATCCACGTATTGTAAATTCTCTTCTATACTTGACAGAGCCATAAAAGTAAAAGAGTCCTTCTTTGTTTCAGAATTATCATGGATATACATTAATTGATTGTTTTTTACATTTGATAAGGTAAAGTAAGAAATATTGGTTGCATTATTAATTTGTAATATTCCATGTTCTGGTTTCTTAGTGATGACAAAATTTAAGTCTTGGAAGAAACTTCCGATAATGTTCAAATGACTGCTGTTTATGACAGCTTTCATGCCTTCAATTATATGTAAAGGTGTAAGTACTGTTTGCACTTTTGCTCTCAGTTCATTTGAAGGATTATAAGTAATAGTAAAATTATCAGTTTTATTATTGCAACCAGGAGAAAGTACCATAAACAAAAAATAGTCATGAACGACAGAGTAGGGTTGAAGATGAAACCTGTATTTGATATTCTGTAACAGTATATCTTCTTGGGTGAAAGTATCGCAAGATTTTAAATGATACTTGGATACCACCGAGAATACATATCCATACTTCGGTGGCTCAATGATGATGTATGTTAGTGTTGTTGTGGAAATGGGTTCAGTTTTAAATGACAGCCGGTTGCTACTAATCACAGTTTCCCAGGTATCATTCAGTATGATTTTATTTGGAGTTTGACTAAACAGCTTGCACTTGGCAAATAACACACGGAAAGTGTATATTCCTGATTTGTTAAAAGATGTTTGGAACTGGAATGTAATAGAAATAATTTATTAAAAATTAAGCTTCAATTGATCTGGAATTCAGAGTATTATGTACTTACCTGAAATTCATCCAAATCAGGTTTACCCTTCAAGTGACGATATCGAACTCTATGCTGTTTAATATCTTTACTGGTAAAACTTTGTGCGGCAGTCCACATATCGATATTTTTTTCTACTTCAATTATACCGACCTCAGGTTTCTTAGTAATATAAAATTTCAGAGTGTGACTGGAATTTTGTAAATTTGAAGTAAAACTTAAATTGTACGATGTAATAATGGCAGATGTTTGATATAGAAGTACCAAGCCAGTGTTGTTTTCTAAGCGCCACTGCTCTGGCGAAACAGAAATCCTTAATTTTTGCACGGTGCTGACTTCAACACCGTCCGACACTTGGAAGGAAACATAGAAGTCAGTAGTATCATCGACATGATGAACATAGGATATTTTATTTTCGTTAATTTCCTGCTGAGTGAAACTTGAAACTGCAACATTTGGAGATTTGGCATTTTCAAAATAACCATGATCTGAATGAATTACAGTAAACAACAATTGTTCTGGAGTATTATCCGGATCTTCTGCATGGAGATAATCTTTTCCCAGAGTAGCTTTGGATCCCTAGAAAAATTACATTATCGATATACAGATTACAGACTTACAAGTCTGTACAGTTTTTAAAAAAGTAGGTATAAAATAAAATTTTATGAAGTGAAAATAAAAACCAAATATGTATATAAAATATGTATTGACAGTAGGTACTAAACCTGTAAGTAGTCTGCATGAGGAAAGCAATCAGTACCTAAGGGAATTTACTACATATTTAATAGTAACTAAACATTCCACAATCTTTTATACACAATAAAATCTTTCATTAGAGTATTTCCCCAAGTTATTTTTTAGAATGGAGTAATTATAAAACGAGAACAATGCTCTCTTCACAATGTGTAATTTAATTTAGTGTATTTATTATTCACCCGCAAGAGGATATGTCTTTGGCATATCTGGTTGGGTGATCTTGTAAGTAAATAAATAAATAAATAAATAAATTTCCCGATTTATTGTCACGTCTTAGCAAGTTTTACAGATGTGATTGCTATCATCAATAATTGCTAGTCCGAGTTAATTTGTTACTTAAAGGACAGTGATTTTTTTTTAATTATAAAAGATAAAAAGATATGCTTACCTGGACAATTCTCAAGGCAGTTGTGGTAGGAATAAGCAATAATGGTGGATCGTTTATTTTAATAACAGAGATAGGCAAAGTGAAATGAAATCTTCCTTGTAAATACACCGGCAGTATGAAAGAATTCTGAGCTAAAAATTCAATTTCGAGTGTGATGTAATCTTCGCTGTTCTCTGAACCATCATGTAGATAATAAATTTTATCCAAAGCTACATCCGCAAGTGAAAAGACATTTTTCTTATGTGGCCAAATATCAATCACTAGATTACCATATAAAGGATCTTCAATAACATAGAAATAAATACCCGATTCTTTAATTCCATATTTATGGTAATCTAATATCATATAAAGATTATCTGTTGTAATCACTGTACTTTGACCTTCAACTACATTTATTGGCACAACAGATAGGATCTCCAGATCTATAGCTAGGCTATTTTTTGATGTAACTTTATAGCCTTCTGTATGATTCGATGATATGCACAATTCTTTCTGGCATTCACAAGTGTAGGAATTTAGTCCACGTTGTATACAAACAGTGTCATCTTTGCAAGGATTTTTAAGACACGGAAACTGCCACATGCAGCCTGGTAGAAGCCCTTCACTTATATGCACGTCTCGCAAACCTGTTTGCTTATTTGCAACCGCCAGGTTTCGTATGCAACCTTTTAAACTAGTATCACAAAACCGGCAGCCTTTAGACATTGCCCTACTTCGTTTTCCTACTTCCAAACCTCCAAAATACGAGCTTTCTGCAAAATCAAACATAATATTCAAAGTGTTATTTCCTTGTTTGGCCTTTCCGTTAATAATGATTTCCACAATGGTTGGACTGACGTGGAAATAAACTTTATGCCAATTCCCATCAGAAACATTTTCTTTGTGTTCGATCATTAACTGTCTTTCGTCGATTTTTATTAAAGATCTTATGTTATTATTCCATATTTCTATTGAAAAAAAATCACGCTTTGATGCAATTCCTGAGTTATAAAATAGTAAAGCTTGTGAGGACAAAGTTTTAATGTCCATTTGTAATTCGAAATCCTTCTGGATTTTATTGTGCAAAACTACCATGTAATTGTCATCTTCGACAAAACTAATTGGGTCTTTAACACTTGCCCCAAATTCCGCAGCACAGTTCCATGTGATACCTTTCACGTAAGTTTGAGGTTTTCGGAGTCTCGCACTTTCCAAAACCATAATTCCATTGTACTCCAACTGCAATGACAATAATTGATTTTAAACAACAAAGAATCGGTTAAACAATATACTGGATGTTCATTTTAAAACTAATGACCCGTATTACCTCGACATCGGTATATCTGGAGAAATTCCTGAAAAAAATCCTGCTGAAATTTTTCAATTTGATAAAGTCCGTTTGACCGAAACTTGTGCAAAAGCCATAAACTTGTCACAGATAATCCCACCCTTCAGTTCAGCCTCTTGTTATAAGATAATAGAATAACTGTTTACCTTTGGGTTGTAAAATTCTGTAGAGACGGTAAATCGCAAGACAGGTGTTTGTGAAGGAGAGGAATATATTCAAGCGTACAGCCAAGCGACCAGTAACATGGTTTATCTTAGAGAATAGGAGTAAACCAGAAGTCTCAAACTTTTAACATTATTTAAAAATTTTAAGCGACAGGTTTTTATAAAAGGTGAAACCAAAATTACTGATGTAATGAGCCACTTTTGCATGGTATGTTTTACACTAAGTAGGTCAGAATTATAAAAAATTATGAGACGTTTTAAACTTAGGGAGTATCTATCTATCATTTCAAATTGTTTATGTTAGTAACTTTTAACAGTGAGTGATTTGTCGAGTGTGTTGTTAATTACTGGTTATTAGTTTTATTAATTGATTGTAATTAAAAATATGTTGATAAATAAGTATTTGTTATAAAAAGTTAGTATTATAGATGGGTATTATAGATTAATTAGTTGGTTAATAGTACTTTTTTTTATTGTATATTATATTGTATATTTCCTGTTATTGGGTTTTTAGCCTGTTGGAAATAAAGCTTATCATTATTATTATAAAGCTTATTATTAACAAATATTTAAGCGTATGAATTACCTACCTACCTATCGTGTCACAAAAATGCGAAACTAACATATTTAAGTACAATTGTTCAGTTTAAGTAGTTCCTCAAAACTTCTTCTAAAATGCATGCAAATTAGGTCCAGAGGATTAGGAGTTTCTATAATAATTACATTTGGTGAATATCTAACGAGTGTTGTCCAAATTTTCGCAAAACTCTTTTGTGCAATGTTTTTGTAATTTTGAAGTTTAGATAAACGCGAATTTCTCTGCAATTAAAATTCACACCATGGATCTAGGCGAAAATTTTATCTTTTGAAAAATTTTGCTGATTTTCGTGAAGTGGTAGTTACCTATTTTTTAATAAAAAATAAAAAATACATTTAAATTAAATACGTCATTATACAGTGTGTCCCCGGATGGACCTAACAACACTTATAAACTTCCTTATTTTGCATCTTAGGAAAAAAAGTCATTCTTTGGAAAAAGTTTTGCTTTATCTGGAATATCTTAAGCCAGTGGCGGCTCTTCAATAAGTGCACATGTGCACGTGCACCCCCAATAAAAACGTAAAAATGTCTTTTAAAAGTTTTCTATATAGGTATCCTGTTGAAAGATATAAAAGGATTTATTGTACAAAATTATTTAATTTAACTGCACCAGTCCGGCCCGTTTTGATGAATCTGATGTCGTAAAACGATTAAATAAATATGAATCCAGCAGTTCCGGCCCGGCACTTCGACCGGTTTCCTGTGGACAGGCCTCATGTGCAGTGCACATGGAACTCGGTCCGTCTGGCGTCTGGACAGTGCGGAGCCGTTCCTTCCGCCCCCTCTAACTCGGGAGTGACGACTGATTTCTTAAGCTGACCTATGTGCTCAAGCTATCCGTGCACAGTCAGTTTCATGCTGGGATTTATAAGAAAAGTTCGAGCGGGTAAATCCCATGATACTAGAACTGTATTAGTATCATGGATAAATCCTATAGTAGCGGACGTTTTATTGCTTTCATAAAAAATCATCGTTAGATATGACGGCTGTTCCGATCAATATAAGTGTGGAATACTTGAAAACAATAAATTTTTCTTCCTTATCATTAGAAGAAAAAATTAAAATTAAAAAAGCGGGTCGTCCCAAACCAAATTTGATAATAACAAATATAACAAAGTGCAAAACTGGTGATTATAAAAGAACATTTAAAATAGAGACTTATGAAAAAAGTGACTGGTTGTGCGGTTGTGATATTAGTAATAGTCTTTACTGTTTTCCTTGTTTGTTATTTGCTGGTGATGAAGCAACAGAATGGACCAAATCAGGTGTCGACTTAATTCATTTATCAGAAAAAATCAAAAAACACCAATGTTCAAAGACACACATCTCTTCTAAATTAGGGTTTAATTTGTTAGGTAAACAAGACATTAGACAACAGTTAAATAGTGCATATAGAGTGAGACACAATGAGCAAGTAAAAAAGAACAGGTACGTCTTGTGTAAGATTATTGACTGTATCAAATTTTGTGGTGCTTTTGAACTTGCTCTGCGTGGCCATGATGAGGGGGAAAATTCTTTGAATCCTGGTATATTTAAAGGTCTCATAAATTTTTCCGCCGAATTGGATTTAGCGCTCAATGAACATTTGCAGCAGGCTACTGTATTTAAAGGTACTTCAAAAGATATCAAAAATGATTTATTGGATTGTATGCTTTCTGTGTGTCAGGCACATATCAAGAAAGAAATTGCTGATTCAAAATTCGTGTCTGTTATGAGTGATGAAACAAGCGACATTTCAAATATTTTCCAAATGGTTATAGTATTGCGATACACTTTGAAAAATGGTTCTCCCGTTGAAAGATTTTGGAGTTATAAGAATCCTTCCGATCATGATGCTATTGCGTTAGCTGACTGCATAGAAAACGGTTTAATTTCTGTTTTAAAAAAACCTGACCAATTAATTTCCCAAAGTTATGATGGCGCAAGCGTCATGAGTGGTATCCACGGTGGTGTGCAAAAACTTATTAAAGATAAGTTCCCGTATGCATATTATATTCATTGTTATGCACATCAACTGAATTTAATCATGTCACAAGCAACAAGCATTAATACAAATGTGCACATATTTTTTTCTGACTTGAGCGACATAACAAACTTTTTTTCCAATTCTCCACAACGAGTTGCCGTATTAGATGAAGTCGTTGGAAATAGGATTCCTAAAGCATCTTCCACTAGGTGGAATTTCAAAAGTAGAAAGGTTAATACCGTATATGAAAACAGAGAAGATCTTATTAACTGTATGGAAAGAATTCAGTCCACTTCAAGGCAATCTGATAGTATTACAAAAGCTGGGGCACTTTTGAGATTATTAAATGACTCAAAGTTTGTTTTTTGGTTGACAGTGTTCCATCGTTTAATGCCTCATGTTGATATTTTATATTCACAGCTGCAAAAAAGGACTACCGATTCTGTAACCATTAAACGATGTATTGCAGAGTTTGAAAAAAATATTCAAAAAGAAAGGGATAACATACATACTATTAGAGATACCGAACTTGAAAACATCGACTTGAGTCTATCCAGGAAAAGAAGGAAAATGGACGAAAGAAGCTCGTATGTTTCCACGACTGTCCAAGCTAAAGAGGTCCGCGACACCATAATATCAGAAATAAATAGAAGATTTTCGTTCACAGATCATCTGGAGATAGCCAATTTATTTTCAGTGGAAAAATTTTAAATATATTCCTCGAATTTTCCAAATCAACATTTAGAGACAGCAATTCGCACCTTAAAATTTTGAGATAAAAACAAATTAAAAACAGAATTGGAAATAATTTATAGAAGAACAGATTTCAGAGTAGTTTCTGGAGCAGTTCACCTTCTTAAGTTTTTGATAGAAAATAACTTACTAGCAGATTTCTCAGAAACATGTTTAGTATTACAAGCAATTGTAACAATGCCAATGACGACTGCAGAAGCAGAACGATGTTTCTCAACACTGAAGAGGATAAAAACATTTCTTAGAAGTACGATGAGCCAGAATAGACTAACTGCTCTCGCAATGTTGTCAATTGAAAAGGAAATGATTCAAGATATTGAAAATTTTAACGAATTGGTTATTGAAGTTATTGAATATTTCAAAAAAGGACAGACGTCTTCAGTTCCAATATAAAACTTGCATTTGAAAATAAAGAAAATTTTTATTTTAACAATAAAAACTTATTAAAAAATGTGTTTGATTAAAAATGTGTGTTTGTGAAAATTATAAACAAAGTGGTTAAAATTATAAAAAGTAACAGTATTAGGAGGGTGTTTTATTTCAAAAATGTAATGTGCACTCCCATTTTCGTTACCCACGACCCGCCACTGTCTTAAGCCGCTGTCAAAATTTCGAAATAATATACAGGGTGGGTACAATTCATTTATTACAGTTTTTACCATGTACAAAAGTTTATACAAAACTTATTCCACATGTTGCCCTCCTAACGTTACACATTTTTTAACAAGTGATCTAAACTTTAGTATGAAACTTATAAAAATAGTAAAAAAACAGGTACATCCTACTTGAAAGAAAAGTGATATTAATTGAAATTTTAACAGAAAGTCAGATAACTAATCAGAAGTTTTATCTCTAAGTAGATTTGTTTATCTTTATTAGGATAAATAAGTAATACCATGGAATATATATATCATATACATATCAAATTATCGACTGAAGTGTCTACTAAGTGTTAGTCAATATGTATTAAACTGAAATTATTGTCTCCAGAGCAAAGAATTTATTTAGTTAAGTGCTACGGTATTGGTGAAGTGTCATATCGATATGCAATTGAACTTTTTAGTAGGAAATAAATAAATACAAAAAAGTAGGAAATATCCTTGAGTAATGGTAAAAACTGTAATAAATGAATTGTATCCACCCTGTATATTATTTCGAAATTTTGACAGCGGCTTAAGGTATTCCAGATAAAGCAAAACTTTTTTTAAAGAATGACTTTTTTTCCTAAGATGCAAAATAAGGAAGTTTATAAGTGTAGTTAAGTCCATCCGGGGACACACTGTACTGTTGCAACTCTCTGAAAGCTGCGAATTGAGTGATTCTCGAAGATTTGATATCATCCTGTACTAACACATAATTTGACACGTTAAAATCTCCAAATAGGAATATATATTATTAAGGCTTAAGGCCGAAGCATAACTCCTCTGACATATCAAAAAATATCAAAAACATTCCATGTTTCCCACGCAGACAAAAACAAAAGAGGTCCACTTTATTTTTCTAGGGTGCACAGCAGGATACTAATATATTATTAAATATAACATTATTATTACAGGATACCGATATTTAGAGAATGCTCAGTTACTTCAACAATAACTGACGTGCTCTAAAATCATTTGTATTGTTCAGTCAATGAGGAGCAGTCACAATGACAGAACCTAGAAAAGTGAAGTGATGGACGATAGCTCAATAGCCAACGAATTTCTTATGACTTGAACAAGTCACAAAAGCTTGGTTTTGTAGACTTAATAAAAAACAACTTTTGAAAATGTAATTTACATGATAGTGTACATCTGATAAACCAAGTAAAATTTTGCATGATTAGGAATTGTGAATAAACAAAAAATGCTCCTATTACAGGGTGTATATTTAATTTAATATTGCGAAAAAATTTAAAGACAGATTCTTTGGTCAAAAACTTTGTAAAAAATTTCTTGCACTGCATTGTCGGATAATTTAGGATTGAGCGAAGTTTTTTGCCCTTCATTTGCCGGCACAAATTTTGAAACATCAAAAGCGAGTTTTTTATCATAAAGGGTCGTTTTTCTCAGAAACGGTTCACGTTAGCAATTATCACTAAGAGTACCTGTTTTGTGTAGGAAATATTGACTGTTTAAAATACTTTTTTTTTAATGTCAATTTTTCTAGTGTAGCAGATACTAGGGGCAAAAAAAAAACAAGCAACCCTAAAATCTCCATCACTGGCATATTATGAACAAAATTTGTTGGTAATAAACAAGTAGCTAAAATCATTGATAAGACCTGTACAAAAGCTGACCTCTGTATTTTATACGGATTAACAATTAAGGAGATATCTTCAAAAAACTGGAAAAATTAATATTTTTGACAAAAACAGTGAATTTATGGACATACGTTAATCTGAAATTTTTTCGCAATATTAAAGATTTCCTTATAAAATGATCATAATATAAGAAATTGTAACTTACATCGGAAAGACAACCTCGAAAGTTTTCCACGTGCCCAAAAAATATTTCTGTGAAATTTCCATGACCACCAACAAAAAGTCCATAATGAATATTTAGTTCGAAAAATCTTCCTGGGAGACTTTTTCTGAAATAATTTACTTTAATTACTGAAATGCAATAAATTCTTAATCATCGGGTGTTAAAAGTCACAGACATCAATGACATCATGGAAGGCTCATTAACATGAGTATTATTCCAACTTTCGTATGGTATATGTAGTGTGTATTGTGACTGATATGGATATGGCATGATGATGAGTCCATAGATAGGACAAAATGGTACCGTCCATGTCTTCAGTTTCACCTCACATAGGCTGTGCGAAGATCTCTAATTTGTTCTGCAGAGCCCACCGTGACATTTAAGACTTTATCAATTTTGCTTTATCTTTTTTTTACAATTTTTCTTCTGAAATGGGGGCCCCCTTAAGATTGGGGACCGGGGCGGATTGCCCCTGCCACTCCTCCCTTCAACCGCCATACTGAATCAATCTGACAATTTTTTTCCAAACTGTCAATTTCAGTCTTGATATCAGAATACAAATTATAAAATATCACAAAGTTTATAAACCATATTTGCTAATACATAATGACAACTGAAATTAGGCAGCATTGATCTACAGCAACTGACACGATTTGACACTGTACATAAACGTTTACCTAACCTTGAATATCTTGAATAGATGATATTGTCAAAGTGGCATCCATTTAATTTATAAGGACTTTTCATTTTACCAAACATAAAAACTTAATTGCACAGCCACATCGGGAGTTCCGGGACTCAAATTTGAAATAAAGTATAATATACAGGGTGATCTATTAAGCTCACAATCAAATTGTGACAGGTGACAGGTGAGGTAATTTGAAAAAGAAAACTTCAAACAAACATATGTTCGATTTCAATCATTTACGGAGTTACGGGACCTCAAAGTTTCCTGCACTAGGAGCCAATTTAAAACTTTTTTTCAACTTTACCTTGGTTTTACCTGTTTATATAAATAAAAAAATTGCCGGCAGAGGGCGCAATTCTGTTTTTTTGGGCCAAACAATAGATCGTTTACATACAGTACAAATATGAGCGGACCAAGGATAGTTCCTTGAGAAACACCCATTTTTACTCGCCCGAAGTCATTCCTGATATCATTAACCCTCACATGTTTTTTAAGTACATTTAATATAAGAAATGCAGATATTTTCTAAAACAAAAAAGCGGGACATTTTAAAAAATCGACGGTTCGCGGGACAGTCCACCAAAAAGCAAGGCAGTCCAGCCAAAATCGGGACGTGTGGTCACTTTAATTTTGAGGGTAATGTTACTGATTGACATCCTGAGAAAAATGCAACTCGTCTGTTTACGTGTACCTACTTACGTATTGTAAATAAAAATATTACTACTAGGCCCGGCCGGCATTCTCGTTACGTTACAATTAATTATTATTGAGACGATAACGCTCATTAAGTCAGGTCTATATGCTCAGGGTAGGTTTTTTTTCATTTAGGGACATTTAAAGGAAAAAAAAAACTACCCTGACCAGAGACCTGACTTAATGCAGCAAATGATAAGTGTTTTAAAATATTATTTGTAACGAGTTGCGTACGGTAACGCTGAGAGCGACGCGAGTGGAAAAAGTGGAATGGCTGGTGAGGGGTGTATTGGAAAGCTAAAAAGCAGTTATACCTTAAAAACTGTTTGTTGGGAATGGGGTAATCCTGTTGTTTAGTCTCCCAAAACACCCCTTAATGTTACTGCATTAAATCAGGTCTTTGGTCAGGGTAGGTTTTTTATTTATTTTAGGGACATTTAAAGGGAAAAAAACCTACCCTGACCAAAGACCTGATTTAATGCAGCAACGCTGTGGAAAAAGTGGAATGGCCATGTGAGGGGTGTTTTGGAAGACTAAACAACAGGATTACCGGGAATGGGAATATTACCATTTTATTATTGAATCAAGAATCAATAGGTAATCGGACAATTTTGCGTTTCAACTCAATGTGCCAGTTGTATTGTTTTCATAAGGGGTAAAAAGTAAAGTAACATATTATCTTTATCTACGCTTAAGAAATTATACTTACTGTGTTTTATGTGTACCATCAATGATCATTGTTAAATCAGAATTATGTCTTTTGATAAATACATCATGCCATTTAAAGTCATTAATTTTTATGCTATTTTGAGACAACAGTTCCGACTCTCCTGCCCCTAAATTAATATTAACTTTTAGTCTCGAGTTTTCCAAACGTATCAGACAGAAGTCGGTGGATCCAGCTATCAGTAAGATAAAAGCATTGGTCATGTAAGTTCTAAATTTAAAATGTATGCTTGTGGTGCTTTTGGCTTCTTGAAAAGCCACAGACACATAGCTGTTCCCATAAAAAGATGCTAAAATATAAACCAATTGAAATATACCTACACAGTCCAATCCTGGGAAGTACTCAATAAAATAATATTTTTTAACTCAATATACCTTCTTGCAGGGAGAGAATCCGTAATATGGACAAAAAAATAACAAACAACCATAGTAAGTTTATCTTAAATTCCATTACACTGGACCTTTGCTGTGTGTTTTTATGAATTAAATTAATGCGCTAAAAATTCTAAACCGTCTTTTAAATAATAATTAATGTTATAAATACTTTGCTACTACCTCGACATAATATCTAATTTAAATGAGCGTTCTCAACAACTTTCAATTCTAATTTTCATGATGATGATAAGGTGATATGATGGATGAAGATGACCGAGGAGGAAGCGAGGAGATGACAACAAAACATGGAAGATTTCGGAGCGATGACATTGACAACTGGGAATTCGGGATAAAATCGGGATTCGGGAGAATGAGGAATAAGATGAGAGAGAATAGAGTGCCAGTACTGCCAGTGCCAGACGGTCGGGGCGGCTGGCGCAGTCGCGCAGTGTTGTGCTTGTGTTGTGCAGCAGAGTTTGGAATTGGAAATTGGAATAGGGAATAGGTACATTACATTACATGACTACATACACATGTAGTATGTAGTGTAGTGAATGTTAGCTGCTTGCAGCGCTTGCTGCTTTTTTTCGACCGTCCGTAAATTCGTGATCCAAACGTGTTATATACCTATAACGCGTTTGGATTTGGATTCAAACATTTCAAACCTTGGCGTGTTCTTTCGTAAACGGATTCATCCCCACTCTTTGCCAGATTCGGATCGTGATCCGTACCACAGAATAATAAACAATCAGAAGGCAAACTTCAATTTTAAAAAACCAAGTTCGCGCATCTACTCGGCGCATTGAGTTTCGCCATGATTAGGGATGAACTCAGCGGCGGAGCGTAACAGCGCAACGGAGTCAGCTACTCTCTATCGCCCGTTGCCTGTAGTACCAGCACCAGCGGCGGAGTGGCGCACCTCTATACCGCGAGCACAGAATATGAAACAATCAGAAGGCAAACTCGCCGGCGGCACCTTTGATCTTTTATTAGAGACAAGCCACACATCTGGCGGCCATTGCTCCAGAGGAGAAGCGCAGACCCGCATTCAAAACTAATGCAGTCACTTTGTGCAGGAGCGCACAGGAAAGGAGTGTACTAGATGTTTTCACTTCACAAACATCTATTATGTGTGCTCGTGGTATCTATAGAAGAGCGCCACTCCGCCGCTCGTATTACAGGCAACGAGCGATGGAGTAGCTTACTCCGTTCCGTTACGCTATGGTAATGACTAATGAGTTCATCTCTAATCATGGCGGAACTCAATGCGCCGAGTAGATGCGCGAACTCGGTTTTTCTTATTGAAGTTTGGCTTCGGATTGTTTCTTATTCTGTGATAGATGTTTGACAAAACATCTATACCTCAGTCGACCAACAGATATAGTAATAAAACTGCGCACAAACTTTTAAGGTCCAAGTAGTCACATATGTAGGCAGATATAGTGCTTTCAGAATAAGAAGTCGCCTTTCTTATTAAGAAGGTACAAAGGCAGTAATAGCCTAGCAGTGGGGAGTATACCATAAACTGGTGAATATTTGTAAACATACTTTTGGCTTGCAGGTGTCTGTTCAGACTGCTGTGACCGGTGAGAACCCCGACTAGTAGTCTGAGTTCCTTCCGGTTCATTCTGGACATGCTGGACCATCTGTTTCCGATCGGACCAGCCAGAAACAGCCTGGCCTGTCTGCAGCCTGGTGCTGTTTCCCAGTGGTTCTCTAAACCCTTGCGAGTCCATTCTTTTATAGATTCTTTGAGAAGATTTTTGGTCAGACCCAGAGGACGGGCTCCGGCCCACAAAAGGTTTCCCTGGTCCCGAGCTTCGCGTATTGATCTGCTAGCTCATTACCTGGTACACCTGAGTGTGCAGGAACCCACACGAAATGCACCGATTTTCTGTCCGCCAGTCTGTTCAGCGCCTCGACACACTCCTGGACCAGTGGGGAGCTGGTTCCGTGTGTGCCCAGCGCTTTCGCGGCGGCCTGACTATCCGTGCATATGTATATCGTCCGTTCCCTGGCTTCTGTTATCCGCTCCAATCTAGCTGCTTGCAGGATAGCATAAATCTCCGCCTGGAAGACGGTTGCGGTGGACCCAAGAGGAAAGGATCTTCCCAGTTTCCGTCCAGCCAGGTGTAGAGCCCCGCTCCTATGTAGCCATTTTTGTTCCTGGAGCCGTCTGTGAAACAAACTAGTCCTCCTGGTTCGAAGGCTACCTCCCTTTTTCCCACTTTTCCTTTTCAGGAATTTGCAGGGTAAATTTCTTGTTTTCTCTGTTATTCCTTGTTTTTGAGGTAGACATAAGGTTTGAGATTGGTATCTCCATCTCGGCAACCTTGGCTATCTCTGTGTGTCCTTTTTGTATCCTCCGCCTTTCCGTAGTCCCGAATAACGCATTCTTAAGTGGGCCGCCATGGCCTCCCCTTTTATGCAAATGGGAAGCGGTGGCAGCTCCAGAATGACATTCAGGGCTGCTGACGGGGTGGTTCTCATTGCACTTGTTATTAACAAACTGGCGAGCCGTTGGAGTTTAGCTAGCCTGTTTGTAACGGTATTGCTTATTGTGGTTGTTTTCCACCAGACCACCGAACTATAGCTGATTCTCGGTCTGATGATGGCCGTGTATAACCAGTGCATTATCTTCGGTTTTACCCCCCACACCTTGCCTATTGTCCCTCTTAGCTGTCATAGAGATGACACAGTTTTTGTGACTATTCTGTCAATCTGTGGCCTCCAGGTCAGCTTTTCGTCTAGTACCATTCCAAGGTATTTGGCCTCTCCACTAAGAATTAAGAGTTGACCGAACAGCTTGGGTGGTTTGAATCCTCTTTTTTCCCTTTTCCTTGTGAAGAGGACCGTGTCGGTCTTTCCGGGGTTAATGGTCAGCCCCGCCTCTTCACACCATTTTTCAATTATCTTACATGCACTCGCTGCATGCGATCGCAGACCACGCTTAGGAATTGGCCGGTTACTAGAACCAGCCCGTCGTCAGCGTATGCCTGTGCATACAGTCCGTCATCTGTCAGGCGCTTTAGGAGGCCGTCCATGATCGGGCACCACAGGTGAGGTGATAGGCAGCTGCCTTAGGGGCATGCACCACTCACCGCAATGCCCACTCGAACTTCTCCCGCACCCGACGACACCTGCCTGCTTTCGATCGCTGAAGAAATCCAGTTAATCAGGACCGGGGGGGGGGGTACCCCTGGATTGCAGCTCTGTGCATATGGTTTTTGTTATTTCCTTGTCAAAAGCGCCTTCCACATCAAAGAAAATGGCCAAGGCCCAGTTCCCGTGATGCTGCGCTTTTTCAATTTCTCTAGTCACTGCGTGTAGGGCAGTTTCTGTGGATCTTTGCTTCAGGTAAGCATGTTGACCCTTGTGAAACGGGAACTCACGCAGCAGTGTGTTTTCTATCAGGTATCTGTCGACTATCCTTTCTAGCATTTTAAGCATGAAGGATGTCAGACTGATAGGCCTGAATGACTTAGCTAACGTGTAGTCCTCTTTTCCTTGTTTGGGAATGAAGACCACATTTGCTTTCCTCCATGCCTGGGGCACATATCCCGTTGGTAGGCTAGCCCGGAATATGTTTCTCACGCTGGGGAGAATCGTTTCCAGGCCCGCCTGCAGCAATGCTGGGAAAATGCCATCAGGTCCTGCTGTCTTGTATGGGTGGAACTCTTTGCTTACCCTTCGTATGACCTCGTCGTTTACCAGATTTTCGGCTAGCTGCCAGTCCGAGGCTGCATGGCTCCGCCCGCCTCTCTGGGTCGACTTGGTCTGTTCCCGGGAAGTGGATTCTGAGGAGGTGCTCAATTGTCTCCTCCTCCGTTTCTGTCCAGGTTCCGTCCTCTTTCTTGATCGAGCCTATTTCGTTGCGTTTTGAGGCACTGAGCAATTTTGCGAGCCTGGCTGCCTCCGGGAGGGAGGTTATCTCCTCGCAGAATTCTCGCTCTCTTGCTGTGCCTTATCTCTCTCTCTTAAATTCTCTTCTGGCTTCTCGAAAACGGTCCCATTGAGTGTCCTCTCCTGAGGTCACGGCCTGTCGAAGTGACCTCCTCGCTGACCTCCTGAGGTGATGAAGTTCTTTGCTCCACCACCTGATTTTCTTTTCTGGAGGCCTTCTCAAGGGACACGCCTTTTCGTACGCCTCGGTTATCTTTTTGCTTAATTTCTCTACCTCTTGGTCTATGTTTTCCTGTGTGATTTGAGATGGGGGACCCTTGAACCTTATTTGGAGATCTTTTGTAAAGATCTCCCAATTAGTTGTCCTTGGGTTTCGTTTGGACTTGTCTGCCGCCATCCTCGCTTTGATCTTGAATCGGATCATGCGGTGGTCGGACAGCAGGACGTCGCCCGTCACTTGCCATTCTCGTACGTCACAGGTTATGCTTTTGGAGGCTAGGTTTATATCAATCACCTCCTTGCGATTGCGATTGACAAAGGTTGGTTCCCTGCCTCTATTACTTATTTCAAGGTCTGTCGTTGCTAGATATTCCAGTAGGGCCTCTCCGCGTGTGTTGACGTCGGTGCTGCCCCATAGGGTGTGATGCGCGTTGGCGTCACAACCTATTACTACTGGGATCCCTCTGCTTTCCCCAAACGTTGTTATATCCTTATGTAATGTATCCTTATGTATCCTTAATTTTTCTCCAGATTCTTGTTAAACTGAAAATTGTGCAACATTTCTCTAATTTAACCGACTCTGTATTTCCTGTAGTTTAGGAGATCCCCACCCAAACAGCACACAACATCCAATGGACGGGACGATTGTGTCCATAATAAGTACATGACGTCCATGGACCTTTTGCGCTACATCCATTGGATGTCGTTTTATGTACCATATGTTTTAGTACATCAGAGGACGTCCGTTCGATGTCCATTGAATGATTCTCGTTTGTACAAACACAAATCATGTCCGAGTTTGGACGTCCCATTAATGTACATATTGTGACTTAAAATGGACATCCATATCGACACTTTTAACATCACGTTTAATGTTACTCTCAACAGGTTATTAATTTCTTTAGAATTCAATAATTTTGTAACACCACGCAAATAAACAATATTTCAAGCAATTAGTCACTTATTATTTACAATAATTATAACTATAAATCTTGTAGTACGTTAATTATCAAGAATTGAAGGCCAATAATAGTTCAAAGAAAAAATTCGAAGAAAAAGAAGAAATCCATACAAGTTATACCTAACCTAAAAATAAAAATGGAAGGAAATTCATTTCGTCTTCAATGACGACATTGGTCGTATTACTCGTATTGGTTGGTGTTTATCAAGCAAGAATATTATTTCTTTGAGTATCTATCTCAAGTCCTTTCAGTTTTCGAGGTTTATTAGGTATTGAGAGTATGTCTATTGCGGTTTGCGGTCCCACTATAGCAAAACCCTCATCAATCAGTACGGAAATTGTGTGCAGTCATATAATACAAATAAACAGTGTATAAATAAATTGTGTAGTTGTATCATGCTATCATGTGTGGGGTAAGCTGACATTTCAAGAACAGCAATTTCAAAGAAGCGGCAAGCGAGAAAAATCTTCAATCTTCTGCTAAACGCTTCTCCGCATTTGCTTTTTTAGTAATGTACCACACAATTTCCGTACGGATGAAAATTGTTCATTTTTTGATCCACATAATGTACGCTAATGAACGTCCATGTTTGTGACAATGGATGTCCAAAGGACATTTTTTGAATTATACAAATTTGATCCAAAAGTAGTCCAGATTTTAATCCATACAATGTCCACTGAAGGACTAACAATGGAGGTCCCAAACTGTGTCATTTGTATCATCCACTGGACATCCACAGAATGTACGATGTCCATATGTGGATGGCCAATGGATGTCATGGAAGTCCACAGTAGTAATAAAAATGGACATCCACTGGATGTTATTGTGCTGTTTGGGCAATGATGACCACTTGAATTGAAAGTGACCATGCATTTTCCGACGGGTGACGATGACTAGTGACGACTGACAACTGACGGACGACAGCACGACACGACAGTGATGTTCTAGTCGGACAGATACAGTAGACGCGTGCATTAACAAAAAAAAGAGAATGATGTTTAAGGGGAACAAAACAAATCATCAGCTGATTTACATCACATCACCTCATATTATTTATTGTTTACATTCAACTTCAGTTCCTTTCTTATTATTATTATTATTAATAATAATAATAACTTTTTTATTATTAAAAATAATAAAAACGAGTCCCACATGACGGTAGTTACGGAATTTATCTAGATATGAAACGAATAAATGCGCACGGCGCACGCGCAACGGACATATTTTCAAGTGAAAAATTAGGGAAGTATTAATACCTATATTATGTATTTAAATTGAAATAATAAATATAAAAGCTAATATTTATAATTCTTGTTTATATATTTACAGTAAAAACTAATTTTTGTTTTACTTTTGTCAGTTCACTTATTAATTATTGAAATTTTAGGTTTAGGTAATCATTTTTGTTTTCTGTTGTCTTACTAACTAAATGCGAAATTGTGCGAAGGCCATTAAGAAATAAAAGACTGTTATCTATCGTTTTTCGAGTTTTCGCACTTTTCGCTTTCTTTTCCAAATCTGAAGCCAAAGGGGTGACAACGCGACTAGACTAGGTAAGAAATAAAATTATTAAAAATTGGTTTATATGACTTGGGTCTGGGTGGCAAAGAAACTTCAATGACGCTGTCCTAGGTAAAAATGTTAAAGATTGTAATGTTAGAAATGATTTTTTTTTTAGAATTTAAATTTTATCACTACGTTTACGCATGCGTTTCCTCATTTAAATCTCCCGTAAATACTTGAATCAAACTTGTTACTTGTTATATTAATCCAAAATCCAAATATAATTATTAATATAGCCTAAGATGATCTACAATCTATAAAACAAGAAGTGCAGATCCAGCATACATAATTAGCTTATTCATAATGTTGTTTTGTTCGTCAATTCAAACGTATTCGTAATTACTTAAATTCGCCCTCCAGCCTTTGAAAAATTTTCAACCAGTAAGCAAGCACCTTGCTTCTAAAACAAAATTGCCTCGCGTGGCGAAACGACGCTTTCAAATGGTCTTCGGTTTATCACATATTGTGAATTGACAAACGCATTTGATTTTTCTTCTGTGGATTGTGTGTGGATAATTGAGTTGAATGCTGATCATTATATGTTATTGATATCAACTATAATTTCTAATAATAGCAAAATTGAAAAGATCAATCATTTAAATGTGTTAGTAAGTATTACAGCCCGTCCGATAAGTCATAAGCCAGAATTCTGGAAGTGTGTGCTACCTCCATATCTCGGAAATACCCGCTTGATGTATGTGCATCGGGCCGGAAAGACAATATAAGCGACACATCTTTCACCAGTTCACGCTTATAGCTCTTGCAGTTAGTTAGCATTTGCGTACCCTTGAATATACGTTTCAAGATCCGCCCGCCACTGCGTACAAATATCAAACCATGGCAGATCCTTGCGTCTCTAGAAGAGAGAACGTTATCGGCTTACTCCTTTCTGAGATTTTTAGTTCATGAGATATCGTACGAGCTGTATACAGGGTGATTCATGAGTGACCTTACATAGACCAATGGTGATAAGCGGACTTCAAGGCGGGTCGAAAACCACAAAAGAATTTTTTTCGTGATTGGTTACGAAGTTACAGGGTGTTTTATGTCTCAGGTACAAAACTTTGATAGGCGATATTTCTGAAACGGCTGGAGATATTTTGTTGAAATTTACTAGGAATCGTGCATTCCGGAAACTCATCAAAACCGCATTCTGAGTTAATTAAAAATCCAGGACCGGACTTGAAAGTTTTTGCCCCCGTGGTCTTTGTTGAAAAAGTTAATTTTCTGACTGTGCGCTACTGAAAAACTGTCATCGAATTTGAAAAGATAAGAAAAAACTCCATAGAAATCATTCCTCAATTTGAACGGCACACCCAAACCGTCTCGAAAAAAAAATGTCAAAGTAAAACTTCTCAGTAAATTATCGTTTTCGAGTAGACATATTTTACCTAATGTTCGTCTGAATTCCTTAAAATTTATTTTTTGACTTGTTTCTGTGGGAAAAATGTTTGACAGAAGGCCAAGCTTTATTACTGGAAAATCAGGTGTCAACTACAAAATTTTCAGATTTCACTAATAATCACAAATCATTTCACTAATAACGAATACGCAGGCATTATGTTTGTGTATGGTTTCTGCAATGGAAATTCAAGAGCAGCTGCGAGAGAATACCATAGAAGATCACAATCGAAGAACACCGGCCCATGTAACGTTTCGCGTCTGTTTTCCAATTTTCTCGAAACCACGGCATATTTCCCTGAGTTCAAAGGAATGCTGAACCTCAATTGGAAAATCTGAGCCATCAAAACATCGTGGAGATGGTGGCAGTAAATCCAAGTACAACTACGCGAAGAATTGGGCAAGCACTGGGCATTTCTCAATCAAGAGTATGGGGAACCTTGAAAAAAAGAAGAGCGGGGATGCATCCCTGTCACGTACAAAGCGTACAGAGGCTTCAACCATTCAATGAAGTTCCATTGAATGGACTGCGTAGAATTTTGTTTACTGATCGAAGCTCAGTTCACGCGGGATGGTGTAACGAATAAAAAAAACTCCCACCTATGGGCATATGAAAATCCGCGCTCTGTTGTTCAGAAGAACTCGCAACAGATTTTCTATAAATGTGTAGTGTGGCATTGCAAATGATACCCTAATAGGACCCCATTTTTTTGCTGGGCGGCTCACGGGGGAAATTTATTTACTTTTCCTACAAGTCATTTTGCCCGGCTTGCTTGCGGAGGCGAACGTGAGCAGGCGTGCTCTTTCCTTCCAGCAATGTGGGCACCACCACATTTTTCTCGACAAGTCAGAGAGCATCTCCACAATGAGTACCCCAATCGTTGGTTCGGGCGCGGCGGCCCTCATTCCTGACCACCTAGGTCCCCCAGCCTCACTGTTTTAGACTATTACCTATGGGGCCATATGAAGCAGGAAGTCTAAAAAAACGGAAGTAAGTACCAGAGAGGAGCTCAGGGCGCGAATACTGGTAGTTGCTGATGAAATTAGAAACAACAAGCAAATAATTCAAAAAGCAAACCAAAATTTATGGAAACGCTGCAGAAAATGTATTGAAGTTGGTAAAGGACATTTTGAGAACCGTTTATAACATTAATATTGATAACATTCAATTTACACTGACATTTTTCCCACAGAAACAAGTAAAAAGATAAATTTGAAGGAATTCAGACGAACATTAAGTAAAATTTGTCTGCTCGAAAACGATAATTTACTGAGAAGTTTTACTTTGACTTTTTTTTCGAGACGGTTTGGGTGTGCCGTTCAAATTGAGGAATGATTTCTATGGAGTTTTTTCTTATCTTTTCAAATTCGATGACAGTTTTTCAGTAGCACGGTTAGATTAACTTTTTCAACAAAGACCATGGGGGCAAAAATTTTCAAGTTCGGTCCTGGATTTTTACTTAACTCAGAATGCGGTTTTGATGAGTTTCCGAAATGCACCATTCCTAGTAAATTTCTACAAAATATCTCCAGCCGTTTCAGAAATATCGCCTATCAAAGTTTTGTACCTGAGACATAAAACACCCTGTAACTTCGTAACCAATCACGAAAAAAAAAAATTCTTTTGTGGTTTTCGACCCGCCTTGAAGTCCGCTTATCACCATTGGTCTATGTAAGGTCACTCATGAATCACCCTGTATACAATAATTTATGCTAGACTATAAGATATTTTCAAGTCTTGAGACGATAGATGGGGACAAAAAAACACTCATGATGGACCTTGTACCATATAAACCATGGTGTAAAAACATGAAACCAGTTCGCTTGAAACTTTTTCTTTTTGGGTTTGGTTCGCCAAAACTATTAGCCATGAGACCAGAACCTTCGTTATTTCTATTTGCGAATATTTTCCTCGTCTTCTTGAAGACGACCTACCTGGCTAAGCCATTAAGTAGTATCACTAATCATATAATATGATCTCTTCTCGGAGTATTGGATTGAAATTTTTTGTAGCATGTCATAAAGTGACTTGCTAGGAAGTGACATAGTCTAGGAAGTCATAAAGACTTCCTACTGGTTCCTGGGGTCTAAGGCAGCCGTTGTTGGCTGCTTATCAGGATATAAGGATACACAAACTACACGCCAACAAGTGGACTCTTGCCAATCTTTGTCGATGCTTTATACCCGTTACCAAGATGTTCTTAACCAGTATAGACTTCTTTGGAAGTTTTCTCGTCTTAGATTGACGATTCCCTTTACCTCCTTAGGGTTGTCAACAGTTTTCCAGTTCATCAAGCTTGTCTTACAACTTGCACTGAACTGGGTATAGTTCTCATTGCTTCAATTGCTATTTCGACTGCATTACAGCTCGAGAAGCACTAGACTTGGAAGCATAGCTCTGAATCAATAGTAACATTCATTGTACTCATGCTGGAAAATAATTGCTTTTATATTTTTTATAGGCACGTATTCTCTAAGGACTTTGCATTGTTTTCTCAATTTGTGTGCGTAATTTTTCCTAATAGCTTTCTCAACACGTGTATTTCATTGTCTCTTTCAAAAATACATTCATTTTTTTTAAAGCTTTGAGAACTATTTGTTCAAATTAGGGAGAAATGTGAAAAATATTTTTTTATTCACTGCATTCTTTTTTGAAATTTATTTACAAGCCTATGAAATAATGTAAAGAAAAACCAAAATAATAATAATATAGATTATTAATCTGTTGTGTTACTACTTTTTTAGGTTCTTCCACAGTAATTCTTAGAGCGCTCGCCGAGACTTGGATCGCTCTATAATGCATCGACGTCGAGCAACTATATCACGGCTCAGTGAGCCTTACCCTTCCAAGACTAGATTTATTTTCAAGACTGTAGTGCTTGGTTTGTTAGTGCACATACTTGTCATCATGGCAACCATGGAGATGAATTTTTCGAGCCCAATCGATGACGGGATATTACCTGTAGAGGATGTATCCCCGCCGATATCCAACAGAGTTGTGCTGTTTGTAGCAGACGGTTTGAGATCGCAGGCGATATACAATACCACAGAAAACATAACGCCCTTCCTAAAGTAAGTAAAATTATTTGACCGTGCAGTCCTCACACTGATAATAAAATAACAATAACTGACTCTCCTATAAAACATATTACCTATATGTTTTTGATATAAATATAAGTAGACAATTTATAGCCCCTTATCCCACATTGCTATACCCTATTAAATTTGTAATTGGAGTGGGAGTCGGGCAATACATAATTTGAAATCTCTTTCTATTTAAAAAATGTTTGGGGCTAGTTTTTTTTTTTATTCGAATGCTGCTTTTACTTTACGTTTTACACATTTTTCTGGGTATACGTTTGCACGTGTCTAACCAACCGATACATTCTCCCCTTTTCAGCTACATACGTACCAGCAAGGGCTGCTGGGGCATATCATTGGCTCGAGTGCCGACCGAATCTCGACCTGGCCACGTAGCAATGTTAGCGGGGATATATGAAGATCCCAGTGCGGTTTTCAAAGGATGGAAGTCAAACCCCGTCAGCTTTGATCATATTTTACTGCAGACAAAAAATGCTTGGGCTTGGGGTAGCCCTGATATCATTTCAATTTTCACGAGAGGTATTATTGATATAAATATTTCAGTGTTTTTGTTTTACTTATGGTCGTTATTCACAGAGGGTCAATCACACATTGTCCCGTTTATGTACGACAGTTCAATGAAAGACTTTGGCCAGCGCAATACCAGCGTTCTTGACACTTGGGTTTTTGATAAACTGAGTGAATTTCTCGACAAATCCCAGAAGTCTCAGCAGATACAGGAATCTAAAAGTATGTTTTTCTTGCATTTGTTGGGAATTGATACCGCTGGCCACGGATTCAAGCCACGATCAAGGTATGTATGTAGCAGTAATTATCGTTGTAATTGAATTTATCTTTTTTTTTTTGCTGTATTTTAGGGAGTACATCGAAAACATAAAAATTGTTGACCAAGGCATCGCCCAAATTGTAAAAAAATTTGAAAACATCTTCAAGGACAATGCGACCACTTACATATTTACTTCTGACCACGGCATGACCGATTGGGGATGGCACGGGTCAGGATTTGATGTCGAAACTCACACCCCGTTTATAGCTTGGGGTGCCGGAATCAAACGATCTGATACTGCTTTCGCCCTCAACCAAATAGACATCGCTCCTTTAATGTCCAATCTACTTGGCATCAACATTCCCGTCAATTCATTGGTAATGTAAATTTATTATTATTTTTAAGGTTCTAAAAAATTAATACAAAATTAGCACGAAATAAGTTGTTTTCAAGTTGATAAGTGGAAAGTGACCAATCAAGAGACAGTATAAATAATAATCATACCATTAACATTAGATTCTTTGCTAATATGACAAAATTTGCTTTTCAGGGCATAACTCCTTATAAATGTTTAGACGTTTCCAATGAAAATTTGAAAAAGATTATGCTCAAAAATATTCAACAACTAGTAAGAATTTACGAATTGAAATTCTCTAAAATAAAGAGTGGGAAACTGCCGCTTGAAGTACCTGATGACAGACTGATATTGATTAACAGGAAAATTGACCATTTACGCAATGTAATTGACGACCAATTCTTGGCAGAATTATTTGTAAGTACAAAATAAAAAAATTCAAATATGCACCCAAGTATTGACATTTGTGTGTATTTTCAGGTGAACGATAGTTTAGATACAATGAGACTGCTATTAGAAGGAATCCACTACTACCACAACTATAATAAACGAGTAATTTCACCATTCATCTCCTTTGGATTTCTTATGTGGTTAATTCATTTACTGATTATGACTGTTGGTTGGGATGATGTTTTGCAGGCGACCAATCGCAATTCAGAAGTCAAAATCACTCATATTATCTTTGCTGTATTGGTTTTTGGTAGTCTGGCAATGAGTTTCATCTGTTGTAAGTGTATTTTAAATCTTTTAATTGTCATATCATACAAAGAAATTCTTATAATCAGAAGTATTCAAATATATGGAAAAGCAAGCACTCTGCGGAAAAATGTTTTTCACAAAAGTGGTTTTGTTCGGCGAGGGATATCGCTTGAACATAAAAACTATCCTGCACCCCTCACCGCTTGCGGAGGAATGGGGATAACTTGAAAAATTTATATAACAACCCTTGTTATTTATTGCGAAGTTGTTATTTAAAATTTCAAAGTCATCCCCACTCCTCCGCAAGCGGTGAGGGGTTCAGGGTAGTTTTTGTGTTCAAGAGATATCCCTAACCGAACAAAATCACTTTTGAAAAAAAAAAACATATTTCCACTTTCCACAGAATGCTTACTTTTCGAGATATTAGAATATTTCAGATTATAAAAATCACCCTGTATACAAGGTAGCTCACCAAAAACTTTCCATTTCGGATTACACACCTTTGTGAGGCAATAAACAGAATAAACTGGCATGTCAGTTTTAGTAACAAAAGGGACATCTTTTTTGAATAATGCCTGAATTCCAACCCATAAGAGTTACGTTTACCATTTAAATCTTGAATTGTAACCTCTATCTTGTGATACTTATACACAGTATTGAAAAAGAATTGGTACGCTTCAATAAATCCCTAAATTATGAGTTTTGAAAAAAAAATTAAAAACGTCTATTTTATCATTCAATAAACTTTCTATTGATGTACAAAAATTTATACAGGGTGTTCCTTGGCTCAGTAATGACGACATTGTCTGTTATTTTTTTTTTAATATACAAGGTGTCCAGGTATGAGTGTAAGAGCTACACGTGGCGACCTTCCTTGGACTATTTTGAGTAAAAAATCTTAATACAATAATGCTCTAAACGTCTTCACGGTGCCACAGGAGGTCATCAAAGAAATTCTGGGTCACAAATTTATTGCACTTCTGTTTCCTTTTGCAGTTACGGTTAACATTTTCAAAGACTTTTGCAAAGTCTTATTCCATTTAATTTTCGTAACAGTGCAATTATTAACTTTTTCAACATTTCCTATTTTTTTTTTTTTTAGAAATGTTAAAAAAGTTAATAATTGCACTGTTACGAAAATTAAATGAAATAATACTTTGCAAAAGTCTTTGAAAATGTTAACCGTAATTGCAAAAAGAAACAGAAGTTCAATAATATGCATATTTGTGACCCAGAATTTCTAACTTTGATGACCTCCTGTGGCACCGTGAAGACGTTTAGAGCATTATTGTATTAAGATTTTTTACTCAAAATAGTCCAAGGAAGGTCGCCACGTGTAGCTCTTACACTCATACCTGGACACCCTGTAGAGTGGTAAAAAATCTGATAATTTTTGTCACCCTGTATTAAAATTTACTCCACATAGGCCCGTATTCATCAATAAATATAACCCCTGGGGTTATATTTTGGAACATGTCATTGGTTTAAAATTCGTAGGGTTTGAGCATTAGACCAATCAGCTGTCAGAAAAGTCAAACTATAACCCCAGAGTTATATTTTGAAGTTTGATGAATACGGACAATAGTGGGATATAACATGAAAAGTTAGAATAGGGACATGTAAGCAGTTGCCTGATATCTTGAATCGTTTTTGATGTACACTGCTTTTAAAATGAAAACTTGCGATTTTCACTTGTTTATAACTCAAAAAATGTTTAATTTAAATCGCAACAGTAAAAATCATTATTATTGCATTTTCGCAGACAATCAAAAAATACAATAATATACAGAGGTTGTCCTATTAAAAAAAAATAGATAATGTCGTCATTACTGACCCAAGGAACACTGTGTATAATTTTTTTTTTACATCAATAGACAATAAATTAAATAATAAAATTGACCTGTATTATTTTTTTTTTATTTTAAACTCATAATTTAAGGATTTATTAGAGGTATACCGGGACTTTTCAACACTGAGTAGTGTAGGAGATAAGTAGATTACACTGTAGCACCTTTTGAGACAGCAGCGTTGTCAGATTGAACATTTTTAATAATGTTTTCTAAGGAATCTATAATCTATGATTCAGTGAGTTCACTGATACGTAAAGTGAATCTGAAAGTTTTGAATAGTTTCTGATTAAAAATATTTTGTTTTGCAGTTGCTGGATATCCACATTATTACATCATATACATGTTATTTCCGGCTATAATGTGTGCAACCCTTATAGGGGAATCAAGAAGACTTGTAACACTTATAACAATTTTCATATTCTATTTTAAGAGAAGAATTGTGCATTGTATAAAAACATGTGTTGTGTGCGTAATTAGCGTTTATTTAATGGTAATTTTCTTGCATATATCTCTAAATATGACACTTTTAAATTTAATTGTTCTGAATCTCGTGGTATATATCAATATATCGACAGCAACAAAACAAAAAATATGCAGTGTTATTCTGTTAAATTTATGAAAATATTTTTTTAAATACTGAATTAGGTTTATTGATACTACTTTACTGGGAAATTGTCTGACCTTGAACATTAAAAAAACTTGACCATTAAAAATACAACATGCAGGCCGCAAAACTTAATCGGCCGTTGTCATAGCAACGGCCATTAACCTAAATGTCACTTATGCAGAGTGTTCAGTTTATATCTTCATAACTTTGGCAAACGGTAGATCTTCTAAAAATAATTGGGTTTTTTACATAAAGTTGTTTGAAAGTTTTATTTTCGAGATGCTGAATAAGGGTGTTAAACATGAAAGAGAAAAATCAATTTCATTAAATATTTATTTTCTAAACAGTTTAAGATATTTTTCTCAATTTTGGTATAAGTTAATATTAATAGAGGCTTAAAAGTTTTGTGAACTTTTCAGACAAAACCAGTGGCATGGGGCTATGGGAGTTATTTTTTATTTTACCCGAACTTCTATGCCATTGGAGAAAATCAATATTTTAAAACTTATTTTGCAATTTTATGTTATTTTTATTTAAAAAAAAAACTCTTAATAAAGGTGTCTAGGAGGCTTAGTTTTTGAGATATTTTGATTATTATAATCGAGATTACTTAATTAAAACTGTAAGCTTCAAAGTGCTCTTAAACTTAAATATATCACTATTTTGTGTCTGTTAATGTCGACAGTTGATATGAGACAGTATTAAGGTATACAAATCACTGTAAATACATTTTGAAATTTTTTATTTATTAATTTTTTTAATAAAAGGGTGTATTAAAAAAAATTGATATTTTTTTAGCATTTATTGCGAATATTTATTATCAGTTTTCATAAAATAATTCAAAATATCTCATAAACTAAGCCTCCTAAAGACCTTTATTGAGAGTATCTTTTTTCATATTACAATAATATAAAATTTCAAAATAAGTTTAAAAAAAATGATTTTCTCTCATGACGTAGAAGTTTGGGAGATTAAAATAAAAAAAGAACCCCCATAGCTATGCCACTGGTTTCATTTGAGAAGTTTTATTTTACTTCAAAATTTTACCCCTCTATTTATATTAACTTATACCAAAATTGAGAAAAATATCTTCAATTGTTTAGAAAATATTCAATAAAATTGATTTTTTATTTCAATTTTAACACCCTGTATCTCGAAAATAAAACGTTTTAGAGCAAAGTTTTTTAGATAAAAATGCAATTATATTTACGTGTTCTGTCGTTTGCCGGACTTATGAATATACTCTGAAAAACCCTATACAGGCACAGGGTATCCCAGAAGCATGGATCAAACAAAGTCCATTGGGGGGCATCTGAAAAAAAATCCCATAAGCAGTGGTCCGGATGTTTACGGTTTTCGAGTTATTTGTCATTTTATGTTTTAAAAAAAAATAGATAAATTACATACAAAATTGTTACATTTTGATAAGAAAAAAATTAATAAAAAATTTTGCTTCTTTTTTGTAAATAAACTTCTTAGCGCTATAAATGTTTGAGAATAATGTCTTATTCTTACAGTTGTTAGTATGGAATTGTTCTTTTCATATTATAAAAGTTAGAGGCCATTTTTTTTCTTCTTTTAGTGTTAAAAAAAACATTGTGACAATAATTGGGTGACCATAAAAAAAAATGACGCACAGAAAATATGAACATTACTCGGAAAAACTTCTACGTTTTATGCCCTTACTGCCTAATGTTACGTTTATTAGATTATGCCCACTCAAAATTTAAGTTTTGCAAAGTTAGAAGAATGTTTAATTTTGAAAGTTATCGTCCTATGGTAATATAATAATAATAATAATAATAAAGTTTATTTAACCATTCAAATATACCAAATGTGAAAAACTTCTGCTTCGGAAACTGCGTAAGTATAAAAACTTGTCTGAAGTTTCCGTGCAGTTATATGTTACATATCTATTATAATATTTTACCACTCCTGATCAACAGATTAACAGGTATATATTTCATGTATTGGAAAACAAAGGAAAGAAAAACAACAAAAAACAATACACGAAATTCAAAGACATGAATAGAATCAAAAAAAAAATTCTATCTTATTAACTTGGGTCTATTTTTTATCATCCACATAGTGATTTTCTTAGCTGCATTTTTATGCTTTAAGCTGTTTTTCAGTGTAACTGACAAAGTGTTATAAGTTTTATTTCCTATGAAGTAGTGTGATTTCTGTCCTATAGTCTTTCTAACAGTGGGCTGCCCTATATTATCCCCACTGTTCTCTCTAGTTCCATATTTATGTTGTGTTGCAGCCTGAAGCAAATCATTTCTGGCAAGGTAAATGACTGAAACTTTATAAAAAATTTCTCATACGGTTAAAACTCTGCACCTCTGAAACAGCTCATCCGTTGGACACAGTGTACTTAACCCATAAATAATTTTTAGTATTCTCTTCTGTACTACTTCCAGCGGCCTCATCGTGATGGCATATGCACCTCCCCATGCTACTATCCCATACAACAACAATGACTGCACCAAGGAATAATAAAGGACCAAGTTTTCATCTAAACTAAGAATATTTTTTGTCTGTCGAAAAAGATATGACAGCGACCTGATTTTTCTTACTAACTCCTTTATATGTAGATCCCATTTTAGGTATCTGTCAAAAATATGACTCCCAAATATTTTGTATTATTAGCATTAGCCCTATCTATGGTCCATTGTATCTGTCTATGAGGTAGATTAATTTTTATATTTAGATTTTTGGGCATTCCCAAGATATTTGCAAATAGGAGATATTCTGTTTTTTTAAGATTCACAGATAATAGGTTTTTGTCAAACCACTCCATAACTCTCCGCATATCAGCTGTCATGTTTACCTCTAATTCATTCATAGTTCCAGCTTCTACGAGTAGCACTGTGTCATCAGCATATGATATCAGAGTGCCATTACTCCTAATCCTTAGAAGGCCATCTATATATATTATAAAAAGAATAGGACCGAGCACCGTCCCCTGGGGTATACCAATGGTGACGTCTCTCTCGAAGCTATGTGTTTCTTTTATTTTTACTAGTTGTGTTCTCTGATGCAAGTAGTTTAAACATTCCACAGCACAGGCCTCTGACACCAATATTTTCTAATTTTTCTAGTAAAATGTCATGCGACACAGCGTCAAATGCCTTAGCTAAGCCTATAAAAATACCACCGGATGGTCTTCCTTTATCTAAGCATTTATATATTTTACCCACTAGTAGAGCTATAGCATCATTGGTACTTTTTCCCTCACTAAATCCAAATTGTAGACCCGACAATGATTTAGTGTCTTCCAGAAATCTTACTAATCTTTTTTTAATTATTAATAATTAATTAATAATATGAACAATAATACATATGAATTGGGTTTCAATTACGTTACTTATTTGTTAGTAGAATACAATCGTTTTCCTGCTCTGAAAAATCGGTTCCTGAACTTTTACCTAGGAAAACAAACCGCTACCTAGGAGACCGAAATTTAGTTCAGTATTTTCAGAGTAGGAAAACGATAAGTAGTGAAAAATTCGTGTTTCATAAATTGTCTTATTTTTTTCTTTAATAAAACTATAACATGTCATCGTCGTATGCTTAATATGCTTAGATACTGTAAATATATGTAATTGAATATGAAACCCATTTCATATATTATTTTGTTTATATTATCTGTAGGACGAGAACTTTCAAAATTTTCAAAATTTCAAAAAAACATTTTCAACTAGCTTTGCAAGGGAATAAAACGTAGAAGTTTTTATGAGTAATGCTCGTTTTTCTGAGTAATGCTCACGTTTTCTGTGCGTGAATTTTTTTATGGTCACAATTATTATCACGATGATTTTGTTTTAACACTATAAAATCGAAGAAAAACGACACACAACAAAATTGGATAAGATACAAAATTATTTATTATTTATTTCATTTCCATGGTAACATGAAAGTGGTCTTTATTATATTTACGACGAAAAAATTAGAAAGATTATTAAGGATACAATAATAATTATTGCACAAAAAATTTTGTGTGCACCGTGGCCGCGTCATTCTTTACCGTCCTCGAGGTTACCTTGCCTCGGCGGCAATCTTCCTCTTTGTATGTTGAAGAATGAAATTATACAAATAACTATTATTTATGATCAATAAATTTTTATTTTTTTAGATTTTGGGCTTTAAACAACAACCATCTTGGTTTAGCATTTTGCTATTCCTGCAACTGTATTGGCTGCAAATGTCACCAAAGTTTTCAGTTTATACAGGAACTGATGCAGATTATGCATTTTTGTTTGAAAAATTCTGCTGGATTTCGATGAACATCTTATTAGCAGCGTTTCCTGCATTACCATTGTGGGTAACTTCACACCAATATTGGTTGTAAGTATGGATAGTTGATATTTTACTGTATCATTTTTAATAATTGATATTTTGCAGTGTCGGTGGCTTTTTTGTTTGGACCATTGTGAATTTTAATCGGTCGGAGAAAATTCACAGTAACTTCCATTTGACAAAATTCGTTTCATTTTCTTATAAAGTGCAACTGTATTTCTTTACGCTGTCGTTTATATTTATTCAGCTTGTTGATAACGGATTTATTAGTTCAACTTCTTTTTGGAAAGTGTTGTCTTGGATACTGAGTGGTAAGTATAGTAACTGTAGAGCCCCGTTTTATAAAGCCAAAGTCTACAGCCTGCTGTGGTACTATCGGAGTGTTATCTCTAACACCATGTTAATCTTGCTTTTTAAGACCAGGCGTAATTTATTTTTCAATTTCATCTCCATTGATTACGGTTTACGGTAATACTTTGTTCATTATAAAGCAAAACTTAATTAGTATTTGACTGTTTCCTCATTGCAATTAATCATTTTTATTTTAGGTGTACCAGTGGTAATCATCCCATTTGTTCCCTGTTTCCAGTTAATGCGTTTAACAGCGATAACTTTTGGCTTTGCCTCTTATTACACGTTGATGTCCAGCGGATCGGAAGTAATGTTCATGGCAACGTACATAATCATTTTATTTATGTGGTTAAGAGTTGAATCCAGGAGCAACCCAAATGTATTTAAACATCAGGTTGTTGAAAGTGCCCACTTCAGGAGTTTTTCTGTGTTGGGGGATGATGCATCAATCTCTACTGATAACATGAGAATTGCTTCGCAATATGTATCCTTTGATTATTGTAGTTTATAGCGGTGGGATATTGCTGTGGCATGCAAGTTTTATACTGGAGGGTGCTTCCACATTTGTCACAGAAAATTTATTTGTGAATATTCTACTTACGTGGTAAAACCTAAATTTTATAAATTCAAACTTTCAGGCAACTCACAATGAATGACCACAGAGTTATTAGAGTTATTTTATTCTATTCTATTAGATTCTATATTTTTTATCCAAAGCCTTAAGTATTACCTACTAAACTTTTTGTCCTCTTATAAAAGTTTCATATCTTTGCATCATTTTCCTGTAATTAATTTTTAATGATGGACTTACGCCATGGGAACGTATTTGTGAAAATCTCATTTTAATTAAAAAATGAATTTTTATTTCACAGAAACGATTATATTCACGTTTATTGGCCTTGAGATAAAACAGTAGTAGGCGGTAAAACTAAAGTTTTTCATTTAATTCCTGTTTAATTCATAATGGAAAATGTGTATTCAGTCGACCCCCTTCACAGGGCTGTAACTTGAAAAGGGGGCCGTTTAAGACATAAATAATAGCGGTTAAATCGACATATTCATAAGCCAGGAATCTGTGGGACACGTTGTTGAAATTAATTTTTAAACTACAAAAAAGATTTTCACAAAAAAAAGTTTTCAGTAGTGTAGGTCCATGATAAAAAAATAATTACGGGAATAGTTACATTTGAGTTATAAACAAATGAAAACCGCGATTTTCGTTTTTCAAAGCAACGTAGGTACATCGAAAATGGCTCTGCCTGGGTATCGGAAAGTAGTACTGTTTGCATGTCGATATTTTAACTTTTCATGTACTATTATGGTAGATATATATTATATTATCATAATATATACAGGGCGAGTCATTAATGGCGCATTTCCTCTTGAGACATTTTAGAGGGTAATTCGTGCAGCACAGGAAAAATAGTAAACAAAATATTTCTTGTAAATCGACCGCGATACGAAGAGGTAAAGTTGAGAGTTCAACTTCTTTATTATTGACAGTTTTAAAGAAACTGTTTGCTTAAAACAGGGACTCTTGATTTGGTGGAATACCAGAAAACTGAAGTTGATTAATATAACTTCAAGCCGTGCTTTTGGATAAATTTATTTGATGATATTTGAAAAAGGAGGCCATAGTATCTATTTTAAGCAAACAGTCTTTAAAACTGTCAATAATAAAGAAGTTGAACTCTCAACTTTACCTCTTCATATCTCGGTAGATTGACAAGAAATTTTTTTTTTTGCTATTTTTCCTGTGCTGCACGAACTGCCCTCTAAAATGTCTCAAGAGGAAATGCGCCATTAATGATTCACCCTGTATAATAATAATAATATTATAATGATAATACAGAATAATTATAATTCATTAATTATACACTGTGTTACATAGGAAAGGAGACGGGAAAACACTACAGTGAATATTATTAAGGATCCAAGCCACTCTGGTTTAAAAGATGATAGTTTCCTAGGAAACTGTATTTTTTGAAGGATGTCATTTATTTTCAAAGTATTGTTGAAATATTCTGTACACATATCCCCGCTATGTTACCTTTTCTATGCATCACGGTGTATAATAACATTAATTATAAATAATTAATAAAGACTCATCACCTGTATAACAATTTCATCCACACAATAGGATACCGTGTGAAAAATTAAGGGACATGTAAGCCGTCTTCTGATATCTTGAGTCGTTCCCAAAGGTAAACTGCTTTGAAAATGGAAACCTGCGATTTTCATGTGTACTCATAAATCACTCGTTACAAACTTCAACTTTAAGAACATTCTTACTGAATTTTCTCAGATCATCTGTAAAATGTAATAATAATATATACAGGGTGTCTATTTAAAATAATAAAGTTGTATGACATACAGCGTAATTGAGCCACCCTGTATAGCTGAAAATAATTTTAGGTTACAGATAGCTTCCATGCAACTTTTCTTTCACATTTTTTTTTTATATTTTGAAAGGCAAGGTCACTAGGAATGCCCGACACACTCCCCCTGTACCGTTCACTTGAATATAATATTTTTTGTGATGATGTAGCAATCTTATAGAATAGGGCATACCTATAATATTCTATTAGAGACGGAAATTAATATTTAATAACAAGAATGGGATGAAGATTTAAAGTTTTATTATTACACAAATACAATATCTCAAGTTATAGGGAACGATCTCGTTCAGGGCACCGCTAACAGATAAGTGCCCTGATGCAAACGTTCAGGGCTTATATAACCTACGATTAGATACTTGAGACTAAAAAACATTTTATATTTTAACGACTATGGGCTCCACTAGTTGGCCGCTTCAGACATCTGAAGGGTCCCTTGAAGAGGAT
The DNA here is from genome assembly GCA_910589415.1 of Malachius bipustulatus. Classification (NCBI taxonomy): domain Eukaryota; kingdom Metazoa; phylum Arthropoda; class Insecta; order Coleoptera; family Melyridae; genus Malachius; species Malachius bipustulatus. The sequence continues at coordinate 6,107,911 of OU342639.1, forward strand.
GGGAGTAACCCCATCCTTGGAATGTGTGTATGATAAGCTAACAATTCAAAGTGTAATTATTTGAAAAGGTGATGAGGGTTGGAAATTCGGGAGGTGTTTGAGATAAATTTTACACAACTTTTATATCAAATTTATTATTTGTGATTGTGTTTAATCCTTAATGATTATTAGATATGTTTTTTAATGATTGGATATTTTTGCACCGGAAATGCAACGAACTTGAACTTCTTTGATCCAATGTGGACAAGATGTTTTGTAACGGTCTTCAGTCCGTTCACAATGACTGCACTGATAATTATGAAGTTCATAATACCATTCATCCTGGTGACTTGTTTTTTCAGAGGAATCATTATTACGACAAGACTTAACTCTTCAGCAATCTTCTCTTACATTATTTTCATAGCGGATTGCTGCTTCCTGCAATTTCTGTTCTCGGTTAAGAATGTCGGGTCATGGTTAGAAATCTATACAAGCATTTCTAATGTAGTCATCATGGGAGTGTTCATTATTGTAATTCTATTACTTTATGGTATAGCATATTTGCTTACCACTGTATTCATTCCTGAAAAGCTCATTCGTTGGACTCTGAAGTATTTAAAAATATTTGATTTCTTTGAATATCATAGATATTTTGTCGATGAGTATGATTTCACTCGTGGTGATTATGATGATGTGACTCATCGTGACTGAATTAACAAATTATTTACTTTCATTTCTGTCACTGTTAGGTAAAGCCTATTTATTTTTGTAAAGAAAATTATATTTTCTTACACTTTTTTACCTAGTCGTGGTAATTTGTTATGTAACACTACTGTGATAAAAAGACTGGTTTTAAGCAACACTGTTAGGCAGAGTGATAATGAGTAGGTATGTTATTTTTGTAAAGAAAATCGTACTTCCTAACACTTGTTTAGCTACTCTTGGTAATTTGTATAGTGATGTGAAATTCCCAGAACAATAAAACTAGGAAATTTTCCAAAAATGATACCAAATACACTGACAAAATTCAAATTCTTAGGAATATTATTGTTAGTGTCAGTTTCCTCTTCTGATGCCATGAATCAGATTTCCTTTTTGGTATTTTGAAGTTAATACGATTCACTCAAACTTTAAGCACTATTTCCACAATACTACGAATTTATTGCAAAATAAAATAACTAATATTGTAATATTATATTAATAATATTAGTCTATTATATCTATTAATAACTAATAGAACTACCTACTATTATTAAATCTATGAGTATTATTACGAATATGGCAGTAAATTTGAATGTTGTAAAGTTTCCAATGGGAAATTTCTCAACTCATGTCCCTAGTAATTTGTTATGTAAAGGCAACTGTGATTAAAAGACTGGTTTTAAACACTGTTAGGCAGTCATAATCAGTATTTATTTTTGTGAAGAAAATTATATACACGAGGGCGGGTCGATAAGTTCGTGACTTTTTGAATGAAACACAGGTTTTCAGATAAAAAATTATTTTATGACAATTTGTCCAAGCCATATTGGTTATGGCTCGGTGGCCATAACCACCGAGCCATAAAAAATAATGCCTAATGAGCACACGAAATTCACTTTTAGTTAATTTTTTTTTACATTTTCTTCTCGAATCACGAGGTAGTCTGCTATCGATGGCTGTAAAACACAAACTACAAGACGCAGCTTATTGAAATTTCGACAGGAGTCAACTAATAGTTGCCTGTTGACAGAAGCAGTGTTTCAGACAAGAGGCGGGAAATTCAAAAAGTTACGGACGTATTAACCCGCCTTCGTATTTTCTTACATTTGTTTACCTAGCTTTGGTAACTTTTCATGTAACGCAACTGTGATTAAAAAGCTGCTTTTAAGCGCTGTCAGAGAAAGTCATAAAGAATCAGTATATATTTATTTTTGTATAGAAAATCATATTTTCTTGTTGTCCTAGCCTCATCATGTAACTCAACTGTGATTAAAAGGCTGGTTTTAAGTGTCACTGTTAGACAAAGTGATAATCGTTAATATTTTTGTAAAGAAAGTCACATTTTCGTACTCTTGTTGTCCTAGTGAATTGTCATGTAACGCAACTGTGATTAAAAGGCTAGTTTTGTACTTAAATATTTAAAGTGCTTTAGTATTGGTTAGTTACTTAATATTGTTGTGTTAATGTTAATATAATATAATAGTTATATTTTTTGTAGTTAAAAAGTTACAGTTAAATAATTTTAAGTATTGACTTTATCAGAGACAGTTAAAGTCCTTTACAGTGTTGTGTCAATGAGGAAAATAATTCCCTTCTTAAAATTATATTTCATTCAAAAAAAGTACTTTCGCTAATTCGTTTGAAAATACTGTCAACTTGATACATCCCATAAGCAAGGATCGTCCCTTTAATCACCCTATTATCGGAATGACCAATGAAACCCTTTCAATGTATAATATTAGAACAAAAAACTACATGAAAACATATAGAATGTGATTTTAAAAAATTTATTGCAGAGTAGTTTAACTATGATGTTTGTAATAATACATAAAATTATGTAACCTGATCAAAAACATTCATGTTATTATGTTCATGTGTTTTAAAGTTACCTGGGGATCATTGTTGGTGGTGTTCTATTTGTTCATGATCATGACATAAGTTCGATTGTTGTCTCATGTACGAGCTACCTATACTAAATTTGTCCAAGAAAAGTCCCAATAGTAACTCTCGAAGCCCTTCCCATGAGTTACGACACTATTGGATCATATTCATTCATGAAAAGACTTTAGTCTTTTCGATTATTTAAACATAAACATTAGCTAATAACTCGAATTGTGATACCACATATACTTCCCTGATCAAAAAACTTCCCTTTAAGAAACTCAAGAAATTTATTATTTTTTAACGAATTTAACGCCAAGTTGTGAGGCGTTAGTCGAGAAAAAATCTTGTTTCTGTGCAATAATCATCCACATAAATGTAGGTACAATAATTATTATTTTGAGTAGGTACTTATTAGTTGAGAATTTATCAGTTTTTGTTCTTTACATTTTCCATAATAATAAAATTGTTTCTTTGGAACGTAAAAAGTAAGTTTCATTTATCTCATACCATCTGATATTACCATTCATTCATTTATAAACCTATATCAGTTTTGGGAACTAAAATTACGTTTTTTATATTTAGTAAAATACATTAATTCCATCCATCCCCTAGCTATGAATAGTTTTTGTTGCTTATAAATTTTGTATTTTCTTAATAAAATTAAAAATGTACAAACTTTTTATTTAAGAACTCATATTCCCAAACCTTTATATACATAAAAGTTTATTCTTAGCTACGAGTGATTCATAACATGCACTTTTTCCCACGTTTCTTAGTTCATTTTTACCTTACCTCATTTGACTTGTATGATTATCATGAAGAGTGCATAAAGTCAAAACGAGTGAAATAAAGGGCCGGTTGTTCAAACGTAAATTAAAAATTTTGAGATAACTACTGATTTTAAATTGCAAATTTTGAAAATACGGCGAATATATTTAATGATCTTTCATTTTTAATCATTAACTCTTCTTAAAGGGAGCAGAATTTATTTTCAGCAAAATCAGACCAATAGTTTGATAATACAGGGCATTTTAAAATTAGTAATTATCTGAAAATTTTTAATTAACGTTTGAACAACCGGGCAAAAGTGTCGTAGCAGGTCATTACTTAAAACTTATTGACATAATTAACACGTTACTGCAAGCCGGCCAACGAAGTACAGTACAAGTTCTAGTGAGCGGCCCGATCGCAAGTGTACTGAGTTGTCCACGAGACGCTGAACGTAACTACATAAATATAAAGTTGAGTTATTGTTTGTGCTTGTTTTTTAAAGTTTTTTTACAAATAAAATTGAGTGGACCCAAGAAAAGTGCTTACAAATAATAGAAAAATATAAAGGTAATGAGATTTTGTGGAATCCTCGCCATGCTATCTTGTGGAATCCTCGCCAACCTAACTATTTACAACAACATCAAGAAGACGCAAAAGTGAAATAGCTGCAGATTACAACATAAACCAAAAGTAATCTACGTTATCCTGTTGTGTAGTCTCCCAAAACACCCCTCACATGCCCATTCCACTTTTTCCACTCGCGTCGCTCACAGCAGTCACAGTGTTGCTGCAGTAAGTCAGGTCTTTGGTCAGGGTAGTTTTTTTTTTAATTTTAGGGACATTTAAAGGGAAAAAACCTACCCTGACCAAAGACCTGATTTAATGCAGCAACACTGTGACTGCTGTGAGAGCCGCGAGTGGAAAAAGTGAAAAAAGGCATGTGAGGGGTGTTTTGGAAGACTAAACAACAGGATAACCGTAATCTAAAGAACAGAAGTGAAGTTTCCCTAGGAGTTATTTTTTAAGTAAATCTCCCATCGTGCTGTTTAGTCGGAACAACTGGATCAGTTCCAAGCCGAATGCTCATTTGCCGCTCGCTTAAAATCATGAGCACCCCGAATGAGCGGCTCAGCATGTTCGGAGCACTCATTCGGAGCTCGTGCTCAAATGTGTACGCAGCTTAACATGCACAAGGGCATAGCGGTGTAATTGTGCCGTGAGCAAAACGAATAAGTAATAATGATCATTATGTAGATGAAGTGACCAGTCGCACTCAGGCATACCACATGAACTGCCAGATAGCATGGTTTTCTAGGAGTATCATGGTACTACGGAAAGTCTGTGCAAATTGGTAACAAGGGAGATATTTGCTTTGCTATAACTGTAAGTTACCATTGAGATGGCCTTATTTGACGGTGTTTGGAAATTTTTCCTTGCCGTTCTCGAATGGTCCATTAGTATAGGACCGACCTCAATAAAGTGATACTACTAGTAAAAATTGTAATGAAGTGCAACTGGCCGCTCATCTACATAATTATCATAATAATTATTGGTCGACAGTCTACCGTCAAAAATGTTAGTGTTAGATACAAGGTTAGATATTGGTGATAGTCATGTTCTAGTTGACCTGTATGATGTGGTGTATGGCTACCTAAGTACCTACACCACAGTATAGAGTCAGATCAGGTCAGAAGAAAATTTTTTTTTCAAATTTATTTGCAATGTGAATGATATTTTGTTTCCTTGATTTTTTTCTATAGCGAATGGCATGAAAAACAATATGGCGGTAATAAGAAAAACCAAAGTTGACTTTGGAAATCCCTAGATCTAGTCGGCTTTGGAAATTTTTGAAACGTCAAATAAGTAGCTCATTACGGCTTATGTAAACCTACAAAAAATTAATCATTTTTTTTTTTAATAATAAAGAAGATATGGCTAAAATAATAAATCTGCATGTTTCAAGTGTTTTCAGGATATTTCAGGAAATTCTGGGAATATTGAGAAAAAAAAATAGCCAAATACTCTTCTCAAAACAGCGCAACTTTTTTGTAATTTAACCGACTTTGTATCTCTTACCGTTTCTTGCAGTTTTTTCACCTCAATGGGACAGCCTGTATCATAAAATTGAACAATGACCGGCTTTTCTGAAAGGTCGTATTGTAAAGTAGATGACGTGTACTGTTATTGAAAATTAAAAACGACTTCCAAAGTACAAGACAACATAAGTTAACATAGGGTGTATTTTTTTACATGCTATTCCCTATGCCAACACTTAAAATAAATGCACTGTATTGATCACTCTATTGCACATCATAAATCAAATCTCTACCTGTGTCATTGCTATATAATTATATTTTATTTAATTAAAGCCTTATAATTAGTTTTTTCACATTTCTTTCAAGCGAATTTGATTTTATTAATCGATTTCTGCCTATGTATTGAAAAAAATCGATTTTATTTTCGACAATTTACCACCATAATACAGTTTTTTATCGCTGGCGCCCGAACTAATTTTCTTTTAATTGAACTGATTATGCCATTCCGTGGTCCTATATCAAGTACACAAATCCTCAAAGTTTCAATTTTTTATCTTTAAAATTAAGCTCTATTTAGGAGGTGGACACTAGTGTTGGGACACCCTGTACACTGCTTTGAAGTTGAAAATTTTCGATTTTCACTTGTTTATAACTCATAAACCGCTCAATCTAAATTCCAATGGTGAAAACCACCTGTATTCGATTTCTTCAGACATTTAAAAAATATAATAATTTACAGGGTGTTCCCGTTAAAATAACGAAGTAGGTGTCTACTTCCGGTATTTCCGGAAGTGCGGCCATCTTAAAAATATTTTCATAGAATTTCTCGTGATCACTTATGTCTGGAAATTTTTTATTTTGAGGTTATAGGCCCATTAGTTTCCGAGATATGGGCGGTGGCCAGCCTTAGCCAAGACACCCTGTATATTCTGATGAGTACAAACTTTGCGAAATTTATATTACTATATCGCTGATATCTAAATTTTTTTCAACTAAGAATTAATAACAAAATGCAAATTCTGGTGGGTAGTAAATAAACAAAATATTGTTATTGGAATATTTCGTTAACTTGTTAGGAACCTCTGGAGTAAACCTGGTATGGAAACAAATTCTATACCTGTAATGTTTATTTACCCTTATTGTTAGATTTCTTCAACCTAACTACAGGGGTTTTATTACCATGACAGATTTCTCTTTTCAGAATAACTACACCCATTAGCTTCCGTTAAGCCGATAGGCGACTTCTTATTTTGAACGTACTATAGTGGCCTTATTTATTGGTTACCTGGTTCCGGTAAACCAATGAGAAGGGCATTATGAGGTTTGTGTATATAATTCTTGTGTATAAGGTCTGCCTACCTGGATTGTAAACTTACCGCGCACTTTTATTACTATATATATCTTTTGGCCGACTGAGGTATAGTACACTCCTGTGCAATCCCGCACAATTAATTAATAATTTTGTTAATTCAGTTATAATAAATTTCCCTTTGTTGACCACATTTCCAAATATTTAATGAAATTAAGTTACATATTATCTAACATGCTGAAAGCCAGAAACACAAAACAACAAACTAATTGTCCCAGATTTATATGAACAAATGAAATTGACCCTTGCTTTACAAAAGTTGTCGGTTTTATTTGAACAACAGAATAAAAAAAATTCAAATAAAACTGGGACAACTGCTCATGTAAGGCAACTGTCAATTTCACTTGTTCATATAAAACTGGGACTTTTTTGCTGTTGTGCTTATGGTATGGCTTTAGACTTTCAACATGCTTGTTATAACGTAATTAACGAAAACTGTTGCAGATCCAGTTGAAAAGAACTGTACTTTACAGTTCAGATAAATCCGCGACAGTTTTAATTTCCTATTCTAAATGTGGTTTAAATTGAACAATGTTTCCATGATGTCGGCAAAGACAATATATTTATTTCTTGAAGTTGAAAAAAAAATTGAATTTCTCACTTTTAAGTTGCTTCTTTATGAAAAACAATTAATTACAACTTACTGCAATAAATTATAACAAATTTTCTTTTGTTAAGTTTCGTCAAAATATTTACTGGAATCACATTACAACATGCTGAAAACCACAAATACAGTACGCAAAAAGTTGCCCCAGTTTTATATGAACCGTAAAATTCAAGTGCAAACAAACCTCAATATCTCCTTTGGTAATGACATCAACATAGGCATAAATTCAACCCAAAAAGGTACAAAAGGGGGAATCATAAAAGGAAAATTTAAAAAACAAAATAGTCAAAACTCTTTATTGTCGACAGTGACGGTCAGGCGTACAAAAGCAGATACAGCAAATGCAAATTTAATCAAAGAGACCAAAGCCCATATCGTCATCACTTTGGTCACTATCCTCCTTCTCTTCTTTTTTTTCCTCCTTGGCAGCGGCAGCAGGAGCCGCACTGGCAGCAGCTGCGGGAGCAGCAGCTACAGCCGCAAACTTGCTGGGATCCTGTAACCACGAATTAGAAACACAATTACAATCCTAATAAAACAACGCATGAAAAATATTCAGGGTGGATTGATCAGACAAAATTATAATCAAATGACACTAGCTTGCTGGTGGGTTCTGCTATTTCTAGCTCCAGCACAACTAGAGCCTCATGTGATACATTATCATCACTTACACATCATGGATATAAATTTTGGTAATTATTTACATCCGCGGCTCCTAAGTTTCATCAATTTTTTCGGGACCGGGGAGCGAAATAGGGGTGCTGGGTGGGTAAGAAGCTAAAGCAGCCATTGCAAACTAATATCAAGGTCACCACTAAGGCCTCTTTGGCACTACGGTCGAATTTATATAATTATATTTTTTTCACTTTCAGGGCGAGGAATATCTTCGAGATTAACAATAGAACAGTTTTTATTTTGAATTTTGCATATATATTCCAAAATACGTGATATCGCTCGCTGTTATGGTCCGACTACGTTTGAATGTGGTTCGTATGTTACCAGACCGGCTCTGGTGTTGATATTACGAGTTTCCGCCGTCCACTCGACACTCTGACCTTACATGTTTATTGTGATTTTCGCTGTTCTAAACAGGCCCGCACTCAGGAAGACCTTCTTTTGATGCCCTTTTGTTCGCTTATCTTTCATTTGCAAAGCAAATGAATACCTTCCTGGTGTTACTATAGGTATGTTCTCCACCCCTATATAGGTGCCATAGTGAAGCTGTAGGAGCCGCGGATGTAAATAATGACCAAAAATTTCTTTAGATCGTAGATAATTTTAGATTTCACTCACCTTGAGGTACTCCTTGATGGTGGCAGCTTCCTTGAACTCGACCTCTGTAACCGCAGCGATTGCCAGCAGATTCTTAAATCCGTAAGCGATGCTGTGAGGTGCAGAGGCGACGGTAGGATAACCGACAGCCAAGCAAACGGCAGCCAAATTTGCCACACCAGCCAAGAACTTCTCCCTGATATCTTCGGGCTTGATGTCCAGAATTTCGGGAGCGAAAATGGTGCCCGTATCGTATACTTGCTCTACTTGAAGCCCGTAAGAGAACGGGGAGATGTTCAACATGTTCAAGAGAGTAGCCTCGGAAGCGCCCACCTTGTCACCCGGTTTGAGGATATGAACATCGTTAATGATTTCAATAGTACCTAGAATCAATTAGAAATATTAATTCGATATGGCGTGGGTGTGTAAGATACAAATAAAAGGTGATTATTGAAATGAGCGGCATGGGTATATGGCGAAATGGCTTATACTATCGGATAGCTTGTGTCTCTAGGAGTATCAAGGTACCATTGAATTTTTGCGCCGGTAAGTAATAGTCGAGAAATAAGGCCTCAAAGTTTCATCCTTGCCCTAATACGCGTATATTCGTACATATACGCTCGAACAGGAAGCTCATTCTCCGTCGGACACACGACGATGGAGACTGGAGAGCGTGCTTCCCGCCGTTCGAGCGTATATGTACGAATATACGCGTATTAGGGCAAGGATGAAACTTTAAGGCCTTATATCTCGACTATTACTTGCCGCCGCAAAAATTCAATGGTACCTTGATACTCCTAGAGACACAAGCTATCCGATAGTATAAGCCATTTCGCTCTATACTTATGCCGCTAATGTACATATTTACCAAATAAAATTATTAATTAAAACTCACCCTTGGAAATCTTGGTCGGGATACTCAGAGCTTGAAAGAAAGAGGTCTTCTCGGGCCCCAGCCCGGTGTTCTGGGCTGGGATAACAACGGGTAAAGGTGCGATAGCTCCGGCCCTGGCTGGGGCACGCACCTTATTCTCCAGCAGTTTGTCTCTAACTTCTACCAGATCGCCGCGGGTGAAAACGAACCCGACGTTGCCCTTGATATGATTGAGGAGTTTCTCCAAGCAGGGGTTACGTTCCAGGTGCCCCTTGATGGCTTTGCGCATCATGGTGTTCTTTCCCATGAGGACGACCGCGTTGCCACGGAGACTGATCCGGATCTGCTGCATCTGTTTCGAGCCGACATTGTCTGCGCCGACAATGAAACACTTGGGGTAGTCTTCCAGGAGTTGCTACGGAAAACATCAGTGGGGTTGATTAGATTGAAGGTAAATATGGGAGTATGCTGGGAGATTCGTGGTATGGATCAGATATTTGCCTCCACACGTTGCACCTAATACCAGTGGGTTCTGCTATTTCTAGCTCTGGATTGGTGAAATTGAGCGACGAAAAATATAATCATCATAATAAAGAGTCAGATACGATTCTATTACTGAGCAGAACATTCTACATAATCTGGATTCAACTGTAATTCTACCAGACAATTTTTTTGTAGATTTTTCACAATTTAATGAAATATAAATCACCAAATTGGGTTGGCTAAAGCGCCGAGAACAGCTGCATAGGAATATACTCGGGTTCTCGACACTATAGCATCCGGCATCGATCATTAATACAATGTGCGGCTTCAGCCTTTCTTTCACAACAATTGCGTCAATTTAACACGATCGCCACGACGTGGTCTGAGGTCAAACTCCTTTAAGGACTTGTTTTTATAATTTTGTTTTTTCTATTAAAATATTACTTTTATAATTTATTGAAATACAAAATGTATGTTTCTTGTGTTTTCCTTTTTTTTATAGTTTTTTTCTTAATGTACCACTAGTGGTACATGTCTGCTCTAGGGAATAACTATATCTGCTGGAGCCGACGTGTACTGCCAGTGTACCCCCAGTGACGGCTCGTGCTTCAAAAAATTGGGTCGGCCAGCCAATGGTGGAAATAAAATGTACGACGTTATATGTGGGGGGGGGGGGGGGGGCCGGGGACAAGGCCCCCGCGGAAAATGCAATGCAGGCGATTTTTTTACGGTTCAAGGTCACGCGAATTCCCATAAGTTCAAAATTTACTTATACATGTGTAAAAATAGGAAAAATCGTCGAATAGAAAAAATAGATGACGAAGAAAGTAATAAAATAAAAATGTGCTTTTGCTTGAGTCACTGAATGAATGCAATATTATGCTATGCATGCATTGACACCATATGGATGGATAACACGCGCGGTACGGCTAGCCGACCCTGGCCCTGCATGGCATTGGCTACTAACTGGCGCTGGCTGGAGTGGCTGGTAGGTATAAGGATAAAGAAGTACAGGCATTGAAGATTTCATTTTCATTATTATTTTCCGTTCTAGGAATTTATATCTATTGAATCCCTTCCGTAAAACGGTATTTTTAGTTTATTTTTTATTCAAAAAATATTAATGAAAGTGTAGTAGGTGCGCAGTTGACTTGACAATATCGGTAGTTTGCGAATTCTAATACCTAGTTATTTTCTTTTTATTGCATAAAATAGGTAAACAAACTCGCACACTGAGATTAAATAAATAAATTAATAAATTAATCTTAAATAATTAATTAATAAATAATAAGTCTACTAAATTAATTAAATAAATCTCTAAAAAGCAATTTGGCAAGCAAGAAACACTTTTTTTGTTTCTGTTACTACAAGTTGCATTTTCTTAAAAAAATATTAATAAAAATGCGTTCGACACCATCCCAATAATGCAGCGAGGATCACCCAAGAGAAGAGCGCCTGATAGATAGAGACCCAAGTACGGCCAGGAGGCTCTCGGCCGTGCCTGTGTGGAATACGCTACGCCGGCCGTGCACTGTAACTCTGCGGTTTGGAAGCGACACAGTTTGTGTGCCGTATGTCTTCGATTAACCAGCACTCTCGCGCCCAGCATCGGCCAGCCGACCTTACCATTTATTTTCAACTTATGGATCACTCGCGCTATTCACTATAATATAGCTCTACACTACACTTTTGCTTTTTGCTTAGATTTTTAGGCAAGAAAAAGCATTAAAGAATTTCTGAGAGCTTTCAATAATACCCTTTATTAAAGGGTAATATTGAAAGCTCTCAGAAATTAAAATCAAGTTTATTTTATTATTTTCTAAAAAATAATGTTATTTTACTGGTGCAGTGGTTTGGGTCGGCCGGGCCGACCTTGCCGCTTGCCGTCCCTGACGAGCCGTCACTGTGTACCCCACATATTTGAGGGAAGGGACGCGGTCACGGTCGGCTCCTGACAAGACATGCACTCTCGTGGTACAGGTCGTCGCGACTGTGTTCAAATAAATTAATATTTTCTATAAATGATAAGGTGGAGGGTCTCGGAATAATAGGCCTCTAATAAGCTTTTAATAGATCCAACATAACCCCACAATAATATAACAACTAGGACTAGGGTATGCCAATAACTTACTAGCCTCTAATAAGTTTTGAATGAACATAGATTTTATAATAAAATAGAACTACTGATACTGAAAAGTTAAGTACTCACAATAAGTTTGGTGAAATAGTTGGATTTCCAGGTTGCCTTGTCCTCCCTACCCATCTCGGTGGAAAGTAGGGACTCTTCAAAGAATTTAAGAACTGCGAAGACATGAAAAATATGTTACTGTTATTACAAGTAGTAGTGATTGGAGCGAACATGCTTAAAAAATGGAGGAAATTTTTCCTTAATTAAAAGAAGCAATAGATTCGTTTTATCGTCGTTACAAACGTTGAAATACAGTGATTACACAAATAAATTCTGACAATATGAATATATTGCCTCGAAAACTTTCTCATTAGAATAAGAAACGGCACCGAAAATTCGAACTTACCTCGACAGAAAACACAAAACACAAGCGCAATGCAAATAATGCAATGCAATAATGCAAATGCAAATTGTCAAATTGAACTTTGCAGAATTGCATGCAGATTATACCTATTTGGACGTTTCGTTTAAAAGTATTTTTTTTTTTTTTTTTTTTTTTTTTTAAAAAGGGGGAGCATCGGTCTTTCCTATGTAGGTAAGACAAAGTCACTCCACACCGGTAATATGGGTTTGGAGCCTCTTGCTCATACACCCAGCCTCAAGTACGCCAAATAAACAGTAGAAACAACACAGACACCCAGAGCCTTCACCGAGAATCGAACTCAGTCCGACGGATCCAACGATCAAGCAGTTATCGCTATGTAACCGCGAGGCCACGCCAGGCTCCGTTTAAAAGTACATGTGGCGCAATGTCAATGTCAAATCAATCATTGACAATTGACATGAACCGGCCAGCGGTAATTCTGTTGTGGCAGAATCCCCTAACCCAGAACGGATGCATCTATCGGGTTTGCTGACAGAACAAAAAAAGAACACATTCGTCTATTCGTCATTCAATGTTCTGACTTCTGGTTCTGTATCTGTCTGTATTCTGTAGCCAGTGTTGTGACCGATCTAGATCTTTTGATCTAGATCACTGATCTAGATCATATATTGAGATCTATGATCTGATCTAGATTCTTTTGACATGAAAGATCTATGAGCTGATCTAGATCAGTTTTTTTTCGATCTATGATCTTTTTTCTAGATCCTTTTTTATTGATAAAGATTTTTCAATAAAAATTCAAGTTTAATGAAATTAAAGCTGACTAAATATACAATCTCACGTACTGTTTATGATTGTAATGATTTCGATGCTTATACACCATGACACAGAATAATAACCATGATTACTTGCTTTTTGTTTTATTTATTTGGCCGTGCCAAAGGCAAGGCACAGTATAATAAGATAGTCTGTGAGGATAAGGGCATGTGTGTATATGGTGCACAGTGAAGAAAGAAAAAACTCCTAGCCTTATTTTGTAAAAATAACTGATGAAACAAATAAAAGATACAGCCATGATACAACATACAACTACACAAGGTATGTCAGCCTGAGACTGAAAACTCGTCCGCGCTGCGCATGACGTCACTATGGAGATGGTAATCCAACCGCTAACGTAACACTTGAAAATATTTGAAGGTGGAAGTCAACATTTGTGGGGTATAATGAAAACTTTGAAATTTTGTTGAAAAAAAAATTGATCTATTTAGTGATCTAAAACTCAGATCTTTTATTTGATGATCTGATCTTTGATCTAGATCATTTTCAATTTCGAGATCTATGATCTGATCTAGATCTCTAATTTTTAAATGATCTTTGATCTGATCTAGGATCTAGATCTTCTTAGAAATGATCTTTCCCAACACTGTCTGTAGCCCGTTGAGTTAATCCTGATCATACCTCAGACCATCTCAGACCACGCTGTATCCATTTATTACCTATTTTCACGTGTATTTTTCTTGGTGAATTCTAAACACTCCAGCCCGCATAAATAAGTATACGTCAACATTGGTTTTGAACTTAGATAAGGAAAGTGAGTAATAATATTTTTTTCTGAGTTTTGAAGACGCACAATTGAAGAACATGAAGAAATATTCGGAAAAGGTCCTCTTTGTCTATCACGATAAAATGACCTGTTTCCGAGTAAAACTGTATTAAAAATTCGCTTGCACTAAAATTGATCAACATAAACTATGATCATTCTGCAACAATACCAAAGCATGCTTTGGAAACAGCTGCAGGGTTGCGTAGGAAACGAGACGTTTGCTTTGGATTTCATTTTGACAGCAATTTATTATTTTTTTTTATTAAAATTATTTTATCATTTTATAAAAAAAATGATTAAATTTTTTTTTCATTAAAAAAAAAATCATTTCCAAGTTTATTTATATACGAATGTCTCTGTTTTGTACATAACTAGGCAACCCTGCAGCTGTTTCCAAAGCATGCTTTGGTGTTGTTGCAAAATGATCATAATTTATGGTGCATGATCAATTTTAGTGCAAGCAAATTTTTTAAACAGTTTTACTCGGAAACAGGTCATTTTATCGTGATAGACAAAGAGGACCTTTTCCGAAGATTTCTTCATGTTCTTCAATTGTGCGTCTTCAAAACTCAGAAAAAATATTACGAAAAAAGTTATAGGCCTTTTTCAAGGGCAGGTCAGTTAAGGCCTTTTGATTTCGAGGGATTCAAGTCTAATTTGGACCACGGATGTAAAGCAACATCAGTGGCAAGTGTGTTAAATTTTAAGAAAATCCGTATACTAGAAAAAAAGTTATAAAAAATAATATTGATTTAAAAAAATCAACTTTGGAGGCTTATAAGTTTCTTCTTTTTAAGTTTTCGAAAAAAAAATAGATACTTTTGGCAATATTTCATCAAGAAATTTTTTGCTCATAATTTCCGGACAACCTGTATACTGGAGCCTTCCTCCCCCTCGCTTACTCCCACTCAAAAAGTTGAATAATAAAAAATAATTCACTTACCTTAACCCAGAAAAGAAGGAGGTGGCTATAGTGGCGTGTGTGAGTCGGACGAACATGTAAATATTTTGAGCCGGAACAAGATTACTTCCCCCCTCCATTTTCGAGGATGCTGAACACGATGACGTTCTCAGAATTTCTCTTTGGGGTTGCGCAACCCCTCAAAACGGCCAAAAACCACCCCCTAGAGAGATAAACCGCGCTTCAATCCATTTCCCTGCAAAAAAAAACCTTCCCCCCGTTTTCGAGGATGCTGAGCACAATGGAGGTGCTGGACATCGCGTGCGACCCCGACCAACCCCTCCACCGGCCAATACTCACCCCCGAAATGGGTGATTTTTTTTATGTATATGTAGGGCAAACGATGGACTTTTTCGAAAAACTTTTTGAAAATTCAAGTACAGAATCACAATGGCCATAATTTAAAATTATTTTGGAGTATAAAGAGTGTCCCATATGACAGTGACATATCAAAGTTATGTTTTTTTAAATGGAATGCTCCTATGTTATTGCATTTTTAGATTGTCTGAGAAGAGGAAATAAGATTGGCTTTTACAGTTGGTGTTTAAATTCAGAAGTTTTTGAGTTATAAACAAGTTTTAAAAAATGACGAAAATCGTCATTTTTTAAGTTCAATGCCCTGTACAACGAAAACAGCTCAAGATAGGGAAAACCGGCTTACATGTCCTCATTTTAACTTTTCATGTACTATCCTATGATGTAGATGAAATGTTTATACAGGGTGATAAAAATTTTTTAAAAATCTGAGATTTCTCCACTCGTCGACAAATAAAAAAATCAAAGAAAGTACAAACTATACCATAGGATAGTACATAAAAAGTTAAAATAGGGACATGTAAGCCGTTTTTCTCTATCTTGAACCGATTTCGTTGTACAGGGCCTTGAACTCGAAAAATGACGATTTTCACTTGTTTATAACTCAAAAACTTCTGAATTTAAACACCAACTGTAAAAGCCAATCTTATTTCCTCTTCTCAGACAATCTAAAAATGCAATAACATAAGAGCATTCCATTTAAAAAAACATAACTCTGATATTTCACTGTCATATGGGACACTCTTTATACTCCAAAATAATTTTAAATTATGGCCATTGTGATTCTGTACTTGAATTTTCAAAAAGTTTTTCGAAAAAGTCCATCGTTTGCCCTACATATACATAAAAAAAATCACCCATTTCGGGGGTGAGTATTGGCCGGTGGAGGGGTTGGTCGGGGTCGCACGCGATGTCCAGCACCTCCATTGTGCTCAGCATCCTCGAAAACGGGGGGAAGGTTTTTTTTGCAGGGAAATGGATTGAAGCGCGGTTTATCTCTCTAGGCTAGGGGGTGGCTTTTGGCCGTTTTGAGGGGTTGCGCAACCCCAAAGAGAAATTCTGAGAACGTCATCGTGTTCAGCATCCTCGAAAACGGAGGGGGGAAGTAATCTTGTTCCGGCTCAAAATATTTACAATTTTCGGGTTTTTTTCCGACTCACACACGCTACTACTATTGACAGATCTCAATGTGACTAGGCAAATTCGTAACATTAGCCACATTGGCCTGTCGAGTGGAACATATCAAATTTCGAATGCCCCACCCAAATATTCTAAATGTCGAAACGAAAATAAATTTTAAATTTTGAAAAGTGATCGTCTAAATTTCCAAAGTATCAAACCAAACCAAACTTAATCAAAAGGTTCGTTGTGTTTATCCAGTCCAGGACAGATAAATGTGGCCTTCCTCTGGAAAATCCAGCATTCACCGAACCAGACTGGACCCGTAGTAACTCCTAACAATTTTAAAAACAATAACCAAAAAATTGATAAACTTCACCAAAATATCCCAGAATATATCACCTTATTCTTGATGTTACTCTAATTCCTAAATAAATGATTTAAAAAGAACATGAGGAGGGTTGATTCTTAATACTCTCAAATGGTTGAATTTTAATACAAAGATTTATTAAAATCAATTTCATCAGTACAATAGACTGGTAATCACCAATAGATCTTACACATAAACAATAAATTTAATAATCAAAATCAGTTATCCTGACTCAAACATTCAAGCATAAATATTACCTCATTACCAATGATATCAAACTTACATGACTAAAATTCAAAACAGGTACCTATATCATTTCAATAGTTCAGATAAAAATTTCTAAATCTCATATTCTATTAATCAATTTCTAAACTAACACATAGGTATTATTCTGAATAGAACTCAGAGTTAGATCAGAAGTTATTTATCAAAAATTTAAATTTATCTTAAGCAAAAGTTTCAATATACAAACAGGTATACCTACTAAATCTGAAATTCAAAATTTAATTTACAAAATGATCATCTCTAACTCAAAATCCTAAACACACATGATAAATTTAATGAATTATTTTTACACATAACCATTACATTAGTCACTTGTTGACCACAATAAAAGTTCATAACATATTATCAAAAATCAGATTCACTTAGAAAGTCATAGGTGATGAAATCAATTAAACACTGTACTTGAATTTATTTAATTTTCTTGGTTGTTGGAAAATAGCAAAAGTTTATTCACTCATAAAGACATACCTTATTATTCAAAACTCCATTTCAAAACTGACGAACTAAGGTTCCTCTAACCTAAGCGCGATGATCAAAGAATAGGCCGGCATGGTTACTGGAACTGCCTTTGTACTGGTGTTAGCACCCCTTGGTTGGTGCTCCAGGTGCCGGATGAGCTGGACTGCTCCCCCTTCAACCTTGTGACGACCAAATATAAAAGCGCTAGGACCTCTGCCTGATGAAACCTCCCATGCCTCCAAACTAAACTCCACCACTCTTCTTTATTTCTCCAAGCTTCTTCAAATATAACCCTTCACACAGGTTAGTATACCTACCTAGGTAGGTACCTACATAAGCCTCCACATGATCGAATCTTTATGTAGACTTTCATGTAAATTAGAAGTTTGAAAGTTGGAACTCAAAACTCAGAACTAGAAGTTCGAAATTAAAATTCAGGAATCAAAAGTTAAAACTTAGAAATTCAAAGTTCGGGATCAAAAACTGGAAATCGGAAATTAGTAGTTAAAAATTGAAACTAGAAGTCGGGACCTGACACTCTAGAACTTGAAGCTCAAAAGTAAGTCAAAACTAAAGTTCAAAAGTAATTAGTCAGTCAGAAATATGAAGCCCAAAACTAAGTCCAAAATTAAATCTAGTAGTAAGTAAGTAAAAACTTAGAAATTCAGACGTAAGTCTGAAGCTAGAAATCGGAACTTAGAAGTAAGTAGTTAGTCGTTAGTCCCTTGTCTGTAAAGACAAGAAAGCGAACATTAGTTATAATGACCAAAATTAAATTCAGAAGATTACTTACGTAAGACTGCATCTTTCACAGAAATAACTTCACCATAATAATATCTATATACTTACACAAGGGACTAATATTAATTTGCGAATTGTATACCAGTTACATGAACTGCCGAATTTAGACCGAAAAATGAATTCGACGCGTCCTCCACCTCTACTTATTCTTTCACGAAGGGTGACGCTACGCACGCGCCCTAACTACTGTCTAACCGGAACTGTTGACCTATTTTAAATCCAAATCTCATCATTGACGGTATGCAACCCTTAAATCTCGCACGCGACGAAGTCATATCGTTCACCATATACGTCGGCACACTCTCGACAGTACAACCAATCTCTCAAGTTCTCCCTCTATCCAAACTTAAATTTCACAATCGTGAATCCGCATATACTCGAGGCCTGTCGTGTCTCAGAACGAAATGCAAGTTTTTTATATGTTTCTTTATGGGTCTTCTCAACGATCTCTTCCTTTCTTTTAAAACTCACCCAAAGAAATAATATTTTAGGTTTTATCTGGATAACTAATCGGAAATCTAGAGTAGCAAGATGAGAGTGGTCTCGTTAGACGCGGAAAATTAATTCGCATAAGATGATATACTTTTCAAACTCTGAAAACCCAGAACCGGGACAGAAAATCGACCAGACATGTTTTCTACGTCTTACTTAAATAACAAAAGCAAGAATTTCTTAACGACCGCCAGATGTTCGTTCGTGATCTTTGCCTAATACAGCCTCTTACACCAGCAAAAATGTACAGTCAATCATAACTTTTCTGAACTTTATAAAAATATTCCAAATCGAGAATTAAAATTTTGAAAAAGAAAACGTAGCGTGCAAGGCACGCTGCAATACAGAGTGTCCCAGCTTATTCGAAGCGGTCTCTAGGCCAAACGATGGATTTTTTCCGAAAAAAATTTTGCAAATTCAAGTATAGGATCACAATGGCCATAATTTAAAATTATTTTGGAGTATACAGAGTGTCCCGTATGACAGTGGCATATCAAAGTTAATGTTTTTTTTTAATGGAATGCTCCTATGTTATTGCATTTTTATCTTGACTGAGAAGAGAAAATAAGATTGGCTTTTACAGTCGATGTTTAAATTGAGAAGTTTTTGAGTTATAAACAAGTGAAAATCGTCATTTTTCAAGTTCAAGGCCCTGTACAACGAAGACGGTTTAAGATAGAGAAAAACGGCTTACATGTCCCTATTTTAACTTTTTATGTACTATCCTATGGTATTGAAAGATTTGTACTTTCTTCGATTTTTTTATTTGGCGAAGCGTGGAGAAATCTCATTATTTTTCAAATTTTTTATCACCCCTGTATAAACATTTCATCCACATCATAGGATAGTACATGAAAAGTTGAAATAGGAACATGTAAGCCGTTTTTCTCTATCTTGAGCCGTTTTCGTTGTACAGGGCCTTGAACTTGAAAAATAACGATTTTCACTTGTTTATAACTCAAAAACTTCTAAATTTGGTCATTATTTACATCTGCGGCTCCTACAGTTTCACTATGGAACTTATATAGGGGTGGAGAACATACCTATAGTAACACCAGGAAGGTATTCATTTGCTGGGCAAATGAAAGGGAAAGCCACAAAACGGTGTAAAAAAATGGTTTTGAGAGTGCGGAGGGAGTGCGGTCCTGACAAGAGGCACCGATTAGATGCCGCGATCCCGGATAAAACCACTTCACCATAATTGCCAAGCATTCTATTCTGTGTTAGAGGTTCACAGAGGCGGACTGAGCGATATATCCGCTTTCATTACGTGTTCAGTCCGCACAGGGATTGATGCAATGATTTTCGGATTATAATAAATTCAAAATAAATGCAAAATTCAAAATAAAAATCGTGGTACTGTTATTTTCGAAGATTTTCCTTGCCCTGAGAGTGAAAAAAAAAATAGAAATTCGACCGTAGTGCCAAAGAGGCCTTAGTTGTGACCTTAATATTAGTTTGCCATGGCTGTTTTTACTTTCTTACCCACCCAGCACCCCTATTTCGCTCCTCGGTCCCGAAAAAATTGATGAAACTTAGGAGCCGCGGATGTAAACAATTACCCTAAATTTAAACACCGACTGTAAAAGCCAATCTTATTTTCTCTTCTCAGACAATCTAAAATTGCAATAACATAGGACCATTCCATTTAAAAAAACATAACTTTGATATGCCACTGTCATATGGGACACTCTGTATACTCCAAAATAATTTTAAATTATGGCCATTGTGATCCTGTACTTGAATTTGTAAACTTTTTTTTGAAAAAATCCATCGTTTGGCCTACAGAGACCGCTTCGAATAAGCTGGGACACTCTGTATATGTTACAGTTAAAACCAGTTTTTAGTTAGAATGCGTTATCCCTAGTTAGAACTAGTTTTTACTAAATGCCTTTGTCAAAACTAGAATTTACTAGAGCTTAAAATTTAATATCAGTTAAAAGTGTTAAAACTAGTTCTTTACTAGACAAAACGGGTTTTTCCGAAGCGAATCAGTTAAAACTGTTCAACCGAGGTGTTCCGTCATCATAGTTAATTTGATTCGGTCGAAATTGAGACCTAATCGCGACGAACGATGCGCTAAATTCATTCAACAAAATTTCGTTCGTCACCGCCAGACTCGGGGTTTAGAAAACAAACACCCTTCCCTTCCTACCTTTTACCCGCACACTCGCCCGCACATGACGGAAGAGGGAAGAAGGAAGAAATATACTTGACCAGCCGAAGTCGTGGCAGCAAGTCGCGTTCAGAGACGGCAAAATCGTGTCGTGTCAATTGGACTTAGTTACTCGTAATCGTCGAGTAAAATCGCATTTCGTGATACGATAAATCGTGTCAGATCAAATTCGTATAGTGAACTAAAAAGCCGCGCTTTACAACCGTGGCTTCTAATCGTTAAATTAAAGTGATTACCAA
This sequence comes from Malachius bipustulatus, assembly GCA_910589415.1. Classification (NCBI taxonomy): domain Eukaryota; kingdom Metazoa; phylum Arthropoda; class Insecta; order Coleoptera; family Melyridae; genus Malachius; species Malachius bipustulatus. Next base: position 6,129,221 of record OU342639.1, read on the forward strand.
CCCTCACAGCAGGAGACAGAAGCAGACCGAAGGTCAGTACCTATAATTATTCTAATTATTCATTGTGCCACCTATCTACTCCTGTTTCCTTCGGGGTTAATAGCCCTGGTCCTTCAGTCGTTAAACATTTTGGTCCTTCGAGCCGTATTAGAATCAGCCCGTGGAAATACAGTAATTATTGTTGTTGTTTGAAATTAGTTTTCGGTCGTCCGTTTGTAGGTAGGCCATTTTTGAATTCGTCAATCTGGCAGGGCGATCGATCGATCGTGTCGTAGCTCACCTCCTCGCTTGCAGTTTTTACGTCGCACAGGTGTCGTTATTGTTTTATAGTCGCTCGGATTGCAGCAAACTTGACCTGTTGGCGTATTTCTAAAACTTCCCTTTCGTAGGTACCTACTGGAATATTGATTTTTCTCGTTTGAAATAATAGGTAGGTGCAAGGTCGTTGTTCCTCTCTGTTATTTATTGGTGAATTTTAAATTGAATTTATTCGCTTCATTTAATAAACCGTTTGCGTGTTTATTTCGTTATTACCCTAGTAAGTAATTGTCGTTGTCGTTTCATAGTTAGTCTTGATCATTTGTCATTATGGTACGTCTATACTGGGGAAAAAGCTGTCGCAGAAGCTAAAATATTATTAGTTCGTTTGAAATCGATCGCAACTTTAGCGGATAAAGCTGTGAAGGGCGAAATTTCGGAACAGGTGTTCCTCGCTAGTAGCAATCAAGCTACAAATTTGTATAGCGCCTTTCAGACACTCGTCTCCACAACTTTGCTAGATTAATCGTCTTCGGATTGGAGCCAATTGGGTGATTTAATTACACAGGTCGACACGAAATTTTTCCTCATCGACGGTGCTCGGATTACGTTGTTTGACACACCGGAATCAAGGTTGGATGTCAAGTCTGTTAAATCACAACCCGATGACTCAGTCCATGGGTCACAAGAGTCTTTGAAGTCGCACTCTGGTAACTCATACCAGGGATCAAGTGAGTCTTTGAGAGCAGAGAATTCGTCTCGTGCACTTAGCGTTCGTTTGCCAAAGATTTCACTCCCCTCGTTCGATGGATCGCTAAATTCGTGGCAGTCCTTCTATGACCTATTCACGTCGCTGATTCATGACAATCCGTCGTTGTCACCTGTCGACAAATTTCAATACCTCATATCGTCCTTATCTAAAGGAACCTTTAGCTGCAGTTAAATGTTTGCCCCTGACTGCAGACAATTATTCGATCGCTTTTGATTCTCTTGTCGAGCGCTACCAGAATGATCGAGTACTAGCCACCTTTTATTGGAACAACATTTGTACCGCTTCGAAAGTGAATAAATTTGAGACCGCACAGCCTTTGCGGGATTTATTGAATACATTTACGGAAAATGTGGCAGCTCTTGATCGTTTTCAGGATTTGAACTTATGGGATTTTACTCTTTTCAATTTGTGCATTCGGAATAAGTTGGATGATTCTACTCGTAGACGTTTCGAGATTGAGTTTGCAAGTCAGGATTTCCCTACCTTTGATACTTTGAAGAAGTTTCTTTCGAAGCAATGTCGTGCTTTCAACCCAGAATAGTGCTTCCCATTCGCAGATCTCTCATGTCGTATCTAGTAAGACTCCTAATAGGTTTGATTCGAGGAAGTTTCACTCTCACTCTCTGATGGTTGCTACTGATGAGAGTCTCGGTACATCGTGTACACTTTGTTGGCAACATGGACACCAAATTAGTGGGTGTTCAGAGTTTCTCGCTTTGTCGCCTTACAAGCGATTCGAAAGGGCTAAGTCAGCGAAATTGTGTTTAAATTGTCTCAACACGTCACACATCGTGAAGCATTGCCCTTCAAAGAGGACGTGTAAGCAATGCGCTGGCCCTCATCATTCGTTATTACATTTCGTACAATTCGTAACCCCCAATATCGTTTCAGTTTCCGATGCGCGGTCATCAGCGTCAAAGGAAAATCCAGTGTCTACCACTTCGTTATCGTCTATTGCCCAACGTACTCGAACTTCCACACTTCTCGCAACTATCGAGTTGGAGATTTGTGACAGATGGGAAAATGTCTCAATCATCATGATGATCTCATCATGTCATAAGAGCATTGTCCGATTCAGGCTCCCAAAACAGTTTTTTGAGTGTCCGATGTCGTAAGCGTTTCGGCTTAAAATTAAATCGGTCAGCTGTGCCGATCTTTGGACTGGGCAGTCTCTCTGTCGGAACCTCTCAAGGTTCCACTTTGTGTCGCATTCGTCCCCGGGGATCAAAGGATTCCCGTTTTGAGGTAGAAGCAATGATACTTCCCAGCATCTGCGGGAAGATTCCTAGTTCGCCATTGGCATCGTTCCAGCTTGTTGAGAACCTTAGTTTAGCAGCCGCGAGCTATGCCTGTGTTGCTCAGTGGCGCGTCCCCTGGGTGGCGGATTGGGGCCTTCCCTTACAGGAAGGATGCGCGGCCGGAGGTGCTGGGCTGTTTCTGGGAGAACTCGTGACTCACAAAAATGGACAGGGCCCCCGACTGCGCGGCGGACCATGCACAGGACTCGAGAGACGTGTGAGGTGTGACACACGGTGGGGGCAGCGACCCACGAGACCTCTAGCTCCGCACACTCACACCAAACACACACAGTACACTGACACAATGGAAAAGTAGACAGATCTCGGAAGCCTCTTCAGCACAGACTGGGAGAACTCTGAGGTGGAGGTTCGGCGGAATGGTAGCGTCGAAATAAAGTCAGGACCGCACACCTGATGCCGTTGGACAGTACAGGGGCCCACCCTTGCCTAGCCAGCGTAGGGGGCTGCCCTATCATCCTTCGAAAAATCTTGAAAGCATAGAATCGAAAGCCAGGTGGCGCCTGGGAAATAGGCCAAGCTGCGCTTTTCAAGGGGCTTCGCCTGCGGCCGCCACCGACCAGAAACCTTAGGAATAGTTTTTAAGGAAGTGGGAAGAGAGGGAGGAGAGAAGTCTACTTGGACATACAAATCTACACAAAAATTTAACAATCATGGAAGAAGAAGAAAACAGAAAAACGGTAAACGTGCAAAAAATGGAAGTAGAGTTCCCTAGCTCAGAGCCGGAAGAAATTCCTAAAGCTCTGGAAGATCTCCTTCTGGGGGCCTCTGAATCCGACGGCGACCCGCGCGGCCCGACTCCGAAGGAAGCAGGAGAACAGAAATGCACTCCAGCAGAAACGGAGTCCGGACCGTCGGTCGGCGGGGGAAAAGAGAAGGCCCTAGAAAGAAGGAAACAGAAAAAGAAGGAAAAGAGACGAGAAGCCAGGAAGGCGGAACGGCAGGTGCGGAGGAAGCAGCGAGAAATCACAGCGGCGACATCAGCCCTGCCGAGTCAGGTAGGGGCGCTCGAACTAGGGAAGACTGAATATTCTGAATATAGCGATATTAATTTTGATAGTCAATCAACGATACTACGTATATCTCTCCTGCACCTAGCACATGAACACGACTTATGAGTGTTGTTACTGTCGGTAGCTTTTAGCTTTAAGAGAAGGAAAACTGTATAATTTCATTTGATTGTTGTTTTTTACTTTATTAGTTATTAAGTACTCCCTGTTATAGGACTTGTTCCGTTGGGTATAATTGGTTAAAATAAATAAATAAAAAAAAAAAAAAAGACAGGGGAGTCCGAACAGGAAACCCACGTCCCCTGGTGAGAGCACCCAACCAGGCGATGCCACCACTGGCACTCCAAGGACCTCCGAAAGGGGGCCTACCGCACGGGACGCCAGGAGGGCCGCAAATAAGCGGACCTTCAGGCTGCCCACGGAGCCGGCCAGCTTGAGGGAGGAGGCGGGGAAAAGCACGACCACACATGGAGTGCTACCCTCGCCGGGACCCTCAAAAAGATCGCGCTCTGACGGAAAGACCCCCCCCCCCCCCGAGAGGGAGAAAAAGAGAATTACCCTCGACAAGAGGGAGGAGGGTCCGGCGAATAGGAGTAGGCGTGCCGGGGGGCAGCCCAACCCGAAAGGGAGGGCGGACCCCAGGCCTGCCTGCCCGAAAGCGGAACCTCCGACAAAACAGCCTCAACAGCTGAGAGCCCAAAGTAAGTCTCTCCAAGTAGTCATCAGGTCCAACCGACCAGATGGCAAAGTTGGAGAAGAAGAAGCAACAGAGCTGCGCCGACAGCTGGTGGCTGAGCTGAAAAAAGCCCTGACTACAAATCGGGAGCTTGAGCTCAGCTTCCAGAAATCAGGAATAGTCGAACCCGGCTGGTTCCTGATCACGGCAAAAGACGAGACATCGGCGGACTGGCTGCTGAGAGGCTGGACGCCACAGGCAGTGGGAGGAAACACGTTCGCCCAAGTAAGGGCAACGGAAGCTCCCTGGCCAGTGGTGATCGGCTTCTGGATTAGCAGTCCGAAACCGGTCGATGTCTCTGAAGTGGTAGAGATGCTGAGCCTCCAAAATAGGAGGCTGGATGTCAACAACTGGCAGCATCTCGACACCAGAGAAGGACTGGGAGGATGGCAGCTCATCTTTCGGGTCAGCCAGGAGGACGCCAGGAGCATAGAAAGCGGCGTCTGGGAACTCAACTACGAGTTGACCACCCTGACAGTGCGTCGGGTGACACTCTGGGGTCCCGCCGCCGTTGGAAATGCACCAAGCACCTCCAAGCAGGCCTAAGATGAGCCACCGAGAACAAAAAGTAACCACCCATGGAGGAAATAAAGGTAAGTCAGATCAATCTGCAGCACAGCGGGGATGCCACAGCAGAAATGCTAAGCAGCCTGGTAAAAAAACCTGCAGATGTAATACTAATTCAGGAACCATATGTCTTTAGGAGCCAAATAAAAGGACTGTCAGGCCTGGGCTTCAAACTTCTGGTAGGAGCCAAGGCAGGAGAGACACCCAGAAGCTGTATACTGGTGTCCAAGAGGCTAAGCTCGGTACCCTTACCGCAGCTGGGGACCAGGGACGCCACAGCAATGCTTCTGGAATACAAAGTAAGTGACATCTCACATAAGATAATTCTAAGTAGCTTATATCTCCCATACGACGGTGAACGTCTGCCATCGCAAGAGATGGCAGATATAACAACGTTTGGGGAAAGCAGAGGGATCCCAGTAGTAATAGGTTGTGACGCCAACGCGCATCACACCCTATGGGGCAGCACCGACGTCAACACACGCGGAGAGGCCCTACTGGAATATCTAGCAACCTTGAAATAAGTAATAGAGGCAGGGAACCAACCTTTGTCAATCGCAACCGCAAGGAGGTGATTGATATAACCCTAGCCTCCAAAAGCATAACCTGTGACGTACAAGAATGGCAAGTGACGGGCGATGTCCTGCTGTCCGACCACCGCATGATCCGATTCAAGATCAAAGCGAGGATGGCGGCAGACAAGCCCAAACGAAACCCAAGGACAACTAATTGGGAGATCTTTACAAAAGATCTCCAAATAAGGTTCAAGGGTCCCCCACCTCAAATCACACAGGAAAACATAGACCAAGAGGTAGAGAAATTAAGTAAAAAGATAACCGAGGCGTACGAAAAGGCGTGTCCCTTGAGAAGGCCTCCAGAAAAGAAAATCAGGTGGTGGAGCAAAGAACTCCATCACCTCAGGAGGTCAGCGAGGAGATCACTTCGACAGGCCGTGACCTCAGGAGAGGACACTCAATTGGACCGTTTTCGAGAAGCCAGAAGAGAATTTAATAGAGAGATAAGGCACAGCAAGAGAGCGAGCTGGCGAGAATTCTGCGAGGAGATAACCTCCCTCCCCAAGGCTGCCAGGCTCGCAAAATTGCTTAGTGCCTCAAAACGCAACGAAATAGGCTCGATCAAGAAAGAGGACGGAACCTGGACAGAAACGGAGGAGGAGACAATTGAGCACCTCCTCAGAATCCACTTCCCGGGAACAGACCAAGTCGACCCAGAGAGGCGGGCGGGCCAACCTCGGACTGGCAGCTAGCCGAAAATCTGGTAAACGACGAGGTCATACGAAGGGTAAGCAAAGAGTTCCGTCCATACAAGACAGCAGGACCTGATGGCATTTTCCCAGCATTGCTGCAGGCGGGCCTGGAAACGATTCTCCCCAGCGTGAGAAACATATTCCGGGCTAGCCTAGCAACGGGATATGTGCCCCAGGCATGGAGGAAAGCAAATGTGGTCTTCATTCCCAAACAAGGAAAAGAGGACTACACCTTAGCTAAGTCATTCAGGCCTATCAGTCTGACATCCTTCATGCTTAAAATGTTAGAAAGGATAGTCGACAGATACCTGATAGAAAACACACTGCGTGAGTTCCCGTTTCACAAGGGTCAACATGCTTACCTGAAGCAAAGATCCACGGAAACTGCCCTACACGCAGTGACTAGAGAAATTGAAAAAGCGCTGCATCACGGGAACTGGGCCTTGGCCATTTTCTTTGATGTGGAAGGCGCTTTTAACAAGGCAAGAACAAAAACCATATGCACAGAGCTGCAATCCAGGGGTACCCTCCCGGTCCTGATTAACTGGATTGCTTCAGCGATCGAAAGCAGCCAGGTGTCGTCGGGTGCGGGAGAAGTTCGAGTGGGAATTGCGGTGAGTGGTGGATGCCCCCAAGGCAGCTGCCTATCACCTCACCTGTGGTGCCTGATCATGGACGGCCTCCTAAAGCGCCTGACAGATGACGGACTGTATGCACAGGCATACGCTGACGACGGGTTGGTTCTAGTAACCGGCCAATTCCTAAGCGTGGTCTGCGATCGCATGCAGAGTGCATGTAAGATAATTGAAAAATGGTGTGAAGAGGCGGGGCTGACCATCAACCCCGGAAAGACCGACATGGTCCTCTTCACAAGGAAAAGGGAAAAAAGAGGATTCAAACCACCCAGGCTGTTTGGCAAACTCCTAACTCTTAGTGGGGAGGCCAAATACCTTGAAATGGTACTAGACGAAAAGCTGACCTGGAAGCCACAGATTGACAGAATAGTCACAAAAACTGTGTCATCTCTAAGGCAGCTAAGAGGGACAATAGGCAAGGTGTGGGGCTAAAACCGAAGATAATGCACTGGTTATACACGGTCATCATCAGACCGAGAATCAGTTATGGTTCGGTCGGTGGTCTGGTGGAAAACAACCACAAGCAATACCGTTACAAACAGGCTAGCTAAACTCCAACGGCTCGCCAGTTTGTTAATAACAAGTGCAATAAGAACCACCCCGTCAGCAGCCCTGAATGTCATTCTGGAGCTGCCACCGCTTCCCATTTGGATAAAAGGGGAGGCCATGGCGGCCCACCTAAGAATGCGTGATTCGGGACTATGGAAAGGCGGAAGTTACAAAGGACACACAGAGATAGCCAAGGTTGCCGAGATGGAGATACCAATCTCAAACCTTATGTCTACCTCAAAAACAAGAAACAACGGAAAAAACAAGAAATTTACCCTGCAAATTCCTGAAAAGGAAAAGTGGGGAAAAAGGGAGGTAGCCTTCGAACCAGGAGGACTAGTCTGTTTCACAGACGGCTCCAGGAACAAAAATGGCCACGTAGGAGCGGGGCTCTACCTGGCTGGACGGAAACTGGGAAGATCCTACCCTCTTGGGTCCACCGCAACCGTCTTCCAGGCGGAGATTTATGCCATCCTGCAAGCAGCTAGACTGGAGCAGATAACAGAAGCCAGGGAACGGACGATATACATATGCACGGATAGTCAGGCCGCCGCGAAAGCGCTGGGCACACACGGAACCAGCTCCCCACTGGTCCAGGAGTGTGTCGAGGCGCTGAACAGACTGGCGGACAGAAAATCGGTGCATATCGTGTGGGTTCCTGCACACTCAGGTGTACCAGGTAATGAGCTAGCAGATCAATACGCGAAGCTCGGGACCAGGGAAACCTTTTGTGGGCCGGAGCCCGTCCTGGGTCTGACCAAAAATCTTCTCAAAGAATCTATAAAAGAATGGACTCGCAAGGGTTTAGAGAACCACTGGGAAACAGCACCAGGCTGCAGACAGGCCAAGCTGTTTCTGGCTGGTCCGATCGGAAACAGATGGACCAGCATGTCCAGAATGAACCGGAAGGAACTCAGACTACTAGTCGGGGTTCTCACCGGTCACAGCAGTCTGAACAGACACCTGCAAGTGATGGGGGTCACTCGGGACCCGGTCTGCCCTAAATGCGGAATGGATGACGAGGACTCCCACCATTATGTGGGCGTATGCGAGGTATACAGTAACCTCAGGCTCAACATCTTTGGGTCTGAGGAGCTACAAGAGGAAGAAATGAAACTCCTCTCATACAACAACCTTCTGGCCTTTATTAAAAGGTCGGGGAGGTTCGAGTAGGAGTTTCACCATGGTTCGAGTAAGGCGAAAAGGGCCCTCGGTGGTCTAGTCGCTTGGGGTGTACCACCCCAACCCACCATACTACTACTACTTAGTTTAGCAGACCCACATTGGAATGTGCCTGGTCATATCGATATGTTGTTGGGTGCTGAGTGCTGACATCTTCGCGCAAATAATCTTAGGTGGTTTCATTCCTGGATCGGTGGATCGTCCGTCCTGCTATAGAAACAGTTTTCGGATGGATGTTATTGGGAGCTCTTCCGTCCAGCACAACAGAGCCCGTTCACGCATACCTCGCATCGTCGGAACCGGATCTCGAAGAGGTTATTTGAGCCTTTTGGAATGTGGAGGATGTGACTTCCACAAGTTTATCTTGCCCTAACGACCTTCAGGCAGAATCAATATTCGTTGATAATCATTGCAGGCTTCCGTCTGGTCGTTTCGAGGTGCCATTACCTTTTAAACAGCTTAATTCGTTACCACAATTCGCGGGTTCAATGGAATTCGCCGATCGTCGTTTACTTTCGCTCGAACGTCGTTTGTCGAAGCAACCTGAGCTTCGACAATTGTATGTTGATTTTTTGAAAGATTATTTGGACACAGGTCATATGAGCCTTTCGCTCAATTCTACTCCTAGTACCGATGGTTACTTTATTCCTCATCACTGCGTCGTTAAGGAAGGTGAGGGGAAGAAACAAATTCGTGTCGTGTTCGACGCCTCGTGCAAGGATAGAAATGGAATCTCTCTAAACGACAGTCTTCTCGTTGGTCCTAAGCTGCAAAATAACATCGCAGCCATATTACTTCGTTTTCGTCTATATCCTTTCGTCTTCACCTGTGACATCCGTCAGATGTACAGACAAATCTTAGTGTCTGACGAACACAGACCATTTCAACTCATACGTTGGAGGTTCTCGAGTGATGAAGATATAGAGACATACCAACTCAATACAGTCACGTATGGAGTGTCGTCGTCGCCTTTCCAGGCTATTCGTTGCTTGCTACAGTTAGCACAGGACAATCAAGAGCAGTATATCCCCCTCATAACTGCCACGATCCAGTCTGCGTTGTATATAGATGATTTCGCTTGTGGTGCTGATGACTTGCAGAGTGCCACAGCGTTGCAGTCTCAACTTATCGATTTGTTGAAATTGGGTCAATTCGAATTACGCAAATGGTCTGCAAATGATCCTTCGTTGCTGCAAGGTTTTCCCAATGATCATTGTCAAACAGACAATACTGTTTTCGATTCGGAATCCGATACTCGGATCAAAGTTTTGGGCCTTCAGTGGCTGCCATCGTCAGATTCTTTCTCCTTTCTCGTGAAAGAAATTTCGTCCCCATGTACCAAGCGTACAATCTTGTCGGAACTCGCTCGCATATACGACCCCCTAGGCTTTCTCTGTCCTTCGACTTTCGTGGCGAAGAAGCTGATTCAAATTCTTTGGTCTTTAGGTTTGGATTTTGGGACGCGGAGCCTCCCAATCAGATCAAAGAAGAATGGCGGTAGTATAAATCATCGTTATCATTGTTATCGGAAATTCGTATTCCTCGTTGTATTCGACTACCTCACTTGTCGTGCCAACTCCATGCCTTCTGTGATGCATCGGAGTCAGGTTATGGAGCAGTAGTGTATTTTCGTTTTATGGGTTCTGTCACCGGTGACCCCACTGTTTCGTTCGTAGTTGCTAAATCGAATTGCACAATGATTCTTAGTTGGATGTTATACTTGCTTATCCTGCCTTCTCGAACCTTAAGGTAATCAATAAAAGTCTGTGGCTAATGGAGCTACGTCTCTGAGGTCGAGCAAAACCCCTACATACATACAAATCGAAGGTGGCGCCGTTGAAGAAATTGTCCATCCCCAAACTCGAACTTTGCGCAGCTGTACTGTTGTCAAAGTTAGTTTCGTTCGTTGTTGCTAATTGTTCGGATGTGTTACACATCACCCAAATATTCGCTTGGAGCGATTCCATTGTTACTTTATCATGGATTCGTTCACCTCCCCATACTTGGAAAACCCGGTGAAAAACTTTCGTCGCCAATCGGGTGGCCCAGATTCAGGAGACAATTGTTCTTGACTGCTGGCATTATATGTTCGCTCGGGAAATAATCCAGCAGACTCTCGAGGACTCTCCAGGTAACGTTTCGTCATGTTCGCTATGGTGGGCGGCGCCAGACTTTCTCGTATCGTCTCTTGATTCATGGCTCTTGGAATCAAAGGCAATTCTTCGTCCCCTCGTCGCAGACTCTGGTTCTGAGATCTCGTCGACTAACCCCGTAATCGAAGCGGAGTACCTCCACACCTTTTATCAACGGAGTAAATGGTCTCATTCGAAAGGAATGGAGTCTCTCGATATCGGCAAGCTCGTTCTCATCAAAGACGAGCAAGCACCTCCTCTGAATTGGTTATTGGGTAGGATTAAACACCTCCATTTTGGAAGCGACGGTATAGCTCGCGTCGCCGAAGTCCAGACGACCAAAGGTGTCTATAAGCGACCCGTGGTCAAGTTGTGTCATGTTCCAAGCCAATAGGGCACACAATCTGTTGTACATAGTTTATTTGTCGAATTGTTCGTTTTAGTTCTTTTCATTCGTTGAAATTACGCATAAGGTAATTTGGTGGGCGGTATGTTCCGTCATCATAGTTAATTTGATCGGTCGAAATTGAGACCTAATCGCGACGAACGATACGCTAAATTCATTCAACAAAATTTCGTTCGTCACCGCCAGACTCGGGGTTTAGAAAACAACGGGGGATACCAAACTTCGAACGATACTTTTTCAACGTTTTGGGAATTCTTTCGAAAGGAAATAAGTAGAAGTGACGTGCGTAGAATATGCAAATGAGGTCATTAATCACGCCCACCTGTCATCGACGGGGTCATTAATCACGCCCACCTGTCAAGCTCTATTGTTATCGGGGGTCATTAATCACGCCCACCTGTCATCGAAACAATGGAGTGTACTTGATTTATGGGGACACCTGCATCGGGCCCTTTGTTCGGAAACACAATAGCCTAATTAGCTCTATTGTTATCAAGGTCATTAATCACGCCCACCTGTCACTCCTTTGTTCGGCGGCCCTTTGTCGGCGTTCCTTTGTCTAGACTAATGAGTTCTTAGAAATCGGGGGTAATTAATCACGCCCACCTGTCACTTCTTTGTTAGGCGGCCCTTTGTCGGCGTTCCTTTGTTCGGAAACACAATAGAGCTGCACACCTGTATCATTAATTATGCAGAGGCACGTATCGACATGCTTCGACACGTCTGAAAATGGCACACCTGCATCCGGTCCTTTGTTCGGAAACACAATAGACTAATGAGTTCTTAGAAATCGGGGATCATTAATCACGCCCACCTGTCACTCCTTTGTTCGGCGGCCCTTTGTCGGCGTTCCTTTGTCTGGAATACAATAGAGATGCACACCTGCGTCAATAATTATGCAGAGGCGCATATTGACAAGCTTCGACACGTCTGAAAAACGGCCACCAGCGGCAAAATACGGTTGTTATTCATGGCAATAAGATAGTTATGCAGACGTACGTATCGACAAGTTTCGACACGTCTGAAAACGGCGCACCTGCATCAGGTCCTATGTTCGGAAACACGCTGCACACCTGCGTCATTAATTATGCAGAGGCACGTATCGACAAGTTTCGACACGTCTGAAAACGGCGCACCTGCATCAGGTCCTATGTTCGGAAACACGCTGCACACCTGCGTCATTAATTATGCAGAGGCACGTATCCACAAGCTTCGACACGTCTGAAAACGACCACCAACGGTGAAACCCGGTTGTTATTCATGGTAATAAGATAGTTATGCAGAGGCACGTATCGACAAGTTTCGACACGTCTGAAAACGACCACCAACGGTGAAACCCGGTTATTTCTATTAATAAGTCAGTGGCGGTAGGTACTAATGAGGTACAACAAAAAGTACAGTTACGTGAAATACACTAATTACCTAATTTCGATTATTTTTCTAATTACCGTCAAATACACTAACTTATTAATTAAGTACCTAAATAATTATTATAAGTAGGTATCTATGCCTAAATCATGATTATAATGTGGTGCACCAAAAGTACAGTTACGTGAAATACACTAATTACGTCTATCCCTAATTACAATTACCGTCACCCTAATCTAATTACCGTCAAATACACTAATTACTTCTCTAATTACAAATAGAGATTCGTTCGGCGGAAATAGTGTGATTATATTATTATGATTATGATTATCATTATCATTATTATTATTATTATTATTATTAATATTTTTATTTCAGTCGTTACATCAACGCCAATTCTTATTAATTAAATACCTAAATAATTATAAGTAGGTACCTATGCCTAAATCATCATTATAATAGGTAATTAGAGAATGTAGGTATGTGTAGGTATTAGCATATTAATTAAGTACCTAAATAATTATAAGTAGGTACCTATGCCTAAATCATCATCATCATCATAATAGGTAATAATTATGGAGGTAGGTAGGTGAGTAGGTAGCAGTTTTAAATACTCTGTATGGGCCATACAGATGTAATAAGCTAACATATCCGTTATGACTAGACACGCCTTGCGATGTCTATAACATTATTATTAAATAAGTCAATAAAAATAAAAGTCAAGTTTTATAAGATTTTTTATTTTATTTTAATAATTACAATCAATACATGTTATCTAATCCTAACTCGTTAAGTATTACAGCACTATGCTTATTTATCAATTCCTTAAAACAAATCGCTATATCCTTATCCATACAACATGTAAACTTCTTAAGTCCTTGCTTCATTTTGTCATAACTAGCTTCCACAGATCCATATTCAAGTTTGAACTCGTCTATAAGCTGCCGTAATATGTTTCGAAAATTAAGAGTCTCCAGTTTATCTAGATGAAACTCTAATAAATCGGCCAAGTCAATGAGCTGAGTAACCTCTTCCCTGCTCATAGTAAACACGGAGGAGTAATATTGTATCTTGATGTAGCGGCCTTCAAGAATATTCTCCTCGGATGTGATAATGTAATCACAGACACGGTGCGCCATAGTCGCTTCATCTTCAAAATAGGCGTCGGAGTTAAGTTTTAAATGTTCCATAATTATCACCCAATCATAGGAAATGAACGATATATTCCCAATGACCGTGAAAATCCTTACACTTAACCCTGTACTTACTATCTTATTTTCTTTATTCGACAGGCAGTAACTCGTCGTTTTAATAGTTACGTCATTTTTATTTAATTCATCGAAATACTTGTTCCACGCATCATGATATACACAATCCGGTTGCGGAGAGACACTAATACTTGCCGATTCATCGTTCATGTCAATATATTTACTACGGAGCTCCGTACAATGAGGGAACGTCGCAATCTTAGGAAGCGATATAGGTTCTATTCTACATGACACGGCGTATGTTCTGTTCTTCGTTATAGACGAATCTACGAACACATCGTCCAGCACTCGTTTAGTCGACATTTCGTTCGATGCTAACGCTGTGAAAGCTGAAATAATCTCAGCAGATCTGTACCACCGACACCGATTTTATTCGACCAGACCACGGGAGCCGCAGCTGCCGACGTTCTGACAGATGACAGATAGCGAGAGACGACCGTCAAGGAGCGTCCAGTGGCGTAGGGACAATGACATGATCCAGCGGCGTAGGGACAATGACATGATCCGCGGCGGAAAACACAATAGAGCTGCACACCTACCTCATTGATTGTGCAGAAGCACGTATCGACCAGAGGCACGTCTGAAAAACGGTCCACCATCATCAGGGCCTTTGTCTGGATTACAATAGAGCTGCACACCTGCATCCGGTCCTTTTGTTCGGAAACATGCTGCACACCTGCATCATTAATTATGCAGAGGCACGTACACTGCATTGTTATGGGGATACAATAGAGGAGTCAAGTTAATCCTTCGCATACGACAAGCTTCGACACGTCTGAAAAACGACCACCAACGTCGGAAACCGTTATTATGTTAATCCAATCCATAGACAAAATTACGCGTTAAAAGTATTCTCATCTAAGAATAACGATTTTGTGTACATTTGGAAGGTTAAAGGTATCACCTTGAACTTTGAGAATGCCAAAATTGTTAATTTTAATACCCTCAAGGAGATGGTTTGCGAGGGCGCCGATGAAAAGCATGTTTATAATTCCAAGGCTATAAGTCGGGTAAATACCTGCGAAGTCGTAACACGGCCAGAACAAAAGGTTTACCGCCTATGCTATACAAAGCGGAAAAGAGTTAACGCCTTCGACACCCTACCATACGGCTACCGCGCGGACTAATTATTTATAAGATTCTAGTAACTTATGTAAATATATTTTAGCTATGTACAGTGTTAGATTTTAAACGTAGAATAATTCAGTAATAGATTTTATTTATATTAGATCCATTTACTTGTAATATTTATTAATGTAGTCATTTTTATTTTATTTGTATTATATTAGCTTTCAAAAGTTAGGTAATCTGATATACACTGTATATTTATCGATAGAGGCTTACTAGCCAATGTCACTATGTGTGGAATATCTTTAATGGTGTCAATAAAAAAGTAAAACACGTAATTTGCATTTTTATTTTATTAAATCAAATTCCTACATTATAGTTGTAAAAGATATAGTAGTAGTTATAAAGTCTAAAAGCTTGGGTTCCTTAAACCGACACGTCGGCAGCATCAATCCAGCTCTTCTCGCTCATACCAAGCCACTTTACATACACACGACGCCCCCGACGCTTCAAGACGCGCTCTACGAGGTAGGTATCAGGCACCGCTGTGCGCTGCAGTTCTTCGGCGTAAAAACAGCCTTGTATAGGCGAGCCCTTTAAATCTTCCAACATGTAGGTGACAGGCCTCGTTGTGTCTCTTACAACTTTAACACGAAACAACTCGGTCGTCCATCGCGGTGTGTAGCCCTTCTCCATAAACATCTTAGATCTGCTGATCCGTACAATGTCGCCTTTCTTGTACTTTATACTGTGGATAGTGGGTCGTTTACGAGCTATAGCTTCCAACACTTTATCCACGTTAGATGCGTTTACATCGGCCGGCTTCATACCGGTCGTGGAATGTCTAGTATGGTTGTAAGCGGCTGTGACCGTGGGAAGCAACTTGAGCCAACGGTAGGAACCTTGCAGATTGAATGCTTTATAGAGACGCTCCTTGAGAGTTCTGATGACCCGTTCAGCCATTGAGGCTTTCATGGTACTATAGGTGCTATAGTGCGTAATGGAGTACTGATCCATCAATGTCTTGAATTTGGTGTTGAAAAATTCCCGACCACGGTCAGATTGAATGAGCGCCGGCACACGCCCTTCAGCGAGAATACTACCCATAGCCTTAGCAACATCGGCGCCTGTTTTGCTCTTTACAGCTCTAGTCCATAGATACTTGGAACAGCAGTCGATAACAACCAAAATGTATCGCATTCCGCTATTAACGTTGGCATACGTTTGAAACTCGGCCAGATCGATTTGCCATAGATCATCCAGGCCTGTAACGACTGTTGCACGACGAGTGAAATTTTTTTCTAACTGGTTTGTAGAGCTCGTTAACAATTTTCAGCTTAGTTGAGGCCATGTTTATTAATGATTTACAGGCTTCGGTAGTGTCGGATGCACTTTGGGTTGGTTCTGTTTGGTGGGGGTGTTTCTTTTAACCTGCGACTCGATACGAGTAACCCTTCCGGTAAGAAGTCCTAGCGCTAATTGACTAGTGGTCCACTTTTTATTCAACTCTTGTACCAACTTGTCATGACCGTCGATCCGGGTCATGGCGTTCGCTAACGGCTTTAGAGTATACATACAGCTTTCGTAATTATCGTGCAGGAGCGCATATTGTTCGTCCAGCTTCGTGATGTGCGCCCCCATTCCGTTAGCGTTCTGAATCTGCAATTGGACACTCTCAGCGATTTTAGACACTTCGCCATCAATACGCGTTACATGAGCGGTCATCTCACGCTTATCACGTTGAATGTCAGAAGACATATTGAAAGTGTAACGATTGAATGAATCTTTCAAGTTCACTAACTCCTCCCGGAGGGGTTCCAATTGAACATCAAGATATTTTCTAGTTAACTCGTGAGTCGTCTTGACGACTTGTTCCAAATTGTCCCGGATAGATTTCTGCACATCTGATTGTATTTTTAACACACTTTGATCAACATATTTTTTAGTAGTAGCATCCGAAGCGTCAGTGGGGGTCCCCAAATTCCTCGCCAGCGCTGTTTTGAAATCCACTTGACGGCCCGTCTTACACAACACACCTACGGCTATAAGCTGGGACTTAGACGGCGGTGTATGACGGGAGATGCGCGGGGTACGCCCAAACTTGTCCATGGCCGTTGATGAAATGAATGTACTCTGGAGCCTAATCAGTAATTATACCAGCCTCACGTAACTCTTCCAATATGGATTCGATCTCGTTGTGATGGGCGTTATTACCGGCCTGCCCTGAGGCTATCAATATCCTTAGACGGTCAACTAGCTCGTTAGGATCGTCGTAGTAGACGTAGTCTTTGGCATGAGGTGTAACTAGTTTGTAGCCCTCACCCACTGCGCTGCTGTAGCTAGGTGAATCTCTACTGTAGCGAGATAGATCTGTAGCCCTGGCCAATAACGGTTTAATGACCTTCGTGTATTTTTTCGTGTGGTGCCCCTGCTTTTTACGAAACGCCTCTGTTAGCAACAAGATTGTTGTGTAATGATGCGTATCGTAGTATGTGTATTCGTCGGGCGTTGTCTTCATGAAGAGATAGTGGTATAGGGCATTTGAGCCAGGGTACTTCTTTGAACCAACTTGGACGTCACCGTTGGGATGAAATATCACTGTATAATCGCCAAGTTTCCAAGAGCCGCCTTCAATGGGCCTGGGGCTAAATATACGGTCTACACTTTTATCATCAGCGTTCAGGCGTTTAGTTATATACTTTTGAAGCAGCCCGCCAAGGTCGTCATCAGCGGACGTTGTCGGTTCATCGTCGGATGCGCCGTCATCCTCGTGGGCGACCTGACCATTGTCTGAGGGATCGTCAGAGTCTGATTCAGCTGGCGGTGATTGCGAGCCCGAGGCCTCCATTTTGAGTGTGGGTTCGACTAATGGGCTAGGCCATAAGGTGGTAGGTCTGGGTGTTGATGTGACATATGTTCGCGGACGGGGTACTGGGTACTGTCGAGGTTCTGCCTTGATAATATTATCGGGTTGCGGTCTGGTATGTTTCTCGATTTGTTGCAGAGGTGTAGAGACGCTCTTCAGCATGGAGCCCACAACATCTGATGTCTGCTGCCTGCCAGCTCGCAGATCTAGATATTTCCGTCTAACGGCTTGTGTGTACTGTTTAATATCTTTAGCAATCTTCGCAGGATCATCGCGTGACGACATCATAATAGCTACTGTGGTGATGAGGTCATAGCTGTATATATTTATCAAAATTCTTCCGGTACCGCCCGTTGTTGAGATCGCAGTCTTTAACGATGACCAGCATATCGAACTTGCTATCTTTCCAACATTCTGCACACAGCTCCTTGAACGTATTGAACGACATGTCTGTAGTCACATGATCGTCATAACAATGTCGCAGATTGAGTTCGTCTTGCTTAAACAGAATCACGACGTTTGCATTATCACGCACCAAGTGCTTCGGTATGCATGTGTAAGTCTGACAGAGATAGAAGGTGTCAATGTGTTTATGACGTCCCATCGAAAAGTACGCTTTAATATTATTTTGCTTATCACAGGCGACATCGTCAAAAATCATTACTGAATTCTCTAGAGCTTCAGAGGGGTCGATGACCATGGTGTTATCGCTGAACGGATAGTATCCTATCCCTTCAACTTGTTTCAATACCCGTTGTAACTGCTCATATTTCGGTTGATACAACGATTTTGAATATACGTATACATTTTCGAAACGGAGTCCGTTCGGTTGATAGATCAGGCTAAGCATAGCGTTCGTCTTGCCGCAGCCGCTCGGGCCTGCAATGATAGCGCGTACGGTATCAGGCAGTAGGTCACCGTGACGCACCGGCCTGACCTGGGTCGTCTCGCGATCCAAGTTGAGGATCGGCAGAGCGAACTCGGGATGTTGAATGATACGCATTGCTTTGATTGACTAGCATGCCATCGCGATAAGACTGGTATATATATGAACAGCGCGGCTGATCGGTAATCAGTCTTTATGTTGGACGTCGTGGGTAGAGGCCTCATTAATAACGCCATCAATAATCTCCCGTTTGAACTACATATCCCGAGTTACAAGTTTTGCGGTCCTGGCACGAGACTCGAAGAGCGTTTGCGTAGAGGTGATATACCCAGGAACAAACTTGACACCCTGTGTCGATCTCACGACATTGCCTACGCCCGTCGCAAGGATCTAGCATCTAGACATCAGGCGGACAAAATCTTGGAAGACGGTGCTTGGGAGCGTGTAAAGGCATCAGACTCTGGAATTGGTGAGAAGGCCGCAGCGCTTATGGTTACCGGCGCCATGAAGGTCAAACGGAAACTAGGCGCGGGGTGCCGTTGCCGTTCGTCTAAGTCCTTCGCAGCTCTGGTTCGTCAGATTAAACGTGAAAGACCACCCAGCGATGACACGGACATCTCGGCAGTTGCATCATCGGCTCTCAAGACGGCACGACGCATAGTTCGAAGACAGAAGTTTAACAAACCACGCATAATACCGATGCCTAAGACCGGGGGTGTACTCCCTCTGATACCAATATTTGCCGGGCTGAGTGCACTCGGTGCTTTAGCCAGCGGAGCTGCTAGTATCGCTAAAACCGTTACCGACGTCAGAGCCAAGACCCGACAGCTGGAGGAGACGAAGCGCCATAACAGCCATATGGAGGACATTGCGTTGGGCAAAAAGGGTTCAGGATTGTACCTGCGGCGTCAACGCAACGGCTACGGTCTCTATTTGAAACGTTACCAGTCAAAAAACTAAAGCTGCCCGCCCGTCCCCTGAGTGATGTCGACTTGCTCCGGTACGCTGGCCTGTTACGTATTCCGGCCTTCCGGGGCGTCTTCATGAGGGATCGTCTGCCCTCACAGCCACATAATGTGGAAAGCGGCATCGTCAACCTGGACGTTAGCGCGGGCCCCGGCACTCATTGGGTTGCTTACCGGAAACATGGCAAGGCCGTCGAATATTTTGACAGCTATGGTAATTTAGCACCGCCGCAAGAACTTCAACGGTATTTTCACACCTGTAAGATCTACTATAATGACGACGTATTTCAACGTCATGGGTACACCTGTGGGCATCTCTGTTTACAGTTTCTGAATAAAGAGCTGTGATCGCACCATTATCAGACAATCATGTCTCGCACATTCACCCTAACAGGTCGCACCAGCCATTTCTCGACGGCTGTCGACCCGCCGCTCCTACTTGATACCGACCGTTATGAATACAATATGGCCCTATTGGCGTTTGTATGCTACAATAGTATACCCAACATTGAACAGGGCGTCAACAGCCGAATTCATGTAACACCACGCACTGGTGTGGGCGTCTCTGCTGTTAGCCATTTCTTCGACTTGCCCGACGGTTCATACGAGATCGAGCATCTGGAGTCATGCATTCGGGATAAGTTACAAACTCTCATTGCCACCAACGATCGATGCCGTAAGATCTTGACCGCTTACCTCCCCAAGGACGGTGCACCGCCAGATCCGGAAGATGTATTCACCCTAAAGCCTGATAACAGTACATTGAAATGCCGCATGAAGAGCGCTCTGTTTGATATTGACTTCACACAACCAGACAGTCCAAACGATTTGTTGGGTTTTTCACCTAAAGTCTATGAAGCCCTGCAGACACACGAGTCCGATCAACCCGTGAATATTGTGCGAACACTATCGTTACATATCGAGACAAACATCACCACTGGGGCTTATTTGAATGGTCGTCTCGGCCATGTCATCTACGAATTTACGCCGCTGGTCGACCCGGGGTTTGTCATACGTGAAGAGCCTCGCACTCCAACCTATTTACCACTAATCGACGGCAAGTCCATGATTGACAATATAACCATCGGCATCAAGGACCAGGACTCACACCCTGTCAACTTTCGCGGGGAGAAGATTGTCATCCGATTGGAGCTGCGTAAAGAACCTCGCCAGGATGTTAGTCATTACGCATACTAATACGCGATTGGTCCACCCACAGACGTCAGTTAATGTGCGACGCTCCGCTCGATCACATCATCGTACTTTAGCTGCTAACAACGTCGCATTCCTACGATCGCTTGGTTATAATGTCCGAAGTCCTCGATATCTATACCAGCCCAAACTACGATGAATCGATCGTTAAGGCCGAGGTGCATACCTACCAACCGCAGACACGCTCATTTAGCTATAATGATACTTGCGAGATCATCATCAACCAACAAGACATATGCCTTTTACCGTCCGAATCGACTCTGGTTATTGAAGGTCAATTTGTACCCGGCGCTGAAGGGACCGGCACGTGCAGCTTGACACAGAATGCTGCCTTGTTTTTGTTCTCAGACATCACTTATGAAATCAATGGGAAGGAGGTGGAGAAGGTTCGTGACCCCGGAATCCTTACAGCGATGCGCACACTGCTCCTCTACAACCGTGATGAAGTTAGTGCATTGAAGCATGCCTCCTGGAGCAATACATTTGAATCACTGTTAGGAGGAGACAGGAAGTTTTGCTTCCGCGTCCCCCTTTCACATCTGTTTAGTGTTTTTTACGACTATCGCAAAGTATTAAGCGGTAAACACATCTTCCGTTTCACACGAGCCGTTAGCGATAACAACGCATATGTCAGTTTGCAAGCCGACGGAACGGTCGGTACGAAAACAGCAACCATCACCGTGAGCAATGTCGAACTCAAGATGTTGCATATCGTCCCCGATGATGTCACACGCCTCTCGATGTTACGTCACTTGAATGCTAACAAACCAGTCTACATACCCTTCCGCCGTTGGGAGCTGTACGAGCTACCAGCTCTCAGTAACAGCACAAAGGATCTGTGGGCTGTGAAAACATCACCGGTAACTGAACGACCTCGTTACGTTATCGTTGGTTTGCAGACCAACCGATGGAACAGCCTTCTGAACAATATTACGCAGTTTGAACACGCGGACCTGACCAGTGTACGACTGCAGTTGAATTCCGAGACGTACCCTGCGGAGCCTATGCGCCTTAATTTTGAACAAAACCGTTACGGAGAAGTATACGACGCATACACGACCTTCCAGAGGTCATTTTGTGGGAAGCCATCGTCCTCACCGATGCTCGACTATGCCGACTTCAAAGACCGACCTCTATTTGTGTTTGACTGCTCGAAGCATTCCCCGGCGACGCAGGCGGCCACCGTAGACATTAAACTAGTCTTTGAAAGCAGTGCCAATTTCCCAGCCAATACGAAGGTCTACTGTGTCATCATCAACGATTGTGTGTATGAACATCGTTCTCTCGGCGGAGTGTTTCAGAAAATTCTTTAAATTATCATGTACCATTAGCATTACTTTAATCTGATAATTATCTTGTTAAAGACCCTATTACAATAAATAGCATTTTTAAACAACCTGTGTTTTTTTATTTTTTATTTATACCCATTTCCTTGTCAGGAACGGCTGCTTTAAAAGGGCCTTTTGGTGCTCATATATTTTATTACCTGCACAAGGGACCGACCCATTCTTTTGCTTAATTTATTACCTGCCTTTTTGTTGGCGACTTACCCCAGGTATGATTCCTTTGTTCGATTCAGTGAACGGCTGCTTTTCAAAAGGGCTTTTTGTGTATGGCTTATATTTTATAACCTGCAGCTGTACGTTATTAATACTGTACCTACCTACTATAATCATGATTTAGGCATAGGTACCTATAGGTACTTATTTTATAAGAAATGGCGTTGAAGTACCGATTGAAATAATAATAATAATAATAGTATTAATAATGCTGAGAATGAATCGATATTAATAATAATAATAATAATAATAATAATAATAATATTGTTCCACTATTTCTGCCATTATTGTTCTCTAATTACCTATTATAATGATGATTTAGGCATAGGTACCTACTTATAATTATTTAGGTACTTAATTAATATGCTAATACCTACACATACCTACATTCTCTAATTACCTATTATAATGATGATTTAGGCATAGGTACCTACTTATAATTATTTAGGTATTTAATTAATAAGAATTGGCGTTGATGTAACGACTGAAATAAAAATATTAATAATAATAATAATAATAATAATAATGATAATGATAATCATAATCATAATAATATAATCACACTATTTCCGCCGAACGAATCTCTATTTGTAATTAGAGAAGTAATTAGTGTATTTGACGGTAATTAGATTAGGGTGACGGTAATTGTAATTAGGGATAGACGTAATTAGTGTATTTCACGTAACTGTACTTTTGGTGCACCACATTATAATCATGATTTAGGCATAGATACCTACTTATAATAATTATTTAGGTACTTAATTAATAAGTTAGTGTATTTGACGGTAATTAGAAAAATAATCGAAATTAGGTAATTAGTGTATTTCACGTAACTGTACTTTTTGTTGTACCTCATTAGTACCTACCGCCACTGACTTATTAATAGAAATAACCGGGTTTCACCGTTGGTGGTCGTTTTCAGACGTGTCGAAACTTGTCGATACGTGCCTCTGCATAACTATCTTATTACCATGAATAACAACCGGGTTTCACCGTTGGTGGTCGTTTTCAGACGTGTCGAAGCTTGTGGATACGTGCCTCTGCATAATTAATGACGCAGGTGTGCAGCGTGTTTCCGAACATAGGACCTGATGCAGGTGCGCCGTTTTCAGACGTGTCGAAACTTGTCGATACGTGCCTCTGCATAATTAATGACGCAGGTGTGCAGCGTGTTTCCGAACATAGGACCTGATGCAGGTGCGCCGTTTTCAGACGTGTCGAAACTTGTCGATACGTACGTCTGCATAACTATCTTATTGCCATGAATAACAACCGTATTTTGCCGCTGGTGGCCGTTTTTCAGACGTGTCGAAGCTTGTCAATATGCGCCTCTGCATAATTATTGACGCAGGTGTGCATCTCTATTGTATTCCAGACAAAGGAACGCCGACAAAGGGCCGCCGAACAAAGGAGTGACAGGTGGGCGTGATTAATGATCCCCGATTTCTAAGAACTCATTAGTCTATTGTGTTTCCGAACAAAGGACCGGATGCAGGTGTGCCATTTTCAGACGTGTCGAAGCATGTCGATACGTGCCTCTGCATAATTAATGATACAGGTGTGCAGCTCTATTGTGTTTCCGAACAAAGGAACGCCGACAAAGGGCCGCCTAACAAAGAAGTGACAGGTGGGCGTGATTAATTACCCCCGATTTCTAAGAACTCATTAGTCTAGACAAAGGAACGCCGACAAAGGGCCGCCGAACAAAGGAGTGACAGGTGGGCGTGATTAATGACCTTGATAACAATAGAGCTAATTAGGCTATTGTGTTTCCGAACAAAGGGCCCGATGCAGGTGTCCCCATAAATCAAGTACACCCCATTGTTTCGATGACAGGTGGGCGTGATTAATGACCCCCGATAACAATAGAGCTTGACAGGTGGGCGTGATTAATGACCCCGTCGATGACAGGTGGGCGTGATTAATGACCTCATTTGCATATTCTACGCACGTCACTTCTACTGAAATAAATATATGGGATCTTCTAAAGTGGAAAAGCATAATGCGAGAGGTATAGCCGCATTTTCTCGCGATTCGGATATGCAACTGGTGAAGGAAAAGATGCCTGAAAAGTAAACGTCAAGAAACTATGGTGGACACGGCTAAACAAGGGAACTAAGTGGCAATAATCCATTCAACGAAAAACGCCTTTAGGAACACTCATGCTGATCGCAAACGATTGTGTTTAAAAAATAGTTTAGGCAACAGACAAAAACCTAACCCTCATTATCACCAATCGGGCTGTCTTCTCTGCATCCCGACTACTTTAGATACGAGTAATACATTTTCTCTAACGTTTCCATTTTACACTAAATCAGTTGACGCAAAGAAAACTTATTTTTCAACGGAGTGCACCATCTTAGATTTTCACCCTTTTCCTATACGCTCATCAGCATATAAAGACCTCAAAGTGTTAACAAACGTGAGTCGACAAGTAGTGGCATCCTAATTTACCTTTGAGAACTGTTGCTAAGGAAGCTAGCAGCCATAGGAACCGGCCATTTATCCGCTGCGTACGTAAGAAAGGATGTAGGTATGTCAAAAAGGTGTCTCTGCAAGAAAAATGGGTACCTTTGTAACTCACAATGCCACTATAGTTTGTTTTGCAATAACAATAAGTAGATCCTCATCCTTTTTTAAGTTTAGGGTTGTTTGATTATTTTTATTGTATGTTGACCAATGTTCCTTAACAATGTTCTTTTTTAGAATTTTATCGTTATGTTCTGTTGACTTGTTTGATTGTTTTACTTACCTTTAATTAATATTGTCACCTTATTGGCAACTACTTTATGTCGATATTCCCTAAAATGTTTCTTTAGTAAAGGATTTTCATTTTTACTAGGTAGGTACATGACTCTCTAGTGTACCAGATCTTTTTAAGAAATATTTTTAAAAAGATATCTTGTTTTCAATCCCAAATTAGTTTCTCTGTTAGTTTTAACTAAAGATCGGAGTAACAACTAGTTTTATCTCAAAATCAAATATCAGTGGTGAATTCTAGCTTTGACTAGGTATACTATAGTTTTAACAAAGCCATTTAGTGAAAACGAGTTTTAACTAGGGAAAAACTAGTTCTAACGGAAGACGGGTTTTAACTGTAACATATACATAGCAATTAAAGTTATTCAAACTTAAAGGTTTTAGGATGTCTCAAAGAACACAAAATAATAGATGTCTGAAATAGAATAATTTAATTGAGTATTTTAAATTTAATAAAGGTAATACCTTTATGTCCTCTACCATCTGGTAGAGGACATAAAACACACACATCCTCGCCCGGTGCGATACCATCTTTCTGGCTTAGGCGGCGTGAAGTTGCTTTAAAGAGCTGACGTTTCGTTGCTGTGCCAGAGATTCCGGTCCTTGGGGTAAGAAACAATCAATATGCATGGATGGCGTTCCCGGGGTTAAAATTTTCCGGAGTTAAAACGACCCCCCATTCGGATCTCCGGGCGGGGGCTAATCCAGGGGCACATTCATGCAAGAGAAAGAATAATAACACCTCCAGAATGGGCAAGTTTATAGTCGACTTTTGTAATATTAGAGGTTTAAATACGAATATCAATTAAGTACATCAACATCTTCGGGCAAATTCTAAAAAAACCTCACATTCTAGCACAGTGCGAAACAAAAGTCCAAGCGTCATCAAGCACAGTTAATTATCTCTATCCAGGAAATGACTTTCATTCCCGATTTAGACGTAACTTCGGAATTGGCATTTTTGTCAGAAGTGACCTCTCCTGCCAACGTGAGGAAGACTTTGAGCCCAATGACTTTGACGTCATGTGGCTTAGGATAAGAGACTCAAACTTCACTGATGAAGAAGGCCGTGAAGCGGAATCGTTTGCGATCAGCTGTGGTTTTATTCAGCTCGTTGATGAACCAACACGCATTCCCGATCGCGAGGGAGAATTCGCCAGCCTGTTGGATCTGTTTTTGACCACGAACCCTCAAATATATACTATCACGGTGAAAGCCCCACTGAGTTCCTCAGATCATAAACTCGTCTCAACATCTTGTGTCCTACCAATTACTAGTGTTAAAGAAGCAAGTAAACCTCGTGTAGTCTGGCACTATAGATCTGCTAAATGGGAAGAACTCAGGGAATATTATCGAGAGTTTCCATGGAGGAGTGATTGTTTCGGCTCTAATGATCCATCTGTTTGTGCTAGGGAAGTTGCTCAAGCCATCCTAACAGGCATGGAAGCCTACATTCCCTTTTAAAAAAAACAGTCCTCAAACAGCAAACCTTGGTTCAACAAAAGATGCAATGAAGCTGTCGCCTCCAAACAACTGGCTTTTCGCCAATGGCGAGAGAGCCCCGACGGCATAAACTACCACAATTTTATCCTTGCTCGAAACAGATGCAAAGAAATAATAGATCAAACCAAGGAAACTCACAACCAAAGAATTAGGAACAAACTTCTCTCCTGCTCTAACGGTTCGAAAACTTTTTGGTCTGTAACGAAGGCAGTCAGCCAGAACTTCACCAGATGAACGATTCCACCACTTACACGGACAGATGGGACTATCGCATCCACGGCTACTGAGAAGGCGAACTTGTTCAGACATTGTTTTCCGACAGCGGGTCATAAAGAGCATTATGTTAGCCTTAGACCCAAACAAAGCTTCTGGGCCCGATGACGTACCTGTTATCGTACTAAAAAAATGCGCCACAGAGCTGTCATCTGTTTTCTGCCGACTTTTCAACTTGTCGTATAAAAAGGGAATATTTCCTTCTTGCTGGAAATGTGCACAACCTATTACCAAGAAAGGCAAAAAGACTATACCAAGTAACTATCGACCAGTGGCACTGCTTTCAGTAATATCCAAGATTATGGGGAAAGCTATTAACCAACATCTTTTAAAATACTTGGAAGGAGTTAATATAATCAGCGACCGCCAATACGTTACTCCTCACTTACGTCAACGAGCTATGGAACGGCGCAATCGAGCACCATGGGGAGTCTCGAGGGGTTGCGCTTGATATTTCTAGAGCTTTCGACCGTGTTTGGCATGATGGACTGTTTGCAAAACTGCAGGCCTATGGCATGCCCGAGAAATTCTGCTTGTGGCTTGCGAGTTATCTCGGAAATCGTTCATTGCAGGTGGCAGTCGATGGAGTTCTTTCTGAGACCTTTTCCATCAATGCCTGTGTGCCTCAGGGATCCATTTTATCACCGGCTCTCTTTCTAATATTTATAAACGACTTGCTTGAAACAACAAAAAATCCAATATACAGTTTTGACGACGACAGTACTCTCATATCTTCTTATACGTTAGATGCGCGAACATCTGCCATCGACGCACAGACTCGCAGGGAGCAAGAAGTTGCCATACTTAACAATGACTTGCGAGACATTCTAACTTGGGGCGATAGAAACCAAGTCCAATTTAATACTGGAAAAACCCAAGCAGCCATCTTCTCCAAAAAGACCAACGTTTTGGAGCCAGATATGATGATGGCGGGACACTCTCTTACCCCAGCGTCATCTCTTCGTTTACTTGGAGTGAGCCTCGGAGCGAACATGTCTTGACATGATCATGTTGCAGGTCTGGCGAAGAGTGCTTCTCAAAAACTTGGAACCCTCTTCCGCACGAAGAAATTTTATACACCACAACAGCTTCTCCTCTTATACAAGGCTCAAATCCGACCATCCTTGGAGTACTGCTCACATGTTTGGAGCTCAGCTCCCAAACATACGCTGAGATTTCTCGACTCGATTCAGAAAAGAGCCTTCCGCTTGATTGGGGACCCAGATTTGACAAAAAATTTAGACACTTTCGAACATCGAAGAAGAGTACCTGACCTGACCTGAGTCTGTTTTACAGATATTTCAATGGAAAGTTCAAAAGACGTGGCCCGCTTGATCCCACCAAGATCAAGACCGGGCAGAAATACACGCCGAGCCGCAGACGCTCATCCGTATCAGGTTCAGCTCGTTACACCTCGTACCACCCTATTTCAGACTTCTTTTATGTACAGAACCGCATCACTTTGGAATAGCATTCCAAAGGGCGTGTTTCCCGAAGTATACAACCTACAGAGATTCAAGGCCAACGTGAATCGAAATCTCCGCTCATGCACCGCTCCCAGAGCGTCATAGGGATTTCCCTGCAGTGCATGTGCATTTTCAATAAAAAAAGGGTAGGTTAGGTGTTGTATAGGCTACTAAGTGGCAACCGGGGAAAAGGTGGGGAGCTGCGATAAAAGTACGGTGATTAATTTTATTAGCTGCGATAAAAGTACGGTGATTAATTTTATTCATTATTATAAGGTGTAGTGGACGAAGGAGAGAAAATAAATATAAAATCAGCTCCTGTGTGTATTAATTAATTACCACCATTATCACCGAAATATTAAGATATAACAATGGCGACGAGGATGGGACGAATCTACAACTATTCGTATTTACTGTGAAATAATGTGAATTAAAACGAAGCGACAAAACGCCTATTAATCGTGTCGGTCAATTTAATCGTGTCGGGTTTATCAGTGGCGACTTAATCTCACAGTGGAGGTTCGCGTCGCGATATCAAACGTAAATTAATGGATTCAGTTATTAGAGACTTAATTAAAGAAGGCAAAAAGTCTTGGATTACAACTAAAACTAAAGACGAATTAATAGAAATTGCAAACGAGTTAGAAAGTGAAAAGTTATTTTCGAGCGCACACGGCATCGAAGAAATTAGGACCTATTTGCGTAACTACATCGACGTGAGGAAAGCAAACCAGGAAGATTTAAATAAACATTCAACTATGACTTCAATCACAAGTTTGGAAGTATTTGCTGGTGAAAACTGGAATGCTTATCAGCAACAATTTGAATGTTTTATCCTTCTAAATGACATTCCCAAAGATAAAACAGTCCCCTTGTTAATCACAAAACTTAGTACAAATGTGTATGAGATATTGATTACATTATGTATGCCCCTATCACCAGTAAAGAAACAATATGAAGAAATCTGCGAGATATTAAGAAAATACTACCATCCTGTAAAGAATCATGCACTACATCAAGCAGAATTTCGAAAAAGATGTCAGAACCCTAATGAAACAATAGAACAATATATTATGGATTTAAAAAAATTGTCAAATAATTGCAATTTCCAAAACTTAAATGATGAATTAAAAGAAAGATTGTTAAATGGAACATACCGTGACTCAGTAAGGTTTGAATTGTTGAAACAAGCCGATCAGCCTTTAGAAACATTAACTACACTTGGAAAAACAGTCGAATCAGCATTCAATTTGGCGTTTAGTCATGAGAAACAGCAAGAGCAATCGCAAATGTTTAAACTGCAGGGAAGAAATTTTATAAGAAACAAAAACAGTGGTCCGAGACAAAATTTAATTCCACCGGATAAACAAAACATTAGTTGTTTTTGCTGCGGTAAAATAGGACATGTTAAGCTAGAATGCACCTTGCGAGGAAAGTTTTGTAGTGAATGTGGTTTTAGAGGTCATATATTTAAAATGTGTAAAAATAAGGGGTCTAAGGTGAAAAATGTTAACATAGTGAACAGTGGTAGCCCGAAAAATTGTAACCAAGCAGAAGAAGAACAAGATGTTGCAAACAATACTGAAATTTTTGATATCTTTTATTTTAGAGATAAACAAAAAGTACCTCCTACTGTGTTGGAGGTCACTGTAAATGAGGAGGTGCTGGAGTTTGAAGTTGATACAGGTGCTGACGTGAGTACAATCACTTTATCTGATAAAAAAATGTATTTTCCAAAATTAGAAATTAAACAGAGAAATGTTATCTTTACTAATTTTGATCAGTCAACCTCTAGACCTCTAGGTGTGATAGAGAATCTAAATGTAAGTTATAAAAGTGTAAACATAAATAACCAAAGATTGTTTGTTGTTAATGATGGCTTACCTAGAATTATTGGAAAAGACTGGCTTTCCTTGTTACAATTATGGCCACCAAAGTTTGAACAAAAAGTTTGTGAGACAATGTCTAGAGTTCAATTAATTGATGCTATAAAAACTGATTTTAAGGAACTTTTTGAACCGGGTATGGGAGTTTTTAGGGGAGAGCCAATCCATTTATCAATTGAACCAAGTGCTAAACCAATATTTATGCCAACACGAACTGTACCATTCGCTCTAAAAAATAAAGTAAAAGAAGAAGTTAAGAGATTACTAGAAAACAAGCGTATTGAACCAGTTGAGTACGCGGAATGGGGCACGCCTGTGGTGCCGGTCCTAAAACCGGATGGAACAGTTCGGTTGTGTGGTGATTATCGTGTGACGATAAATAGGTATTTGAAAATTGACCACTACCCCTTACCGACAATTGATGATATCATAATGAGGTTGCAAGGTAAAAATTATTTTTGTGAACTAGACTTACGTGAGGCATATTTACAAGCCCCGTTAGATGAAGAGTCTCAAAATTTAGTAACAATTGTCACTGAGGAGGGTATTTTCAGGTACTTATACCTACCATTTGGTGTAAGCACGGGTCCCGGCTCATTCCAACGACTAATAACGCAAAAATTAAATGGGCTAGACGTAATTATCTATATTGATAACATTTATGTGGCAGGGGAAACCCTATTAGAAACGAATGAGAAAGTGAGGCTCGTGCTAGCTAGATTAATAGAATCGGGATTGAAATTAAAAATAACTAAATGTAAATTTTTTGAAGATAAACTGGATGTTTTTGGATTGGAAGTGAGTAAAAGCGGTGTAAAAGTCATAAAGAGTAAAATTGAACCGTTGTTATCATTGCCACAACCAAAAAAATATTAAAATGCTGAGGTCATTTTTGGGAAAGGTTAACTACTATAATAGATTTCTACAAAATATGGCAATAATTTTAAAGCCATTGTATGATTGTTTGAAGAAAACTAAACTTGAGTGGACAGAGGCTTGTGAAAAATCATTCCAGGAAATAAAAACAGCTTTAGCAAATACATCCTCCCTCTCACATTTTAATCAGGATTCAACTATTATCTTAACTTGTGATGCTGCTGATATTGGTGTAGCTGCTGTGTTATCTGTAAAGGACAATAATAATGTAATAAAGCCTGTAGCGTTTGCAAGTAAAAAACTGAACGACACTCAAATGAAGTATCCAATTCTAGAAAAAGAAGCATATGCTATCGTTTTCGGGGTTAGTAAATTTTATGAATATTTATTTGGAAAAAAATTTGTGTTACAAACAGATAATGAAGCACTTGCAAAAATATTGGGGCCCAAATATGGAATACCAAAAATGGCAGCAAAACGGTTACAATATTGGTCGATATTTTTAAGTGGATTTGACTACGAAATTAAACACATAAAATCCAAAAACAATCCAGCAGATTATTTGTCACGAGCGGTCACAGATTGCAAAGAGAATAATTCAACAAATTTTGAAATTACTGATAAATCTTTTGAATCAAACATAATCAATTACATAAATGAATCAAATTTTGGTATATTAAACTGGAAAACTATTCAAAAAGAGATTAAGAAAGATAAAGTTTTATGTGATATTTTAAGATTCTGTAGAGATGGCTGGCCTCAAAAGAATGATCTGGATAAGACATATGAACCGTATTTTTCAAGAAAACATGAAATAACAATTGAAAAAGAATGTTTATTGTGGGGGTATAGGGTAATAATACCACAAAATATTAAAGCTCATGTTATGTATGAATTACATGCCAGTCATTTAGGTATTACTCGAATGAAAGAAATATCTAGATCGTATTTTTGGTGGCCAGGCATGGATAAAGAGATAGAGGATATAACTGAAAATTGCATAATATGTTTGCAAAATCGGAAAAATCCACAAAAAGTAAAATTGACAGTTTGGCCTCAACCACCAACAGTTTGGCATAGATTACATGCGGATTTTCTAGGACCCTTATATAATAAAATGTATCTGGTCATTGTGGATGCTTATTCAAAATGGCCGGAGGCATTTGTTATGAATAACATAACAGCACAAAAAACTATTCAAATATTCAAGAGTATTTTTGTGCGTTACGGATATCCTCTACATCTGGTTACAGATAACGGTCCCACATGGACTAGTAATGATTTTAAAAATTTTTGCAATATGGTAGGAGTAAACCAAAGTTTCACACCAACCTATTATCCAGCTACCAATGGGTTAGCTGAACGTTTTGTTGAATCATTCAAATCACACGTAACAAAAATTGTACAAAGTGGCCACACAGTAGAATATGCTTGTAATTTGTTCCTTTTTGATTACAGAAATTCTGTACATAAAACTACTGGACGAAGTCCAGCGAAATTAATGTTAGGTAGAGAGTTGAGATGTCGTTTCTCACTATTAAGACCTAATCCAGCTAATGATAAGATTGATAGCGAAAGCTTTAAACAAACATTAAAAAGTAAGGACGTTTATAGAACATTCGTGATCGGAGAAAAAGTTATGGTAAGAGATGAACGAAAAAATAAAAATAAATGGTGTCTAGGTAAAATAATTCAAGTAATAGTACCCGGAGTAACCTACATGGTAGAAGTGGAGGGTCTACAGTGGAAACGACATGCCAACCAGTTATTCAAGTGTGATTTTGTAGAATAAGTTTTTTTTGATAAGTGGGGTAGAATATTATTTAAGTTTAGAATATGTAACATTATTTTTATTAAGCGGGGGAGGGTGTTGTATAGGCTACTAAGTGGCAACCGGGGAAAAGGTGGGGAGCTGCGATAAAAGTACGGTGATTAATTTTATTCATTATTATAAGGTGTAGTGGACGAAGGAGAGAAAATAAATATAAAATCAGCTCCTGTGTGTATTAATTAATTACCACCATTATCACCGAAATACCTACCTCTACATATTTAAGTAGGTTGCCTTTGAAAGTGGAAACTTTCACTTGCTGTGAAGATATTATTGTCATTTCTTATAAACGTTCATCACCTCTGTCCACATAACTATCATTCAATTGCAACTTTTAGTAATCAGCCCCGAAAGTCCCCAAACCAAGACAATATAAGGATAACCTGATGTCTATTGATCTACATTTTACCCTAAATAATCAAACACTGTCTAAATAACGGTGCATTGTACAGACTGTTACCGAACAGAACATCCATAACACCGGCTCTATATCTAAAATAAGTATTACCTATAGTTCTTTTATTAAAAAACACTTGTTTGCGTTTGCCGTATCAGTTCACAAGGACCTCTGGTTCAAGTGTAACGTGTCCCAACCGACTGACGTTTGAGTGCACCCGATGATGACAAGTGAAATTATGATTTAATCAAGGTAAACATTATTACAAAAATACATCTTTAAGTAGGTATAGGAATAGCCATGCACACTTATTTTGTTACGTGATGGGCATGTAGGTACTTGCACTTATAACAGGGAAACAGATGTGACCTATAATACTGATGAAAACTTTATAATGAATATCAAGAAAATAATGTTCTTGATAAGAGATAGTTTTAGAACTTCTATTGGAGAACTGATGTTTACGTGCTGGTGTAATGAGGCACCTTAAACTGAACTGCATTTATTTATTTGTTTACTTTGAAACATTATTTACAATCGAATTAACGACGTGATCTATGATAGACAAGACAAGTAAGTTGCTTGTCACTATACCTTTGCAATCGTTAACACTATACGAGTTATGATTTGTAGACCCTATATTATATGTATCTTCTTAGAGATAAACAGGGAATCTTTTCTCGTCAGTTTGGACTGAAATTTTACACTGGAACTGTACCAGATTTAATTTATGCTCTTCTGAATTATGCAATACATACCTTTGAATTCTCTGTCCACAAAACAGACTTCAACTACTGTGGTGGGGAGAACTGCCATAACCAGATTCTCCCGACATAGGAAAAAGAGAATCCTAGAACAAGGCTTTTTGCAATAATAAATTAACAAGTGTGTCCAAAGTTAACTTTAATATATAACATTCCCGAAGCTGCTTTGCTTTCATTATATTGTATTATATTATCATAGGCGCCTCCTTGGATCCACCATGCTCGACATCTATCCTAGTAAAAACACTCTTCTTCCGAAATACCCTCCACGGCAAAAAAAGTTAATTTAATTTAATTCTGCCCAAGATATCTGGCAGCAGCTATGGGACCAAAACAGCTTCCGAAAGCTCTACCCCATCAAACCATCAGTCACAATAAAACTGCCCCTACCATCTAACAGAAGACACCAAGTGATACTAACCAGACTTTCAAATGTGAACCTCCCCCCATCTGTAGCCACTGTAACACCCCACTTGACATCAAGCACCTATTAGTAAACTGCCCACTGTATACCGCTAAACGAGCAAACGATTACCAGAACCCTACAGTACCTGCAAGATATTGGTCACTCAACAACAATATAATCCCTCCTTTTTCTTCTTATATTATTTCTGTTTATCCACCATAAGTACGTACTACTTTGCTATATGTAATTTTTGATAATTCTCATAGTCTGAAGTAAGAAATGTATATACATATTGTAACTCCTGCATTGTAACTAACAAAAATGTAACTCCTGCAATAACCGCCATGGTTGAGCAGGTTCCCTAAATAAAAAAATAAAAAATATTATCATATACCTTATATGTATACTCTCATTCTTATTGTTATTCGTCTCGACAACAGCAAACCATAAACTGGTCTCTTAATTTCGTAAAAATAATTAATTTTCCTGCTTTCAGAAAATAAATTAAATTGTCGGTTAGTTGGAAATTCCAACAACTAAATACCAAAAATTATTTTTAATTGATTGTAATGTAATTAATAAAGAAACTTCGATGGCTTAGCCTGGGTATACTGTGTATACAATTATTATCAAGTACTTACCTATAAAAAATTTACATATTGTAGTAAACCAGTACTTTATTTTTATTTTTCAGGTAGTGTTTTCGAGAATGAAAAGAAGGAAAACCACTGAGGAAATCCTAAGAATTCTAAAATATGTTTGGGGATCCCCTGAAGGAAAAAGGTATATGCACTGTCATTTTTGCTTTTTTTGTTCCTGTAACAAATTTATTATTTGTCCATTTTGATAATTTTGTATGGTAAAAATGAAGGTTTAGGTTAAAGTGGTAAAACGCTGAATCAGATTCTACGTATTAACGTGGCAAAGGTAATTTTCATTCTGGGATAGAAATGATTGTACACTTTTAAGAGAATGATTTTTTGATGTTAATAATAGTTGATTATAATAAATTATTATCAATTATTTTTTGATCACTGGGTTATACAGGTTTAACACTTTAAGAGCAGCGACCATATTTCGGGAACTGTTGATCCTACAGCCCAAAAAGAAAATTTTCTAGATATAATTACGAGAAATTAAACGAAAATAGTTTCAAGACAGCCACGCTTCCGCTCGTAAATACCGAAAGTGGACACCTACTTCGTTATTTTAACTGGGCACACCCCATGCCCTATACATATATTGTAACGTCTCTCCTTTTTCTGGAGAGGACGTCTAAATTGTTTTGTTAATTTGATGATTAACAAATGCCTTCAGACGGGATATTTGGATGGATTTACACAAATGATACACAATATCGAAACATAAAACGTAAATTTATTATCTTCTTAAAATGTAGTAAATGAAAAATTATTATGCTCAGGCTTCGTGAACGCCCGGTATATAACTTCCCGGCCCAGCATTCAGTAAAAAACGGCGCCCCGTATACCGTTTGCAGGTAACTCTAACTCTTCTGGCTCTCCGGCAGTGGGTCGAGGAGGACGAGTTTTTGTGGTCTTATCGATTAACTGGAAAATAAGAAATGTTAGCTAGGGCGACGGGGCGAGAATGGATTAAACGCTTTTACTATGATTTTATCGCGTCGATAAAAGAATGAGAAACAAACAGAATAAAACTCTCGATTAATATTATTTACATGAAATTTATGACGATCTGAATTTATAAAGAATTCCCTTTCTATTTAAATGAGCAATAATTGATTTAATAATTTAGATCGGGGGGGGGGGGATTCTAGTCACATGAAATGACTAGTGACTGCTAATATTTCTCGCTGAATTGTGTCTTGTTTTCCGTTCCTTCCTAGAGGCACTTTCTGTAAACAACAACTGATACGAACATAAAAACCTCCCTTATCTTGTAGTCGCCGATTTGTCTACTTGGATTTTAATATTTTAATACTTGGATAATTCCCGCCTTTCGTGGGAATAATATTTTCTTTATATTATGGGGTCCCGTTCCAGCGTAGCGACGCTACTGTAACGTCACAATATTATAATATTTTTTAAATTATCTGAGAAAATCGAATAGAGACGATTTTCACCAAATTGAGGATTGAGTATAATGAGTTATTATAAATAAGTGAAAATCGGAATTTTCCTACTTCAAGGCAGTGTACCTACATCGAGAACGACTCGAATTATAGCAAAACGGTTATATTTGCTGGCCATACATAAAATGAATATTGGCAAACTCATATTTAAATCGAGATTAAAAGTTGGATATCATAAAAATAATAATCTTTGAAATATATATACCTTTCTTTCTTGAAACTTTGAAGGTATATATTATAGTTATATTTTTTTAGGAAGTGTTTCCGGACACCCCTGTATATAAATATTTTTCATTATTTTAGTCTGAATAATCAGCCTGTGAAGTTTGGCCAACCTTACAGTAAGCACCCTACATAATAGGGATATTTTCTGTAATCACCACTTTATACTTATTTACTCCTCACGATGTCCAAAATAGAATATCGATGAGCATCTCGTATGTGTTTTTGAATCTGATTATTGTAACGTTTGAAAATGCATTCTCCGTCTCTGTGACAAAAGTATTAAACATACAGCTGTAGCTGTGTATTTAAAATCCTTCCTGAGCGAGTAGGTATTCTACTTTCATTAATGGAATAAGCGGGACACATTAATTTGCAACAAAAAGTTTAGAAAAAAGATACACAAAAAGATCCATAAAATATTCTGGAGGTTACGAAAACGAAACCGACGCGATTAATTAGTAAAGAATACTTATTTTAACAAATTCCATATCAAATATTCAATCATTTCAAAAACTCTTCCAACTCGAACTCCTGCTATGATTTCCAACTCTGACTGAATACGGATAGAACTCCTTAACCCTATTCTTGCTTTTCAGTTCCAAGCTAGTTCTACATAATATATACTTATGACTTATGTATTTGTAAAATATTTCAGCCTGGCCTTGTCTCACTTAATTTACATTCTTAAAGGCGCCAGTTTTGCGTGTTACGACTTACGATTCGAAAGATTGTCTCTTGGCCTAGCCTAGGAGTTAAAGCAACAGGTGGATTCGCAGATCAATATACTATTAGACAGTCTGGCGCCCTTAAATGTACACTGAAAATATAAAAGTAACTTGTTTACATAATATGTAGTAGCCCATGTCTGTAAAAATATTGCGCAGAATTCTGAAAAATATAGTGAAACTTTTATTCTGTGCATGTGAAAACGGCTTCACGCCTCTCCTATAATGATGGTCGCTGTCGAAACTGGCGTAAGTATCCACCTAATTCTCAACTAACAAAAAATATACCTACTCAAGATAGTAGGGGAGTTTTCCAAAAGTTTTAATTTAGTAAAGGAAAAGATTGTATGAATAGGTATCATACCCTACAACGTAGAAATACCTACTGTGACAATTTTTGTACATGTACCTACCTAATGTAACACGCCGCCCCCCTACCCGCTCCTTTCCGCTAAAAGTTGGCCTTTCGATCGTCTAGCTTTGGATGTAGAACAGAATCGGTGCGATACTCTCTAAGGAGTTGCCACCGGCCGGATGCGGAAAATAATCGGTGCAATACTCTCGAGGGAGTGCCACCGGAAGGATAGAGGAGGAGATGGACAGCCTAGCAGCGATTGAAGTCGAAGCCAGACTGTCTAATCCTTTTCATCGGATGCGTGCTTTTATAGCCAGATTTCGACCGGGCTCTATTGTTTCTTTAGGCGCGAACGGTCTGCCGGCTGCTTTCTAACACGGCCTGCCCGCGTGATTTTTTAAGTAATACAATGCAGCGGGGACTTTCCCTTGGTTTTGATGTTTTGGCTTGCCGTTCGTGCCGCCTGTGTTAAAGAAGGCGCGTGACCTAGATTCCTTTCCTATTATACCTACTCATGCCGACTATCCCGTGGATATGAATGAGAGAAGAAAAAAATTGTAATTATTTTACGCATCTAGGGTCGGTTTATCTCACTAATCATTATATTATTGTGGATATTTGGATGTTTCTCTTAATAAGAGGAGAAATTAATGTCTTTTTCGGAAATAAGATGTTATGCTCTATACCACAAAATATGTGCCAGAATTGTTTCCGAATGCCTAACATATATTTTTGCGAATACGTGGATGGAGACTAATTGAGGGACCGGTAAGTTTATTTCTATCTAGACTCTAGATGTTAAAGCAGGTAGGTAGGTACCTACGTTTTACTGTAGTTTCAGACGAATTAATGTTACGCTGAGTAAATATTTTATGAACGTCACTCATCTGTTATTTTTCGTAAGTTTTTCCATTTACTGAGAAAGATTAACAATGCAAATGAAATTAATGCTGTTAAGTTGTAGAATAGTGCAATAACAGATTGTTTATTTGGTCAAGAATTTTCTAAGCGACATAAGAATACCACGACGACTGCTATTTAGAAGTTTTCAAAATTTAAGTTATATTTTAATTAATCGGGTTTTTCCAACAAAGCAATGAAAACGAATAAATTGTCCCCAGAATTTCAAATATCTCAAAACTATTTCAAACCGCTAATGCTTTGCGATTACACCCTCAATACAACTTTACGCCTTTCAACCCCCAAGTAATCGTCCCTTACTTTTTTTTTCAAAATACACCCCCCTTTTTATTTTGCTCGGCAGGAGTACTGACTTCGTTCTTAATACAATGACTTGCGATTTTAAAAAATACAGGCGGATTTAGCTTGTCAAAAACAATAAACTATCTTAAACAAAAACAGCATTGCCATAAGGAGTAAAAAACACACACGCGGTTAGGTCATTTCAAAATGATAATATGCTTTGACCAAACTTCTATTTCCATGGTTACACTTGACGACAATAAAGTGTGACTATATGGTAACGAGAATGTATAAGATTACCCACGTCGAAATGTCACGTTTCGGGTTGAAAAGGAGAGTCGCGGTATAATTCGACATTTCGACAGTATAGTTTGTCAAAATTAATCCAACTTAGGGCTTACAATGATTAAAATTTCAAAAATCGCCTTTACTTGTATTCAGAACGAATAAGGCAGTAGCAAATGCTGAGCTAAAAATTTGGAGTATAATTAAAAAAAGAAATAAACAATTAGGGGATGATTATTTGAGGGTTGAAAAGATTAAAAAGTTATACAGGAGGGTCACTTTCAACTGGCTCACCATGGGGATCACCTAAACCATAGAAGATTAAATTAGAGGAAAGTTGCACAATTTTATGTAGGTATTAAGAACAGTCTGAAAGAAAATTTATGGAGACTTCAGACGTTGCTGAAATATTTTGAAAAATACTGAAAAATCGAAATTTCTTATTTTTGCCATACTTTTCATTGTTGAAATAAATTGATCAACTATGTGTAACTAATTGAATAACTAATTCATTGTAACTAATTGATCAACCGAGTGACATACGTCACTCGGTCTGGCATGCGAATGTAAATGTATGCGGTTTTAATTTTACTTGCATAAGTACTCACAAATACTCGTTAAATAAGGCCAAGTACCGCGTAGTGAGTAGCGCCGGCTTAATTTGGCTGTTGTTTCAACATTTTTCTTCTCGTGCCGGTGTCAGCATGGGATTTTTTTTTAATGAAATGAAAGCCGGTTCGGAGACAAGTTAATTTTAATTCAGTTTTCCCAAAACCTGTTTCCAGTAGAAATTTAAATTTGAGTAATTTTTTATGCAATACTTTTGTTTTTAATGTTTGTCCTGAGTCAATTTTCTGTAAATATTTACATCCACGTATCCCTGAGTTCCATGAATTTTTTCGGGACCGAGGAGCGAAATAGGGGTGCTGGGTGGGTAAGAAGCTAAAAACAGCCATCGCAAACTAATATCAAGATCACAACAAGGCTTCTTTGACACTACGGTCGAATTTCTATTTTTTTTCACTTTCAGTGCAAGGAATATCTTCGAGATTAACAGTAGCACGATTTTTATTTTGATATTTGCATTTATTTTGCATTTGCATTCCAAAAATCGCGGCATACGTTACGAGTGAGCTTGGGGACTTTATGCCGGTACTGGAGCGCGCGGATGATGAATTGGTGCAATGAATCGGATGATGAGGCGCTGGCCTTGCATTTATTTATTTTTTTTTTGGCTAACAATTAATTCACAAAGCAAATGAATACCTATACCTGGTGTTACTATAGGTATGTATGTTCTCCACCCCTATATAGGTGCCATAGTGAAAACTGTAGGAAACCCGGATGTAAATATTAAATAATGACCCAATTTTCTTCTCTGGATTTTCTTGCCGAAAGTCTTATTCACTCTGTAAATACTTACATAAATGTGTTGAATTGAAAATCTAAAACCGTTTCGAGGTGAGACGTCAGCCTTAGAAATTTCCTCATCAAAACTTACAAGATAAATTTATTTGGAAAACGACGGTTCGAAAATTATGCACGGCTACACAAATATCACAGTGTAGTAAATTTGTTGACAGTTTCTTTGAGTTTAGATCCAATAAATCAGGAAAATAAAGATTATATAGAGCTGCTGACATGCGAAGACAAAATCGAAATCCCTTGGGAATCTCGAAAGCAATTTCCAAGAACAATCAGGCGAAATTTTGGGGTGCGACACTTTCATTTATATGCGTAGTGTATATAGGTACCTAGGTAATTTTTTTAAGTTTCCAATAGCTCCTATTGTCGGTTAGTCGTGATCATTGAAATAGTAAAATGTCTAATTATGTTAAGGACAACTATACGACTTCTATTGAGAAATACTTACTTACCAGTTTCTGTTTGTTTATAACTCGAATTTCGAACTTTTTTGGCATCAATCTCTGCATCGTGCGCGTGGTCTATTATATTGATCTCTATCATCTCTATAGTTATTGAATTCTTTATCAAGCCATCAAAATTAAACACCCTGTAGGTATCTAATCGGCCACAAAAAAAGTTAAATTATGTACGTTAAAATTGCTACCTCCACTTTCAGAATATCCAAATTACATTTTCCATCAAGATTGGTGTATTATTAAAAAGTTTAGGTTTAGACACATAGGTAGGTATTTAGTAAAATTTAGTAATATAATGTTTAAAGTTAAGTAATATAGGTATGTGTATCGATCATATGTCTATTAAATGATTTATTAATTGATTTAAAATAGAAAAGCTATAAATAGTTTAAGCAGCCGCCTTGCCCTCTCACTGCAGAGGTATTAGGTAGTTCTTTCTTATTAGAGATTCGCGGGGAGTTTTCAGAAATGTCTCTTAATTAAAATGAAAGACACTTGAATCCTGAAGTTTATCTCGAGACTATACTTACTAATCACATATTAATTTCTTCTCATAACTAAGTGTCTAAATTGAACTTACGTAGTATGAACCTGGACTATTTTCGCCTCGACTGTTCTAAATAAACTTAAAATAATATAATATTAGTAGTAGTGTTGTGTGCGCAAGCACCCCGTTCATATTATATTTATTATGGGTTAGGCTGCGGCTGTGGTCGCATGGCATGACAGTGCGGTCGGGTATTTGATCGGCGATTTTGGTGGTACGTGCGTCGCCAGCGAGAATTACTTAAAAAAATACTTTGGGGTGACAATAAATTAGTAAATATTATTATAAACGTTGTTTGAATAGATACAACTGATCACGGTTGGCGATTTAAGAGGGTGCAGTTAATTGATATGATTCATGGTGCGAGCGAAATGCTGCTCAAATACCTATTTGTATGAATAATAAGTATGGATTTTTTTCATTAATGGTTTGAAACTACAATATTAGCATTAGCAACCAGGTAGGTAATTATTTTCAATTCCAGTTAACGTTGGTACGCTTTCTTTATATTATTTTA
The DNA here is from genome assembly GCA_910589415.1 of Malachius bipustulatus. Lineage (NCBI taxonomy): Eukaryota > Metazoa > Arthropoda > Insecta > Coleoptera > Melyridae > Malachius > Malachius bipustulatus. The sequence continues at coordinate 6,171,255 of OU342639.1, forward strand.
TTTAATAAATTTCATGTTTTATTTGAATTGTTGCAAAAAGAAAAAATTACTGCATAAAAAATCAAAATAATAACAATCCTAACAGGTGAAAAAGTACAATACCTTTAATAAAAATACTTATGTTGTTAATTTTCGTCTGACCCCATATCGGGAATGCAGATAAGGTAAATTATAATTTTACATTTTACGTTTTAAAATAAAACGAATCACTTAATATGCAGTCTTAATTTTAGTGAATCTATTTAAAATCATCAATTTATACCTATCTTGCTTTTCTTCTCTCAAATAATTAGCATCGATAAGGTAGAAGAGTAAAAGTTGCAATCATATTATAGGTACGCGTCCGCCCTCAATTTCTATCTTTAGGTATAAAATTTTAATTAAAAAATTATCTTAGATAAAATTTCAATTAGGTACATAATAATTTATGATATATTCTTCAACGAGCAGACGATGATATACTATTCGCGAGTAGAAGACGATATTTTCTCTGCGACTATACGAAAAATTCATAAAACATTTTTTTTTATTCTCAAATTGGCTGGGTGATAGAGCGTTTATCTTAACTTTGATTGATCAGAGCAGAGCGATTGTATGAGGAAATAAGTGCATGGGTGATATAGGCACATAAATGGGAAAATTTTCATTCTCCCATTAATAATGTTAATAATGTTATTAATATTGAGCATTTCTAAACTAAAATCAACAATACGTCTTATTAAATATTCGCATACCTATAGAGAAAAGTATAGTTTTAAGGTTCTTCTTTGCAATGTTTATCAGAAATGCCAAATTTTCAAACTAAATTTTTACATAAGTTTTCCAGCCTGCTTGATTGGCATTATTTTTGATGACGACCATCATTAAATAATATGTCTAACAGTAACAGTGGGTATTGTGAAGGCTCATTAATTTAATTTTAATCAATTAATTATCATAAATTGCTATATTTTACATCTAGAATTGATACATTCTTTATCAACGAGCACATAAATCTGTACGTTAACTTAATGGGCCTTTATAATACCCGCTGTACCTAAGTGTTTTTGTTATGAAGCGGAATTTCAAAAACGGGGAAGAAGCCAGAAAGTTATTACAAATATCTTCAGCTTTCAAAATGAGGAGGTTTAACCTCACGGTTTTAGTGTATTTTTTAATAAAAAAATACACTATATTGAGGACGACATCACTTTTCGAAACTTACCCAAACTCATCAAATCGCTCACCGGCTGCAATAGTGGCACAACTCAAAAATCCTTAAAATCGCACAACTGTTGCAACAAATGTTAAATTCAATACCCTTCCTAGCAACAAGACTGGCACAAAATTAGGTATCATAGATTTCCCGATATGGCGAATTTGTCACTAAAGCATTATAACAATTTGTGCTTCTAAGTCGGACCAATGCACATTTTCAGTATGCCACTGACTTTCTAGGAGGATGTTTTGTTGTGTTCGTACAATAGTGACACTTTTTATTTGTGCCGATATAGCGCGAGTTTTATAAATTATTGATATAAATTTATTTATTTATAAATCTTTAAACTCAAATATCTCCAATATTACTATTTGTGAGTTGTGCCACTATTGCCGCCGGTGAGCGAAATGTCCACCGATCCTGACATCCAGATCACGAAAATGTGATTTTCCAAAATTCACCTGCCCACGATATATTTCTCCAAAATCGCGAAATTTCGATTTTAAAAACGCTCCTGTGTAGCTTTATCTTTCAAGATTAGTGAACGCAATTTTGGATCCTTGTAAAACTTTGGAATTCAACGTTAGATTTTCGTTGAAAAAATTTCCAAAAGTCGCGTTTTTTCTACCAATCGTGTCCCTTCAAATTTAAAAAAAAAAAACGTCCATGAGGCAAGGTTTCTGGTCGCAGTTTTCAATCTACGGGGTTGAAATTTCTGTGGGAGTAAGATATCCACAAGGAGTGGTCTGGTATTGCACTTGAGCAAAATCGGTCGAGCCGTTCCAAAATAACGACTTTTTGAATTTTATAAAAAATGGCTATTTTTTAACCCCGTATAATAAGCAAAATAGAAAAAATACTTTTTACCCAAATTAACAGTATTAGATGAAAATTAATTGAAATTTGAGGTAATGCAATAAAATCTGTATTATTTCTTTTAAAAAGTCAGTGGCGTGGAGTGGGTATAGGAAAAAGGTAAAAATTACTAAATTTCCGTAACAGTTTATGATAGTTTTCAAAGAAATTGAATTGAATTGAATTTTTCACAGTTGAAACAAACTACGCTAATATAATGATATTATAACCATGAAAATTTCAGAAAGCCAATTTGAAAAGCGCTGAAACTATTCATAATTGAATGAACGCATAAAAATACACTATTTATGCGATTGATGCGCAAGAAGGTTTTTTTGAAAAGTGTCTAAAGGATGTTCAGGTCGTGAGAGACCAAACTCAAAGTGCCTTGGGCTATATACGCTTTGATACATATAAGTAGATACATCTTATTGGGGACCCCACCCATCTTATTGGTAGGTATATCAGTCTCTTTGCAATCCATCTGCCTCTATCGGCCGACATTGCCAATAATTCCATACTTCATCAACCTTTATTCCTTTACGTAGGTATAGAGGATCTTTCTTTTTCAACACCTAGTTTGCAATTTATGTCGTCGTTTCGTCGGCGAGATTTTTTCCCATTCCACTGCAACATTCTCTCCCAAACTCCATGTACCTTAATGTGATGATTATATCGTTTTCAACACTAACCATAATATCATTTCAGCATAGCTCTGATTGGAGGTTGTTGATTTGATGTTGGCGTAACCTGATATGTTGGGCTTGCTTTTGGAGAATTGGTTTCGCTATTTGATGCAGCTTCTACTTTTACCAAGGGAGTTCCAATCCAAATTAGTCGTCCGTACGTCGAGATACTTTAAAGATAGATAATCAAATTAATATAACTTTCTTTCACAATCTCTACTATACTATTAACTATACCTATATACATGCTTACATCTTATTATTGGAATTCCCATTCCTTCACATTTATTTCGCAATGCCTCGAAAGTCTGTTCCAGATATATATCTTTCTCTAAGGTCTATAAAAACTAGCCAGTTGTAAATGCTTGATTCTTTTACATTTTCTTTCCATAAACTTGATTACCTTAGAGATATGATCTACGCATGACCGACCTGCTGTAAAGCCCGCCTAATCTTCTCCTATTTTACGTTAAATCAATATTTCCAGTTTTCCTTGTATTACTTCACAATATAATCTTTCTATTGCCGATAACACAATGTTTTCGCAATAGTTTGATATACATAAATAATATGTTATTAGGTATATTTCTGAAGTAACAATTTTTTTCTTTCGATCTCTACTTTATGATGTATACAGGGTGTCCCATAATATGTGGGCAATCTCCCGGATTAGGGTATATTTCGTAAAAATAAATGAAAAAATAGCTATAAAATTAATTCCTCAGAGACACCCCTACAAAGATATTAGCTGTTGAAGTTGAGGGCTGAAAATCAATTTTTTGCAATAACTTTTTTATTTCTTGGCCGATTTTGATAATTTTTGGTTTTATTTTGTATTATTTTGGACTGTTTAGAATAGTGTTTCATAATCTTTGGTAGCACATACATAGACCTCGGGATGGCATAACCCCCTCATTCACTTGAAAGAAAACAATAAAAATAATAATTTAACATATTTTTAAAGTTAATTTTCTTTTTATTTGACATTTTTTACATAAAAAATGTATCTTTATTTATTTAGATAGAGCGAACCGTTATCGAGATAGACGTCCTTCTAATAGGTGATGCGTCGCAGGAACTTTTCAAATTTCAAGTAAATTTTAACAAGATGGCTGACCTTTGACAGTAAATTGAGCAGAAAACAAAACAATAACTTAATTAAATATGTACACGTCAAATAGTGTCAAAGATTTCATTTCATGCAGATTCAATTCTAACTGATTTTCAGCGTTTGTGTAACTCATTTTAAAATCAGTTAGAATTGAATCTGCATGAAATAAAATCTTTGACACTATTTGACGTGTATTTAAATAAGTTATTGTTTTGTTTCCTGCTCAATTTACTGTCAAAGGTCAGCCATCTTGTTAAAATTTACTTGAAATTTGAAAAGTTCCTGCGACGCATCACCTATTAGAAGGACGTCTATCTCGATAACGGTTCGCTCTATCGAAATAAATAAAGATACATTTTTTATGTAAAAAATGTCAAATAAAAAGAAAATTAACCTTAAAAAACTGTTAAATTATTATTTTTATTGTTTTCTTTCAAGTGAATGAGGGGGTTATGCCATCCCGAGGTCTATGTATGTCGTATGTGCTACCAAAGATTATGAAACACTATTCTAAACAGTCTAAAATAATACAAAATAAAACCAAAAATTATCAAAATCGGCCAAGAAATAAAAAAGTTATTGCAAAAAATTGATTTTCAGCCCTCAACTTCAACAGCTAATATCTTTGTAGGGGTGTCTCTGAGGAATTAATTTTATAGCTATTTTTTCATTTATTTTTACGAAATTTACCCAAATCCGGGAGATTGCCCACATATTATGGGACACCCTGTATAGGTATTCCGGGGCAACTTTCCCCGCTCCAGTAGACTTATTAATATTTTCCTACTTGCATGCTTAGCCGATTTTGCTTTTGTATTAAGCGTGAAAACATCGCAGGGTTATTACAACTCACTACTATACTCACTGGGAGAAATGAAATTTCCGAAAATAAACTCAGATGACAACGATTTGGGAGATAAAAAATATCTTCACTGAAAGTGTCCTATACAGGGTGGGGCGCGTTGAACGCCTCGGTCTGTGTAGCCTAAATCGTGCACGATTTAAAAAAAATTAAAATTGGGTCTTATACAGGGTCGTAGTGCCTACAATTTAAAATTATTTTGGGCAATACAGCATGTCTCATATGAGAGTGACATATCAAAGCTAGGTTTTTTAAATGGAATGCTCCTATGTTATTGCATTTTTAGATTGTCTGAGAAGAGGAAATAAGATTGGCTTTAACAGTTGGTGTTCAAATTCAGAAGTTTGTGAGTTATAAAACTTATAAACAAGTGAAAATCGTCATTTTTGAAGTTCAAGACATGCTGTATTGTCCAAAATAATTTTAAATTGTAGGTATACTACGACCCTGTATAAGACCCAATTTAATTTTTTTTTAATCGTGCACGATTTAGGCTACACAGACCGAGGCGTTCAACGCGCCCCACCCTGTATACCAAACACCTGTATACCAAAACAGCTTTCTTAGACAAATAATATGAACTGATTGAAATGCTCGAATATTACTGAACTGACGAAGAGGCCTGAACCTGAAACCGAATCTTTTGCTAGCAGCTAATACAGACGGTATTAACAATAAGTTCGTTGACGAACCATTCTGTATGTTCGGCCACGATGGAGAATTCGCTAGTTTTTTGATCTCTCGTTATTCACATATCCTGACCTGACCTGACCTGACCTGACCTGACACTGACGTTCACAGTTAAACGTCCATTCCATTGAGTTACTCACAGACCACAAAAAAAAAATAGTTCTATAACTAGAAGAAACAAGCTATACAGGGTGCACCATGTATCCTTCTCTATATTGCTATCTCCTGAACGCTAATAGATACAGGGTCGGTTAAATTAGAGAAAAGATGCGCAGTTATGTGGCCATCTCGAATTCGTCAAAATATGCAAGATATCTGTGACCGTTCCTGAAATATCCTGAAAAACCTGAAAAATCGAGATTTCTTATTTTCGTCATATCTTTTTTATTATTGGAAATTAATAAATAATTTTTTGTAGGCTTACATAAGCCGTTAAGTACTATTCATCTGACATTTCAAAAATTTTCAAGGCCTACTAGATCCAAGAGTTTTCACAGTCAACTTTCGTTTTTCTTATGGCCGCCATATTATTTTTTTTATATCGTTCGAATTGAAAAAAATAATGGAAACCAAAAATTAATAAACTTAAAAAAAAAAATTCAAATTTTTATTTTCTTTTTTCAAAGAAAAACCTAAAAAAATCGTCGAAAAACGTCAACATTTGTAAAATACGCCGAAATAGTGCTTGCCTTATGGTTTTTTAATTTATCTATGAAATTCGGTCTAAAAAAGTGTCTTTATTATTTAACGAAAAAAGAAGAAAATTTTTTTAAATTTATTTTTTGAAGTTTAACAATTTTTGGTTTTTATGATTTTTTTTATACCGAACAACATAAAAAAACAATATGGTGGCCATAAGAAAAACGAAAGTTGACTATGAAAATCCTGGGATCTAGTCGGCTTTGAAAATTTTTGAAATGTCAGATGGGTAGCTCTTGTCGACTTATATAAGCCCACAAAAAATTATTCATTAATCTCCAATAATAAAAAATATATGGAAAAAATAAGAAAACTCGATTTTTCAGTTTTTTTCAGGATATTTCAGGAACGGTCACAGATATTATCTTGTATGTCTCGACGGATTCGAGATGGCCACAAAACTGCGCTCCTTCGGACTTGTTTAACCGACCCTGTATCTGTTAGCGTTAGGGATAGCAATATAGAGAAGGATATATATGGTGCACTCTGTATAAGCGTACCTAATGTATGAGTAATGGCAAATACACAATACATAGGTCCGGTTGCGCAAACGTTAATTACAGATCTGGCAGATAATTACTGATTTTAAAATGCCCTGTATTATCAAAATGTTGGTCTGACATTGCTGGAAATAAATTCAGCTCCCTTTTAGAAGCGTTAATTACTGATAAAAAATATAAAATCATTCAAAATATTCACCCTATTTTTTAAATTTGCAATTTGAAATCAGTAATTATCTGTCAAATCTTTAATTAACGTTTGTGCAACTGGCCCATAGTCTAGTGTATTTGGTAATGGGAAGCGCCAGTAGCCCTGTCCTTCTCATACAGTTCATTCTCTTTGTCGTATGACTCGTCGTAACGTCGCAAAGTATAATTAGGTATGTAAAGACTAGCTGAATAGAGTTTGTAGGGTAGATTGCCAATTGAACAGAGAAGTTTTTGAAACACGTTGTTAAGTAAAATGAAATTTTTCTGCTTCAATAATTTTTTTATGATTTTTTTTTCTAATTGTGTCCCTTGCATTGGTGAAGCTCACACACGATGTGATAGACTCATTATTTGACTACATCTTTGGAAACTTTCATCAAGCTAAACGGAGCTGTTAAGCCAGCATGACACACTGTCTTTGGAAAATCAGGTTCTTCGGGAAATAGACTTAAATGATGATAACTCCCAAACAATCAATTTTCCGATCACACATATGGAGGTTAGATCGATGCGTATTGAGGTCCAGGTCCACTATCACCCTGCTTCGTTTGATCCATCATGACTGAATCACCCTGATTATCAGTCTAATAATAATTTGGAAAAATAGGTACCCAATTATTAACATATGCTCAGAAAATGTTTCTGGCAATTATAAGTAGGTTGCAAAATTTAAACTTATTAAGTTTCTGGTAGGTATACTATTACTATATGTAGGTACACTACCTACATAGTAATATTCGTTATATTATACATATATTATCTACTCGAAGCAGCTCACTCTTCAGCCTTTTTTTATAAGTTTATTTAAGCAATTAAAATTTAATCCTTAATCATTTCTCTTAATTCCTTAAAACTCAAAACGACCCTATCGTTATCTTATAAGGTACCAACATATAATAATAATAATAATAATAATAATAACTACAAAGTTGTTACTACAAAGCAACAGAATTAGAAACAATAGCAACTGGATATAGACACCAACTTCATAGACTGTTCACCGACACATACCCACATTTAAGGCAAAAAGTGACAGAACAAAGACTGATTGATCAGAAAAATATGATTATAAAAAAGAACAAACTTTCACCAATTCAGCTACAAGACATCAAAAAAAAATTGCTAAGGAATTAAATCCACCACAACCAAATACAAGCTCATTATCACAGGACAGAAACCCTAATGGGACAGAAGCTCAACAGGATACACCAGCCACACTAAATGAAGACCCAATTCCACAAGCAACACAATCAACCACTATAATGAAACAGAAAATCAACAGAATACACCAACCGCACTAATTGAAAACTCAATACCACGAGCAATAGCAACAACTATACCACTACAAGACATTATAAACGAAATAGAAACAAATATAATTAAGTGGAGAGGATCAAAACCTAACACCAGACCAAGCCTTCCCAGACTGAACATGAGTAGTCACTCACAACAAATCATAAAGATAGTTAACGAAGACATCATTAAGAAATATATCAATGTAGATACAAATCTAGAAGAACTACACCTCGTCATATATGCCTGTGCCACCGCAATTCTAACCCTTAACAAACAGAAAATAATAAACAACCACAACAGTAAACCGAAAACATTCAAAAAGCCAAACTGGAAAATCAGACTGGAGAAAAAATAGAATTCCTCAGAAAAGAAATCGGTAGAACGACACAATATCTTTAATGGAAACAACAGCAAAAAACTAATAAAACACCTCACTCAGTCAAACTCCAACAAAACAAATGTTACAATAGAAACACTAGAATCATTAAAACAAAAGCTCGCACTCTACGCAGCCAGACTAAAACGTTACACCCGATCAAATGACAGGAAAAATCAAAACAATGTTTTTAAAAACAGAGAGAAAACATTTTATAATAATGTGTGCAACAAGGTAACAGACATCAATATTAAACCACCATCCAAAGAACAAATAACATAATTTTGGAGAAACATATGGTCAAACCCAACCCATCATAATGACAAAGCAGAATGGATCAAACAGGAAATACGCAAACAGCAGAAAACACCTCAACAAACAGACTACGAAATCACTCAAGAAGAATTAAGCCACACAATCAGAAAAACACAAAACTGGAAGTGCCCAGGCCCAGACAAACTACACAACTACTGGTATAAACAGTTCACTTCAGTGCAACAAACCTTGCCAACCAAATAAACAATATAATCCAAAACCCACATCTCATGCCACACTTCCTCACAGAGGGCACAACATACATAAAACCTAAAAACCAACAAACAGAAAACCCAGCCAACTACAGACCCATCACGTGTCTATCCACTTTATATAAAATAATTACAGCCATCGTGTGTAACAAAATAGAGAATCACCTTACTGCAAACAACATTCTCACCGAAGAACAGAAGGGATGCCGCAGGAGCGGCAAAGGCTGTAAGGAACAGCTAATAATAGACACGACCATAATGAAACAAGCAGAAAAAGATAAGAGAAATATCCACATTGCCTACATAGACTATAAAAAAGCTTTCGACATGATACCACACAGCTGGCTTTCGAAAATCCTGCAGATCTACAAAATACACCCCATAATCGAACAATTCTTAACAACAATCATGAATAACTGGAGAACAAAAATCATCCTAACCACAAATTCAGAAATCATACAAACGGACCAGATAAATATCCGACGTGGTATTTTCCAGGGAGACGCATTGAGCGCCTTATGGTTCTGCCTCTCTCTGAATCCATTATCAAACACTCTCAATAACACCAAACTTGGCTACCAAATCAAACATAACAAGCAGGTTATCTACATCATAAACCATCTAATGTATATAGAAAACATTAAAATCTACACATCAACGCGACCACAATTACAACAGTTACTCGGAACAATAGAAACAATATCAACAGACATAAAACTGGAGTTCGGAGTGGACAACATGAACAACAACAAAACACTTCACCTAGAAAAGGGGAAACTAACTCAGGAACCAAATCATCAAGTACTGAATAATCAAACATTGCAACAACTACACCCTAATGACCTGTATAAATACCTGGGATTTCAACAAAGCTTCAAACTTAATCACACCGAAATAAAATCACAGCTCCAGGCAGGATATGAAAAAAGACTAAATCAACTTCTTAAAACACACTTGAACTCGGGAAATCTATTTAAAGCCATTAACACTTACGCGATCCCCATTCTCACCTACTCCTCGGAATCATCAAATGGTCGACCACAGACCTGGAAAACATTAACACACGAACAAGAACTGCCCTAACGAAAAATAGAATACTGCACCCCAACTCATGTAAGGAAAGATTCAACATAAGCAGAAAAGAAGGAGGGAGAGGAATAATAGACCTACATTCACTACATGCCAAACAATTGAATTCACTCCAGACATACTTCCGTTCAAAAGAACACAAACTACACAAAGCAATAGTGCATACAGACATGAACTACACACCACTGAATATTCGTTCACAAACAGTGGCGTAGCTACAGTACCGCAAGACCCCGCGGCCGCGGGGGGGCCCGACGTCAAGGGGGCCCTGAGCTCTGGACCCCGGCTTGGCCCACAAAAGAGCCCCAAATCAAAAAATCAAATAAGTATTACTCTTAAGCATATTTAAACTGACAACTGACGACATTAATAATTATATTACGAATTGAGAAACAACAATAAATAATAAATAAAGCTTGAAATTATGCCAGTAATGACGAATACAGTACATTTCTAATATAACCCACCCATCTTCAACAGTAATAATTCTCAGAACCAGAGGCAAAGTTATTCTGGTCCTATTGTAATCTCAGGATGATTATAATAGGATAATATAATATAAAAAATGATTATATATGAAATCATCCGTGTTATTTTATTACTCCAGCATGGGCTAACTAAGAGCGGCACTGGAATGTGATATGTGCTTTCAGTGCTTTCGCTTTCTTTCAGTCACCTCACCACCACAAGCCCACAACACAAATATGTAGAGTATAATACGAAACCAATCATAAAATTTAAACCTGTTCCCGATTAAGGACAAGGGTGCATAGCAAACAAAAAACAAAGTAATAAAAATAGATATTATAGACTAAAAGATGATGGTAAAGTGTCTAACATTTGGGCGGCGGGCGCGGTGCAGACAAACCAGCAGGTGGTTCATTCACAAAGTCCGAACACCCAGGAATTCATATAATACCTATATCTGATGTAATTATTTTTTGTAAAAAAATTAAACTCTTGAAAAAATTGCACTATTGCAAATTATTATTGCATAAAAGTAAAAATATTGCATTTATTATAAAAAAACTAATTGAAACAATAAAAAGTTATCTCAATTACATTATCATTGACAATCATTTTCGCAATTTATTGAAAATTAATAATTATTAATATGAAACTATTCGGCCTTTGGAAAGTAGAAGAGAATTTTTCTATAGAATTGTTCGGGGGTTGGGGCTACTCAGAACTGTAATCAAACTCATTTTCGGCACTTGTTTTATCATAACTTTTTTGATTATATGTACTTATTAGTTATTATTCTGAATCATTTTCGAAATTGTCAATGATTGAAGTATGTATTGATGTCTCGCTAAAGTGGAACAGATTTTCTGTAGCACTTTTCGGACACTAATATCCGGAGCCCGGAGCTCTAAAGAATTAATTTCTACTTAGAAAAAACCTCTTGCGCTTAAAAAACTTTCACCTAATAAGGTACACTTTATTAATTAGATTTAGTTATTTTTTTTTATTTTAATTTTAATTCTTATTAAATACAATTAATTTAAGACTATACATAAGTAATGTGGCAAAAATATTGAAGTAGTTTTCAAGAAATAAATAAATAAATTCACAAATACTCTATTCTGGCATGACTAGATTTCTTATGATGGGATCACAAAGGGCAGTAAATTTCTTAAAAATATCAACATCTGTTGATTTTATTACTACTTTGTTATATTTTTCTTAAAGTTTCACAACTGCCGATGAACCGAATTTGCTACTTTGCCAATTTAGTTGATCTTCGTCTGTACGGAACGTATAGTCTGTGTTTACAGTTTACAAACGGCTTTTTTATACATTTTAAATTATTTTCTATATTATTTTTATTATACATTTTAAAGTTTATTTTTTGTTATTTACATAGTAACTATATAGTGAAGTGGCTACTTCGTGCGCTTTTGTGTTGCGTTTTTTTTTTTTTTTTTGAAAAGACACTTAATTATTTGTGAAGAATCGTGAATAGTTAATTAATTATTATTGAAGTATGTATTTACTATAAATATTTATTCATGTGTCAAATTATTATATTCATATTACGACTTGATATTAATCTTACTTTTGTGCTTATAAATAAAATTATTTTAGTAATATTATAGTACTTTTCAATGTCAAATTAAGAAAAAGATACCTCTATTTCAGAAAAAGTTAATTCAAATTCAGAAAAAGTAAAATCAAATACACAAAAGGTAATTTCAAGACTTGCTATTTAGACTTGAAGGTCTCCCTGTGAATAAATTATCTATTATAAATGAAAAACGTTATTGTTATTCTTTAATGAATGCATTTATTATGCATAATATGCTTTTTATTTTTAAATTTTGATAATTTTTTCGGTATGCTGTATGGTGTTCATTTACTGTGATGTATTAGTTATTTTGTAGGGCACCCCACAAAGGGCTCCTGGTGCGTTTCGTTTTTTTTATAAAAATCTTTAAAAAAAATAATACTTTCATCAAAGAACCTAACTCCTAATAAATTAAAAGACAAAAATTCTAAAAGCTAATATATTAGTAAACTTGTAAAAAATTAGTACTTTTTCCTAAATGGAATTACTTATTCTGAAATTTCCCCGAAAAAAGATCCCCCCCCCGAACCCCCCTTTACTCTTGGGGGATACTCCATACCCCCCCAAACCCCCTGGAGGTCCACCTTATTGATTATATACAATATGCTAATAAAATTTAATTTTTGAAATCACGAACCACCAATGAAGAAAACTTTTAAGTGGGGGCCCGTCAAAAATATTTGGCGGGGGGGCCCCAAATCTGAAGCTACGCCACTGTTCACAAACACCAACTGATCAACATCCAAGAACAGTCGAACAAAAAAAAGAGATATGGTCCTCTAAGGTTCTACATGGCAGACACTACAATCAAGTCAATAACTCCAACATTAACAAAAAGCTGTCGTATAGATTTTTGGAAAACGGCCTTCTCTTTCCTGAAACCGAAGGCTTTCTTCTTGCCATCCAGGACCAAGTAATTGCCACCAATAACTACAGAAAGCACATATTAAAAGATGCAACAATAGTCAGTGACGCATGTAGAAAATGCCAACAATTTCCAGAGACAATAGATCACATCACCTCTGGTTGCAAGCTATACTGATAGACACAACACAGTAGCAAAAATAATACACCAAGCCATTGGACTCCACTACAATCTTCATGCAGACTCTCAACCCGACTACAAATACACACTGCAAACAATACTGGAAAATCAGGATCACAAATTATATTTGGACCTCACCCACCATCCAAACTGATAAAACAATCATGCACAATAGGCCAGATATCACGCTTGTAAATAAAAAAGAAGACGTAACATTCATCATAGACATCGCAGTTCCATCAGACTCGAACATAACAAATAAATACGCAGAAAAGAAAACTAAATATCAAATAACCATTAGCCATAGAAGTTGAAAGGATATGGAAACAGAAGTCGGTTTACATCTTACCCTTTATAATATCAGTAACTGGAATCACGCCGCACACATTCACACAACATCTCACACAACTTCAGCTGCCACACTACATACACACACAGGCGCAAAAAGCAACGATACTTCAAACATGCAACATCACTCGAAACTTCCTAAATGAAAGATAAAGAAATCTGTGTAGACTTGGCCTGAGCCCGTCTGCATGGATAATCTCACCAGCTATGATGCTGAGAATGCTGAGAATGAATCGAATAATAATAATAAGGTATTCAACATCAACTAAACTGCCAGTTTGAATTTTGATGACGAATATACAATAAATATAAATATAGTATAAATAATAAGTAATAATAAAATATAAATGATAACACCAACACTAAAGGTGACTGATTATCTATTACGAAATTTCGTGTGATTTAATTCATTTTTGTAAATAATGGTAGGTATTGAATATTGAATAAAATAAATTTTGATTTCCAGTCCGCTACAATCAGTGCAAAAGATGGAGGAGAAATTCAGGAAAATTAGCTCTGTATCAAGTGACAGTCCACCGTCTCCGATTTTACTGAGAAGACGCCTAAGTGCTCCAGAAACCATCATGAGAAAGTAAGAAAAACATTTAAATTACTTAAAATATTAGAATTATCTTATAATAATCTTCAGCAGTCTTCTCCTCGCATGCTGTACGAAAGTTTTCTAATTTGTTCTGTAAAGAACCTTTAGTGGCAAATTTGAAATTAGAACCTAAATCCCAATAAAACCCATGAAATATTATTTAATTGAATACTTGAGCTCACAAAGGCCATTATTGGTAAAGTCGAGCAGATAGATATTACAAAAGTAAAAGTAACACATCAGTTTTGTAAAATAAAAGACCAACTTTCTGCCGAGCTCTGTGTAGGTACTTAGATAATGTATATTAGCATGAGATGAAGATTATTGATGATTAAGTAATTAATTTAAAAAACCCTCTTGCGAATCAATCGCATCAATAGTGTATTTTTATACGCGATTTAATTATGAGCAGTTTCACTCACCGCTTGTCAGACTGAACAGGGGTGTCAGACTGAATATTTAGTGTCAACTGAGGATTAGCGAGGAGCCAATAACAGTACAAAGCATACATCTGTTGACCAAATAAAAACAATAGGTAACGGTATTGTTAAGAGAAAAAAGGAGTTTGTGAATTCGCAACTTTATATTGACAAAAGTAGCTTCGTCCATCTTTTAATCCATATAATCGCAGATTCGCAATGTTATTTCTCTCTCTAATAAGGCGCATGGAAGCACAATAACAGGAGCACACGGCACAACTTATTGCCTTTCTAAAAAAAATCAAAGCAGACCAACTTGTAAAAAAAAACTTATTTTTGTCCTTAAAAATTTTGTCTTGCAACACCTTTATTAGAATTAAAATTTTTCTGCCAAAGTACTACTACCCAAGATATTTCAAAATTCTAAATAGGTATCCCTATTAAATTTAATGGGTTCCTTAATTCACAATTCATCTACGTCACAGGCTTTGATTGCGATCGATACAATAATATGACTCAAAGGTCAAGTCACGAACATTTACCTTGAAGTTGGCCCTTCTCTAATGTGATAAAATAAGATAAGAATTGGCATTGAAGTTTATATAAAAGCCAGCATCAATTTGCTATGAAAAAGGCTTTTAGTACCTACCTAAAATTTAATAAATAGGTGGCTGTCAAAAGCGAGTGTCACGTGAAGATTGATGTAGGTAGGTTAATGCAGTAGCTAATACAAAATACGCAATCATATTTTTCATATTATAGGTATAGGTATAGTTTATATATTATGTAGGCTTTGTTGTTAACTTTTTTTTTGTATCTGGGTGTGAATGTAATGTGAGAGATTTAGCTGAGTGAGGTGTGTGATGAAATGTTTTTTAGGTTACTCCTGCTGTAACAGATTTTATGAAAGGTATTACAATTACTTGCTCCTGTTTCCATAGTCGTTCTATTTCTATAGCTAACTGTTGATATTTATCTTTCTTTTCTATGTATTTGTTATTTATGTTATTGTCAGATGGAACAGCTATATTTATTTATTTATTTATTTATTATCAATAATTTCCAACAGGTCTTCACCCATTTATAGGAAACATTAAATACATGAGATACATGTGTAAAAAAAAGAACATTTATACAATACACATTGGGGTTACAATTTCAGATAGGCAGTCATCAGCCGCCATTGAATAACTGCGCAACACACTCCGATATTAGTGAAAAGCTATCAGCATGAATGTCACAGGAGTGAGCTAATCTGTTGAAGAGCTGGCACATCATAGAGATAGGTGATCTTACCAGTATATTAGTGCGTCCACTCATGCAGTAAAATGGTTGAGTTTGTCGCGAATTCAGACGAGGTACCATAAAATCAATTTTACTGAGTAAGTAAGTGCAATCATTCAAATTGTTAAGCAAACCACACAGGAATCGCAACATCCCAGCAACCCGTCTGACATGCAAAGAGGTAAAGTTAAATCTGGTTAATAAAATATTATGGTCAAACCCTCTCGGAGGATACTGACCATCTAGACGGAAACTTAAAAACTTCAAAAAAGAGCGCTGCACAGATTCCAGACGGCTGATGTGAACCTGATATATGGGAAACCAAATAACGCTACAATATTCAAGTATTGGCCTCACTAAGGAATAAAAAAGAATACATAGGGGGCGTGTAGTAGAGAAACCACCGCAGTTCCTGTAAATGAAACCGTAAGTTCTAAATGCTCGAGGAACGATGGCATCCATATGTGAGGTAAAATAGAACTTGGAGTCAAACAAGACACCCAAGTCCCCAATTACGTCCAAACGCTGTATATCACCGTTACAGATTGTATATTGAAAAATTACATTTTTTTCACGTCTCGAATAGCTAACAACCGCACACTTAGACACGTTCAAGTACAATTTATTTCTATTGCACCACTCAGCGATGACATTTAAGTTACACTGAAGTCTAACACAATCTGCAACAGAGTTGATAGTTGAGAAGAGCTTAAGGTCGTCGGCAAACAGCAAACTTTCACAGTCAAACCCATCAACTATATCATTTATATATAGTAAAAATAGAAGGGGTCCCAGATTCGAGCCCTGAGGAACTCCAGATCCGGGTTCAATGGTTTTCGAGATTGCACACTTATATCTGACGCGCTCGCTGCTTCCTGTTGGCTAGGTAGGACTGGATAAGTGTTTGCAATGAGTTAGAGAAACCGAAAGAAGACAACTTAAGCATCAATATAGAGTGATCCAGCTGATCAAAAGCTTTTTGGAAGTCGAGATATATAGCATCGACTTGACTACGGGAGTCAATAGCTTCAGAAACATACTGGGAAAAACTTGCCAAGTTGGTCACCGTAGAACGTTTCTCCATGAACCCGTGCTGAAACTGTGTTATACGGGATTTTGCGGCATGGTAAATATGCTTATATAATATTGACTCAAAAACCTTTGAAAAATTACACAACAATGATATGGGTCTATAGTTAGTGACCTCGTCGGTGCTGCCTTTTTTAAAGATGGGACATATAAAAGCATCCTTCCAAATATCAGGAAAGACGGATTTGCCAATAATTAAATTGAAGAGGATGGACAGTGGCTTAACAAAAATGCGGGCACAGTCTTTTAGCAGAAAGCTTGGAATGTTATCAACACCCATACTGAACGAATTCTTCGATTTTTTCAATGCCATGAAAATTTCATCGTCAGAAATTAAAGTTACATTAACAGAGTTACACCAGTGATGACAATCAGAAACGGGTGCATGATGTCAATAAGGTGGGTGATCTTCTCTTTTTTGATTTGTATAGTGTTATATCCTTTTGCCTTTATGAATGGTTATGATGTCCCAATATAACTTGTACTCTTCGTTTTCCAATATCGTTTGTGGTGTGTACAATATTATTTGTAGTACGGTTGTGTTTCTGTGATGAGTTAATGTTGTAGTGAAAGTTGCTAATGTACCTATCTATGATCTTTGCCGCTGTATTATGTCTGTTGGTATATTCCGTTCCAGCCATTAACTTACATTCTGTCGATTGTTTCGGGGAATTGGTGGCAGTTTCTGCATTTGTCGTCCGTGGTATTAGGGTCTTTAATTATGAATGTGTTTCTTGTAGTTTCTTGTGGCGATAACCTGGTTACCTGATCGCCAATACAAAGCCTTCAGTTTCAGGATACAGTACAGTTCACCTACCCAGTAAGTATATTATTGATGTTTTCAAGGTCGGTTTGTGTCTATTTGATGATTCCGAATGAATATGTAAGGAGAGGTATTGCGTATGTGTTTAATGCTTTAAAAAGGCTTTTGGAATTTTTTTGTGTTCGTTAGTAATTTGAGTCGTTTTTTGTATTCTTGTACAAGATGTCCTTTTATTTCTGTGTGGTTTATCCTTGTGTTCTGTCGGAATCCTAAGTATTTATATGTTTCGTTTTGCTGCATGTTTCTCAGTTATTCATCTTTCAGCGCCTCTATCTCTGTCCCTTCCTCTCATTTTCCTCTTTCCATGTGTAGTATTTTGCATTTGTTGATTCCGAATTCCATTTTTATGTCGTTTCTGATATGTTCTGTAACTTTGTGTAAGTTTTCCATATGTTTTTGAGTTGGAGCATATAATGTAATATCATCCATGTACAGTAGGTGATTGATATGGTGTGCTTAACTGTTTTCTGATGTTTGATTTGGAATCCATGGTTTGTGTCATTTAATGTATTTGATAAGGGGTTCAGGCACAGACATTATTATTATTATTATTACCGTAATCCTGATCAATCTACTTCGTTGAGATTGATACTTATAATGACTCTATGTCTTTTTTACAGGCACCTGTTAGCTCAACAACGCTCCCAATCTCAAGATAGCGACACTACACATAGTTCGGATGTGAAAAGCTATCGATTGCAATACAATATCACAACAGGTAGTGATTCAAATTTAAATATTAAACGAGAAGTCAACTTAATGCGAAAGTCTACTCTCCTAAGAAGATTATGGAATCAATCAAAACCATTTACCGGGTCCAAATTCTCCGGTTCGTTTTGTGAATGGCAACATTCCTGTGGTCGAATATCCAGAGGAAGTTCGACACGTTCTCTCGGTTCGGTGCATTCGTCTCCTGAGCACATGATAAAATCTTCAAACAGAAGATCTTTGAACAGTATCGACACGATCACATCACCACACCATAAACCCGCAATGGGACAAAGAAAAATGTCACCTAAACATCAACCTCCCTCTCCCAAAAGGAAAATACCTATTTACAATGGATCATTCGATACAAGTGTGCCTCTTATTAGTTCAATCCTAACAAGCAACGAAAGTACAACTTACAATAGCTCTACGTATACTTGGAGAACTTCATCTAATACTTCCAAAGCTACATCTTCAGTCACAACGACAAACGAAACCACTTCTAGTGTTAATACAAGAAATACAAGAAGCAGCGCAACAACTACCAGTTACACAACTGTGTCTGATTATTTAGATTCGGCATATGCGAACAGCAGATCCAAGTTCTCAGATACGATGAATAATAACAGTAGTAATAATACTTCACATTCTGACTCAACTAAAGAAATGATTCACGTATCAGAGGGATCAGAGGTAAATGAAAATAAGGCAGAATCGAAAGCATTTTTGAAAGAAACGGTGGTGAACACTGATAGTCTTGCAGAAAATAATAGCGAAGATTATATCAGATATGTAAGTGCCTTAGAATCATCCACTCAGACACCTCAAAGTACCAATCTTAATGTAATTTCAAATGTAAATTTAAGTCAATCTACCTTAGATATAATTTTTAACCAAGTCATGAATGATTTAAAGAATAATCTTCAACCTTCTGTAAATGTAATAAAAGAATTACCTGATAATTTAACAAGCAAAAAGGCTGAACAAGTAGTAAGCTCTCGGGAAGTCCCTAGCTTTTATTTGAAAAGAAAGGATGAAATAATCCAGACGCCTACCTTAGAGGAAAGAAAAATTTCCAGATATATGCTAAGTAACATAGGAACGGGGGATCCCTACGGTAAACCTAATCAATCGCCTCAAGTTGTACCGAGATATTCGGCCCTTCCAAGGACATCTTCTATGGAAGTCAATACTTCCTCCAATGATAATACAGATAGAGAATCAGACACTGTTAGTTTAGTGGATAGTTTAGAAGATAATGCTTCCAGATTAGATAATAACTGCAAGGGCGAAGAGATTTCCATAGAGGGAACCATATCTCCTTTACTACCCGATAATAGTCTTAAAAAACCGAAGAATCCTGCAAAACCTATATCGTTTTATTTTTCAATAGATGATGAAACGCCCGAATATAAATCGGTTGCGGAACATCTTCCGGAAAAAGTTCGAGAAAAATTAGCTAGAAGAAAACAAAATATGTTGGATAAAAGAGAGCAGAATTCAGTTAGAGGTGATAGTAGCTATGGCACGACTAGTGAAAATGGCAACCTTAGTATCAACCCTGCTAGTGTGTTGAGTTCTAAATTGAATCAGTCGCCGAAAGCAGTATTGGGGCTCGACAATAAGATTAAGAAGAAAAGTAGAATTACGTTACCAAATATTGAAAATTCAAGTGAAAATAGGTTTTTTAAAACCGAAAATAGGGGAAATAAAGGTAATATGTTTAAAGGGCACAATACTCTACCAAATAGATATAAAAAGTCTAATGCATCGAAACCAAGATCAAAAATGACAGAAAAATTGGCTCCAATTTACACAACGAAAAATAAATATGTGTGTAGTGGCTCTAGACGGATTTACCATAAAACCCAATTCAACGAATCTGATAAGAGAATAGAGATTTTGGAAATAGTGGAATGTATGGATACTCCCGAGAAAATTGTCCTTTCGAAGGGAAAATCTAAAATTCCAATTTTGGTTCAACCCAAGGAGTCAAAACGAGATAGTCCTGTTAAGTCTGAAAAACCCACTTTTTTAGACTTCGATGATATTCAGGTCCATGATCCTAAGCTTGATCAGCTGATAGCAAACATTTTAATTGATACGTTAAACAATGGCGAAATAGGAAACAAAAAAGAGCATAATACCAACGATCGAATGTTGCTTATAGAAAATGAGCAGCAAATCGGGCACTTGCCTGAGAAACAATGTCAGAATTTTGAAGCCATTCCAGAAGAAACGAACAATCATAATTCATCTGAAGATGATTCGAAACAGAAAGGTAAAGAATACTATTTAAAAGATAATAACAATTTTTATGAAGCTTGCGACAGTGAATCGGATCAAAAAATTACAGAAAACGATAATGTAAAATTCTTGTCAAATGAAGACTCTGTTAACAAGATGGACATCTCTAACCAAAACTATATCAATATAGTTGAACAAGATGATAAAATTAAAACTAAGTCCGACAATAACGACCCCGATGATAAATTGGTTGGAAGTAAAAATGCATTGAAGAAATCTTCTAAAAGCAGAGTTGCAGTTGCTGTTGTTAAAGATGAAAACTGTTCGACAATTCCTAAGGGATGGATAACGTTTTACACGCTGAATAAGAGTCAAAGTTCTTCAGAAAGCACTTCCGATGAAGGTACTAACCTTTCCCAAAAGTATTAGGAACTTTGCACGTAGTCTTACTTTAAAGCACCATTATTAAGATTTTGATTTTCAACATCCAATTGTCATTTTATTTAGGAGAAAATCTCGGTAAAACTCGTCCATTTATTCAAAGCACTACAAAAGAAAGAAACGAAAATGTGTCTAAACAATGTAATGCCAACAAGAGAGAAAGAAACATGACCAATAGCTACAAGACTCAGCAAGACTTGCAAGAAATCACCAAATCTTCTAATGTGACCGAGTATAACAAGTTATCTGCAGACAACGATGACTTTAATGCGTTCGGTAAACAAGGCCACAAGTCACCCTGCTCCGAGTCTAATGAATCATCCAAGAAGTTTCTTTATTCTAATAAAAAGAAATGCAAAGGCTGCAATGGAAAAGATCATAAAACGGAAAAACCAGGTTTGTTACCATTTTTTATGTAATTTATTTTAGAGTTATAATATTTCTCTATACATATCTATAGGTAGGTACATAGTAAGTAATCCCATAAGTTTTTTAATTACATCAAATATTTTAAAGGTGAATGGTTCGTAACTGTAAGTGGAAAAAGTAATTTTTATGAATACCCTTCAAATTTGGAAATGCGTCTCAGATTCCCAGGTAACCAAGAGTACAACAATAATTATTCGGACAATTATTACTGCAATAATAATGCCCCGAGTCAGTCTGATTCTGGACTTGGCGATGATCATTCACATAACAGAAGAATTCATTTCCCAATCATCGAAAATAAAAAAAAATCTAATTTATCAAAACGTTTACATAACAGCAAAACCTATTCATGTAAGTTGTTAATACCTATAACATTAAATTTAATTTTGCAGATTCGAATTTCACAACTCTAATAAACTGATCTAATTAATTTTTAAATTAACTGAAAGCCTCACTATCTTTCTTGTACTTTAGAAGGCCTTTATTTCAGACAAAGAGTGTCCTCAACACCGTCTCCCTGACGTACCCAAAGGAAAAAATGAAATAATTGTGGGTAGGGTAAGCTCTCAATCAGTGTAACATGTATAATATCAAAGAAAACCCTCCCTTTCATTTTAGAGAAGTGAGTCTTCCGCTCCCTTAGGAAAGACTAGCATGTCACATATAGAACCAAGACAGACTAGAACAAGTACTAGAAGGTATAATTTGACAAGGCCAAAAGTTCAGCTACCTTGGAGCGACTCAGGACTTAAGGCCACGCACTTCTTTGATGAACGGTAGATATTGAATATATATTAATATTTAATATACATATCTAATTAGGTATGGTCTCTAAAAGGTACCACCAACCAAGGTTAACCATATAGATTCTCGACTTAAAAATATGCCGATTTAACCGAAATTATCTACTTATATCCAAAATGGCTTGATTGAAGATAGGCCTTATTTGCAAGGGGTTAACCTAATACACATTTTCCAAAATAAGTCAAAAATGAGTTAAATGAGAAACTTCAAAATTTCACCTAGGTACTACAACTGCTAAGATCAATAAATTCGCAGTTTTACAAAGACTGGCATACCGATTAGTGTTCCAGTGTTTTCAGTGTCACGTAGGTACATAATATATTAGGTAATTTTTACCCTAGAACTTCCTTATTAAATTTCTTATCATTTGACTGTTTGCCTTTTCAGTAAAGTTTAGTTCCTTGCATCGTTTGATATTGATATTGAGGGTGTCAGATGCGCTGCGACCTATTACAGATCTATTGTGCCCCCTCTTCTCTGCTTCTTTGGAGTATATTCCCTTCATTGAAGCAGCCTCTCCAACTCCGCTTCCCTTAGGAATTTCAGGATTTGAAGGGGATCAAGGCCGGGCAAAGCCCCCCCGTTGAGCTGGTGTTGGCCCAGAACATCGTATCTTTCACGTTCTAGTGCTTCGCAGTTCATCAATAGGTGACGAGGCGTCTCGTTTTCTTCCCTGCAGAGTCTGCAAACGCCATCTTTTTCTATACCAAGTTTCCTCAGGTGTTCATTGACCTGTTAGGAATCCTGTTAGGAATCCTGTTAGCATTCTGAGACTTCCTTTGTTGAGGGTCAGGAGTTTCCTTGACCTTTCTCGGTTAAAGTTCCCGAGGAGCTCTTTGGATTGTCTCAATCCTGAGAGGTTATTCCAATGGATTTCTCTCAGTTTTTCTTCTTCCTTCCGAAGTTCTGCCTTGAAGAACGTGTCTTCAAGGCTATCGTTGCATCGTTTTGCGGTAATTAATTTTTCATGATAGACCTCTAGACTACTGAAAATGTTTTTCTGAAAATTTCTTTGTTTATTTAAATGATAATTTCAACAACAACGTTCTCCACAGATTCCTGGGTTACCAATATGCCGATTCAACCGCTATTTCTTTATGTCTTAAGTGGCCCCCTTTGCAAGATACCGCTCTTTATAAAGAGGGTCGACTGAATAAACATTTTTGAGTGACACTTAAAACAGGAACCTACCCTGTCCTGTATGACAATGTTTGTAAGACTGATGTCAGTTTATTGATCTTAATAGTGGTAGGTGGTGAAATTTTGACGTTTCTCTCTTAGTCAATCCATTTTTAACTTATTTGGGAAATGTGCATTTTGCTGACGTCCTTTTAAGAGGGTCAACTGGAAATGGGTGCCATACTATTTTGAATATAAATAATTTCGGTTAAATATGAGCAATATTTTTTACTCATTAACCTGATGCTAGAACGTTGGTAGGAAAAAATAAGTAGAACGATGGTGGTACCTTTCTGAGACATAAATTCTTCAACTTTCTGTAGAATATTAAAAAAATTTAAATCAAGATGAAATAAGCAAAGGTTATGTAAGTATTTATAGTTCCAATTCATTTTTTAATTGGAATCGTCATTTTTATACACAGGGTGTACCAGCTCGATTTAGACACGGTAAGGGCCGTGTAGGTCTCGTCAAGACGAAACGTTTTTTTATTTGAAGTTTTTGGATTTGGACCTTCGTTGCGGAAATATGGCCGACTTCCGGTTTTTAGTTTTTTGGCTCCAGTTTCGGCATTTTTAGGTTCTCGCCCAAACTGAAACTAGTTTTGGAAACTCCTTAGCTTCAGTTACAACTTTCATATTGAAGTCAAGGTTCTATCTCTGTTGGATTCAAAATGACGACATGCCCAAGACTTTGACATTAAATAATTTCAAAACTGCACGATAAATTCTTTTTTAAGTAGAACAATAATTTTATTAATATAATGGCCTATAATCTTTGAAAAATTTCCTAAAATTCCTTCTCGTTCAGGCGCTATTTGAGGACAACGAAGATCCTTCATTCAGTGTTTGAGCTGAAAATTACATCTATTGATATTTAAAAATGACGTTAGCTTGGTTATCTACGCTTTAAAGAGTAATTTAATTTTTGCAATGTCAAATTTGACAGTTGTAATTTTATTCTAAAAAGGTTAAGCACCTGTCAAACAAACTCATTATCATTATTGAAGACTCATGTCGTGTAAGTCGATGAGGCAAGATATGGGGCATGTAAATTGCATTATGATAAAATTCTTGAAAATTTATGGATTTCTACCTTGTCGCTGATGTGAGGACGACTTCCTGTTGTGTGATTTTTGGATTTAATTGCTCTTGTTTCTAAAGTTTCATCTGTAGTCCAGACCTTCTTTTTAACTACACCTTTTATCGCATGAGCAAATGAAAACGAATTCAGGTGGGCTTTGAAAAACATTTTATTTGAATGTTTTTCAAAAAAAGACATCAAAATAAATTTTCTTTGAAGGACGATAAAACGGAATAAACATCAGTATTCAGACCTGTAAAACATTATAATAACGCAGTAATAACAATATGATGACAAAGAAGTGAAATACAAACTAAAACCAATATCAAATTAAACAATAGAGAATCAAAATAACCAAATTAAACAATAGGTAACGTTAGCTAAAGTAATTGCTCAAAATGTGAGTCATTTACTTCAAGACATTTCCTACTTCTTTTAAGGACATCGTCAGTATAGCTTTTTGTAAAACTGTATGCTTTTCTCTTATTTCATGCGTTGCAGCCACCACTCGAGCTACAAAGGTCTTCGTCTGACTGAACAGGTGTTGCGTAAACTAATGACTTAATGTGACCCCAGAAATAAAAATCCAAAGGATCCATCATGCTGAAACCACATACCACATCCTTCTCCTAAGGTCTAAAGGCACACATCTTCCAGCAGCTCTGCCAGACGATTTACCAGGAAGTTACGGTAGATAAATCCGTCCAGTCGGTTCGGAAAAAGAAATGGGCCTATTAGTTGATGGTTTACCATTCCCATCCAAATATTTATTGAGAAACGCTGTTGATAGCTCCTTACATGTTTAGAATGAGGATTTTCTTCGACCCATCTGTGAGAGTTACGATTATTAAAAACTCCTTCTCTAGAAAAAGTCGCTTCATCGCTAAATAAAATGTGAGCGTGAAAATTTGGTTGGAGGCCACCTTTTCTCAGAAGCCATCTACAGAAGTATACACGAGGCTGATGGTTTTCTGGTAGTAGCTGTTGAACTCTCTGCAGATGATGAGGAAACAGAAGCTGGTCATGTAAAACGCGCCAGACTGCCATGTTTCCACAGCCCATTGTACTCGCCAGAATTCTCGTACTCAAGGCTGGGTTGTCTTCGATGCGATTAAGTACTTCTTCCTCAAAATTTGGCGTTCTTCTTATACGAACATTATTTCCTATATTACCTCGATTGAAACTACCAGTTTCAAGCAACCTATTATGCACTCTCAGAAAAGTGCTGTGATGAGGAACTCGTCTATCAGGGAACCTCTCACGGTAGATTCTTTGGGCTTATCGTCCATTTCGCTTAGCTTCGCCAAAAATTAAATGAATATTGTAGTGTAAACACCCTAAAATCCTAGTCACTGGAACCAAATCTGTAGTGTATTCTACCTAACCTCTTAAAATGGGAGGTTCTGCGTCATGCGCAGTAAATTCAGTAATGTAGCCCCCTTAAATTGAATGACTGAAAAAGAAGAACCTCTTTGACGTTTGAAAAGTCAACTTGTCTGTCATGAATGACTGTTTGAATTCCCGCTCTGAATGTTTGATTTGAATTTAAAGTTTTCCCTCCCTGAATTCTTGGATGTTTGAATTTAAAGATTAACCCGCCCCGATATCAAATAAAATGACCAACACTACTTACTTACGTTTGTGATCGTTGTTTTACCTTGGCTCGTGATTTACCTGGGCTCGTGTTTTACCTTGGCTCGTGATCTGTCTAGTTTTCGTCTGGTGGTGGACCTTACGTTGTTGTGTAGTAACCTCTTACCTTGTTATTTGTTCTTTTATACACAGACATGAAGCAAAAGGTGGGAG
Organism: Malachius bipustulatus; assembly: GCA_910589415.1. Classification (NCBI taxonomy): domain Eukaryota; kingdom Metazoa; phylum Arthropoda; class Insecta; order Coleoptera; family Melyridae; genus Malachius; species Malachius bipustulatus. Next base: position 6,197,728 of record OU342639.1, read on the forward strand.
ATTTGAGATTAGTGAAACAAATGAATTTAAAAAACACCTACTTTATTCTAAGAGAAACCTAGCAGTGCCTTTTACGCTCGCTGGGATTCACGAGTAAAAGAGCGTGGCCGAGAAAGCCTCGATCATTATCCTGAAATGAAAAGAATCAACGGTGGTTTGAAAAACGTAGATCAATCGTCTCGACAACTGTCACCAAAACTAATTGAACCCTCTTTCATGACTCATTTGCGCGATTCATTTTAAACAGAAGCATTACCACTGAAAGCTGGGGTTTCCAAATTTCAGTGGAAATGGGTTTTGTTAGTAAGACGGTGTAAGTGTAACAGGGTCCGGCGAGGAAACTACCTGCCTATTGAGTTGGAGGGGCCCCTTTTATACAGGGTCCGACTAGGAAGCTTCCCGTTTGTTGTTTAAATGGCCCCTCTGGCAAGGTCGAAAATGTTAGTTAGATTCACATACGGCTCATACATTCTAGTTCAACAGTTCGGTAAACAATTAGCAATCAGAATGATCCACCCTTTTGAATTGAGTTTGACGAAGGACGAGAAATCACCTTTACGTTGATTGATTTCACAGAAAAATAAGAGAACCTGGATCGATTGGACAGTTTCGTTGAATAAATATGTTCATGAAATATAAATAAATAATCAAAAGAGTATAAGTTAATTAACAGCAATTAAATCAAGAATGTTCGGTAGACAATTTAAATAAGACATCGATCAAATAAATGGTTAAATAAACGGCATGAAAAATAAGAATAAAGAGCGAACATGTGACATGAGATAAAGCATGGCAAAACATAATAAGTAGGTACATGGTTATAAAATGTGGACGGCAGCAATAATTGATGGTTAGAAAATGGTTTGAACATATACAATAAAAATGAAGTGAGTCGACTAAACATTATTCTGGAGATACACAAAATGGTTGGTTCGATGAATAGTCCGGTTTGATTACCTTCGCAGTAAATTATCATAAATAAATGTAGAAGAATTAAATAAACATTTTGACACACACAGGTTAATAAATGCAGGCATGAATTGTAAAAATAAATAAATAGAGCAGAGTCATGTGGTTCGTAAAATTATGATAAAATATAAAAGGTGGCCCTAGCACATGTTTAGAATCATACATAAAATATGAAATATGAGAAAGAAATCCTTTATAGTTTGTTAATCCATTTCTAACAAAAACCATGCACGTGCGAGAAGTGTGATTAAAATAAGATCGTTAAAATTATAACCCTTCGTAAGTACCTACCTACAGGAATGTGGTAGTTAATTATTCAATAAACTTTCTTTAAACCAATTTAGAATTATCCCTTAATCAAAACTCATTATTTAGAAAATGTGAAATAAATTAATTTAAAGAAATCAGTTGTATGAACTGCAGGTAAAAATAAAGCATGGCATTTAAAACGTGACAAAATTCAACACTATTGTTTTGAAAGATTAATAATTTTGCTTTTGGATTTGGATGATCAAATTAAAAATTATTTTACAGTTGATAGGTAGGTACTTACTTGGATAATATTAAATAGACATAAAAATTCAACAATAATAAATAACAGATGAAATTATACTTACAAGAATAACAATCAAAGCTTTTTGTTTTGGGTTTCGGAAGCAACGCTCGAGCACGAGGTAACCTTTTAAATAAAACGCTGCTAACTTGATGTGGTCTCCAGGAAGGAAGGGCTGCTAACAAAAAGATGCCTCGTTCTAGGGTCGACACTCCTATTTATAGCCTCTTTACCTAATTATGTCGATCGTTATTTTGGCATTATAATTACATTAGTGTTTCTAAACACATGGCAAACTTCAGCGGAAATGGGTTGGTAGACATCTTTTTAAATTACGAAGAGAAAATTGACAGTGACATTTGACGTTTCTAAATTTGAAAGCTTGACGACTGACATTTGAATCAATAGAAGATCAGTGAATGGTAGAAACTCTACGTTTTCGATTTTAACATGCGCATTGACATTTGTAGAGGTAATCTGGGTCACTTCAATATCTACAAATTCTTGAGTAGTAAAATTCATTTCATCAAGAAAATAAATTGAGTTTGTTTGAAAAGAATTAAATTACAACTGTCAAATTTGACATTGCAATAATTAAATTACTCCTTAAAGCGTAGATAACCAAGGTAACGTAATTGGTAACCAAAGGTAACCAAGGTAACCAAGTGCGTCCATTTTTAAATATCAATAGATGTAATTTTCAGCTCAAACACTGAATGGAGGATCTTCGTTGTCCTCAAATAGCGCCTGAACGAGAAGGAATTTTAGGAAACTTTTCAGACAAAGATTATAGGCCATTATATTAATAAAATTATTGTTCTACTTAAAAAAGAATTTATCGTGCAGTTTTGAAATTATTTAATGTCAAAGTCTTGGGCATGTCGCCATTTTGAATCCAACAGAGATAGAACCTTGACTCCAATATGAAAGTTGTAACTGAAGCTAAGGAGTTTCCAAAACTAGTTTCAGTTAGGGCGAGAACCTAAAAATGCCAAACCGGAGCCAAAAAACTAAAAACCGGAAGTCGAACATATTTCCGCAACGAAGGTCCAAATCCAAAAACTTCAAATAAAAAATCGTTTCGTCTTGACGAGACCTACACGGCCCTTACCGTTGTCTAAATCGAGCTGGTACACCCTGTATTTAACAAACTCAAAATCAAAGTAGCCTCTTTTGGATTCCTATCCTCAATCTGTATAGGACATGCCACACTGCGAATGCTCAAAGTTAAAGTTCTATAATCTTATTTTGTTAAAAAATTAAATGCAAAGGAAACCCAAAAATAAACCACGGCTGTTTGTTTTTTCTTATTAACCGACCGACTACAATATCTTGCGTTATTGATATGCCCAGGTTTATTATTACGCTTAACATTGACAATAATGTTACTGAGAGATTAGTTCACCTTCACCACAATTTTTTTGAGTTTTCAATAATCTGATCTACTGAATTTTTTCAAACACGAGCCCGAAAAGTAGTACTATAAAGTATAACACTGAATAAATAATCAATTAGGTAGGTACTCAGTATAATGCTGTGATATACAGTTTCATTGATTTGATATAGTACAGATTTTTGACTAAGGTTTAATTGACATTGATTGATGAACATCCTGTATTTACTTTATTACAAAAATCAATAATTATTCTGAAATAATTATCAATTATTGCCGAATTTAACAAACCTTTTGTTATATTTTTAGGCAATACATTGAACTTTTGAAACATTTGCCAGAAATCCTAGCAATAACAGGAAGTGCAATGAGTCCAGAAAAAAGACCAAAGGCGTTTACATTGAGTGAACAAGATCTTACAAGGAATCGCTATGACTAATGTACAAGTTTTTAGGTAGATAAGTGCCTACTTCTACCTGTATAAATATTTTCTCTTATATTTTTATTTATTAATTAAGACTTGATTGTAAATTTCCAACATATTCTCAATAAATTGATATTTAAAGTAAACAAAAAACAGATGTACCTATTATTTCTCATAATTCATGAGCAAGAAACATACTCTCATCACTCCCATATCACTCTCATCCATTCAGTTCCATAGTCTTGAACTGACTATTTAAAAGAAGTTTGCCCGGCGCCCGGCGCCTCTATCATATGTCGCGACCCGGGGGGGTTGCTCTACTATCGTAAGGTTAAAGGGGGTAAGAACCGAGGTAAGAACAAAGATTTACAAAAAATAAAAATTAGTTTATTGTGAGTTTAAAATCGACTACAATCTTGCGAAAATGGGTAGGTACTGTTATGAAAAATTGTGTTCACCTAGAGAATACCAGTGATTTCAAGTTTGGATCTAATTTGATTATTTTTACAATTCAATTTATGACTTGTAACAAACAAAAAATATTAGTGTAAAGTACGACGTCACTGTACTTCAGATATCAGTGTTATCAATGTTTTCTTCGTGCATTTGTCTCTTGATTTTAATTTAATTCTCGTCGCACCAGCACCAGTCGATACTTATAAGAATAATTAGTTGTGATTATTATTATTATAAACAGACAGATGTTCTTTTTGATTCCCGTTCGAATTGTTTTATATTTTCGATTTCATCTTTACAGGTATGTTAAATTTGATTGTTTAATTATTAATTGTAATACTCAATAAATCATCTTTACAGATGCAATCAGTTGTAATTAATTCCGAACCGGAGTCTTACATTAGTAATTATGTAATACATAATTAGAAACTTCAAAAATAATTTTTTTGGATTGTTTAAAATAATCAGTGGATGAAAAAAAAATGAAGGGGAAGAATGTTGATATTAGCAACGAGATTATTAATTAATTAGATTGCAATTTAAAAAAGCAACTGTCAGAAAAAAAAGTAAAAAAGGAGAAAAATAATAATTTGGAAGAAATAAAGAGTGTTGCCTTGATGCCTTCTTTATTTCCTACGAGTTGTGTGCATGGTGGGACCTTCTTTGTGTTATCTATATTGTGACATGTCGAGAAAATCCACAGTCCATGTTTCGCATTTTCAGGGAAAACAGGGATTCCACCTGGTTAAAATAATCGAGAAGACGTATAATTTACATTTAAAATTAGAGCATCTGATCTTTCCTTTGTTTAGCGTAGTTTTAATGATGTATTGTATAACAGTTATAGTTTGGGAAGTCTTAGCAGTGTCCTTGGCAGCAGACTCTCAGAACTTAAACAAATGAGAAACAGGCTAAATTAACAAGGACTCTTTTGTAACCGGCGACTCAATAAGCAGCAGAAAGTATCGAATTATCCATTGAGTCAAGACACTTGCTAATTTTAATCAGGTTACGAAGTTAATTGGTCGGGTAAAAATGCCGCAGTAAGCACGTAGATAGTTTTGGAATTTAATACGCGATCATTAACACAGAAAAGCTGACGCAATTACGATGACTTAGGCATATGGGAGGGCGGGAAAGTAAAAATGTGTTGCGGGCGGGCTGCCGAGGGGAATGATTCTCGTTGAGCAATTATTTAGAGGACGGCTGAGGGAATCGTCGGAGGTACAGAGAGGTACCTAGAGTGCTAGTAGCGCGGATTTTTTATTATTAAGAGAACGGTTGAGGGAATCGTCGGAGGTGCAGAGAAGTGCAGCGGATGGTGCTAGAGCCGCGGGTGGTACAGTGAATTTTGGAGGGTGCTTACGCGTATGGTGGTATTGGTGGTCAAACCGAGACAGGCTCAGAACTTCGGAAGTGTAGTAGTACTACAAGTGTTGTCTATGGAGAATAAAGTAAAGGATCAATAGAAATCCAGAGTCTGCTTCCAGGCGACATACAGGTAGAATGTAGTTTGTACCTTTTTCTTATTTTTTCCACCTTCAAGTTTTAAAGACTTGAATTATACCGCAGGAATAAGTTCGTGTCAACAGAGTAGATCAGGTTGTGTCGTGTCGGTCAAATTAAAATATTTTAATTTACGAGCAAAATACCAGTGAATTCGCGAGTCCTAAACTTGGTATAAGTATACAATATACCTATACGTACATGTTTTTTTTTATTGTTTTATTTCGTAAGTAAGTAAAGGCTAGTTCACCTTAAAATTTTATAATGTAGGTACTCATTTATTGACTTTTTCTGTGTACACCTCTGGATGTACCGCTACACGCAAATTTCATAGGACGAGAGTAATAAAGTATTTCGAAGTGATCGCTATCTATATTTTGGTCCATTCCCTTATAGAGGGATGACTGGCCAAACATGCGACGTATACTGCGACAAAAGAAAAAGAAAAAAATCATTTAAGGGAAGTGAACCCGCACTGCCAAAATGTTATTAGCACTCCAAGTGCAGGTTCCATCAAAGTTAAGAAATTGACAGACAATCGATCAATCGATCGATAGTCTAAAATTTATGCCAGAAATGATGTACTGGTTTTTCTAGTTTTTCTTTTAATATTAATAAATGGTAAAGTTCACTATCGCCATGTAGCTTTTCTTTTAATAACAATTAAGTTGGAGTCGAAATAATTTTCCAAAGTATAGGTAGTTTCATTGTTTTCCAAAGTATTTAAATGAACTTACCCAATCGGTAGTGACTAGGTATTTTAAATGAGTGAGACAGGCTACTTAGACCTACCTACATTAGGATGATCATCTGAGGCAGATATGTTCCAGGTTCCAGAAAGCTACAGTGAAGGATAAATATAGAATAGAGCCATTGAGTTACTTTCCCAAATTTCCAAAACAGAGCTGCCACCCATACTAATTGGGATAGTGTAGCCCTCGGTGTAGCCCTTAACCACAAACCTCTTTCAAAAGCCTTTTTCTGACAAACCGCTTGGCCAGCCAAAGGACTAATGTGACGGGGAGATAATTGCGTGCGTTGTGCTAAATCATTCTATTTTGGTTTGTTGTTTATTTATTTATTTATTTTTTGGTTCTTTTCTTTTTGTTTCAATGTGGAGTTTAGGGTTGACGTACCTACATCCTCTCATCAAGACGACGGATGAAAGGGAATGTCCTGAAGTAAATTTAGATGGTGTACTGAATCGAGCTGCTGAGCTTCGTGAAGTGAGCCGGAAAAACTCGGGAAAACCAGATTGCTATAGTGCATTCGATTGACCATCGTTTGACCATGTTTGACCATCCAATAATTTTGTTTGACCACGTCCGGAAAAAAAGATATGATTTTTAAAATTTCCGATTCGGCCAACTTCACAATATTTCAATTCTCTCTGGAAGCTAAACGGTTTGATTTCGGGAGTCGTAACTGGCTCACCCCGTTTGACCATCGTTTGACCAGGTTTGACTAACCAATAATTTATTCGTTTGACCACGTCCAGGAATGATATGTTCCAGATATAATTATGACCACATCCAGATAGGTAGGTATGAATGATTATTTTTTTAATTTTCCGATCGGCTATCTTCACAATTCTACAACTCTCTTTGGAAGTTAAACGATGCGTTTTCGGGGTTCGAAACACTGCCGTGCAGTTGGTCCTTTGAATTATATGAAACCACTTAATTTTTCAGAGTTTGAGTAGAACTAAAATATTTCTATGTTCTAGAGTTGTGGATATAAATTTTAATTAGTTCCGTGGAACAAAGCCCTTTAACGCAAAAATCCGTTTGGGGTCAACTTCACACCGCATCCACTTTACGTTAAATGAGTTCTGATTGCAGTTCTTGGTAGAATTGTTAAGTTAGCCGGATCTAAAATTTAAAAAAATCATATCCGTGGTCAAACGAAATTATTGGGATGGGTGGTCAAACCTGGTCAAACGATGGTCAATCGAATGCGTGCCATAGCAATAATCTGGTTTTCCAGAGTTTTCCCGGCTGACTTCACGAAGCTGAGCTGCTGCTCCTAAATAAATTAGGTGATTATTGAAATGAGCGGCATGGGTATAGGGCGAAATGGCTTATACTATCGGATAGCTTGTGTCTCTAAAGGTATCAAGGTACCATTGAATTTTTGCGCCGGCAAGTAATAGTTGAGAAATAAGGTCTTAAAGTTTCATCCTTGCCCTAATACGCGTATATTCGTACATATGCGCTCGAACAGGAAGCTCGTTCTCTGTCGGACACACGACGATGAAGAGCGTGCTTCCCGTTCGAGCGCATAATGTTCGAATACACGTATTAGGGCAAGGATGACACTTTAAGGCTGTGACGTTCTCGGGCTCGCTGGGAAATTCTCGGATCGACTGCAGATGTAGTTCGGCGGATTGCTCGGGCGCCAGATTTTTAGTAAGGGTTTACTCCCTGGGGGAAAAGTTTTTCGCTAAATATTTCCCAATTGCCTGAGTCGCACAAATGATACGTTTATCGTATCCTTGTCCCTAAAAGTCAGCTCAATGGAGAAACGGAAACGCCAGGGGTCAGATGAAGTTATCACTGAAGACGATGTATTCAATAAAACGGGCTTTAATCGCTTATTGAACGTCCTCTGTACCTTCCCGTGGAGCGGAGATGTAAGCGAAGTGAATATTCTTCGGTGGTGCTGGTGCTGGTGCGGGTCCGACTGGCTGTTATAATTACTGCGAGAGCGAGAGGGTTCCTTATCTTTATCCTCACTCTCGATTAACTTACGGCGGGTCGTTCGGTCAATTGAGCGAAATATTTCGGAAACACAGAAAGGCCCACATTTTCCTGAATTATTGTTTATTGATATAAAATAAATCGCTATCACATCCACAGAATTTTGCCACCAAAATTAAATGCCGTTACGGGGAACAAGAATTTATTGCCACAATTATTACAGTTTACTGGAAATTTTTACAAACATAAATTTATGAAAATATCCACGTACGTAACGTGTACAAAAAGCAAAAATATTCTGCTGATTATTACAACCTACCAAAAAAATTCTAAGTTTAATTTTACGGAAAAATTCACGTACGTGACGTGTACAAAAAGCAAAACTATTTTTCCGGTTCTTGTGACCTACGGAAGAAAATTCTAAGTTAAATTTTACAGGAAAATTCATGTACGTGACGTGTACAAAAAGTAAAACTATTTTTCCGGTTCTTGTGACCTACGGAAGAAAATTCTAAGTTAAATTTTACAGGAAAATTCATGTACGTGACGTGTACAAAAAGTAAAACTATTTTTCCGGTTATTGTGACCTACGGAAGAAAATCCTAAGTTTAATTTTACAGAAAAATTCACGTACGTAACGTGTACAAAAAGCAAAATTATTTCGTTGATTAATACAACCTATTAAAAAAAATTTAAATTTATAAAATGAAACAAAGTACCTACCTACCTACGGAAAAATATTTACAAATACCAAACTAGACCTAATTCAACTTAAGAATAAAAAAAAACAATATATACAAAATTAGACAGCTACCTTACGGGAAAATATATTTACAATTAAATACTTGAAGGAGAATCACCGTGAGGCGGCACTGTGTCCTGGGAGGACAACCAATCAATATCAAATTTAAATGCAATAAATCGGACTTGGCCCGTGAGAGGACGACCAAAAATTACCTTGTACCTATCTATCGAAACTGACCGGCGGCTCTAATTGATAACGCATGAACGTCGAGGCGGGGTTCCAGGAGGTGACGGGCGCTTTCAGGAAAGGTACTAGGCACAAGTTAAAATTGATTCACCGGTTACCCAGCCACGAGGGGAGGTCGCTTGCACCGCTTACCCTACAGCTAGAGATGCTAGTGACCTCGCTGCTATATGGCCTTCGGAGAATAGGGGGGAAATTTACTTGGTGTATCTCGGGGCGGTTAATGGTCAGGAGGCATAGGAGGGTTGAATCGGCGGTACCAGAAATGAATAACATTTATATAGAAACACCTACCTTCTATCTGGGTATCGAGGGTGTCGGGCAATTGGCTGGCACGATCGTGTGGCGGCAAAAAAAATTCAAACAAACTTGGCTTGAATGGTCTTACACTATTTTCGCGACTTTTAAACTTTCTATTACTCGGGACTTTCTATGATTCGCGTCGGCACGGTTCGCTACGGCTAGTACGGAAGACGTCGGTCGGTGGCTTCTATAAACGGCACCCCAATAGCACTAACGTGGTCCACGACGGAAAAATGAAAGAGCTGCACCGCGTAAAACGACGGAAAATCAAAGAGGACGCTAACAATCCATGCACCCATATTTATACCCTCCCTATCTGCTTGTACCCGCTATCAAAAAGCAAAAACGGGCACGCCACTTTTTCCGAACCGTTCGTTAGATTATTCTGGAAAGGCTTCAAGAAAACGGTCGCTAACTGCACCGATTCAGTTGGCAATAAATTTCAACTCCGTGTATAAAAAATCTCAAAACTTTCATGAAAATAAAATTCGTGTTGCCGGCCCGCGGATTCATGCTATTTATTAAAATTATAATAATTACTGTTCGGCTTTTCATAAAAATTACATTTTCATTATTATTACCTACTATATGAAAAGAATGGAAACCAGCTTATTTCATGAAACTTGATTTGAATAATATGATTTTGATAATAATTAACTATTGTATTTTGATTGAATTTAAATTTCCAGAACGTTATCTAATGAAAAACGAAGTCGAAAATACGCGACTTCGTTACAAGGCCTTATATCTCGACTATTACTTGCCGCCGCAAAAATTCAATGATACCTTGATACTCCTAGAGACACAAGCTATCCGATAATATAAGCCATTTCGCCCTATACCCATGCCGCTATAATGTACATATTTACCAATATGATTATTCAACTCATTCAGTTTTGATTGGGTCGTGAGTCCTTAAGATTTGAATTAATGTACCGAAGTTGTTAATTCCCTATATGATGAATTTTTCCAAGATATTAAATATTTACCCTTAAACCTGAAAATAGGTGCTGTTTGGAGTAGAATGAAGAATATTAATAATAATTAAACAATGTAATGAAAGGACCCAAACCATATAACAACTGCGCATGTTAAAAATCGTAAACTTAGAGTCAAGAAACGCTTCCAATTTTCATTATTATTTGTCAATCTTTCAAAGCTAGAAACGTCAGTTCTGTCATAAACCCAGAAGTCAAGTCAAGTCAATTATTTTTCAACCGTCAGAGAGTGAAGGTCAGAGGGTCCGGTCAGCTGTTCTTTATTATATTTGAAAACAATCGAATCTTATAACATAACCGAACCATGTGAGTAACTGTTTATTCTAATTTATTAATATTTGTTAGGCATTATGATATCCCAAGAGATCAGATCATATCGTTTAGTTTATTTGTTTGTATTATTCAATTTTGTTACAGTTCGTTTATTTAGAAAAAGACTCATGTAAAACACGTGTTTGGTCAAGCTAATTAATTATTCAAGTAGAGCCACATTAAGTTTTAAATAATTGTTTTGTATTCAAACGAAAGGAGATATCTTATATTTTACTAACCAGCATGCATAATTTGAAACTTCACGTTTTGTAATTGAAAGGATTTTAAAAACAGGGCCCCTATATAGGTACTCAAACGCACGTGCATTAACAGTTTAATAAGTTTATTTCAATACGTACAGAGACACGCTAGTTTCAATATTTTATTTTATTGTCTAATTTCAAATTGTTTAAACCACGTGACTGCCATGCCACCATTTTATAAATTGGATATTTTCAGTGAATTAATTCCAACCCTTAGAGTCATGCTCGATTTCATTTCCATTGTCATTTGCATTATTCAAAATAAAATAACCTAACAGTTTTGTTACTTTTTGAGAAACTTTTACTTGAATTTTAGGTAATTATTATTTATTTATTATAATCTTGAAACAGCACATGCCTTTTGACTAATATTTATTATTTATTATTATTATTATGATCAAAGCACATTTCTCTACAAACAATTTATTTTACGATGGTCACATTTTCTTTGTATTTTAAACTATTTTCTGCTCTCAACAATTTTGTTTACATTTTATTCATGAAATTATTTAAACAATTTATTTATTTTGATTGAGCTACTGTGTACATAAAACCTCATGTGACTTTATTTCATTTGTAAGAATGCTTGCTTCGATCATTGATTATTATTATTACCGATCTTTAATGTCAGAGTTTGCACTAGCTGAAAGTCGCCCAATTTAAGAAGAACGTCTTATCCTTTAAAGTAATTAGTAAGCATTCGGCAACAATTCGTGTATTGTGTTGTGGAGCACCATCTTACTGAAAAACCACGTTTCCTCTTTCATTAAGAGGCCAATCATCCAAATATCCAATAATTTATAAATTATTTTTACTAAAAATTATGTCACTGTCAAATGGAATTAATGTCTTTGTGAAGCACAAGATAAAAGCCGATGGAAATTGTATGTTTAGAGCTGTTAGTCTACATCTTCATGGCCATCAAGAGGATCACCTTGTTCTCCGTAAGCTTGCTGTTAATTATCTTTATAAAAACTGGCCAATGTTTGAAAACTTTTTGCTGACACCAAAAGATGAATACTTAGAATCAATGTCCCGAAATGGAGAATTTTCCACCAGCATTGAATGTCATGCTCTTACTGAAATCCTATCTGTTAACATAGAAATATACCATGTTCAAACACCCAATACAAAGAAAATATTGACTTTTGACACCAAGCCTATAATCCTTAGCAGATCTCCACATCACAAGGAAACAATCCGCTTACTTCTATCAGGTGAATTTGATAATGGTCACTTTGAATTACTAAGTCCTGCTACTCATCATCAAATAAACTTAAAATCTTTCATTAAAAGCACAGAAAATCATCATCAAAGATTTGCTTGTCAAGATTGTGAGCTTGACTTCAAAAGTGAAAAAGGTTTGAAAATACATTGTTCTAGGAAACATCATGATAAGACAAATTATTCAAATGATATAATAACAGAAACAGAAATTGACCAATCAAAAAATGCACAACAACTTCTTGATATAGCATATAAAGTCGATAACTATGTTTCTGACTTGAGTAAAAAAAAAAAACTAGTCAGATTGGAGGTCACGATGGGAAAAAATAGTAGAGCTTCATCGAAAACAATATGACTTACCAAGTGGAAGAATTGGGGATGAGTTTGTTCAAATGTTAGCTAATGAAATTCAATTCTTAATTGATGGAAAAGAGATATCTGAACGTTTGATCTGCTTTATTGCTCTAATTCTACAACGAGAAAAAATGGTAAAACGTGGTAAAGATATCCGAATTTTAATTGAACGACGACTCTCTAATTGGAAAGATGAAAAATTCGATGATTTAGTTACTGAAGCTATTCGATGTGACAAAAGATTAAACATGAAAAGAACAAAAAATATTGAAGACATGTTGAAACATGATAAGATTACTTTTAATCGACTTGTACAGCAAGGAAAAATTAGAGATGCATCAAGATTTTTAAATAAAAAAGAATCTGGAAAATTACTAAATTGTAATGATGTAATTGATGAAACTGGCCTCACTGTTTTTGATGCCCTGCAAGAAAAACATCCCCCTTCTATAATTCCTGATAGAAACCTGATGAAATTACCAAATGATATTGATCAGCTTCCACCACTGCAACGAACGGAAATTACCTGTGAGCACGTTGAAATAATCGCGAGAAAACTTCACGGTAGTGGAGGACCAGGAGGTAGCAATTCTTTGCAGTGGAATGATTTCCTACTTAGACATGGAAAGACAAGCGCGACACTAAGATGCTCTGTAGCTTCTTTGGCCATGAGACTTAATGAAAGCAATGTATTATGGACTGATATTCGCGCCCTTATGGCGAACCGACTAATTGTTATCGATAAATGTCCCGGAATCAGGCCAATTGGAATTGGAGAATGCTTATTACGTCGTATCATTGCTAAATGCTTGATACTCGCAACAGGTGAAGATGTAACTGAAACATGTGGAGTTGACCAAATTTGTGGTGGATTAAAGGCTGGAATTGAAGGTGCCATTCACTTCACCGAAAAACTTTTTAAAGAGAACTGTCATTCTGGATCTGGATGGGGGCTGCTTCTCGTAGACGCTGATAATGCATTTAACAGAATAAATCGCGTCCTTGCTCTTTGGCAAGCAAGGATACTATGGCCTAGATCCGCAATGTTTATTTTTAACACATATAGAGATGAAGCAGAACTAGTCATTTCGGGAAGCAAAAAACGATTATATAGTAAAGAAGGTGTTACACAGGGAGATCCACTTTCGATGCTACTCTATGGCCTTGCAACCTTACCTTTAATCAGAATCTTAAAAGAATGTTCAGAAGCGACTCAAGTATGGTATGCTGATGATTCTTCCTGCCAAGGGCATCTAAATAACGTTAAGCTTTGGTGGGAATCCTTACAACTAAATGGTCCATCATATGGATATTTTCCCAAACCTCAGAAGACATTTCTCATCGTTCATCCTGATGATTTTCAAATAGCAAAAGAGCATTTCAAAGACTCAAAAATTCAGATTGTTGACGGAAAGGAACTACTAGGAGGATATATTGGTACTCAAGACGGAAGAAAAAAATTCATTGAGAATAAGGTTGACCATTGGACTGAGAGTGTTAAAAACCTTGCTGAAGTTGCTGACATATTTCCACAAGCTGCCCATACGGTTGCGACTAAATCATTACAGGCTGAATGGACATTTTTACAAAGAGTTTTATATGAAAATGAAAATTTGTTTCAGCCCTTACGAAATGCAATCCGAACACTTCTTTTCCCATCAATCCTTGGAAGTATGAAGTCAATGAGGATGAATGTAAAATATTACACTTGCCTATAAGACAAGGAGGAATTGGTATGTCTGATCCAGTGTTAAGTGCTACAATCACTTACGAAACGTCAGTAGCTGGAACTAAAACACTTCTTGAATCAATGTCTAACTACAATCCTTTCGATAAGAATACCCATGATGCCACTCTAAGGAGCGCTCTAAAGATAGGACAAGAAACGAAGAAGATAAGCAATGAAATGATTATATCTAACGCAGTAAAAAAATTTTCACCTAGTCGTCAACGAACAATCCTGAGAGCAACAGACAAGAAAATGAAAACTGGTGTTTGGTTGTCTTGTCCACCTATCAAAAAATCAAATTGCGACTTATCCCCTTGTGAGTTCAGAGATGGTCTTGCTATTCGTTATGGTAGAGTCCCAATCAATATGCCAACCACATGTGATGGATGCGGTAAAAAATTTTCAATTGACCATGCTTTAAACTGCCGCTTGGGCGGTTTAATAATTAGAAGACATAATGAGATTAGAGATGCTTTAGGTGACTTAATGGAAATTGCATGGGGAAATTGTATTCGAGAACCTATGATTGAAGATAATGGAAAAAAAATGATGAACCTGCACTAAAAGCTGATTTGGGATGCCGAGGAGTCTGGGAGCCGCAAGTTGAGGCGTTGTTTGATATTCGTGTTGTAGACACTGATGCCCCATCTTACAGTTCTCTCTCTCCCGAGTGCATTATAAATCGAGCCGAATCCGAAAAAAAGAAAAAATATACATTGGCAAGCCAAAGACGACATGCTTCATTTACCCCACTAGTTAATTACTTCGGTTGATGGTTTTCTTGGAAATGAATTTCAGACTTTATTCAGAAGAATTGCAGAACAACTAGTTGAAAAATATGGCATATTCCTTATAGCATTATTATGAATTGGCTCAGAGTAAAAATTGGATGTGCTACAATTAGAGCGAGCAGTATGTGCATTAGAAGAAGTCGTAAACGATGGCGCTCAATTAGGGATTTTTCTGATGGAGCTGGAATACCAATATTTTCGTATTAATTATTATTATTATTATTGTTATATAGTTGTTATGCTTTTATACTGATATAATATTATGTAAATTCAAATTGACGTCATTATGTATAATCTGTTAAAATGTGAACATTTTTATAGTTATTTATTTTTATTTTTTTTTAAAAGGGGGAGCATCGGTCTTCCCTATGTAGGTAAGACAAAGTCGCTCCACACCGGTAATATGGGTTTGGAGCCTCTTGCTCATACACCCAGCCTCAAGTATACCAAATAAATAGTAGAAACAACACAGACACCCAGAGCCTTCACTGAGAATCGAACTCAGTCCGACGGATCCAACGATCAAGCAGTTCTCGCTACTTAACCGCGAGGCCACGCCAGGCTCCATTTTTATAGTTAATATTTCAATAAAATTCTTCTATTATTATGTACCGATCTTTATTTATTTCTAAATTATTATAGTCAAAACTGGATGAACATGTGCTTTTCATGATTTTACATTTGTTTTGTGGAAAATTAATTTCAATTGTTACTTTTGTTGATCATTAATCATTATTTATATTTCACACACTGATATTTATTTCGAATGCTTCGTCGAACCGCATGTGCTTTATTTGATTTCATTCACGAACAAGTCCAGGGGGAGTACCTGCGATGAACGACTTATAACGATGAGGTAGCGCTGTAATATATTTGGTTTTAAACTGTAACAAATGAACTTTAAGCTTGAGTTCGCCTATCGGTGACAGTTCAATTGGTTTCATTAATAGTATCTGTAGCCCATTTTACCCTTCCCACTTAAGGTCTGTTGGTGTTCTAGAAAGAACTAGACATTCGATTAGACATATTATTTTCCCCACTGTTTATTTATATGTGTTTGGGGTACGGAGGCTAATGATAAATTTATCTGAGCTGTAAACGATATTTTGTTTTCATGTCATGTCATAATTTTGAACAATGCATTACCCTAACGTTATTTCAAACTTATAACCGTATTTGTTTCTTTAAATTTCATAATTGATTTGATTATTTATTTATGCACTGTGGTCTTGATGAATTTTATTTTATTTCCAAATTGTTATCGATCACTGTCTTTTTTACAGTTCGATAACTCCTCTGTTATATAATATGTTTGATCTCATTTTGTATTTCATATTTTCTGAACTCTAAACTATTTATTTATCTGCAATCAACTTTACCCTTCTCATTTTAAACCGTGCTGGCGCTAAAAAGAATTAGGTCTGTATCGGAATTTTATTGTTTTAACCTGCGTCGTGGGCACATAGAAAGAACTAGGTGTTGACTCAAGGCGAGATTTTTATATGTGTTTTATTTGCATTTTTGTGTGTTTTGTTTTCTTTTCAGGAGGTATGAGTTCTTGAAATAGAAAGATAAAATGTTGTCTTCCTGAATATAACAGATTTGTTTATAAATGTCAATTTTACACCAAAACGGTGATGATTGTATGTGTCGTGTCATTTGTATTTTATGTTTTTCATTGGGTACAGTCAGAGGTTGTTTATTTCACGGGGTTTCTTTTTTTACTCTGACTATAAATTTGCGTAGGCGGAAACTCCTTTGCGGGGTCACTCGTGTGGGTGTAGAGATTCAATAACATTCAAATCAATTCATTTTTAAGAGGGAAACTCTGTCTTTTAAATTAAATCTCCTATCTCTCAACAAAAGACTGGCTCAAAGTATTTTCGTAGCGCTTTGCTATGAACGAACCAAAATAAGGTTACTACACACAACAACGTAAGGTCCACCACCAGACGAAAAACTAGACAGATCACGAGCCAAGGTAAAACCACAAACACAGGTAAAACCACGATCTCAAACAGTAAGTAATGTTGGCCATTTAATTTGAAACCAGGGCGGGATAACCTTAAATTCAAATCAAACATTCAGGGCGGGAATCCAAACAGTCATTCGATGACAGACAAGTTGACATTTCAAACGTCAAAGAGGTTCTTCTTTTTCAAAACCATTCAGTCAGGGGGCCACATTACAGAATTTGATGCACATGACGCAGAACCTCCATTTTTAAGAGGTTAGGTAGGTTACATCACAGATTCTTTACTGTCAACCAGGATTTTAATTATTTAGGTAGGTTACACTACAGTAATGAAATGAAATCAGTTACCTACATCATCAGAGCAGAGCTGAGATAGGCTGGCCAACACTACATCCCTGTAATAGAACATCAATTAATAAAATTAAACATAACCAACCGAACCGATTACAATTATTATGACGCTCGTTGACCACGGCCACTGCTCACAATTATTGGTTCAGGACACTCTAGAGATAATCAGAGAGATCTAACCTGTAAAGTACTAAAGTACTTGGTGCTTCTTGACGAGGTTGTAATCAAAATAGAAGATCCGTTAGCGGTAAGGCGCTTCTTGTTGATGACGTTGGCGGGTAACTTCAATAATAGATTATCACTAAAAGAGAAGAGAACTACAAGGTGGTAGATGTCGATAACTTAATATTATTTAACTATCACCACCTGGTAGAACGCTGTACACAAAATTATATAATCGTAACAGTACCTACTTTATTTAAAGATAGGTAGGTATTTTACACCAGACAACAACTATTGTAATTAATCAATCTCGACTGTAATTAATTATTATTAAAGGTGAAATAACACCTGTTCCTGTTAAAAGCGTGCTGCGTGCTGGTAATCCTGTGTCCTGTGTTATACGTTATACGTCGCTGGGAATGCGCATGCGTCCCATTTTCCTTCGCATACAGTAGTTGGTCTATTAAGTAAGCTAAAGACCAAAAAGATTAAAGAAGAAGTTGGTCTACATGCGGTGTTGACAGACTGCTTTTTATTTATTTAAATAAATACGTAAGTTATAAGTTTTTTATTAAGTGCTACTAATAAACTTACATTATAAATTCAAAGCAAAATAAGTAACACTAACAAAAAAAGCTAATTAACTAACAATAATAAACGACCGTGTAGTGTAACCACCCTAAAATCCTACATCCTGGTTGACGGTAAAGAATCTGTGATGTAACCTACCTAACCTCTCAAAATGGAGGTTCTGCGTCATGCGCCAGTAAATTCAGTAATGTGGCCCCCTTAAATTGAATGACTGAAAAAGAAGAACCCCTTTGACGTTTTGAAATGTCAACTTGTCTGTCATGAATGACTGTTTGGATTCCCGCTCTAAATGTTTGTTTTGAATTTGAGGTTTTCCCTCCCTGAATTCTTGGATGTCTGAATTTAAAGATTAACCCGCCCCGATTTCAAATAAATGGCCACATCACTTACTTACGTTTGTGATCGTTGTTTTACCTGGGCTCGTGTTTTACCTGGGCTCGTGCTTTACCTTGGCTCGTCTAGTTTTTCGTCTGGTGGTGGACCTTACGTTGTTGTGTGTAGTAACCTTTTACCTTGTTATTGGTTCTTTTATACACAGCCATGAAGCAAAAGGTGGGGGATTTGAGATTAGTGAAACAAATGAATTTAAAAAACACCTACTTTATTCTAAGAGAAACCTAGCAGTGCCTTTACGCTCGCTGGGATTCACGAGTAAAAAGAGCGTGGCCGAGAAAAACCTCGATCATTATCCCGAAATGAAAAGAATCAACGGTGGTTTGAAAAGCGTAGATCAATCGTCTCGACAACTGTCACCAAAACTATTGAACCCTCATTCATGACTCATTTGCGCGAATCATTTTCAACTGAAGGCATTACCACAGAAATCTAGGTCTTCAAGATAACCATGGAAATGGGTTTTTGTTAGTATGACGATGTAACGAGGTCCGTGATTAGGAGGCAACCCGCCTATAGTTGGGAGGGTCCCTTTCCAGAGTCCGATGGTTAGGATGCAATCTGTTGGCTGTTTAATTGACCCCCTCGTGGCAAGGACGAAAATGTTAGTTAGATTCACATAAGGCCCATACATTCTAGTCCAAAAGTTCAGTAAACAATTAGCAATCAGAATGATCCACCCTTTTGAATTGAGTTTGACGAAGGACGAGAAATCACCTTTACGTTGATTGATTTCACAGAAAAATAAGAGAACCTGGATCGATTGGACAGTTTCGTTGAATAAATATGTTCATGAAATATAAATAAATAATCAAAAGAGTATAAGTTAATTAACAGCAATTAAATCAAGAATGTTCGGTAGACAATTTAAATAAGACATCGATCAAGTAAATGGTTAAATAAACGGCATGAAAAATAAGAATAAAGAACGAACATGTGACCTGAGATAAAAACATGGCAAAAACAATAATAAGTAGGTACATGGTTATAAAATGTGGACGGCAGCACTTGATGGTTAGAAAATGGTTAAAACATATACAATAAGAATGAAGCGAGTCGACTAAATATTATTCTGGAGATACACAAAATGGTTGGTTCGATAAATGATTTGGTTTGGTTACCTTCTCAGTAAATTATCATAAATAAATGTAGAAGAATTAAATAAACATTTTGACACACACAGCACACAGGTTAATAAATGCAGGGATTAATTGTAAAATAAATAAATAGAGCAGAGTCATGTGGTTCGTAAAATTAGTCATACATAAAATATAAAATATGAGAAAGAAATCCTTTATAGTTTGTTAATCCATTTCTAATAAAACCCATGCACGTGTGAGAAGTGTGATTAAAATAAGATCGTTTAAAATAACTTTTCGTAAGTACCTATCTACAGAGGAATATGTGAAGTTAATTATTCAATAAATTTTCCTTAAACCAATTTAGAATTATCCCTATATTAGAAATTATCCCTTAATCAAAACTCAGTATTTAGAAAATGTGAAATAAATTAATTTAAACAAATCAGCAGGTAAAAATAAAGCATGGCATTTAAAACGTGACAAAATTCAACCCTATTGTTTTGAAAGATTAATAATTTTGCTTTTGGAAATTATTTTACAGTAGGTAGGTACTTACTTGTATAATGTTAAACAGGCATAGAAATTCAACAATAATAACAAATAACAAGATGAAAACGTACTTACAAGAATAACACAAAGCTTTTGTTTTTGGTTTGGAAACCACGCTCGAGCACGAGGTAACCTTTGAATAAAACGCTGCTAACTTGATGTGGTCGTCTATCTAGGAAGGGCTGCTAACAAAAGATGCACGTTCTCGGATCGTTACCCTGTTTATAGCCTCTTTAGGTAATTATATCTATCGTTATTTTGTCATTATAATTACATTAAATTCATATTAACCTTCCATCCTATTTTCGCTGAATCCGCCATGTTTTCAAGAGGAAACTGACAGTGACATTTGACGTTTCTAGGTTTGAAAACTTGACAACGGACATATCGAATACACAGAATTACAGTGAATTGTAGAAACTCTACGTTTTCGATTTTAACATGCGCATTGACATTTGTAAAGGCAATCTGGGTCACTTCAACCAAATACACTAGACTATAATACGTCCAACTTCGACTGAAAACCGGCAGCGAGGCGACACTAGCGACCCTGGCGGCTCGAGTTGGGCCAGAGATGTTCTTTTGTTATTATTATTCTTATTGACACCGACCTCTGGCTTCTGTCCACGTTGTGATCTGTTCTTTTGTTTTCTTGTTTGCTTTTTTACCTTTTTTTGCTACTTACTGTTTTAAAATCAGTTTTCTCCTGTCTTGTGATTGTGTGTTTTTTTTTACAACGTCCTGCAAGAGTGGTGTTAGTGTGTGCTGTATATGGTTGCAATAATTACAAGCAACAAAAAAAAGCAAATCATTTATTCATAAAAAATCATGTATGTAATTGAAGGGTCCAATGCAATAACCAGTCAAGTCCATTTTTAAGGCCAAAATTAGTTTGCAGTCGATTCTTACATAGTATAAAATTCTCTTTCGTCCTGTGTAATAACCAGCTCTTGATCATAGAAAATAATAAGAATAGCAATATCATCAACTCTAATTTTAATTTTTAATTTCCTTATTTTCTATGATCAAGAGCTGGTTATTACACAGGACGAAAGAGAATTTTATACTATGTAAGAATCGACTGCTAACTAATTTTGGCCTTAAAAATGGACTTGACTGGTTATTGCATTGGACCCTTCAATTGAATTCATAAAAAATCATGTAATTGATTTTTTTTAATTTCATTTTTTCAGGGATGATGGGTGTGAAAAAATGGCAATATTAAAACAATAACAAACGGGTTTATTTGACCTAGCATTTAGATAAGGCAAAACACTCCCACAAATTGCTTAAATACATAATAGGAAAAGAAAACATATTATGTAGGTATTTACAATTTAGGTTTATATATAATAATTATTATAGGAGATGCCTTCAAAGTGATTGCAATTCACAAATTTTTGTAACTAGTATTCCCTTTTGGCTGTCATTTAAACAAAAACCAAGTTACAGACCAAGTATAAAGGTTAATTTTCTTCCTGCCTTTAAATAACTCCAAATAGACAATTTTAACATTTTTACTCTTATGGAATGTTTTATTATATCTACATCACTATTATTTGATAATAATAAAAAAATTATCTTTGTCGGAAATTAAATAAAAAAAGTTTAAAGTTAGGTATATTTGCATTAGTTTCCTATTCGCGGTTCGGCGCGACAACTCGTGACACTAGATGGCGCTGCCACAGCGGCTGCCTTCGAAATGCATGTAAAATTGCCGGAGTTGGACGTATTATAGTCTAGTGCATGTATTTGCTTCAACCGTGTTATATTTAATGGGCATTAAAGCCATGTTCTTTAATTACTTTAATTAATTCTTTACACATTTTTAAACACATTCATTGCCTGTATAATAAGTACTAGGCTGTATAGAAACATAGACTTGAAAATAAAAGTAGAAAATAGTAAGTACTTAATATTGATATTTTATTTTTAGCATTTTGGTCCATTGGTAATAAAAAACACCATAAATAAAAATAACTCAACTAGAAAAGTTTACTTAAAAACTTAAACTAATAATGAAAAAATCAGTTAAAATAGCGATATTAAAAATTTTCCTGTTTTTCTATTTTATTTTTTCTATTCCAAATTGTACAAAATTATATAATGGCAACAGAGCGCATCGATTCATATCCACATGAGTTGAAGCATCGCTATTTATGTAACCAATCACAGAATAGTATTTTATTTATATTCAAATTCTGCCGTGCTTATTTCTGTTAGAAGAGAATGATGATGAAATTAAACATGATAGCTATTTAGCTATTTTGTTATTTATTTCTACGTATAAACTTTGTAATAAGGTATGAAGTATTGAGATACAAATATAATTTAAATATTGGTCATTATATACATCCGCGGCTCCTACAGTTTAACTATGACTATACCACTAAGTCTCTATAACTACACTAACTACGCGGATGAAACCACTTATGACAATGGGAACCACTTCCAAACGTATACAGACGCGGACTCCCGATATAACCGCTTTCTCATATCGTGACCAGAACACAGAATTTGATGTTACGATTTTTGGAATATAAATGCAAAATAAATACAAATTTGAAAATAAAAATCGTGCTAACTGTTATTCTCGAAGATTTTCCTTGCCCTGAAAGTGAAGAAAAAAATAGAAATTCCATCGTAGTGTCAAAGAGGCCTTAGTTGTGACCTTAATATTAGTTTGCAATGGCTGTTTTTAGCGTCTTACCCACCCAGCACCCCTAATTCGCTCCTCGGTCCCGAAAATGCTACAAGCACGAATTCAAGGATTCCTTGACGCTATTGGCTGATCAAGCCGGTCATTCTTTAATTCAGGTGAATGAAAATAACAGCTGACCTACCCCCCATCCAGTGTTGCCAACTTAGTGGTTTTACCACCAAATCTGGTGGTTTCGTAGGCCTGTTTTGCTTAAAAAAAAACGGGGTCATTTGTTTTAAAACAAAAAAAAACCAGTTTTAAAATAATAAAAAACACGTTTTAAAACATTTTTTGCATCCCATATTAGTTTATTTATTATTTTATTAATTATTCTTTCTTTCTCTAATTTAATTAAGTTCCTCTGCTTATCGTTTTATTAATCTTGTCATATTTTCTTATGACGTATTTACAGAATCTGTCTGTCAATGTCAACAATGTCAAGTCAAATTCAACGACCTAGAAAATTTGCGCTTTACATGAAGTTGAATTCTATTTTTTAGATTTATTAGAATACAAAATTTATACGAACGTGTGTGATTCGTGATTGATAAAAGTCCTTCAATAATCAATGGAAAGGTAATAGCTGCTTTCTTTTGACCGTCCATATAAATTCGTGATCCGAACGCGTTATGTTATAACGCGTTCGAATTCAAACAGGCGTGTTTCTTTCGTAAACGGATTCATCCCCACTCTTTTGTCTTTTCCAGATTCGGATCGTGATCCGTAACCGTAATCCCCTCACCCCTGCGAATCATAGAATTTTTATTTTTAGGATCAGCTGAACGGATTGATCCGAATCCGAAAAACGTAACCCCTATAAGAATATGTTTACGTTTTCATACTTTTATGAAAGCAGCTATTGACACCGGACACCCTGAGTTCCCCTTACACACTAGCTCCCCTCCAAATTTACGGCCCTTGCGGTTTTTTCATGATCTTCTATTTTTTATATTTTACTTTTCGCTTTTGTCATTTCCTTGAAATTTCAGGGGAAATAAAATACCTAACCTGACCGATTACCTGATTTAGTGGTGGAGGACTAGTGTAGGTGAACTCAGGGCAGGGTGTCAATCAGCAACTAATTAAAAGGAAAAAAAACGCGAAAAAGCGCTAAAAACGCGCTAAACAAAAATAAATTTTCGCCTGCGGGGCGCTTTTCAGTGCTATTTTAGGTAATCTGTAGGGCGCTAGCTTTTTAGTTTTTAGACGTTGGCACTGATCCCTAAAATAGAGTTTACCTAGTCGAAGGATGAGTCTGAAATTCTGTACTGAAAGTTTGTTTGTCTTGTCTCTTGTCATTGGTCGATTGTTGATTTGTTAATTGTTTTTACTTTGCGTTTTTATTTTTATTATTATACCCTGAATTCAAGTCAAGTCGAGCAGCTTTATTATTGTCAAGATATTATGTTTATTGTTTATCACTTGTGTATATATTTTTTTTACTTTAGTAATAGTTTTCTAAACAATTAATGAAATTGGTATGTCTCGAAATCAAATGATAAAAATGACAAAAAGTGAAGAATTTGCAATGCTAGATCCAAATTATATGGGATAATTTTTGTGGTCACAAAATGGTGGGTGTATTCTGTTGGTTTTTATTAGCAGTTTCATGGAATATTTTATCCATGCCAATTTCAATTCAATGTGCAAGTGGCATTGTTACTTCCAAGGCGCCGAAGATTAAAGGTTGCCCAGAAGTCTGCAAATGTTTGGGAAATTATGTCGTTTGCTCTTCCAAAAATTTCGAATATGTGCCTTCGAATCTTCCTCATTGGACGACCCACCTGTAAGTATTTCACTCTATATAGGTGTTACTTATTGGTATTTGGCACCTTATTCAAAAATCTTCTTCCCTTTTTTTTGGCAACACGTTGACAGTGTAAGTGTAAGTAATACCAGTCAGGTCCGACACTAATCTGGGGTCCAGTAGCCGACATATTCTTATGTGGGAATACTCTTATAAGGGTTGTGTATTCCAGACGGAGTGTATACCAAATCTGTGGTCATTATCATTACTTAGATCAATGGCCACTCACACTCAGTCACACCCGAGGGCACACCATATACACTACGAGATAGTATGGATGTCTAGGAATAGTACGGTACTAATGAAAGTCTGTGGGTATTGGTAACAAGGGAGATATTTGCTTCGCTATAATTACCATTGAGATGGCCCACTATATATTTGACGATTTTTGGAAATTTTCCTTGCCCTTGCCCTATACATGCACATGTGTATCGTATGAACCTTAACTGTTAACTGCACTTTTTTTCAGAAATCTTCAAAATAATGCCATAAAAAAATTGAATTCTACTAACTTGAAGGACTTAACAAAGCTCACGGAACTTAAGCTTACCAATAATAATTTGACAGACATTCCTAAAGATGCTTTTAATTACCAAAAAGAGTTAAAAATACTGTAAGTACCTACTAACATACCATTTAACTTTGAGCTACCATTTGAGTAGGTCTCTAAGCTGTAAATAATTTGCAAAAGCTTTTGTTTTTTGTTCGATATTCTATACAGAAATATTCTAAATTGTATATTCACACGGTGACCTTTCCTTTTCATAAATAATCTAATTAACTAAATTTATCGATTAAGAAGATTATTTAATCTCATAAGCTAGGGTCTCTAATGACACCTTAACCTCTTAAGCGCAGAACATCTCCACAGAAACGCTACAAAGGACCCCGCACGGATCAAATGGAAATCATCCCACGGTTAAAATTGCTAAGATTTAAACATGTTTATGGCAATCAAACAAAAGTCTCCATGGGCGTGAAGTCAATATGTATACAGGGTGATGAAATATCTGCTATTCTCTATTTTTTTTTCTGTTCACTTTGTTGCTAACTTCGTTATTGTTGGAGCTACGAAGTTAGTTAAATTAGCAAACGCGAAAAATTTGTATTGCTCATTACAGTGGTGAAAACACAAAAACAATTGAAAGTCCACGTCATAAGTCAAAAGGAAATTAAAATTGCCACTTTTCGATTGTCAAAGTTATATTCAACTAAATTTGCCTAAGATATCTGAAAATGACGTACATATCCCCATCTTATTGAAAATGTCGATTTTCACTTGTTTATAACTCATAAACTACTCTCCTTTTAAACGCAAACTGTACAAGCCATTTTAATTCAATTTTCTGAAAACAATATTATGAAAATCTAATAATATTCAGGGTTTCCAATTTTTAAAACTAATTTTTCCGGGAATATTCTCATGATGTGGACTTTGTTTTTCTGTTTTCACCACTGCAATTTGCGGCAAAAATTCTTCACCTTTGCTATATTTCATCACCTTTCACCACATTTCACATACATATTCACTTCACACCCATGGAGACTTTTGATCATCATAAACAGTTGAATAAAATATTTGAATTTCAGTCATTTTAACCCAGGGCTGATTTCCATATGATCCGTGCGGGGTCCTTTTTCAACAGTTTTCTATAAATTTCACCAGAATTTTTACTATAAACTTCTCCAGATTTTTGATAGGATGGAGTGAGATAATTTTCAAAACTTGTTCATTGGAAATGGCCTTATAATATTATAACGAGACCGCTCTGGAAAAATTCTAGTAGTTGCTTCTTTAACATTCTAATCCACCATTTTGCTTGTTTACATTACATTCCAGGGTTCGAAAAAATCATGATTTTTTTATAAAAATCAAAAATCAATGATTTTTATTAAAAAAATCAAAAAAATCGTGATTTTTTTGATTTATTTGATTTTTTTGATTTCTTTAATTTCTTTAATTTTTTTAATTTCTAATAATGTGGTATAATCTATTTTCCGCTCTTTTACGCTCTCACATCAGATATGTTAGAAGTTTTTGCTTCATATTTTCGTTAAGGCTGACAAGTGGTCGCCACACCATGAATTTTGCGTTTTTCCCTTGTAATTTTTTTCTTCACTTTTGGTTTTGTTGAATTATATAATTAAAAATAATTAAATTAAATTAAAGAATTGAAACAAATTTATTTACCAGAATCAGTTAAAATTCAGAAAAGTTAGAAACATTTTTTATGAATTATACTTATGAAGAATTCTTTAGGGGGCCGAAGTATCACACAAAGCCCCCCAAACCCTTTCACTATTCAAGAACACATAATAAATAATAATAAAAAAGGACATTCCTTTATTGTTTATTTTTTATTTCCAAGTTCATGGTCCAGCTAATTAGTGAGATCAAAAGAAAGATGCAGGAGATGAAATATAATAATAGATACAATAATTGGTTGTTCCCATAATTACCTACTGCATCTATTCAAATTCAAACTTAAAGCAGGAATACATAAATTATGATCACCCTTTAAAGGTTTCAAGTTTCAAAAGAAAGCAATAAAATATGTTTTCAATGTTTTCATCAATAATAATTACTATCTGAGGTTTATGGTACCCTTCACCCTTCTATCGAGCCTTCTATATAATATGATTTTTGTTGCACCAATTAAAATTTCTTATAGAAAATAAAAAACTCGATAAAAACATAGTATTTCTGATTTTTTATTTTTTTGATTTTAATCGTTGATTAATATAAAAAAATCACTTGATTTAAATCGTTGATTTAAATCGTGATTTAAATCAAATGATTTAAATCGGGCGAACCCTGTTACATTCCTTTTTTTTATACTGAGTTAATCAATGACACGTTCGCGACAATTCCAGTCACATGTCATGTGACACATTGACAGACAGTCGTTAGTTCTATGGATTACTGGAGTGGTCTCGCCAAACAATCTGACATTTCCAGAATCCACGGCCGGTGCGCCGGTATGAGTTCTGTAACCTACTAGAATGTGCCTACTGTTTCGATGACACGTCAGGGGACTATATAAGGGCCGCCGTATGGCTGCGGGTCAGTAGTAGTAGTAGTTTGGACGTGAAGTGAAGCTGAAGACAGAGCAGTAGTAACTAGTGAAAGCTGAAGTATATACAGAGCAGTAGTGAAGTGAAGTGTGAAGTAAGGAAGCCAGTAGTGACAGTACAGCGAATTATAAAGAATAGACAAGTAGTTTAGTTAGTGTAGTGTAGTATCTGTGAGTGAAGACAAGAGAACAGCTGTGTTTATTATTGAGATTTAGAGGTTATATAACTTGTGTTAGTCAATAAGACAATAAAGGAATTTACAGACTTTTAGTGGTAGATTTATTATTGTGAGACCCGTAACAATATGTTTGTAAATAACAAATTAATGTTACTGTGTTACCCTTTTTTTTTTTTCCTTTGAGGACCGTTTGATTCAGGATCGCCGTAGCACCTCAGCCTCATGGGCTTATTGTACTGAACCCTCTTTTGCTTCATGCCACCCATTCTGTCAGTCTGGTCCTCTGAACTAGTTTGTTCAACCCCATCACTGGATGAGTGTCAATTTATCGTGACTCATTTTTGGCTCTCCGTATATTAAGTCTTTTGCGGTCCAGAGCTACACATTCACACAGGACATTTTTAGCTGTCTCTTGGGCCTTGCTGCATTTTTGGCAGCTTAGGTCTCCATTGAACAGTCCTTGTTCTTTTAGGGCAATATGTCCCGTTAGTAATCCCACTGTGATACGCAACTAATAAGCGATAGTAATTTTTCAGTTGTCTTCTTTTTGGGTCCCTTGATGAAGGGGCTTTCCCATGTTGATGTTTGGTCCTTTTATCCCAATATTCTTTGAGTTTTTTTATTAACCCATGTATTAACTTGGCCCCGTGCTGTACTTTTTGGTACTCCCAGGGCCGGTTCTGGGCCAATATATTCAGGCGAAGATCCACTTCTTGCCAGTTCGTCGGCTTTTTCATTGCCTGTGAGTCCGCTGTGTCCTGGCACCCACATCAAGGTTAATTTGTTGCATCCGGCCAGGCTTTTGAGGTTTTCACGGCCTTCCCACAGTAGTCTGAACGTACTATGTTACCTTACTTGTTGTGCTTTTTATTCAATTTTAAAATTGGGGAGGTTTTTTCATCACCCTGTACTAGAATAAGTTGAACGAATATAAGAATATCGTTTTAATGTTCAAATCGATCATTTCTTTTTAATGTTCGGTGTTCATTCCCAAGAAATTCACAACACTTTATTATTTTTAGGGAACTGAATCATAATCATCTTAAAAGTATTGAGGCCCTTACTTTTATATCTTTGGAGCAGCTGACAACCTTAAAACTAAAAAGGAATGATATTAGTAGTTTGCAGGATGGTGCATTTTATGGTTTGGCCCATATAAAGAAACTGTAAGTATTTATTGACTGCTTGTGTGACTAATTTTAAAAACAATTATGAAATTCCAGAGTGTTAGATTATAATAAAATTGAAGTAATTTCAAAAGGTTCTGTTTATGGTTTAGAAAATTTAAGGGAACTTTCCTTAAGTCATAATAAAATTAACGTTATCGATAAAGGAACCTGGGAGCCATGTAGAAAACTTTTAACTTTGTAAGTATTTATTTTTGTAATATTCATCAAGATGGTACGCACTTTTGTGTCAGATTCGTTAATAATTTGATTTGACATTAACTTGCTTAAT
Organism: Malachius bipustulatus; assembly: GCA_910589415.1. Lineage (NCBI taxonomy): Eukaryota > Metazoa > Arthropoda > Insecta > Coleoptera > Melyridae > Malachius > Malachius bipustulatus. The sequence continues at coordinate 6,227,015 of OU342639.1, forward strand.
TTGTCATTTCAGGAATTTGTCACATAATGAATTGAAGTCCATCTCTGTCGACACATTCAAGGATTTAGGAAGCCTGAAAAAGTTGTTCTTGAATGACAACAATATTTCTTTTATTCAAGAAAATGCATTTCAACATCTTCAGAATCTGCATATTTTGTAAGTTTACCATTTATTTACATTAGTTTTAAGAAGACTATAATTATTGTGAATGTTTCGTGTTTATTTAAAACACTTGTGCACATTTGTTTGCTAACGGAATACACTACATATCATCTTATTTGATAATATTTGTATTGTTATTTTTATTTTTTATTTTCATTTTTGTTTTCACTTTTATAATTTTTGTTATGGATCTTCCAAACAATTAATAAAAAAATATCAGATGGGAAAATTTACACCGCGTAAAAGTATGTGTGTATGAATAATTATTAATGCAGCTAAACAACCTCGTTCTATTCAGTAATGAAACTTGAAGGCTTCTTCAGCTTGCTCTGCTCATATTATGAAGATGGGCTTCCAGATAAGATTTCCAAACAGTTATAAAATAGCAGCTCAGAGCAAAAACGAGAGGAATATCCTAACAACCAACATAAAAAAGGGATTGTTAGTAGGAAAAACTCTAAGCCTCTATGAAAAATTCAGATATTCAGCTCAACTTTTACGTTATTATGTAGGGAACTCAAAAATAGGAACGTGAAGGAAAATATTTTTCATAACAAAATATTGCTTTTACAGTGATACATGCTACATGCGTTATAAAATAAACACGAGTCCAAAATGTTGGTAATAATTGAATATTATTTTATTTACAGAAATTTGAGTAACAATAAAATTTCATATACAGTTGAAGATGCAAGTGGTGTCTTTCAAGGAATGAGGTTGCAGAGGTTTTACTTGGCTGGAAATAACATCAAATCGATAAACAAAAATGCATTTATTGGTCTTAGTACAGTTACTTACCTAAACCTAGACAATAATAATATTACTTCGATTCAGAAAAATGCCTTTGCAGAAATGACTGCTTTGAATGTAGGTATTTATGTTTATAATTTTTCTGGAACGAGCCTAATTAGGTTTCCTTTTAATCGTAGGAGTTAATAATAAACACCACTGCCTTAATTTGTGACTGTAATTTGCAATGGTTTGCTGAATGGCTGAAACCAAAGTCTTTTAATGTTCAAACTGTATGTGCTTATCCTCTATGGGTTCGCGGTCAATTACATGTTGAAGTGCCTGCTGAAAATTTTACCTGTGGTAAGTTGCAAAAAAAATAAATGTAACAATTTCATGTTGAATAATCACGAATACCTACTTAATTTCAGATGAACTACCTAAACCTCGGTTAATAGAAGAGCCCAATGTAGAAATAATGGCATTGAAAGGCAAGAATTTCAGTCTAAACTGCAAGGCTATGTCTACTGCTGGTAGTGAGATGAACTTTCAGTGGAAAAAGGACGACGCTGAACTGCCGACTGGCAACATTAAGCTGTCTCAATCGACTGATGGGCGAAATACCGAATTCAATTCTGAATTAAACATTGAGAATGTTCAGCATTCTGACGCTGGAAAGTACCAGTGTGTTGCATCTAACTCTTTCGGCAGCACCTACTCTCAGAAGGCCACTATATCTGTACTCAGTAAGTAACGCTGTTTGTTTCATAAAATGCTATATGATTATAATTTTTTTACTTCACTTGTCAGCAGTGTAAATACACCTCTATCTTATTCTAGGTATTCAACAATTTTACTACTACACTGTAGAATTTTTTGCCACAGAAAAATTTCCTCGGGAATTTTTTTATAACCAACATTATTGTGCTTATTATCTTTTGTTTATTGAGAGACTATAATTTTTTTTTTCTTTTCAGTTTTCCCTACATTCATAAAGATCCCATCTAACATAACTGTACAGTCAGGTGATACGGCTAAACTAGAATGTGCAGCAGAAGGAGAGCCTCAGCCAGAAATACGATGGCAAAAGGATGGAGGCAACGACTTCCCCGCTGCTCGAGAACGACGCATGCACGTCATGCCTACTGATGATGTCTTCTTCATCGTCAATGCTAAGCCGACCGACACCGGTGTCTACAGTTGCATTGCTAGGAATGCTGCTGGAGTTGTGCTTGCCAATGCTACCCTTACTGTGCAAGGTACGTTTGTTTCAACTTAACTCACCACCTGAGATTCCCTCCTTGCAGTTAGTCCCCACCCCATCTGTTTTCAACTTGATAATGTCTCTTTTATTTATAGAAAAGCCTTCATTTGCCAAACCTATGGAGAATAAGGAAGTAGTGTCAGGGAGTCCAGTGGTGCTGGAATGCATGGCCGCAGGAACTCCCAAGCCCATGGTGACTTGGCTTAAAGACAACCAGAAAGTTAAGGCGACAGAACGGCATTTCTTCACCGCCGAAGATCAACTAATGATCATTGTGGACACAGTGCAGTTGGACTCTGGAACTTACCAGTGCCTTCTGAATAATAGTCTCGGGCAAGAAGTGGGTTATAGTAACCTAACTGTTACAAGTAAGTCAAACTGACATAATTGTAATCTGACCAAAAGGTACTTTACTCTTTGACAAGATTCCTGTTTTTGGACATACCTCGTATACGACTGCAAAAATTTAATGTCCGACTATTTCATTTTAGATTTCAGTCAAAGCACAACTTTTTATGGAGAATAACTTTTTTTCCTTAAATGGATAATAAAAAAGTTTTCCATATGACTCCATCTTACGTAGACACTGTATATACAGGGTGATCAGTTAAGTGTAAGGAGCGGCTATATCTCGTGAAATGTTGGTCCTAGAGCCTCAAATTAAAAAATTTCCAGGCATAAGTGACTAAAGGGAAATTCATGGTAAATATTTTCAAGATTGCCGCACTTCGTCAAATACCGTTGCAATTTTTCATTTTCAAGCAGTGTACAACGAAAACGGCTCAAGATAGAGAAAAACGGCTTACATGTCCCCATGATGATCCCCAAGATGAAATTTTTATACAGGGTGATGGAAAATCTGATAATTTCCATCACTTTGTAATTTGTATTAAAAATTAAACCACATAGTAGGATACCATGTGAAAAATTAAGATAGGGACATGCAAAGGGGAATTTGAAACACCTTGCGGGCTTCAAAAGGAGTATAAATTCAAAGGCGCAGTGGGGTGGGGCTTAACCCACCGACGAAGCCCCGCAGGAAAATTTGTTTCAATATTCAAGGTCACGCAATTTCCCAACACTTGAAAATATTTTTAGTTTTTGAAAATTTGCCACCATAGGCTCTAGCCTACCTAGCCTATTTAGAAATCTGCCACTGGGGCCATGTAAACTGTTTTCCGATATTTGGCGCCATTATCAGTATAGGTATGTGCCAACTTCCGCTATTTGCAGGTAATTGCAGAAAAAATATTGTTACGGGTCTCACAATAAATAAATCACCACCAAAGTCTGTAAATTCCTTTATTGTTTAACACCACAAGTACTTATAACCTCTAATAATTATTATTCTAAATAATCAAAACACAAACAGCTGACTACACTACTACTTGCACTTGTCTATTCTTTATATCCGCTATCTGTCACTACTGGCTCCCTTACTTCACACTTCACTTCTGCTCTATCTATACTTCAGTCTTCACTGTTTCACGTTCAGGATACTACTACTACTTTCCACGCAACCGCAGGCTGTCCTTATATAGTCCCCCGACGCAGCAGTAGTCACGTTCTACTCCGTTCTAGCAGGTACATTCTCGAACGTCGCACCGGCGCACCAGCCGTCGATTCATGGATTCTGGAAATGTCAGATTGTTCGGCGATCCCACTCCAGAAATCCATAGAACTAACGTCTGTCTGTCGATGTGTCACATGACATGTGACTGGAACTGTCGCGAACATGTCATTGACTAACTCAGTATAAAAAAAAGAGAATGTAAACAAACAAGCAAATTGTGGACTAGAATGTTAAAGGTTAAAGAAGCAATTACTAGAATTTCTCCAGAGCGGTGTCGTTATAATATTTTTATCCTACACTATAAGAAAATAGAATTTTGTCAACATTACGGAGACGGAGAAAGTGCCTCTTTCCATGGCTAGGCGGTAAAATAAATTTCACGTTTTCATGCTAGAGGCGTTGCGATGACCCTACACGAACTTCGAACGAACCGCTGTTTGGATGACATATTCGAGAGAATTAAATTATAAGATCTGACAGTTCTGAATTTAATTCGTATTGTGACAAGGTTAGGTTGTTATGTTAGAAGATAAACATATCAATATCTTATCAAATTACTGTCTTATACCTTATTTTATTGTTTGTAATCAATATTCATTCTCGGCACACGGCAAATGATAAAATGATAATTAAGTCAATCGTGTGATTGATTGAATTACAGAACTGCGGCAGAACTGGAACAGCTAACAGCCATACATGAAACCAGTGAATGTTTTCCAGTTACGAGCTAATGAAATCAATCTAATACAACTCAATAAAAGGACATGGTGGACAGGCGAGGCGCAGCTGAGCCACAATATTTTCTTGCGGCCTGAAAAGTGCCATTTTACCGCCTCGGTATACAATATACTGTTTCAATGACTTTCTCCTGGTCACTTACGTCTGGAATATTTTTAATTTGAGGTTCTATAACAAATAGTTCCCGAGATATGGTCTGTGCGTACCCTTAACTGATCATACCCTGTATACAGGGTGTTTGGTAACTGGACAGCCAAAATGAAATGTCATGTATAATATCGAATTTTAAACATAATAACTTTTTTCAAGATCAGGCTTCGTTTATGAAATATTTTCAAAATTGTTATCCAGTTACTATAAAAAAAATCATTTTTACAGCAGCCTCAGCTTTACATTTTTTGAGATATTTCCTAAACGATGCCCGATCTTGAAAAAAGTTATTCTCTCATTTATATTAAAAATACGATTTTATTCATGGCGTTCGATTTTGGCTGTCCAGTTACCAAATACCCCGTATACAGACTGGAAGCTTGTAAGTGGGTCAGGTTTTTGCAAATTCGAATTTGCAAACATGCAAATTCAGTTTTGTGCAAACTATGTCTCCCGGTTTATTTTTAGAGAATTGATTGGAGGAAATAATTTTTGACAATGACGATTTCTATTTAACGAGCCCATCTTCACTTAAAACGCTTCACTAATAATGTAGAAATGTACAGGATGGGCAAATTTGGATGTTTCTATAGGAGATCTCGGTAACTATAAGAGCTATGGAAAAATGAATGGCACATTCTCGATCGCTTTTTTTGAGAGGAACTCAATGGTGAAAACCGGAACTCGCTATCTTCTTTTGTTTTCGAACTATAATGAAAAATACGATTTTTCACGATATCGATAAATGTCGATATTTTTCTTGGTTTTCAAGTTAGAGAAAAGATATTTGCACATTCTTCAGGCACTTTTTGAGTAGAATGAAACGGCCTCAACAGATTTTGAATATCTTTTTTCATTTTTCCGTTATAACATAAAGTTGTATTTTTTTAAATGGAAGTCATAGTGGGCCATGAACTAATTAAATAGAATATTTTTTCTCTTTGCAACGATATATAACATGTGTGTTAAAAATTTATGAAAAGTTACATTTTTCAAAATAAATTGAATTTATCTAGCTAGCTGAGATTTTTTTATTTTTATTTTGATTAGTCACCTAGTGGGCGTGAATGTCATTTAGAATAGTATATGAAGACGCCTGTCAAAGCCAGTTCTCTCACATTTTTGAGTTAGAAAGTGACTGTTTTTCGCTTTGAAAGAAGTAAAATTTGGTTGATCACTAATGAAACTTTTTATATGTTATGTTAGATTGCTTTATGCAAAATAGTAACAATTCTGATATTTATATCATCTGATATTCAGAAAGAGAGACAAATCCACAAATCAATGTCAACAAATAAATATAACAATAAAAATTACAGCAAAAAACAATGAACTTGATTGATAATTTGCCTTCAATCTCTCAAAAATAGATTTATGGGGTTGTCTCCTCTCTGGATAACGATTGAAGTATGTTTCGGATGCAATATCAGAATTGCTGTTACTTTGAATAAAGCATTCTAACATATCATACTTTTCGTAGTTTTCATAAACCAAATTTGCCATTTTGCAAGCGAAACGAGCACTTTCTAACTCAAAAACTGCGTAAACTGGCTTTGACAGGCGTTGTAACACAATTTTCTAACTGACATATTCACGCCTACTAGCTAAATAGTTGAAAACAAATTTCTAAGGTACCATGATAAATTCAATTTATTTTGAGAAATGTAACTTTTCATAAATTTTTAACACACATGTTATATATCGTTGCAAAGAGAAAAAAGACTCTGTTTAATTAGTTCATGGCCCACTATGGCTTCCATTTAAAAAAATACAACTTTATGTTATAACCGAAAAATGAAAAAAGATATTCAAAATCTGGTGAGGCCATTCCATTCTACTCAAAAAAGTGCCTAAAGGATGTGCAAATATCTTTTCTCTCAACTTGAAAACCAAGAAAGATATCGACATTTATCGATATCGTGAAAAATCGTATTTTTCATTATAGCTCGAAAACAAAAGAAGATAGCGAGTTCCGGTTTTCACCATTGAGTTCCTCTCAAAAAAAAGCGATCAAGAATGTGCCATCCATTTTTCCATAGCTCTTATAGTTACCGAGATCTCCTATGGAAACATCCAAATTTGCCCACCCTGTACATAAGAAAATTTTAATTAATTTTCAAATTTGCACTCATTTGCCGGTTTTATTGTAGATTGTCGGATTATGTAATAATTACAAGTACATTTAAGTCAAATCAGACAAATTTAATTTAAATTACTTTAAAGATTTTGTTGATAAATTAGTATCAAATGTAGATACAGGTACAATTACATCTTCAGTTTATGATATTGAACTATAATTGCAGGTGATGATACAATTATGGGTATCATTATAATAACAGTGGCTTGCTGTGCGGTACTAACATCCTGCATATGGGTTATTATTATATACCAGACCAGGAAGCGTATGGTAACACCACCTCACACTGAGGTGGCACATTTGGAAAACCAGTCTCAGCTGGAGTTCACCGACCCCACCCAGTTTCCTGACAGCATATCCGACCATTCCTCTTGTAAAGACAGTGGTACCGGCGACTCAGCTAAGAGGAGCACTGAAGACATAGCGCAGGAGGATTTTCAATTGACGGTGCATGGTGAGTTCTAGTTTAAATCAATAATTGTGTGCGTCATCGACATTGCTAATTTTGAGGTGACCATTGTAATTCAATAGTTTGGTGATGTTCTTTTTTGTAACGAATTTTGCGGATACCGCAGAAATGGATTACTTAACTGTAATTGAAAAATTACAGTAATACGATCTTTAATATTTTTCTTCTTGATGTTAGATTATACAATAGGTGGTAGTTGCAAATTTTGCAGCCATTCATTACTCAATACAGCAGACGCTGATAGAAAATTAAACTGTCTATACGAACTTATAATTATTCCTAATTATCAATTTCATAGAAGTTTCATTACATTTATTAAACCTTTTATATTCCAGATACGAATAATACTATAGAGATCCAAAAACCTGTGACAATGAGGGCAGCTAGTCTAGTATATATTCCTGAAGGCAGTTCATCTAATACGCCTTTACTGCATCACCTTCCAGCAGAACGGAAACACCATGACGATGATGGACCTTACACCTCGTAACTCCCCTTGTACATTATTTGTTTCTGTATTTGAGGTTCCAGATAGCTAAGATGCCATGTTTCCAAAACTCATTGATTACTCTCCTCTAATTGTAATTTTGCAGCCAAAGTTAGTTTCGTGTATATTTATTTTTTGTCGTATCTGTAGTTGTTTTGTTGTGTTTTATTTATAACATTTATTGAAAAAAAATTTAAAACAGATGACTCAATTTAAATATAAAATATCGACATTAGCATGTGCCTTGGGCCAGTTGTTGATTTCAAGTTAGTCAAGAAAAGACCTAGTTGTTTTTTATAGTAGATAATTTCAGTCTTCCTTTTTTCAAGATGAAAAATCACGCCTGCTTAAATGTATCACACTATTTCTTCTAGGAATATAAAGGAATAGATTTGGGATTCAAGGACAATATAATTTACTTTACAAAGTTTATTACTACATGCTTATAAATTATTGCAGATTTTTTAAAATGATTATGTGCTTGGTGGTTTTTAATCTTTTTCACAGCCAATGGATCATAAAATTTAAATTGCCACCAACCACACTCCTCATTCACTATTGAGGAGAAACAAAAGTATGGAAAATGCCAATGATGCCTAATAGTAAAATAGTAAAAGGATCTGTGTTTTATTTTATTAGGTTTAATGTTAATACATTTTAAACTTTCTGGGAAAATTTCCTAATGAGGGGTTTTAATGTTTTCCATGTATTTTGTTTTCTCAAGTGATTTCCAGTCTTACAACTCGAAATATTCTTTTGAAATGCGATAAAAAGTAAAGACGATATAAGGCTGTTAGTTACACTCTTTGGTGGGGTATAACAGCTATAAATATATTAAATAGATTTCATTATATTAGATTTAAAGTGCTTACATGTGATACAATATTATTTATTAGTAATTTTTTTTTTATAACGTTTTTCATGTGACAAGAAAGCTGTGCCTTATATTAAAAGTTGCAATATTCTAATTGAAATGAAAATTTCATGCAAAATTCTGTGAAATGGGACCAGAATTGGTGAAATATTTTATCTAAACTAGATGCGATAACTAAATTTGGCTGCAGTTGCTCAGATTGTCTTACTGATATTATTTATTTCCTATTAATGGTACAAGTTAATTGACATAATCTGAATTTCTGAACTATTAAATTAATATATTATTTAGTTCCTGTTTAGTTTTAAGGGTGTATTGTACACTTCTCCAGTCTTATCAGTTCAGATATACTCCAGTGTTTTTTTTTTTATTTAACTGACTTAAGTATTTAATAGCACCAGATGTTGCCACTTGTATGTATTGAATCATAATTTCCCGGTAGATATTATACAAGTCATATTATTATGTAATGTTGGCACAGATAAGATAATAACTTCCAGAGTCAGAGTGTTAGGTGGTCCATCTCCAGCAGGTTAGCATTTTAATCAATAATCCATTGCAGCTGTATGGATCTTCCCATTAATATTTGTTATTCAGGCAATTTCTAAGATCTGGCTGAATTAACTAGTTCTCGAAGCCGAAATACAATACATATTGGCTATACATTTAAGATCATGGTTCCCTCTTTTTTTATATAAAAAAAATATTATTATTTTGATATATGGTTCTAGAAGACACATCACGATTTGAGTCGACCAATTACTCACAAGAGTTGCTAACATATGGTAGTTAAATTCTCGATATCTACATTAACTCTATAGTATTGACTTGTCACATTTAAATTGGCTATGCAAATGCTGACAAATATAATAATAATAATAAGAAATTGCCTTTATTTGAAAATTGTAAATATTACAATATCTTTATTTTAATGATATGTAAGGGGAAGTTTAGCTTAAAGCTACTGCACTTAACCTTAAATAAATAATAGCCCAAATATTAACCTAAATAAATAGACTTGAGGGACAATTCAGCCACCATAATAATACAAGCCAATGCTACTAACCATTATTACAATCAAGAAGATATGACTTATAGTGCCTCCTCAGATAACGGGATGTGCTGCCCTTAAAAGAATTTGGAACTTGGTTGTATGCAGTTGCAGTAGCGGCAGCTACTATGAAAAACATCTCTGAAACTAATATGAGACCTGAGAAATTAATTTTATGTTCTATTTTACATGTATAAAAGTCAGCCGAATAATAGTATTTTAAGATTCTTCTAACCTTTGTCGGACAAAACTGATCGTATAATTTGTCTGCTGCATTTGGCCACATCTGGACTACATGTAAGTAATTTACACCCCTCCCCCCCCCCCCTCATATTCATAGTGTGTTTATTGAGAATGTTTGTTTTATTTATTGTGAACAAATGTTGTGTGATTGTTGTTCATAATGGTGTAATGTGATTTGTATATTTTTATGATCTATATGCGTACCTATGTGCAGAGCTGGATTGAAACGTCTGTATTTTTTTAGATACTCTTGTGATCATTTTATATACAATAAAACTAGCTTGGTTCTGATTTTAATGAACTTTCAGGTATAAAACGATTCAGCGTAAAGTGATGAAAACTTAAGGAGTATTATTTTTTATGTTTCATTATTTAGTAATTTAATTAATGGAAAATGTCTTCCAGCTCTGTATGTATTTTGTTTTGTAATGATTCGATTATATAGTTTTATATTAAGATTGATGTTTAGCAAAATGTATTTGTATTTTAATGTATTCTGTATAGTATAATTTTATACTGAAAATTTGAAGTTTTATATTTATTAACAATGAGTATTAGACTTGTAGGTTAAACTATCATGTAGAAAATTGTTGTTAAGTATTCTCAGGGTGTTTGTAAATTTTTGATAATCTTTTGACTCATTCTACTACTAAAATACCTAAAGAGCTTAATTTCATCAATATCGCCATACTGTTACGAATCTCATTTTATTTATAACAAATTAACTCACAATACTTTATAATAATAATTTACAGTCTTTATTATTTGGATTGCAATTATCTCCAATGAGTTAACTGTCAGATTGTCATTCACAACTTTCCACTTATCTAGCTGAACTGTCTCACTTCACATTTACATTCCGAAATAATTGTCTTCGTGTTTTACTTTCTCTTTTGATCTTCCTCTAATAGCTGTCCAACTAAACTACTCTCATCTCTGATCCTCCTCCTTCAGGTGAATATAATGACATTCTAGACGGACATCATTCCCGAATGGTCACGCTTCTGAAAGTGACATCAGATCAACTGACGTTCTTCCAACTGTCTTGATCAGCTGTAGAATTTAAATACGACCACACTCTAGATTCTTCCATACAGTTAACCGATCTCAAATTTGTGTTCGGGTTCAGGAAAGCAACTTATTTGCTATCAAATGCAATTAAACAGTTGAGAATAATACTGTCAAACTAGCCTTTGAAACCTCATTGAAAATGCTAATTAAAATGGAGAGATATTTTCTAGATAAACTTTGCCTCATTAAATGAATAATAGTTGCATGGACTTTTCTGTCATTCACACACAACTCTTTGATTTCTACTCAATTCACCTTTCGTACTTACCCTTCATTTCCCTGTTTGTACGTAAGATAGATTATAGTTGTGATAACATAAATTGGTTTGAAAGAAAAATTAGTCTCCAGAGCACAGACATTCCACATATTTTCAGTTTACAGCTTCCTTTACTTGCAAACTTCAAATTCACTTGTAACGGTCAAAAACTCTTAATACGCTCTCTTCTGGGCTAGCAATAACTGATTCGCACTACAGCAGTAGTGGTTTTCTTACTTTCACTAGCTGGGCTGTATTCACATGAACTACACAACCACAACTAACAAAACATGTCAGACTTCACCTGATTATAACGACTAAAATAGAATTACGAGAAGGTGCCTAGAAGTTCCATCATGTTATCACAATAGCCAAACTGTTAGAGTTTCGGTCAAACAATCTCTAAAGTGCAGCATGGTTTTGTTTGGTCAGTACTTGGATGGGTGACCAATTATAGTGGTAGAAAAATTTCCGTCACCGGTCGTTTTCCGGGAGGTACGTTAAAAAGGGGGTCCCGGCTGCTTCACAGCAGTCGTTAAGTTACGTCAGAGGCCCTTGAGGCTACTTGCAAACTTCTGACACTTGGGCTTCACCACAGCCATACGATATTTATTTATTTATCATGGTCTTTCCCTAATCTTAAAAAAATGGGCTATAGAAATTAAATAACTGATCTTGATCTACTTAGAACAATTTACTTATAGGAGATAACAAGAAATTGTAATAAAAATGAACTTCTAAGATTAATTCTTGTTACTCATATTCATATTTATTGGTAATAACTATGTCTCCAACTAAAAAAAAAAATTAATTGTGTAAATTATTTACGACAACTGGTGAAAAAAAAGTTTCACTAACTACTTTGGTGTAAATCCTTAGGCTTTTATTCTGAAGTGGTCTTAGAATCCTGTCAAATTTTGGTTATGAATTACGTAAAGAACCTCAGTCAAATAAAAAAATTGCCTTTATGCAGTAAATAATTTTTGAAATGAAGGAAAAACTGTCAGTAGAAAAGAAGTATTTTTGTGCTGATTAAAATTTCCATTTAGGTATTTATTTTTATAACTTGATCGCATAACTCTTTACTGTCTGATCTTTCATCTTAAATAATAGATACTGTTTAAAGAAAATTTTTAAACAACAAAATAGTGCTTGATAGTCTTAATTTATAAGTCTGTTAAAATAAGATTGATTAGTTTAAATTTCTGTTAGTTTTTTTGTTAGATTTATGAAGCTTTAAATGTAAAATAAAATGTTAGTACCTATTTGATTTTTTGCCGACAAATGAATTACATGTGAATTTTTAGAGTTAAATTGATGAATATTAATCGACATCAACTGTGAAGAAAATTGATTCAGTTGTCTGTAACATTTTTTATGTGAGTACTGCTTGTCAGTTGTCATTGAGGTTCAATGTAACATCACCTATTATTATAACAAAAGATTTAAAAAGGGGACAATTTTCTTAATTCACGAACAGTTGGTTCCCATTAATAAGCAACAATTTAATTATTGTTTTGTATCTTTATCATATTGCCCTGCCGCAGCTTTATGTTTACAGTATACACCAGATTGCTTGGGCTGGCTTGTTATTATTGAATGTTAAAATTGGAACCATAACCATAAGACTGTGATCCTGTTTCAGTAAATTTTTGAAAAACTTCTTTAAGATTGTGAACTTTTGTGATGTTAGTTTTTTATATTGTTGGGCAATATGTATAAAAGGCCACAGGTATAAAGTATAGTTTTGTTTTTGTAGCTGTTGGAACATTTTTTATTCTTTACTTGTACTGGAAACAGATGTTCAGGCTATATTATTTCAATACTCCCACATAAATAGTATTATAACTTTACCTCGTTATAGTTTTTGTCCAAAATAAATTATTCTAGATACTTTTTAATTTGATTTTAACCTCATTGCTCCTGTTATGATCCGATTATGAAACTTTGAATCACTAAATTACTTTGTCAACTGGTATCTCTATTTCATAAAAGTTAAGTTGACAAAGGCTCACACTTTAAATCATTCCGCTAAAAAAATGTCACCATATTCATAGATGAAAAGGTGTCCAGAAGCAGAATTTCCTTATTCTTATTCCAAAATGTGTCGATTTGACGACCTACTGTGATGAGACGAAGACTACTACACTGAGGAAAATATATAGATACCTGTTATCATTTTTTGTCATTGTAGGAATGAATTAGATATCATGAACATTACAGTGTGTAAATTTCAACCCAATATCAGACGATCAGGATAAATTTCAGCCTCGGAGTTTTGCTGGTAGGTATATTTGTTGAACGATAATGTCCAAGATCCAATTTGTTAACATTCTGATAACGAACTTGTACCGGTAATTGGTGTCACTTTTTAAGCGATATTACTTTCATTTATGATTTTCTAAATTTTTCTAAACTTACATTTCGTATTAAAAACATTTAACTTCTGTAATTTAGTAAATGGACTCTTTCGCTTCAAAGAGAAAAATTAAGTCCTATTTTCAATTTTACACAGAAAGTTATTCATTATTAAACATCCTGCTTGTTCGAAAATGACTTCCTTTCTGCAAAATCAGGAAACAAAAACCAATAAACAATATTCCATAAAATTTTTCTATCCACTCAGAAAAGGGCATTCAGAACAAGTTCAAGAGAATTAAAGTGAAAATATAAAATAAATAAATAAAAAACAGTTAAAATCAATTAAAATGAAACAATATTCGGTTTTCGTATTCATATTTGAAATGCTCTGGAAGTAAAGTATTTTCCTAAAATCTCCCATGTACAGTGCTCGCCAAAAATTTCGCACCATGTGGGAAGTTCTTTGTTTTGAAATCGTAATTGATTCCGGACTGTTTCGCCCTGGTCCAGTAAGATTTGCTCCGAGCATTTCGTCTACAGCTACGGTAGACATGCATCATCATCGTTTACGTGTGCGCAAACGATAAGCGATTCTTCCACTCCTCATGTTCATTGATAACTGACTGGTCGGCTGGGAGAGCGCTCCTATTTATAGGGTGATTATTTGGTGATGTCATACCCCCTCCACCAGCTATCTCCATTGCAGCATCTTTTGGTCATTGCAGCATCCATTGCAGGTCTTTTCGATGATGACATGGTCCTTGAATCAGACGATGACTCATTTGGGTTTGACGTAATGCCGGATGCCAAATCCTCCGCAGTTTCATTCCTTTCTCCCTTACCTCAAGAATGTCACCGATCGAATCGGTAAACTGCTGCAGCGCCATGACATCAAAACCATCTTCAAACCTACGCAACAATTTGTCACGATTCTCTGCTCATCTGAAGACCCTATTCATTCACTTTCTTCTGCTGGAGTTTATAAAATACTGTACTCTTGTGGTGCTGTATACATCGGAACTACCAAACGCGTGACCGAGCACATGAGAAACTGTCGCCTGGGTCACACAGACAAATCAGCGGTCGAGGAGCATGCCTTGCTTCAGGACAATCACGTGATATGATTTGAAAAGACGAAAATACTGTCCACTACTTCACACTATTAGACCGGTACAAACATTCAAATAATTTAAACCGACAGGAGGAAGAAATGAAACTGCGGAGGATTTGGCACCTTCACCATAATTAACAGTGGCCCCATGTTAATTGGAACTTTTTCACTGAATACGCCAAGGATAATTTAATGACATAATTGTATTGCATATACATATACCACCACAGCAAATTAAATAGTAATAAGAAAAAATAACTAATTAAACTAAGAACAAACTAATTTGTAAGTTTGGTTAATTTCAAGTATGATCTTAACTGATTATATAATATATGGTAATTAATGTTCATAATATAGGTAGAGATAATTGGTTAATTATAAAGTCAGCTTAGTAATAATTCTGAGTGGTATAATAGTGAAGTTTGTAAAATAAAAGTTGGAAAAATTATTTTTGATGTTTTATTTTATTGTTATTGTCATTATGTATTATGAATTTGTATGAATATAGGTGGTATTGTTAGAGTTGCGTTTGTAGTCAGGGATCAGCGTAAATATGGATATTTTGTAAAGTGAATTCGTTCTGTTCATGAGATAGTGGCATGATTCTAGTTGTTATTTTACAAAGGCACTAGTCTATGCATAATTTTATCTGTTTTAATAAGTGCTCGCTCGCCAAGCAACACTCATTTAAACACACACAAATGTGCTATAGGTTTGTTCATGTAAATCTGCCGGTTTTGCCAGGAGGATCCATGCTGCGACACACGCTGAGAGGACCTGACAGGTGCCAGTGGCACTAAACATTTTTTCCTTTATAATGTAGATAACTTATTTTATTATGCTTTCTCTATTTTTATTTTTTCTTCCCTAACTTATAAACTTTGACGTTTTTGCAGTAAAATTTGTAAAGTAATTTGGCATTTATTTGACAAATTATAACTAAATTAAAAAAAAAACTGATTGTTTCAGTCTTCATTTCACATAATATACAAAAAATTAAAACTGATAAATCAATTAAATAATACAGTATGTTCCATAAGTAATGGTTGGTGGTGAATTGGAAAGATTCTTCGATTCGAAATATTACGATCTGACATAACTTGTTCCTTGCTTTAATACATTATTAATAATTAAAAAGATTCAGGGTGGCAAAGTTACCATTTTAAAATTCGTTTTTCAAAATAAGTTGAAAGATTGAAAATACACGAAAGTAAAAATTTGGAAATGAATGTTTTACGGTATGACAAATCTTAATTTGATATGCGTTTTAAGTTGATATCCCATTTTAATAATTTCACGAGAACAGCTACCTCTGGGATGCAAATAAAAAAACCATAGTGTAAGCGAAAAATATGTTACGCCGTTTAGAATAAATTAAAAATTAATAATTTCTACATTTGAGAGTTATCGAGCCTATTATTGTAGATAACAGAAGAGGGTAATATTTTCATGGACATTGGACACTAAATTTTAAACAACGCACCTTTCTTGGTAAACCTAATGATCTGTAATGGGATATTGCCGTATTCTCTGTCATTATGTATTTGAAGATCTGGAGATTAACTGAAAAGAGAGTCGATAATCATTAGGATCTCATACTTTTGGGATTAGATACACCTAAAGGGATTAACTCTCTGCTGCTTTTAGATTATAGCCTTTAAAGGGAACAACCTGTATATTTTGATATTTGTAAGTTATCTGAGAAAATTGAATTACGGTGGTTTTCATAGTTGAAGTTTGAAGCGAATGTAGCTTATATAAATAAGAAACAAGTGAATATCGCAATTTCGCGAAAATTGTGATGTTTTTATTTTAGATTTTACAAAAATTTTACAAAAAAAATTACATTTATTTACAGAATTAGGTACATCTTATGTAAACCAAATGAAAAATTTTTGGGCTTTAGTGTAGTTCTTAAGTTATGATCCGTGACCAACCTTGACCAGACACACCCTGTATATTGATTGAAGAAAGCTGATAATTATGTAATTTAACTTATGAAATAACTATTAATGATAACATTGACTAGAAATTTCTAGGCATTATAGCTTCATCTCCATAAATAATTACAAGTACCTATACCTTTACATCTTTGAACATTTTGGTAACTGCTGTAGCAGTACCTGCAACAATAGAAAAGGCATGGGGATATTCATTCAAACGGTGTTTACCGTGCAAATAACATCAACAAAAGGACAGGGTTGAGTTTAAATTTATGACAGGAGAAAGCGGCAGATTTACGTGAACCGAAGTATAGACACATTTTAAATGGGCATCCACACGTTGGCCCAACTATTTGGCGAATGATTCGGTGAATGTTTCGCCAAATAGTTGGGCCAACGTGTGGATGCCCATTCGTGTACAAACTTGCCGTCCACACATTTGCGATTGCAGTTGGCCTCAGGCTTGGTCGAACTACAAGCGAACGACCATAGCGAATTGATAATGGAAGATAACGAGATTATTTCAGGTACAACGACAGTGGCGGGGCTCTGATCTATCTCACGGTAGCAAACGCCGTGGTTAAAAGTAAAAAGCCTGAGGATTACAAAATAGTTTCGTTAAAAAAATGAATAATATCAAGGAAAAATACTTGACAGATAGATTTTTTATCATTTTTAAGCTTAATTAGAATGTTATTATACAGGGTGCTTCATTAATCAGTGCAGAAATTTCAACTGGAGAGTCCTTGCTGAATTTTAAGGGGGATTTGTCATAAAAAAAATTTCTTAAAGCCTCCCCTAAGAAGTAACAGCTCCTTAAAGTAGGGTAAAAAATCCACATTTATCGATTTTTTTCTGAAATGACTTGAAATAAAAAAAAGACGGCTAGGTATTCGAACACTACTACCAGGAAGTCTCCATATATATAATTACATAATTTTATCCACCCTTGTTCTCGGCAAGGGTGTGAACTCGGGTGTGAATCATACTACCCCTAAAAGTTTTTTTCCAGTACTTTTTTCCAAATAATTTTTTTTTATCTTTAAATTTACACTTGGGAGGGCCAGTTCAATTGAAAAGGAATTTGTCTCTTAAAAATTTCACGGAAACTCAATGCTTTTCCACTAAAGAAATAAATTAAGCGGACTTACATAAATTATAAATTGTGATTTTACATACCTACATCAGGGCCGGATTTAGAGGTATAGAGGCTCTGGGGCAACAAAGGAGTGGAGGCCCCTAATAATTTTCCAAATAGATTAAACGATGTTTTTTTAAAGTGTAAATTTAAACTGAGCTAAGAAAAGAACCCGGGAACAAACGTAAAATCGCTACACTACTATATAAGAAAATAAATGTTAAAAATGGAAAATGAAAAGAAAAGTTTTTGGAAAATTCTTTTGTGGGGGCCCCTCACTTGTGGAGGCAACAAATCATATTTAACTAAATTAACAATATTTTGTTTAAGACAGTGCTCAAAATGGGCACCATTTTCTTGGATACATGCCCTTCGAGATGCCCGTATTTTATTTCTTTAGTGGAAAAGTATTGAGTTTCCGGGAAATTTTTAAGAGACAAATTTCTTTTCAATTGAACTGGCCCTCCAAAGGGTGAGTTTAAAGATAAAAAATATATATTAGGAAAAAAGTACTGGAAAAAAACAACTTTTAAGGGTAGTATGATTCACACCCTTGCAGAGAACAAGGGTGCATAAAATTATGTAATTATGGAGGCTTCCTGTCCTTGTACCTAGTAGTGTTCGAATACCTAGCCGTCTTTTTTTTAAATTTCAAGTCATTTCAGAAAAAAGTCGATAAATGTGAGTTTTTTACCCTACTTTAAGGGGATGTAACTTCTTAGGGGAGACTTCAAGATTTTTTTTTATGACAAACCCCCTTAAAATTCAGCAAGGAATCTCCAGTTGAATTTTATGCACTGATTAATGAAACACCCTGTATAGTGGCGTCTATGAGTCGGAAAAAACCCGAGATTTCCTAATTTTTAGACGCAACGAAACAATTTTACCTCCCCCCCTGTTTTCGAGGGTGCTGAACACGATGGCGTAGGGCAAATAATTTATTTTTCGGGTCCCATATCATTGGTTCACTTTGATAAAGTTCGAGAAACTGGAAAACTCTTTCGTCATTCCAGGTTGTCATTGTTGTTGTATTTATTTTAATTTCAGTTATTACCGTAAATACACTGCACTGTGCAGTGAATAGTCGAGCGTAAATGACAAGCTCGAACGGGCCAACGTGTGGGCAGCGCAAATAGAGCGAATTTGACAATAGCCGAATCTCTTTGAATTCGTGCATTTGCCGACAGTTGGCCGAATGTTTGAGCAATCGAGACGAACTTACCGTCCACACGTTCGTGTCGCCGCTGATTTGCCGGAGTCGGGCCAACGTGTGGAGCCGGCATAAGTGTTTTAATGGCATATTTATTGCTGTATACCTACCTATTTATTTTTGTAATTTTTTTTCTAATTTACCTATATACCTGGTGTTTTGGCAATAAATGTTATTAGTATTATTATTAAAAAAGCCATTAATTTGTCTTAAACAAAACAGTTTAATAATCAAGTATTTCAAAATGTTTACATTTAATTTAATCATTAAAATTACATTAAGAATAATAATTAAACTAAAAGATATTAAAAAAATTGAACTGAAAACAAAAATTTGAACAAGATAGAAAGAATAAATTTATAGAAAACATCGAAATGCATCTTTCTCTACAACAACATAATATTATGGTATGGTAAAAGTGATAAATTTTCTATTCTTTCTTAACATGTTCTGGTTTATGAATAGAAAAATCTAATCGAACGTAAATAACTACAATTATAAACAAAACATACAGAGCCAAAGACACTAAAAGAGGCTCATGGAATAACATCAACGATTGCCACTGGTAATGCACTTCAACATCTTGAATATGCTTCTCGATTAAATTCGTCTTCCTTAATTTGATTATTGTACGGCCTAAATTATCCAAGTATTTATAAGTTATGCCATCTTGAAGCCTCTCTACCTCATAAGGTGTGATTACTTCAACATTAACAACTCCCACAGGAAGTACTATTGAAGTTTCCAGTTCTTCAACATGCATATCATCAAATATATGATCGATAAGCCTCATACTCAGAATATATTCACCGCCAGAAGCTTTATATAAATACTGGTAGCTCGGAACGTTATAGCCCAAAGTGTATGAGCTACGCCAACCTCCAAACAGTGGAAACCGGGGTCTCAATTCAAGTTCAATTTCATCTTTTCTCGGGCGAACTGTCGACGTCGATATATTTCCGTTACTATCCCTGTAGTATATGTTGTAAGCGGCAGATGGTAAACTCGTTCTATATGATTTAATGCTATGATGGTTGGTCATCTGACTTGCATCTCTTTGATAATCATACCTAGAGAAGGGACCCTTCAATTTTGAGCCTGTGTGGAGTATTTCAATATTTTCTTCAACTGCAATGTTTCCCCAGTGAGAGATTTCGATGAGACGTTCCAGACGAGTGACAGTCAAGAAAGGCGAGTTATTTTCGTAATGTATGATCATACTGTTGATAGAAAATGGCTGAATATCATTATAAGGTCCATATGTAACAGCAGCTTCCGATTGGGCATAAGGTTTTAGTTTTGTATAGCTCTCAATATTCTTAGAGCTCAAAGTAATAATAGTAGTCTGCTTTTTAGTTAAATATGGAGAATAAAAGTAATGGTTACCAAAGTAACGAACCAGTTGCTTTTCCTTTTGTGTAATGCTGCTTGGATAAGGAACTAGGGCTTTAGTTAAGACATATTCAAATTTGAGAGATACTGTTCGGCCAGCCGGTAAGGGTTGCTTGAGTTGAACAACGTAGAATAATGAGTCTTTCTGAGAAATAAGTTCAGTTGTTGTGATTTTCAGTTCATCTTTGGAGTTATCCCTCACCGAAATGTGTGAAACGTTGTTTTTAGTTTCTGGTTCCAGCGAAATTAAGAAACTATTGACTGCATTTTTGCCGGTGTTTTCCAAAGTTAGAGAGGTTGAAACTTTAACTAATTGTGATGTTAAATCGATTGTTCTTTCCACATTTTTGTTAATAATACCTTCCGTCAATTGCTCGCCTTTGCACAAATATAAAGTTAGAATTAAATATATTAGATAATACATCTTAATCAACTGCTAACTTTTGCCAACACACAACACAAACAACGCGTTATTGTTGGTTATTACTTATTGGTTAACGTTAACGTTCACGGTTCCCGTCAGCGCCAGCAAGAAGGAGGAAGGAAGGAAAGGAGTGAACCGAAGGACTAAAAAAAAAAAACTAACGAAACGTGTCGTGTCAAACGAATCGATGTGCAGACAGGCGCAAGCGCCGATCGCATTATTAGCAGTGTTGCCGCGGCTCGGCGAGAGTTATACTAAGTACTAAGTATACCGTACCGTACATGCACCGTACCCAATGATCTGATAGTCTGATAGTAGCAGTTCTACATCTACTTACACTGGTTGTATAGCTTATAATCTTCGGTTGTACCAAATACTCTTTAATGATACGTACAGTTTCCACTGAAAGTTAGCACCGGAACCGGAAATTATCATCTCCCAAGCGGCTTGAACTGTAAACTAGCATTGATTTAAAATGTCAATTTAATTTAACGAAAAGTCAATCTGCCGTAGGCTTGTCATCTACAAAATAAATCACAATAGACGCCGTCGGTGATGATGTAGTGGTCGGGGCAACCGATTACGGTTCCAGATAAACAAGCATTTGACAGTTGCAAAGTTGCCAATTTCACTGTAAACTTTTGATTATAGTAAATGCGGAATTTTTAGTGATAAAAATTAAGCTACCGACAGACGGCTCGCGAGCTCAACGGAAACCTAAAATATGGATTTGGTTTAATTTCAATTAAATTGATGGCGATCGCAGGCCAATTCCTGAAAACAACCTCAATAAGTCAAACTTCAGGACCACACGTGAACTTAAAACTTCAACTGAATCACGACAGCTGATAACTAATGGCCACGTGAACGGTTTGGAACCATTTACGCTTAACCCAGCCTAGTGATGTCACACTGTCGGCGTCTAGTTGGCACAACCTAGTTGGGATATAAATAAACGCGTCAGGTACGACGTTAGGGTTTCAATATTAGAATAAAAAACATCCGGAAACCTATACCGTTCAAACAGTTGCATTCTCCAGAAAGGGTTTGGAAAAGGCGAGCGCAACGTATAACGTATCTTACATTGGCATACAAAGCAAGTTATTTAAAACAACATTAAAAAAGCAATTTCAAGGGAGTGGCAAGCGGAAAAATTTTCTGGAAACGTAAGTTTCTGCTTGTCGCTTCTTTGAAATGACTTTTTTAGTAGTGTCAGTTACTGCCACAATTTCGATCTGGGACTTTAGTGTGATATGATGATGATGGGATAAGAGGATAAGACATCGATGTTGAACATCGATGTCAACATCACCATCGATCTTCAAACATCGATGTTAAAAATAGAACTAGGACATCTGACATCTGAAACCTTAAGCTTATGTCAGTTCTGACACTATACACCTGACACGGTATGCTATTGCGCATGTGTGACGTCACATTCCAGGAGTATACTTTCAATTACTCTCACACTTTCATTGAATGAAAGTAACATGACTTGACACTCATGACAGAAATGATAACAATGTTAACAATTGACATCTAACCATACTCATCAATATGAAAAACTTCTGTTCTGACTTCAATGTCTATCAAATGTATAATAATGTCATTTGTATTATTGTATTAGCACTGTTCGATGTTTCTGGGAAACATCGATATTACTTCGAACCGACATCGATTTCGAATTATCGATGTCCACTTGTTACTACATCATTGATGAATGATGAGGATTGAGGATTTAAAAACATCGATAAACATCGCCCCGCCCACGATACACATATACCGCCCATCCCATCACTTCATCACATCACCACCACAGAATAAGTTATAAGAATAAGATACAATAGTACCTATTCTGTGACATCGCTGAGAACCTAACCTGACTAATGACAAGAGACAGATCAGATTCTGCTGGTCAGTTTCAGTTAATCTCTCTCTATTGAAAAATGGGTAATCCTGTCCTGTTGTTTAGTCTTCCAAAACACCCCTCACATGCCCATTCTACTTTTTCCACTCGCGTCGCTCACAGGGTTGCTGCATTAAATCAGGTCTTTGGTCAGGGTAGGTTTTTTTTTCCTTTAAATATCTGTAAAATTAAAAAAAAAACGGCAATCCTGTGGTTTGGTCTTCCAAAACACCCCTCTACTACCCCCACTACATGTTGTCTGCTCTCGACCGGGCGACTACTCTCAGCGTTGCCACATGCTATTCGTTCTACTACGTTCTGCAGACAATCTCGGCAAAGCGTGCTTTCCACACTGGTTCGCTTCGCTCCCCGCCCGTTTAGATCTTTCTATCTCTATCTATGTATCACAGCTGAGCTGCTCCACAGAATAGATAAATGCAAGTCGTCAGTCGTCTGCTTACGTATACTTCCGTTGTGCTTCCGTATTGTAAATATGTAAAAACATTACTATGTACTAGGCCAGGCCCGGCCGCGGCCGGCATTCTCGTTACAATTATTAATTATTATTGTTACGATAATAGGTACCTAGGTATACTATAAGGAACGGTGGAAAAATGATATAGGTAGGTACCTACGTACCTACTACCTACTCGACTTCAATTATTAATAATAAATTGATTAGGTAGCTATAGCTATACCTATCCGAGTCGGATAATACGACCTACTAAAAGCATTACTTCTTTGGTGAGATGAGTAGGTAGGTATTTTTGTTATCTACACAACCTGCAGCAAATAATTAGTGTTCTAAAATATTATTTTGTTCAATTATTGTTCGATGGAACATGACTTGTTTTTATGTTATGATGCAGATTTCTAACGTGGGCTGATCTAGCAACAGATTCATATCCGAGAATCATGTTTTTACAGCGGACCAGACAAATAGTGCTCGGTAAAGTTAAAATTAGTTATAGTCATGGTATTTTTGATTTTTTAATCATTTACCCTACTCATATGATACGGAATTCCCTATATTATCTATTTTGAATGTTCTACCAATTTATTACCAACCCTAAATATTCGCTATTTGAAGATATTATTTTTATAAAAAGTAAATAGGTAGGTAGGTATATCTCATGATCTGTAATACGTTATTATTAGGTATTCTTGCAATCATGAAAATCAAGTAAGAAAACTTAGCATTTTATCGGGTCAGGAAGACTATGGCGGACAGAAATATTTCAAAGGCCCTATCCATCGAGACCAGTGGCGTTCCGAAATTATTGGGGGTTGAGCGAGAAACAAAAAAAATCCCCTACACTTAAAAAAATTACAGCTTCCACGCACAACATTGTGTCAGCAAAGCTATGTCAGGGAAAAATACTTCAAAGGATACCGCTCTGGATATTTTAATGAAAATTAATAGACAGGTATTACTCATCAAAGAGGCATTTTTTCATGTACCACATTTTGTTTTATCTCCACTAGTGACATCTTGGTTTTACCTATGCATATTTTTATATTTTTTTATTGTCAATTAACGACAATCTTGTGACCATGTAGAGAAACAGAATTTATGTTTCTTTAGGCGAAAGCTGTGCTTCGGACTAAAAAAAATAGTTAATCAAATTTGCTTGGAAATGAATGGGGATTCCAAAAAAGATTTCTATATGAACAGAAAACAGTGGCGTACCATCAATGTCTGTCTGCTAAAATATGCAGGTAAAATTCTGCACAATCGTGCACCATCGTCACTAGTATAAATAAAATGAAACGTGGCACGTGAAAAAAATCTCCTTGATGCGTAATACCCTCGGTAATACCTGTATACAAAATTTCATTAAAATATCCAGAGCGGTATTACAGATATCACGAAAAAATGATTTATTTTTAATAAAACTTTACCACCCTGTATGTCAAAAGTTAAGACTTTTAGGACATACGTTCTTATGAAGTTTTCTTCTTAAAATAAACCCAAAAATCACCTCCTTAAATATTGACATTCAATTACATAGCACCCTGTATGTGGGTTCCTAGACATTCGAGAACATTTAATTTAAAATAATGATCACATCAGTGATGAAGTAATTTAATTTTATTGTTTGCTGTTAAAGTGTGATTGTTTTCTACTAAGTGTTTTGCAAAATTTTATGTTTCTGGATGTTTGAGTCTGTAAGAGTTTAGGTGTTCGTTGTAGCTAATTTTTTGGTTAATTTCTGCAAGTCTGTCCTTGTATAAACTGAATTACAATAATGAGAACAGTTTAATCGATAACTATTAAGTTTTTGTAATTGAGATGTTTTCTTTTGCATCCAGCAATATAGACCCATTGCTCATAAAATATTTAAATGAAATATTAAATGTAATGAAATATCGTGTGATCTACAAAATTTTTCATCAACTATAGTGCCTTGGAAGAGAGAGATGGCTATTGCAGTCATGTCTGAGCTCTTTTTACTAAAATAATTCTGTAATAACTTTTGTAGTTCAAATTCTGATGTGTCATATTTAATTTCAATTCCTGTCAGTTTCATTAAAATATTAAAGATATAATAGTGAAAAACAATAATTTATTACTATAATTTAAGAACGTGATGAAATTACTGTTATATGTTACTAAACACCTACCTTAATTGTCACTTTTTTATGATTCATGACATTTTTGACCACCATTCTTCACAAATTTTGTCAACTTGAGAAAGAAACGTCAAATTGAAATATTGTTTTATCCTTATTCAGAAAGACAGAATTCTGAGTTTCTGAGATAACAATTTAGGGTTCTTGTATTACCGACACTAAGGCAAGTAAGGGTCAGTCCGGTCAGTGTCGGTAATACAGATACCCTACAACGGCTCGAGTTGTTCATCCTCCTTGAAATACAACCAATGCCAAACTGCAATTATTAGTAAGAAACTCAGCACCATACGTACTCAGCAGATATCGTTACTGTTCCAGGTTAGTTTCTTTTAGTGGTGTGCCAGATGGTTATTTTTACATACTAGTTCCAACTGTTCCGGTTCCGAGATAGAAATAGGTTCCAAGCCACTGTTCCGAAATAACAGCGTTACGTTAGAAACACCGTACCTACATAGCAAATAGGAACGAGAACTGCGGAGTGCGGAACAGCGTGGCAGACTCTCGGAGCCGGAGCACTAGGGAGGGACGCAGAAACCGGAACAGTGTTCCGGGAACACGCAGTAGAAACTAGAAACTGGATGGTTGGGTCCTTACCTAAAGTTGTAAATTATTATAATAGTGTCAGTGTTTCTTTATCTACTCGTGATAAAAATATACATCTTATTGGATGTTTCGTGAACTTCAAACACTAATAATAATAATTATACATGATTCCTTTTGTAGGTGATTTTAATTTTTTAATCAATTTACTTTTTTTAATTAATTTCATCATTATAATTCATACCTATTTCTAGGGAGGCTACACCTATATTTTATTGGTAGGTATTATTTGCTTTTAAACACAAGATACATTTTTTGAAGACAAATAGGTATCACATTTAGCAATTTAATTTTTAATGTCTAATATTGGGAAATAAGACCATAAGGGGCTTGACGTCGGTCTAGTAATATCACTATTGTCACTCATATTTACAAAAGTAAATTGTAATAATTATTTGTTAGTACCTAATTAATTATAATTACCTAAATTGTTTCACTCTTTTGTTCACGCTCTTTGTTTCTCTTTTAGAAATATTGAATTGGAATGATTCTGTCATACTCTATATACATATTCTATAAGCTGCATTGTTCCTGGAGAATTAACTGCTGGTCGTATTTTATGACTAATATCTGTCAGCTCTGGGGATGCACCAGCAATTTATAATTCTTTATTGCTTTTCTAATGACATACACTTGTATATTATTATCCTATTCCTTTAGAATTCATTGCCGGTTATTTTTTGAACCGAAAATACTCGCAGGTCGCACGCTTATCTACTTAAACGAAAACCGGAATTTCATGGAACCGTCAGTGGAACCGGAACAGTTAAAATCCAGCCGGAACACTCGGAATAGCCTGTTCCACAAGCGGAACAGTTCCAATATAACAATTACGTTATTTTTGTCACATCACTAGTTTCTTTACTCTAACGAAGTTCATTATGCAAGTAGTCATGTTTTTATTTATTGTTCTATGATTTGTAGATCATTGATTGGATTAGTCAATTACACATCAAAATACAATTGTTTGTATTTTTCTGGCAGACATGCTTCATTTTATTCAAGGCAATAATAATAGTTGATAAAAAATTTTGTGGATCACCCGATATACATATTACTGCACAAGCAATAATAAGCATAAATTTGCATTGTTTATTGTTTCTTTTGTTTACATTATTTACGTTCTTTATTTAACTCTTTACATTCTTTACCTTAAAAGAGTCCATGTAAAGAATGATTTCTTTACCCGTAAAGAATCGCGTAAAGAATAGAGGTAAAGAATACTGCATATCACAAGCCACAAGCCAGTTATAATATTTTATTTATCTAATTGAACCCTATGCTGCAACAACGTTGTAAGTGATAAAAGTAAATTTTGCGGGAAATCTAAATAAACATTTTTTGTGAACCAATATAATACAGGATGTCCCAGCTTATTCGAAGCGGTCTCTGTAGGCCAAACAATGGACTTTAAAAAAAAAAAATTTGAAAATTCAAGTACAGAATCACAATCGCCATAATTTAAAATTATTTTGGAGTATACAGAGTGTCCCATATGAGAGTGGCATATCAAAGTTATGTTTTTTTAAATGGAATGCTCCTATGTTATTGCATTTTTGGATTGTCTGAGAAGAGAAAATAAGATTGGCTTTTATAGTTGGTGCTTAAATTCAAGGGAAGCTGGGACATCCTGTATTATATTGGTTCACAAAAAATGTTTATTTAGATTTCCCGCAAAATTTACTTTTATCACTTACAACGTTGTTGCAGCATAGGGTTCAATTAGATAAATAAAATATTATAACTGGCTTGTGGCTTGTGATATGCAGTATTCTTTACCTCTATTGTTTACGCGATTCTTTACGGGTAAAGAAATCATTCTTTACATAGACTCTTTTAAGGTAAAGAATGTAAAGAGTTAAATAAAGAACGTAAAGAACGTAAATAATGTAAACAAAAGAAACAATAAACAATGCAAATTTACGCTTATTATTGCTTGTGCAGAAATATGTATATCGGGTGATCCACAAAATTTTTTATCAACTATTATTATTGCCTTGAATAAAATGAAGCATGTCTGCCAGAAAAATACAAACAATTGTATTTTGATGTGTAATTGACTACTCCAATCAATGATCTACAATTCATAGAACAATAAATAAAAACATGACTACTTATGCATAATGAACTTTGTTAGAGTACAGAAACTAACCTGGAACAGTAACGATATCTGCTGAGTACGTATATGGTGCTGAGTTTCTTACTAATTATTGCAGTTTGGCATTGGTTGTATTTTAAACTCGAGCCGTTGTAGGGTATCTGTATTACCGACACTGACCCTTACTTGCCTTAGTGTCGGTAATACAAGAACCCTAAATCGTTATCTCAGAAACTCAGAATTCTGTCTTTCTGAATGAGGATAAAACAATATTTCAATTTGACGTTTCTTTCTCAATTTGACAAAATTTGTGAAGAATGGTGGTCAAAAATGTCATGAATCATAAAAAAGTGACAATTAAGGTAGGTGTTTAGTAACATATAACAGTAATTTCATCACGTTCTTAAATTATAGTAATAAATTATTGTTTTTCACTATTATATCTTTAATATTTTAATGAAACTGACAGGAATTGAAATTAAATATGACACATGAGAATTTGAACTACAAAAGTTATTACAGAATTATTTTAGTAAAATGAGCTCAGACATGACTGCAATAGCCATCTCTCTCTTCCAAGGCACTAGTTGATGAAAAATTTTGTAGATCACACGATATTTCATTACATTTAATATTTCATTTAAATATTTTATGAGCAATGGGTCTATATTGCTGGATGCAAAAGAAAACATCTCAATTACAAAAACTTAATAGTTATCGATTAAACTGCTCTCATTGTAATTCAGTTTATACAAGGACAGACTTGCAGAAATTAACCAAGAAATTAGCTAGTGTAGGCAATTTTTTTTTGTTACCCGCTCAACCCCCAATAATTCCGAAACGCCACTGGTCTCGATCGATAGGGAATCCTTTGAAATATTTTTCCCTGCCATAGCTTCGCTAACACAATGTTGTGCGGGGAAGCTGTAAATTTTCCAAGTGTGGGCAATTTTTTTTTGTTACCCGCTCAACCCCCAATAATTTCGGAACGCCACTGGTCTCGATGGATAGGGCCTTTGAAATATTTCTGTCCGCCATAGTCTTCCTGACCTGATAAAATGGTAAGTTTTCTTACTTGATTTTCATGATTGGCAAGAATACCTAATAATAACGTATTACAGATCATGAGATATACCTACCTATTTACTTTTTATAAATAATATCTTCAAATAGCGAATATTTAGGGTTGGTAATAATTGGTAGAACATTCAAAATAGATAATATAGGGAATTCCGTATCATATGAGTAGGGTAAATGATTAAAAAATCAAAAATACCGACTACTTATAACTAATTTTAACTTTACCGAGCACTATTTGTCTGGTCCGCTGTTAAAACATGATTCTCGGAAATTAATCTGTTGCTAAAATCAGCCAAGTCCCTACTGTACCTATATAATATCCAGAGATGTTTATATATTCCACACTAGTAATGTAATATACTATTTTCGATCGTTCCGCATGCTTTTTCCGCAATGTGTTAGAACAATAATAATTGTGAAGAGAAGACATAGGTAGGTAGGTACTCTCTTTTCTTTTTCTTTTTTTAAAGTATGTAGGTATGTAATAATATGTAATTATTATTATTATATTATACCGCAGTGATCTGCATTATTATAGGTAGGTACTATACAGTAACCTAATTCTAATTCGATGTACCTCCTATTTTACTATTTAATAAGGAACGGGCATCGGATACCGACTGGACGACTGGCCTAATTCTAATAATTATTCCGTGGGCCACGGGGAGAGAAGCGAACTCGAACAGAGAGAAGAGAAGCGAATTCAGGAGAGGGTAACGCCAAACCAAGACGTCGACGAGGCCGCTGCGCTGCAACGGCAACGAGTTACGTACGGCAACGCTGTGAGCGACGCGAGTGGAAAAAGTGGAATGGGCACGTGAGGGGTGTTTTGGAAGACCAAACCACAGGATTACCAAAAACTACCCTGACCAAAGACCTGATTTAATGCAGCAACACTGTGACAATGGACAAACCGAGGAAAAACAATGGGATAAAAAAATCGCTTTTGAGGGAAAGGGGGGGGGGGGGGGGGGGTACAACTTCACAGGCCTCTTGAAATCCTCTTCCAGGGGACTGTGCATATAATGTAAAAATGCAGCTACTAAATCAACAGGTAGGTGTAGGTAGCCATACACCACATCATACAGGTCAACTAGAACATGACTATCACCAATATCTAACCTTGTATCTAACACTAACATTTTTGATGGTAGACTGTCGACCAATAATTAGATGAGCGGCCAGTTGCACTTCGTTACAATTTTTACTAGTAGTATCACTTTATTGAGGTCGGTCCTATACTTACTGGACCATTCGAGAACGGCAAGGAAAAATTTCCAAACACCGTCAAATAAGGCCATCTCAATGGTAACTTACAGTTATAGCAAAGCGAATATCTCCCTTGTTACCAATTTGCACAGACTTTCTGTAGTACCATGATACTCCTAGAAACCCATACTATCTGGCAGTTCATGTGGTATGCCTGAGTGCGACTGGTCACTCATCTACATAATGATCATTATTATTATTACTTATTCGTTTTGCTCACGGCACAATTACACCGCTATGCCCTTGTGCATGTTAAGCTGCGTACACATTTGAAGCTCCGAATGAGTGCTCCGAACATGCTGAGCCGCTCATTCAAGGTGCTCATGATTTTAAGCGAGCTGCAAATGAGCATTCAGCTTGGAACTGATCCAGTTGTTCCGACTAAACAGCGCGATGGGAGATTTACTTAAAAAATAACTCCTGGGGAAACTTCACTTCTGTTCTTTAGATTACGGTTATCCTGTTGTTTAGTCTTCCAAAACACCCCTCACATGCCCATTCCACTTTTTCAACTCGCGTCGCTCGCGGCATTAAATCAGGTCTTTGGTCAGGGTAGGTTTTTTTTTAATTTTAGGGACATTTAAAGGAAAAAAAAACCTACCCTGACCAAAGACCTGATTTAATGCAGCAACCCTGTGAGCGACGCGAGTGGAAAAAGTGGAATGGGCATGTGAGGGGTGTTTTGGGAGACTAAACAACAGGATAACGTAGATTACTTTTGGTTTATGTTGTAATCTGCAGCTATTTCACTTTTGCGTCTTCTTAATGTTGTTGTAAATAGTTAGGTTGGCGTGGATTCCACAAGATAGCATGGCGAGGATTCCACAAAATCTCATTACCTTTATATTTTTCTATTATTTGTAAGCACTTTTCTTGGGTCCACTCAATTTTATTTGTAAAAAACATTAAAAAACAAGAACAAACAATAACTCAACTTATATTTATGTAGTTACGTTCAGCGTCTCGTGGACAACTCAGTACACTTGCGATCGGGCCGCTCACTAGAACTTGTACTGTACTTCGTTGGCAGGCTTGCAGTAACGTGTTAATTATGTCAATAAGTTTTAAGTAATGACCCGCTACGACACTTTTGCCCGGTTGTTCAAACGTTAGTTAAAAATTTTCAGATAATTACTGATTTTAAAATGCCCTGTATTATCAAACTATTGGTCTGATTTTGCTGAAAATAAATTCTGCTCCCTTTAAGAAGAGTTAATTAATGATTAAAAATGAAAGATCATCACAATCACTCGTAGCTAAGAATAAACTTTTATGTATATAAAGGTTTGGGAATATGAGTTCTTAAATAAAAAGTTTGTACATTTTTAATTTTATTAAGAAAATACAAAATTTATAAGCAACAAAAACTATTCATAGCTAGGGGATGGATGGAATTAATGTATTTTACTAAATATAAAAAACGTAATTTTAGTTCCTAAAACTGATATAGGTTTATAAATGAATGAATGGTAATATCAGATGGTATGAGATAAATGAAACTTACTTTTTACGTTCCAAAGAAACAATTTTATTATTATGGAAAATGTAAAGAACAAAAACTGATCAATTCTCAACTAATAAGTACCTACTCAAAATAATAATTATTGTACCTACATTTATGTGGATGATTATTGCACAGAAACAAGATTTTTTCTCGACTAACGCCTCACAACTTGGCGTTAAATTCGTTAAAAAAAAAATAAATTTCTTGAGTTTCTTAAAGGGAAGTTCTTTGATCAGGGAAGCATATTGTGGTATCACAATTCGAGTTATTAGCTAATGTTTATGTTTAAATAATCGAAAAGACTAAAGTCTTTTCATGAATGAATATGATCCAATAGTGTCGTAACTCATGGGAAGGGCTTCGAGAGTTACTATTGGGACTTTTCTTGGACAAATTTAGTATAGGTAGCTCGTACATGAGACAACAATCGAACTTATGTCATGATCATGAACAAATAGAACACCACCAACAATGATCCCCAGGTAACTTTAAAACACATGAACATAATAACATGAATGTTTTTGATCAGGTTACATAGTTTTATATATTATTACAAACATCATAGTTAAACTACTCTGCAGTAAATTTTTTAAAATCACATTCTACCGTGTGTCCCCGGGTAGGTGAAACGACTCTTATAAAAGACAACAATTTTTTTATTTTAATTTGAATTTTTTGGGGTTCAGCCCTGCTTGGCTAAAGAATAATTTCTAACAAAATTTTAGTTTTGAAAAATCAAGCATGCCTTGGAAATTTCCAAGAAACCGGTTTTTCTGTTGAGTAAAGTGCCTTTTATGTGGCAAATACGAAAAAATGTTATTTGAAAAAGTTGTTCAGAATCAACATTTAGGTCCCTATACCAAATTTCAAAACCATAGGTCAACTTTTATTTTTTTCATTTATTTTTATGTTAATTTCACAAATCAAATAATTTCATAATTTGTAACAATGACTGCCATGGAAAAACCAAATTGTATCCATAACAATAGCAATCTGTCAATATCAGTCTTTGTTACAAATGAAATTCATTGATTTATTGTGAAATAAAACATAAAAGTAAATGTAAAAGATCAAAGTTGGCCTATGATTTTGAAATTTGGTATACGGACCTAAATGTTGATTCTGAACAACTTTTTCAAATAACATTTTTTCGTATTTGCCACATAAAAGGCACTTTACTCAACAGAAAAACCGGTTTCTTGGAAATTTCCAAGGCATGCTTGATTTTTCAAAACTAAAATTTTGTTAGAAATTATTCTTTAGCCAAGCAGGGCTGAACCCCAAAAAATTGAAATTAAAATAAAAAAATTGTTGTCTTTTATAAGAGTCGTTTCACCTATCCGGGGACACACGGTATATGTTTTCATGTAGTTTTTTGTTCTAATATTATACATTGAAAGGGTTTCATTGGTCATTACGATAATAGGGTGATTAAAGGGACGATCCTTGCTTATGGGATGTATCAAGTTGACAGTATTTTCAAACGAATTAGCGAAAGTACTTTTTTTGAATGAAATATAATTTTAAGAAGGGAATGATTTTCCTCATTGACACAACACTGTAAAGGACTTTAACTGTCTCTGATAAAGTCAATACTTAAAATTATTTAACTGTAACTTTTTAACTACAAAAAATATAACTATTATATTATATTAACATTAACACAACAATATTAAGTTACTAACCAATACTAAAGCACTTTAAATATTTAAGTACAAAACTAGCCTTTTAATCACAGTTGCGTTACATGACAATTCACTAGGACAACAAGAGTACGAAAATGTGACTTTCTTTACAAAAATATTAACGATTATCACTTTGTCTAACAGTGACACTTAAAACCAGCCTTTTAATCACAGTTGAGTTACATGATGAGGCTAGGACAACAAGAAAATATGATTTTCTATACAAAAATAAATATATACTGATTCTTTATGACTTTCTCTGACAGCGCTTAAAAGCAGCTTTTTAATCACAGTTGCGTTACATGAAAAGTTACCAAAGCTAGGTAAACAAATGTAAGAAAATACGAAGGCGGGTTAATACGTCCGTAACTTTTTGAATTTCCCGCCTCTTGTCTGAAACACTGCTTCTGTCAACAGGCAACTATTAGTTGACTCCTGTCGAAATTTCAATAAGCTGCGTCTTGTAGTTTGTGTTTTACAGCCATCGATAGCAGACTACCTCGTGATTCGAGAAGAAAATGTAAAAAAAAATTAACTAAAAGTGAATTTCGTGTGCTCATTAGGCATTATTTTTTATGGCTCGGTGGTTATGGCCACCGAGCCATAACCAATATGGCTTGGACAAATTGTCATAAAATAATTTTTTATCTGAAAACCTGTGTTTCATTCAAAAAGTCACGAACTTATCGACCCGCCCTCGTGTATATAATTTTCTTCACAAAAATAAATACTGATTATGACTGCCTAACAGTGTTTAAAACCAGTCTTTTAATCACAGTTGCCTTTACATAACAAATTACTAGGGACATGAGTTGAGAAATTTCCCATTGGAAACTTTACAACATTCAAATTTACTGCCATATTCGTAATAATACTCATAGATTTAATAATAGTAGGTAGTTCTATTAGTTATTAATAGATATAATAGACTAATATTATTAATATAATATTACAATATTAGTTATTTTATTTTGCAATAAATTCGTAGTATTGTGGAAATAGTGCTTAAAGTTTGAGTGAATCGTATTAACTTCAAAATACCAAAAAGGAAATCTGATTCATGGCATCAGAAGAGGAAACTGACACTAACAATAATATTCCTAAGAATTTGAATTTTGTCAGTGTATTTGGTATCATTTTTGGAAAATTTCCTAGTTTTATTGTTCTGGGAATTTCACATCACTATACAAATTACCAAGAGTAGCTAAACAAGTGTTAGGAAGTACGATTTTCTTTACAAAAATAACATACCTACTCATTATCACTCTGCCTAACAGTGTTGCTTAAAACCAGTCTTTTTATCACAGTAGTGTTACATAACAAATTACCACGACTAGGTAAAAAAGTGTAAGAAAATATAATTTTCTTTACAAAAATAAATAGGCTTTACCTAACAGTGACAGAAATGAAAGTAAATAATTTGTTAATTCAGTCACGATGAGTCACATCATCATAATCACCACGAGTGAAATCATACTCATCGACAAAATATCTATGATATTCAAAGAAATCAAATATTTTTAAATACTTCAGAGTCCAACGAATGAGCTTTTCAGGAATGAATACAGTGGTAAGCAAATATGCTATACCATAAAGTAATAGAATTACAATAATGAACACTCCCATGATGACTACATTAGAAATGCTTGTATAGATTTCTAACCATGACCCGACATTCTTAACCGAGAACAGAAATTGCAGGAAGCAGCAATCCGCTATGAAAATAATGTAAGAGAAGATTGCTGAAGAGTTAAGTCTTGTCGTAATAATGATTCCTCTGAAAAAACAAGTCACCAGGATGAATGGTATTATGAACTTCATAATTATCAGTGCAGTCATTGTGAACGGACTGAAGACCGTTACAAAACATCTTGTCCACATTGGATCAAAGAAGTTCAAGTTCGTTGCATTTCCGGTGCAAAAATATCCAATCATTAAAAAACATATCTAATAATCATTAAGGATTAAACACAATCACAAATAATAAATTTGATATAAAAGTTGTGTAAAATTTATCTCAAACACCTCCCGAATTTCCAACCCTCATCACCTTTTCAAATAATTACACTTTGAATTGTTAGCTTATCATACACACATTCCAAGGATGGGGTTACTCCCATCCTCTTCAAGGGACCCTTCAGATGTCTGAAGCGGCCAACTAGTGGAGCCCATAGTCGTTAAAATATAAAATGTTTTTTAGTCTCAAGTATCTAATCGTAGGTTATATAAGCCCTGAACGTTTGCATCAGGGCACTTATCTGTTAGCGGTGCCCTGAACGAGATCGTTCCCTATAACTTGAGATATTGTATTTGTGTAATAATAAAACTTTAAATCTTCATCCCATTCTTGTTATTAAATATTAATTTCCGTCTCTAATAGAATATTATAGGTATGCCCTATTCTATAAGATTGCTACATCATCACAAAAAATATTATATTCAAGTGAACGGTACAGGGGGAGTGTGTCGGGCATTCCTAGTGACCTTGCCTTTCAAAATATAAAAAAAAAATGTGAAAGAAAAGTTGCATGGAAGCTATCTGTAACCTAAAATTATTTTCAGCTATACAGGGTGGCTCAATTACGCTGTATGTCATACAACTTTATTATTTTAAATAGACACCCTGTATATATTATTATTACATTTTACAGATGATCTGAGAAAATTCAGTAAGAATGTTCTTAAAGTTGAAGTTTGTAACGAGTGATTTATGAGTACACATGAAAATCGCAGGTTTCCATTTTCAAAGCAGTTTACCTTTGGGAACGACTCAAGATATCAGAAGACGGCTTACATGTCCCTTAATTTTTCACACGGTATCCTATTGTGTGGATGAAATTGTTATACAGGTGATGAGTCTTTATTAATTATTTATAATTAATGTTATTATACACCGTGATGCATAGAAAAGGTAACATAGCGGGGATATGTGTACAGAATATTTCAACAATACTTTGAAAATAAATGACATCCTTCAAAAAATACAGTTTCCTAGGAAACTATCATCTTTTAAACCAGAGTGGCTTGGATCCTTAATAATATTCACTGTAGTGTTTTCCCGTCTCCTTTCCTATGTAACACAGTGTATAATTAATGAATTATAATTATTCTGTATTATCATTATAATATTATTATTATTATACAGGGTAAATCATTAATGGCGCATTTCCTCTTGAGACATTTTAGAGGGCAGTTCGTGCAGCACAGGAAAAATAGCAAAAAAAAAAATTTCTTGTTAATCTACCGAGATATGAAGAGGTAAAGTTGAGAGTTCAACTTCTTTATTATTGACAGTTTTAAAGACTGTTTGCTTAAAATAGATACTATGGCCTCCTTTTTCAAATATCATCAAATAAATTTATCCAAAAGCACGGCTTGAAGTTATATTAATCAACTTCAGTTTTCTGGTATTCCACCAAATCAAGAGTCCCTGTTTTAAGCAAACAGTTTCTTTAAAACTGTCAATAATAAAGAAGTTGAACTCTCAACTTTACCTCTTCGTATCGCGGTCGATTTACAAGAAATATTTTGTTTACTATTTTTCCTGTGCTGCACGAATTACCCTCTAAAATGTCTCAAGAGGAAATGCGCCATTAATGACTCGCCCTGTATATATTATGATAATATAATATATATCTACCATAATAGTACATGAAAAGTTAAAATATCGACATGCAAACAGTACTACTTTCCGATACCCAGGCAGAGCCATTTTCGATGTACCTACGTTGCTTTGAAAAACGAAAATCGCGGTTTTCATTTGTTTATAACTCAAATGTAACTATTCCCGT
Organism: Malachius bipustulatus; assembly: GCA_910589415.1. Taxonomy (NCBI): domain Eukaryota; kingdom Metazoa; phylum Arthropoda; class Insecta; order Coleoptera; family Melyridae; genus Malachius; species Malachius bipustulatus. The sequence goes on from OU342639.1 coordinate 6,264,365, forward strand.
AATTATTTTTTTATCATGGACCTACACTACTGAAAACTTTTTTTTGTGAAAATCTTTTTTGTAGTTTAAAAATTAATTTCAACAACGTGTCCCACAGATTCCTGGCTTATGAATATGTCGATTTAACCGCTATTATTTATGTCTTAAACGGCCCCCTTTTCAAGTTACAGCCCTGTGAAGGGGGTCGACTGAATACACATTTTCCATTATGAATTAAACATGAATTAAATGAAAAGAAGACAAAAAGTTTAGTAGGTAATACTTAAGGCTTTGGATAAAAAATATAGAATCTAATAGAATAGAATAAAATAACTCTAATAACTCTGTGGTCATTCATTGTGAGTTGCCTGAAAGTTTGAATTTATAAAATTTAGGTTTTACCACGTAAGTAGAATATTCACAAATAAATTTTCTGTGACAAATGTGGAAGCACCCTCCAGTATAAAACTTGCATGCCACAGCAATATCCCACCGCTATAAACTACAATAATCAAAGGATACATATTGCGAAGCAATTCTCATGTTATCAGTAGAAATTGATGCATCATCCCCCAACACAGAAAAACTCCTGAAGTGGGCACTTTCAACAACCTGATGTTTAAATACATTTGGGTTGCTCCTGGATTCAACTCTTAACCACATAAATAAAATGATTATGTACGTTGCCATGAACATTACTTCCGATCCACTGGACATCAACGTGTAATAAGAGGCAAAGCCAAAAGTTATCGCTGTTAAACGCATTAACTGGAAACAGGGAACAAATGGGATGATTACCACTGGTACACCTAAAATAAAAATGATTAATTGCAATGAGGAAACAGTCAAATACTAATTAAGTTTTGCTTTATAATGAACAAAGTATTACCGTAAACCGTAATCAATGGAGATGAAATTGAAAAATAAATTACGCCTGGTCTTAAAAAGCAAGATTAACATGGTGTTAGAGATAACACTCCGATAGTACCACAGCAGGCTGTAGACTTTGGCTTTATAAAACGGGGCTCTACAGTTACTATACTTACCACTCAGTATCCAAGACAACACTTTCCAAAAAGAAGTTGAACTAATAAATCCGTTATCAACAAGCTGAATAAATATAAACGACAGCGTAAAGAAATACAGTTGCACTTTATAAGAAAATGAAACGAATTTTGTCAAATGGAAGTTACTGTGAATTTTCTCCGACCGATTAAAATTCACAATGGTCCAAACAAAAAAGCCACCGACACTGCAAAATATCAATTATTAAAAATGATACAGTAAAATATCAACTATCCATACTTACAACCAATATTGGTGTGAAGTTACCCACAATGGTAATGCAGGAAACGCTGCTAATAAGATGTTCATCGAAATCCAGCAGAATTTTTCAAACAAAAATGCATAATCTGCATCAGTTCCTGTATAAACTGAAAACTTTGGTGACATTTGCAGCCAATACAGTTGCAAGAATAGCAAAATGCTAAACCAAGATGGTTGTTGTTTAAAGCCCAAAATCTAAAAAAATAAAAATTTATTGATCATAAATAATAGTTATTTGTATAATTTCATTCTTCAACATACAAAGAGGAAGATTGCCGCCGAGGCAAGGTAACCTCGAGGACGGTAAAGAATGACGCGGCCACGGTGCACACAAAATTTTTTGTGCAATAATTATTATTGTATCCTTAATAATCTTTCTAATTTTTTCGTCGTAAATAATAAAGACCACTTTCATGTTACCATGGAAATGAAATAAATAATAAATAATTTTGTATCTTATCCACTTTTGTTGTGTGTCGTTTTTCTTCGATTTTATAGTGTTAAAACAAAATCATCGTGATAATAATTGCGACCATAAAAAAATTCACGCACAGAAAACGTGAGCATTACTCAGAAAAACGAGCATTACTCATAAAAACTTCTACGTTTTATTCCTTTGCAAAGTTAGTTGAAAATGTTTTTTTGAAATTTTGAAAATTTTGAAAGTTCTCGTCCTACAGATAATATAAACAAAATAATATATGAAATGGGTTTCATATTCAATTACATATATTTACAGTATCTAAGCATATTAAGCATACGACGATGACATGTTATAGTTTTATTAAAGAAAAAAATAAGACAATTTATGAAACACGAATTTTTCACTACTTATCGTTTTCCTACTCTGAAAATACTGAACTAAATTTCGGTCTCCTAGGTAGCGGTTTGTTTTCCTAGGTAAAAGTTCAGGAACCGATTTTTCAGAGCAGGAAAACGATTGTATTCTACTAACAAATAAGTAATGTAATTGAAACCCAATTCATATGTATTATTGTTCATATTATTAATTAATTATTAATAATTAAAAAAAGATTAGTAAGATTTCTGGAAGACACTAAATCATTGTCGGGTCTACAATTTGGATTTAGTGAGGGAAAAAGTACCAATGATGCTATAGCTCTACTAGTGGGTAAAATATATAAATGCTTAGATAAAGGAAGACCATGCGGTGGTATTTTTATAGACTTAGCTAAGGCATTTGACGCTGTGTCGCATGACATTTTACTAGAAAAATTCAAAATTAGAAAATATTGGTGTCAGAGGCCTGTGCTGAGGGATGTTTAAAGACTACTTGCATCAGAGAACACAACTAGTAAAAATAAAAGAAACACATAGCGTCGAGAGAGACGTCACCATTGGTATACCCCAGGGGACGGTGCTCGGTCCTATTCTTTTTATAATATAATATAGATGGCCTTCTAAAGATTAGGAATAATGGCACTCTGATATCATATGCTGATGACACAGTGCTACTCGTAGAAGCTGGAACTATGAATGAATTAGAGGTAAACATGACAGCTGATATGCGGAGAGTTATGGAGTGGTTTGACAAAAACCTATTATCTGTGAATCTTAAAAAAACAAAATATCTCCTATTTGCAAATATCTTGGGAATGCCCAAAAATCGAAATATAAAAATTAATCTACCTCATAGACAGATACAATGGACCATAGATAGGGCTAATGCTAATAATACAAAATATTTGGGAGTCATATTTTTGACAGATACCTAAAATGGGATCTACATATAAAGGAGTTAGTAAGAAAAATCAGGTCGCTGTCATATCTTTTTCGACAGACAAAAAATATTCTTAGTTTAGATGAAAACTTGGTCCTTTATTATTCCTTGGTGCAGTCATTGTTGTTGTATGGGATAGTAGCATGGGGAGGTGCATATGCCATCACGATGAGGCCGCTGGAAGTAGTACAGAAGAGAATACTAAAAATTATTTATGGGTTAAGTACACTGTGTCCAACGGATGAGCTGTTTCAGAGGTGCAGAGTTTTAACCGTATGAGAAATTTTTTATAAAGTTTCAGTCATTTACCTTGCCAGAAATGATTTGCTTCAGGCTGCAACACAACATAAATATGGAACTAGAGAGAACAGTGGGGATAATATAGGGCAGCCCACTGTTAGAAAGACTATAGGACAGAAATCACACTACTTCATAGGAAATAAAACTTATAACACTTTGTCAGTTACACTGAAAAACAGCTTAAAGCATAAAAATGCAGCTAAGAAAATCACTATGTGGATGATAAAAAATAGACCCAAGTTAATAAGATAGAATTTTTTTTTTGATTCTATTCATGTCTTTGAATTTCGTGTATTGTTTTTTGTTGTTTTTCTTTCCTTTGTTTTCCAATACATGAAATATATACCTGTTAATCTGTTGATCAGGAGTGGTAAAATATTATAATAGATATGTAACATATAACTGCACGGAAACTTCAGACAAGTTTTTATACTTATGCAGTTTCCGAAGCAGAAGTTTTTCACATTTGGTATATTTGAATGGTTAAATAAACTTTATTATTATTATTATTATTATATTACCATAGGACGATAACTTTCAAAATTAAACATTCTTCTAACTTTGCAAAATTTAAATTTTGAGTGGGCATAATCTAATAAACGTAACATTAGGCAGTAAGGGCATAAAACGTAGAAGTTTTTCCGAGTAATGTTCATATTTTCTGTGCGTCATTTTTTTTATGGTCACTCAATTATTGTCACAATGTTTTTTTTAACACTAAAAGAAGAAAAAAAATGGCCTCTAACTTTTATAATATGAAAAGACCAATTCCATACTAACAACTGTAAGAATAAGACATTATTCTCAAACATTTATAGCGCTAAGAAGTTTATTTACAAAAAAGAAGCAAAATTTTTTATTAATTTTTTTCTTATCAAAATGTAACAATTTTGTATGTAATTTATCTATTTTTTTTAAACCATAAAATGACAAATAACTCGAAAACCGTAAACATCCGGACCACTGCTTATGGGATTTTTTTTCAGATGCCCCCCAATGGACTTTGTATGATCCATGCTTCTGGTATACCCTGTGCCTGTATAGGGTTTTTCAGTGTATATTCATAAGTCCGGCAAACGACAGAACACGTAAATATAATTGCATTTTTATCTATAAAACTTTGCTCTAAAACGTTTTATTTTCGAGATACAGGGTGTTAAAATTGAAATAAAAAATCAATTTTATTGAATATTTTCTAAACAATTGAAGATATTTTTCTCAATTTTGGTATAAGTTAATATAAATAGAGGGGTAAAATTTTGAAGTAAAATAAAACTTCTCAAATGAAACCAGTGGCATAGCTATGGGGGTTCTTTTTTTATTTTAATCTCCCAAACTTCTAAGTCATGAGAGAAAATCATTTTTTTTAAACTTATTTTGAAATTTTATATTATTGTAATATGAAAAAAGATACTCTCAATAAAGGTCTTTAGGAGGCTTAGTTTATGAGATATTTTGAATTATTTTATGAAAACTGATAATAAATATTCGCAATAAATGCTAAAAAAATATAAATTTTTTTTTAATACACCCTTTTATTAAAAAAATTAATAAATAAAAAATTTCAAAATGTATTTACAGTGATTTGTATACCTTAATACTGTCTCATATCAACTGTCGACATTAACAGACACAAAATAGTGATATATTTAAGTTTAAGAGCACTTTGAAGCTTACAGTTTTAATTAAGTAATCTCGATTATAATAATCAAAATATCTCAAAAACTAAGCCTCCTAGACACCTTTATTAAGAGTTTTTTTTTTAAATAAAAATAACATAAAATTGCAAAATAAGTTTTAAAATATTGATTTTCTCCAATGGCATAGAAGTTCGGGTAAAATAAAAAAGAACTCCCATAGCCCCATGCCACTGGTTTTGTCTGAAAAGTTCACAAAACTTTTACCCCTCTATTTATATTAACTTATACCAAAATTGAGAAAAATATCTTAAACTGTTTAGAAAATAAATATTTAATGAAATTGATTTTTCTCTTTCATGTTTAACACCCTTATTCAGCATCTCGAAAATAAAACTTTCAAACAACTTTATGTAAAAAACCCAATTATTTTTAGAAGATCTACCGTTTGCCAAAGTTATGAAGATATAAACTGAACACTCTGCATAAGTGACATTTAGGTTAATGGCCGTTGCTATGACAACGGCCGATTAAGTTTTGCGGCCTGCATGTTGTATTTTTAATGGTCAAGTTTTTTTAATGTTCAAGGTCAGACAATTTCCCAGTAAAGTAGTATCAATAAACCTAATTCAGTATTTAAAAAAATATTTTCATAAATTTAACAGAATAACACTGCATATTTTTTGTTTTGTTGCTGTCGATATATTGATATATACCACGAGATTCAGAACAATTAAATTTAAAAGTGTCATATTTAGAGATATATGCAAGAAAATTACCATTAAATAAACGCTAATTACGCACACAACACATGTTTTTATACAATGCACAATTCTTCTCTTAAAATAGAATATGAAAATTGTTATAAGTGTTACAAGTCTTCTTGATTCCCCTATAAGGGTTGCACACATTATAGCCGGAAATAACATGTATATGATGTAATAATGTGGATATCCAGCAACTGCAAAACAAAATATTTTTAATCAGAAACTATTCAAAACTTTCAGATTCACTTTACGTATCAGTGAACTCACTGAATCATAAATTATAGATTCCTTAGAAAACATTATTAAAAATGTTCAATCTGACAACGCTGCTGTCTCAAAAGGTGCTACAGTGTAATCTACTTATCTCCTACACTGCTCAGTGTTGAAAAGTCCCGGTATACCTCTAATAAATCCTTAAATTATGAGTTTAAAATAAAAAAAAAATAATACAGGTCAATTTTATTATTTAATTTATTGTCTATTGATGTAAAAAAAAAATTATACACAGTGTTCCTTGGGTCAGTAATGACGACATTATCTATTTTTTTTTAATAGGACAACCTCTGTATATTATTGTATTTTTTGATTGTCTGCGAAAATGCAATAATAATGATTTTTACTGTTGCGATTTAAATTAAACATTTTTTGAGTTATAAACAAGTGAAAATCGCAAGTTTTCATTTTAAAAGCAGTGTACATCAAAAACGATTCATCAGGCAACTGCTTACATGTCCCTATTCTAACTTTTCATGTTATATCCCACTATTGTCCATATTCATCAAACTTCAAAATATAACTCTGGGGTTATAGTTTGACTTTTCTGACAGCTGATTGGTCTAATGCTCAAACCCTACGAATTTTAAACCAATGACATGTTCCAAAATATAACCCCAGGGGTTATATTTATTGATGAATACGGGCCTATGTGGAGTAAATTTTAATACAGGGTGACAAAAATTATCAGATTTTTTACCACTCTACAGGGTGTCCAGGTATGAGTGTAAGAGCTACACGTGGCGACCTTCCTTGGACTATTTTGAGTAAAAAATCTTAATACAATAATGCTCTAAACGTCTTCACGGTGCCACAGGAGGTCATCAAAGTTAGAAATTCTGGGTCACAAATATGCATATTATTGAACTTCTGTTTCTTTTTGCAATTACGGTTAACATTTTCAAAGACTTTTGCAAAGTATTATTTCATTTAATTTTCGTAACAGTGCAATTATTAACTTTTTTAACATTTCTAAAAAAAAAAAAAATAGGAAATGTTAAAAAAGTTAATAATTGCACTGTTACGAAAATTAAATGGAATAAGACTTTGCAAAAGTCTTTGAAAATGTTAACCGTAACTGCAAAAGGAAACAGAAGTTCAATAATATGCATATTTGTGACCCAGAATTTCTAACTTTGATGACCTCCTGTGGCACCGTGAAGACGTTTAGAGCATTATTGTATTAAGATTTTTTACTCAAAATAGTCCAAGGAAGGTCGCCACGTGTAGCTCTTACACTCATACCTGGACACCTTGTATATTAAAAAAAAATAACAGACAATGTCGTCATTACTGAGCCAAGGAACACCCTGTATAAATTTTTGTACATCAATAGAAAGTTTATTGAATGATAAAATAGACGTTTTTAATTTTTTTTTCAAAACTCATAATTTAGGGATTTATTGAAGCGTACCAATTCTTTTTCAATACTGTGTTTAAGTATCACAAGATAGAGGTTACAATTCAAGATTTAAATGGTAAACGTAACTCTTATGGGTTGGAATTCAGGCATTATTCAAAAAAGATGTCCCTTTTGTTACTAAAACTGACATGCCAGTTTATTCTGTTTATTGCCTCACAAAGGTGTGTAATCCGAAATGGAAAGTTTTTGGTGAGCTACCTTGTATACAGGGTGATTTTTATAATCTGAAATATTCTAATATCTCGAAAAGTAAGCATTCTGTGGAAAGTGGAAATATGTTTTTTTTTTTCAAAAGTGATTTTGTTCGGTTAGGGATATCTCTTGAACACAAAAACTACCCTGAACCCCTCACCGCTTGCGGAGGAGTGGGGATGACTTTGAAATTTTAAATAACAACTTCGCAATAAATAACAAGGGTTGTTATATAAATTTTTCAAGTTATCCCCATTCCTCCGCAAGCGGTGAGGGGTGCAGGATAGTTTTTATGTTCAAGCGATATCCCTCGCCGAACAAAACCACTTTTGTGAAAAACATTTTTCCGCAGAGTGCTTGCTTTTCCATATATTTGAATACTTCTGATTATAAGAATTTCTTTGTATGATATGACAATTAAAAGATTTAAAATACACTTACAACAGATGAAACTCATTGCCAGACTACCAAAAACCAATACAGCAAAGATAATATGAGTGATTTTGACTTCTGAATTGCGATTGGTCGCCTGCAAAACATCATCCCAACCAACAGTCATAATCAGTAAATGAATTAACCACATAAGAAATCCAAAGGAGATGAATGGTGAAATTACTCGTTTATTATAGTTGTGGTAGTAGTGGATTCCTTCTAATAGCAGTCTCATTGTATCTAAACTATCGTTCACCTGAAAATACACACAAATGTCAATACTTGGGTGCATATTTGAATTTTTTTATTTTGTACTTACAAATAATTCTGCCAAGAATTGGTCGTCAATTACATTGCGTAAATGGTCAATTTTCCTGTTAATCAATATCAGTCTGTCATCAGGTACTTCAAGCGGCAGTTTCCCACTCTTTATTTTAGAGAATTTCAATTCGTAAATTCTTACTAGTTGTTGAATATTTTTGAGCATAATCTTTTTCAAATTTTCATTGGAAACGTCTAAACATTTATAAGGAGTTATGCCCTGAAAAGCAAATTTTGTCATATTAGCAAAGAATCTAATGTTAATGGTATGATTATTATTTATACTGTCTCTTGATTGGTCACTTTCCACTTATCAACTTGAAAACAACTTATTTCGTGCTAATTTTGTATTAATTTTTTAGAACCTTAAAAATAATAATAAATTTACATTACCAATGAATTGACGGGAATGTTGATGCCAAGTAGATTGGACATTAAAGGAGCGATGTCTATTTGGTTGAGGGCGAAAGCAGTATCAGATCGTTTGATTCCGGCACCCCAAGCTATAAACGGGGTGTGAGTTTCGACATCAAATCCTGACCCGTGCCATCCCCAATCGGTCATGCCGTGGTCAGAAGTAAATATGTAAGTGGTCGCATTGTCCTTGAAGATGTTTTCAAATTTTTTTACAATTTGGGCGATGCCTTGGTCAACAATTTTTATGTTTTCGATGTACTCCCTAAAATACAGCAAAAAAAAAAGATAAATTCAATTACAACGATAATTACTGCTACATACATACCTTGATCGTGGCTTGAATCCGTGGCCAGCGGTATCAATTCCCAACAAATGCAAGAAAAACATACTTTTAGATTCCTGTATCTGCTGAGACTTCTGGGATTTGTCGAGAAATTCACTCAGTTTATCAAAAACCCAAGTGTCAAGAACGCTGGTATTGCGCTGGCCAAAGTCTTTCATTGAACTGTCGTACATAAACGGGACAATGTGTGATTGACCCTCTGTGAATAACGACCATAAGTAAAACAAAAACACTGAAATATTTATATCAATAATACCTCTCGTGAAAATTGAAATGATATCAGGGCTACCCCAAGCCCAAGCATTTTTTGTCTGCAGTAAAATATGATCAAAGCTGACGGGGTTTGACTTCCATCCTTTGAAAACCGCACTGGGATCTTCATATATCCCCGCTAACATTGCTACGTGGCCAGGTCGAGATTCGGTCGGCACTCGAGCCAATGATATGCCCCAGCAGCCCTTGCTGGTACGTATGTAGCTGAAAAGGGGAGAATGTATCGGTTGGTTAGACACGTGCAAACGTATACCCAGAAAAATGTGTAAAACGTAAAGTAAAAGCAGCATTCGAATAAAAACAAAACTAGCCCCAAACATTTTTTAAATAGAAAGAGATTTCAAATTATGTATTGCCCGACTCCCACTCCAATTACAAATTTAATAGGGTATAGCAATGTGGGATAAGGGGCTATAAATTGTCTACTTATATTTATATCAAAAACATATAGGTAATATGTTTTATAGGAGAGTCAGTTATTGTTATTTTATTATCAGTGTGAGGACTGCACGGTCAAATAATTTTACTTACTTTAGGAAGGGCGTTATGTTTTCTGTGGTATTGTATATCGCCTGCGATCTCAAACCGTCTGCTACAAACAGCACAACTCTGTTGGATATCGGCGGGGATACATCCTCTACAGGTAATATCCCGTCATCGATTGGGCTCGAAAAATTCATCTCCATGGTTGCCATGATGACAAGTATGTGCACTAACAAACCAAGCACTACAGTCTTGAAAATAAATCTAGTCTTGGAAGGGTAAGGCTCACTGAGCCGTGATATAGTTGCTCGACGTCGATGCATTATAGAGCGATCCAAGTCTCGGCGAGCGCTCTAAGAATTACTGAGGAAGAACCTAAAAAAGTAGTAACACAACAGATTAATAATCTATATTATTATTATTTTGGTTTTTCTTTACATTATTTCATAGGCTTGTAAATAAATTTCAAAAAAGAATGCAGTGAATAAAAAAATATTTTTCACATTTCTCCCTAATTTGAACAAATAGTTCTCAAAGCTTAAAAAAAAATGAATGTATTTTTGAAAGAGACAATGAAATACACGTGTTGAGAAAGCTATTAGGAAAAATTACGCACACAAATTGAGAAAACAATGCAAAGTCCTTAGAGAATACGTGCCTATAAAAAATATAAAAGCAATTATTTTCCAGCATGAGTACAATGAATGTTACTATTGATTCAGAGCTATGCTTCCAAGTCTAGTGCTTCTCGAGCTGTAATGCAGTCGAAATAGCAATTGAAGCAATGAGAACTATACCCAGTTCAGTGCAAGTTGTAAGACAAGCTTGATGAACTGGAAAACTGTTGACAACCCTAAGGAGGTAAAGGGAATCGTCAATCTAAGACGAGAAAACTTCCAAAGAAGTCTATACTGGTTAAGAACATCTTGGTAACGGGTATAAAGCATCGACAAAGATTGGCAAGAGTCCACTTGTTGGCGTGTAGTTTGTGTATCCTTATATCCTGATAAGCAGCCAACAACGGCTGCCTTAGACCCCAGGAACCAGTAGGAAGTCTTTATGACTTCCATGTCACTTCCTAGCAAGTCACTTTATGACATGCTACAAAAAATTTCAATCCAATACTCCGAGAAGAGACCATATTATATGATTAGTGATACTACTTAATGGCTTAGCCAGGTAGGTCGTCTTCAAGAAGACGAGGAAAATATTCGCAAATAGAAACAACGAAGGTTCTGGTCTCATGGCTAATAGTTTTGGCGAACCAAACCCAAAAAGAAAAAGTTTCAAGCGAACTGGTTTCATGTTTTTACACCATGGTTTATATGGTACAAGGTCCATCATGAGTGTTTTTTTGTCCCCATCTATCGTCTCAAGACTTGAAAATATCTTATAGTCTAGCATAAATTATTGTATAGTCTTCATGAGTGACCTTACATAGACCAATGGTGATAAGCGGACTTCAAGGCGGGTCGAAAACCACAAAAGAATTTTTTTTTTTCGTGATTGGTTACGAAGTTACAGGGTGTTTTATGTCTCAGGTACAAAACTTTGATAGGCGATATTTCTGAAACGGCTGGAGATATTTTGTCGAAATTTACTAGGAATGGTGCATTCCGGAAACTCATCAAAACCGCATTCTGAGTTAAGTAAAAATCCAGGACCGGACTTGAAAATTTTTGCCCCCATGGTCTTTGTTGAAAAAGTTAATCTAACCGTGCTACTGAAAAACTGTCATCGAATTTGAAAAGATAAGAAAAAACTCTATAGAAATCATTCCTCAATTTGAACGGCACACCCAAACCGTCTCGAAAAAAAAAGTCAAAGTAAAACTTCTCAGTAAATTATCGTTTTCGAGCAGACATATTTTACTTAATGTTCGTCTGAATTCCTTCAAATTTATCTTTTTACTTGTTTCTGTGGGAAAAATGTCAGTGTAAATTGAATGTTATCAATATTAATGTTATAAACGGTTCTCAAAATGTCCTTTACCAACTTCAATACATTTTCTGCAGCGTTTCCATAAATTTTGGTTTGTTTTTTGAATTATTTGCCTGTTGTTTCTAATTTCATCAGCAACTACCAGTATTCGCGCCCTGAGCTCCTCTCTGGTACTTACTTCCGTTTTTTTAGACTTCCTGCTTCATATGATGGCCCCATAGGTAATAGTCTAAAACAGTGAGGCTGGGGGACCTAGGTGGTCAGGAATGAGGGCCGCCGCGCCCGAACCAACGATTGGGGTACTCATTGTGGAGATGCTCTCTGACTTGTCGAGAAAAATGTGGTGGTGCCCCATCTTGCTGGAAGGAAAGAGCACGCCTGCTCACGTTCGCCTCCGCAAGCAAGCCGGGCAAAATGACTTGTAGGAAAAGTAAATAAATTTCCCCCGTGAGCCGCCCAGCAAAAAAATGGGGTCCTATTAGGGTATCATTTGCAATGCCACACTACACATTTATAGAAAACCTGTTGCGAGTTCTTCTGAACAACAGAGCGCGGATTTTCATATGCCCATAGGTGGGAGTTTTTTTTATTCGTTACACCATCCCGCGTGAACTGAGCTTCGATCAGTAAACAAAATTCTACGCAGTCCATTCAATGGAACTTCATTGAATGGTTGAAACCTCTGTACGCTTTGTACGTGACAGGGATGCATCCCCGCTCTTCTTTTTTTCAAGGTTCCCCATACTCTTGATTGAGAAATGCCCAGTGCTTGCCCAATTCTTCGCGTAGTTGTACTTGGATTTACTGCCACCATCTCCACGATGTTTTGATGGCTCAGATTTTCCAATTGAGGTTCAGCATTCCTTTGAACTCAGGGAAATATGCCGTGGTTTCGAGAAAATTGGAAAACAGACGCGAAACGTTACATGGGCCGGTGTTCTTCGATTGTGATCTTCTATATGGTATTCTCTCGCAGCTGCTCTTGAATTTCCATTGCAGAAACCATACACAAACATAATGCCTGCGTATTCGTTATTAGTGAAATGATTTGTGATTATTAGTGAAATCTGAAAATTTTGTAGTTGACACCTGATTTTCCAGTAATAAAGCTTGGCCTTCTGTCAAACATTTTTCCCACAGAAACAAGTCAAAAAATAAATTTTAAGGAATTCAGACGAACATTAGGTAAAATATGTCTGCTCGAAAACGATAATTTACTGAAAAGTTTTACTTTGACATTTTTTTTCGAGACGGTTTGGGTGTGCCGTTCAAATTGAGGAATGATTTCTATAGAATTTTTTCTTATCTTTTCAAATTCGATGACAGTTTTTCAGTAGCACAGTCAGAAAATTAACTTTTTCAACAAAGACCACGGGGGCAAAAACTTTCAAGTCCGGTCCTGGATTTTTAATTAACTCAGAATGCGGTTTTGATGAGTTTCCGGAATGCACCGTTCCTAGTAAATTTCAACAAAATATCTCCAGCCGTTTCAGAAATATCGTCTATCAAAGTTTTGTACCTGAGACATAAAACACCCTGTAACTTCGTAACCAATCACGAAAAAAAAAATTCTTTTGTGGTTTTCGACCCGCCTTGAAGTCCGCTTATCACCATTGGTCTATGTAAGGTCACTCATGAATCACCCTGTATACAGCTCGTACGATATCTCATGAACTAAAAATCTCAGAAAGGAGTAAGCCGATAACGTTCTCTCTTCTAGAGACGCAAGGATCTGCCATGGTTTGATATTTGTACGCAGTGGCGGGCGGATCTTGAAATGTATATTCAAGGGTACGCAAATGCTAACTAACTGCAAGAGCTATAAGCGTGAACTGGTGAAAGACGTGTCGCTTATATTGTCTTTCCGGCCCGATGCACATACATCAAGCGGGTATTTCCGAGATATGGAGGTAGCACACACTTCCAGAATTCTGGCTTATGACTTATCGGACGGGCTGTAATACTTACTAACACATTTAAATGATTGATGAACACTTTTCAATTTTGCTATTATTAGAAATTATAGTTGATATCAATAACATATTATAATGATCAGCATTCAACTCAATTATCCACACACAATCCACAGAAGAAAAATCAAATGCGTTTGTCAATTCACAATATGTGATAAACCGAAGACCATTTGAAAGCGTCGTTTCGCCACGCGAGGCAATTTTGTTTTAGAAGCAAGGTGCTTGCTTACTGGTTGAAAATTTTTCAAAGCCAACTTAAGAGCTGGAGGACGAATTTAATTCATGGCGTAATTACGAATACGTTTGGAATTGACGAACAAAACAACATTATGAATAAGCTAATTATGTATGCTGGATATGCACTTCTTGTTTTATAGATTGTAGATCATCTTAGGCTATATTAATAATTATATTTGGATTTTGGATTAATATAACAAGTAACAAGTTTGATTCAAGTATTTACGGGAGATTTAAATGAGGAAACGCATGCGTAAACGTAGTGATAAAATTTAAATTCTAAAAAAAAAATCATTTCTAACATTACAATCTTTAACATTTTTACCTAGGACAGCGTCATTGAAGTTTCTTTGCCACCCAAGTCATATAAACCAATTTTTAATAATTTTATTTCTTACCTAGTCTAGTCGCGTTGTCACCCCTTTGGCTTCAGATTTGGAAAAGAAAGCGAAAAGTGCGAAAACTCGAAAAACGATAGATAACAGTCTTTTATTTCTTAATGGCCTTCGCACAATTTCGCATTTAGTTAGTAAGACAACAGAAAACAAAAATGATTACCTAAACCTAAAATTTCAATAATTAATAAGTGAACTGACAAAAGTAAAACAAAAATTAGTTTTTACTGTAAATATATAAACAAGAATTATAAATATTAGCTTTTATATTTATTATTTCAATTTAAATACATAATATAGGTATTAATACTTCCCTAATTTTTCACTTGAAAATATATGTCCGTTGCGCGTGCGCCGTGCGCATTTATTCGTTTCATATCTAGATAAATTCCGTAACTACCGTCATGTGGGACTCGTGGGTGGGGTGGATGGTATATTAATAATAATAATAATAAGAAAGGAACTGAAGTTGAATGTAAACAATAAATAATATGAGGTGATGTGATGTAAATCAGCTGATGATTTGTTTTGTTCCCCTTTTTTTTTGTTAATGCACGCGTCTACTGTATCTGTCCGACTAGAACATCACTGTCGTGTCGTGCTGTCGTCCGTCAGTTGTCAGTCGTCACTAGTCATCGTCACCCGTCGGAAAATGCATGGTCACTTTCAATTCAAGTGGTCATCATTGGGGATCTCCTAAACTACAGGAAATACAGAGTCGGTTAAATTAGAGAAATGTTGCACAATTTTCAGTTTAACAAGAATCTGGAGAAAAATTAAGGATACATTCAGTTGTTGCTGAAATATCCTGAAAACTGGAAAATTTATATTCCTTATTTTGGCCATAGGTCCGACCCGAAATGCTAGATGCTAGATGGCACTTAATTTTGTCATCGCTTTTTGAGCTAAGTTTCCTGTATTATAGTTTAGGGTTTAGGTATTTAGTTTAATGAGGAAGATTGAGAAAGATAGGATAGTATATAGTTTTATTAGTAGGCATAGGCAAATCAGAAGGAAGAAGAAGAAGTATAAAAGAAAAATGAATTCAATTATTATAAAAATGCAAACCAGTACCAAAATCGTTTTATTTTAGTTAATTTATGAATAACTTTATTCAACAAATCATTGGCCGTGGACGACTAGATCTAGTCGTCCACGATTATCTTCGAAGATAATAAATTTTCAAATCAAGAGCTTTCATAACTGTATTTCATAGTGAAATCAATTATTTATATTGTTTGCATTCTTTACGTTCTTTACATGAAAATTGGCTGTGTAATTTAATTTACATATTATTACATGTCAATTTAATTGCTCATGTAAAGAATTGAATTGTTTACATCTAATTGTTTACACGCCTATCCCCATCCCTGCATACAATATACAAAATACCATTTTCACTCATTCATCAAAATAAAACATAAAAGAAGTAAGTTGTAATATTTTGGTCACACAGGACAGAACGTCCCGACAATCTGCGCATGGGCTTCACTTATCCCCTAAATTTTTGACATTTAAAAATAACACATCCCTGACAAGCTGACGTTGATCGCTCTTCATTTACACCATTATGTCAATTATATGACATAACTGACACATTCGTACGGGAGGAAAGGTTAAAATAACAGTTGAGAATGGGAGGTGGAGGTACTGTTGTATGTCGGATGTAGAAAAATTGAATTGAACATTTATTACAAATTTATTAGTCCAGCATATTTATGATTATTAAATGGGTCATATGGAAGACGAAGAACAGGATAGAAACTCTTCATGCAGATGATTTAATGTAAACAATTGTTATGTAATAAATTTCAAAGGAATGATTACTATTGGCATGTAGTTCACTGGAATTTTTATGATGCAAGCCAAAAAACGTTACTTGCTGGTTTTTATTTCTTGTGCATTTTTGGCTTACTGTTATTTCGGCGGATATCGCTTAAAAACCAACGCTCGCCTGATTATTGAAAGTGATTTAGAAAGTTACATTGATGTGGATTCATTGTTAACTGGAAATTTTGGTAAGGACCGAGAACTGCCATTTCTTAAGGATCAGTCTTTGTGTCGAATGGAGACTTGTTTTGAATTTAGTAAGTGTCGAGACAGTTTCAAAGTGTATATTTATCCTATGGAGGAAAATAGTGTACCAAGTCCGTCCTATCAAAAACTGCTCAACGTCTTGATGGAGTCCAGATATTATACTGCCGATCCAAAAGAAGCCTGTTTATTTGTCCTTAGTGTTGATACTCTTGATCGAGATCGTCTCAGTGCTGACTATGTGCGCAACATGCAGTCTAGGATACAACGTTTTCCGTATTGGAATGACGGTACAAATCATGTTATTTTCAACTTGTATTCCGGTACTTGGCCTAATTATACTGAAAACACGCTAGACTTTAATTATGGAAAAGCGATCCTAGCTAAGGCGAGCATGTCCGAAAGTCATCTAAGGCCGGGATTTGATATAAGTATCCCATTGTTTCATAAAATACACCCTGAGAAAGGCGGCGAGCCTAGTCTAGTTCACACAAACAGTTTTCCCTTGGAGAAGAGCTACTTATTGGCATTTAAAGGAAAACGTTACGTGCATGGTATTGGCTCAGATACACGTAATTCACTGTATCATCTACATAATCAGAAAGATATGATCATGGTGACAACTTGTCGCCACGGAAAGAGCTGGAGAGATTTGAAAGACGAACGATGTGACCAAGACAATAAAGAGTATGATAAATATGATTATGAAGTTTTATTGCAAAACTCGACATTTTGTCTAGTACCTAGAGGAAGACGATTAGGATCATTTCGATTTTTGGAAGCTTTACAAGCTGGATGCATTCCAGTGTTATTATCAAATAGTTGGGCACTGCCATTTTCGCAGGTTATTGACTGGAACAAGGCTGTTGTGTGGGCAGATGAAAGACTTCTTTTACAAGTATGTATAATTAATTAATTATTATAAGACAAACAATCTTTTAGTGATGCCACGAATATCAATTTGTGTCATTGGCCAAATACGAATATTCGGCCGCAAGTATGTATTTGGTATCGCTGAATATTTGGGTTTACTTTGTGTATTACTATTACTCCTATTATACGACTCACGCCATTTCCGAGATCGAGAACCGGTTTGCTCAAGTACCTAAGTCCTAAATTAAAAGTCCAGTAGGTTACAAAATAATAAATATCCCCCATTCCGCTTTACAATAACTAGGAATGCTAGTTTGTTTTCAGTGAAAAATCCCAAATAATAGGAAGTCCTTGTCCCTTGGCTGGTATAATTTCCCTGTCTTTTAAATGCAATTTACTGTGCATAGACCATAGACTAGATTATTTGTGGGCCGGTTTGGTCTGGATATTATCAATTTAATAAAATGCTTGAACTGAATCGTCTGATGGGATGTCCTAACCTAACCAAATAAATATCTAAGCAAGGTATCACGTATGTCAGAAAACGAAAACCGAATGCAAAGTACCGGGTCCCCAGATGACCTTGGAATAGATGTTTCACAAATGGCTCATTAATCAGAGTAATATTTATTTGAAATAAATTTTTGGTCATTATTTACATCCACGTATCCTACAGTTTCACTATGGCATCACCTATATAGGGGTGGAAGACGTACCTACCTATAACAGTAACAGCGCAGGAAGGTATTCATTTGCTTTGCAAATGCATGGTTAGCCAAAAAAAACGGTACTAAAAATCGGACTATGGAGTCCGGTCCTGGTTAGTATCGCATATATAAACAAGCACTAGTAGTGTGGAATTCCCCGCGGAACTGACGGATGCGATGGGCAGGATTGGCACCGGATATAGCTTTCACATATCGTTAAAAGACCACAGGGATTGATGTTACGATTTTTTGAATATAAATGCAAAATTCAAAATAAAAATCGTGCTACTGTTAATCTCGAAAATATTCCTTGCCCTGAAAGTGAAGAAAAAAATAGAAATTCGACTGTAGTGTCAAAGAGGCCTTAATAATTGTGACCTTGATATTAGTTTGCATTTTGCAATGGCTGTTTTTAGCTTCTGACGTTCTGACCCACCCAGATGAAACTTAGGACACGCGGATGTAATGATGTAAATATTTTTTTTTTACCAGAGCACATTAAATCTCAAAAAATCTAAAAAAAAAAAAGTCAACTTCAACTTATACAAATAAGGTGCTATATGAATAAGGTTATAAATACTATATAAATTAAAGGTGTCATTTTATTCTCTTAAGAAGAAATCTATTGACACAAGTTAACTTTTGAAAGTAATAAAGGTAGGTACCCGTATTTAATTCGAGAATGAGAGCAGTTAGTTTACTGAAAACATACTTAGACATTTCCTAACTTCCATTCGCAAAAACTAAGACATATTCAGTGATGATATTCGGTGGCAAATATAAATATTCGGGAAAAATGGCCGACTATTACACCCGCCGAATAATCGCTGCATTCCTACAACCTTTCTGTATAATCACTACCTTTAATCTATTTATTTTTTCTGCTTGTAGGTTCCAAATACGGTTCGTTCAATTCCTCCAGCAAAGATATTAGAACTTAGGCAACAAACTCAAGTTCTTTGGGACAGATATTTTTCTTCTATTGAAAAAATCGTCTACACTACTTTGGAGGTGCGTACTAGCTATTTATACATTCATTCAAATCATGAAATATGTACTTATCTATGGGGTATCTAATGGGTATCGGTTAAATCTATTTAAGCTTAGATATGTCACAATAATTGTTAGAACGACGGATCAAATGGACATAATTTATAAATTTAACAACAAAGCTCGCATAATACATACCTACATACAACAAAGAGTTTCGATGGTCTGTGACCCAATGAAATGAGTATATTATTAGAGTGATGATTAATATTTGAAATCCTTAATAATCCTACCAGAAAATTAACAAATGGCAGCCTAATGAAGATAAAATCTTCTTGTGCATATGTAAACTACTAAACTAGCCCTGTTATGAATACTTACACCATTCTATCAATGTGTTTCCTGAAATTTTACAAAGTCAATATGTACTAGTGCATTTGTCCAATTTCTGCTGTCAAAATTTCAGTTGAATTCCTCCAAAAACTTGCCATAAAACAAATATAGAAATTTAGTAATTTTGCCCCCTATGCCACAGGTAAAACTAATAATACTAACGCACAGGAGTTATTCTTATTTCTATCCTGCTAATTTGGCTTTATAGTTTTCTTTCATCTTGCATAAAAAAATTATATTTTATAGGAAAATTGAAATGACCGACATTTTGAAACAACTCAAACAATTTCGCTCATAGGTATGAAATGCCAGACTGCTCTTTCCAGACAGCTGACCCCCATAGAAATTTCAGTTAACTCACCTCACTATAATAATGTTGAGCTACCAACTTCGAGGACATCAATATGACATGATATGACCAGTAAATTACTGCCCAATTTTAATATGAAGGCGAGAAGCTAGGCATGAACTGCACATCTTGCGAGCTTTATACCTGTTCCACCTTATCAAACTAGTAATTATACATGAGTAGTGTGGCGCACATAATACTAACTATTTTAAATGATAAGTAAGTAGGTACATATTTCAAATAAATATGATACAAGTTAACCAGCACCACTCCTGAGCTTTTACATGTTCGATGAATGGTGGAAATTCTCTTATCAGCCTTATCTGATTGGTTATTTTTTTTAACGTGGGCACCGAGTAACATTGTTGATATTGGACATCAAATATTTATGGATTCGGAGGTAGTAATTAACATATCTGCGTACTAATCAATTCTCGCCAAACCCTCGGCTGCCTATAAAACTTACACAATGATCTATAGTATAGAGATTAGAGAATTGCATCGTAAGAAACTAAAAAAGTCAAGTGGTTACTGTAATTATGTTCTTGTTTGTTGTTATGTTATGATGAAGCAGTGTGTCGTTTTGCTATATTGTGGGAATTGGAATTAGATTTCAATTTTCAAAGCTCTTAATTGGAGACTCTGAGAACAGCGGATAATCTTGAGGGCAATATATTTAGCGAATGTGACACCCTTTGCTTATTTTGACAATTCGAAGTAAAATCATGGGGATTAGTGTTCGGAGGATAAAGTAAGCACTGTAATTTTATTTACTTATTATTATTAACGCTAATAGAACAAAAACAATGCAGTAATAATAAAATGAAAAAAGAAATGATTACATTCTTCTTTGCATCGCCTTGATGCTTGATGCTTTTTGTACCTACTAAGTAATCATAACACGTCATTGGTGATTGTCAAGTTTTGTCCATAATTCCCATACAGTGAATTTCCAGCTTCCGCTATGACATATAAAGACACCGACAACGGAATGGAGTCGTACTTGAAGAATAAGACAGTTCTTCATTCACCTATAAATTAGCTTGAAAAGTTGGTGTCGGTGGGAATTAAGGACTACCACGATATTGAAGTTGTCTGAGAGGTTCTACAACAAAAGTTTTCAGAGATGTACATGAATTGATATTCACGGGTCACCTGATGCCAGTGAGTTGTCTCTAGAAAAAGAAATATATACCTGTGATGCTTATTCCACCAATCTGTTGTTAATGTGGCAAAATCTGCTTTTTGAAAGAAATGCAGTTTCAAAGGCCTGCAGAAACCTGAATTAAGCGTAAGCAAGTCAGTGGTGAACTTAAAGAATGACCAGAATTTTGGAAAATTAAAATTAAATACTGAAAAAAGTTTAAAAATACATGAAGATCTATAGTAAGTTAGCGTATGTAGACTAAGACCCCGTTCCAGGCAGTAGAGTTCGACAACTAGAAGAGAGTTTCTCTACTACGGAAGAAAATGGAAGACACGAATTAATTGTTTGAAGAAGTGTTACGGCTGAGAAGACTTGCAAATTGAAGTGTATGTCAGGGAGCTATTCAAGTTGACTTTGAGCAAATGGGAGTCCAGAAGAAAGTTTATACTGTATGCTGTATGACAGTATAAAAACCCGTCACGGTCACTTGAAACACTAACATCACAAAAAGTAATAATGACGCAGCTCTTGTTTCCTGTGATAGAAGAGGGCTTATCAGAGAATTTGCTGCATGTTTGGCAGCGTTCAGCAGAATTTTCTAGTGATTGCAATAAAGTGACAAGCAGTGAAGCTTTGCGGCAAAATTGATAGATTATTGAAATTCCTGCAAAGCAGTGAGATTGAACAGAATATGTTGCTTGGTTCTGATAATTGTGGTTTGAGAAACATTACTTCACCTTTTGCTGCTCGTTCACAAGGAGACAGCACTTGCAAAGATAAGGAGCCATGTGAACACCAGCAGAGAATATCCCATTAACAATTGTTTTAGAGCCACAAAATACACACCTTGAAAAATAAAATTGATAAAAATTTGTGTTTTAGATGTTTGTCAATAAGACTATCCAGCTGGCGAGTTCAGTGTGGTCAAATCCAAATCAAATCAAAATTCACTGGTGGTGTTGCAGACCCTCAAAGGAGAGCTAGCAGTGGAACAAAGTATTGGAAGGTTCCACCGTTAATTCATCGGGGGGATATCAGCGTTCTTTATTTGGCCTATTTACCTACTAGAGAAAAATACCATGTTCGCTATTATGTAAAACTGAGTGACTGAAGGCTTGACTTTAACGTCCACTGATCTGCAGCACTATAACACCTATTTTGTAATCTAAGCTGGATGGAAGAATTAAAAGTAACTTGATGTCACATTGTCCTGCATTTGTGATCCCAGACCTATTGAAGTATTTCTGGGGACGAATATATCGTTGGAAAACTGTACATTTTGGATGTAAGCATGAATTAGAAGGTGGTTTAGTGGCCATGGAAACTGTTAAGATTGATAGTGGTAGACGAGAAACGTGTTACCATATTTCACTAACTCACTATAAACAAACATAAATTTTGGTTTTCTGTGTTAATTTCAATGCTAAAATTTAACTCACTGTTCCAGCTTTATAAGACCTAAACGTGCTGTAAGCAGAATAAATAATGAATTAAAGTTTTATTTTTTTGGTTATATTTTTACAAAAAACCTTTTAATATACTTAATATCAAAAAGTGAAATATTCAAAGGGATTCTGTGATAAAAACCTGAAATATACCTACGCAATGGTATCAAGTAAACAATTTTTAGTAATTGTACTTTAAATAATTTATATTTACAGATAATTCGTGAGCGTTTACCAAACCAGCCTGTAAGAGATGGTGTCATATGGAACAGCTTACCTGGAGCATTAGTAACACTTCCTAGTTTTGCCGACTCTCCAGATAAATTTCCGTTTCATGAAGAATCGGCAGATACCAGTAAAGGATTTACAGCAATAATTTATTGTCAATTAGGAATACCATTCTCATCTTCATCACCGTTGTATAAGTTGGTGACCAATGTAGCACGTAGCAAACATGTTTCAAAGGTATGTTGAATTTATTTCATGACTCGTTGACATGATAGAAGCGCCTCCCTCCAAGTGTGTCCCTTAGAAGTAGCTGTAGTTTTGTAACTGTTCACCTTGACTAAATTAGTACAATACTGAATTCAATAATCATGATTCCATTTTGCAGATTATCATTGTTTGGGCAAACGACAAGAAACCACCATCGAAGAATCGTTGGCCCAACCTTTCTCCCCACATATCCCTCCATGTGATTCATTCTGGTGATGTCTCGAAGACTAGCATTTCCCAGAGATTCTATCCGCACCAAGAAATCCAAACTGCAGCCGTTCTATCACTTGATGAAGACACCATACTTACCTCAGATGAAGTGGACTTTGCTTTCCAAGTCTGGAAAGAGTTTCCGGATAGAATTGTTGGTTACCCGGCCCGTTCACATTACTGGGATGACTCAAAGTCCACTTGGGGGTACACGTCGAAATGGACTAACGATTACTCCATAGTTCTGACTGGAGCAGCTTTTTATCATCGTTACTACAATGTATTGTATACAGAGTGGTTGAGTCCACTTTTACATAAGACTGTTGAACAGAGTCAGAATTGTGAGGACATTTTGATGAATTTTTTAGTTAGCCATGTTACTCGACGGCCTCCCATCAAAGTTACGCAAAGGAAGCAGTACAAAGAGCAGCCTTTCGCTGGGAGTTGGTCTCCGTGGAACGATCCGGATCATTTTGTTCAGCGACAGACATGTTTAAACACTTTTGCTGTGGTGTTTGGTTATATGCCTCTAGTGAGGTCTAATTTGAGGTTAGATCCGGTACTGTTCAAAGACCCTGTTTCAAATAAAAGGAAAAAGTACCGTAAGATTGAATTAGTGGGCAGTTAGCTCTAGTGATTATGTATGCCTATTGTTTTATAATCGGTCAAATTTACAAGTGCTAAGAATTTAATAATCAAATAATGTATATCAAGTCTTCTAATATACATAAGTAGGTTTATTATTTTTTGCAAATTGCAGTTTATTATTATTATTATTATTACATTAATCATTTTTATATTTTCTACTAAGCACTAAGATATATTTTTAATGTTATACAGTTTTTATATAGACAAACTGGGACTGATAATAGTTCGTGCAATATTTTACACATTGATAAAATATTAACCACAATAAAAGTTCAAGACAACAATTTGCTTATCATGTCTTCAGATTGCAAAATGGTAAGGGAAGAAATTGTATAATTATTGGTCAAGTTTTACATTCTCTATTTTTTGTAGTCATGTTAATAAATTAAGGATAATTCATTCGGTGATTCAGTGGATTCAGTGAAACCACAATCACAATAGTGGTCTGCTTGTAAATAAGGTCAAATTATTGTACCTTTGGGACAATGAAAATAAACTTGCGTAAAATTGTTTTTGGCAGAGCATGTTAATCTTGTGCACGCACTGCTCTTTTTTCTCTTTATTTTTTAATTATTACAGTTTTACTTCATGAAATTATGAAACGACTCAGATTTTGTAAGTCATAAAATGTTAATATATAAAAGGAAAAAAAATGGAATTAGCAACCCAAAATAACAATATTTTAATGCATTTCAGTTGAAAAGAAATTTATAATAAAAATACACTTGATGGTTTATAATCTATAATTGCTTACTTTTATACATATAAAAAAAATTTCCTTAACCCAAGGCACAACACTACTATAATAATACTCTATGTACATATTCCAAATTTTTATTCTTGGAAAAAACATAAATGCATATACTGCATGGTTGTTATCATATTTTGGCAGAGAACTTTTAAAATTAATAAATTTTAATAAATAAATTTTCCACTAATTCATGATTAGACCTACCAACTAAATGTAATTGAAAGTAACACTTCCATGGGTCTGTGTGCAGAATTTATCTAGCAGGCCACCATGTAAAAATTTTTATAACAGCAAGTCTCACTAATCCTATGTGTGACCCATTAACGCTGGGAGTAATTTTATGAAATAGTCTTTAGAGTTCATTTTGACAGTTCGGAACAAATTGGCGAACTCTAGGTGCTACTCAAGATCATCGTGGCCAGATAACTGAAACTTGAAAGACTAGTACTTATGCATTCTAACTTACTCAAAGTTATTTGCAAATAATTCTTTGCCACTTCGTTTCCAGGTTTGCTTTGACACTTCCGTTGTCAGATTGTAAGGATTATCTAATAAATCTACTAATTTTTAAATTTGGCAATGTGAACAAAAATATTTCATTAATTTGCGAAAATGTTGTTGGAACCATTTTTGGTCCTCAAACAAAGTTACCGTATGGTAGGATTAAGGCAATATCAAAGGCAAATGACGCTTGTTTTGTCTACTATATAATATAGTCAGAGAGATGAAAAAAATTGTTATAATTTATTGTTAAATACCTATCATTTTGTTTTTATTTATTTGATAAATTCTTTATAGAATGTGTTGTTATGGACTGACTTTTACCAAAAAACAATTGTGTAGTCAACTCTCACTAGATGTTCCTCATTAATTTTTTTACAAGCAAAAATTTACTTATGAATTTTGAAATGTTGAGTATACTTATATTATAATCAATGTGTTTTTTTATAAATTTATATTTTGTTTTATAAGGCGATTATGTATATTTTGGTGTAAAAAATAAATACTCAGAATATTTCTATCAATTTTTTGTTCATATGCGTATTAGATATTTATCTTTTATTTATCCTAAGGTATTTTATCGCTACATATGTTTCTAGGAGTTTGAGGCCAATTTCTTCCTCGTATCTACTTCAAGGCAAGGAATATCTTCGAGATTAACAGTAGCACGATTATTATTTTGATATTTGCATTTATTTTGCATTTGCATTCCAAAAAGAGTGACATCGATCCCCATAGTCTGGATACGATATGAGAAAGCGGGTATCCGTGCCAATCCTGCTCTGTACGCTGTGCGAGGCGGTTGGCCTTGTCAAAGTAGTTACTTCCGACACTTGGTGTATTTATCCGTGATTCTCGCCAGGACTGCACTCTCAAAACAGAATTTTTGTGCCGTTTTTTTTTTGCCAACCATGCATTTGCAAAGCAAATGATTACCTTCCTGGTGTTACTATACAGGGTGTTATGTAATTGAATGTCAATATTTAAGGGGGTGATTTTTGAGCCCATTTTAAGAAGAAAACTTCATAAGACCGTATGTCCTAAGAGTCTTAACTTTTGAGATACAGGGTAGTAAAGTCCTATTAAAATAAATAATTTTTTCGTAATATCTGTAATACCGCCTGTATATTTTAATGAAATTTCGTATACAGGTATTACGCATCAAGGGGCATTTTTTCATGTACCTCGTTTCATTTTATTTCCATTAGTGACGATGGTGCACGATCTTGCAGAATTTTAACGGCATATTTTAGCACACATTGATGGTACTCCACTGGTTTCTATTCAAATAGAAATCATTTTTGGAATCCCCATTCATTTCCAAGCAAATTTGATTACTTATTTTTTTCAATCCGAAGCACGGTTTTCGCCTAAAAAAATAAAATCTGTTTCTCTACATGGTCACAAGATTGTCGTTAAATGACAATAAAAAAATATAAAAATATGCAGGTAAAATTCTGCAAGATGTGACTAGTGGAGATAAAACGAAATGTGGTACATGAAAAAAGGCCTCTTGATGAGTAATACCTGTCTATTAAATTTCATTAAAATATCCAGAGCGTTATTACAGATATTATGAAAAAATTATTTATTTTTAAAAACTTTACCACCCTGTATCTCAAAAGTTAAGACTTTTAGGACATACGTTCTTATGAAGTTTTCTTCTTAAAATGGACCCAAAAATCACCCCCTTAAATATTGAAATTCAATTACAAAACACCATGTATAGGTACGTCCTCCACCCCTATACACAGGTGTCCCAAAACTCAACGTCATCCCTTGAAGGGCCGGTAGGCCAAGTCATGACTGACCAGAATATCATAAGATGATCTCAGTAAAAAATTGTTTATTTTCGAGATAATGGGACTTTTATGAATTTTGTGAAAATCGACACCTTAGATCTGTTTTTGGAGTGTCACAGTTGCAAAATTTCATATTCTTACATTCTTAATTTTGTTACGCAATGCTGAATAATAGCCCAATTAATGATTAGGTGCCGAAGAAATATTCTAGTGCCCTACCTTTTAGGAAAATTATTAATTTTTTTGCCCGATAGAAAATTTTTGTTTTTTCATGTCACAACTTTGCCACTTCGTATTTGTATTTGTATTTTTGAGGGTGATTAAGTTACTGCGACCTAAAAGATCTATTGTATCCCCTCTACTGTGCTTCGCCTGGTGTGGAATCCCTTTAGTGAAGCACCCTCTCCAAGTCCGTTTCCTTGAGAAACCTCAGGATTTTGAGAGGATCAAGGTCGGGTAAGTTCCCTGCCTCTAGCTGGTGATGGCCCAGAATATTACTTCTTTTGAGTTCTATCGCATCGCAGTTGAGCAGCAGGTGACGTGATCTCCTTTCCCGCAGAATCTGCAGACGCCATTTTCTTCTATGCCTAGCTTCCTCAGGTGTTCCTTGAGCTTGCAATGTCTCGTTAGGAATCCCGTCAGTGTTCTGTTAATTCTCTCGATTAAAATTCCCGAGAAATTCTTTGGATTGTCTCAACCCCGAGAGGTTCCTCCAATGAGTTTCTCTCAGTTTTCTTCTTCCTTTTGGAATTCTGCTTGAAGAAAGTATCTTCGAAGCCACAGAATGGTTCTGGTCCTATGAAGGGTGTCGATGCTCCTTTTCTTGCCAATGAGTGGGCATTCTTCTTGCGCTCGAGGTCGTCTCGAGCACAAGGATTGTTTAGATTGCTGACTGTCTTGACGGGTGACAAGCCCCGCTCGGTCAGCAGTCTGTTTTGCGGTGATGTCCCGCAATTTCTTGGTTTTTTATTTCTTACCATGGTTGATCCCACGAGTAGCTAGGGAAGGGTGTTCCACCTATGCAGAGCCCCGCATGCAAAGGTGAGGGGATTGATACAGTGGGGTGCCCCCTGGTGCCCCAAGGTTGAATCCAGTAGGGCTGGTCTTCTATCCAGTCACGCATCCCATCAGCCTGGACCCCCGCCTTAGGATTTAGGTTTTTTTAGTGAGGTTGTCTCCTCTTGGTTCCGGCGATTAAGCCGAGACCCCCGCATCTCTCTGTGCGTGGAACGTGACCACGACAACAGATGATACGGTATATCAGATAGTCCACAGTCGGACATCTCTGGCGCCGTTTCCCCTAGTGCAGACCTTTAGTCACGACACGACAACCAGGTTAGGGGAGGTGGTCCGCGGCAGGGTTTTGAGCTACCAGTCTAGAATTTTACCTCCGACGAGCTTTATCACCACTGCTAACCTTACTCACTTACGATCATTGTAAGGCCTTCCCCCTATCCGCCACCTGGGGACGCGCCCGATGGGTACTCAACCGCACGGGAACTTTGCCACTTCATACATGAAAAAAAATTACCCTGTGAACCTGGCAAGTTATTCCTAAAAATTACCCATTTGATCTAGTTTCTGAAATGGTGTAATATTTTGTATGCTTTACTTTAGAAAAAAAGATATTGCTGTTTGACTGTAAAAGGAGCGCATTGCGAAATCATATCAATTACAATTACAATTACAAATTTCTTTATTGTACTTGAATTACAACAGTCATTGCTCAGTACAACAGCGTCATTACAGAAATTATAAAAACAAACATAAAGACAAACAGTAAATTTAAAACACACAGCATGTCAACATAACGCCGGGAACAGTGAAGGTCGAGACGCGCAGAGACACAAAAGAAATCAGTTCTCGATCGAGGCATAGTTCCATCTCTATGATAAGGATGGATCAAGGCTTTGAGTTTTAGGTGTTTTAATCTGCAGGTAGGGATGGGGGGTTGAGGGACAGTATATCAGAGGTAGTGTAGGGTTCCAACTCCGTGAGATGTTTCCGGAGATACGCACTGTACGCTGAGAACCCAACAGTTGCAGGATCTATTTTGAAGTGGTTCAGGTATTTGATAGATGCGTACGTGAATGTCCTTTCTGAAGACGACAGATGGTGTGTAGGAGGTCTAAACAAATTGAACCTGGTACTGTAGTGATGGGTGAATCGGTAAGGTAAAAGTCTATCCTGATTTTTGTGGATCAGTTTGAGCAGAGAGAAGACATACAAAGCAGGCACGGTAAGAAGTCCAAGCCGCCTGAAATGGCCTCTGCATGACTGCTGCATTGACAAGCCTGTCAGGATCCTAATCGCTCTCTTTTGAAGAAGAAAAACCCTTCGCAGAGATCTCTCAGACCCACCCCAGACGGCCAGCCCATAGTTCACGTGGCTGATGAAATGCCCATAATAAGCAAAGAGAAGAACCTCAGGGGACACCGTGTGCTGAAGGCGTCTAAGAAGGAAGCAGACGCTAGCAAGACGACGGCATAAATGATCTGTGTGTGCCGACCAGTTTAGGTTCTGGTCGATGTGGAAGCCCAAAAACTTCACCACGCCCTTCGGCTCGATCAAGGCACCATCGGTGGGTATGGAGGGTAAAGGTGGAAGATGTGATCGGCTAGAGTGAAAATCAATCAGCTCAGTTTTGTCTAAGTTAAGTTTTAGTTCATTGGCCCTGAGCCATAAACTTGCTCTTTTCAACGGGAGTTGAATGGTATCTATCAGACTAGGAGGGTCGCCTGGTTTTATCCTAATAAGAATTGTTGTATCATCAGCATAGTTAACACAGATTGAATTTGGGGAGGTAATTTTGGGTCCCAGATCGTTAATGAAGATAAGAAAAAGAAGTGGACCGAGAACACTACCCTGTGGCACCCCAGAGGAGACTGGAGCAAAAGGTGATCGCACAGGTCGGCCATCAGACCCAGTAATCTGAACCGCCTGTGTTCTTCCCTGTAGGTAGCTGGTAAACCAAGAAAGGGGCAATCCACGAACTCCGACATTCTCCAGTCTCCGAAGGAGGCACTCGTGGCACACACTGTCGAAGGCCTTGGAGATATCCAAAAGCCAGCCCACAGTGCGCATCCCCTCCTCCAAACCCTGAGATATGAAGTCCGTAAGCTCCACAAGAGCCGTCTGGGTAGATCTGTTTTTAAGAAAACCATGCTGGGAGCGGGAAAGGATCTTTGTTTTGTCTAGAAAGTCAATAAGACGAGATGAGACAAGAGATTCAAGAATTTTATCAAATACCGATAGTAGACTAATCGGTCGGTAGTTTTCAGGGTTTTTGACGTCGCCCTTTTTAAAAATAGGCTTAACTAACGCTGCTTTGAGATCTTCGGGGAATACACCAGTCTGAAAGGAGCTGTTGTAAATTTCTGATAATGGCTGAGCAAGCTCAGCAATGCAATACCTGGCAACAAAAGAGGGAATCTCGTCCAAGCCCGAAGACTTCTTACTTTTAAACCTGGAAACTATTTCTATAATTTCCCGAGGTGACGTCGGAAAAAATACGAAGGAAGAAGAGGCGTGTGTTGACATGTTGGATCCGTGAGTGTGACTATATGTGGGAGAGTCATTTGAAAGAAAGACGGAATTGAGCATCTCTGTCATTTCTTCAGGATCAGTCGTCACCTTGCTTCGGTACTCAATAAATAATCTGAGAGGCGTACACAATAAAAAAACAGTGTGTTTTATAACTGAATGTCAATATTTAAGGTGGTGATTTTTGGGTCCATTTTAAAAAGAAAACTTCATAAGAACGTATGTCCTAAAAGTCTTAACTTTTGAGATACAGGGTGGTAAAGTTTTTAAAAATAAATAATTTTTCTATAATATCTGTAATACCGCTCTGCGGATACTTTAATGAAATTTCGTATACATCAGGTATAACGCATCAAGAGGCATTTTTTTATGTACCACATTTCGTTTTATTTCCACTAGTGACGATCGTGCAAAATTTTACCTGCGTATTTTTATATTTTTTTATTGTCATTTTAACGACAACCTTGTGACCATGTAGAGAAACAGATTTTATTTTTTTAGGCGGAAACAGTGCATCGGGCTGAAAAAAAACAAGTGAGCAAACTTGCTTGGAAATGAATGGGGATTCCAAAAATGATTTCTATTTGAACAGAAATCAGTGGCGTACCATCAATGTCTGCTAAAATATGCCGGTAAAATTCTGCACAATCGTGCACCATCGTCACAGTGGAAAAAGAAGGAAACGTGGTACATGAAAAAATTGATACCCATTGATACGTAATACCTGTATACGAAATTTCATTAAAATATCCAGAGCGGTATTTCAAAAATTACGAAAAAATTATTTATTTTAATAAAATTTTACCACCCTTATCTCAAAAGTTAAGACTTTTAGGACATAATACGTTCTTATGAAGTTTTGTTCTTAAAATGAACCCAAAAATCACCCCCTTAAATATTGACATTCAATTACATAACACACTGTATTTTTATTGTGTACGCCTCTCAGATTATTTATTGATATGATTTCACAATGCGCTCCTTTTGCAGTCAAACAGCAATACTTATCTTTTTTTCTAAAGTAAAGCATACAAAATATTACACCATTGCAGAAACTAGATCAAATGGGTAATTTTTAGGAATAACTTGCCGGATTCACGGGGTAATTTTTTTTTTCATGTATGAAGTGGCAAAGTTGTGACATGAAAAAACAAAAATTTTCTATCGGACAAAAAAATTAATAATTTTCCTAAAAGGTAGGGCACTAGATAATTTCTTCGGCACTTTAATGGGGCTATTCAGCATTGCGTAACAAAATTAAGAATGTAATAATATGAAATTTTGCAACTGTGACACTCGAAAAACAGATCTAAGGTATCGATTTTCACAAAATTCATAAAAGTCCCATTATCTCGAAAATAAACAATTTTTTACTGAGATCATCTTATGATATTCTGGTCAGTCATGACTTGGCCTACCGGCCCTTCAAGGGATGACGTTGAGTTTTGAGACGCCCTGTATAGGTGCCATAGAGAAACTGTCGGAAACCCAGATGTAAATCATGACCTTTTTTTACTTTACAAGGTGATTTAGTGGTAACTGGTAAGTACCATAAATTAGGGGCTTATAGATAGAGCTAAAATATTGAGAAAATTCAAATAGTTTTCTT
Source organism: Malachius bipustulatus (assembly GCA_910589415.1). Taxonomy (NCBI): domain Eukaryota; kingdom Metazoa; phylum Arthropoda; class Insecta; order Coleoptera; family Melyridae; genus Malachius; species Malachius bipustulatus. Next base: position 6,296,315 of record OU342639.1, read on the forward strand.
TCCGAAATATGTTTTTTATCCGAAATAAAAGGTGTTTAAGTGTCGAATTACGAAATTTGTTTTATTGTATCTTTCTGTAGGGTGAACTAATAAGTCCGAATCTTTGTATACGGGCTTTCTATTTAATAATCCGTATTTGGAAAAATTGTGGGTATGACCGAAGTAACCAGTGGCGTAAAATCCGGGGTATCAAGACACCTTTTTTCTTGTAAAAAATTCTGAACAGTTTTTTTCCTCTTTTTTTATTGTTTTTACGGAATGCCAAATTAAATTGCTACAAAAACACAATATTAGAAAATAATTTATTTGAATTTTCTTAATATTTCAGCTTATCGAGAAGCTCTTCACTTTATGATACTTACCACTGAATCAGCTTGTATACAGTGACCGCCAGCAGTGATGCCACAAAAGTTGGCATCATATGGAACGAAATTTTTATTTTTGACGTGTCAAAAAAATTATGAAAATCATAAAAGAGTAAGGCAATACTATAAGCAAGAATTGGAATTGATTTTTGTATAATACCTAAGTTAATCAACCTACTTGATAGTCTCATGATACAAAACATAGGTACTTACACTTATTTTGCATATTTTTTTCAAAAAAAGCATTTTCGATTTTTCCGAAATATTTTCAAAATCTGACTTATTAAGACTTAATTTCAAATTTAAATTTTTTTCATGTAAGCTTTCAAGATCTGTTATTGTAATAAAATTGTTAATTACTAGGTACTTCAAATTTCTTTGCATTGGCCGAAAAGTGATATTTTATGAGAAATTTGACTTTTTTGATGCAATTCACTTTTATCAAGGAGAAACTTTTTTATGAAACCTGTTTGTCTTTCTGGATAACTACGTGAAGCTCCAAACACCATGCACTATTAATTAATTTTATTTGAACAAAAATAAATTGGAAAAAAAACAACCATCATCTCCTTAAAAGTGAATTGTATAAAAAAAGTCAACTTTTGGTCATAAAATATCACTTTTTCGACCAATGGAAAGAAATATGAAGTAATAATTAACAATTTTCATGCTCCGTTAAAATAACAGATCTTGAAAGCTTACATTAAAAAAAAGGTAATTATTTACATCCACGTGTCCTAAGTTCCGTCAATTTTTTCTACGGTCGACTTTGTATTTTTTTTCTTCCCTTTCAGGGCAAGGAAAATCTTCGAGATTAACAGTAGCATGATTATTATTTTGAATTATGCATTTATTTTGCATTTGCATTCCTAAAAACGTGACGTCGTTCACTGGTCATAGTCCGGATACGTTTCAGTGAGTATGGGGACTTGCGCCGGCCCTGATTGTATGGACAATGAGTTTCCGGCAGCTTGATGTCGACCCGTCCACTCGACTCGCTCTTGCCTTGCATGTTTATTATGAGACATTCGCTATGCTACACAGGCCCGGACTCAGGAAGACCGACTTTTAGTGCCCTTGTATTCGATTATCTTTCATTTGCAAAGCAAATGAATACCTTCCTGGTGTTAGAGTACAGGTATGTTCTCCACCCCTATACAGGGTGTTAGTTAAGTACGGGGCCAAACTCCAAGGGGTGCTTCCTTGAGTGATTTTAAGAAGAAAAGTTAAAATAAACATGGGTCCGAAAATGCATATTTTTCAAGATACAGGGTGTCAAATTTTTTTTTTTTTTGTTTTCTAAAACAAAGCAAGATATGAAAAAAACTCAAGAGATAAAATAGTTGTATTTCTAGTTGCTTCCGGGACGCCACTGGAATTAATAATTTTAATCTAATTGGGGCTAAATTACCCTCTTGTTATTACAAACAGAACTGCCAAATTTCAACAAAATTGATTGAAAGAGTTTAGAGATATTCACGAACATTCGAATTTTTTTTTAAGTTTGACACCCTGTATCTTGAAAAATATGCATTTTCGGACCCATGTTTATTTGAACTTTTCTTCTTAAAATCACTCGAGGAAGCACCCCTTGGAGTTTGGCCCCGTACTTAACTAACACCCTGTATAGGTGCCATAGTGAAACTGTACGAGACACGGATGTATACAGGGTGCACCATGTATCCTTCTCTATATTGCTATCTCCTAACGCTAACAGATACAGGGTCGGTTAAACAAATCCAAAGGTGCGCAATTTTGTGGCCATCTCGATTCCGTCTAGACATACAAGATATCTGTGACCGTTCCTGAAATATCCTGAAAAAACTGAAAAATCGAGATTTCTTATTTTCGGTCATATCTTTTTTATTATTGAAGATTATAAAAAAAATATAAAAACAAAAAATTGTTAAACTTCAAAATATAAATTAAATTTTTTTTTATTCTTCTTTTTTCTTTACAAAAAAGACACATTTTTAGACCGAATTTCATAAATAAATTAAAAAACCATAAGGCAAGCACTATTTCGGCGTATTTTACAAATGTTGACGTTTTTCGACGATTTTTCATTAAGGTTTTCTTTGAAAAAGAAGAATAAAAATTAAAAAAAATTTTTTTTGAAGTTTATTAACTTTTGGTTTCCATTATTTTTTTCATATCGAACGACATAAAAAAATAATATGGCGGCCATAAGAAAAACGAAAGTTGACTGTGAAAACTCTTGGATCTAGTAGGCCTTGAAAATTTTTGAAATGTCAGATGGATAGCTCTTAATGGCTTATGTACGCCTATAAAAAATGATTTATTAATTTCCAGTAGGTAGTAAAAAAGATATGAGGAAAATAAGAAATCTCGATTTTTCAGGTTTTTCAGGATATTTCAGGAACGGTCACAGATATGTTGCATGTTTTGACGAATTCGAGATGGCCACAAAACTGCGCATCTTTTCTCTAATTTAACCGACCCTGTATCTCTTAGCGTTCAGGAGATAGCAATATAGAGAAGGATACATGGTGCACCCTGTATAATGACCAAAAAAAATTGCAATTTGAAATTAAATCCAAGTACCTACCTACGTAAGTCAAATTTTGAAAATATAAAAAAAAATATTGAAAATATTTTTTTGAAAAACATTCCCATACAGCACAAAACATTCTGAGAATATTCTATTTAGGTACAAATATACCAATTTAAGAATATTCTACCAAAATATTCTTAGAATATTCATAGCATATTAACAAACGAATGAGAATATTCTATTTAAGTGACAAATATACCAACTTAAGAATATTCTTTAAAAATATTCTTAGAACATTCACAGAATGTGCTCCAGTGCTCAGGTTAGGTTAGGAATAGTTCCTTTGTTTGGAGGTTGGCAACATGTGACAATAAGGGACATGGGCAATGCAAACTGCTGCCAGACGAACAGCATTGTGACAATAATACTATAATAATTTAGTTTTTTGTGTGTGTATGTATTGTGTTTTTGTAATCTGAATGTGTTCATTCTGATTTCTGATCCATCAAACAGAAACAATAAGAGAATTATTGGTAAGTATCTATACATGCATCTAAAATTGTCTTTATTACCACAAAGTTATTGTGGTTAATAAATCATCAATAGTTGTTGTTGACATTGTACATCGCATTACCAGAATCCCGGTGAAGATTCTCATCAAAAACTTTATTCTTTACAGGCGCAGTAGCAAAAATACAAAAGAGCCAAACTATAGCAGATGTAGAAGTTGACTTATACCTACCTATCTAAAATTTAGCTGGTCAAGACCAAAGTTAGAGGGTGCAAAACGAACATGGTGGATTAATAATATGTTTATGTTATATGTTGATGTTACTTTAAAATAAAATTAATACATTGTGAACTTGTTTTTCAAGCTAAATCTGTAATTAATTTAACCTAATATCGAAATGCATTTTTACAGATTTTAGAATATACCCAGAATATACAATTGAACATTCTTTTTATGTTCTCAAAATATTCTATGAACATTCTTTTTATGTGCTCAAAATATTCTATAAACATTCTTTGTTATGTTCTGAGAACGTTCTAAGAATATCTAAAACAGTCTACTTTGCATGTTCATAGAACCGTTCCTAGAATATTCCAATCATCATTTGAGAACATTCTTAGAACATTCAAATATTCTTCGAGAATATTCTATGAATGTGAATAGAACATTCTTGTGCTGTATGGGTTATTGCATTCGAGAGTGTGGTATGTTTTTGGATCATGAGACTATCAAGTAGGCTGAAATTGACATATTGTACATACAAAAAACAAATTAAAATCATGATAGGTAAGTTTTCGGAAAATGGCACTCTTATGATTTTTACCATTTCGAAAGAAGCTATATTTTCTCGATAAGTAAAAATCACTGCAAGTAAAAATGGAGTAAGATATCCACAAGGAGTGGTCTGGTACTGTTTTTAGTCATTATATACATCCGCGGCTCCTACAGTTTCACTATGACACCTATATAGGGGTGGAGAACATACCTATAGTAACACCAGAGGAAGGTATTCATTAGCTTTGCAAATAAAAGGGAAGGCCACAAAACGACTTTAAAAATTGATTTTGGGAGTGCAACGAAAGTACGGTCCTGACACAAGGGCCGAGAAATACCGCTAGACTCGGATCTAACTACGGATGAAACCACTTATGACAATGGGAACGGCTTCCAAATCCAAACGTATACAGACGCGGACTCCCAATATAACCGCTTTCTCATATCGTGACCAGAACACAGAATTTGATGTTACGATTTTTGGAATATAAATGCAAAATAAATGCAAATTTGAAAATAAAAATCGTGCTACTGTTATTCTCGAAGATTTTCCTTGCCCTGAAAATGAAGAAAAAAATAGAAATTCCACCGTAGTGTCAAAGAGGTCTTAGTTGTGACCTTAATATTAGTTTGCAATGGCTGTTTTTAGCGTCTTACCCACCCAGCAGTCCCAGCACCCCTAATTCGCTCCTCGGTCCCGAAAAAATTGATGAAACTTAGGAGCCGCGGATGTATACAATTACCCTGTTTTTAAGTAAAATCGGTAGAGCCGTTACAAAATGTCGGCCATTTGAATTTTCGGAAAAAGGGCTATTGTTTGAAAAGGCTTGAACCCCTGTATGAGCAAGATGGAAAAAAGTTTTATATCAAATTCACAAGATTGGAAGTGTATGCTTCTATACTATGGGGGACACATTATTAATAAAACACTCAGATGTATAACTGGTTGCATAATATGTATGCCCATATACAGAAAATAAATAATTTGAAATTCAAGTTGATGCAATAAAATTTGCATTATTTCTATTAATAAGCCGGTGGCGTGGGTTCGTAGGTAGGAAAAATGTAAAAATGGGATTGAACTGAAATTTTTACAGCAGACAACTATACTAATAACCTTTAACCTACAAAAATTTCAAGAAGGACATGAGAAAAATAGCGGCGATATTCGATTTTTTTACATGATGTTTATTTTTCTAAAATTTCAAATGTGGTTTTCAAAACACCCCTTTCACTTTTTTCGAATTTATTGAAGGTAGTGTAAGAAGTGACAAAATTGTAAAATTTTGCCATTTTGTGTTTGTTTTGTTAAATTTTAAAATCCATTCTACCTCGCTAACATGACCTGACTATGGAAAATTTCAGAAAGCCAAATTAAAAAGCGGTGAAAATTTTCATAATAATTGAATCGCATAAAAATACCTACACTAACTAGGTACCTATTTATGCGATTGATGCGCAAGAAGGTTTTATATTTATAAGTTTGGCTTAACAAAACAATAAGCAGCTTTTGTTTTGAAAATTTTTTCATAACTTTCACGATAACGAAAATAGGTATTGGACTTTTTTGAAAACCGAGTTTTTCGGCTTTTTCCGAATATTTTCGGAATGGTTTGAAATTTTCGAGATTTCTCAGCAGCAGCAAAATTCGAGTCAGCATAATAAACTGTACATCATTGCCCATTTAACCAAAATTGTATCTTTATTAATTAAAGATAGCCACGCAATATCCTATACTCAATTTGGGACAGACTGTATTGGGGCCATGTCATGTGTGCCTAGGTTAAAGGGATGGAAGATTTTTTCGTAAAAGAAAGTCGGCTACCACTAATATAAAAATTTATAGTCCTCATTAGAGCAGAGTACATAGATGAGTTTGAAGCTGGAACCAATACATCAAAAGGTTGAGGGAGGATAGGTAATGGTACTGAGTGACATTGGACAAATTTAAAAGGTTGGGTGGTTTTTTGCCTCCTAAAAATGTAAAACATCAGTAGTCGCATCGCATGAGGTACTGAAATTTTTATACTTGCAAAACTCTATGCCTAATAACTTTGTTTCATTGTCACCCAGTATAATAGATTCTGTTGTAAGTCGCGTCATTGTTGATGCAACATAATGCAATGTTTATTATATTTCCAAGCCTTCAGTCCAGAACTGAATAGAAAGTTTACGTGGCCGAACATCGTTAGTAGGCAGGTACGTTTTACGTTTATGTATTAAGAGTAAGAGTAAACTGGACTGGAACTACCTAGACTTCGTTGTTTATTTGTAAACAAGTTTATGACTCATATAATAGCATTTCCACTACTCTAGAATAATTAATATCAACATGACGATGATGAACCTACCTTCTGATTCCACTGACTCCATCTTTATGACATAGCTGTTTTCGTTAGTGCTGCCAACGATATTATCGGGTCGATTGCTCTATTCCCTAATAATAACACAGATATTCAGTTGGTAGCATTTATCAGCAAAATTTGTTCGTCATATACCTATATATATTTATACGGCTAGTTTGAAATTTAAAGTTCAGATCTTACTTGTGCTTTGTGATTGACGGGGTGAAAGAACGAAACTAAGCTGCGGTACCTATTTAGTTGAAAAATAAAGGTGAGAAGTTAATTTAAAGTTAGTTTTCTGTAGTATTTTTTATATACCTACTCACTTACTTAGGCTTAGTAAACATATAATATGTAGGCATTGACATAGTTTGATAAATAAGTTACTTACCTATTCATTATTATATGCCTTTACCTATACTTTGGGTTCATTCATTCCTTATCCTATATAATATTGTTTATTGTTTACATATGGTAGAGTTTGTTGGTAATTTTGAAGTTAATATAGGTACACATAATCATGATTAGGTAGGTACTTATAGGCCTTCATAGTAGTTACATGCGTTAATACCTTTTAACCCTGATTGTTTCTTTTTTGGTGATTATCATAATTATTATAGAAACATCCATGAAATAAGTAAGTAGGTATAGTCATTATGGATTATAGAAGTAATAAACCCCTAGCACCTGCTCTGTATTTTCTTCAAGAATATTTAAATCTGTATTTTATATTGAAATTGTCAATGCATATGCATCCTTTATATTAATACCTACATCATATTATCATAATACCTACCTATGGTAGGTAGGTATATAGAGAGTAATCAACATGAAACATGTCAGGTTTGACCACATTACTTAAGTAAGTATAAAGACATTACACAGCACATAATATGCGCAAATGTAAAGTCTTGTTTATACTAGCCTAGGTATATAGGTTCTGTGAATGTTTACTGTTGATCACACTGTACAAGGCCAAAGGACAAAACTAATTAATTTGATGTGGGTATTTCGAGTAGCAGAGTTACGCAGAGCATTTCAATAATTAATAATAAAAGTGAAATATCATCATGGCTCGTCTTTCAGTTTCATGACTAATGACATAGGTAATAAATAACTATAATTTTTTGTCAGGTTTTAAAATGTTAAGAGTACAACCACGAACGCATCGATATTAACCTATAATAATTATATTATTCATAAAAATTGAGATTATTTATTTATAATGCAAATATAATATACTTGTATGTCACAACATAACCACTGCTGATTTTTTTTAAGGTGCTGAATAAAGATAATTTAACTGAATAGAATCTATAAATCAACATGGCTTCTTTTGTAAAAGTTATATTAAATAATGGAAATTCATCAGAAGCGAGATATATTGATATGCTTAGCTCCCATTTTGTGGTTGGTGATTTGAGACAACAAGTAATTGAAGTTTTTGGAATACGACCAGAAATTGAGTTTTCACTTACATATATCGGTAAGTGCTGAAAATTATTCTCATTAGTGTGGAAATTTTGAAAAGAAATAACTAGGTATTTATGTTGAACAATTTTAGACAGAGACGGGGACCACATCACAATTCAAACAAATTCTGATTTGTATATCGCTTCAATGCAAATGCAAGATCATAAGGTTTTCCATGTGACGTACCTTAACAAACCAACAGCAGGTAAGTTTGTATTTTTTCGATAAGAGCATCAGTAAGGAAACATGCGCTTAGAAATTAAGTAAATTTTTATTGGATCAACATTTTTATAATAACTCAGTCGTCGCTTTGTTAGCATCACTTTAGAAAATAATTTTTTTATGAAATTTTCAGATATGGGAGATGCTACAGCTGAAGAGAATCCTCACAGTGTCAACGTAATTTGTGATGTTTGTGAGAAAGCTCTGACAGGTTATCGGTACAAATGTCTAGAATGTGCAGACTACGATCTATGCAATGTTTGTGAAAGTGCAGGTCATCATTCAGAGCATATTTTCTTGCGCATGCCAAGCTATGACATGCCTTTGACCAGGAATGACCGTAATGTTCTTTACAATGCTGCTCGTGAACTAAAAAAAGCCGCTCATTATGCATTTAAAAAAGGACATCGTCTTGGAAAGGACTTCTGCAAGGGTTCTTCCCACAAGAAAGAGTCCAAGTTTGAGAAGGGTGCCAAATGCTCTTCCCAGGCCGGTCCCAGTACTGGTGGTTGTCGCTTTGCTAAAGAATTCAACCCTGAAGAATTTGGAAAGTGTGCTTCTCAAGCTCGAGACCATTTGTAAGTTTGTAATTAATTTGCTTAATATCTATTTTTCAATTTTTTTTCTCTAAATTACAGCGCCACTTTGTTTCAAAATCCTTCAGGACATCAAGCAAATGCCATATCTGACATCATAAGCAATGCTATTGAAGCTTTCTTTGGTGAGTATTAAAATAATACATAGGTATCTACTCGAAATATTTATAAATAACTTTCAAAGAAGATAATTTCTGATATTTATTGTTGATAGTTGAACACATAACTGTAATTTCCCAGCTGTATTATTAAATCCATATGTATATGTAGGTATATGTATAATAAGTTATGAATGAAAGCAATAAAGAATGCTAATGCGATTGATAATGAGTGTTTCGGTTTTAGGTCCTGTACAGCAGAATGCTCAAAATACCCAAACGGCTGCTACAAGTAAGGCAAACGAGAACCAACCTCAAAGCCAGGAAAATCAGAATAATGGTGCCAGCAATAATAATGGAAGTGACAAGCAAAGTCAGCCAATAGGTGAGAAACCTGCCAACAAGGAGAAAGATAAGTTGATCGATTTGACTGAGATGGACTGGACTGTCATAAACAACAATCCTAACATTCCAAATACTTCTGCTTCTGCACCAACTACACCTGGGAATTTCTCTAGCGCTGCATCTGCTGTTAATTCTCCAGCTCCTTCAGTTAAAAGTCAGGAACAAGAAAAAGAACCTCAAGAAAGCCAACCACCAGCTCCTGGATTTGTTCTACATTCAGGTATGAGATTTGAGATTTTTTTTTTAATTTCAGGATAGAAATTATCTCTATACTGATTTGACAATTGAATTTTATAAAAAATGTTTGTAATTATTTTTTTATCCCATTTTTTTTCAGACCCTGTTATAGCTCGTGGTTTGGCTCAGCTATATGAAATGGGATTTTCTAATGAAGATGACATTTTGACAAAACTCTTACAGAGATTCAATGGAAATGTTGCAGAAGTAGTAAAAACTATCTTCAACTCGCGTTGAAGTTATTTATCACATTTTCCGAAAAATTATTTACTATCTTTAGGCTGTTAAGAACTATGTTTCTGTTATTATTATTCTAGCTGTTAGTATTACTTTATTGTTTTGTTTATACTATGGATTATCTAAATGTATTTAATTGGGTACATTCCAAAATATTTATGACTTTTATATATACTCGTACATATCTATAGGTGTAGGGACCATCTATTGAAAAATTAAATACTTGATAAAAATGAAAATAAAACTATTTATTACAAATTTGTTTTAATTTTAATATAGGTAATTTATGAAAAATTATTAGCAACCAAAATGGTTCATAACATTTAACAGTAGTAAAATATTTTTTACGCTTGTCGCCTTGGGCACAAAAACATATATAAGTTGAAACTTCAAACATCAATTAGAGAAAATAGAAAAACACCGATGTCATAAATTTTCAAGTAACGATAAATTTTAAACGTTAGATGAAAATATATTTCAGAAAGCACCAAAAAAGGTTTTATTGTTATGGTTTGGTGGCAGGAAAGGACCTAATTCAGAGACCTACCAGGTAATCACTGATTTTCAATTGCCATTTTTTGTTGTCTTTTCTTTTGAAAATCCGGTGGATAATATAAGAAGGAATCAGTAAATTAGGAATAGCAAAATTTCTAGAAAGTTTGTATAAATGTAAGGATTGTCTCAGATCAGTGACAAAAACAAAATAGCCATCAGTTATAATTCTGACTAAGAAAAAAGTCAAAATACAAATTAAGCAACAATTGAACCCTATGCTGCAACAACGTTGTAAGTGCCAAAAGTAAATTTTGCGGGAAGTCGAAATAAACATTTTTTTGTGAACTAATATAATATATCAGCTTACAAACATTAATATATTAATGTTAATTAATGAATATAATTAATGAATATATTAATGTTTGTAAGCTGATATATTATATTCCCAGATAGCACCGAGTGTCCTATGGACGTCCGTTGAGTATCCATTATACGTCCATTGGTCCATGGACAATAAATGGACGTCCTACGGACTTCTCCGCACGGACTTCCTATGTACGTCCACAAAAGTACGTCCATTGGACGTCCATCGAGTTATTTTTGACTATTTGCGCATGACGTGCTGTCGCAGCTAGGAAGAGAATAGCAGTACCAGTGCGCACGCACGCGCTAACCACCCCATCTTCCATTCTTCCACTATCATACAATCCACATTCCTACATTATACATTAATTCGTCCCAAGGAAAGACTTCCGCCATTCCTATCAAACTCAAGACTGCTAGCGTGAAGATGAAGACATCTGCATTATACAGTGAACAAAAGAAAGAAATTCGATGAATCTTTAATTTTTAGAGTTTGTGAAAAATCCAAAAACGAATATTTTCATTAAGTTTATCAATATTATCATAAACTAATATAATTGACAACTTTTCAATGAAAATTACCAGATTTTACGTAAAACTTAATGATAGAAACACGTAAGTAGGTGAGTACCTAGTAGTTTTCCTGTATCTTTAGCCGTTATCAACGTTGTTTTCAAAACAGAAAATTACCGTATATACCCTATATACCTATCACTACATTTATTGGATTTTTCAAAACTCTAAATTTCAAGACTTATCGAATATGTTCTGTCTTTTGTTTCTCACTAAGATATTTATCAGCAAATGATTTGTGGACATCCGATAACGGACTCTCTATGGACATCCTATAACGGACTCCCTATGGACGTCCGATAACGGACATCCTATGGACGTCCGGTAACGGACATCCTGTGGATGTCCAAAGTTGTGACAAATGGACACTGAGTGGACGTCCCATGGACGTCCATAGGACAAAAACGGACGTTCTATGGACGTCCGTTGGTACATAGAGGGATGTCCATTGGACGTCCATAGGACTACTTTGTGCTGTTTGGGTTAGTTCACAAAAAAATGTTTATTTCGACTTCCCGCAAAATTTACTTTTGGCACTTACAACGTTGTTGCAGCATAGGGTTCAATTAAAGAAATAGGTCGTAAGTAGGTACACTAAAAGATAATAAGGGCTGTAATAAAAAAAAACAAGACTCTACGATAATGCATATCTATCTGTCTGTGCGAGCTTGATATAATTGTTTTGTGTAAATAGATATTGCTGAACTAGAAGGAAGATATTATCTCTATACTTTGTTCGATGGATTTTTTTTTACAAAAGGAAGGATCATCGGTCTTAAGCGAGCTGATAAATTGTTTTCCAGTATTCACAATCTTACCCCCACAACCTTACAATCACATACAATCTGGTAAAAGGCCGGAGCACATCGTTATTATATTTATTAAATTAATTAAAATTATATAAATAAATATAAATATTTAAGGATCAACGCTGATAAGTCTTTGATCAAATCTCTCAAGAATTCAGTTATCTCCAGGACTTTTCTTCATCAAAAAATATAATTATTCAGCATACTTTCTGTCACCTGTCTGCTATGTAAATACCTTTGTGCATGACGTGCATGAGTTATTTAGGAGCGGGCGGTAGCGCAGCGGCTTACGTGTTCGGTTGTAACCATACGACTCCGGGCCTCATAGTTTGTTGCAAAAAGCAACTACTGTGATCGTCTATTTACCCCTAATAGGACCGCTGTGATTTCTTTCGTTGTGTTTACCGTAATTACCCCTGCTCGTTGATTGAGGTATGCCAGGATTACTATGGCCGAAACGGATGCGCAAAAGAACCTACTGGGATTTTCTTCTCTTTCGGTTGATTGGGATTTCCCACCGAAAAGCAGGGAAATTAACTGAGACTGGTTGTTAACTGTGGACTTCCTGTCAGATGTCTAAAAGCGAGTGATGAGCGAGAGAATTCGTTTGCAAGAGCGTAAAACGGTGAAGGGCGATAGGGGTTGTGATTTTGCATAGAGAGTGTTTTGTATCTGTTCTATTATTAATTAAACTCATTTTAATTAATATGTAATTTATTATAATCATAAATTAAAGAGTACAATCTGTGTCTCAACTGCGTAGCGTACATGGACGCTCTGAAGCCACACCCCTGTATCGTCATGTCATACACTTCATTGACATTTGACAATCAAGATATAAGGGCGCGTTCACATGACATATATATTACATGCCCCCTTTCAAAGTAAATATCCAATACAATTTCTTACCTAAAATTAACAAACTATTTTCTTATTTAAAATTACAAAATTTGTTTTTCTTTATTTCTTAAATTACTAAAACAACAAAAAAACATTTAATTATGGAGATTCACAAGAATTATTATCATTATCCAATACATAATCTTTTAAATAAGAAGGGATTTTAACATTTCTTTTTGTAAGTGTTTTATATTTATTGTTCTATTTATTTCCGCTCCTTTGAGCTTTATTTCTTACTTTTTTCTCGATTAAAACTCGTTATTTTTATTCATGTTTTATTAAGCCTGTCTCCATGTGCTGGTTCATGAAAGGGAGTATCACGGTTGTTGCCAACCTTACAAAACATTCCCCTAACCTCGGTTACCAAAAACCATTGATATGTTAAACTCCATAGACTGTGAAATAATTCATTAAACAATAACATAACAGTAAGTACAAAACTGTCAATGTCAACAGAATCCTGTTCCATATTGGTTACATCATTATCAACATTAAAATCTGATTCTACCGACATATTGGTCACATCATTATCAACATCAACATTTGAATCTACCGACATATTCCTATTCGCATTTCCATCGCTCTCAGCTTCAACAACATTACCAGGACTGAGTAAACAGCTGGACCCTTCAGGTGAATTACTTGACACATTTGCATTACTTGGTTCTAAGCTCGGTTCTAAGTCATCATACACAAGATGATTTTTAGAATAATAATAATTAGTCATCTCAAAATCCTAACATGTTGCCTTGATGAATTTTCGGTTTCTTCTATATTTATGACCAAATAAATCAACAATAATGTATGATCTATCATTACAAGCTTCCCTTATTATCCCTTTTATCCATTTTTTATTCAACCAAAAGAGAATTTTGTCACCTAAATTCAGCAACGGTAGATCTTTAGCTGTCTTATCATAGTTAAATTTTTGTTTCTCATGCCGACTTTCTAATTTTTTAGTTATTTCTGTGTTGTTAATTATTTCGTTCTGCAATTTTAATACCAAGTAGGCAATTTTGACTTGAGGATACGATTTAACAACATTTGAGACGGTGAGAATCCCATACTACTCAGCGGAGTATTGTGATATTCCAATAAGAATAATGGCAAATCCTTAACTGTATTAGATTTCCTTAAAAACTGCTTCACAATACCAACTGATTTCTCGGCAAGACCATTTGACTGGTGATTATGTGGACTTGAAAACTTTACTTCAAAGTTCCACTCACGAGCAAACTCAAGAAATACCTTACTATTAAATGGCACATTGTCAGAGAAAAATACATCAGGAACACCAAATCTAGAAAATACATCTTTACAGAACTCAATAACAATGTCCGCAGTTTTTAATTTCACTTCCTTAACTTCAATCCAGTTGGAATACATCTACAAGAAGTAAGAAGTTTCTACCGTTATAATAAAAGAAATCTGCACTTAGATATTGCCAAGGTCTGTCAGGAATTGGATGGGGTAGCAATGTTTCTTTTTGATTAGCACGCTGATTAATTTGACATGCCTCACAATTTTTAATGTAACATTCTATATCACGGGACATATTTGGCCAGTACATAACTTATCTAGCTCTAAATTTAGTTTTAACTACACCAAAGTGACCGGAATGTGCTAATTCTAACATTTCTGTTCTTAGTTTTTTCGGTACAATAACTTTTTCATTCAGAAATAGCAAATTATTTGACAAATAGATGGAATCCTTCAAATTATGAAATAATTTCAAATGATTTGATAAATGCTTAGAAGTTTTAGGCCACTCTGTCATGCAAAATTGTTTAACTACTTTCAAAACTTCATCATTTTCTATTGCTTTTCTAAAAACTAACTTTTTTGCTTCAGACATTGGAATGTTGTTTGAAATGCTATGAATGATATACTCCATCTCTTTATCAATCTCAACTTCATATTTAAGAAAAGAACGTGACAATGTATCTGCTACATACATTTCTTTTCCAGGGAGATACACTAATTTGATTTTATATTTTAGCAAACGTAACAACATTCTCTGCAGTCGAGCAGTAACTTTATCAAGATCTTTATTGAATATAGGAATTAATGGTTTATGATCCGTCTGACATAACGTTTCCTTACCGTAGACGAAATAATGAAACATTTCAAATGCAAAAACCATCCCCAGTAATTCCTTTTCAATCTGTGCATATCTTTTTTCAGCTTTTGTTAAACATCTAGATGCAAAAGACACTGCATGACCATCCTGCAGGAGAACACATCCCATACCCTCGCTACTCGCATCTGTTTGAATAACTACTGATTTATCAGGATCGAAAATTTTTAATGTGGGAGCACTGGTCAAGAGTTTCTTCAAATGATTTAATTCATTCTCATGTTCATCAGTCCAATTAAAACACACATTATTTTTTGTTAGGTTCCTCAAATTTGTTGTCAACTGTGACAAATTTGGTATAAATTTCGCAAAAAACTTAACCATACCCAAAATACGCAATACTTCTGATCTATTTTTGGGGCTTTCAATTTTCAAAATTGCCTCTACATTTTCAACATTTGGCTTAATACCTTGTTCAGAAATCAGCTGACCCATAAATTTCACCTCTTCCAATTTAAACTGAAATTTATCAAAATTAAACTTAACATTGTTTTCTTTTGCCTGTTCAAAAACTCGTTTCAATGCTAAGTCATGTTCTTCTTCTGTCTCACCGGAAACTATAATGTCATCAAAATAAAATTCAACATTAGGTATATTACTAAACAGTTGATAATTTTTCCTCTGAAAAATTTCTGGAGCCACTGATATCCCAAACGGCAATCGGTTAAACCTATATTTACCAAACGGAGTGTTGAAGGTACATAGATCAGCACTATCATTATCCAACTGCAACTGCCAAAACCCATCCTTCATGTCTATGACATGAAAAAACTTTTCCCAGATAATCTACTAACAATATCTGTTGAAGTTGGAATTTGAAATATTTCCCTACAAACATATTTGTTCAATGGCTTAGGATCAAGACACAAACGAAGATCTTTGTTAGGTTTTTCAACAATTGTCAAGCTATTAACCCATTCAGTTGGATAATTTACCCTTGAAATAATGTCCTTTGCTTCTAAATTGTTTAATGTCTCTTTTAATTTATTATGCAAAGCATAAGGAACTTTTCTTTGGCACTGTATGACAGGTTTTGCCTCTCTACTAATTGATATTTTGCACAATCCAGGAATTTTGCCTATACCTGTAAATACATCTTTAAACATTTCAAACATGGCCTGTTTGTTTTCCAACCTAGCTTGAACTAAATTTACTCGTCTAATTAAATCAAAGTTCATGCAATCTCTTAAAACCAACAATGGCTCTGAGTCTACATCAACAATTATAAATTTAATTTCTTTCTTGATGCCCTTAAAACTACAATTTAGAGTAATCTCACCTTCAGGTTTCAGCTTAAAATTACCATAAGTTACAAGTGTTATTCTACTTGCTAACAGATTTCTATTTCTATTCACCACACCGAGACTTTGGAAAATATTCTTTGGTAGAACACTAGTTTCTGCTCCCGTGTCCAACTTGAATTTTAGATCAACATTCTCCACTTTTATTGATTCATACCAAAACTTTCCAGAAGTTTTACATTCTCCAATATAAATTTCAAAGTTTTCCACAGCTTCGCCTATACAAAGGTTTTCTTCTGCATCTTCTAATTTCACATTTTGGATTCTTGCTGTATTGCCAAATTCATCCTTACTATTTACTGCTACTCTAACCTCTCTAGATTTTTCTTGACTACCTCTTTTTGGGCAGACTTTCGCGAAAGAACCTTCTTCTTGGCATATGGCACACGATCTTCTGAATGCTGGGCAACGATTACGATAGTGCTCATATCCACACTTATCACATTTGATTTTCTTCTCAAGTCTCTTAATCGCATTCACATTTTCTTCTTCTTCTGATGGATTCAAAATTTTCACATGTTTCTTCGACAATTCAATACTTCGACAATATTCTACAATTTTTTGTGTAGTCAAATCATTATCTCGCATCAGCCTTTGTTGCATTTGCTTATCATTTAGACCTAATATCAGTCTATCTTTTATCATTCTTTCTTCGGAAGACTTCTTACAACTGTCAGAGGCACATAAAAAATTACACAATTGCGCTTGCTTTTTAACCATTGTTAAAAATTGTTCGATGCTTTCATCATCACCTTGCATCAAGTTATTGAACTTGAATGTTTCGATTGTGTAATTGCACTTCGGGATAAAATGAGCATCGAATGCTTTCAAAGTTTTCGCCAATGTGTCTTTAGCATCATCTTCGAAGGTGTTGTAAATATCTAACCCTTGATCCCCCATGCAGTTTAAGAGAATAGCAATCTTGACATCATCATTCTCCTTGTCTTTTCCGGACGCTTTAATAAAAATTTCAAATTTTTGCTTCCATTTTGTCCAGTTTTCGGAGTCTTGCAGGAAATTAATATCATGAGGCGGTCTAAAATCCATTGTTATTGTTTAATTTTACCGGGTTTCTTCTGAAGTTTTACTTGCTATTATTATTGTTCAAGAACAATATACTTATTACTCTTATTAGCTATTATACTCTTCAGTCTTCAAAAAAGGCAAAACGTGGTCGCCATGAAACGCAAAAAAAAGACAGGGAATTAGCAATCACTAAGGCTGCATTAATAGTACTGTCGTAGATTGTTGCACGTTCAATCTTCACTCTTCACAACCTATGAACAGTTTTCACACCTGACACCATGTTTTGTATCTGTTCTATTATTAATTAAACTCATTTTAATTAATATGTAATTTATTATAATCATAAATTAAAGAGTACAATCTGTGTCTCAACTGCGTAGCGTACATGGACGCTCTGAAGCCACACCCCTGTATCGTCATGTCATATACTTCATTGACATTTGACAATCAAGATATAAGGGCGCGTTCACATGACATATATATTACAGAGAGTATAAAACAATGGAAAGCGAATGATGGATCCCTTTCATACATCTTTACCACTCTAATCCATTTCGGATTCCACTCTTTTGCACACCTATGCTTTCTTATTATATTTCGTTTTGCTTTTGTTTCTTTCTTTTTCTAGTTTCTTTGATTTTATTTCAAGCAACAGCTTGAATTAATTAAAGAAGACAACCATTTTGGTTACAGACTACCCGGGATATGGCGGGAATGTCTGTCTGACTACCTATTCGATAATTATTGAATTCTCATTTTGCATTTTAATGAGCTCCACTCGCTGACTCGGTTCTTCCCTTCGTTTGGGAATTTTTACGATCGTTTATTGTGGTGGGTTTTACCCCGATACACAGGCACGCCACCCTACTTTTATGACCACTTGTTTGTTGGTCGAGTTTCTGCATGGTTTGACTTGGACGTCGAGAGCAGTGTTGCCATGTTTGTTTTGATTGCTACCTCCTCTTTAAACATTATACGAATGTCTTTCCAATTGCTTTTTCAATTGTGAAAGCGTGTTTTTCCTGAACTGACGTCATACTCATGATAGTTGTTTTAACTCATTTCGTTTATTTGTCGTGTTGTCGTTTTGCCTCATGGACTACCTTTATTTGGCCCCTTTTGGACCGACGATACCTATTTGCCCTGCGGCTACCTTTTTGTTCTACCTGGCCTCGTAAGGCGATGAGTCAATATACCTTATCATTTCGAATATGACGTTCTCTGCAATTCGCAGTTTCTTGTGCTATTTTAAATGTGATGATCACCTGACCAAACTAGGCCGCTATTCTATAATTATTCCTCAGGGTTCCCGTGGGCTTGCCTGGGTAATAATTGAATGCTGGAATTTTTATGAATACCTATATTGGAGCCGGTGGGTTTTATAATCGAGACCAACCATCGATTTCACCGTGATCCAAGGTTTTTACCCCTAACAACGGTTTAGAAAGCAGATAACTCAGTCCAGACTGGCAATAACATTTTATAGCAATTTTCTGCGGAGTTTGTTTTTAAATTTTGAATGGAGTTGACATTCGTATGATGTGCCAAAGGAGTTCTGCTTTGATTGATTTTGATTTCACATACTCGAGACTGATTTGTTTTTGGTTGCTTTGAATCCCTATTGGTGGAATTGTAATTGATAATCCGATATTTATTTCGGTTGTTGGATTTCCTGATATTTGAGAGCGGTTGTTACACCTGAAAACCATGCCTTGGTTCGGCCTACTCTATCCTACAACTGAGGGTGCTTTATTGCCCCGTTGCTTGCTACGATTTCCACTTTAAAGAGTCATGCTCTTTTACCGACTACCCGAGGTCTTCATCTGGACATCGAGATGAATCCCTCCCCCAACTGTAGTAATCGAGTACCTATTATAACTCCTAATCGGATATTGTAGTGACTAGCATTTCCTGGTATTTGATGAGCAGGTGCTGCACCTGACAACCCTGCCTTAGCTTGCACTGTTCTATCTCTATCCTACTCTATATCTGAGGGTTCTATGCTCTGGCAGGAACTGCGATCTTCATTCATGGTGCCATACAATAGCGAAGGAATTCCTCTCACTTTCTTTATGTCATATAATTTAAAGGAACAGGTGCGAGCCTACATCTGCACTAAATAAACTCGGACTCTTTGAAAAATAGGATGATTGAATTATTTCTAATCATGGGCCGTTTTATTTATTCACAGGTTATTAATTCCTGACCTGGGTTTTATTTTCCTACTTTCCTCCTAGCTCTTTCTCCTGTACAGCGAATTTGTAATTATTTGTTGAAGTATTTCTTTCCTGCCTAACTTGAATTATTTCTAATAACGTGCCGCTTTAATTATTCACAGGTTATTTTATTCCTGGCCTGGGTTTGATTTTCCTCCTAGCTATATCTTGATTTCCTATACCGTGATGAAGTAGGTACCTAATATTATTGGTGCTGCCGTCTGTTTCCTTACTAATTGTTTTGCCTGATTTAAAATGGGACCTGCATACGTGAATGTTGCGAATCGGTTTAATTATCTATTTTTGTGGATTTTGTTTCGAAGAGAGATCTTCCCTAACTATTTTCTCAATGGATTTTCCCTAATTTGTGAAGGAAATTCCTTCAGAATATGCGCTTTGCCGTCTACTAGTGAATCGGTCCGAAGAGAATTTGTCAACTGTGAGTATTGAGTTCGAGATGTAAATTAATTGGATTTCCACGGGAATGTTCCAGGATATATGGAGGAAATCTACTCAGAATCCGCTATCGCCATCTCCGAGTAGATTATGTTAAGAAAATTTAGAATTGTGAGTTGAAGTTTGCGTGAAACGAGATTTGCCCTTTTTGGGTTTTCAACTGGAATTTTTCTAAGGTAGATAAAGGAAATTCAACTGGAGTCCGCTAGGCCATCTCTGGTCAAATTATAGAACTTAGATAAGGTTTGGGTGACCTGGAGTCCACTAAAGCCATCTCTAGGTACCGTCTAAAGGGTTAGGAAGTCAGATTCGACCTGCTCGGAAGCTGATCTCTATCTGCCCTGGGCTGTGGTAAGACGTCTACTTTTATAGAAGCAGTGGCCCGCTTTCTAAACACGACAAGCAACAATGCACCTTATACAGGGTGATCCCGAAATGGCGGACACGGTATACAGGGTGTTGTAGAGGATGTTCAGAAAGACTGTAAATTTAAAACAAAAATTGTTTCCTCGCCTTCGTTACCAAGATATAGGGTGTCCTTTTTCTAAACTTTAAATCAAAACGGCAGTCAAATTTAAACAACCTCCACTGGCAAAGCACATGATTTGACATAACTATTACGAGAGCGTTTGCGTTTTTTTTTATTATTATCAGGAACGGAATTACAGGCATTCAAAGTTTACCTATTCCCTGAGTTCGACAAAATTTTTCAATATGGCATCGTTGTTCAAATTCGAGCTCAACAATGCAACTAAAATAGATTTTGAATAATATTATCGGATATGTTTCCCCGCAACAATTATTATTTTGAACATTGTTGAACTTTCCATTTTATATTGTGACGAGATCCGAGGGTCTCGTCATATTAATTAAGTATTATTTTATATTTAATCAAGAGGCAGGGTTTTTTTTAGAGACGTGATAACCGTCTTATCACGGTCCGGCCGGCTATATATACAGAGCTCATCGAGGGAACGGACAGTGTCCATCAGGTACTGACTGAAAGACACTCACACTGGCTGTCTAGCGTACTGAGCTAAGACAGCAGCAGGGGGCCTCTATTGCCGTATTGAGGTAAATCGAGAGCCCTAACATTTCTCTGCCTGCATTGAGGGCTCGGAGAAATTACTGGAGCGTCTCCGGCTGTATTGAGGTCAGGAGGAGCTCAAACCCCGGATCCCGTTCTCCGTATTGAGGTGCAACGGGCCGCCCACACATCTGCTGACCTGCATCGAGGGTCGAAACTCCGCGCTCCGCCGTAGTGAGGTGAGAGCGCTTCATATTCCCTCTTTGACTCGTAGTGAGAGGCAAAGGAGGGACACCCGAGTATCCCCGGCTGTATTGAGGTCAGGAGGAACTCAACCCCGGGTCTCGTCCTCCGTATTGAGGTGCGACGAGACGCCCACGCCTCTGTTGGTCTGCATCAGGAGTCAAGGAGTCCAGAGGAACCACCCAAGAAGGCAGCACTGGCCATACAATATTATTGTTACTTGTAGATTGTGTAAATAAATCTATCATTATCAAGTCTGTCCTGAATATAAAGAACCCATCACAATATATTTCCATGGTAATATCTATCTGGGTATTATTGTAGACCTACACATTATTTTTTCCTTAAGAAGGGTAGTGCAGTGTTGTGACTTTTTTTCCACAAAAGTGGTCATATCTTCTTAAGGGAGCCATACTGGAGAAAACAGTAAATAAAACTTAGAATCCTTAATCCACAATGGATGCTGTGGTGCTGTCCGTGTCCGCCATTTCGGGATCAGCCTGTATATTGGCACCCTGATTTCTTGTCTGCTCCTTATCATATCTCACTTCTCGTAAGATTTGGCAAGTTGACCTCGCGGCTACCTTACTAAATTGTCCTAAACCTGAGCTACCTAAATTTTCCTTAAAATCGGCCGACGCGTTTTCGTCTTTTCATTGTTTCGATCTACTATAATTACACTGGCTCAGCTTTCATTTCGTATTTTCACCTGCTTGCTGTCTATGGATTGTGATGAGCTTTTGGCTATTGTCGTTTATTCCTTTGCGTTACTGATTGGATAAATTTTCATTATCGTGGGTGGAATAATTGGCGACTTACTATTGTCTTTGCATAGAGCTTTTGTTTAATTCGTGATTTAACAAATCTTCCACCCGGTCAGTATCTAGGTCGTCCTATTATTTCACTCGATCCGAGGGTGTCTCATAATACATCCACCAACATCTGGTCCGCTTCTCTCATCGCTTTGCCGTTCGATGTTGTTTTTAAGAGGCTGGAGGATTACCAGCTAGCGAGCTTTTATTTTTACGAATATCTAATGAGCTGGCAGGAATCGTTTCTTGGATACAACGGCGCGTGGCTGCGTTTTAATTTCCTAACAATTTTACCTTTAGGTATTTACGTACCTATTCTTGCACTGTTTGCTTTTTCGGTTTGGGTTGATTTAACGAGGGGGATGGAAATATTTTCCTTTTCATCCTACCTAGGTGCGATCCATTTCACGGTACTATACAAGCCGTTGGAACTGGGTTCGAATCCCAGTCTCGGCATGGAAGTTTAGGTTCGTCCATTTAACTATTTATATAATACAAATGTGTCTGTGACTGAGTGAGCTAGTTCTCGAAGCTAAAATTACCAGAGTGTTGTTAACTTTTTTATAAACAAAAATATTTATTTAACTCACATAATATACTGTAAGTATAACTGTCAATGACCATCAGATGTCGAGACACGATAAGCTTAAAAAAATGCCTTCCATCATTGGTTTTTCATTGGGTTAAAAAATAAATTCTTAGATTTTTTTATTATCTAGCCCTGGCTAAATCTAGTGAAAGTAGTTGCTAAATACATAATTGAGTAGATACCCTGTATATAAAATAAGCTTATTACTCGAACCATTAAATCAAAATAGCGCATCAAATAGATGTTTTAAGTGAAATTATTTAATCCCAGCGGTTTCTCTATTTATACAAGTCAAGGACATTCAATCTTAGCAGGATAAAAATTATAATTACGCAAATATTTTTATACTTAATTAGTAAAAAAGGCGAAAACAACTAGATACTAATTAGAAAACCATAACTTCAATCTATTTTGCCATTAAAATATAATATTTTTTTTTTAATTCGTGAGGATAAAAATGAAATGTACCGACCTATTATTATATTATTGTTAATCCCACTGAATTAGTCATATTCATATATAAATTATCATAGGTACATAATGAAAGAAATAAACGAACTATAAAACAAAAATTGTTACTTTTGGTTCCTCAATATAATAATAAGTTTTAGGTTCTGCACTCACAGAATAATATAGTTATGTTAGATGATTAGAATTAGCAACATCCTTGATGTAAACATAATTTTGGCCACATTCGAGAATCTCATACGGTTTCAGTCAGCGTTTGTTACAGTCTACGTTATGGTGACACCAGAAACACATTAAAACACCAAAATGACATTAAACCTTCCTTTCGAATTCTGTAATGTATTATTTAAATAATCGTTATTTTCATCTGCATGTGCAATCATAGTCCTGGCATACAGGTTTCATACATCTGCACCATTTATTATCATGTAACATCAACATGCAACTAGCTCTCACCATAAATTAATTATGTTTTCGCATTTTCATTTTTTTTTTAAATCAAAATCAAAATTTGCGGTTTTTGTGCACTTTGATTGCTTAATATTATTATTAAAAATATATATCAGCAAAACATTTCGTTAATAATTATTTGTGTTATGCTTCTTGTGGCTCCCTGGTCAGAAGCTGTTTTTTTCTATTTAAAATAACAATGTTTTTTTAATACCTTTTAGATAGGTAGTTGAGAGTATTAGCTCGCAACCCTGTTTGTATCCTACCTGTTATATCCTACCTATGTGATCTAGTAATCACTTGTTAAAACGGTCAACATTTTTGATCGGCTTTTAACAAAGTTTCTTAAAAAAAAAGATATTTTGAGTTTTTATTTATGTTCTATTTGGTTTGGATTTTTATATGTTCGTTAAATTTGTGCACTTTCAATATTTGATGTCAAAAATAGTAAAATAAGATTAATTTACAGCCCCAACAGCTCTAAGTAATGCAAAAGTGAAAATAATGAAATTTTCGGAATTTCCATTATACCATGATGAAGAAATGTTGGAAACTATTAATTTGATGAATGCCTTTTTATCTGATAATAGTTTTGAAGGTAGGTACATAAATAATTATATTATAAAAACAAGACCATTCTAAAATATAATAATTTTTAGTTTTAGATGAATTTGGCTTAGTACAAGAATTTGATAACATTTTTAGTGATTGGAAATTTTACATATCATTAATTGATATTGTTTTGGTAAGTACCTACTATTTCGAAATATTTATTATGTCCCTATATTCACCACCTAAGTACTACCCATACTTACCTATACCTACTCAATAAAAATTTCCAAAAATTTATGTTGTAATCTGTTAATCAACAGTTTTTCTTAATTAACGACCAAGCTTTCATTTAAAAATATATCATCAGAGTACCAGGAAGCGAGACAATTAAATTTGAAAATGTTCACACATGTTTTATTTGGCAGATCATCAGCTTTAATATATAAAATTATGAGATTCACGATAAATGATATAAATAAAATTAGCAGCACACTTGCTATAAAAGAACAGCTGTTTGTAACGATTTTTTTTCATCCCAAAACAACATCGAGATGGACCGAATTTCATATTTAAAGTTTTAATTTTACATTTTCCCATCATGAATTTCCTTTTTTTAAATTTCTTTTTTATATATATAATTACTATATAGCAGTACCTAAAAATTAAAAAAAAATTATATCCCTATTATGTATCTAGAAATAAATCATAATTTCATTCAGATGTTACAATATCAATAATTTTATAAAAATACGATAACTATTTTTTTATGCGAGAAAGTTTTTCCAATCCCAATATTACAATAATTATTGGAGTGACGCCAAAATCAAATATATAGCGTTTTCTGGATATGTATGAATGATAACGACTTAACGGGACATTGGTTCGGATTGATTACCGCCATGCAGTCAAAAATAATAATTTATTATGTCATCCTATAGATTTTGCTATGATATAATATGGAATTCAGATTTTTTTGGCCCGAGGTAATAATTTTCAATTTGTATACAAATTATAATTATTATTAATAAGCAATAAATTTCGACGTACCATAATTTAAAAGCTTGGAAGCTTGTACCAATACCTTAGATATAATATACCAAGCCGCGTGTACCATTTAAAGATAATTAATTTAAAGTTGGATCCAAAAATTTTATTTCACGTGTACAATAAATAATAATTTATGTCACTAATTACTTACATTATTATTATGTATTACATGTACATAATTCATTGCGGTATGATTATGACTCTAAACTGAGTTATATTTGTCCGGTTGTAACCTTTCACGAGTGACAAATTACGATAGGATATATCTATATAATCACCGCGAATAAACAATTACAGCTATTCATAGGTAACATTATTTAGAGGGTTCGATGATATATTAATTGCAAGTAAATGTGCATGCGACAACATCTGACTTGCGGGCATAAAATTAACATTTCAAGGCTGGAGTTGAAAATTTTCTATGTCAACTTTTTTACTTAAAAATTATTGTTATAATACTACATGTCTCTTAATTTTTAATACTTATTTTTTAAATATTTTTTTAGACTTCACAAGATTTCGATTTATCTATAGGATGTGTGGACATTTTATACAAAATCTTATCAAAAAATAGGGCTGGCTACAAAGATAAATTTAAAATAATAGCAAATTTAGCGAAACCAGATATTTTTTCTAAAATTATGAGCTTGTGCAGAACAATTTATGAGACATATAATATTCAAGCAATGGACTATGACTTGAATAGTGCTATGTTGAACATTTTGAAGATCGTGGACAGTATTCAAACGAAAAGACGTAAGTTTTTATTAATAAATATGGGATGGGGCACCCTATTGGCCTTATTAATTTGCTTTTTAATTTTTAAAAATTGTTGCTATACAGGGTGTTAGTTAAGTACGGGGCCAATTTCCAAGGGGTGCTTCCTTGAGTGATTTTAAGAAGAAAAGTTCAAATAAACATAGGTCCGAAAATGCATATTTTTCAAGATACAGGGTGTCAAACTTAAAAAAAAATTCGAATGTTCGTGAATATCTCTAAACTCTTTCAATCATTTTGTTGAAATTTGGCAGTTCTGTTTGTAATAACAAGAGGGTAATTTAGCCCCAATTAGATTAAAATTATTAATTCCAGTGGCGTCCCGGAAGACAGTCTAACTAATATTTTTGATTAAAAAATTGGGCGCCACTGACTTTTTTTTAAATTTTGTATTTTTTTCGAATTAAGCAACTAGAAATACAACTATTTTATCTCTTGAGTTTTTTTCATATCTTGCTTTGTTTTTGAGAAAAAAAATAAAAGTTTGACACCCTGTATCGTAAAAACTACATATATGCATTTTCGGACCCATGTTTATTTGAACTTTTCTTCTTAAAATCACTCAAGGAAGCACCCCTTCGAGTTTGGCCCCGTACTTAACTAACACCCTATATATTTGTTTGTATTTTTTTTCACTTATTTTATACGTAAAAAATATTTTGTTCTCCAAGGTGTTTTGAAAAAAAAACGAGGCTCACAAAAAGTTAATTATTCCGAATGTGATAAGATTATGAAAGTACATATACGTTACTTAATATACTTACTTGTTCGAATTATTTACACGTCAGTAACTTGATTACCTTAATAATGCGTGCGTCTCAGAATTTTTCAATTAATTTGATAGTTCTTTAGAAAAGTATAAAGATTTAATATATTTAATGAACAACGGAGGAGTTTTACAGTTACAATATGGGTATTATGAAGTCCTATATTGAGTTAAAAGTAGATTTCTGTAAACATTATTCCCTCGATATACAAGAGTCTGGTCATACGGTCGGCGGCAGCCATGCTTACCTGTTTCACCGAAAAAATGCATTGATGAGATAGGCGCCGCTTAGCACTAAAACAATTAAAATACTCGCTATTTTGCATATTATTTATACGGTGATTTTTTTGATGGTGACTGTGGGAATGTTAAAGGATCTTATAAAAACGTTTCCACGTTATCTCTTTTTTTTTTTACCTTGATTTACTGCGTATTCTTCAAAACAATGTTAAACGTAGTCAAGTTCAAAATTATGTTTTTCATTCATTTATCAAGCAACATTAACAATAAATATCCCTCAATACGAAAATGTAAATAGATATTCTATATGATATTATGCGATTTTTTCAAAAAAAATATTATTTTTTTTTATATTTATATTCTTTATTTTTTATTACATGTGCATAAAGTGGTACTTTTTTCACGACTGGGAAGTTTGACCGCATGAGACGTAGGTGAGTGCGTCAATCCCAGAAGTTGTTGCATATAAATAACTATTAAACGTACATATAGGTGTACAGCAATTATTAATTTTGACTTTTAGCAAGATTTATATTAAAAAATATCATTGCAAACAATGACTAAATATTTTTCAATAGAACTTTTCAAAATCAGATACGTTTTGTACTTATATATAGATAAACAAAATTATGGATCATCGCTTTTAATACAGCCATCAAAGTTATTTATCGGAAAAAAATCTACAAATTTAATGTAATTTTTAAAACCCCTGCAAATATTTTGCATTGGTATGTTTGATCTCAGGTTAATTCGCCTTGCAAGTGGTTTAGCATACCTATAGATTTGGGAACCTCACCTTTAGGAACAGTTCAGCAGTTTTGTGAGCCTCGTATTTTCGAACAAATCGATATAATGTATTTCAAAAAGCGCGGAAAATATCTTTCAGGGACCTTGAAAAAGTCTACTAATTTTTTACGTAGAATTATTATTTCAGAATGCAATATGTTTAAAAAAAACCTAAATAACTTTGATATACAGGGTTACTGGTAACTGGATACATTCCTTTGGTGATCTGATAAAACAAGAGGTAAGGAGTAAATTAACCCCAACATGAACTATAAAAAACTCAATAGATTTTGAGATATTTAGATTTTCAACTTTTCTTAAAAAAAGTTGAACTTTCACAAACTATTTTTTTTAATAAGATTTAAAAGTTTCTACAAGTTATTTTCGCAAAATTGTCAAGGCAACTTGCGTACAAATTGTTTTAAAAACTTTCTTAGTGTAGTACCTATCTAACAAGGTACGAATCTTGTACAGGAATAACAGAATCTCCCCGTTATGTACCGTTACCGAGGAACAAATCCTTAAGTCGGGACGTTTTAAAAAAAATACTGCCCTGAACGGGGGTCTTAAAATTCTCGGATCCGGCCCATCTTCAACAGGTAGTATTTGGGGGTCCCGAGCTTCGTCCCTACCAAGTTTCGTCCCGATCGGTAAAACTTTCAGACACTAAGAGTGTTTCCTAGGCTTTTCCCGAAAAATCCAGAAATTCCCGAAAAAATGACACTTCCCGGGAACGGATCCCGCTCATTTTCAATGGGCATCGTGCCACGGTGCGCCTCTTCAATCTAGCCAAATTTCAACTTTCCCACATGAAAACTGGCGGCTCTACAGTGTTTCCTAACAAAGTCACAGAAGTTTCGTAAGTACATAGGTATTCTTGTGCCCGAAAAATGTCTGTCTGTCGGTCTGTCTGTCTGTGACTTTGCTAGGAAACACTCTAGAGCCGCCAGTTTTCATGTGGGAAAGTTGAAATTTGGCTCGATTGAAGAGGCGCACCGTGGCACGATGCCTATTGAAAATGGGCGGGATCCGTTCCCGGGAAGTGTCATTTTTTCGTGAATTTCGGGATTTTTCGGGAATAGCCTAGTAATAGCCACTCTAAGTGTCTGAAAGTTTTACCGATCGGGACGAAACTTGGTAGGGACGAAGCTCGTGACCCCCAAATACGACCTGTTGAAGATGGGCCGGATCCGAGAATTTTAAGACCCCCGTTCAGGGCCGTATTTTTTTTAAAACGTCCCGACTTAAGGATTTGTTCCTCGGTAACGGTACATAACGGGGAGATTCTGTTATTCTTGTACAAGATTCGTACCTTGTTAGATAGCTACTACACTAGGGAAGTTTTTAAAACAATTTGTACGCAAGTTGCCTTGACAATTTTGCGAAAATAACTTGTAAAAACTTTTAAATCTTATTAAAAAAAATAGTTTGTGAAAGTTTTTCTTTGAAATTTTCACTCGATCGAAATACCTCAGGATATTTTTTATTCCAGAAGGAAGCATAGTATTGGACAAGTATTCCAGTAAAAAAAAAATCAAAAAGTTAAAGTAGATTTTTTGAAAATTACATTTCAAGACATTTGAAACCATTTTTTTAAGAAAAGTTGAAAATCGAAATATCTCAAAATCTATTGAGTTTTGTATAGTGCGTGTTGGGGTTAATTTACTCCTTACCTCTTGTTTTATCAGATCACCAAAGGAATATATCCAGTTACCAGTAACCCTGTAGCCTGTAGACCTTCCTATACCGAGTGACAAGTTTCAAAGCAGAACATACGCGAATAGCATGGGAACTCACATATTTGCAGTTTATTTCTCACCACACTCATCTACAAGAACGGTAATGGTGTCTATCGAAAGAGAATTGTTTTGTGAGCATGCTGATACCAAATACTTAATAATTAACAGCTTTTTTATCATGCCAGAAGAACTAAAACATTTTCAAAATTAAAAGATGAGCAGCTATGACATGCTAAATTCGGATAAATTTTTTGCTGTCAAAGCAAATATTTTCAATTATTTGATTTATTTTAATTCTGATTTCTGATTGAACCACTAAGCAATTACGAAAATCCTCATTTACCTACCATCATTTTGTTTTACGAAAAATTGACTACGGAAAATAAACACGTAAAATAATTGAACTAAAACAATAACTAAGTATGTACAACAAATATTCAAATAGTCCTTCATTTTGAAATTAATATTCCCACCCTTTTGTAAATTGTGCTTCGGACTGGTCCGAGTTGTTGGTTATTAACGAGTACACATTCGGCAATGACTAGGTCTGTAAATTTTGTTTTTGGTAACCCCAAGATCCCAAGAAAAATCACAACAAGGATAAGCTGCTAAATCGGGAGATCTGGCCGGCCAGTTAATAATACCACGACGATAAAAACGCGTCCCGCATTAGAATAGCCATTATTATTATTCATTGACAATCTTTTCAGGGAAACGCATATTGGTAATTAAAAATGTTTGTTTTGACAGTAACAAAATTATTCGAATTAGGCATGTCATGGCTGCTCACAATTTTAATTTTGAAAATGTTTAAGTTCTTCTGGGATGATAAAAAAAACTGTTAATTATTAAGTATTTGGTATCAGCGTGCTCAGAAAATAATTATCTTTCGATAGACACCATTACCGTTCTTGTAGATAAAAGTGGTGAGAAATAAACAACAAATATGTGATTTCCCATGCTATTCGCCTATGTTCTGCTTTGAAACTTGTCACACGGTATATGAACTACATATACCTACATCCAGTATAATTCAAAATAATTTTACATTATAAGCATTTAATGGCTCTTTGTAAAATTTCGTTTAATATTTTATTTAATTAAAAAACTTAGGCTATATGCACAGGCCGTCAGGCTGACGAGTGATATTGGTACCCCACCGTGTATCTTTCATTAATTTTTATTCTATTTATTCTTATTTTATAAATTTCAGCACGGCATCAATATTCTTTGGTCCTGGAAGAAGATACTGAATTTATTTTAAAGCTAATTTTAGAAAATACATGCAACAGAGAACAAATTGAAATATTACTGACAATAACGAAACAAATTTGTCGCACAAGTAAGTATGTGCATGCATGTTTCTAAATAAATGGTTAAGTAAAATACAAGTAAGAAGGTATACACAGGGTGAGTCATTTTAATCTTCAAACCCGAATATCTCTGTTGGTAAGCCAGATACAAAAAAATTATGCAGACAAAATTTGTTCAGGACAATGGGGGTCATCTGACTGCACTGATGACCTTGTGGACCAATTTCAAGTACATTTGAGTGAAGATTATTTTTTAAATAGGACACCCTGTATATTTTTCTTTTTTCATATTTACTGTGAAAACCCAATAAGAAAGGTTTTTCACCTGCAGTGTAAAATGAGTAGGTTGCGAGTTATAAACAACTGAAAATTGAAGTTTTTCATTTTGAAAGCAGTGTTCATCAGAACTGGCACCAAATATCAGAAAACGGCTTACATGTTCCTATCTTAAGTTTTCACATAGTATACTACTATGTGGTTTAAACTGTAATACAGGGTGAAGGAAATTACCAGATTTTTAATCACCCTGTATAAAAATTTCAAGTACACTGTAAGGTAACCCCCATGAAAAGTTAGGATAGGAACATGTAAGCCGTTTTTCGATATTTGGTGCCAGTTCTGATGAACACTGCTTTCAAAATGAAAAACTGTGATTTTCACTTGTTTTAACTAATAACCTACTCATTTTAGACTGCAACTGTAAAAACTATTCTTATTGGATTTTCTTGGGAAATATGAAAATACAATAATATACAGGCTGTCCTATTTAAAAAATTATCTTGACTTTCAAATGGCCTTGAAATTGGTCCCCAAGGTCAAAGTCATTGGTACAGTCAGATGACCCCCATTGTCCTGAACAACTTTTGTCTGCACAATTTTTTTGTATCTGGCTTACCAACAGAGATATTCGGGTTTGAAGATTAAAATGAATCAACCCTGTATATATTATTATGTATGTGCATAAATAAATAAATGATATAAATTATATTTCTGTTAAATTTTTATCCAGTGTATTTCTATATGAGTATTTATAATATAGGTAGTAGTATACGAGTATGGCTATATTTATGCCAAAAACATATTATTTGCTGCCAAACGTTTTCCTCAAATTTATCAAAGTTTGGAAACAATGATGTTTTTGTTAGGCATTAAAAAAGTAATAATGATGTCATGCTGGCAATGCTCATAAATAATTTTAACTTCTACAGATATTGACGGAAACGTTGGTTTTCTAAACGAAATTTTCTTAATTTTATGTTATTATAATAATTTATAAAACGATTTGTTTTTATTACAGAGAAGTTCTGCAAAATTATTGGCAATAGAAGTTTTTTCGATTCATTGCCAGATATTTTCCATTGTACGCAACAAAATGATATAATAATAAGAATAATAAGAATATTATCAAAAAATTGTAAGTGATATTTATATCTTTTTTAATTTAATTTGATGCATTTAATAATTTTTAGGCGAATGCCTGGAGGAAATGCCATACAGTCAAAAGCTATGCTTTTTTATTCTTGACATAGTGAATAATTATTCAAAAACGAGAATCATGAAAAAACATCTGATAACGATATTGCACAAAATTCTCAAGAAAGGTACCTAATCATATTAAAATTTACCTATATAGTGGAGAGGGTCTGTCAAAAAAAGGCTCCATCCGCCTTGGACTCGAGAATTTTTTTTAATTTTTTTTTTTCATAAAGTTGGACCTCCTCTTCATTTTGGTGGCATTTTCAAAAATTTAATCGACGCCCTGGCGGAGAAATGTGCATGCGAAGACATCGGCAATGGGTTTTTTGCACATAACTCGCTTAATTCAACTCTGAGCATAGTAAATATCATGCACGCGGACGTGATTAATCTAGCCGCGGAGCAGCGAGAGCCAGGGGCGGAGCCTAGCGCTCCCTCTCCTTTCTCTCTTCTCTCACAGACACACACGCTAGATTAATTGGTTTACATATCACGTCCGCGTGCATGCCCTAATTGAGATAGCGACATGGGGTAAGAAAATCTTGAAAGGGGATACTTAGCCCTAAAAAATGCCGGGTAGCGGAACGCGCTAACCCTAATCCTTGCCATTCTACAGGACCAAACGCGTTTGGTGACCCTGTGACCTTAATAATGGTCCGATCGAGGTCTACTGGGGCTCAAATCAAAGATAAAAAAAATTCCCGTCTGATGACGAAAATTTTTTTACCCCCACCCCCTTCTTTCATGGCAAAAAACAGTTTTAAGAAAAAAAAGGGGGAAGGGAAATCGGTTTTTCTGCGGGCATCTTGCCAATATTGGCGGAATCGAAAAAAAAAAAACCATTTTAAAGTAGGCATTCCAAAGTGTCATCTCCCATTGGTTGGGCCCGAGGCCCCAATATTAGCGAAAGTTATAGCAATTTGAATTTTAATTATGATTTCCCCTTCCCCTCCCCCTCTAATCGAGATAACGACTTCAAAATTTCAGGCATCATTGAGGACACTGCTGTCTGTCGATGAAAAAAATAAAGTCCCTAAGTCGATTTTTTCCATGCAAAACACGCGAACACGGACGGCGGTGTATTTCTCACCGCGGCGGAACCCTGAAGAAAGGGCCTTAAAATTGAAAATGCGATATCTCGAGAACCGGTTGACCGATTTGGACCAGTCAAAGTTCAAATTACGCGTCTTCGAGAGCTCTTCATTTTTCGACAGGATATTTACTATGCTCAGAGTTGCATTAAGCGAGTTATGTGCAAAAAACCCATTGCCGATGTCTTCGCATGCACATTTCTCCGCCAGGGCGTCGATTAAATTTTTGAAAATGCCACCAAAATGAAGAGGGGGTCCAACTTTATGAAAAAAAAATAAAAAAAAATTCTCGAGTCCAAGGCGGTTCGAAAGTTAGACCCTCTCTACTATATACTTAGGTAATTGCTTTTAATGTGTTTTTTATAGCTCCGCAATTATTATCATTACCAGCCATAAAAACTGGTTTAATGAGCTTTTTGGAAAAGAATAACAACTTGGAAGAAAAACCACTTAGAATGACAATAATTCGAGTCTATGGTTTGTTAAATTTAGTACTACCGCATACACAACTTAAATGTTCATCTCTGGCTTATGATTTGAATTTACCTGTTGAACTTGGAGAGAAATGTAATCGATATCGATGTTCATAAAGCTTGTAAATACTTAATGGAAATTAAAAATAAATTTTAGGCAAACATGATGATGCTGACACCGATATCGAGGATACAGATGATGAAGATTTTGATAATGAAGATGAAGACATCAAAAGCGATGTAGAATCCTTTTGTTCCGATGATGAAGGGAGCATTTTTTCTACAGTCTCATCTGAAGATTATATTCTTCCATCGAAACCAGAAATATCTTGGTTAGTAAAGTTTACTTAAAACTTTTTTTTTGTTCTATAACTTTATAAGTTATTACTGTCTTCTTGCTGAGTGTAGCATGAAGAAATTTTACAAGGAACTTTGTGGTGATGAGAATGAAAGCTTGGACGATTTAAAAATTTTTCAAGAAGCTCTTGAACAGTTTAATGGTCAACTACCCTCAAATTCCAATAAAATACGGGAAGTGCTGTTTAATCACGTTAAGAGACCAGATTATATTGCCGGAATTGCTTATCCAGATGTAGTAGACGCAGAAGCAGTTTTTGAAGATGGTCAGCTAGATTTTTCTGTTCACAAAACTGATTAGTAAGTATCGAATAATATTTCTCTATAATTTTATTGAAGCTAATCTGAAACGCTGATAGCAGATATTACTTTTTGCAGTTCTACTCTCGTAAATAAACTTGACAACATAAGAAATCTTGACAGTTTCTCAATTCAGAAAATATACGATTTGAATAATCTCATACAGCCAATCAACAATGACTCTTGTGATTTGTCCAGGTTGTAAAAATGCAATAGGTAGTAATCAAACGAAATGAGATTTTTAATTTTCATTTCAGGGTGTCCGATGATTTGAGTACAATTAGTGGTCAGTTTTTCCCCAGGAAACGGTCTCGAATTGAAAATATTTATAAAGGAGAAGTAGGTATCCAATAAAAGTACAAAAATGATAAGATATAAGCTTTTCATAAAATTTTCTATTCCTGCAGAAAATCAAGTCTTCTTCTCTAGAATTTGAGTCAAGATTTGAGTCTGGAAATCTTCACTCCGTTGAACAAGTAAATTCCTTTACTAATATTAACATAATTGTTTTTTTTTTGTATAAACTGATTTAAAAAATGATATTACTTCCGTCGTTTTAGATAGGTGATTATGAGTACAACCTTTTTCTCAGTGCTGACACATCTTCTGAGGTTTGTCATAGGCAGTGGTTTTATTTTCAAGTGGCAAATATGATATGTGATACCGAATATACCTTCAATATAGTCAATTTGGAGAAAATTAATAGTCAGTTTAATTATGGTATGCAGCCCGTGATGTTTTCAGTAACAGCCTATATGCTGAAAAACATAGGTAGGTATAGCATCACTTATATTCAACCGTAATAGTATAAATACTCAAAATAAAAAATAACAAATGTATAAACTATACATTGTATACCACGGTGGCATTTTTAAATGTCACTTTGCTTCTTAGTGTTGTATAGCGGTTTTGAATGGCGTTTATACGTTGTATAACAAGCAGTGGTTGTCATTTAAAAATTTTTAATTGTGGCGCTTTAGGGGTTCCTTGGTTGGGGTACTATACCCGTATTAACTAAAATAGTTTTTTTATTTTTTGAAAAGTCTAGAATAAAATGAATAATTTCGTTATTAGCAAAGTTCCCGACAAAAAGCTCGTTCAGGTCAACTATTTCTGTTTATTTTACATGTTCTCTAACTTCCATTACTTTACCCGAACTTTTTTTTTTTTTTTTATTTAAGAAAAGGAATGGTGTCTCGACTGCAAAGGTTATTGACACCTACATAGTATACATATAACATATAACCTAGCTAGTATTTAAAAACACTGCGTTACAGGTTAGTTAACATTAAATCAGTATGTACATGCTTTATTCTACAATATATTGCCCAGGTCAGTGATTTCCAAGAAGGTTAGAAGCTTTCCTATGTTCCCGTTTTGCAACACATCTGGTAGGTTACTGTTCAGTTCGGCTTGTATTCTTTGCTGGTTGTATTTTCGGCAACTCACAATAATATGCTCAACATTTATAGCTGTATCACAGACGTCACATCTTGGGGGTGCCTCCCTCTTCATGAGATACTCATGTGTGAGCTGTGTATGACCGATTCTTAGTCTTCTGATGGCTACTGCTTGTTTCCTTCGTGTATTTGCCAATTTGAAGGGTCTTGTGTTCGGGCATATTGCCCTCAGTTTTGATGTTTGATGTGTCCAGTGATCCCTCCATATCTCCGCATGTTTCCGCTTGATGTACCTGAGAACGTCTTGGACAGGTTGGATTTGATTAGTAGTTTCCAGTTTGGTTGCATTCTTTGCCACTTGATCCGCCTGTTCAGTTCCTTCAATCCCACAATGGGCTGGTGTCCACAGCAGTGTGACTTGCTTGCCTTCTGATGTAAGTTCGTGGATGCAGTATTGTATTTGATCAGTTAATGGGTCCTGAGTTGTTTTGTCTTTTATGGCTTCTATTGCAGAGAGCGAGTCCATGCTGATGACTACATTCTTGACTGAGGGGTGTATCTGGGTTTTGAGGGCTTTCCATATAGCATATAATTCGGCACTATGTACGCTACATAATGCGGGTAGTCTATATCCTCGAACGATTTCTGGTGTGACGACGCCGCAGCCAACTCCGTCCTCGCTCTTCGATGCGTCTGTGTATATAATCAGTGGGTCGTCTAATTTGTGTATTTCTTGGTGGAATGTTTGCTGAATTTCTGCTGTTGAAGGTGGATGAGTAGGTACAGTGAATAGATGAAAGAGAAAGGTTAATGCGAGGTGAGTGTTTCGTCCATGGCGGTATCTTGCTTATTGTCGTTTGGGATGTGAGGGTATGGTTTGGGTCACTGAGGTTTAGGAAGTATGATATTGGTCTGGGTGATCGGGGACGTTTTGTTAGCAGGGTTCGATTGCCGGTTGTAAAGACGCTAGTAAACGCTGGGTTACCCTTATTTGCTGCTGTTCTGGCTATGTACAGTTGCTTCAGCATCTGTCTTCTGATCCATAATGGAGGTTCAGTGGCTTCCCTGCAAATTGACACTGTTGGACTGGACCTGTAAGCACCGATTGAGAATCGGAGTCCGGCGTTATGGACTGTGTTCAACTTTTTAAGGTCTGATTTACTTGCTGAATCGTAAACTATGCAGCCGTAGTCTAGTTTCGATCTGACAAGACTTCTATAAATCATCAGGAGTAATTCTTCACTTGACCCCCAGTGATGGTGTGCTAGCGTCTTCAAGAGTTTTAGTCTCTGGTGACAGTTTAGAATTAGATTATTGATGTGGGACTTCCATGTCAATTTTGCGTCGAACCTAAGGCCAAGGAAGTCATGTTCCTGAACAAATAGGAGAACCTTTCTATTCATTTCTAGAGGTACCGGGATGGCAGGGTCTTGTTTCCTAGTGAAAAGAATTGGTTTCGTTTTCTTAGTGGAGAACTGAAGACCGTTTGACCTGGTCCATTTTCCGAGTGTTGTTAGTGTTGTCTGCATTTGTTCTCTTAGTGTAGCTGGGTTATTGCGTGCGATATACACCAGTAAGTCGTCGGCGTATAATGTGCACTGCATGGGTTGTTGTATCACGCTAGGGATGTCATTTATTGCTATCAGAAACAGAGTAGTGCTTAGCACGGATCCTTGTGGGACACCAGTTTGTTGAGGATATTGTTCTGATAGTTGGCCGTTTACTCTTACTCGGAAGTATCGGTCCTTCAGGAAGTTTATCAGGAAACTGATCATGCAGCCATTCACGTCCCAGCTTCTTAGTTTTCTGATAATACCGGATTTCCATGTTCTGTCGAATGCCTGCTCTATATCGAAGAACACGGCAAGTAGGTCTTGTTTCTTGACGAATGCGTTTGAGATCTCTGTGTGTAGTTGGACAATATTATCCATGGTGCTTCGATTGCGCCGAAATCCGGTTTGTGAGGAGCTGATGACCTGCTTGTGTTCTAGGAGCCATATAAGTCTTCTGTTTATTATTTTTTCTAAAATTTTACAGAGTACGCAGGTCAGTGAGATAGGACGATATGATGTGGGATCTGTTTTTGTCTTGGCCTTTTTGTGTATCGGTAGGATTATGGATTGGCGCCATAGGTCCGATAACTTTTAAATTAATTTTTTTCAAATTATAAGCGTATTAATAATGGTTGATGCTATTTTTCTGAATCCGAAAATACCATTTTATAGTTGGGTCTGAAATTGGTATACGTTTCAAACTATAGCAAAAATTAGTCATTGTCATGTTGTCAAAGTGAACGAAAAATGCTTTTTAATCTTAGGTATAGAATCGTTTTCATCGCCTTTTCAATTTAAAAAAATCAAAAGTGAACTTTTTCATATTTTGAATTTTACTTTAAATCATAATAGTCGTCCTATATAAAGTGGCACAGTGTGACCTTTAGCTTTAAAGAAATTACTGAAAATGTCACATCCCACTCGGATTCAGAAAAAGTCCAAAAAAATCTTATCTAAGATTTTCCTTCAATAAATGTTAGTGAAGAGCTTATAGAACATAAATAAATACACAAAAATCAGTTGTGGGGGTGCAACGCATCCCCCTAAAAAAACACCCTTTTTGTGAAAAAATTATTTTTTCGCCAAAACTCGTTAATCGTTGAATATAATCAAAAAAATACTTATTAGAAGAAAGGAATCCTGAGTGATTTCCTAAAAGAAAGGTTTCTTGTAAATTTTTTCGTAGGTATATGTCATAGTTTTAGAGTTATTCAATATTTAGTTTTCAATATAAAATATAATATTCAATATTCAATATAAATAATGCCCGCCACTGGC
This sequence comes from Malachius bipustulatus, assembly GCA_910589415.1. NCBI lineage: Eukaryota > Metazoa > Arthropoda > Insecta > Coleoptera > Melyridae > Malachius > Malachius bipustulatus. The sequence continues at coordinate 6,335,106 of OU342639.1, forward strand.
TAACTTTACTTAAAAAATACTATTCTTTACACTGAGGCGGGTGCCTACCCTCTTGACACCAGTTTTTGTAGACTCACCTTCTTTCTGGCTGTCAAGGGGTTGGACCGCTATCAAGTGGGCCGAGCGGTTTGCCAATGATAGTGGTCAGAGAGGTGTGAGGCACGCAGATTCGGGGGCTGCTAAGAGTAGAGCCCTCTTTATGTGCAATTCAGTGTTAGGGTGGTCAAGGGTGATAAATATGAACACCAAAGTTATGATTAAAATTATTTACTAAATAAAATAAAATAAAATTACACTACTGAGATATCACTTAATTATTTCATTATCTAATATACTAAATTTCGATTATAAAACTGATATGCAAAGTTTAACAGAAAAAATTAATTTTAGAAAAAAAACAAAAAAACAAACTTTAGAAAAAAAAACTATCTTACGTACAATCTGACTCTACTCAACTACCCTTTTTTATTTGTGGGAATAGTGCTGTGGCGGTACCTGATCTGATTAATTTAATTTAGTTCACAGGTGACGTTAATAAAAAAAAATCAAAAATAAAATTTCTTTAATTAAAAAATAAAAAAAAATAAAATTCAATAAAAATCTTTCGAACGGAAAAACAGTAAAGTTCTAGTGTTAGTCTCATCGACTTACTACTTAGACGTAGCCCTTGGATTTTCCCCTTCTGTAGCTCTGACTGCAGCTCTGCTGGGTATCTCCCCGTCAAAGGAACAAACTCACTCACTCGCGTTTACTTTTAAATTCTCGCGCGAACGCCCTGACCGTCCTCTTCGGTCCCCGAAAAACCACTAACTTTTTGATTTCTAAACCCCTTTCCAAATCAGTTACTTTTTTTCGGGTTTCGAAATGTAATTTCCACTGGAGTGTTGCCACCTTGACTTTTATTTACCGGTCGTCCAGTTACTTGACGTAGGTAAACAAAAGCAAGGTGCACTCTGACAGGGAAATGACAACCATGCGAGTTGTTCCAGTTTACCATGCGTTCAGCAGTCAGCGTTACATTAAAAAATTCAGCTAGCGTCATTAAAATTTTGCCGCGGTGGTTGTTTCTTGGCCTAGTTAAATTGTTTTTGCTTTCGTTCACGACGCCTAATATTGCTTAGAAATTAAATATGCAGTATTTCGAAATTGTGCAATTTCATTGACTCCTGATTAAGTAAAATGTGTAATTTAATTATAATTTAATTTCTTTTTAAAACTAAGTAACTATGCCAAAAAATTACCGTGACTATCCTGGCTCTGCCACATCACTCCCCACTTTCAAAAAGAAAACTCGTTGAGTTTTCTTTTCTCTTCACATAACTACAAAATGTATTACCTAATGGTTCTATAGGGATGAGAGTATAAGATCTGCCGTACATTGATACAGTCAGCTTCGAATTTCCCATGAAGACTCTACAGTCGTGGAGTCAACGTCACTCCATTCTACAATAAACCTTGACTGAAAGAATTGCGTGTTTAATTCCAACTTACATTCTGTCGAACGTTCGGAATATCGGAGCTGACTACCCGGATATACTACCAACAATTACTATTCCGTCATATCATATTACATATGGAGCGGCAGTCTTACACTTACCTATTGTTTATTACCTACTTAATCATAAACTTACTCGCTTTTCTTCAAGCCTGCTCTCGAGTTTCACTAATTACTACATGTTTACTATTATATGGCTGACCTATCCTAACTTGTCGGAATGAAAATACCTCCTGGAGTAATAACGCATACTATTTATTTTTCATGATTGTTGACTGAACTGTTTTGCCTGTGTACTGTGGTGTACACAATTAACTCTAGAAGGCATGAATCTACGTATTTACAAAAGAAATCTCTAAAATTAATTACACAATTCTCTGAAAAAAATGAGACGTCAAGAGCATTACTCTGGCGGGCATTGACTGAAGTCTCGCTCCTCTGGCTGTCTAACATCCCTCGTTACTACAATGGCAACTTTCGCCATACTGATAAAAAAAAAATCGGCAGCCGAGTGTCGAGTGACGTAGCCATACCGGCCCTCTTGACAAAATGGTAACATGTCTCAACATTCTTCATGATTACCCACTATTAATCCTCATAATCACACACTAAACTACTAAACAAAACCTGTTCACACTGCTTAAATTACTCTTCCTTGCACTAGTTCGGTAAGGAGTGTTATCGTGGGGTCACCGGTCAGGTCGAGGTTAAGTCATTGTCCGTCCAGTGACTTATGGGCTGCTGAAGCACTGGGTATACCGTAGTGGTAGATGCGTTCAACGTGGTTTGTGTCGGCGGCTCTTCGGTCTCGTTTCGCGGTACAAGGATTTCCTCTAGTTCCGTTCCTGTAGCCATGTCATGCTTTTTGGCCGTTTTCGCTCGATTTCGATGCAGCAACACTAGCGTAAGCGTATTCCACAAACTCGCGAGTAACGAAAGTCCACAACCAAGAGTCTGGTAAAGTTGAAGTCCGTTGATTAACACTCCCAGCCAGTACTTAATGGCACGGAAAATCCCATAGAATCCCTAAAAGTCCGCTCATGAACACACCAACTTCCGAGAACCAGCCATAAAGTTGTTTCAAGGTGGATTCTGCAAGTTTCTTCATTTCTTGATTATCGAAGAGGCTCAAGGTGGAATAACCTTGGCTGTTATAGTTGGCAGTCCTGCTACTTTCCTGGCCATGATGTTTTCAACGGCTTGCCTTTCACTTCCAAATGTCAACGCTCGTTGGACCTTATCTACTTCCTCTTGTGTGTATAGCCCATATTGTCCTATTGGCTGGATAGTCTCGAACAACAATGGAACGTCTTCGTCAACTTTCAGCTTCCTCGGTGGTAGTTTAATTGTCGGGTAAAACAAGCTTTAAAAGTATCGCTGTGGTTCATCACAAGTTATCTAGGATGTTTCGTCTGATATACTTCCAGGTCGCATAACATAGTTTTCTCAACTAGCGTTAAAGCGAAGATTTTCTTGGTTGTCTTCCAACACAACGTACTTCTCGGACAACGTCTTTGGCTTCTATTAAATGGATTTTTCTTTGGGTAGTTAAAGTCTTTTCACTGGCTAAGAGGTTCTCGTTTCTCCCATTGGTAATGTTCTGCTGATTCTGGATAACTGAACTGACTGTTACGTGAATGGATGCAGCAGTTAGTCCCACTTGTTTATCTTCACAGTCATAAGCGATCAGTCCTGAACTAAGTGTCCCTAGGCACACGATAACTAACACGTTTACGAAGACACACCGTACACTAGCCATTTTGACAGTCCTCCTTTGTTGTATATCCGATAGCTGGACATGACCTGACCTTACTCCGCACTCCCTTACCTTGTTGTTTTTTCACTCTCACAGTTTACAGTTCTAGGAATGATTTTTATCATAAGCACTTTACAAAAAAAATTTACAAAAATAAAAAAAATTAAAAGATACAAATTACTCGAGACGGCAAGAAGATCAACTGATAAATAAATGGTTGTTCCCTTATTAGTTACTTACAATAAATTATATTTTAACTCACAATAATATATACTACCCATCATCTCTTAAACAAAAAAATATAAATCCCTACATAATAATTATAATAAAACTAAAAAAAAAACGGTTTGCAAAAAAATACCATTAAAAAAAATTCTACCCCTTATCGCTCATATACCACCTGAATCAAAATATTTCTACCCATATCGCTCATACATAACACCTGAGTCAAAAAATTTCTACGCATATCGCTCATATATCACCTGAGTCGAAAAAATTCTACCCATATCGCTCATATATAACACCTGAGTCTCCCTACTACCGGTAATAGTACAGCCCTAATGGACTTCTGCATTGACCTTCCTGGGGATGGCGGGGGACCTGAAACATAACACAAGGCGCTCTGGGAATCTATTAACCGATTCCGCACTACTGTTCGTATTCTCCACACAACTCTATCTTCTCTATTTCTCCTTGACATGGATCCCAGATCCATCTCATCTCTTCTAAAATGCCTCTGTCGTCTATAATCTACATAGGAGACTCTATCACGCTACTTTCTCCTTGATATGGATCCCTGACCCATCCTGTCGTCTCTAATACGACGTCTTTTACTCATTACTTCAATAATCCGGGAATTCTCTCGTCCCAATCTCTTGTTGATATGGATCCCTGATCCATCTCTGTCTCTTTTATTTTACGACTTCTCTTTTCTCTACTATCATACTCTGGGCCATTGAACACATTTTTCTCTCTGTCTATCTTTCTTTGGCGTGGCTAGCAACCACATATGGCCCTTGGCCTGGTCGAAAATTCATCGACCGGCCTAACGTCAGCGAAACACTTCTAGTCGCTGCTACATCGCTTCCTCGGTGCGATTCCTCCAGCATTTTTTTACTAAATGCTGAACTACGCTGCTTCAGAGACCTCGCAGCGATATAAATTGGTCAATACAATTTATCTCCAAATTCGCAGCTGGACTGGCCCAACCAGTCGATCCCGCAGGATTCTTATACTGCATCGCAACAGGCTTTCCCAAGAAATGCACCCTATGCGCATTTGTGCGGCTTCTTTATGAGCCACTTCATCGGGCCTTAGACTCAACGGTCCGGACTGAACTTGCAGTCCCCTCGGAGATTGGAGGCTTCCCTACGTAAGCCGGCTCGGGCTTGGACAGTTATGTCCGGACTGAACTTGCAGTCCCCTCGGAGATTGGAGGCTTCCCTACGTAAGCCGGCTCGGGCTTGGACAGTTATGTCCGGACTGAACTTGCAGTCCTGCCAATTAATTGAGCCATTTCCATTCTACTTTAGGGCCTCTGGGAACATGCTCGGGATCATAGGCCTCTCGCCTTATCCTGCTCCTCTCTTGCTTGTGCTTTCCTCTTCGTCGACCTACCTTTTCGCAGGAACATGGGAGATCGGGAGACACGAGCCCTCCTAGCGACTCAGTCTCGACCGATATCCAGAGTGCTGACCCTTGCGCACACTATAATTAGCAATGGGAAAGCAGTGGGGAGCTGAAAGTCTGGAGACTAGGTGCTTCAAAACCGAAGAACTGGAGGCCTATTGGGATGTTGTGGTGGTGTCGGGGGCCGAAGGGGTTGGAGGGGTTCGGCGGTTTGGTGGGTGAGTGAGTTAGTAACTATACATTGCAAATAAGCATTTAGCACTTCAAGTTATTTTTCCGTTCGTTTTTCTCGCCATAGTACTATTCTCCCTATCTCAATTTATATGTACAACCTATCCCTAAATTTCTGCCCTAGTACCTATACCTAAATAAAATTTTCGAATATCTGTACTAATTGCTTGATAGCGCCTGACCCTGAAAAGCTATAATTTTGAAGTACCTTGAACACACCCTATTTTATTTATTTACCTTAAAACACTGATTTACCTCACAGTGCCGGTGTACCTTCAAATCTACCCCACAATTGAGGCTCACCCTTGTTGAATTAACCTCACAATAGAGGCCCACCCTTGAATTCACCCCACAATTGAGGCTCACCCTTGTTGAATTAACCACACTGTGCCGGTGTACCTTCAAAACTACCCCACAATTGAGGCTCACCCTTGTTGAATTAACCACACTGTGCCGGTGTACCTTCAAAACCACCCCACACCTGACACCATTGAGGCGGGTGCCTACCCTCTTGACACCAGTTTTTGTAGACTCACCTTCTTTCTGGCTGTCAAGGGGTTGGACCGCTATCAAGTGGGCCGAGCGGTTTGCCAATGATAGTGGTCAGAGAGGTGTGAGGCACGCAGATTCGGGGGCTGCTAAGAGTAGAGCCCTCTTTATGTGCAATTCAGTGTTAGGGTGGTCAAGGGTGATAAATATGAACACCAAAGTTATGATTAAAATTATTTACTAAATAAAATAAAATAAAATTACACTACTGAGATATCACTTAATTATTTCATTATCTAATATACTAAATTTCGATTATAAAACTGATATGCAAAGTTTAACAGAAAAAATTAATTTTAGAAAAAAAACAAAAAAACAAACTTTAGAAAAAAAAACTATCTTACGTACAATCTGACTCTACTCAACTACCCTTTTTTATTTGTGGGAATAGTGCTGTGGCGGTACCTGATCTGATTAATTTAATTTAGTTCACAGGTGACGTTAATAAAAAAAAATCAAAAATAAAATTTCTTTAATTAAAAAATAAAAAAAAATAAAATTCAATAAAAATCTTTCGAACGGAAAAACAGTAAAGTTCTAGTGTTAGTCTCATCGACTTACTACTTAGACGTAGCCCTTGGATTTTCCCCTTCTGTAGCTCTGACTGCAGCTCTGCTGGGTATCTCCCCGTCAAAGGAACAAACTCACTCACTCGCGTTTACTTTTAAATTCTCGCGCGAACGCCCTGACCGTCCTCTTCGGTCCCCGAAAAACCACTAACTTTTTGATTTCTAAACCCCTTTCCAAATCAGTTACTTTTTTTCGGGTTTCGAAATGTAATTTCCACTGGAGTGTTGCCACCTTGACTTTTATTTACCGGTCGTCCAGTTACTTGACGTAGGTAAACAAAAGCAAGGTGCACTCTGACAGGGAAATGACAACCATGCGAGTTGTTCCAGTTTACCATGCGTTCAGCAGTCAGCGTTACATTAAAAAATTCAGCTAGCGTCATTAAAATTTTGCCGCGGTGGTTGTTTCTTGGCCTAGTTAAATTGTTTTTGCTTTCGTTCACGACGCCTAATATTGCTTAGAAATTAAATATGCAGTATTTCGAAATTGTGCAATTTCATTGACTCCTGATTAAGTAAAATGTGTAATTTAATTATAATTTAATTTCTTTTTAAAACTAAGTAACTATGCCAAAAAATTACCGTGACTATCCTGGCTCTGCCACAACACTACCTTTAATAAATTCGAAAAAAGTGAAAGGGAAATTTTTCTGAATTGCTTTTCGAAATAAAGACGCTGCTCATCAGAAAATGAAGAGCCTCAAAAAAATGTCAAAACCAGATCCTGAATCGCATTGAAAACTATTGTACCCTTAAGCCATGTCCGTCTGCTGGTTAAACATCTTGTACAGTTTACGTTTATTATTTACATAAGTATGTGCATTTAAGCGGTGTCCATGAGTATTCAACAATCTTGTACCTTATATTTATAGAAGAGTGCATAATTCGACGAGTTTTTCATGTGTTATGTATCTGTTTTTAGAATGGACAAGAACTGGAAAGAAAATCCTTTATTATGGAAATAATTATAGAAATGGATCAAACAGACAGCAAAGAACTCTTACGTTTACTATTACTTTTGAATTTAGTTACGATTATTGTTATATCGCATATCATTACCCATATACATATACTAAATTAATGGTAAGTTGATTATAATAAATAATACCGCAATGAAATGAAGATTTTGAACCTATTTTTCATCACTTTATTTCCAAAATAAACCGACTCCTACTTAAACACGTGTGTATTAAGTCTCAAGTGCATAGATTATTGGTCATGGATAAATAAGTGAAATGTCGCTGCAATATTTATAGTCTAGTCGTTTTCTATTTTTGTTTTGTTTCAACTGGAAGAATGACTGCAAAATTCTTGGAATTGACAGAATGAAACATTACTTACCATGTTTTCAGACAAGTCTATTACTCCATAATGTCAAAAGGACCAAAATAAGCACCATCTATTCCAGAATAGAAAAATTATGCTCAACCATTAATGGGAATGAATTACCTTTAATTACCATAACAGACTTATCCAACAAACCAATTTCTTACGAGGTAATAATTTAAATGAATGAATATGAAATATGTTTGACATTTGTTTAATTATCTAATGCTATTTTGTTTAGAAAAGAGTGCTAATTTTCATCGCTGCAAGAGTTCATCCTGGAGAAACCAATTCATCTTGGATTATGGATGGGATACTTCAGTGCCTCTTTAATGAAGAAGATGAAAATGCCTCTATAGCTAGAAAAAATTATATCTTCAAAATCATTCCCATGTTAAATCCCGATGGATGCATTTTTGGAAAGTAAGTGTTGTTTTCACTGTTTGCAGGGAAAAAAGATACCCCGTGACTAGTGACACACCGTTGTTTAATCAAACACCGTTGTTTAATACAGGGTGTCCCAATATTCCATGGACATGGAGCAACCACAGATTACTGAGATAAAAAAAAGTTGCTTGAACCAAACTTATCTCTATACCAAAATGCTTCGTTTGTCCGTTAGAGGGCTTCAAAGTCTTTTGAAAATTTTAGTTTTTTTGAAATAGCTCAAAGTCGGCTGATTCCAATTCGATGAAATTTGGTAGGTAAATTTCTTATTAAAAGTACTAATTTCTGATGTACATGATAATTTGACGGAAACCCGGGAAGGGGTGAAACTACCCCTACCCTCCATTAAAATCGATCGTAATTGTTGATAGGGTAGCAGGAACGCTGTTCATGTTTTTTTTTAAAGATACATTGTTTTAGCCCATTTTTGGTCTCCTACAAAAATCTGTATCTTTCCGAGGTGCTATGTGATAAAATAAATTAGTCGATGATAACTAAATTTTTATTTCATTCTTTTAATTTGAAATCGACTTTTCAATTGCCAGGTGATTACTTGATCTAATCTCATAATAGATGCTCGATGTAGGTTTGGACCCTAGAAAGTTCCATCCTGCGCAAAAAAATGATTTGAACTTTTCTTGGAACCTCGTCGTTTTCCAAACTGTTTACTGCATTTGAAAAAAACCGTTTGCAAACACTAGAAAAAAAAAACCGAACCATACTAAATATCTTTAATGAGATTAGATCAAGTAATCACCTGACAATTGGAAATTTGATTACAAATTAAAAGAATGAAATAAAATTTTGGTTAGGTACCATCGACTAATTTATTTTATCACATAGCACCTCGGAAAGGTACAGTTTTTTTGTAAGAGACCAAAAATGGGCTAAAACGATGTACCTTTCATACAAAAAAACATGAACAGTGTTCCTGCTACCCTATCAACAATTACGATCGATTTTAATGGAGGATAGGGGTAGTTTAACCCCTTCCCGGGTTTTCGTCAAATTCTCATGTACATCAGAAATTAGTACTTTTAATAAAAAATTTACCTACCAAATTTCATCGAATTGGAATCAGCCGACTTTGAGCTATTTCAAAAAAACTAAAATTTTCAAAAGACTTTGAAGCCCTCTAACGGACAAACGAAGCGCTTTGGTATAGAGATAAGTTCGGTCCGAGCGACTTTTTTTTACCTCAGTAATCTGTAGTTGCTCCATGTCCATGGAATTTTGGGACACCCTGTATATGTTATTGTGAATTTTGGAAACATTTTTGAACGTATAAAAGGAATAGCTCAAATACTTTACGTTCTGGATTTGATTTCACACCGTTATTTTGTGTAGAAATAAAGAATTGAATAATACACAACACAAAGTGCCCGGTTTTAAAAACTTTGGTTTTTGGTTTATTTAAAACCGTCTAAGCAGCTATTCATAATTTTCTGTGCTGAATATCCCTGCCAATTGTGATCCTCGGCCCTTAGGTGAAGAAAGAGTGGATGCCCGTTTCCGCTATATTCTTTTTAATTGTCGACAATCCTGGCATGATGTTACCATAATTATTCTTCAATTTAGATTTTTACATCACAAATGTAATTTGTGTTATGATACATTTCAATTTTTTGAAATCTGATCATTCAAATAAAAAACAAACACAATATTGTCAGGCTGGACAATTTTGACAATTTATTGTCGTACCTGCCTGGTAGGTAAGAAATCCTTGGTAAGAATTAAAAAAAAAATCGCCAGGAAAATGAAAATGAGTCTTCTTTATATTACACGTAACACGTAACGTCCTCACGAGACCTCACCGATAAATAATTCTCTTTTATGGAAACGATTTGAAAAGGGCATTTCATAATTAATGGAATATAGAGCAGGACTAGATTAGATTCTTCATCCTTGGCTCAAAATAGGATTATTAAGCCTGGGACGTCCTAGTAAAAGTTATACTTATAAAAAGATGTAAAGTTTCTGTCACTTTTTTCACACTTTTTCGACGACTACACGAAAACGATTCATTTGACTAAGCTCAAAATTTAAACATGGGGGTTTTCGGGATAATAATTATAATTATCTTATAAAATTTGAGACATCTCTTTTTTTCGAAAATAATTTGATCGAGAATTGACTTTAAATTCAATTGCCAAAACCTTGTTGCTGGTAAGTTTTATATCCCTGTTAAAAAATAAAAACGTGTGTTGGTAATTCCATTAATTTTCGAGAGATTTGCATTTGAAATCAGCAGTACATGTTTACCTAACATGACTCGCAGAACTTGCAAACAGATGCAAACAGATTTTGTGAGAGGGGAATTTTTTTTTTTGAAAAGTGTTTGGTTCAAATAGCACGACATAATTAATTTTTGGCGCAAGAGACCTTTCGGCTATGCAGTAGGTACTTACAGATATACCCAAACAGAAGACATCCGAAACATAAGCTTGTTGAAAGCTTGTATCTTCACTTTAGAAGAAACAGGAGCTAGAGTTTCTTTCCAAAAATTAATTCCAACTCAAAGTTATACGAATGGATCCTTCGTTTCAGATCTATCTCTGTTTAATTTTTGTTTTGTTTTTCATGTTCAAAATCTTATTTATTAATTTTCCTCAGGTTTGCTCCACAAAATCTATGCTGTTTTAGGAGTTAAGCTAATATATTCTTCAGAATGTCGTGGTTATGCAACGCTCTCGGTTAGTTTTTAAGTACCATGAAATTAATTTAAAACACAAAATATCTTACGAAATACTTATATTTATCCGGAATGAACAATATAAAGGGCACGTGAATGAATTATTGTAATTACTAATATTAATACTAGAGTAGTAACTAATGCTAATACAGTATACTATATAAATAGCCAGCTACATTAAATTAAAAGGACGGATGGTCAGGCGAACCTGCAGGACTGAAAGTGGTCGCCTTGTCAGGCTCTATGGTCGAAGCGTAATCCTCTTGAGGGTGCGGATCCATGTAAGCTGAGGGGTCGTCTTGCAATTCTGCATGTGAGTTGAAGTTGTCGTATGGGCCATTGGTTGATTGCTCTATCGCAACGTCAGAGTTCATCTGCAGATTTGCAAATTTCAGACCGCCCTCCGATTTTCTAACATTGACCGCTTTTGTACGAAGTTTGTTGATTATGTTGTCGATATGCATGTAGTCGTATTTGCTGCTCTCCGTTGACGTGCTTGTGATTATTTTCGACGTCGTTGTTGACGGTTTCCTACAAGAATAATATCTCCTTATATGAATACTTTTTTGATAAAAGGACATACATTTTTCGATATTAATTATTAATTGAATGATAAAAAATCAACCATGAAAGCTAAGCTAGTATTATTAAACATCTCCTTGTGCAGATCAGTTTTACTGCTAAGGAATGACGTGAATCTCAGCCTCGCTTACAAATACTATAATCTAAGCTTGGCCGTTTCTTAATCTGGAGATTTGAATCTTGAATCATATTTATTTTTGAATATAAACAAATCTATGAAGATTTACAGATCTTATATAGTAATAAAGAGTTCTGATCAATTCGTAACTGGGAAATAGGCAAGACGATGGTTTTATAGTAGTAGCTCATCCGCAATTTTTTATTAAAAAGTTACCAGTTGTGGTGGGTATCTTGAAGAGAATTTTATGGTAATGACAATTAAAACTCCTATAATAAGACAAATTCGTGAGGATTGTTTGTTTAAGCAAAGTTAATCGAAAAGTTTGTACCATTGCCTTGTCTATAATGCCATTCTTCACTGATATGACTCGTATAAATTTTTATCTGTAAATGAAAAATCAGGACAGTCAACTTTTCGTGCGCTTTTTTTGTTAGCCCATACAATGAGAGCTATTATTCTTTATGAACAATCATATTCTGGGCTTGCATGAAAATTATACAAAAATTTACTCTAAGATAATATAATAATATACATATAAGTTGGTGACCTTGTTGAAGCATCATGTTTTCAATGAAAAATTCATAAATTTGAAATTATTGGCTTCCCTAATTATTACTTAGTCAAAAAATTGTATTTAGTTAATCTGGGTATAGGGAACATCATTACACAGCTTTTGATAAGGTACTGTCGTGGATTGAGATGAAATTAAACTACTCAAAAATGAAAGTGTCGCATACCCAAAATTTTGCCTCACTTTCATGAGGAAAACTTTCGATAATCCCACGGGATTTCGATTTTGTTTTAATCTTTATTTTCCTGCTTTATTGAATCCTTGCTCAAAAACTGCAAGCCAATTCTCAACAGGGTGTATGTAAATGACAAGGGCGCTGATTTTCCCCGAAGGGGCAGGTGTAATTTCGCTACTGTTATCAACATTTTTTTTTATCTCATGTCAGTAAGAAAATTCTAAAATTATTCACAAATGAAGTCTACTTCGGAGACAAGTTGATTTTCATTCAATTTTCCGCCCGAAACCTCTTTCCAGAGTAAATTTTGATTTGAGTCATTTTCATGCAATATTTTGTTTTTAATGTTTGTCTTGAGTCAATTTTCTTCGCTGGATTTTTTTGCCAGAAGTTTTAGCTTCAATATGGAGCGTATATGTGAAAAATCAATCGGCGAGGAAAAAGTTATCATTTCAAAAGCAAACAGTAGATATTTTGAGATTACCCTATAAATATAGAGGTGTGTAAATATACACCGAAAATTTACACCAAAATCTTTGAGGTGAAACACCAAGCACAAAAGTTTCTAATCAAAATACACAGGACAAAGTTATTTGGGAAACGGAAGTATCAAAACTGTGGAGTGTTTTTGCACGCCTTCATACATCACCCTGTAGTAAATTTGTTTGCAATTTGTTGAGTTTAGGCTCAATAAAGCTGAAAAATAAAGGATACAATTTTTGACATGCAAAAACAAAATCGATATCCCTTGGGACTATCAAAATCACCAGTCAAAATCAGACAAAATTTTGGGGCGCGACACTTTCATTTTTGAGTAGTGCATAATATGACGACGTTCATACGTAATAATGAACCAAAAGCCAAATTATAGCGCACCATCTTTAATAAAACGATTCCTGGATGGGCTTGTTACAAGATATTTGGATTCAGGTATTATGATATTTGGATTCAGATAGAAGGATCAAGCGCATATAATAACTGGTGGCGATATATAGGTACATGAATTAAAGAAAAAAAAAATAGTGGTCCAAAATACACCATCAACAGGCGAGCGCTATGTTTGATCCAGTGTCTCTCTCCTCAATGACTCTGGTGAAAATAAACTTTATTTTGGAAAATCGTTTGTACATTTTGAAATGTTGATGCCAATCGATGCTCTTGTTCCAGTTAGTTCACGTTAAAGAACTTTCTATGATCGACTTCACGTTGTTTTACCATTAATGGCAATTTATTTAGCCTTTTATTGTGATTCTTTTCTGGTGGTTTTTTAAATTTTTTGTGGTGTCTATTGTTATTGATGTTTTTGGTCATCAATCAGAACTTAATCAATCAATTAGCTATAAATGACGGTACGGTTGCGTAAGCCGTTGATGATATAATTTGCATTGGAAAGCATATACCTAGACGACGTTGTTGAATTTATACCGATGAAAATTTTTGTCAAATTATGACTTTCAACATGCACGGTAATCTCGCGTCTCATTCCGAGAACATTTCGACGTTAGTGGGTAAGTGATATTATTGATTTCTTATAAGTAGCTTTCAAGAAAACTTTACACGATGCTATTATAGTAGTAGATACAAGGTAACTCGTATACGAGTTACTGAAACCAAGTATTGTAGACAAATTTTGGAATTTCCCATTTAAATTCATACAATGCGTCGGTCAAGTCACCATATTCAAGTCGCTGTCTAGATTTTAAATCTTTAGATTGTAGATTTACAAAAGCATTAATTAAATAATAATAATGGTATAAAAGAATTCCCAGCCACCTTTCAACCATTCACCTGGGTTAATATCTGCATACTAATAGCAATAGCAGTACGATAAATGAATTATTTGTGTGTCGTGACATCGTGTAAATCAAAAATATCGCATGGTCATTGAAAAGTACACTAGTGTCGGCCAAGACAATAAAAATTATGCCTTAACCGGAGAGACATAAAGCGAAATTACAGGAAGAGCACCACCGGAAACTTAAACTCAAACAAATCAAGACGTTATTTTTACTGTCATATGCCAATCCTAAAGTACTCTTTTGATGATCATATGATATAATATTGTGGCTAAACCCTGGCAAGTAGTTGTCGAGGCTCACCTTCTTACCCCTGCGCAGATGACACAGGAATAGAACCGTAGTTGTAGTAGTAGCACCTGGTCTGCTCGCAGATAAAGTCTTTGACAGCCATACAATCATCGGTGTCCCATTCGAAGGCTGGAGATTTTAGCGACACGCACCCATTTGAAGAACCGCTATCACTGTGGACATAATGAACAAATTAAACACATTTTTTCATACAAAATTATCAGAATCAATCAATCAATCATTTCAGAACTTCCTGCATGCAACAGTCGACTATTTTTCAAACGATTATAAGCGAAACTCATAAAAATAACCCACTTCGATTTCCTTACACCTACTATTATTGTCAGTGCTTTGATTGATAACTTTTGTTAAAAACGCGAAAGTCGATGAATGTTTACACAAGATTTTTCAAATTCAAGTGTTGATAAATGAAGCAGTTTTGTGCAGAAAAGATCAGGCTACCATGTTCAATAATAGGCTTTCACAGAGAGCGATTACCAACCTAGAGTGTAATTTACTGCGAAACACCAAGTTTCTTGCTTTGGAACGTTTGGGAAGGCATTCTAGGAGATTTTTTGTGCAACGGACCCTTTTTTATTTGATGCTTTATTCTTATCAAAATGGAAGGTTCTTACATGATTTAGAGGAGGAATTGAGGTATTATCAGGATTGTTAGAGGAAGTGATTTTTGGAGCCCGACTGCATATTTCAGTCTTTCAGTAGGTACGAGGAGAAGTCTCTAGATTGCCGCAACATCCGTATCCTATATAGAGCAAAGACCTCTCCTAACAAGGACTATTCAGGGTTCCCCAATCCCAAGTGCAGTGAATCAACAACGTTGAGCTTATGCTGTCTTGCTGGACAAGAACTCGAGGCCCCACTTGTCCAGGTAAATAATATCCAGGATTGTTAATTACAGAATAAATAAAAATTTAAAATGTCCACCCACCTTGGCTTTCCCTATATAACAAGAAAGCATTATTTTGTTCATATTTTCTCGCACATCACACATCAACCATGCTGTATTTCGTCGATAACGCGTCGTTACGTTTAATAAGATCACATGAATCGTTGCAGGCCCATCAGTGCGTAGACTTTTTCTTTAATAAAATCCCATGCAAAGAACAAATCCATAAGAAGTGTTAGATCGCATAATCTTGGAAGTCTGTTATATCGCCAAAACGGAAAATTAAGCGACCAGGAAACAATGTCTCCAGTAAATCATCTGTTTCTTGTACAGTGTGGGAGGTGGCGCCATCCTGTTGAATCCGAATGTTTTTTTAAACCAAAAACACCAAAGATGTTATCATGATACTGTTTCACGATAATGGTTGTCTTTCACACAGTTAATGCGACTCCATAAGCACTTTACAAAAAGTACGGACCCATCGCAAAAAGTAACCTTTTCGGTTTCGGATACATTTTGTGTTTCAAGAATAACGTGAGGATTTTCAGCTCCCCAAATCCATCAGTTTAATGAGCCTCGTCACTTACAACGATTTTGTTAGAAAAAAGAGGGTCAAATGATTGCTGTTCCAGCATCCAGTTGGCTAACATAAGGCGCTATTCCTGGTCTCTGCATGGACTTCAGTTGTGAGACAACTGTATTTTTGTGCGGTCAAGGCATCAGATATTCCATGCAAAGAAGACTTTGCAATGTTCAGTTGCTGAGCATGACGTCGAATTATTGAGGTTCTCGGGTTTTCAGCCAGGCTTTCGTACACAGTAACGCATATTCTTATCAGAGCCACCATTACGAGAGCAAGTATAGAAAAACTATCTTCAATTTTTTATTCCAAGTTATTTATTAGTGTTTCTTGCTGTCATACACGTAAAATTTGTTGCTCAATTAAATTTGGACCAAGTTTTTCATTCAATTTTTTAGGATTTCCACTCGTTCTTGTACTGTATAACATTGGCCGATTACTTTCCTGTATGTCTACTGCTATTATTAGAGTACCTGTTCAAACGTTACTTTCAATGGTGTAAAAATGGTGAATTTTGAAAAAAGACGTTTCCTATAAAACTGAGACACTTTTTATACATATAGGGTGTGTCACATATTTCAGAGCTCACCATGGGTATCTCGTAAACGCTAAGAGATACAGGTTCGGTTGGAATTAGAGAAAAGTTGCACTATTTTGTGACCATCTCGAATCCGTCAAGACATACAAGATATCTGTGACCGTTCCTGAAATATCCTGAAAAACCTCGAAAATCGAGATTTCTTATTTTTTCCATATATTTTTTATTAACTAATCCTGTAATAAGCAACAAAAACACTGATTGGGCGAGCTTTAGACAAATGCTAGAAGATAAAATCAATCTGAATGCACTACTTAAAACCAATGAAGACCTTGAGAAAGAAGTGGAAAAATTCAACAGAAATATTCAAACAACAGCCTGGGAATGCACTCCAGAAATTAAACGACGACTGAAGGGCTGTAACTATCCTGAAGAGATCAGACGGCTGGTATTGAAAAAAAGAAAAGCAAGAAGAAAATGGTTCCAGACTAGAGCTCCTCAAGACAAAACTAACTTGAATAACATCACGCAACAACTAAAAAGAGAAATTAAAGAATTTAAAGAAGAATCTATCAATTCCTATCTGAGTAGCCTAACCAATGACTGTTCTACTAACTATAGGTACGCTTTGTGGAAGACGACCAAAAGATTAAAGAGGCCAATAATGCAGATACCGCCAATTAAACATGAAAATGGTACCTGGATTAGAAGTAATGAACATAAAGCGGAATGTTTTGCGACCCATCTAGAAAAAACCTTCCAACCACATGACATGTACGAAGAAGAAATGTTGGAGGAAAATATTCCACAAAACGAAGAAGATATAAGCCCCAATAACTCTAAAGGAAGTTACCAATGAAATTAAATATTTAAATTCAAGAAAAGATCCTGGATTCGATTTGATAACAGGAAAAGTATTAAAAGAACTACCAAGAAAAGCGCTCGTTAAGCTGACTAACCTCATCAATGCTGCTATTAGACTAAAATACGTTCCTCTACTATGGAAAGTTGCGGAAATAATCATGATACCTAAGCCAGGCAAACCACCACATAAAGTTTCCTCTTATAGGCCCATTTCATTACTGCCTGTTGTATCCAAGTTATTCGAAAAACTACTCCTCAGAAGAATGAAACCAATTATTGAAAAAAAAAATTTAATCCCCAATCATCAGTTTGGATTTCGACAAAAACACTCCACCATAGATCAACTTCATAGAGTTACCAACATTATAGAAAATGCACTTGAAGAGAGAGAAAAGTTTGCTCAGCTATATTTCTTGACGTGGAGCAGGCATTTGATAGGGTTTGGCATAAAGGATTAATACATAAATTAACTTCCATTCTTCCCAAACAATATTCAGACATCTTAAAATCGTACTTAACCGAGAGGTACTTTAGAGTCAAACAGGATGACTGTTACTCCGAGCTTAAAAGGGAATTAACTCCGGAGTTCCACAGGGAAGTGTCCTGGGTCCGATCCTCTACCTCCTTTATATGAGTGATTTACCAGAATTGAAAAATCTCGCCATAGCTACTTTCGCCGACGACACCGCTATCCTAGCAGAGGGCGAAGACAATAGAGAAACGGCTAATAAATTGCAAAATGCGATAAATACATTGAATAAATGGACTACGAAATGGAAGATAAAATTGAACGAGGGTAAGTCAATACACGTTGATTTCAGTAACAAACAAGTTGACCATCTACCAATAAATGTAAATGGGAGAGAAGTCCCGTATTCTAATACCGCCAAATACCTTGGCTTAACATTAGACGCCAAATTGCGGTGGAAAGCTCATGTAAAAAAAAACGAGAAGAACTAAATATCAAATATAAAAAAATGTACTGGTTGCTGGGAAGATCCTCAGTCTTATCAACGCATAACAAACTCCTTCTTTACAAGCAAATTTTAAAACCTGCATGTGTGGACGTACGGCATACAGTTGTGGGGATGTGCCAAATCGACCAACATCAACGTAATTCAAACTTTTCAAAATGAAGTGCTAAGGGGAATTGTAAATGCACTTTGGTATATCCGTAATGAAGACCTCCATAGAGACCTCCGGGTGGAGTATGTAGACAAGGAAATAAAGAGATTTGTAAGAAGCCATGAAGAAAGACTTCTCGAACATGAAAATATTGAGGCCATCCAGCTTCTGGATAGTTCAAACCAGAGAAGAAGACTCAACAGGACGAAACCTCATGAGTTAGTGTGAAGTGATTTGTGTAAACAAATCTTGTGAAAAACGACTAAGTGTAGACTGTTTGGTGCGCAGAGATTGTACCTTAATTGATAACTAAAATTTGCTATAGGAACATCAGTGGATGTTTTTGTTTTGTTTTTAGGCTTGACTAACTTAGTAGATTAAGTGAGAAAAACGTTACTCATTGGTCACTGACCAGATTGTAGCATTATTAAATAAATAAAAAAAATATATATATACAGGGTGGGCGACGGTATACGAAACGGAAGATTATGGCCGTGTCTCTGGATTTTAGGATCTTTTTATTTTTGAAGTGGATAGAGACCCGGCAGAGGTACGTTTTAAAATTATATTCATAATGTACAGGGTGTCCCAAAAGCATAAAACATATCAAAGTTATGTTTTTTTTAAATGGAATGCTCCTATGTTATTGCATTTTTAGATTGTCTGAAAAGAGAAAATAAGATTGACTTTTACAGTTGGTGCTTAAATTCAGAAGTTTTTGAGTTATAAACAAGTGAAAATCGTCATTTTTCAAGTTCAGTACAACGAAAACGCCTGAAGATAGAGAAAAACGGCTTACATGTCCCTATTTTAACTTTTCATGTACTATCCTATGATGTAGATGAAATGTTTATACAGGGTGATAAAAAATTTGAAAAATTCTGAGATTTCTCCACGCGTCGCCAAATAAAAAATCAAAGAAAGTACAAATGTTTCTATACCATAGGATAGTACATAAAAAGTTAAAATAGGGACATGTAAGCCGTTTTTCTCTATCTTCAGCCGTTTTCGTTGTACAGGGCCTTGAACTTGAAAAATGACGATTTTCACTTGTTTATAACTCAAAAACTTCTAAATTTAAACACCAACCGTAAAAGCCAATCTTATTTTCCTTTTTCAGACAATCTAAAAATGCAATAACATAGGAGCATTCCATTTAAAAAAACATAACTTTGATATGTTTTATGCTTTTGGGACACCCTGTACATTATGAATATAATTTTAAAACGTACCTCTGCCGGGTCTCTATCCACTCCAAAAACAAAAAGATCCTAAAATCCAGAGACACGGCCATAATCTTCCGTTTCGTATACCGTGGCCCACCCTGTATATATTTTTTATTGTTTGATGCATAAGTCGCCAAAAGCGATCCGTTTGATACTTAAAAAATTTTCAAAGCCGACTAGTCTTGCGGCCGCCATATTACTTTTTTATGTCGTTCGGTATTAATAAAATCATGTAAACCAAATATTAATAATAATAACATTCAGAAAACAAAATTTGAAAATTTTCATTCTTTTTTCGAGGAAAAAACAATTTTTTCACCGAACTACGTCAATATGAAGTCGTATTTACTTGCCTTGTGGTTAATAAAATTCTGTTTGATATTCTGCATAAAAAGTTGTCTTTTTAAAAGAAAAAAAAAACACTTTTGGCAACTTATGCAACTAAAAAATTATTTACCAATTTTCAATAATAATAAAGATACGGCAAAAATAAGGGATTCCGATTTTTCAGTTTTTTCGGGATATTTCAAGAACGTTCATCCATCAAGATATTTTGTATATCTTGACGGATTCGAGATGGTCACAAAACTGCGCATCTTTTCTCTAATTTAACCGACGACACTGTATCTCTTAACATTTACGAGATACCCATGGTGAGCTCTGAAATATGGGAAACCTGTATATGCACTTTTCTGCACAAAATTGTTAAGGTATCACCAATCAAATTTATGGGTCTAAAATTTGAAGTTTCAAATCAAATTTTTGATTGAATAAAAAAAAATGATTACAGAAACAAAATACCCTTAGGTACTACAGAATGACGTAGGTACCTATATGTGCCGTCATATGCGTATCTGAACTTTTTTTGATAGGCGAATAAAATTTAAAATTTTGTTTAAAAAAAAAAGAATTTTTTTAATGTGATAGTTTCCTTGATTTTTTTTAGACCCAGTAACTTGAGAAAACAATCTGGCGGTTTTAAGAAAAACAAAAATTGATTATAAAAACCTTGGGATTTATTTGACATTGAAAATTTTTGAAACGTCGAATAAATAATAGCTCATAAGGATTTACGTAAATCTACAAAAAATAACGAAGTTATTTTTAGCAATATAAAAGCGATATGGCAAAAATAAGAAATTTAGATATTTCAGTTTTTTCAGCATATTTCAGTAACGACAGAAGTTATCCTAAATTTCGTTTCAAATTTTTAATAAGTATAAAACTGGGCACATTGTTGTTAACATTGTACATACAAAACCAACCCTGTATCCTTTTTTTCTATATCCCTGTAGTGAGCCACGAATTTTTTATAACTATCTGTATAATTAAATTAAATAAAAGTTTTTTTTTAACAGGTTGCATTGTGAAGTAGATGACATGTATTGCACTATTATTGAAAATTAAAAAATACTTTTATAAGTTGCTAGATAAACACAACGCAGGGTGTAAGTTTTAACACGCAATTCCCTACAACAAAACTTAAAAAAAATGCATTTGTATTGTATGTGAAAATAATTTCAATTTAAACTTGTTGAAGAAAATGACAAATTAGTACAGGGTGGGCCAATAAGCGAGGTAAGCGGCTGTATCTCAGAAACTAATAATCGTAGAGAGTTGCGGTAAAAAATTTTATAGGTTAAGTGGGCAAGGGAAAATGCTGGAAATAATTTTCAAGTTTCCAAGATGGCTGCCAGAGGGCGTTTGCACCATCTTGAATTACATAAAGTTACGTTTCTTGTGATTTTTCCCAATGAATGTAACAAAAAAGTATTTGCGTTTTAATGTTAACTTAAAGTCGAACATATTTTGTAGAAACAATTTTTCTCTATCTTTCGAAATAAAGTGGTGGGGGGTATTTGAATGTTGTTTTAAACAACTGCCTGTAACTTCAAAACGGCTTTAATGGATTTGGATAAATTTAGTATAATTGGAAAGAGCATTTCTTGGGCTTTTAGGTTTTTTGTGATAATGACAGTTGTGACCTACACGGCCGCCGACAGAGGGCGTTATTCGATATTATAACCAAAATATTGAATTTTCTCAAAAAATTTAAATGCAATGATATGACTTTTTTTAGACTAGAAAATAGACAAATGATCAACCAATAAGCCTGCGCAAACCGCATCTTAATATCTTTCTCCTAACTCAAATTATTAAACAAATACCAAACCAAGAAAATTCATATATCCCCATTTAAAAATGATCGGTCGCTTTCGATAAGAAGGCAATTAGTAGGCCATGGAAACAAAAGACAAACTCCTCACGCGTTTTCGTAACGATTTTCATTTTAAATAAAGTTGTGGCCCATTTTGAAAAAAGATTAATGCCTTCTGTGTTCAAATTGCCTTCCGTCATATTCCACACATGTTCCAGTCTTTCTTGAGTCAACAGAACCGCAAGCCTTGATTTCTGCCGCTGATAGTTGAGGAATTGAATTTCGAATTCTGTTTTCCATATCCATTTGTGTTGTTGGTGGAGTTTGAAAAAAATAAAAAAAGTCTTTTAAGCGTCCGCAGAAGTAAACATCAAGACATGTCAAGTCGGGAGACCTTGCCGGACAAGGAAATAGGCTTGCCCTTCCTATCCAGCGTTCTCGAAAGGTCCCGTACATATGGTTTCAGACATTAATTGAAAATGTGCCGGACAACCATCTAATTGCAGAAGCATAGTTCTCCTAGTTTCGAGTGGCACATCTTCCAACAAAATTGGCAAGTCGTTGATCAAAAACTCTAAGAAGCGGTTACCAGTTAAAGCTTGATCAAAAAAGTAAGGTTCAATAATTATGTCTCCAATGATACCGCACCACACATTTAGGCTCCAGCGTCCCTGGTGCTGCACTTCTCTCTCTTAACCAACGCGGATTTTCAGCGGACCAATAATGCATATTATGAAGGTTTACTCTACCATCACTATTAAAGGTAGCCTCGTCGGTCCAGAGAATTTCCTTTAAGAAATTTCTGTTTTCCTCAAGCATGCCTAGCATCCATTGACAATAATTTAATCTATTAACGAAATCTTGTTCATTTAGCGCCTGGCGCAAGACTATGTGGTAAGGATGTAATATAAAAGTAAAAAACAACATAATCAGTACTAAAAAATAATATAACCAGAATAACACTGAATTTGTATTTGAGGGTATGTGCTAAGATACTTGGAATAAGTTGTTCGTGCTATTCCCAAGTCTAGAGAAAATGTTCTAGTTTCTACATGTCTATAAAATTCTGTGTAAGCCAAGACATTGATAATATTTTCTTCGGTCCTTCCATTGCGACGCCTGCGATGTTTAGGACAACGAAAACTTCCAGTATCGCGTAATCGCTGTGCCAAGCGCGGATAAATTCTTCTCCCGTAATGAAGGTGATCTGGATACCGTGCCGCGTACTGTCTTGCAGCTATAGCTTCATTTTGAAAACACTCGAAATCAATCGCAATAATGTCAACGGATTCCTTATTTAATTTTGTGAGAAGCATTTTGATTAAAAAGTACTCAAATTATATGCAATCAACAATAATAGTGGGCTGAGTGTGACAGAAGATTGACGTTATACTTGCCAATATTTTAGTTAGCAGTCTGTCTTTTATTTCCATGGCCTACTACTTGCCTTCTTATCGAAAGCGACCGATGCATTTTTAAATGGGGGTATATGAATTTTCTTGGTTTGGTATTTTTTTAATAATTTGAGTTAGGAAAAAGATATTAAGATGCGGTTTGATCAAGCTTATTGGTTGATCATTTGTCTATTTTCTAGTCTAAAAAAAATCATATCATTGCATTTAAATTTTTTGAGAAAATCCAATATTTTGGTTATAATATCGAATAACGCCCTCTATCGGCGGCCGTGTAGGTCATAACCATCATTATCACAAGAAATCTAAAAGCCCAAGAAATGCTCTTTCCAATTGTACCAAACTTATCCAAATCCATTAAAGCCGTTTCGAAGTTACAGGCATTTGTTTAAAACAACATTCAAATACCCCCCACCACTTTATTTCGAAAGATAGAGAAAAATTGTTTCTACAAAATATGTTCGACTTTAAGTTAACATTAAAACGCAAATACTTTTTTGTTACATTCATTGGAAAAAATCACAAGAAACGTAACTTTATGTAATTCAAGATGGTGCAAACGCCCTCTGGCAGCCATCTTGGAAACTTGAAAATAATTTCCAGCATTTTCCCTTGCCCACTTAACCTATAAAATTTTTTACCGCAACTCTCTACGATTATTAGTTTCTGAGATACAGCCGCTTACCTCGCTTATTGGCCCACCCTGTACAACCGCGGTGCTATAAAACTGTTAACAGAGAAACTATAACTCTTATTTCACATACATACTTATTTAAAATCTGTAAGTTGTTATTCCTTTTGCATTTAATACCGGCTATAAAAAATTTAAATTAATTTAATTTTATGCAAAAAGTCATCATATTTTTTTTGGAAAATCGTTTAAAGAAATGAATTTATAAAAGTTACCAAATAATTAAAAAATAAACTTTACCTTTCCCTGGCGGTTCTTTGCGGACTTGTACTGCCAATCGGAATGTCAGGTATTAAAGCACTATTATCAGCATCATTTGGTTTCCTCATGTAATTAAATGTGGCATTAAAAGGTAATCCAGTGCTTAACCAAAGGAACATATCAGTACCAAGACGATTTCCAGACGTCCAGAAGTCATATTTATTGTACCCTATGAAATCGAAATCCAATTATTAAAACATTCAAAAAGAAACTAATAAAAAACTTTACCTGCGTTGCTTAAATATTGCGTTATGGAATCTGCTTTTTCTTTTGTTTCGAATGATACTAATTGCAAACCAAGTGATCTACAATACTGATAAGCTAAGAAATAATTTAATTCTGGAGAATACGGGTTCATCCTACTAACAAAATATTGAACTCCATCCAACTGGATTGTTGTTATCCTTTGTGCTGTAATACAATTTTTTTTTAGATAAATTATGTTTTATGGAATGCTCATAAAATGCAAAAAAAAGAAATAGATTATGTTTACAAATAAACTTTTCTCTTAACGTTGATTGGTATGATGACATACAAAAAAAAAAACTATTTGTGATAATACGAACGAACAAAGAAAAAGACAATACGTTCTTTGGCTTATGTATTCATACAACAATTTAATTAAAGGTTTTTACATATAACACAATGTAAAAAAAACCTGCATAATTTTATTGAACTCTATACCTATACTACGAACTCTACATTGACTGTGAGATGTATTATTCTAGTCAGGTAAAGCTGTCTTTCTCATGATGAATCATCATTCATCATACAAACCTTATACCGATAATTTAACATTACTGATTCCACAACCCTCAATGAGATCAATAAATAAGACAGTTTTATTCAAGTCAAATTATCTTAACACCTTATTTAGTCTCATAAAATTTTGGAAAAGTTTCCGAACATTCTTCCGAAGGTTCATAATACAAGTTGTTCTTGGGAAGACGAAAAAAGCTATTATGGTACTATACTGGGATGAAATTGGTTTGGTTGCTTGAATTAGCATGCTTATAAATAAACCATTGGAATGCTGATCGGTTTCACTCGATCGGTCAATTTAAGAAAAAACCGTAACTAGTTCTTGATCCTTGCAAAGGTGTATTCCCTCCACAAAACCTGTTCGGAGTCTCTGCTGGCTTTAGCGCTAATGTTTATGATGGACTTGAAACATTCAAGATGAATTTTTTTAAAGTTTTCAATGCCAACATGAAAATTTCAAATAAGTATACACCGAAACTATTGTACCTATAGGTAGGTACTATACTTTGAGTGCGAACGAAGACGGAGAAAGCAGATAATAATTCCAATAAATTGGTGTTGTTGTAGCATCGTAATAGTGCCGGAATGACAATTCCCATTATTAAGTAATTTTGGACTATTTCAAAAATAAAACTGCCTTTTGTTCTTCACTATATCTTATCTCTATAGGCAAACTTGTAACGTTTTCTACCTTTCTGCTTAGCACATAGGTAGGTATCCTGGTCTTAATTGCTATTGTTATTCTTGCCCTAATTTTTCATGATTTATTATCACAATATAATAAACAATATAGATTCGCATGCGAGACATCATTCTTTCTGCACATCACAAATAAATCTTGAATAAAAAATTACTAAAATTTTAAGTTAATTTGATGAAAAATAATTTACAATTTCCAAAAATGTACAATTGATGAAAAACAGCTTACAAAAACAATTCTAAAAAATACTAGCGGGTAGGTAAATATTTTATGATTTAAAAGTATGTATTGATGTGTAAGCAAAAATTATAATAAAATACAATTAGCAAACAAATGGGCCTTATTAAATTCTATGAATTAGTTATCAACGTAAAAAAACTAGCAAAGATTCAAAGATAGAATTCACAAGAAATAAACAAAAATTAAAGAAAAAAAAGTAAATACCTACTTAATTTTAATTTAAAAATTTTTTCTAAGCTTGTCGGTAAAAATGATAAAACACTCCTCTGACAGAATAACTAGAAGGTGTTATTATATTATCTATTTAAGAATGTACGTACCTGAACATAAACTGATAACGGATAATAGAATAGCAGATAACCCACAAGAGTACAGCCTCATATTGTCAGTCTTAGTTACGACGAGTGCACAGAGCCGCGAACTGAGGGACTGAGAGTTTGAAGGCATGGCGTGTTGTTTTTGTGGCTGTGATTACCGGATGTACCCCGCAGTCCTCCTCTAGCGGGCTCCCTATTTACGAGCTTAGGCCTTTGGATCTCCTCGGTTCTTAGTATGGTTTTTACCTATGTTTTCTTATCGGATTGGCCCGTAGAATCACTTTGTTCATATATAGCATTAGCGATAGCGCCACCACAACCACAAATTAGCACCTGCAGCAAATAATAATAATAAGAGGTAGTAAATATTATTAAAAATGAGTGTGATTGATTAATAAAAGTGACTAAAATCTTTAGTTACCGATACTACTTAATAATAAATTGCCTCCCATTATTTAGGCTATTAATCATCCAGAAATATGAGATCCATCATATCAATATAATAGTTCAAAGGGAAATCTGTTTGCCATTTTTACATTTCCAAAAATTTGTTAAGAGGAGAGAGGGGGAGTTAAAACTGACAGTTTTAGAACACGAACTTAGTGTTTTTCCTGCATGTTTGCATATAATTATTATCTATCATCAAAGCTATTTTTTAATGCTAATTATTATTAGTAACTGACATAATATAATACTGACAGCAATAATACTGACGAAAAATACCATTATTATTTTGAACATTATTTTTTGTATTTATTAGTCATTACAATATCGCTAATTTTTCTATTTCCAATTTGGTGGTCTAAAGGCAAGATTCTGAAAAGATTTAGTTTAGCACAGTTGCAGAAATTGACTGAAATGGAATTAATTTTATGAATAATTATTTCAGCGATTTTACTATTTCTACGAAAGTAAATTTGGATCACTCTATATGCCAGAGAGTTTTCTTACTTGAAGCATCGAGGTCAGTACCACATCAGGTTGTCGCTGGATTTTGTTGTTCAATTTTGAAATAAAAATAAAAGACGAGTGGTACAAGAATACTAAATTACATATCAATGTCATTTTTGAAGGTTCAATTTTTTACTTTCTGCAAAATTTATAAAAATGCTACTCTCTTATTGCAGTGCAGCAGAGATTTTTGTATATATACACGTGTTTTATATTAAGTCCGTAAGTCGGCACTATTGCTAACTTCGTTATTATTTGACCTAGAAAGTCGGTTAAATTAGCAAACTAGTAGTATTTTTTCTCCTGAATAAAATGGCGAAAACAGAAAAACAATTGAACATCGCGTTTTCGAGATATTCAAAAAAATGTAATTTTTTTAATGGAACACCCTATATATTTTTGGATGGATCGGTTGCAAATTTTTTTTAAGGAAAAAGTCTCCATGCACTATGATCCTAAAATAATAAAATTTTACAACACAAACAAGTTCTGTTATTTGTTTATGTAAAATTAAATCCTTTTCAAGGTAACAAACTCTTATTTTTAGTGTATTTTTTTTTATTGAAAAATACACTATTGAGGACTACATAATTTTTTTACCTTACATTACGTAGGTACACTAAATTACAATAATTGTCGCAGCCTACTTTGGGAGTAATAAAATAATGAATAATTAATGAATCTATTATTTTAGGATCATAGTGCATAAAGACTTTTCCCTTTAAAAAAAATTTGCAACCGATCCATCCAAAAATACATAGGGTGTTCCATTAAAAAACTTACATTCTTTTGAATATCTCGAAAACGCGATGTTCAATTGTTTTTCTGCTTTCGCCATTTTATTCAGGAGAGTAATACTACTAGTTTGCTAATTTAACCGACTTTCTGGCTCAAATAATAACGCAGTTAGCAATAGTGCCGACTTAATATAAAACACGGTGTATATATTCTTATTCAAAATGACTATTTGGAGCTTCAAAAACTTCAAAATAATAAGACTTGGATAAATTTGTCTAAACATTATAAAAACTAATTTATCGCTGCTTCTGTAATGAATGCCATTAACCTACGATACAGTTTACCGTAATGTTGACAAAGGTACCGCCTACGATAAAAAACACAAAAATCGAATAATATTTGAAACATTAGCATATCAGAGAGCACCTAACGAGTAATCGATTCAAATCTATAGGTGAACGACTTAGAAATATCGAAATTATCCCGAGAACTTGTGAGAACCACCTATTTCTCAATCATTATTTTTACTTCATTTACCCGGAGAATGTAGTGCTGAGAGCAGAGAGCTTCATTCATAAAACATGAATTTTCAAGTCGGTCGGCAACTTTTTTCAAAAAACTACGCTTCGCTTATTTTCGAAACGGAAATAATAGTAGGTACCTAGTGCGTTTCAAAATTATTGAGGTTTATAAAAATACTAATTTTACCAATAAGTGATGGTATATGGCGAAAATTTTATCGAAATATGTAAGCCTGATCGAGTGCACACCCGTGAATGGGGTAATCCGTATGGCTTTCTAAAATTAAGGACAAGCATCCCCTTAAGGCGCGTCAATTCAGTTTTAAAAGTAAATTAAGGATCATGAAAATTTTTTTCTCGTGCAGAACAAGGAATTTCATCTTTTAAACTTCAACTTTACAGTTTCATCCCTGTTGTGTTCTGTCCCTGTACGTAATTGCGTGTGTGAAAATGATTCAATTTTTAGAAAAGTTATTAGATTATCGGTTAGCTAGATTAGATCATGCAATTCAAAAATAAATTTTTTTCTCCCTGGCAATTGTCAGCAAATTGATAAAATGGTTAACATTTCGGACGATTTAAAAAAATTCTTCAGGTACCTATTTTGAAAAAAAAAAGATCAAAATGTTCAATAATCATACTCTTTGTAGGTACATATCTAATCACAACCTGAAAATTAAAGTTTTTAGCTTGAATTGGCTTGAATTTTTAAGATTAATTAGCATAATATGTAATTATGTTTTTTACAGTGGGCGAAACTCCCTGTAACGACCCCTACATCCGCCACTTTGTGATCATGAACACGGTAGTCATCTGGGATTAAAGCTGGGGATTATTCGACAGTCTGATTTATTGCATGTCATATTTTATACCAAACAATCGAAAACAAATCGGGAAGCTACCTTAGCTTTATAAGATCACAATCGCTCCTTGACAGAGCCACAATCAACAGACTTCAACATCAGTTTAGTCCTCGCAGATTGTAAATTTTACACAGAAGAACACCATTTCAAACAATGGACGAGTGCCTATTGTAAGCAATCAGGCAGCACACTCTCAAATTTATGGACCTAATAAATTGTCTCATCAATCACTGTTGCATTTTGGCTGATTTTCATCTAATTGCAGAGATTTTTTGATGAAGTTTAATTCATCGATCTTAATTTTAATCATGAGATCTCTTTTATTTTATTACTTTTGACACTGAGATAATTTTTTTTTTTTTTACTACATATGAGTTGTTACTATAATTCAATACAGGATATCTTAATTAATATTTTGTGGGAAAGATTATAAATAAGTTTTCAGAAAAAAATACATTTTATAAATTAGCTGAAAAACAAATGAAA
This sequence comes from Malachius bipustulatus, assembly GCA_910589415.1. Lineage (NCBI taxonomy): Eukaryota > Metazoa > Arthropoda > Insecta > Coleoptera > Melyridae > Malachius > Malachius bipustulatus. The sequence goes on from OU342639.1 coordinate 6,364,676, forward strand.
ACGCAAAATTGGCAAGATAATTTATGGACTCTACATTTGGAGTTGTAAATCATATCCGCAGTCATAAACGATCACAAAGCATAGCCACTTATTCTTTGCATTAAGGACATTGCAGGAGCAGATTTTCAAAAAGCATTTTGTCTTTTACGATGTTTTTTGTTTGTCAGTTGTCTGTGGACATAATGGTGGTTTGATTGACCGGAAGTTTTAAAAGCCTATATTTCAAAAAAGATACTTATTACATTTAGATGATCTAGACTCTCATTATAGAAAGCCTCCCAAGCTGTCATGGAATAATTATTCAAATTCTAAAGTCATTTCTAGAAATTGGACCAAACTTCTTATGAAAGCTCCTAGAGGCTTCTCGGAATGTATATTTTTGAGGAAAGGTCGGTTTTATTACCTGAAATTTGGTAATTATTGTGTGTTATTATAGTAGCACGCTTCCAGAGGCCATAAATCATTTTGGATGCAGAAAATTTGTTTTGAAAAGTCTCGTTTTACGGTAATAGATTAAAATTTTGGACTTCAAAATTTCAAGGAAAACCACAAGATGATGCTTCGCGACACCAAACTGATTATTGACGCAAAAAATATTATGTACATATTCGATTTATTAGTAATTTGTCGTTCTGTGCAAAATGTACTTTTTCCCCAGAGTTTTTATTTCTTATTTCTATTTTTAAGAGTTAATTGTTTTTGACACTCTAATGTTGGGACACTCCAAGGTCAAATATACTTTCTCATGTTGTTGGGATATTATTAAGAACTTCAAATTATATCAACATGCCATTTTGTATGAATTTTCTAACTTCTGATTGGGTACAAGAATATTTTGTAAATAGATTTTTTAGAGCTGAAGATTTTTGCTGTTATAATGTAAGGGAATTTAAAACAGGATGTAATATAATTTTTAAATTGAAGTATTGAATCTTTTTATCTTAAGTTCAATGATGTTAGTGTACCTACTGATTTGTATTTTATACTTCAATTCATAAATTTTCCAAATCTAACAATTAAAGAAGTGGTAGATATGTGCCTACCTATAAAAAAACGTAGATAGGTATATGTTACGGTATGGTAATGTTTTTTCTATGGATATTTTCTGTAGACTATAGTCTTAACCCTCAGGAAACATCATAAAAGTTATTTTATTGCTCTCATAAACGTATTATAATAGGTAACTATGAATGGGGTTTTGTCGTTTTACAATTTTATGGATTGGACGGCTAGATTACAAAAGGTAATCGTTATTGCAACCTTCAGCCAGCCGCTATTATAAATATAAAACTAAGAAGAAAAAAAATCAGCGTAAAAGAACATTCCCTGGTACTTACAGGTTTTCTTATATACATATTCAATATGAGAGTACATATATATACGTTTTTTAACTCACATATACAGGGTCCTGCAACAGTGCGTCCGTCTTTCCTAGCGCCTTTCCCGTGGTAGATAAAAAAAAATGTTTCCCACAAAAAATTATTGGTTTGGAAATCTTCATGCCATAAAATTGTTTTACACTATACAGGGTGACCCATTTTTGAGGTATTCCAACAATAAACATTTTTTTAAATGGAAAGCCCTGTATTTATTCTATTTTTTCGATGTCATTTTTTACCATCTACATTGTTGTCTATTTACTATTTGATTATATTACAGTGTTGCCGACTTACAAATTTTTTCCCAAAATTCTTGTATAAAACAAGCTGAAGTTTAAAAAATGGTAGCGACCTCGTTTTTCAGAAGGTAAAAATTATTCTTAGCAGTAATTTCAGTGCGGTTACTAAGCAACATTGTGATAATGAGAAATATGAACTTAGTAAAATAGGGTGTTCAGAAAAAAATGCCAAACTTTGCAAACTTCAAAGTAGTTTAACTATTTTTTTTTCAAATGGAATGCCCCTATTTTTATATCACCATTCGATAGGCCTTTTTCTTCTCTTCAATTTTATGGTGCATGTTGTATGTCTAAACCCAATAGTTACTGACATGATCAATATTTTCCACAAAAGTTACCATTTAATTACATTTCTATGCACCGAAGTAGGCCGCAATGAAGCAAAACAACTGTCAAAATGTAAGTATCCAAGTGTCAAAGTGACATCTAATGAAGTAAGGAATAAAAACCGATAATCCATAATATGTAAAAAAGATTAATTATTTCATTCAAAAACATGCAAATGTAACAAAATTAAACATACAAATGAAAAACTATTATAATAAATGTTCAAAATGTCTCCCATTTTCATTCAGGAAAAAATCAAATCTCTGCTGAAAAGACCTTTGCACTCTCCCTAGCATTTCAGGTGAAATGCTTGCAAAAGCTTCCACAATTCTTTGCTGCATATTGATTAGTGTCGTCGGCGGTTCGTTAAAAACAATTCCCTTCACGTATCCCCACAAGAAAAAATCAATTTTTGTCAGATCCGGAGATCTAGCAGGCCATCTGATGGGTCCATTCCTACCAATCCACTGGTTGGGGAAAATACCATCAAGATATACCCTGACGTTTCGCGAAAAATGCGCTGGTGCCCCGTCTTGTTGATACCACATTCTGTTTCTTATATGTTGAGGCACGTTAACTAATAGTCCGGGTAAAACATTTTGCAAAAAATTCAAGTACATGGCTCCATTGAGAGGACCATCGAAGAAATGTGGACCTAACACATACCCTCCAACAATTCCACCCCAGACATTCAAAGACCATCTATGCTGAATGTCAATTTGTCTCATAACATGAGGATTTTCAGTTGAATAGACATGAAAATTGTGCCTGTTTACTGATCCGCTGTTTTTAAATGTCGCCTTCATCTGTAAATAAAACGTAATTGAAAAATGCAGGATCTTGGTGTATTTTCAATCTTGCCCAGGCACAAAATCCGGAACGAAATTGAAAATCAGCATTGGTAAGTTGTTGATGCAACTGAATATGGTACGCATGATATCGATTTTTCTTCAAAATTTGTACCGATCTCTCAGTTATACCGGTTGCTTCACCAATGTCTTTTTGGCTCATGTTGGGATGCTCAGTTGCTGTTAACAACACTGACAATTCATTTTCCTCGTTGGTGATAGGTTTTGTTCTTTCTTGTTTTTTGTATTTCATACTTCCCGTCTCATTAAATCTATCGAATAGCTTCCTGAAACTTTTTTTACTCGGGTGTCTTCTTTCTGGATAACGTATAGCGTAAATCCTTTCCGCCAATAAACAATTTTGATCAGCCTCGCCTAATACAGAAACCATAAATCTACTAGTTCGTTTTTTTCGAAATTATGATGAAAATTTGCAGTCTACTTATACCACGAAACGGAGAGACTTTTGCAGCAAATTTCAATCTCGGACATTCACGGAACAGCCACTGATAACAGCAGAACGGTTTTTAGCTTTCTAGTTTTCTTACAGTTTTTTACAGCGGAAGTTATTTTTAAGTGTTTAACGTTTCAAGTTTCAGTTTGAGAAAATTCCATTAATTTAGAGAATTCAATTCACACTGACACTTGGATACTTACATTTTGACAGTTGTTTTGCTTCATTGCGGCCTACTTCGGTGCATAGAAATGTAATTAAATGGTAACTTTTGTGGAAAATATTGATCATGTCAGTAACTATGGGGTTTAGACATACAACATGCACCATAAAATTGAAGAGAAGAAAAAGGCCTATCGAATGGTGATATAAAAATAGGGGCATTCCATTTGAAAAAAAATAGTTAAACTACTTTGAAGTTTGCAAAGTTTGGCATTTTTTCTGAACACCCTATTTTACTAAGTTCATATTTCTCATTATCACAATGTTGCTTAGTAACCGCACTGAAGTTATTGCTAAGAATAATTTTTACCTTCTGAAAAAACGGGGTCGCTACCATTTTTTAAACTTCGGCTTGTTTTATACAAGAATTTTGGGAAAAAATTTGTAAGTCGGCAACACTGTAATATAATCAAATAGTAAATAGACAACAATGTAGATGGTAAAAAATGACATCGAAAAAATAGAATAAATACAGGGCTTTCCATTTAAAAAAATGTTTGTTGTTGGAATACCTCAAAAATGGGACACCCTGTATAGTGTAAAACAATTTTATGGCATGAAGATTTCCAAACCAATAATTTTTTGTAGGAAACATTTTTTTTTATCCACCACGGGAAAGGCGCTAGGAAAGACGGACGCACTGTTGCAGGACCCTGTATATGTACATATATAGGTATATTTAGGACACATTCTGTTGTAACATTCTGCAGTAAAATGACAAAAAATTTCAAGTACAGCCTACAAATAAGTATATCAGTAGAGTTCTAGAGTTATTACTTATTAGGTACCTACTTACTGATTTTTTTTACCATGCAATAAATTCAGTTAAGTACGGAACAAGATTTTCAACTACTAGGAGGTCTACTTTATTTTTACAGACTTCAACAATGCTGAGTGTATTTATTTGTGCCATGACAACGAAGTATGCGTATGCATTTAGAAGATGCTTTTGTATACAGAGTGTTAAAAAAAATCAGTTGTAAAATGCATAAGTTGTTTCATGGTACATATTGTGATAATTAGCATTGCTTAATGAAACGCTTTGAACAAATAAAGCTCAATAATCCTTCCTCCAGTTTGTTACGTTCGTATAACTTTTATAAAAAGCTCTGAATATGCTATTGTTTACCTACATTTTTTGTTTACAAATTAAACAATAGTAGTATAAAAATTCCTCCGCGTTTCAAATTTCAGAATTTGTTTATTTTACTTTTATTCGTGCATCGCTTTGTTGTCAAGCTTTTTTATAAAAACCATTTTTTGTGACATCAGCGAATCGCTCTTCATGTAACGAAACTAAACTTTTTTTCCTTTACAAAACCAATTAATTTTAACTAACTAAAATGAAAATAAAATATATAAATATATTAGTATATAATATGTCTATTGTATATAAAAGTATTATATGCAAGGAATTTTCTTTCAGTCGGTTCAAGGTTTGGCTCGTTTCTCCTGCGACTTAGAATCTAAAATACTTGCCTTGAGCGTCTTTTCAGACAAGCCGCATGGTTTCGACTTCGCAAAAGAAGATAATAAACGACCAGCTATTGTGAAGACAAGTCCTTGAAAATTCTTGTGTTATTAAATCACAATCACATAAAGCGTATAAGCGTAGGTAACTGATGAAGAATCGTAATTTCTTTATAATATTTATGAAATTTGAGCAGAAACTCCTTATACCTATTTATTTCTATAGTTGAATAGAATTAATTGGATGTTTATTGTCTGTACGCACTACAAAGAAATAAAAACACTTGAAAAGATAGATATTAAAAAAATTTAATAAGTAATAGCTAGTCATTTTGGTTTGCAAGTGCAGTTCAAGTATACTATAAGTTCCGTCTCTATTTATCTATAATAGTAAATTAGAAGGTAGGCGCACTATAATACATAAGTACAGAATTCTTCAACATTTTACTACTCTATTATAATCTTTTTGTTACAGCTTCATAAAAGAATCTATTTAATTCAAGTTCAATGGCGTTTATTGAACTTTTCATTCTGAGTTGATATATTTATAATTCCATGCATTGTAAATATTGTTTACCTTCAAGCATGAATTCGTTTCTTCAGTTCTTAATGAAACGATATTATTTATCGTGAATAAAGGATATTTTTTCTTGTTTCTGGTGCATAATTGGGACTTACATTTTAACCCTGAAATAATATTTATAGCACCTACCTACCTATTTTTGAGCCCCAGCTCAACAATTATTATAAATTCAATACAAAGATGCACCAGGGATATTATTTAAATAATTTTAGCATTTGTCTGTAAAAGCCTGTGGGATATTGTATTCAATATAGAAGATTTTTTATTGTATTTTAGTCACACGTGGAGCTTCCTTCCTGTATGAATAATATTCTAAGGCATTAGCTTTTAGAGCCTTTAAAAGAAACTCTATTACCATTTTTCTTGCTGAATTACCTCCAAAACTGTCACCATTCACTAGCCTGTCATTTCAAATTATTAACACACATTACATTACTCAACAACAATAACTCCCATTATTAAAACAAAGCACGACGAACAAAACGACTCTGATAGTCGGAATTGTGATTTTCTTTACATTATATTTCATTTTCAGCACGCGCTCTAGTCTCGTCGGATGCGACTTGAACAGAAAATGGCAGAATCCTGACAAACTTGCCCATCCAGAAATTTATTACACTAAAGTAAGTGACATTATTTTATTCACATTCATTCACACAATTTTCATTCGAAAGTGAATCGAGTAAAAATTAATGAGTTCATATGAGAGATTAGAAAAATCATGTTTATATTGACGGTGTTTAGTAAATAGAGATCGTAAATTTAACCAAGAGCAATCAGCAATATGCTTTCAGCTTAATGTATTTTTCCTAAAAATTCAAAGTATGACCAGTTGCAGTTGCACACACACACACGCCCTCACACACGCAGATTTGTAAGATTTTAACATAATGTTCTGAGAATATGGACTATGGAGATGAATTAATGAACCTTATAGGTAGATATTATTAATTATATTAATAAATTATTATAAATTATGTAACTAAATTTAATATTAATTGTATTAAAAAATTAAACATATCATATTATAAAATTCAGTGATTACCTATATACCTTTTCGAAAAGGGGAGTTTGTAGACTTTATTTTCGGCAACGTCAGACAATAATTATTATTTTGATACCTATGTAGTTTGAAAAATTTTCATGATATTCCAACTTTTAAAACTTTTATCTGGAGAACGATTTAAAATCTTTAAAATGATTTTAGTTCCTTTAACTTCCATGGTTAAAGCATCCCGCGAATTTTCAAAGCTCTCTCAAAAAATGGGTTTCGTAAAAATTTGTTTTTCTCTACCAGTAGACCGTTTTTTGTCATAAAATAATATTCTTACTCTACTTTTGTGAATATCACGTAGGGAAATGATGTAGCAATTATGCAAAACAGGTATAAAAAGTTAACCAACGTGTAAAAAAATAAAGAAATCGATACTAAAAAAGAACCTGAATTTAACTTTTCTCGGATATCTCAACTGCGAGGACATTTTAAAATCAGCAATTACGGTTAAAAAAATAATTTCAGAAAAATGGTTTGAAAATAATTTTATGAATATTTTTAAAGGGCTCATACTGCATATTATAATTTTCGTGCATGTTAAGTGAAATGAGAAATCGATTTTTTTTACTTTTTTATAAAATTATCGAAACATTTTGCCTGCGTGTGTAGTTTCTTTGCTGATGTACTTTGATGTGGGAGGCGTTACTTTTCTATATTTTTCTATAGTTAGATACATCAAAGAAAAGAATTCTTCACTCTTGATGTGCAGATGCATAATATCCATGATCTAATTTGCTATATATCTATTTATTAAACACCACCTATTTACTTTTATAAGAAGAGATTTCGCACTGACGCACCGACGCCGCCTACTTCAGTAGCTTTCATATTATATTAACATTTAAATTTGGAAGATTTATTTATGGACTCCTTATCCTCTTAAATTTGAATTGAATTTTGAAAATCTTTGAGGATTGAAGTTACTATGAAGTTGGTGAGTTTGTGCAACATACAGTGTGTGTCACATGCAGGCATGGTACACCCCCTTTTTTTTCTTTATTTTTGGAGATAATTTTTTGAAATTTCGTACGTCGCATATTCTCGATAGAGCGCAGTTTTTAACAGAAAATTGAATTTTTTCCCACATCCGGTTTTTCCGGAAATGTAACCAACTTTTATTTTTAAATGGGACACCTATATATTATTATATTTTTGGATTCTATACATTTGTACGAATCCAACAATATCACAGAAGTATACCATTTTAAATGTCAAATTTGTTTTTATGTAAATTTTCATTTCCCAATTATAGTGTGCCATGACTATTTTGCTTTACTCCAATTGGATCATCTAATGCTAGAAAAATCGAATTTTTGTTCAAAGTACTAAATTAAGTGATATATGGATAAATTATGCGCACCGGAATGATTTTTTGAGCTGGATTCATTTTTTTCAAATGGTACCATATTGGTACCGAGGTATTGGTACTACTACTTCCAATAAGGGACATTTTGATGTACCCATTTTGCATCTGTGACGAACACAACTGAAGTCATGGCACACTATAATTGAAAAATAAAAAATTAAATAAAAACAAATTTTACATAAAGTTAGTTACATTTCCGGAAAAACCGGATGTGGGAAAAAATTCAATTTTCTGTTAAAAAGTGCGCTCTATCGAGAATATGCGACGTACGAAATTTCAAAAAATTATCTCCAAAAATAAAGAAAAAAAAGGGGGTGTACCATGCCTGTGACACACACTGTATATCCTCTAATATTATAACGTAAGAACTCTTTAAGTTTCTCTCTAGTTCATAAGTTAATAAATGCTTACCCAAAGGTGTTCATATACAGGGTGAATTACAAAAAACGCCCCAAGCGATAACTCCGTTATTTTTGAAGATATGACAAAACTTTTTGAAACAAAGTGGCACAGTTTATCATCATCTATATTTTATGATAAATGCTCGATCAACACAACTTCCTGTTTAACCGGAAGTAACATCAACTTCAGATTTTTAAATGGAACAGTCTGTATATTTTATTACTTTTGGATTCCTTGTTTAATTGTTCTTCAAAAAGCTTGTAATATCATATGCCAAAAGTAATAGCTAGTGAGATATTCGTCAATTGATGTATTTAATATAGTAGGCAGTGGATAGCTTTAATATGAAATATATAGTGTCAAGAAATGTCATCTCTTAATTATTGGTAAATTGAATTTTCTATTATTAGTGTCTTATACTTTTTGGTATTAATAATGGATTACAATGTGTTAACAGACATGATTCAAGTATATTTTGAGTGCAGTAAAAATAGTGGTAGAGCACTACGCCTTTACACGGAGCGATTTCCAATGAGAGAAGTTCCTAATCGTCGGAAATTTAGCAGACTTGAAGGAAATTTGAGGATGTTTGGGGCTTTCAGAAAACCTAAATTTCGACGCCAATTTCGAAGAGAGACTGAATTAGATGTACTTCTGAGTGTTGAAGAAAACGCAAGAACATCAACTAGAGAAATTGCAGATAACATTGGTTCGTCACAAGGAACTGTACAGAAAATACTCAAGAAACATAAATTTAAACCATATGTGCCACAAAAAGTGCAAGCAATAAAGGAAAACGACAGAGGGCGAAGACTGCAATTTTGTAATTTCTATTTAAATATGGTGACACAAGATCCCTTATTTTTTACAAAAATTATTTGGTCGGATGAATGCACTTTTAGTAATAATGGCATTTACAATAGAAATATTCACCGCTATTGGAGTCAGGAAAATCCCAGAGTTGTTGTTGAAAGAAATTTTCATAAATGGGACGCTAAATCAAGAAAGATATAGTCAACTATTAACTACAGAAATTGTTAATTTCCTTGACAACTTGCCCCTTGCTAAACGAATTGCAGTATATTTTCAGTAAGATGGGGCTACGCCTCATAATGCTAGAATTAATGTTGAATGGTTAAATGCCGAATTTGGTGTAAAGTGGATCGGAACAAATGGACCAGTAAGGTGGCCTGCACGATCACCCGACCTAACGCCCCTCGATTTTTGGCTATGGGGTTATCTACAAGATCTTGTGTATTTCACACGTCCAGAGAACGAGGTACTTTTAAGGCAGCGAATAATCAACGCTTGTCTCCAAATACCACCACACATTATATCGAATGTCACCGGTGGAATAGCTAGAAGGTATAATTATTGTGTTCAAGAGAATGGTGGATTGTTTGAGCAATATCTCTAATAAATTTAGGCTACTCGTTTGATTTTATTAGATAAAATGAATAAAAATCTTCTATTCTTTCCACAGCCTACTTTATTTAATGTCTGACTAGCTATTGCTTTTAGGCATATGATATTACAAGCTTTTTGAAGAACAATTAAACAAGGAATCCAAAAATAATAAAATATACAGGGTGTTCTATTTAAAAACCCGAAGTTGATGTTACTTCCGGTTAAACAGGAAGTTGTGTTGATCGAGCGTTTATCACAAAATATAGATGATGATAAACTGTGCCACTTTGTTTCAAAAAGTTTTGTCATATCTTCAAAAATAACGGAGTTATCGCTTGGGGCGTTTTTTGTAATTCACCCTGTATTAATACCTAAGTGATTTTATAGAAAATATAACTGACAGTTAATTTAGCTTTACGATAATAACTATAATTTTAGAAACTAGTGGAATATGCAAAAAAATATCTAAAGCATCCGATTGGTACCTTTATAGACATTCATGGCCACAGCAGAAAGAAATACTTTTTCTTTTATGGGTGTGATCCTTCACTTAGTTGGAACAAAAAAGACCAAGCAAAGGTGAATAAATCTGATTGCACCGTGAGTTAGCAATGCGTTTTTTTTCCAATTATTTTATGAGTGCTTTTTTACTTAGATTATTCCTGCAGAGATCAGTGCCAACAAAGACATGAAAATGTCGTTTTGTCAGTACAAAATTGAAAAGCACAAAGAATCCACATGCCGAATTGTAATGTGGAGAGAATTTGGAATTAAGAACTCATTTACTTTAGAATGTTCATATTGCTCCGGGCACGACAAAAAGGTAAATGAAATTTATGTTATTCGCATTTCATGCAATGTTTCCTCACCATTTTATCACTGTCTTTGTAATAGAATAGTGTAAGTTTATCTATACCAAATCCGCATTTATGCACCGTTTGATATGTATAGAAGATCGTAACCGCGGTAGGTTTAGGTATCTCTAACGTATTTCAAAACGCTGTCGAGTTTATAAGAAATTAAAAACTAATTAATATTGACGTTTCACAAAAAAAATCCAGAACTGAAGAACTATTTATTCTTAGAAGTTACCTGGCGAATTTTGCGGTAGCTTGAGGAAGATATAAGCGGTGGGATCTCCCAGACAAAAAAATAATGAAAAACGAGAACGTTTGATCGCCTTTGCATTGTATAAAACCACCTTTGCAATAATAAGTTTCTCCAGAATGCTGTATCTATCTGATTTAACCATGGAGAAGAAGCTAAAGCATTCGTTCGATGTCGTGAACTTTGGATGCCCTTGAACTTGCTGCTATGTTCTAGCTATGTGTAGTGGAAATAAGAAAGTGAATTGAACTAGCCGTGTCTACATTACATCAGCTTTCAGCCTAATGTTTAATTTGTACACAGGAAAAAAATAACTTGCAGTGTTTATGACAGGACGTATAATAATTATGTTCTACATACTGGTGATCGTAAGCTTTTGTCGACGTGCTTTCGAGAATATAACAAAAGGTGTTTTAAAAGCTTATTTAAACTTTTACGAACCTTAATAACACTCAAATCACTCATTGACCGTTTGAATGATATAATTTTGTCTGTCCAGTGTCCAGCCAGCCTTTCTTTAGATATTATAGAAATAAGTTTTTGTGGACAGATTTTAAAAAGTGTAGACGTGACCCAATGCTAGTAGAGGTACCTACTGGTAATGATGATCTTAAATGCGTGAAGATAGTGGTTATCAATTTTGGTTGCTTCAACCAGGACTAATGCTTTTCTTTATTGGCAGAGGTACTGATTAGATATTAAAACCGTAGGTACCTGGTACTTACGAACAAAATTTATTACTTAATAGGTGGTAACCACAGCCCGTAGCAAGAGGTGCTCACCTCGTATGAGTCGTATGGTTGTTCAGGGAGCGTAAATGCTCACCTAGAACACTTTTCTGAGACTTAAAGGGGTCATTGAGCGCGTTGTTCTTAAGAGCAGCTTCATAAACAGCAGCATACGATTCTCATGTAATATGTAATGCAAGAAGTAGCAGCAGAACATCACACAAAATGGGTCATATTTACATTATATTTGGTATAAATATAAATATTTGTATAAGAAGTAAAGACATAAGTACATACAAAATTCTCTATCGCAGAAGTCATAATAAAACAAAATGTCTTGTACTGTGATGACTTATTAATGCCAAATTGTTTGTATTTTTAGTGCTTTTTTTCTAATCATGATGTATGTATTATTTTTCTAGAAAATGACGACAACAATGTTGCAAAATATTGGTAAAAGTCTCATAGCTTCATTGGCAAGAATTGCTCTAAAAGGAATTGATTTATCAAAATAATGGAAATCTACAATTGTTATATACCTTCCTATAGGTATTTATATCTTGCCAATAAATAAATGGTAAGAATACATAAAATATATACAGAAGTCATAACATTTAGGAAATCTGTAAAAACTTTTTTAAGTATGTAATCTGAACGAAATACAATTAAAAAAAAATAACAATATTTGGTAGAGTGTACAAGTTAATGATATAGCGTACAAGCAGTTGTCCTGCTAGAAGCTCTTCTGGAAGTACTCTTGTAACATACTGATCTGCTGGCAGGACTTTGTTCCGCACCTAAACCTATTTATACCTAGTACATACTTCTCGCAGTACGAACTTGCGAGAACTACAAAAATTTGCGCTGACTCATTGTCCCTTATGGAACATTTTGATGAGTAACTTTAACTTGTCGTAACTTTTTTACTAATACAGATAAAACGACGACTTAAAAATGCGCTGATTCCTTGTAATTTATAGAATCTATTGGTGTTTAAAACTGTCCTGTAAGCAGTACCTGAAGCTCTATACCATTATTTGTAATGAACGTCCTTCCAGCGGGACAAAATGTCCTGTTGAAAGGGTGCTTGTACGTTCTATCATTAATGCAATGTTACTTACAACTATAACTATTACATACTTAGAACTTTAAGTAATAGTCAAGTACCCTACTTAACTTACAAGCTACAACTATTTTTAATGCAAACTCCAATAATTAAACAATAAGGGCTAGTTTTAAAATGTTTTTACAACAAAAATTCTTGAAATTCTCTATTACGCCTGCTAAAACTGCATAACATTTAATTGCTCTGATGCAGAAACTAGTCTGGGACCCAGATTTGATAGATAAAAGGCTGTGCTTCTTTTGACTATACAATTTAATTAGATGTATGTAGCTCAAATGAAAATATATTTTATTACATAAAAGTGACCTTTATTTTTATTCTTACAATATACAGGGTGATTCATGAGTGACCTTACATAGAGCAATGGTGATAAGCGGACTTCAAGGCGGGTCGAAAACCACAAAAAAATTTTTTTTCGTGATTGGTTACGAAGTTACAGGGTGTTTTATGTCTCAGGTACAAAACTTTGATAGGCGATATTTCTGAAACGGCTTAAACTCATCAAAACCGCATTCTGAGTTAATTAAAAATCCAGGACCGGACTTGAAATTTTTTGCCCCCATGGTCTTTGTTGAAAAAGTTAATTTTCTGACTGTGCTACTGAAAAACTGTCATCGAATTTGAAAAGATAAGAAAAAACTCTATAGAAATCATTCCTCAATTTGAACGGCACACCCAAACCGTCTCGAAAAAAAATGTCAAAGTAAAACTTCTCAGTAAATTATCGTTTTCGAGCAGACATATTTTACTTAATGTTCGTCTGAATTCCTTCAAATTTATTTTTTGACTTGTTTCTGTGTGGGAAAAATGTTTGATAGAAGGCCAAGCTTTATTACTGGGAAATCAGGTGTCAACTACAAAATTTTCAGATTTTACTAATAATCACAAATCATTTCACTAATAACGAATACGCAGACATTATGTTTGTGTATGGTTTTTGCAATGGAAATTCAAGAGCAGCTGCGAGAGAATACCATAGAAGATTCCCCAATCGTAGAATACCGGCCCATGTAACGTTTCGCGTCTGTTTTCCAATTTTCTCGACACCACGGCATATTTCCCTGAGTTCAAAGGAATGCTGAACCTCAATTGGAAAATCTGAGCCATCAAAACATCGTGGAGATGGTGGCAGTAAATCCAAGTACAAGTACGCGAAGAATTGGGCAAGCACTGGGCATTTCTCAATCAAGAGTATGGCGAACCTTGAAAAAAAGAAGAGCGGATGCATCCCTGTCACGTACAAAGCGTACAGCAGCTTCAACCATTCAATGAAGTTCCATTGATTGGACTGCGTAGAATTTTGTTTACTGATCGAAGCTCAGTTCACGCGGGATGTTGTAACGAATAAAAAAACTCCCACCTATGGGCATATGAAAATCCAAATGTGCAGTGTGGCATTGCAAATGATACCCTAATAGGACCCCATTTTTTTTGCTGGGCGGCTCACGGGGGAAATTTATTTACTTTACCTACAAGTCATTTTGCCCGGCTTGCTTGCAGAGGCGAACGTGAACAGGCGTGCTCTTTCCTTCCAGCAAGATGGGGCACCACCGCATTTTTCTCGACAAGTCAGAGAGCATCTCCACAATGAGTACCCCAATCGTTGGTTCGGGCGCGGCGGCCCTCATTCCTGACCACCTAGGTCCCCCAACCTCACTGTTTTAGACTATTACCTATGGGGCCATATGAAGCAGGAAGTCTAAAAAACGGAAGTAAGTATACCAGAGAGGAGCTCAGGACGCAAATACTGGTAGTTGCTGATGAAATTAGAAACAACAGGCAAATAATTCAAAAAGCAAACCAAAATTTATGGAAACGCTGCAGGAAATGTATTGAAGTTGGTAAAGGAAATTTTGAGAACCGTTTATAACATTAATATTGATAACATTTAATTTACACTGACATTTTTCCCACAGAAACAAGTCAAAAAATAAATTTGAAGGAATTCAGACGAACATTAAGTAAAATATGTCTGCTCGAAAACGATATAATTTACTGAGAAGTTTTACTTTGACTTTTTTTTCGAGACGGTTTGGGTGTGCCGTTCAAATTGAGGAATGATTTCTATAGACTTTTTTCTTATCTTTTCAAATTCGATGACAGTTTCTCAGTAGCACGGTCAGAAAATTAACTTTTTCAACAAAGACCATGGGGGCAAAAATTTTCAAGTCCGGTCCTGGATTTTTAATTAACTCAGAATGCGGTTTTGATGAGTTTTCGGAGTGCGCCATTCCTAGTAAATTTCTACAAAATATCTCCAGCCATTTCAGAAATATCGCCAATCAAAGTTTTGTACCTGAGACATAAAACACCCTGTAACTTCTTAACCAATCACACAAAAAAATTTTTTTTTTGTGGTTTTCGACCCGCCTTTTGAAGTCCGCTTATCACCGTTGGTCTATGTAAGGTCACTCATGAATCACCCTGTATACATGTCTTTGCCCTCTAACCAAGCTCCCTTTCCCTAAATTGTTGAGATGTCAGCAACTAATATATTAAAAGAGCTACAAAGTTACCAAAACTGTCTATCTATGTCCTCTACCAGGTGGTAGAGGACACAGCCTCGCCCGGTGCTATACCATATTCCTACCTGAAGCGGAGTGAAGTTTCTTTGCCAGAGATTCCGGTCTATTATTGGTTGAGAAACAAAAATATTATAACGTGAAATAAGCCACCTTATTCGCGAACAAGAATAATTCCAGATACATTTATTTGTTTGCTTACTTCCTCAATTTTTATGATGGAAGTTAATGGAAATGACACTTTCGCGACAATTCCAGTCACATGTCTTGGTAGTGTCAGTAGTGTCTTAGATGTGAAAGCTGAAGCTTGAAGTATACAGAGTGAAGAAGACAGTAGTAACCAGTGATGCTGGTATGCAGTAAATTGTGACTCAGTGAAGTATATACACGTGTATTAGTTGTGTTATATCTGTGTGGAAATAAGAGAAACAGCTGATTATTTAGATTTAGAAGTTATAAGCTTATCAGCGGGTATTATAAAGGCTCATTAAGTTAACGGGCAGATTTCTGTGGCCATTTCTGAAGAAGGTATTGAGTCGAAGTGATTTTTTTTTTTAATTTATCTATTCTTGACATGAACGTAATTACAAAAATTTTAATAAAAGTCATTTGACGTCGATATTAGCTTCAAAAACGAGCACAGAAATCTGCCCGTTAGCCTAATGAGCCTTTATAATATTGGCTGTATATGTTGTATTTGTGTTGAAGAATAAAAGCATTTGCAGACTTTTATAATGGCGATTTTATAAGTGTCAGACCCGTAACAATATGCATGATGGATAGCATTCCCGGGGTTAAAATTTTCCGGAGTTGAAACGACCCCCCATTCGGATCTCCGGGCGGGGGCTAATCCAAGGTCACATTCATGCAGGAGACAGAATAGTGATACCTCTAGAATGGGAAAATTTATAGTCGACTTTTGTAGTATTACAGGTTTAAACACGAATATCAATTCAGTACATCAACATCTGCAGGCAAATAAACCTCACATTCTAGCACTGTGCGAAACAAAAGTCCAAGCGTCGTCAAGCACGCAGTTAATTATCTTTATCCAGGATACGAGTTTTACCCCGATTCAGACTTAACCTCGCCATTTAAGTTTTTGTCAGAACTGACCTCTCCTGCCAACGTGAGGAAGTCTTTGAGCCCCATAACTATGATGTTATGTGGTTTAGGATAGCAGGCCGATAAGTTATTAGATTTATTTGTTGCTTATACCAACCACGAAGCGACAGTATAGGATACTTTTTTCGTCCCTGACAAAAACTGGTAATTTTCTACAGATAAATTATCCTACTGCCGAAATAGTAGTCTTGGGAGAATTCCGAGAATGACCATAACACAAACTGGCTTAAATACTCTAATTTTAACGACGAATAAGGACGTTAAGCAGTTAAGCTCAAGCTTTTGTTATCAGCTGTTGGCTTTATCCAGCTGGTTGACGAAGCAATCCGCATTCCCTATCGCGAGGGAGACTTCTCGCCAACTTTTTTTATCTTTTTCTGACTACGAATCCCGAAATATATATCAGAGTGAAGAGTGTGAAAGTTTCCTTGGACTCCTCAGATCACAAACTCGTCTCAACATCATGCAGACACAGAAACCAAGTTCAATTTAATGCTGGAAAAACTCAAGCAGTCATCTTCTCCAAAAAGGCCAACGTTTTGGAGCCCGATATGCTGATGGCGGGACACTCTCTTACTCCATCGGCATCTCTTCGTTTACTCGGAGTGAGCATCGTAGCGAACATGTCTTGGCATGATCATGTTGCAGGTCTGGCGAAGAATGCTTCTCAAAAACTTGGAACACTCTTCCGCACGAAGAAATTTTATACACCACAACAGCATCTCCTCTTATGCAAGGATCAAACACGACCATCCTTGGAGTACTGCTCACATGTTTGGAGCTCAGTTCCTAAACATACGCTGAGATTACTTGACTCCATCTAGAAAAGAACCATCCACTTGATCGGGGATCCGACTTTTACTAAAAATTTAGATAGTCTTGAGCACCGAATAAATGCAGCGGACTTGAGACTTTGTTACAGATATTTCTATGAGAAGTGGTCAAAAGACACGTGGCTCGTTTGATCCCACCTAGAACGAGCCCCGGCAGAAGTACACGTCAAACCGCAATAGCTCATTGGTTCAGCTCGTTACACGTCTCACCATCTTATTTAATGTTTCTTTCATGTACAGAACATTGGAATAGTCTTCAAAGAGGTGTGTTTCCCGAGGAATGCAACGCGCAACGATTCAAAGTGAACGTGAATCGATATCTCCGGTCATGCATCGCTCCAAGAGCGTCATAGTGATTTCCCTGCAGTGCATGTGCATTTTAAATTAAAAAAGACAGAAGCAAGTAAACCATGTATGTATAGTCTGGCACTATCGAAAACTCAATATACAGTTTTGCCGATGACAGTGATACCCTTATATCTTTTCTATCCCTTTACCTTAAATGTGCGAACTTCTAATCAAAGATTAAGAATCAAAGACTACAATAAGAAACTTTTACTCTAGCTTGAGGGGATAGCAATTAAGTGCAGTTTAATGCGAAGAAAAAAAATCTCATCTTTTCCAAAAAGGCCAACGTTTTGGAGCCAGATAAGGTGATGGCGGGACGCTCTTTTATGCCTTCATTTGCTTGGCGTTCATGAGTTTTGGAGCGAAAATATCTTGTCATGATCATGTTGCAAGTTTGGCGAAGAGCGCTTTCTCAAAAACTGGGAACACTCTTCCGCACGAAGAAATTTTATACACCACAAGAGGTGTATACAGGAGACTCATACAAGGCTCAAAACCGACCATACTTTCTTAAGTTCTAATTTAGGCGTCATTATATGTGTATGTAAGAAAATAATTACAAAACTAAGTGGCGCGAGAAGGAGAAAAAGCAAGAAAGAAAAAACAAAAGAAAAACTTGAAAATGTATGCAGAATCTAAAGTAAACAAACATCAAACAAAGAGGTGTATTATAATAAAATCTTAAAAAATTATTTTCCATGTAATGTTATAATATCAAAGGCAGGCGAAGCGCTGTGCATGCTTTGAAGTATAACAAGAATTTATAATGGCTGACACTTTAAAAATTTTGTACTGAGAGGGTATGGCGCTATAATTAATATAGTTGTTCGTGTGCATTTTCAAGTACTGGAAAATTGTGTGACCTTGAGACTAAAAAAAAAATTGTCTGCAGCGCATGGAGCCTCGCATCCACCCCCCTTTCAGGTTATTAAATTTATTTGCAGAACATCTGCAAAACCTCACGAGCCATTTAATGAGAGGGGGGGGGGATCCGGTTATGTTTGCCAAGGATCTGTTTGTTTGCCTAATAAGTAGTTAAGTACAGCATGAATAATATAGGAAGGCGAGAGTTTGACGAGAATTGGTTGGTGCGCAGATTGGGCTCCGAATCCATAAATGTTTATTGTCCAATATCAACAATGTTAGTCGGTGTCCGCGTAAAAAAAACAACCAACCAGATAAGGCTGATAAGAGTAACTCCGCCGTTCATCGAAGAGGTAAAAAGTCAGTGGTGTGTACTGTTTAGCTCGTGTCGTATATTTATTTAAAATAGGTGGTTTCTGTCATCGTGTCGTGTGTAGGTATACCGATGTTTTCGTTATCATGTGTTTTATTGATTAATATATTATTGTTGTTAATTTGTTATTAATATATTGCTTGCCAGTAATAAGCACACATCTACTATTTTAGTTTTTTTTCCGCATAGGTACCTTATCTTAAATAAATTCGAAATAATTTAACCGAGACTAATTCATATAAATTAGAATACTAAACGTAGATGTCCATATTGATTTTTTAATTGAAGATTGATAATTGACTTATCATTTATACCTAAACATTTAAAATATATTAAAAATATAAAATATTTTTTATTATGTGCGCGGTGCCACTGATGTTATTTCTAGTCTGTTATGGTGGAACAGCGTTTATCAGTTCAATGGGTGGAACAATTAAAACCGGCAAGATGCGTAGTTCACGCCCAGACTCTTGCCTTCCTATAAAAATCAGAGTATACCTACCTAGGTACCATAAGAATGCATGATGGTTATTCCATTTATAGGTACTAATCCTTCCTATATTTTCAAGTGTCAGGTATTTCTCGACTTTTTATAAAGAAGAGGAGCTTTAAATGGGAATAAATTTTAGGCAACTTTTTACAAACATATTAGACCTACTTTATCTATTGTAAGAAAATGCCTGAACTATTTTTAAAGAAATTCATGGTGAGGTTTCGATAGTTTTCAAGGCAAAACTTTTTGGCCTGCTGCCATTTAAAATCCAACGGAGATATAAATTTGACTGGAAAGTAAAAGCTGCAAGTTTCCTTTTTGTCAAAAATTTTTAAAATATCGTCGGAACATGAACGAAAGAACGCAAACACGGAAGTCGCTCATACTTCACCAACAGAGCCCCAAATAAAAATATTACTTACATAGGTACATAGAATATGAAAATAATAGTTTAAAAAATATAAATGTTTTAATTATTGTAGTGGCGGTTTTGGTTCTTTGGTGCCGTGCCATCTAACGATGAGTATATTTAAACTCATATTCACACTAGGCTCCATTTAAAGTCATCTATATAGTCTTTCGGTACTCTAATGCGAGGTGCAACTACGTAAAGTAGCCTGTTGTATGGTTATTTGTTTCATTCTTCGCCACTGGGGCGCGTCAGTCGCAAATGAGAACAGTTTCTGCGACGTTGCACGATCAACGCTAAAAAATGCTTCCAATGTAAGATGTCGAATGAAAATAGCATATTTAAATCAAGCTAAAGTCAAACTAAATTTATTATTCCATTTTATTTTTTAATTCCACAATTTGGATTATTTTCTGCATTAAATATGAAAAATTTCATGAAATCAAGGAATTCTTCTATACAGGGGCACAGGGGTGTCCCAGCTCATTCGAAGCTGTCTCTGTGTGGGAAAAACGATGAATTTTCTTCATTATTTTTTTTTCAAAATTCAAGTACAGGATCACAATGGTCATTATTTAAAATTTTTTTGAACTGTTATTGAAATATACATATGAGAGTGGCCATCACAATTATGGCCATTGTGATCCTATACTTGAATTTGCAAAAAAAATGAAGAAAATGCATCGTTTGTCCCACAGAGACAGCTTCGAATGAGCTGGGACGCCTGTGTATTTTCGAATTAATAAAACTTTTATGTTTTCATAAAAATTGCATTTTAAAGTTAGGTGTCGGAATTTGGTATGCAAACTTTTGAAAATATAAGAAAATGTCTACACGAAAGTTGAGTAAATGACAGTTGTTCTGACTTTGAGATTCTCCTGTGTGCTAAAATGGATATTGACTTGTAGGGGAAAGTTTCACTTAATTACCTTCAGGTCGAGCTAAGGAGGCAACTTTAAGAAAGTAAATTTAAATAAAGGACATTTACCAATCAAAAGGACACGGAAGATAGGTTACCAAAGAACAAAAAAAGCGGTGTGACTGTTCCTGTGACTATAAGTCCCAAATAAAATTTCAAAAGTTAGTGAAGTAGATTCCACACAGGACAAGGTCCGGTGACCTAAAATTTTTTTGAGGTCTATTTTTTTTAGATGTTACTCTCTTGCTACAAGGTTTGGTATATGACAATGCCCGGCCGCAGCTTTAATTATTTTTCGTAAATTAAGGGCCAGTCAGCTCGAATATTCGATTTTTATAAGGTCCGTCCGCCGTCAAGCTCAAACATAGAAATAATAGATCTTTGCCGCAGCTTTAATTATTTTTCGTAAATTAAGGGCCAGTCAGCTCGAATATTCGATTTTTATAAGGTCCGTCCGCCGTCAAGCTCAAACATAGAAATAATAGATCTTTGTCTAACCTTACCTTGAAAAAATTTAATAAAGTCCAGGTTTGAACCTTGCCAAAAAAAAAATACGAGCTGACCGTACATTGAAAAAAAAAACAAGCCTAACGGACCTTGGAAAAAACAAACTTGGGCTGACTGGACATTATTAAACTGGACGTGCCATAGAAAAAAATTGACCTGATTTAGAGCTAACTGTCCCTTAAAAAAAAAAAAAAAAAAACTGGAGCCTATATCGTAGTACCGTACCGCAGACCTTGTCAAACCGTACCTTGCAAGAAAAAAATTCTGGGCTTGAGAAGTACGTGAAGTGTCACTTCACTCACTTCATATGAAAAGCCACAATTGAAATTTGCATATGTAGGTAGGTACTGTATTCACTCTATTTATTGAAATGCCCAGTTTATTTGTAGGCCATCAGTTAATACTCGTCACCCACAAGAATCCAGGCATTAGCATTAATAAAAACGACTTTTTAACAGTTGCAAAGGAGACCGCAAAAATTTAACTTTGATTTTCCTCTTTTGATAACTGCCACTTCGAGGCGAAATTCTAAATTATTAATACATTGAAGAAACGCAGAAATAATTTTGCAACCATTTTAGTAGCAAGCAAAAAAATATTTATTTATAAGAAACCGCAACAAATTTACCCAAAAAGTTTAAAACCTAGATAAATAATGTTGATCATGGCAACACGGCAAAGTAAAGTCTGTGGCGTTAAGATGACTTAAATTTTTAAAGCGACGAGTAGCTGAATGACACGTAAACAGCAAACTAGAGTTCCCCTTAATGCTATCCCCAGAAGATGGCGCGGAGTACACTATATCAATTTTCTTCACAATCCAACTAACAGTCGCACCACGGAGGCCGGGAGAGTAGTGGTAGATCAATACCCTCTTTAATGTCGGCACGGGCCTGATCGAGCGGCCGGCGCCAAGTTGAAGCGTCGCTCAATAGATGGTACGTAATGTCATAAGCAGTGTTGGGAAAGATCATTTTCTAAAAAGATCTAGATCGGATCAAAGATCATTTAAAAATTAGAGATCTAGATCAGATCATAGTTCTCGAAATTTAAAATGATCTAGATAGTTCTGTAATGGTAATTTTTGTTCCAAAATTATTATTTATTATACCTATTATAGCCTATAGGTAGGTATACTAAAGTGTGGTGTGGTTGAAAATATTTTCGGTTTTGCTTGATTCAAAGTAAAATTTCTGCTTCCCATATTCTCACTTCGAGAGGTTAAATGGGTATCAAACGAAAACTGTACCAGATAGCACACTTACCAAAAGTTCATGCTCCTGGTCTCCTCGATCCTGCTTTCTGATGATCTCCAATAATTTATCACACACATTACAATTAATTAATACAATAGCATCAAAACATGTCATAGGCATGACTATTTTTTTAACTGCAGCAAAAAAATACAAAACAAGGCGTAATATTTGAAAAATTTTGAAAAATGCTACAGAAAAAAGATGCTGGTATGTATTTTAATTCTCCACCCATTTACCGATTTTCCATTCTCTCGTAAAAATCTTTCTGTAAAAAAAATTATGTTTACTTGAGAACCGATCTGCACCACCTCAAAACTTGCAGGCAGTTAACATCATTCGTAATACCTACAAAAGCTGCTGAACTTTAAATTTTTTTTTGTTTTTTAATTATGACAAATATAACGCGGAGTGCTGTGAAAATAACTTAACATGAAACATTGAATAAGATAAAATAAATATTCTTCATGTCAATATTTTCATTTTCCCAATTTCCTTATTTTTGTCAAATAAATAACTACAAAAATAAGAACATTAGACAAAATCACATTATTAGAGAAAACACGACGATCTATCAGTTACAAAGTACAGTTTAGGTACGCTTCTTTCAAAACACTTATCTGTAAAATAGGTACCTTCCAGGAAATATTATGTAGGTGATGCTAAAAGAGCTAAAAGATGGAATTCCAGGGTTGAAATCTTATTATCTATGGATCATTTACTGCAGCTTTAATTTGACAATAATAATAAATGTACTTACTGCACAGCGGTAGGCTCTGAGTGTCTAAATAATGACCCAAGTGATTTATGATCTATGTCCTATACTTATTGGTTACATTGCAGAAAAATAGACAGGACATTAGATAAGGTATTGAAGGTCGTTATTGAAGATCCTGACTTCGAGTCTGAGAGGTTTTAAGCGATCGAAACTTCATACAAAAGCTAATCAATTAAGTTATTGATTTTCCTTTTTGTGAATGGTCTTTCAATCGTGCATTTTCAAACGTGCATGGTCGAGACAGTGACCGTGCTCCCATAGATAGGGAAGAGATTATTTGAAAATTATAAGAAAATTTTAGGAGCAAGGTCCCAAAATTATTTATTTGGATGAAACATGGCTGATGCCGAAATTCGAAGTCGCATGCATGGAAAGACTGTGAAATCTGACTCTCACCAAGTTTTTTTTTATTTGACTTGTGAGAGGGTTGTACAAATTCTCACGGAAAAGGAAGAAAGTTGTGGGCTTTTTTGAAAAAAAAAACGAACATTATCACGAGGAGATAAGCTCTCCAAAGTTTGAAACGCAGTTGGAGCAAAATGTTTCCTATAAGTCTATATAGGGTGTCCCAAATTTTATTTATCAAGGGATATCCGCGTTATTTCAAACAGAAACAAATGAAATTTGGGAAATTTCAAACATAACACTAAGGCTTCGCGTTTGCATTCTCAATATAAAACTTTATCCCTTTCAATCCCTAAATAATTATTCCTTACTTGTTTTTTTTTCTCAAATTACATGCACCTATACCTTTTTTGCTTTGTCAAGATTACTGACTTCGTTCTGCACACAATGGAACGCGATTTTTGAAAATCTAATTATAATCCACTAAGCTGGATGAATTTAGATGAACTATACCTACTGTCAAATTATATCGCACTATTCTTTTCAACCCGAAACGTGACATTTCGACTTGGGTATTCTTATCATTCGTTACCATATACTTACGCTTTATTGTTGTCAAATGATGCATGTAACCGTAACCATAAAAATAAAAGTTTAGCGAGACCGTAATTTCATTTGAAACGACCTCAATAAGGTGTGTTCTTTTTTATTCTTGGACAACAATGGTTTTTTTTAAGACAGTTTATTGTTTTTGATAATAGAAGTTAGATAATAGAGTTATTTTTTCATAATACCAAACGACATAAAAAACAATATGGCGGTAATGAGAAAATCAAAACTTGGCTAAGAAAACTCTGGGATCTAGTCGGCTTTGAAAATTTTAGCTTTTGATGACTTATGTAAGTTTACGAAAAATTATTTAGGTATTAATCTTCAAATAATGAAAAAGATATGGCAAAAATAAGAAATCTCGATTTTTCAGTCTTTTCGGGATATGCAACGACTGAAGTTAGCCTAAATTTTGTTTTAGATTCTTATATTAAGAATAAAATTGTGAAACTTTTCTAAACAGGCTCTTTCTGTATCCTATAATGGTTTAGGGGATGACAATGGTTGAAAGTTGAAAGTGACCACGTGGTATACCTATAAACTCTTCAGCACGTTGTAGACGCGGTTCATCAAAGGAGTCACGAAAAATTAATAATAAAAATAAGTCTTGTAAATGGACTGAAAAATGAAGAGGTTAGGTAGATAAAGTTGAGGGTTCAACTTCTTTGAATATGAATAATTTAAAAAAGTTAGGTATGTTTTCTTTAAATGGAGGTTATACATATCGGCGTTTCTCAATTGGGCGAAGAAATTTTTAAATACCGTTGAGTTATTTGCATGCTCTTGTATGGCTACGTTGCCAGATTTTACAGAAATTCCGATTTTATACATTAAATAAAATTGAAAAAATAAATAAATAATATTAATACTTGATGTATTATTTCTTTTTAAGTTCTATCAAATACATCAAGCCCTTATTAGTGCATTTACAATTATTTTATACTATACCTATACAGCAGAAACATGAAACATTAATAGAAAAGTAAACGTCGCTGTTATACCTACTCAAATAATCCATAAAAAGCAATCAATTACTATGAATTGATTTATCATAAATTTATCATAATTTTCAATTGACTAAGTTATTGCCTTTGAGAAAATCATTATAAATTTTCACGATGTTTTCACTTTCATGTTGCAATAATTATACTTTAGAAAAGTATTTGTTTGCAGAAGTCATTCAGTTTGTTTCAAATTTCTTAGGTATTTTTTGTTTACACATTTGAAAGTGCTGTGAGAAAATACCATTGCAATAAAATACCTATATAGTACACCTATAGGTACTCCACCGGAAGGATAGAAATAATAGAAAGTTGTGTTAGAACTCCCTAATATTATTTTAGTCAAAAATGTTTCCCAATTTTCACGAAAACGATCGATTGAACGATTCGATTGCATACTTAATAATCAATACAGCAGAAAAGACTTTTGTTTTAATTCTTGAAAAATTATTTATTTAATATTTCGCTGTCAAATAATTAGGGGATTCAATATTTAAAATTAATCATTTCAACATATGAAAATTCCTTATCCTATAGGTAGGTATGCGATAATAGAATTAGCACATTTTTTGTATGGGAGAGGATGATTAATTAATATACCTATTTATTTTTTTTTGTATTTGTATTTTTTGAGGGTGATTAAGTTACTGCGACCTAAAAGATCTATTGTATCCCCTCTACTGTGCTTCGCCTGGTGTGGAATCCCTTTAGTGAAGCACCCTCTCCAAGTCCGTTTCCTTGAGAAACTTCAGGATTTTGAGAGGATCAAGGTCGGGTAAGTTCCCTGCCTCTAGCTGGTGATGGCCCAGAACATTACTTCTTTTGAGTTCTATCGCATCGCAGTTGAGCAGCAGGTGACGTGGTTTAATATAACTATATGCGCTTTAGTTTTGAAAATAAATGTGTATTATTAAAGAGAAGTTTAATTTTTAAATATTATTGATTAGAAGTATAGTAAATTCCAGAGATATTTGGCATTGGAATTGCTTAGATTTAAAAACATGGTGAGTTTTCAGTAGAAAATATGGAAAACACGAAAGGTCATGATTTTGTTACTAAACAATAAATCATAATTCGTTAATACTATTCAACAATCCCTCGAATATAGTAATTGATAAAAAACTTTTTCCATTGGCCACCCTTTAGTGTCGAACAAGTAGCAGTTATTGAAAATAAATCTGGCAACACTGCTATACATATGGGCAAGGCCGCACATGTATTTCTTGTCTGTCCACTTATCTCTTATAATCCCCTAGTTTCTCGTTTCTCGCCCAATTGACCCCTGGGATTAGTGAATAACAAAATCCTTCGCCAATTCGGTATCGCCCATACATATTACATCATATACAACTTATATCTTTAGTCAACTTATCTAATGGAGTAATAAGTTTGATGCGTTAGTTTACTGTGACTGTGGATAAATTAAAATTTCCTGAATTGTTTTGCGTTCGGTTATTAGCAGTATGTGTACCTATACTATAGTATCTAGTCTATATACTTTATAATACATATAGTTTTAGAGTTAGGTATATATGTTTCATAAAATAACTGATGCGAGAGATGCTGATTACATCATTCAGGGTGTTAATAGAATGCAGTTTTTCTAATGCAATATTTGCCTGATTAATTTTGAGCAAACTTAATACTTAATTGATAATATATACCTACCTAATTAAATTTAACAAGCAGGTGACCACCTCTAAGTATGTCAAACTACTTAGATAGGTATATAGTATAGGTAGGTAATACCTATATTTATTATTTGTTATGAAATTTTATTGGTAGGTAGGTATTCATAAGTAACGTTTAATTAAGTAGGTATAAGTCCTTTGTGTTAGTGTATGACTTAGTCTGCGTTTCTTAACCGGTTATATAAATACGCGAGGAAAGATGAGTGCAGTAAAGCTGGGGAGTCGCAGTGTATGTACAGGTAGTAAACTCTGGAATTAATCAATGAAAGAGGAAGAGTTTTAACTATATCATTCTTTGTCGTTTCAGCTGGTAATTATACGTCCACTACATTACCCCCGTTTTCTTTATAGAGGTAGTTAGGTAGGTAAGTGAAAGAAAATTAACGAGAATCTTTACAAATAGGTAAGTAATTAATGTGTTAAGATTTCACATGCAAATGACTGCACTGCACTTCTTGTTTCAACAACAAGGGCGGAGAAACTTAACCAAACACCTGTTAAAACCACCATGCAGGTAAACCAACCACAATGAAAAGAGATAGAACTAACAAAAAAAGATAAATCGAGAGGCGGCGCCTTTATGCCATTGTACTGGGACAGCCAATGGAAACACCGAAAGGCGTCATGAACGGTTTTATAAGTATTACCTGCTTTCTGCTTTAACAGGCTCAGTTTAAAACCGTTAAACAGCTTGTTAACATCACCGGTGCGTTATCCTAGCTATAGGCCGTTTGCGCCCTGTGTTTTTAGTTGGAGTGAGTGTATACTTATACATAGCTATATATAATATAGACGAAAATGCCTAGACCTTCACGTGAATCTTACGGTGATCAAAAACCACCCTACTCCTACATCTCACTTACAGCGATGGCAATATGGAATTCACCGGAAAAAATGTTACCTCTTTCTGAGATTTACAAGTTTATAACAGACCGTTTCCCCTATTATAGAAAAAATACGCAACGATGGCAAAATTCTCTACGTCACAATCTGTCATTCAACGATTGCTTCATTAAAATACCGAGAAGACCGGATCGGCCTGGCAAAGGAGCTTATTGGGCTCTACATCCAGCTGCATTTGACATGTTCGAAAACGGAAGCCTTCTAAGGCGGAGGAAAAGATTCAAACTGCTCAAGAGTGATAAGGAATTATTGGACAGTGAATTAGCTGCTCTGGCTAACATAAATCGATTCTTTTTTACACCGCATCAAGATAACCATTTGGAGATTCAACAGAACGTGCACGCTCCGCAGATACGTGATCCGTCGCCAACCGTTCCTTCTGAAACAGTGACTTGTATAAGGCCCAAAAGGGCTTTCACCATCGAGAGTCTTATCTCCGATGACAAGCCAAATGAAGAGCCTCCCAAAGTCACCCTTCCATCTCAGCTGCACCCTCCGAGCTGGGGATTAAGTTCTTACTGTGATATACCAATTGCGGCACCGATTACGCTAATGCAGTCGAACTATTATGGACATTATGCTGTTCCACACAGTGATGAATTATTTGTTTCTCAATTAGCATTACGTTCAATGTGATTTTCGTAGATGTAAGTGCAATACCTAATAATTACTTATTCTATTTGTTATAATAGTGCGCTTTGAAACAATAAAGCCTACTATATCCTTATTTTTGATTTTTAGGGATCATTATTAAATGTTTAGTTTTATCAATATGCGATGGCTAAATAAAATACGTACCTATATGTTCCTACAAGTAGGTTAATTTTTTTTGACCTCAGGGGTGTGTATGTAGGTATTAACCAAAAATTTTTATGTTACTTTCTCACTTACCTATATCTACCTATCTGTTTGTAGCAAAATTTGACATAATTTTTTATTAGCATTTCATAGATGCAATAATATCTACCGAGTATTATGTAAATCATCACAGAAATAAAATAGTTATTATAATAATTAAATTGATATTTGTCAGATTTTCATACCTACATAATCTCATACGTATGTCTATAATGTGTATATAAAAATGTTTATGTAAATTATCTAATTATAGACTTAAATAATTCTAAATGTGATATATTTTATTTATGTTTTATTTAAATTTTAAAAGAGTTATATTATAGTAGCTCATTTTCATGTTAAGTACCTAATATACCTAGGACTCGAACTTTTTTGATTATAATAATAAATAATATTTATTTATTATTTGACTGATACCTATTATATCTGTATTTTGTTCAGCTCAATTTTTTGACTTATAAGAATATTTATGCAAATAGAAACTAAGAGTGGATCTATATGATTAATTTATTGTTATAAAAATTGTGCTTAAAAACAAATGCGTGTTGATTCAATATTGTACATACCTATTATATAATTGCTAGATATATTATATAGATATATGTACCTACTTACATACATATATCTACCTAATGCAATACAAAACTGAATGTTATATTTGAAATAAATAATGATACAATAATTCTCTCAGTATTTAACCATATATCTGCATTACTTATACCTATACCTTTTCCCAAACAATCTATTACCATTTCTAAATAAGTAGTATTTATTCCATAAAAAAATACATGGAGGTATTAATAGGAGAACGGCTCAAAAAAGTATTGATTTTAGTCTTCAAAAAGTTGAAAACGTTTCCATGATTATTCTAGACAATAATGAATTCTTTAATAAAATGTATACCTACCAAAAAAATTCTTCCAAAATAGGTTAAAATAGGCACGTCCAAATATATATATACCTATATCAATTAAATTAAAATCAATTATAAATAAAAAATAAATTAAAATCAACAGATAACTACCTACTTAGGTTCTTAAAAGTTCACGTGAGGTGAAAAATGTCAACTGTCTACATATACAATTTAATTCAATAAAAATTACGTTTTACTCCTTAATGAATTAAAAATACAGTTCAAAGATTATATTTTAGCTATACTTTTATACCTATACAAAAATAACTGAGTAAAATGGATGTAACTCCTTATCTGAAAATACGAGTAAACCTTATACAGGAGTGTATCTAAAATGAACCGAGAAGATTCAAGGTGTGATTGATGAGATCATTTTAGGAAAAAAAGTAAGTACAAACGTATGTCCTAAGAAGCTCAACTTTTTAACTACAGGGTGTTGAAGTTTCAAGAAAAAAAAATCGTTTTTTAATACCTAATAACTTTGATAACAATGAAGATATTTTCGTGAAAATTTGTATACACCTTCCATGCATCTCAAGAGGCATTTCCCAACGTATAACTTTTGGTTATTGTGGCAGTGACGTTCGTGCAAGTCGCGTTACACTTGATATTTTTGAAAAAAAATAACAGTACCTACGCCACTGCGTTTTTATAAAAATAAACTTATTTTTTAAATCCTCTTTCGTTTCTAAGCAAATTATGATCTCTTGACGTTTTTTCAACCGATGCAAGGTTTTCTGATAAAAAAAAAATAGAATACATTTTTAGGTTGCCTTTTTCTGAAACTGCTACAGTAGAACTGCGCAGAAGTTCGATTCCATCTGTACTCCGATAGAAAAAAAACGTGTTCTCATAATATCTGACTCTTTAAAAATTGGCCTGTAGATAGTAAATGTCGTTTAACATAAAAAAAAGCGAAACTGTGAATTTATTTTCATTTGTAAAATCCAAGTTTCCACTCACACCCTGGTAGGAGGTGTCTAAAAATGTGATATTTTCCATAGACAGATTTTATTTTTCTTATGGCCGCTAAATTGTTTTTTTTTTATATGTCGTTTGGTATAAAACAAAATCATGGAACCCAAAAATTAATTAACATTTTTAAAAATCAATAATTTTATGCTTGGAAAAACTTTTCTCTGATTTAACCGTCCCTGCATATCTTACCGTTTTCAAGATCCTCATGCACTGCTACTTAAACTGAACAGCCTGTATTTTCCTTTTTAGTGTATTTAAAAAAAAATATCGAGGACGACATCACTTTTCGAAAATCATCCAAACTCATCAAATGTCCACCGATCCTGACCCCCAGATCACGAAAAAGTGGTTTTCCAAAATTTACCTGCCCACGATATACCTATTATACACATACAGACTGTCCCAGCTCATTCGAAGCGGTCTCTGTATACCGGGTGTCCCATTAGTGCGGGATTCTTCTCTGGTAGCTTTACGTTTGAAGCTAGAAAAAAGTTGTTTTTTCTAAATTAAATAACATGCAACAGCGCATCTCCGGAAATTATTTTATACTATACAGGGTGTCCCATAATATGTGGGCAATCTCCCGGATTTGGGTAAATTTCGTAAAAATAAATGAAAAAATAGCTATAAAATTAATTCCTCAGAGACACCCCTACAAAGATATTAGCTGTTGAAGTTGAGGGTTGAAAATCAATTTATTGCAATAACTTTTTTATTTCTTGACGGATTTTGATAATTTTTGGTTTTATTTTGTATTACACTGAGAAAAATGTCAGCGTGGAATAGCATTAAATCATGTTCTTCCTGACTTGTTTAATGGTGAAACTGGGACTAAATTCCACAAGTACGTTTTGCCATGCCTAGTAATGTATAACGCATAAGGCTATATGGACAGTATAAGCACGCGTATCGTGACGTCTAAGGGCAGCAAGGAATACCATGATATCCCTGGCCTTCCTACTTGTATCATGCAAAATGCTAGAAGAACGTTTCGCCATGCACAGAACGTAAAACGCATAAGGCTGCTGGTACAGTATAAGCAGGCTAATGGTAATGTCTAATGGCATTTCAAACAGTCTGTAAATCTAGCTGTTCAGCAATGGATTCACAACAGTAAGGATAATACACACTGCCGGTCATGGAGAATTAAATAGAAATTTCTGCGTAAGACTCTTTCCTTTGGCATGGCAGAACTCCATGTGATGATTTTTTTAGCAGTTACCAGTTCACTGAAAGGCAGTGTACAACATTTTTTCAAGCAGAGCGTATTGCTGGTATCACCAGATGCAGCACTTTGATATTAAAAAGGTCACTCAAGTATTTAAATAATAGACAGTCACTATTTGACTGCAAGATAAATTATTTCCTGGCATATTTAAAGGGAGGCGCAAGATAAAAATCGCTTGCAAGCCTTTGGATACTCACTGAAACGATACTTACTTTACACTCAGCACTGAACTGGCATTAGGTCTGTTTGCTGTAAGTAGTTGCCAATTTAATTCTATCGGTCTTTTCTTCAAGTTAATTTTTAATTTAATTTCGAGACCCTCATATCTAATAAAAAAAAAACTAATAAGACATCAATAGGAATATCAGTAAAAATTAATAATAAGTGAATTAGGTGGCCACCTACTTCAGGGTATATTATTATTCCATATTCAATTTGTTTACTGCCCAAAAGACGAGAATTTTATATAAATATAATACATCCTGAAATATTTCGTTTCGGTCGAAGTTTCGGTATTACTTACAGTTAAGTTTTTATATATACAATTTTTATATATTTTGTATTAAAATTCGATTTATCCAATCCTGTTTACAGTTAGTGACATAATTTTTTATAGCAACTCAGAATATTGGGATGGCCTGTTTTCTCCATTATTATTAATTTTAAACGGCAAAAAAATCAACAAAAGTTGTGGCAACCCATTTCCATATTTTCATAAAGTTAAGTGATTTTTTGATAACATAATAATTAATTAATTAACTCAAAGCTTAAAACATACATTTGATTTTGGAGAAAATTCTAAGTAGATGTCAAATAAGTATTTTAACTGAAATTGTATAATTAAACTCTCAGTAATTTTTAAAAAGAATTATAATTTATTAGAATTAGAATTAGGATAGGAATGTTGCAAATAAAACTTAGGTTTTAATGCATAAAATTTTTATTGAAAAACATTCACACAACATATTTAGTGTGCAGGTCTAAAATACCCAGACAGATATTACCTACCATGGAAACAAATTAAGTGGCAAGTTCAGCGAAGTTTCAAAAAATTTTCGTTGCGGGGATGCCATAGACGATAATATTATTCAAAATCTATTTCCAATCCGTTGTTTTAAGTTCGAATTCGAATAACGATGCCATATTGGCAAATTTTATTCGACTCTCCAGGAATTGGTAGAGTTTGAATGCCTCTAATTCCGTTACCGTTAATAAAAAAAAACAAACACTTTCGTAATATAGTTATGGGAGATAATGTGTTTTGTCAGTGGAAGTTATTTAAATTTGACTGTCATTTTTATTTAAATTTTAGAAAAAGCACACCCTATATGTCGGTAACGAAGCCGAGGAAACCATTTTTGTTTTAAATTTACAGTCTTTCTAAACAACCTCTACAACACCCTGTATACCTACCATGTTCACCATTTATCACACTGTATAGGCATTCTCAATAAATTAAATTAATTTAAAGGCATTAAGTAACGTACATTTCAAGGTTCACCATGACTGCATGTTAACATATTTGACACATAAGAAAATAAGGAAACTGCATCAAGGTAGTAGGACATATACATTGTGAGCAAAATAATGTAAATTGAACTCGACAGTTTTTAACATTTTGGAGAAAAAATCACACTGTCACTGTGACTCACATGTACTTCTCTAATTTCTGCAAAGAACGGTTGA
The DNA here is from genome assembly GCA_910589415.1 of Malachius bipustulatus. Taxonomy (NCBI): domain Eukaryota; kingdom Metazoa; phylum Arthropoda; class Insecta; order Coleoptera; family Melyridae; genus Malachius; species Malachius bipustulatus. Next base: position 6,398,084 of record OU342639.1, read on the forward strand.
AATGTTTCATCACACAAATCTACAGTAACGTTTTCATTTTGCTCACACTATAATACTTGCAAAAAGCCACACACTAAATTATTACGTATATCTATGGTAAAATTGGTATAGGTATTATAGTCGGGGAAACACAGTCGAACAATGCAATAATAACACGGAAATAATCGATTATAAGTATGTTTGCGTAGGTACCTACCACTTGAAATAAAAAATGCCAAAAACGCGTCCGCGTCCATGTACCACGCACAACTTCCGAACAACTACTAACACTAAGTCAAGCAACGCTAAATTATTATTATAAACAGGACGAAAGATTCCATCGCGCAATCGCGCCCGTACACTTTTCACACGTCCCGGGACTTCACACGGCTTTCCACAGTATTTCACATAACTTACCGAACTTGCTTACTGCTCAGATTTACCAAGAACGCAGATATACCTTTGTTAACGTTTTTACTGATTTTACTATGAGAATAATAGTGCAGCAGCGGCAGTTTAACTGCACGAAATATAATATTATGAATTCCCATGTGTATAATGGAGTTCCTTACTGCGTTGCAGGACAAGAATCTAACATCATTTATTCTGCAGAAACGTTACACATACAATTAAAATCAGGGAGGACGCTAGGTAACGTTTCTGATAATGGTGCTTCAGAAAGACAACGTGAACGACATCCAGGTAATGGTATTACGGCCGTACCTTTTCTCGAAATTGTGTCTCTACAAACCTCAATATTTGTTAATACCAGGCAAGAATGACCATGAACAATTATTTTCCGGCATATTTTCACGTAAGAGAAAAATAGCGATCACTCTGCTTAGCAGCACCAGATTGTAACGCCAATAATTCTGCAGAAACGTTACACAGTTAAAATCAGGGAGGATGCTACGTACCGTTTATGATAATGGTGTTTTAGAAAGACAACGTGAGCGACATCCAGGTAATGGTATTACGGTAATACCATTTCTCGAAATTGTGTCTCTACAAAACTCAATATCTGCTATACGGTTGTCTTATTCGTATTAAATGTGTTTCAGCCAGATTTAATGATGCTGCATACGTAGTACTGCAAATACCGTTCTACCATTCTGGCTGGACAGAAAATTTTTCTCAGTGTATTTTGGACTGTTTAGAATAGTGTTTCATAATCTTTGGTAGCACATACATAGACCTCGGGATGGCATAGCCCCCTCATTCACTTGAAAGAAAACAATTAAAATAATAATTTTACAATTTTTTAAGGTTAATTTTCATAAAGCTGCAACTGTCAAAATTTTCATAAAATTGATATAACTCAAAAACGGTTACAGATAGGCATAAAGAACACTAATGAAACTGTGCTCAGAATTTACCCTTGATTCGATAAATGTGAAAATATATAGCGCCTACCATTTAAATTAAAAAAGTTGTTATCTGTACAGGAGTTATGGGACACCTGTATAGTATAAAATAATTTCCGGAGATGCGCTGTTGCATGTTATTTAATTTAGAAAAAACAACTTTTTTCTAGCTTCAAACGTAAAGGTACCAGAGAAGAATCCCGCACTAATGGGACACCCATAATAGGCCAAACGATGGACTTTTTCAAAAAAACTTTTTGGCAAATTCATGTATAGGATCACAATGGCCATTATTTAAAATTATTTTGGAGTATACAGAGTGTCCCATATGACAGTGGTAGTATATCAAAGTTATGTTTTTTTTAAATGGAATTCTCTTATGTAATTGCATTTTTAAATTGTCTGAGAAGAGAAAATAAGATTGGCTTTTACAGTTAGTGTTTAAATTCAGAAGTTTTTGAGTTATAAACAAGTGAAAATCGTAATTTTTGAAGTACAAGGCCCTGCTGTACAACGAAAACGGCTCAAGATAGAGAAAAACGGCTTATATACATGTCCCCATTTTAACTTTTTCATGCACTGTTCTATGGTATAGAAACATTTGTACTTTCTTTGATTTTTTTATTTGGCGACGCGTGGAGAAGTCTCAGGTATTTTAAAATTTTTTATCACCGCCTGTATAAACATTTTATCTTTATCATTTTATCTCTTCAAGAACCAATTAAAAAAAATGGCGGAAATATTCGATTTTTTTTACATGATGTTTATTCCTCAAAAATTAAAAAAAAAAACGTCCCTGTAGCTTCATCTTTCAAGATTAGTGAAAGAATTTTTTTACTCTTGTGAAACTTGGATGATGTTTGATTTTCGTAATAAAAAAACCTTTTCCTAAAGTTACGTTACTTTTACAGGGTGTCCGTCAAAAATAAAAAAAAAATGTTCACGAGGCACGGTTTCGCTGGACGCAGTTTTCAATTTAAAGTGCTGCAATTTTTTTGGGTAGTTTTTAATCTTGTCACAACTTTTTTCTCCTACTCAGAGCTTTATCGGTCAATTAATTCCTCGTTTTCTGCACTTCAATCTTTTTTAGTCGTGCATGTAGATGTTCATCAGCCCGTTCATCAGTAGATAATAATTTTATCAATATCTACCTATTCCCAAAAATATATCACTTCATTTAAATTATTTCAATTCTACACATACAGGATATGTATCTGCAATAATGTTATAAAAAAATTAAACATAGATATTGTTTAGTCAAAAATAAACAAAAAATTCCATTAACGTGTGTGCGGAAATTCACCGCTTTTGAGATAGGTACGGGGTGTAAACATTTTTTTTCTGTAGTTTTTTTGAAGATATCTCGGGAACCGTTTGATATACAGAGCTCATAGGTATTGTACATATTATATCATTGATACAATCTACTTTTTTAATTAAACCAATTTAGTTTTTTTCATGTGTCATTTGTGGAGCTCTTAGGAATGAGCGAAGTTTTTTTGCGAGGTTATAGGATTAAAAAAGTTACTGTTTTGTTCGCAATGAACATATACTGGGAAAACTGTAATCACAGAAACCGAAGGACCATAATAAGAAGAAAAGGATTGTGAAGTACTTACCAAATTTGTGGCAATGTGGTAGCGCACTCCCGCTCTCCGCGATACCGTCCTTGCAGGCCTGCCGGTGTCGGTCCACGAGTTTCGTAATGCACTAATTCGTACTGTCGGGAGTCTAGGTTTGGTAATGGGAGCACGAATAAACTAATAATATAAGAGAAAAAACTGGCGTAACAATGTCGAGAGAAAACCAGAGAGAAGAGAGCCGTTCGTCCCGTCAACCGACGCGCTTGTTGAGAGAGTTCAATCTTATCTCTCTAATATAAAAACTTAAAATGATAACTTTCCACTCAGGATGCGGTTCTTATTCGCGAGATGGAAAACACAAAATTAAAATTAAGAACTAAGTACGTAACAGTTACTAATATCAATAATAAGATCTGTACGAAAGCTGAGCCCTGTATCTTATACAGTTCTCGAGATATCTTCAAAAAACTGAAAAAAATTTAAATTTTTTTAAACCCTCTATTTTTTTTTCGAAAATGTTTTTTAACCGAGATACAGGGTGTTTAAATGTCATTTACAAAACAGATTTTTCAACAGGTAAGTACAGTATAAATTTTATAGAAAGGCGAGAGTTTGACGAGAATTGGTTATAGTATGCGCAGATATGCCTCCGAATCCATAAATGTTTGTTGTCCAATATCAACAATGTTAGTGCGTAAAAAAATAACCAACCAGATAAGGCTGATAAGAGTAACTCCGCCGTTCATCGAACAGGTAAAAAGTCAGTGGTGCGCATACTGTTTAGCTCATGTCGTATTTATTTAAAATAGCAGTTGGTTTCTGTCATCGTGGCGTGTGTAGGTATCGCTGTTTTTGTTATCATGTGTTTTATTGATTAATATGTTATTTGTTATTAATTTGGGTAAATATATCCGCGTCTCCTAAGTTTCATCAATTTTTTCGGGACCGAGGAGCTAAATAGGGGTGTTGGGTGGGTAAGAAGCTAAAAACAGCAATTGCAAACTAATATTAAGGTCACAACTGAGGCCTCTTTGACACTACGGTCGAATTTCTATTTTTTTCTTCACTTTCAGGGCAAGGAAAATCTTCGAGATTAGCAGTAGCACGGTTTTTATTTTGAAATTTGCATTTTATTTTGAATTTATATTCAAAAAATCGTAACATCAATCCCTGGGGTCTTTTCACGACATGAAAGCGGATATAATGCGAGTACGTGACTGTATACGTTTCGAAGCGCTTGGCATTGTCCTCAAGTGGTTACATCCGAAAGTAGGCGTATTTAGTCACCGCATCTGCCAGGTCCGTTCTTTCATTGCACTCTCAAAATCGTTTTTTTAGGCCGTTTTTTGCCTTCCCTTTCATTTGCAAAGCAAATGAATAATTTCCTGGCGTTACTATATAGGTATATGTCCTACACCCCTATATAGGCGCCATAGTGAAACTGAAGGACACGCGGATGTATACAGGGTGTCCCATAATATGTGGGCAATCTCCCGGATTTGGGTAAATTTCGTAAAAATAAATGAAAAAATACTGTAAAATTATTTCCTCAGAGACACCCCTACAAAGATATTAGCTGTTGAAGTTGAGGGTTGAAAATCAATTATTTGAAATAACTTTTTTATTTCTTGACCGATTTTGATAATTTTTGGTTTTGTTTTGTATTATTTTGGACTGTTTAGAATAGTGTTTCATAAACTTTGGTAGCACACACATAGACCTCGGGATGACATAACCCCCTCATTCACTTGAAAGAAAACAATAAAAATAATAATTTTACAGTTTTTTAAGGTTAATTTTCTTTTTATTGGACATTTTTTACATAAAAAATGTCTCTTTATTTATTTTGATAGAGCGAACCGTTATCGAGATAAACGTCCTTCTAATAGGTGATGCGTTGCAGGAACTTTCTAAATTTCAAGTAAATTTTAACAAGATGGCTGACCTATGACAGTAAATTGAGCAGGAAACAAAACAATAACTTAATTAAATACACGTCAGTGTCAAAACATTTCATTTCATGCAGATTCAATTCTAACTGATTTTCTGCGTATTCAGCGTTTTTGTAACTCATTTTAAAATCAGTTAGAATTGAATCTGCATGAAATAAAATCTTTGACACTATTTGACGTGTATTTAATTAAGTTATTGTTTTGTTTCCTGGTCAATTTACTGTCAAAGATCAGCCATCTTGTTAAAATTTACTTGAAATTTAGAAAGTTCCTGCGACGCATCACCTATTAGAAGGACGTTTATCTCGATAACGGTTCCCTCTATCGAAATAAATAAGGATACATTTTTTATGTAAAAAATGTCAAATAAAAAGAAAATTAGCCTTAAAAAACTGTAAAATTATTATTTTTATTGTTTTCTTTCAAGTGAATGAGGGGGTTATGCCATCCTGAGGTCTATGTAGGTGCTACCGAAGATTATGAAACACTATTCTAAACAATCCAAAATAATACAAAATAAAACCGAAAATTATCAAAATCGGTCAAGAAATAAAAAAGTTATTTCAAAAAATTGATTTTCAACCCTCAACTTCAACAGCTAATATCTTTGTAGGGGTGTCTCTGAGGAATTAATTTTATAGCTATTTTTTCATTTATTTTTACGAAATTTACCCAAATCCGGGAGATTGCCCACATATTATGGGACACCCTGTATAATGACCTTAATTTGTTATTAATATTGCTTGCCAGTAGAATAAGTAGTAGCCACCTACTATTTTAGTTTTTTCCGCATAGCGCATAGGTATATACCTAATCTTATACGACTAATTCATATAAATTGGAATAAGTACTAAACGTAGATGGCAATATTGATTTTTTAATTGAAGTCAAACTTATCATTCAATATTTAAAATTAATTAAAAATACAAAATATTTTGTATTATGTGCGCCACTGGTGTGTGATTTCTAGTCTGATATGGTGGAACAGCGTTTATCAGTTCTATGGGTGGAAAAATTAAAGACGGCAAGATGCGTAGGTAGTTCACGCCCGGACTCTCGCCTTCCTATAAAATTTATGCTGTAGGTACCTAAGTATCTATCTATTATTAAACAGAAAAGCAGCACACAAAAATTCGGATCAAGGGTCCACTTTTTAGAAACATTAAGTTTGTAAATTGACACTTCAACACTTTCAACAAGATTGTGAATATCTCATCTGGTTATACCTTCATAAAAAAAACTACTACAAATAATAAGCGAGATATAGCAGGGATTTCACTGCACTATAATAGGTACCTAATAAAGATCCCGTTCATTGGCAGTACCGGCACTGGACCGGAGCAAAAAAATATCGATCCGTCAACGCCAGAAACTGGTTTTCACAGTTTTAGTTTCTAGTTTGCATAGTACTGCTACTGGTAAGTGGTTGTTTACGGTGTCATCTCCCATTTCGTCTATGGGGTAGTTTTTCTCGGTCTGAAACTTTTCTAATTTCCACGTGTGTGACAGTGTGTAATATTACAATAGTCTAGGTAGGTACCTACTTTGATGTGAACTTAAATTGTGAACTGTAGTGAGCTTTACTAAATTATTTCAAGGGCGAGAAATTTCAAATTTTCAGATAGGTAGAAACCGGGAGAGTTTTGAGGTTGGAAGTGCTTTTTAATAAACAAACGGCGCTCTCAAAATCACAAAAATTACATTTTCAATACCATTTCTTAACATTAAAAGTCAATAAAAGATATTTTCTCATAATGATTTGTGGAAAATAATAAATAAACCAGATGAAATTCGGGAGTCTTTCGGATGTTGAAAACCAACGAAAAGAAAGTGCTTTTTTAATAATTCGCCTCCCACAACCGATATAGGTACCTAGGTGTGATGCACTGCGTATTTTCCACGACCAGCAGTCCAAAATAATTTCTTTTTCGATCAAAAATTATTTGAAATTAGTCGTAGGTAGGTGGCATTATTAAGCAAAGAACTGGGAACGGGAAAACACGATAAGAGCCAATATTTACTTCACTTTATAGTTACTTATTACTTATAACCTCTCCAAGTTCTCCAACTTGATTTGTTTCTAATAAAAATCGACATCGATCTTAATAATAATAATAATAATAATAATAATCAACTAGGCCTATTATTATAGGTTAAATCAAGAACAGCTTGTATTTATAGGTTAGGACAATTGTTATTATTGTCACCTGTAGTACGCAGACTCGTCAGTCGAGATATCATTTTCGCAACGATTCATTAAACAAAAATAAATAATAGTGATCGCGAATTTGAACCTTAATCATGTCAGACATAAAGGGCCACTCTAACCGGACCGGAGATGTATCGAAGACGACTACATGACTAATAAGTAATAAGATTTTATCGATCGTTTGTCGTCAACAATTTTTTTTGCCGTTTTAGTTTTCTTTATTGTTAGTGTTATTACTAGTAGTAGTGTTAGTATTACGACTGTGATTATAGTGTTAACCGACAGGTATCAGCTTGCCGCGCTCGCGTTCGTGTAGTTTTCAAATTGACATAGTGAAATTTTGTGATAATAATAATTATGTGATAGTGAATTTGATGTGAACAATTCAACGATGGGATTCCATCAGATGCAGAAGGAGAGTTTGAAGGTTGGGTGTTGTTGAACTTTTGAACGGCCTTCTGCAGTTGTTGAATGAAATGATGACAGCGGGGTAGGTAAGTGTTTTTCCATTATGTTCTGTTTTGTTTGTTTTTCATCTATTGCCGTCGATACGGGCTGATTTAAGTGTTTTTATTGAAATGTAATTCGTTTATTGGTTATTGTCTTGGGCATATTTGACACATTTCTCATCTGCCATTACTACCTAGGTACCGACCTATTTATTTCTGCTCTCCAATTATTATAGTCTGACATATTGTTCTTTGTTTTTATCAATTTAATGGCACTCTTCAAATTATTATCACATTAATAAGTAGTAGTAGTAGTATGGTGGGTTGGGGTGGTGCACCCCAAGCGACTAGGCCACCGAGGGCCCTTTTCGCCGTACTCGAACCATGGTGAAACACCTACTCGAACCTCCCCGACCTTTTAATAAAGGCCAGAATGTTGTTGTATGAGAGGAGCCTCATTTCTTCCTCTTGTAGCTCCTCAGACCCAAAGATGTTGAGCCTGAGGTTGCTGTATACCTCACATACGCCTACATAATGGTGGGAGTCCTCGTCATCCATTCCGCATTTAGGGCAGACCGGGTCCCGAGTGACCCCCATCACTTGTAGATGCCTGTTCAGACTGCTGTGACCGGTGAGAACCCCGACTAGTAGTCTGAGTTCCTTCCGGTTCATTCTGGACATGCTGGTCCATCTGTTTCCGATCGGACCGGCCAGAAACAGCCTGGCCTGTCTGCAGCCTGGTGCTGTTTCCCAGTGGTTCTCTAAACCCTTGCGAGTCCATTCTTTTATAGATTCTTTGAGAACATTTTTGGTCAGACCCAGGACGGGCTCTGGTCCACAAAAGGTTTCCCTGGTCCCGAGCTTCGCGTAGTGATCTGCTAGCTCATTGCCTGGTACACCTGAGTGTGCAGTAACCCACACGATATGCACTGATTTCCTGTCCACCAGTCTGTTCAGCGCCTCGACACACTCCTGGACCAGTGGGGAGTTGGTTCCGTGCGTGTGCCCAGCGCTTTCGCGGCGGCCTGACTATCCGTGCATATGTATATCGTCCGTTCCTTGGAGGATAGCATAAATCTCCGCCTGGAAGACGGTTGCGGTGGACCCAAGAGGAAAGGATCCCCCCAGTTTCCGTCCAGCCAGGTAGAGCCCCGCTCCTATGAAGCCATTTTTGTTCCTGGAGCCGTCTGTGAAACAAACTAGTCCTCCTGGTTCGAAGGCTACCTCCCTTTTTTCCCACTTTTCCTTTTCAGGAATTTGCAGGGTAAATTTCTTGTTTTCTCTGTTATTCCTTGTTTTTGAGGTAGCCATAAAGTTTGAGATTGGTATCTCCATCTCGGCAAACTTGGCTATCTCTGTGTGTCCTTTGTATCCTCCGCCTTTCCATAGTCCCGAATCACGCATTCTTAAGGGGGCCGCCATGGCCTCCCCTTTTATCCAAGTGGGAAGCGGTGGCAGCTCCAGATTGACATTCAGGGCTGCTGACGGGGTGGTTCTCATTGCACCTGTTATTAACAGACTGGCGAGCCGTTGAAGTTTAGCTAGCCTGTTTGTGACGGTTTTTGCTTGTGGTTGTTTTCCACTAGACCACCGAACCATAGCTGATTCTCGGTCTGATGATGGCCGTGTATAACCAGTGCATTATCTTCGGTTTTAGCCCCCAAACCTTGCCTATTGTCCCTCTTAGCTGCCATAGAGATGACACAGTTTTTGTGACTATTCTGTCAATCTGTGGCCTCCAGGTCAGTTTTTCGTCTAATACCATTGCGAGGTATTTGGCCTCCCCACTAAGAGTTAGGAGTTTGCCGAACAGCCTGGGTGGTTTAAATCCTCTTTTTTCCCTTCTCCTTATGAAGAGGACCGTGTCGGTCTTTCCGGGGTTAATGGTCAGCCCCGCCTCTTCACACCATTTTTCAATTATCTTACATGCACTCTGCATGCGATCGCAGACCACGCTTAGGAATTGGCCGGTTACTAGAACCAGCCCGTCGTCAGCGTATGCCTGTGCATACAGTCCGTCATCTGTCAGGCGCTTTAGGAGGCCGTCCATGATCAGGCACCACAGGTGAGGTGATAGGCAGCTGCCTTGGGGGCATCCACCACTCACCGAAATGCCCATTCGAACTTCTCCCGCACCCGACGACACCTGCCTGCTTTCGATCGCTGAAGCAATCCAGTTAATCAGGACCGGGGGGGTGCCCCTGGATTGCAGCTCTGTGCATATGGTTTTTGTTCTTGCCTTGTCAAAAGCGCCTTCCACATAAAAGAAAATGGCCAAGGCCCAGTTCCCGTGATGCAGCGCTTTTTCAATTTCTCTAGTCACTGCGTGTAGGGCCGTTTCTGTGGATCTTTGCTTCAGGTAAGCATGTTGACCCTTGTGAAACGGGAACTCACGCAGTGTGTTTTCTATCAGGTATCTGTCGACTATCCTTTCTAGCATTTTAAGCATGAAGGATGTCAGACTGATAGGCCTGAATGACTTAGCTAACGTGTAGTCCTCTTTTCCTTGTTTGGGTATGAAGACCACATTTGCTTTCCTCCATGCCTGAGGCACATATCCCGTTGCTAGGCTAGCCCGGAATATGTTTCTCACGCTGGGGAGAATCGTTTCCAGGCCCGCCTGCAGCAATGCTGGGAAGATGCCATCAGGTCCTGCTGTCTTGTATGGGCGGAACTCTTTGCTTACCCTTCGTATGACCTCGTCGTTTACCAGATTTTCGGCTAGCTGCCAGTCCGAGGCTAGCTCCGCCCGCCTTTCTGGGTCGACTTGGTCTGTTCCCGGGAAGTAGGTTTTGAGGAGGTGCTCAATTGTTTCCTCTTTCGTTTCTGTATCACATTAATAAACAAATTGCGCTGTCTAAACAGCAAAAATTACATTTTAAATAGGTACCGCATTTATTGATAACCTTCAAAATTAAAAAAAAATTGGAACTTTTCAGATAAATTTTGTTAGGAGTACCTATTATAGGTAAATTTTTTTATGTAGAACTAATTAACAGATTTTATGTAGAATTGGATACCATTACGACTCTAATTCAAAAGCAAAAAGCAAAAATTCAAATCAGGGCACGCGAATATTTTTGATTAAAAATTAAACTGAACTTTTTTATAATCGATAATCATTTTAATGTAACTTTTTAGATATTAATCGATCAGAAATAATGATCTTAAGGTTCAATTTGATACAATTTCCGAGATTGTACCGGGTGAGCAACTAAGAACGGACGCCAACCGTATCTCAGGAACGGCTCGCCACACAGCTTTAGGGTAAATTTTTTTAAAGAGACAGTGACCACAAAAAATAGCTGAAAAATATTTTTGAGCTTTTGAAACTACCGCTAGGGGGCGTAATAGTCATGGCAGAATGGAAAATGGGTAGTTTCTCCGTATTTTTTCAAGTAAGGGTGTATTCAAAACATATGCAGTCTAATCCTCGAATAATTTAGATTTTTTTTATTTGAAAATTTTTGTTATAAGCTCAAAAATAAAGTGGTGGAAGTACGTCAAAATTTTGTTTATTCAAAGGTCGATTATTCCGGTTAACCTCAACGGAATTTACAAAGCGTTTTCCGTCCTCTGTCAACGACATTTTTTGAATTTTTTATTTTTTCACCATCGCAACCGCTAGAGGGCGTTATTTGACATGTAAGGAATGGCTCGTGTGGCGAGTAGTTCCTAATATGGTTGGCGTTCATTCTTAGTTGCCCACCCGGTACAATGTGGCGAGCCGTTCCTAATATGGTTGGCGTCCATTCTTAGTTGCCCACCCGGTACAATGATCACCGGGATAACCCTTCCACGCACTCTGTCCTTGTAAATATTATGTACCTACGAGTATTATAACGAGACAACAGTTCAGGTGCATGCCCTACATATATGTACCTACCGAATACAGTTCATACATGTTAATGGATGTTTTTATTAACATTTTATGATAATTTATTAATGTTTTTTTTTTCAAACGTATCTAATCTATAAAATGCGTAAAAAATTGGAAACTAATTGTCAATATTTATTCATTCTCTATTTATGCAACAAACGACTTCGATTACAATAGTCGATTTAGAATTAGATTCGTTGCGGTATGTCGCGCATATGTCAGTGATTTATGTTTGGGGTTCTTCGTACACACCCTAATGCTTATTTGACAAAATGTAACCCCGAATAAGGCCCCTATTAATAACAATATAATCTACTGCGTCTATAGACATACAGCATCCCTAATTGCGTAATAATAGAGGGATGCGGTTTCCTCAAAATAAGGTTTGAGGAAACGTTAATGCGTTTAATGCTGCGTGTATGAAAACCCAGAAGGCCTGTGTTAGTTGAAGTCAAGTCGTTCGAAAAACGTAATAGAATTTTCTATTTGGCGATTTTATGTATAAGTATAATTTTATGTACTTTCAAGAATTAATAGATCTTTTCAATTATCCGCAGTTATTCCTCGATGATGATGTATAGTATATTTATTATTTATAGGTACACATATATCTTTCCTATATTCAAACATACACAAACCCTATATATTCGTTACTATGCATGTATAATAATGTAGGTATACATATAAAACGTAAGATAATAACGTAATATTAATATTATTTTATGTTCCATGCGCGAATTATTATACATGGGATACGGTAATACGGTACCTATACCTACCTACGATCTGTTGCGTTTACATAAGGGAAAATACCCAAATCAATATTATTATTTGAATTAAAAATTAGATTTTTTATACCTACCTACTTTTTTTCCATGCTACGGGTAAGTTTATATACGACTAACGGCTATTACAGGGAAGAAAAATAGAAATACCTATAACGATGTTGGAGCACTTATTCCAAAAACCAAAACAAAAAATTGAATTTTCTTTTGTTTTCGAGATATTGCAAAGATTTAGTTTCAAATATTTTTTATTTATTATTTATTTATAACTTAAAAATATTGTGGATAATTCTAACATCTGTATATAGGAGTTGCATTGCATACTTTGCAAGACCACATGATGTGCTGATGGCAGGGTTTGATTCTTATGGTGTTCATAACTTGTTCTGCGGCTTTCGGCGTCATAACACACTCATCAGGTATACTCTGTTTTCGGGACCAAGAATAAATTTTCCTCTTTCTCAAAGACGCTGTGTAGTCCTGTTTGAATCATTCTACCATCTGGATGATCTCTTAGATGATAATAGGTATTATTCATAGGTAATTGCTGCATTAAGTTTCTATTTATATAAGTTTTAGTGCATGTCAAACTATTAAATTTCAAATTCTGGCGACGATGGCGGCAACTGTCATTTACAAACAAACCAATACACGCTGGAAGCAACATTTAAACTATTGCCAAAATCAATCTCATGCACTGCAATTTTTATGTGTTTTGAAAATAAAGTAATGATGTGTTTAACTACCTACCCTCGTACCTACCACTGTAAGACAGAGCTTCTATATAACATTTGAGCTGGAACACCCCATTACACATACCTACATTTCATGTAATGACTAAAAAGTTTCTTCTGGTGTAACACGTGTGATGGACAAGCGCTAAGATTTCACTAACGAAATCTTACTTTTCATTAAGTCAATATTTAAGGCTTAATTAATTAGCTGGTCTGTTTATGTTTATAAAACAAGTGGTGTTGATAAATCGACCCTGCAATAGCTGAAGAAGTAATGGTTATCAACAAGATCAATATAGCCCTTATCGGAGCGGTACTCCGCCATAATGCTGACTGTAAGTATTAACAGTATAGTGCACCGACATGACATGAGCTAATGATATAAGATATATACTTAATAGATTGAAGTTAAAATTTAGACTAGAGACCTCTTCGATCATTATCAACCCAGTTATTCGTGAATTGTTATTGTTGTTGTAAGTTGTTAATAAAAGTGAAACCGGTATCACCTTTAAATGCCATTCCTACCAAGCTTCAACCCTATGGCGATCTTGACCTAATTACAAGAACCAGCTTAAGGGTTTATCACATAGCAAACCTGCCGAAGTGGCAAGTTTATAACAACGTATTTATTCCACTTCTTGGCAGCATGGCAGCGTTCCATGTAATTTATTTATGTATTTATTTATTTATTTATTTATTTATTTAAAAACCACCCAACAGAATGAAAATTCCATGCGAGGGTGGGAAGAGTTAAAGTAGGTGTACACAATAATGAACTGAACACAAATACAAAAATTACAATAATACAGACAACTTAATTATTACAAACAACGTTTTAGCAAAAATTTTCTGTTTGATATCTGTAACACACTACAATCAAATAGATATATCCACAGGAATGACTAAACTTTACTTGAAACGACCAATTTAATCAGAAGCTGTGACTTATAGGTACATGGTATTACGTTGATTGATTGACTAATGATACATTAAAATGATAATAAGTATTTAATTTTATAATAGAAAATTTTTCTTAGATGTATTATATCGTGCATGTGATCCATAAAATTTTTCATCAACTAGTGCCTTGGAAGAGAGAGATAGCTATTGCAGTCATGTCTGAGCCCATGACTGTCTACCAATAGTTTGCATTTTATCTGACAGACTTGCAGACATGCTTCATTTTATCCAAAGGCACTAGTTGATGAAACATTTTGTGGATCACCCGATAACTTACCTTTATGCAGGGTGTAACTAAATAAGTGTAAAACATTTAAGGGGGTGATTCCTCATCGAAAAAAGATAGGATCTTTCATATAAAAAAAACTTCATTGGAGCATCCCTTGTTAAGATACAGCCCCTTAAAGGGGGTAGGTACATAAAATTTGTTTAACAATTTTTTTCACAAGCACTAAAAAGTTACAATATTGAAACTAACCTGACATTTTCTACTACCAAAAAGACACTTAGCCAGTAATTTATCTAGTTTACCCCATGGTTGTAAGGGGTGGAAAACGCAACCCCTAAAATTTATTTCCAATACAACTTTTTGTCTTATCATTTGTTTACCATTTAAAAATGTATTTCCGATAGCCTGTTTCATTCTAAACAAAAAATGTCTGTTGAATTTTTTGCACAAAATAAACCAGTTCGCGACAAAAAATTATTTTACGAACAACTACAGAGATACATCGTCATAAATGCGAAGTAGGTTTATTGTTATTTTGTAGTTACTACCCGCATTAAATGATTAAAGGGGAATAAACAAAACTAATTTATTAATAACAAAACATACAACATGTAGAAATCATAGTAAATGTTCAACCTTCAGACATTACGCATGCGTCTAGACTCGCGGTAACAGTGCCTGTACTCGTTGCAGATGGTAAGGAAAAAAGAGTTGTTCCTTTAAAATTGGAAATACCATCATATGATCAACATTTAGCTGGAAAGTACTAGAAAGATTGTTATCTTTCTAGTACTGGTAGTAGGTTGTTCTTCAATCAAATTAAGTACTGCTTGCTCAAGCTGTGGTGTTCTTACTTCTCGATGGCGACCACAATCCTGCGTTCTTTTGTCGAATGAACCATATTCTCGTAATCGTTGATGAAGTCGGGCAAATATTCTATGTGAAGGATGCTGCCGTTGAGGATACATTTCAGCATATCTTCTAGAAGCTTCTAACCCATCCCCCTGCGACAGACCGTAAACGAAATGCATATCAGCCATTTCCTCATTTGTGTATGCCATTTTAATAACAAGTGAATTATTAAAGTAACAAATTAAGAACAGAACAACAATACACAATTAGTATTACCTCAATTTCAAAAATTTACAAACTGACAGCTTGATACTAATTTAATTGTCACTATCGCTAATAGCGGCCTACTAGATAAATTAGTTTCGTATTTTCGTTTTATGGCGATATGTATCTTGGTCATAAGATAATTTTTTTGTCGCGAACTGGTTTATTTTGTGCAAAAAATTCAAGAGACATTTTTTGTTTAGAATGAAACAGGCTATCGGAAATAAATTTTTAAATGGTAAACAAATAATAAGACAAAAAGTTGTATTGGAAATAAATTTTAGGGGTTGCGTTTTCCACCCCTTGCAACTATGGGGTAAACCAAATAAATGACTGGCTAAGTGTCTTTTTGGTAGTAGAAAATGTCAGGTTAGTTTCAATATTGTAACTTTTTAGTGCTTGTGAAAAAAATTGTTAAACAAATTTTATGTACCTACCCCCTTTAAGGGGCTGTATCTTAACAAGGGATGCTCCAATGAAGTTTCTTTATACGAAAGATTCTATTTTTTTTTCGATGAGGAAACACCCCCTTAAATGTTTTACACTTATTTAGTTACACCCTGTATAGGTACCTATGATAATGTTTCCACATCTAGTTTAGAAAGTAAAAACATTACAAATTTCAATAATTATTATTGAGCTATAAATATATGAAAAATAGTTAGCAGAAAATTTCATGACAGTATTTCAAAGGATTATACATGGGATGATATCAAAGATCAATTTATAAAAGTAACGTTTCAAAAAGAGGACTACCTAAATGCCTGTCGGATTAGTTAATGGGATGAGTGTTACGCCACTGGAAGCTGATATAAAAGGTGCGTTCTCATGGCATTAAATCCAGGACCAATGATGCCGACACGTCTGCCATTGTCACACCTAATGTACGTGTGCTTTATTTAATTTTGGTGTGAAATGAATTGCATTAAACCTATTTGGTTTGAATTTTATGCCGTAATTGACCACCCATAGTAGACATTTTATAAAATTCTTATAAAAAAACCAATCAATAGGAAACTGAAAAGCTGCTCGATAAAAACTGAATTCGTTTCTTTTCAGGTGTATTCACCAATATATTACCTTCGGTTTCAGCAGATGAAACATAAAAAGGTGGTTCAATAATCTGTTAATAATGGTTGTGTTATGCTTAAGCATACTGAGAAGCATACTATGTAGTTTTTTCCAAATTAATATCACACATAGGTATACCTCTACTATCCAGGTTTCGTGAACTGAGCCGTGTTGATGGAATTTAACAGTTCTCATTCTTTTGTCTTCTGTTTTTCAGTTCGCATCAAATGAAATTAGGTATATACTCTAACACTTATTTCTTAATTATTTGATACAAATCTTATTTAGAGACTGAAACAATTGAGTTATAAGCTCAATTGTTTTCTTTTATTTAGACATTACTAAAAATTAAATTTTCTATTATATTACAGTTTAATTTCATCCGTTATTTCTTAATGGAACACCATACCATTATATCTGCATTTAACCTGCTCGCAATACAAAAACAATTTAAACGATTTTCACTGGAGGGAACAAGCAAAATTTATGGACTATAACATAAACAGGTTAGTTTTTTGTCCGAATTTTGTAAGTCTTAATAATATAATCTCCTATACTTTCCTCTAGTTTTATTTTAAATGTTAAAAATTTATACAGTTCGAAGTAAGATGGCTACTTTTATTCAAAAATTACATTTTACGCTTAAAACAAAGAGAAGATGCTCACATATTGAGCCACAAAATATCGTAATTTTTTCTATATCAGTTATATTAGTCGAAAAGTACCTAAAACTATTATTTATAAGAAATTTATTTATTTTATTTATTTATTTAATTAAACCCATCAACGGTAGGTATAGCCAAATAAAAATCGGGAAAACACAACAAAATTAAATAAGGCCACTTGCAAACTGGAATCAAATTAAAAGAAAACACAAATTATTACAAATTATCTCAATAAAAATAAAAAAAAGGACAAAGATGAACAAAAATTATTATTCGGAGAATGAAATACCAGAGATATTTTATTGTAGTAGTTACTTTCGAAGAATTTTTTGTTTGATATTAGATAGTAGTCTCCGGACCGGATACATACCGTCTTTTACATAAGACTTTTAATTTGTGAAACACCTAATAATAAAGAGTAAAAACGTTACGATGCTATTATTGATTGGGAGTGCCCAAAATAATTCCGCGCCATCTTATATTCCTGTCCAACTGAAGTAAAAGATTTTGGAGATCTCGAGTGTTAGGAAAAGGCGCGATCCAATTTTCCTGAAAGATGGTTATTTCTTATTATTTTGACAAAAAAATTCCCGCACATATTTACTTAACGGCCAGAATGAAGTCCGTTGTTGAGAAGGGGTTATGTTTACTTTCACTTTGACCTGAGGGTTTTTCATATTCAGAGACAAGAAATTTTATTCCACGAGTTGGTGGATTCGCTTGCAATAACACAAGTCCCACCAGCATGACAAGGTAAAAACCCGGCGGGGTCTTTAATATTTATTAAAAACATCAACGCTTACAGTCTGTCGCGTTTGTCTTGATTGTCCTCTTGTCATTACATTACATTGTATGTATATATATACAGGCTGTCCCAGCTTATTCGAACCGGTCTCTGTAGACCAAACGATGGACTTTTTCAAAAAACTTTTTGCAAATTCAAGTACAGAATCACAATGGCCATAATTTAAAATTATTTTGGAGTATACAGAGTGTCCCATATGACAGTGGCATATCAAAGTTATGTTTTTTTAAATGGAATGCTCCTGTGTTATTGCATTTTTAGATTGTCTGAGAAGAGAAAAGAAGATTGGCTTTTACAGTTGGTGTTTAAATTCAGAAGTTTTTGAGTTATAAACAAGTGAAAATCGCCATTTTTCAAGTTCAAGGCCCTGTACAACGAAAACGGTTCAAGATAGAGAAAAACGGCTTAGATGTCCCTATTTTAACTTTTTATGACACTCTGTATACTCCAAAATAATTTTAAATTATGGCCATTGTGATTCTATACTTGAATTTTCAAAAAGTTTTTTGAAAAAGTCCATCGTTTGGCCTACAGAGACCGCTTCGAATAAGCTGGGACACCCTGTATATATTAGGAGTAAATTTATAATTATTTTTATTGAACCACTTATTTGATTATATAATACAGGGTTACTGGTAACTGGATACATTCCTTTGGTGATCTGATAAAACAAGAGGTAAGGAGTTAATTAACCCCAACATGAACTATACAAAACTCAATAGATTTTGAGATATTTCGATTTTCAACTTTTCTTAAAAAAATGGGTTCAAATGTCTTGAAATGTAATTTTCAAAAAATCTACTTTAACTTTTTGATTTTTTTTTTGCTGGAATACTTGTCCAATACTATGCTTCCTTCTGGAATAAAAAATATCCTGAGGTATTTCGATCGTGTGAAAATTTCAAAGAAAAACTTTCACAAACTATTTTTCTTAAATAAGATTTAAAAGTTTTTACAAGTTATTTTCGCAAAATTGTCAAGGCAACTTGCGTACAAATTGTTTTAAAAACTTTCTTAGTGTAGTACCTATCTAACAAGGTACGAATCTTGTACAAGAATAACAGAATCTCCCCGCTATGTACCGTTACCGAGGAACAAATCCTTAAGTCGGGACGTTTTAAAAAAAATACGGCCCTGAACGGGGGTCTTAAAATTCTCGGATCCGGCCCATCTTCAACAGGTCGTATTTGGGGGTCCCGAGCTTTGTCCCTACCAAGTTTCGTCCCGATCGGTAAAACTTTCAGACACTAAGAGTGTTTCCTAGGCTATTCCCGAAAAATCCCGAAATTCCCGAAAAAATGACACTTCCCGGGAACGGATTCCGCTCATTTTCAATGGGCATCGTGCCACGGTGCGCCTCTTCAATCGAGCCAAATTTCAACTTTCCCACATGAAAACTGGCGGCTCTAGAGTGTTTCCTAGCAAAGTCACAGAAGTTTCGTAAGTATACGTATTCTTGTGCCCGAAAAATGTCTGTCTGTCGGTCTGTCTGTCTGTGATTTTGCTAGGAAACTTACTTATGAGAATCAATGTGTAGTTCTTGAATTAATAAAAACCTCTGCATTAGTAGTGTAAAGTTCAAAAATCCATGACAACTCTACTGTTATAGCGAGGATAATACTATATAAAAGACACGCACGTTTCTCTGGTTGCCTGCTCACTCATTTGAAATTAAAAGCCACTACAAAACGAAAACACCAGTTAGAATACATAGAACTTCCAAATTTCGTGTAGCATGTGTGGTTTAGAGCTGACTGATATGATATGCTGATGAGTCCATAATAAGGACGAAACGGTACCGTCCATGTCTTCAGTCTTCTCCTCGCATGCTGTACGAAAGTTTTTCTAATTTGTTCTGTAAAGAATCTTTAATGGCAAATTTAAATTAGAACCTAAATCCCAATAAAATTCATCAAATATATTAGGAGTAAATATACATACTACGTAAACAGAAATTGGTATAAGTAGCTTTGGGTAAGGCGATCAATCATTCGCATATTTTTCTGATTTGAGTTTTTTGATTTGGCAATGCTGACCACATTCAGAATCACAATACATTATTATTACTATAATTATCTAATTGACAGCCAGTATTATAAAGGCCCATTACGCTAACTGGCAGATTTCAGGTACCATTTTTTAAAGGTAATATTCGACGTCAAATAACTTTTATTAACATTTTTGTATTTGCTTTTATGGCCAAGAATCACTAAATTGCCATATTTTCCACCTACGGTCAATACCTTTTCTAGAAACGCCCCCAGAAATTTGCCCGTTAACTTAATGAGCCTTATTTATAATACTGGCTGTAAGTTAGTTAAGTTGATATTAAGAACAAAATTGAGAATAAGGTTTAATTTTATTGATGAATGATAAAAGTAACTACATATATACCTGAGTAGGTAGGTACCTGCTATAGCGATATTATAATTGATCTCAAAAAAATATACATACAATCAAGTATGTATGGAATAGTAAAATACATGTATGATATGCATAAGACATATGACAGTGAAAAATAAATGAATTGACAACAGAAGAGTATAGGTAGGTATTATATGTAAATCTCCTAATCAGTTCCACAAAATTCGTTTCAACCATTGAAAGAATTCCTTATATACGAGTATTTATTTTATTCTTTAGGCTATATAGTATTAGTATTGCTTAAGCAATCAGTAGGTATGATATTTGTGTAGTTAAATTGTTCATTCTTGTATCTGATTGACGGGAAATTCAGCAAAGCTCCTTCCCTCTGAAATTTTAGAGCAAATCCTTTAAGCAAATTAGGGTTTTTCTAAAAGTAAAAATTAATTTATTAGGTATGATTTTAGTTTACTATATCGTACTTTTCACCTTTTCCAACTTTCAATATAGGTAGTCTTGGAAGCACGGAACGGTGCGATTTGCTAATATATAGAAGCTTTAATACTTTATAGAGGACGTTAATTATTTTAATTTACTCGTGCGGGACGTTGATCGATCGGACGATGAAAGGCCTATTGTGTTCTTTTGCCTACTTGCTTGTTTGCCATCAGGTCATTCAACATTCCAAAATGTGTTAATAAATTATCCCGATAACGGGAGACAAAGTAATGAAGAATATTATCATAATTTTCTGCTGAAAGAGCCGTGAAACTATCTTGAATTATATAATATTTTGCGGTACATTAATCGGTACTCTATAAGCAAAAATCTCCCGATATGTAGTTGTGTAATAATAATAATGGGATTGTAATGGATTTAAAAGTTAATGATTAATACCTGCTACACGCAAGATTCGAAAGATAACTTAAAACTATTGTATTGTACAAAACTGATACACCTGGCGCTGTAAAGAGTGTGTAAATCTGATGCATTATTACTTCATAAGATTTTCCAGCATTACCTATCTAAAGAGCTTTTGAAGAAAGTCGTGCTCATCTATCTGCTGTGTATTACGCGTTTTAGGCTTAAGAAATACAATGCAAGAGACGCTACCTGTAATTTATAGTTCATTAATTTATTTATCCAAGAAATATTGCGTTTTAATTGAATAGGTATGAGTTTTACAAATTAAATTAATCTTGCCTTTCTAATTCTGCTTTAGTCCTTTATGTTTTATTGTATATTGACAAAGCTTTTATGGATATCTTTTATTACGCAATGTACCTATACCTAAGATATAATAACTTACGTTCTTGGCATGTTGTATTGATCTAAAATTTTAGACATTTTTATTAGATTTCAAATTGTAGATTAAGTTCTTACATAACGACAATACGAAGAGAACAGGACATGAAAGTCTTATATTATTTTCTATTTGATCAAAAGAAACGTATAGAAGCAGGAAATATCAATGGAGATGGTCATCACTTAGATCTAATGTAAAAAAAGTCCGCCATATTAATACTTGTATAACATAAGCCTACTTACGTCAACTTTTAGCTCCTGTTCAAATTAATTACGAAAAAGGGATATGTAAAATTGTCCCTGAAAAAAAATACAAAACACCTTAAAGCTGTAGGGTATTCAATTCGATCGAACATACAGGGTGTAAGCTTGTAAGTGGGTCATAGGAATTTAACAAATTCAGTTTTAAGTATGCAAAATCTCCGAGCTTATCTTTAGAGTAAAATGTTATTGAAATAATTTCGAGCAATGGCTAAAGTATACTGAATTAGCTACTTTTAATTTTGAATAAGGTAATATTAATATATACAAAATATAAAAAATAAAAATCTTATTTTTTCAAGCATATACACCTAATAGGTACACTACCTACACATTTAGTGCATTTTAGTGTGATGTGGTGCTATTCTTCTACTATATTGTACCTCTGTACAATTCGTCAATTCGATATTTCAGCCATTAACAAAATTTTTAAAGTAATTTAAATTGAATTGGTCTGGTTTGATTTAAGAATACTTGTCATTATTAGGTACATAATCCAACAATGACAATAATCCATAGAGTCAATAAACTGGCAAATGGGTGCAAATTTGAAAAATAATTAAAATTTTCTTTTGGATATCTCTACATTATTAGTGGAGCGTTTTAATTGAAAATAGGCTCCTTAAGTAGAAATCGTCATTGTCAAAAATTATTTCCTGCAATAATTTTTCTCTTAGATAACCTAAGACTGCAGATCCAGATATTTTATTTTCACAAAACTTAATTTGCATGTTAAAACCCTATGAGCCACTTAGAAATTTCTATACAGAGTGTCCCACGACCTGACTGCCATAGCTTAAGGGTTAAGGGTAGGTGTAGTTTTTCAAGGCGATTCAGGATCTGGTTTTGAAATTTTCCTGAGGCCCTTCGTTTCGAGTATACAGGGTGATTTGTGCAATTTGCCGAAATCTTTGATGAGCGATATCTTTTGAACGAATTGATCGAATTTAACGAAATTTTGTAGATATGCTCTTACTAATGACACTTAATACCTCGCATTTTTCGCCGATTTGAAAACTGCAGGGCCGTACTTATTTTATTGATACCTTTCGGTTTTGTCGAAAAGTTCACCCTGTAGGTATGCATTTTATTCAAAGTTTGGTGCCATTTTCTAAAACTACGTGAAAAATGCTACAATTGTGGTAAAAAAATACTTGGCATCATTAAACTGAATCGAGAAGAAAATTCAGTTTTTTAGTTTTTTATTCGGAATTTCAATTCATGTGTTGTTAATAATTTAAGAAAAATCAAATGTGGTTTTTTAAAACTTGCGTATTTTGTAGTTATTTTAAATAAATTTACTTTATCTACAGATTTAGCCAAGATTGGGGACCCTTCTACAGATTGTTTCGAGCTAAGAATAAGTTTTAACAGCAAAATAAATAACACATTTAACACATTACCACATAGACAAATAAGTATCCACATAAACGAAACAGGAAGAAAAATATCAACACAAATGTTGGGAAGAAAAACTACAATTCAGTGCAGGTAATGGTCAAGGAGACCACCATCAAACTCAACACATTTCCTTGACCTTGAAATTAATCTAAAAACCATTCAAAATTTTTTTTAGCTCGAAACAATCTGTAGAAGGGTCCCCAATCTTGGCTAAATCTGTAGATAAAGTAAATTTATTTGAAATAACTACAAAATACGCAAGTTTTAAAAAACCACATTTGATTTTTCTTAAATGATTAACAACACATGAATTGAAATTCCGAATAAAAAACTAAAAAACTGAATTTTCTTCTCGATTCAGTTTAATGATGCCAAGTATTTTTCTACCATAATTGTAGCATTTTTCACGTAGTTTTAGAAAATGGCACCAAACTTTGAATAAAATGCATACAGGGTGAACTTTTCGACAAAGCCGAAAGATATCAAAAAAATTAGTACGGCCCTGCAGTTTTCGAATCGGCGAAAAATGCGAGGTATTAAGTGTCATTAGTAGAGCATATCTACCAAATTTCGTTAAATGCGATCAATTCGTTCAAAAGATATCGCTCATCAAAGATTTCGGCAAATTGCACAAATCACCCTGTATAATCGAAACGAAGGGCCTCAGGAAAATTTCAAAACCAGATCCTGAATCGCCTCGAAAAACTACACCTACCCTTAAGCTATGGCAGTCAGGTCGTGGGACATCCTGTATAGTCTGTGTAAAAGGTAACACGCTGAAGTCACCGCCGAATAGTGCTGCTGTTGGCTATATAAGTCGGGCAAACAAGACTTTTTCCCACTATTATAGGTAACATATTCAAATAAATGATGAACTGAAACAATTATACTTCTGTGTGGTTATTGTTGCAATCTCCTAAAAACTAGTTCGGCCAAATAGAAGTTCTGGATCCATATTAGGATTAGGTGTTGCATCAAGATCAAATAAACGCATATTTTCCGCCACTAATATAGTTTAAGAAAAAGGCAACTTAAAAAAATTAACCTAGCCTTCACACTAGTTTTCTCTCTTTCCGCGAACCCATAGCTCGTTGACGAATCAAACCCGCATTATATATTATTATCCTATTATGAGCAAGATACTTATTACTATGACATTTCCAATAAAATTCAGTAAGTATGTATACCGTTTTGAGGTCTGCATGGTGAATCCTGTGGCGTGCCCAGTTTTTTTTTCTAAGAAAATCGCAAATATGAATTTTTGAGATTTTACAAGTAAACACTGATCTATAGAAGGCCTTGAATTTCTTAGGAATAAGACGCTTTTTGCTCCCAAAATATAGTTTACCAAGCTCTGTGATTTAAAAGAAATACTTTTAAAATCGCACCATAAATTAAGATTCTACATCAGGATGTTTCAAGAACAAATGGGTCATACTGTATATATCGTGGGTAGGTGAATTTTGGAAAACCACTTTTTCGTGATCAGTCAAGATCGATCAGGATCGGTAGAAATTTGATGAGTTTGGGTGATTTTCGAAAAGTGACGTCGTCCTCAATAATGTATTAAAAAAAAAAAACACAATAGGTCCTTTTTAGTGTATTTTTTTATAAACAAAATACACTAAAAAGGAAAATACCTATAATAACGAGATAAACAAGTTCTCGATGGTTAACTAGATTTAACTGACAAGCGTAATTAATAACGTATTAATTTAATATAGCAAATTATTGGTTTACGCCGTTATTACCTATAATGTATATCTAATTATGTCAACAAATTACATATTAAATAAAGTTGTAAGCCGGTTTGAGCATTTGCAGTAACAATTTTTGCTGTATATTACCTTTTTTTCGAGAAAATATATCGGTAATTAAATAATATTAGGACACCGCACATACCATGTGTTTGTATCGTTAAGGTTTACAAAATATTTATGGACATAATTATATAGACATTTAATGCCGTGGCCACCTTGAGTTTTGGTGCCCTGCATTACTTAAATAGAAAATTAAATATGTATCATTATAATAATGTAATAGTGTAGACACGCCTCCAGTTCTGGCGTTTTTCCACTATGACTCCATATTAATGGTATTGTGGATGTTCCGGTGTATGAAATTTAGGACTTCCTGTATAATTTTCTCACTAATGTCACTTTGATTTCCGACGTTTAAGCTTCTGGTGCTTCGAATAATTGAAGCTCGGACTGAAATGTCGTATATTACAATATACCCTAGTTTTAATGTCATCATCATCTAATGCTCTGACTTTTTAAATTTTATTAGACTACGAAATTTCGCCAAAACATTTGGAACAATAGAATTTTGTTCCACTTTCAGAAAACTTCTGCCCAACATAATTGTGAAGTTTCGGCAGTATGTTTTATTTATTTTTATTTTTTAATAATTACAAAAATATCGTGGTTAATCTCACAAAGAGTAGGGCATAGTATCTATCGTCAATTTTCGATTTAGATAAATTTAAAGAAGCATCTATAAAAACTACATTATTTTTGTTGTGTTTAATTTAATTGTTTAGGGACTTCATTTTGATCTTTTATGACATATATTATGTGCTAATATGTATTTTACCCTGAGGTACACACCAAAAACAAATATGATCGTTCGTGAGAATTAAATTTAACCGAAAGATGTAAATACAGGGTGGTCCAACTTAAAACGTCAGGACTTTACCAAACGATAGATAACGTTAAAATAATGCCAGTTTCTCTAATACACTTATAGCCGGGAAAGCTTCCTTTTCAAGATACAGGGCGTTGAAGTTTTAGGAAAAAAATAATGTTTTGCGAATATTGTCAAAACGGCTGCTTTAAAAAAATTGAAATTTGGCACGTAGCATGAGCTAATTATCTTTCATGATTTACGGCTTATGGTGATAAATTGCGAAAACCAGCGGCGGAGATATGGGTGTGCCATCGCCCCTTTTCAAAAAAAAAATTGACGCCACTGACTCTATGGCAAATTTAATAATACTATTCGATGCCCCATGCTTTTTAGAACAAAAAAGTACTCTCTAATTTTTTCACAAGGCGCACCGTTTTCGAGGTAATTCAGGTTTTCTTAGGTAATATCCGTAGCCATTTTAAGAATAACAGACAAATTCTAATCAAATAACTTTTACTTAAATAATTAAATAACAGAAATAAACAACACCTAACTAATGTAACAATTGTCAGTAACCATAGAGTCAGTGGCGTCAATTTTTTTTTTAAAGGGGCGATGACACACCCATATCTCCGCCGCTGGTTTTCGCAATTTATCACCATAAGCCGTAAATCATGAAAGATACTTATAGCTCATGCTTCGCGCCAAATTTCAATTTTTTTAAAGCAGCCGTTTTGACAATATTCACAAAACATTATTTTTTTTCCCAAAACTTCAACACCCTGTATCTGGAAAAGGAAGCTTTCCCGGCTATAAGTGTATTAGAGAAACTGGCATTATTTTAACGTTATCTATCGTTTGGTAAAGTCCTGACGTTTTAAGTTGGACCACCCTGTATATTAAATTTAAATTATGTAAGTATAAGAAATTTACATTAATTAATAATGGAAAATTGGGCAAATATTCCTATTAAAGACTTTTCATTTGAAATATGAAGAGCTAGAATATATGAAAAATGCTTATACGAAAAGAAAATTACTTATTCTTACGAGATAAGCAAAAAATATAAAACATGAAAGTTTAAACTTATATACAGGGTGTCCCAGCTTATATTATAGGGCCACCCTGTATATTAATAATTATTAATTAATTGTTAATAATTCATAAACTAACTACCCATTTTAAACTGCAACTGTAAAAACCATTCTTATTGCATTTTCTCAGGAAATATGAACTAATAATAATATAGAGGATGTCCTATTTAATAAAATAGACAATGTCGTCATTATTGAGCTAAGGAATACCCTGCATATATATTTTTTTACATCAATAGGAAGCAAATTTAATTATAAAATTTACCTTATTGGGGAAGTATCAGGACTTTTTCAACACTCTACAGGGTGTCCCAGCTTATTCGAAGCGGTCTCTGTAGGCTAAACGATGGACTTTTTCAAAAAAAAAATTGAAAATTCAAGTACAGAATCACAATCGCCATAATTTAAAATTATTTTGGAGTATACAGAGTGTCCCATATGACAGTGACATATCAAAGTTACGTTTTTTTTAAATGGAAAGCTCCTATGTTATTGCATTTTTAGATTGTCTGAGAAGAGAAAATAAGATTGGCTTTTACAGTTGGTGTTTAAATTCAGAAGTTTTTGAGTTATAAACAAGTGAAAATCGTCATTTTTGAAGTTCAATGCGCCCTGTACAACGAAAACGGCTAAAGATAGAGAAAAACGGCTTACACGTCCTTATTTTAACTTTTCATGTACTATCCTATGATGTAGATGAAATGTTTATACAGGGGGTGATAAAAAATTTGAACAATTCTGAGATTTCTCAACGCGTCGCCAAATAAAAAAAATCAAAGACAGTACAAATGTTTCTACACCATAGGATAGTACATAAAAAGTTAAAATAGGGACATGTAAGCCGTTTTTCTCTATCTGCAACCGTTTTCGTTGTGCAGGGCCTTGAACTTGAAAAATGACTTTTCACTTGTTTATAACTCAAAAACTTCTGAATTTAAACACCAACTGTAAAAGGCAATCTTATTTTCTCTTCTCAGACAATCTAAAAATGCAATAACATAGGAGCGTTCCATTTAAAAAAACATAACTTTGATATGTCACTGTCATATGGGACACTCTATATACACTCCAAAATAATTTTAAATTATATCCATTGTGATTCTGTACTTGAATTTTCAAAAAGTTTTTTGAAAAAGTCCATCGTTTGGCCTACAGAGACCGCTTCGAATAAGCTGGGACATCCTGTATAAATATTATATTTTCGGAATAGCAAAGGCGACCTCCAGGAAGACAACTCATGTTGTTCAGGGCTCATAAATGCACATTTGGACCTATTTGTTCCTCATTGATTCAAATGTGCTATTATAGGTACTGTATAAAGATCTTTTGGTACCTGATTTTACCTTTCGGTGTTGGTTTACAGTCTTCCAGAGGTTATCTCTGAAAATAAATTTGACTTCAAGTTCAAGTCAAGAGCGCCTACCCATATGCACCTACCATTAAAGCACTCGCTTCTTATATTGAACATCAAGAGAATGATGTTTAACTCGCCCTATATATTTTCTTAACGAAATTAAGAATAATTAAATTTAACAGATTGTTTGCTATTCGTTTTATAGAGAAAACTATTAATCAATTTTTAAATTTCATGAAGGTTTATTAATAAAAAAATATATTTATTTACCAGTATATGAATCAGAATGCCGATAGAAAAAAAAGCAGAGTTACATACGTCAGATATTCCAGGCCAATGCATGCTCTGCAACTTTGAAGGTCTTCATAGGAGTATTGTCTAGCTTATAAGAATAGTCCTATTGTTATCTAAATGTACAATTTCTATCTTAAATATGAGTTATAAAATATTAATTAATCACTCTTAGTCTTGCCAGCACACGAAATAGACGCTAATTTTCTATTTTGTAGAATTTAACGTTTTCCTTTATAAAATAAAGTAATTTTTAAAAAAGCTGCTGTTCGTCTTCGATTTATTTCTAGTGCAGTGGACACTACTTCGATTATTCAGTCTTATTATTAAATAAATCTCTCACAATGGTTAATTTATAGTATATTATGCAACGAGCTTATAATGAAGGCTATTAATACGTGAGTCATCATTTATCATCATAAGAGCGTATTAATAGCCATTATCTGCGAGTTCCATACACTATTTTTTCTACGACTCTTTTTTATTTCATAGAAAAGAATAAAAAATTATATTTTTTAACAATGACCCGTGTACAATTGCGGATCATTGAGGTTAAGATAGGTTGCTATTTGTTTACGCATATTACCAAATTTTCTCTTCGTCGCTAAGATTATTCTGCTGAGACATGTTTTAGTATCAAGTTTAAAGGGCACTACTCACTACTGCGTAATTTTTATTATGCGAAGTTCGAATTCCGAATTTTACGCTTTGATTTTGAGATTAATAATAATTTTAATAACATTGACAGCCAATAATTACGATATTGTTTACCTGCGCAACGCGACGGTCGCAGCGTTGCTTTCGGCCAGGGAGAGGGACTTCGAATACTTCGATCAATTTCCAGCAAAATGTTTTTTTTCCGTTATTTACGACGGGAATGGAGAATATTTACTTTGTTGACAATAATATTATTATAAAATTGCAGACCTTTTCAGTAAAATTTCAGTAATTTTTTTCAGTTTCTTTGGCCATTATTATAAAACTTCGGACTTTTTTTAGCAAATTTTCAGCAAAAATTATATTTAAAGTTTCTTAAGTCCATAGCCGAAATCGTAGTGGTCATTATTATGAAATTTCAGACTTTTTTCAATTAATTTTCAGCAAAAATGATTTTTTTCAGTTTCTTAATTCCGTTATTAGCTTAGCTGAAAGTGAGTGCTGGCCATTTATTATAAAATTCCCGACTTTTTTCAGCAAAATTTCAGCAAAAATGTTTTTTCAGTTTCTTCAGTCGGTGACCGAAAGTGTGGCTGGCTATTATTAATAAAATGCAGACTTTTTCGGTTAATTTTCAGCAAAAGTAATTTTTTCCAGTTTCTTAAGTCCGCAGCTGAAAGCGTGGCTGGCCATTGCTATAAACTTTCAGATTTCAAACTTTAATCAGTTATTTTTCTGCACAAAAGATTTCTCAAGTTTATTAAGTTCTTATAGCAAAAAGCGTGGCTGGCCATTAATTATTATAAAATTTCGGACTTTCGGCAGCAAATTTTCAGCTAAAATAATTTTTTCAGTTTCTTAAGTCCCTATAGTAGCTGAAAGCGTGGCTGGCCATATATTATGATGAAATTTTCGACTTGATCGAACAGAATTTCAGCAAAAGTGGTTCTTTCAATTTCTCAAGTCATTATTGTAAAATTTCGAACTTACAAAAAATTCAGCAATTCAGCAAATTATTTTTTTTAGTTTCAAAAGTCCATAGACCAAAGCGTGGCTGGCCTTGGTTATGAAATTTCGGACTTTCCTCAGCAACATTTCAGCAAAAAGTTGTTTTTGCAGTTTATTTAGTCCGTGGCCAAAAGTTTTCACAAAATTCAAAAGATTTCAGTTTCCTTAAGTTCGCACTTGAAAGCTTTTGAAAAGTCGTGGCCAAAAGCGTGGCTGGCCGTGGCCTTTCAATAATTACGATTTTTTCAGTTTACGATGATTTTTATTGGGTGAAATTCCATAATATTATTATAAAAGAAAAATAAATCGAATATTTTGCATTTTTAAGCCGTAAATAACGAAAAAAGTGTGCTCAAAATTATTCGAAGTCCCTCTCCCTGGCCGAAAGCGTGGCTGGCCGAAGCGTGGCTAACTTGACTTGGGCAATTAAGGTAACATAAAATCTTGATAAATTTTCTTTGAATGTTAGTTATGTTCTAAATTAAATAAACGTTCAGAATTTTTTTTCAGAAATACAGAACTTATATCACAAGGCAATTTTTGTCGTGAGTATGACAACTCTGTGACTTCGGTTGGTTTGGACCGACCCGATTGTGAGCGAAAAGAACCGATTCGATTGCAAATGCTCCTCTGCCATTGGATAGCTTGACCAGTGCTTTAATGAAAATTTGTATCTTAAAGAGACCCATTAAAGCACTGGTGATTCATATTTAATATGCATATTAAAGGTTAGGAGTAGAAAAAATGTTATAATACCTGCTCGAGAAATCGATTAATTTTTACTTAGTTTTCCGTTTCAATTAAATCAGATTAAAAATCAAAAATTAAATTGTCTTTCTTACTCATTTCTAAAATTTATGTGAGCTTAAAATATAAATCCAGACTTTTCCTTTGAAGTATCCAGCTGAGATTGCAATAGGAATACGATAATCATTATCTTCATAGTTTAGTAGTATTAATAGCAACTCCTGTGATTTCAATAACGTTATGTAAAATCCTTTAATCAATTTTAAAAATACCTATGCCGTATGAATACGGTCCTGTTATGGCGGCGGCATGTCAAACATCTTGGATCCCCCAGGGGTCTTATTGTGCCGCTTCAAAGTACAAGCCTCCTGCTTAGATCATAATACGCTTTAACTGACACTTAACTAGCGGAACCCCATCAAAGTGGGAAATATTAGTATAGACCTTTACAGCTTATAAAATACTTCTGTTGACTTTAAACCTTACACTCTTCTCCTCTATATATTCCAAATAATATAATTATCAAAGTGTCTCTTTTTGATATTAAAAAGGACAGTTTGATTTATCTTTTGTCGCTTTTCTCTCTCTCTCTCTCTCCCTCTTCATTAGGATTCATTGATAAAAGTCACGCTACCACCATTGGAAAATGTAAATTATAACCGAACTAATTTACTTCTATAATAATTAATAGAAAATACTGACATTTGGGAATTTTTGTCGAATGAAAAAATTCCAAGTTTATGGCTCATCTGTTATGTTTAATTATTATAAAGTCAATAGATAAGAATCGAAAAGCATTTTTTACTTTATTTATAGGATCTATAAATTAAATTGCTTTAAAAGATCAAAGGCATCGTATTTTAAGTGCGACCTAATATGAACTTATAGCTAAGTTATCAAGGAGATTTTTTTCGTGTCCTTTATGTACACTGAAACTTAAAGATGAGCGATATTCTTATTCTGGCGACTTCCCCGTCGCGGCTACCCCATTAGTCAGCGGCACAACCGGTGACCCAATATCGGACACTCATTCTTCTCCAATAAAATCAGTAAATTTTGCTTCGTGAATATAAGTTTAGGTTAAAGTATAGTATAAGGTATAAGCAAAGTCTTGAACGGATCATATGAAGTAGGTTAAAAATTGGAATGCTTGGTTACCGACGAACCAAGGGAAGAGTGATCTTTTTATTCCATGAACAAATTCAGCGTCATCAGTTTCTCTACACTGCCTAACCGCTCCTAGGTGGTCCAGAACTTGATACCAAGGGACTTTTCCAATCGAGTGAGTTTTTGCCATTGGTTGTTAGAACCACATGTGCCTCGTTTCACAAGTATGTTCATGTTATCATCGCGGAGATAATTTTCTAAGATAAGACCAATAATTATTATGGTTCTTCCTGCAAGACTCACTCGGACAGTATCTAGAATTTTGCCAGAAATTTTAGCAAACTTGCTAGACGACGTGAATTTGAATTCCGCAGGAACATGTGATTCCAGCATGTTCAAACTAACACCTACAGAGCATCAGCCATATGTGCTCCATGCTTTTTTGATTTAGAGAAGATTACTACTGAAGTGCTTTCTTAGTTTTCCAAACTGCATTTTTTTACTTGTATACACTGCGCTGGACAAAAAAATCCGAACACCTTTACTTTTCGAATTTAAGCCATTATTATTATTTTTTTTTTCAAACCAATCTACCAATCTATAATACCCAAATAAGATTGAACAAAAAATCGCAACTGATAATTACGCATTTCAAGCTCAAACTCTAATTTCCTTTTCATAAATGTTTCTTGAAGCATTGTCAAGTCTTTGTTTTACTGATAATACTAAATACACTGCCGGAATTTTTTGTCCAGCAGTGTATTTAAAACTGTTTTTTTTTTAATAATTCCACGCCCAATGATAGTGCGAATTGTACATATGTCCAAGTAGTAAGCAGTAAATATAAAATTTTTCTTCTTTTTTTATCAGAATATACGTTTTCATAAATCTACAGAGTTTATTTTAGAGAAACATTAACATCCTAAATGTTTAACTGAAAAGCGCCAAAACGTTTGCCTCGTGAACATTTCATTTCGTAATGAGACTCATTTTCGCCCTTAATATTCTAATTTATTTGAATTATTTTTGGACCAGAGTCTTCTCTAATAGTGATGAGCAGAATCGGCCCGGGTCATGATCACTTGGTCTCGGTTTTGAAGATCGAGACAATGTTTGCGAGGGAGTAGACCGAGAACAGGCTTGATGTAGTTTTGAAAAAATGAAAATATTTATTGGTATTCATCAGTACTGCGAGAGTATTGCAAACACTCCATACTTGACACACAAGACCAAAATTAATAACGCTTATTGATGTAAAAGCGGGACAAACACTATCGTGCGTGCATGGTCTTGATTTTGTCTTTACTATGTACTCATCACAACTAAACTCTCAACGCCCTGCATGAGCATAGCATTGGTTTGTAAAAATTTTCATATCTAAATATTTGGCAGCTGCTGCCACGCACGAAGGTATACTTTCTTGCACGAAGGTGAAACTTTCCATGTCGTTCTCAGAGACTACCAAAAATCCGAAAACAAAATTATGATCTCATCAAGTCATGTCAGGTCAGTCATTTTTGCTTTATTGATAAAATAAAATGAACATTTCGAATATATCTTGAATGAAAATCATTTAATACAACTGACAATAATATGGAAAATTGAATTTTCAGTTATGAAACGCATCAATATAATCACAAAAATCATTTTCAAGCCAATGGCTTCAATGTACACAAACTAAACCAAAAATCCAAATTTTGAAATGAAATTAATTCGACTTTGACAGTGCGACAATTACTTACTATAATATCTCCATTGTTTTAAAGTCCCCGTAATAGTCACTAGTTGTAAGTAAGGGATGCCCAGGGTTGCCCGATGCAGTTTTAAATAATTTTGATAAAAAAATTGGAACGTTGAAAGTATTTCATTGATGCAGGCGATATAAATAATGTTTGTTAATGAACAGCAGCGTTTAGAAAATTACGCAAAAGAAAAGTTATTGGCCTCGTTCAATTATCGAGCTAAAATTTTTTAAAGAATTAATCATAATCATTTTAACAATTGAGGCAATGCGCCATCAAAGACTCGCCCTCTACACCTATAGAAATATTTAATTTTAATCTCGGTCGTAATAAAATAATAATTTTTAAAGGTTTTCCCATTTGCATGCCTATAACCTGTACCCTCCATTATTTATAGTTTTTTAATGCTTTATAACTAACATTATATTTTCATGCTTTATTCAAAGTGTAAAATAGCTGCAAGAAAAACTTAAAATTATCCATTCATATTACCTATATATGACAGGAAATTAATGATGTATAGAATTCCTTTGACATAAACCGACTCTATATGCCTCAAATTCTCTTCATTATTGTTGTCTCTTGTCGGACTATTTACCTAGTTTTATGTTTTATTTCAAAGCTAAACATTCATCTCCGATTATTAACGGTGATGGAGTCAATATGTTCCTGTCTTCTAACATAAAAGGAACAAGCCGAATTCACAATAAGACTTTTTATATGTCTTATATGTTTTTAGGCTTTTCTCTAAAATCCTAAATCACACAAACATAATGACTATTGTGACGTTGAATTGAGTCGGGTACCTATAGAAACTTTGATTATACCTTATACGGGCACGGCTTTCATAATATGTAAATTTAATCATTATTCAAATATTATTTTTTTTGCTTTTAACTCTTTTGAAATGTTAACATTCCCATTGACCCGTATATCATATTTTATGCAGAAAAATAAAGTTTCTTCTATTTTTAACAAAATACCAATATGACATATCTACTTAATACATCCAATTAATTCAGGCACTTTTAGTTATTACCTATACTTTCAATATTTGATCCATATGAAATAGTTAATTTTTATTACTTATCTAAAGTTCCAAGATCACAGTTCACTTTACTTGCGTGTATAAAATATCTCCGCTGTTCCTCTTGCCATGCGTGACAGGACAGTCAAGAAAATATTTCTCTTCCTCAAGGAACACAGTCACAGGAGGAAATAATATTCATAAGCCTAGGCTGAGGCTATCCAATAATTGTTTTGGGTTTGTTGTTTTATCTCCTTCCGACATGAATCATTAAATAATGCTTTTTTGGGTGGCTCACTCGATACGTGACGTTGAAGTGTAGCGGCCCTTCACTGGAGAGCTCTCCCTGTGATCTCAACTGACGTGGGTGAAGATTGATGGAACTTACATTGACTTGAAAAACGGAATTTTAACTTTTGGCCACCTTGACAATAATGATTCAGTGTAATTCGTCTGCTCGTCTTGATACTTTCAACATGTAGAAGCGAGTAAAACAAATGACTAAAGTGTCAAGAAAGAGTCGAGAAAACGCTGTTGTGCGCAAAGTTAAGATGATTGTGTAAAATGTCTTCTTTATCGATTGGAGGACAAACAACGACAACCGATTGAGGTGGTTTCCTGATGATCAGGAGATGGCTGTAAAGGTCAAAATAAAATCTCAACCTCATCTCAAGCCACAACGACTCTACACAGTCCTTGGACAATGAGGGGCGGGCACCACAGGATCTTTGCTTAGTAGCACTACTCTGGGACACCATTTTCAGTCTGGAAAACTGGTTCAGAACCATCACTTTCACTTTCTCCTTTTTCTGCCGAAATATCGAAGAGAGCGAGATTCGCAAGATGCAGAAATCGTGCATTAGGTACCTGTTTATTTAGATACGATTTAATTAGATATACTAACGGTTAGTTAAATTAGGTCTTATTTGCGAGTAACAAAGAGATACGGTAATTTTGCAATTCCAATGAAAACAAAATAAAAAAGTCCTAAAAATTTTCAGGTGAAGTGAAAGTTCTTATAAAAAGTTTTGTCCAAATAGAATGACACCATTTTTTTTAAATATCTACCTACTTATTCTTATAAAAATATCTTTTCTAGGAAAAGACGGGTCTTTGATTGAATCTACCACCGTTTTTCCACAGTTCAACAAAAAGTTGGGAAAACCAAAAGTTTGTCTTTCTTATACCTAGAAAAACTTTTTTTCCACAATTAATTAAATTAATTAAGCAAAAAAAAAAGGTAACTGATTAAGTGTTTCGCTTGTTCAAGCAGATCAAAATTCTACTAAAAAGCACAAAAATATGTCGGTAAACTGTTTTTAAATAAATCTTCAGTGATTCTTTATTTTTATTTATACAAGTCTGTCTTTTGAAATTGATAATAATTAGGTATTTGCTTAGTTTCAACCCTCTGTTTGCTGCAACAAACTGAACATCATCTGTTGTAATCTCCGTGGTGGTGGTACCCAAACACACAATAATTAGGGGGTCGGGGGTCCCCTAATCTCGTCGACCCGAGAACCGAGTGGTGTTGGTGTTATAGTGTTTTAATTAATGACCGAGCCTAAGAGAGGGTAGACTGGAGTGTTTAAACCTATAAGAAGGGATGTCGATGGCTGATAGTGGCATTTGGACTCCCGTTCGGTGTTACTTTTCACTTTGTGTTATGTCTGGGCGTGCCGGGGCCCTTTTTAATCAGCACCTTGACCCGCGTGGGTTGATGTTACAGCCTGTGGAGGCATCCCAAGGCTTTGTTGCCGGAATGTCTGTTATTTAAATGTGTTTTGTAAATTATAGTATCTACTTGATATATACAGGGCGTTTAAGAGATATAGGGCCGGATTTAAAGGGGTAGTTCCTCTCATAAATATAAGATGAAAAAAATAATTTTAGCTCAAAATGACGTTTCGTTTAAAAGATATAGGCGGGAGTGAACGTTTAGAAAAATATAAGAGTTTTTGGTTATAACTCGTGTAAATTTAAACTCATTTTGATGAAACTTGGCATGAACAATAAGCAAACAACGCTCTTTAATTTGGGTATCTCAGGTTTTGTAGATGTTTTTCAGTGGCGTAGATATTCAGGGCTGCCGTCTCTTTTCCCTCCCTATCTTTTACACCACTGACTTTTGCATCAGTTACCGAAACGTTATTCAATAGCCCATGCATTTTAGAATAAAAAATATGTTTTAAATTTTTTTCACATCACGGAGCGTTATTTTTGAGATTTACATTACAATGTTTTTGAATCTATTAATTACAAATTATCTGACTAGAATTTTCATGAAAAAATGTTATTGTTAATGATTAGTGAGAGTGCCTAAGGAAACTTTAAATATCTCAAAAACGGTGCGTCGTGTGGAAAAAAAAATGGAAGAATAGTTTTTATTCTAAATGGAGTTGGCTATTCAATCCGTTTAGGAATTTTCAATAAAGTTAGCATGGCGTAAAAGATAGTGTAAATTTACACGAGTTATAACCAAAAACTGTTATTTTTTCTAAACTTTGACACCCTGTGTCTTCAAAACGAAACGTCGTTTTGAGCTGAAAGCTGAAATGTATTTTTTCAACTTATATTTATTGAGAGGAGTTACCCTTTTAAATTTGAAGCTATATCTCTGAAACATCCATTTATGTATATACAGGGTGCACCATGTATCCTTCTCTATATTGCTATCTCCTAACGCTAACGGATACAGGGTCGGTTAAACAAGTCCAAAGGAGCGCAATTTTGTGGCCATCTCGATTCCGTCGAGACATACAAGATATCTGTGACCGTTCCTGAAATATCCTGAAAAAACTGAAAAATCGAGATTTCTTATTTTTTCCATATCTTTTTTATTATTGGAGATTAATGAATAATTTTTTGTAGGCTTACATAAGCCGTTAAGAGCTACCCATCTGACGTTTCAAAAATTTTCAAAGCCGACTAGATCCTAGAATTTTCATAGTCAACTTTCGTTTTTCTTATGGCCACCATTGTGTTTTTTTATGTTGTTCGGTATAAAAAAAATCATAAAAACAAAAAATTGTTAAACTTCAAAAAATAAATTAAAAAAATTTTATTCTTCTTTTTTCTTTACAAAAAAGACACATTTTTAGACCGAATTTCATAGATAAATTGAAAAACCATAAGGCAAGCACTATTTCGGCGTATTTTACAAATGTTGACGTTTTTCGACGATTTTTTATAAGGTTTTTCTTTGAAAAATTAAGAATAAAAATTTAAAAATTTTTTTTTGAAGTTTATTAATTTTTGGTTTCCATTGTTTTTTTCATATCGAACGACATAAAAAAATAATATGGCGGCCATAAGAAAAACGAAAGTTAACTGTGAAAACTCTTGGATCTAGTAGGCCTTGCAAATTTTTGAAATGTCAGATGGATAGCTCTTAACGGCTTATGTAAGCCTACAAAAAATTATTTATTAATTTCCAATAATAAAAAAGATATGAGAAAAATAAGAAATCTCGATTTTTCAGTTTTTTCAGGATATTTCAGGAACGGTCACAGATATCTTGTATGTCTCGACGGAATCGAGATGGCCACAAAACTGCGCATCTTTTCTCTAATTTAACCGACCCTGTATCTCTTAGCGTTCAGGAGATAGCAATATAGAGAAGGATACATGGTGCACCCTGTATCTATATACAGTGCGTGTCACAGGCATTTTTTTTCTTTATTTTTTGAGATAATTTTTTGAAATTTGGTACGTCGCATATTCTCGATAGAGTTCACTTTTTAAAAGAAAATTGAATTTTTTCCCACATCCGGTTTTTCCGGAAATGTTACCAACTTTTTATTTTTAAATGGGACACCCTATATATTATTATATTTTTGGATTCTACACATTTGTACGAATCCAACAATACCACATAAGTACCATTTTAAATGTCAAATTTGTTTTAATTTAATTTTTTATTTCTCAATTATAGTGTTCCCACTCGGTGTCCCATGACTATTTCGTTTTACTCCAATTGGATCATCTATTGCTAGAAAAATCGAATTTTTGTTCAAAGTACCAAATTAAGTGATTTATGGATAAATTATGCGCACCGGAATGATTTTTTGAGCTAGATTCATTTTTTTCAAATGGTACCATATTGGTACCGAGGTACCATCTACTAGTACTCTTAATAAGGAACATTTTGGTGTACCCATTTTGCATCTGTGACGAACACAACTGAAATGGTACTTTACCAAGAAAGTAACTAATCTTTGGTAAAGTACCATTTCAGTTGTGTTCGTCACAGATGCAAAATGGGTACACCAAAATGTCCCTTATTAAGAGTACTAGTAGATGGTACCTCGGTACCAATATGGTACCATTTGAAAAAAATGAATCCAGCTCAAAAAATAATTCCGGTGCAAAATTTGTCCATAAATCGCTTAATTTAGTACTTTGAACAAAAATTCGATTTTTCTAGCATCAGATGATCCAATTGGAGTAAAACGAAATAGTCATGGCACACTATAATTGAGAAATAAAAAATTAAATTAAAACAAATTTGACATTTAAAATGGTACTTATGTGGTATTGTTGGATTTGTACAAATGTATAGAATCTAAAAATATAATAATATATAGGGTGTCCCATTTAAAAATAAAAAGTTGGTAACATTTTCGGAAAAACCGGATGTGGAAAAAAATTCCATTTTCCGCTAAAAAGTGCGCTCTATCGAGAATATGCGACGTACCAAATTTCAAAAAACTATCTCCAAAAAAAAAGAAAAAAAAGAGGGTGTACCATGCCTGTGACACACACTGCATGCATAGCATGGTGTAAGTAGATAACTAATGCATAGGTTGTAGGCACTGGAACATAGAAATAACAAACACCTGTTGCTTAAAATTTATGCTTGAAAAAACTCCAGAAGACTTGAAAGAATCAGAGATTTTCAAAATTTCGGCTAAACAAATACATAAGTAGAACTAATTTTTTAAGGTCTTGTGTTATAAAAATAAGGATTTTTTGAATTATTTTCAAAAACTGTCTGCAAAAAAATTTCAAAATACATATATTTTTTTATAATTATACAGAAGTGATAGGAAAAACTTGAATGACAGCTATGACACAAATAAACAAACTTACAATTATACTCGTTACATAACACATACCATAGCAACGGGCCTGATAGTGATCGTGATAAGTATGAAGTTTTATGAGACAAATGCAATGAAGTTATATTACAGAAAACGAAGTGATCTATATTCTATCTATCTGACAAAATCCAATTGGAATGATTTTTACAGTTGTAGTTTGTAACGAGTAATTTATGAGTTTTAAACAAATGAAAATTACTATTTTTCCAATTTCAGAGCTTTTCGAACACTGGAAACGGCTCAAGATACCTCAAGATATCGGAAAACGGCATTTATTAAATTTTCATGTTTTATTCTATTGTGTTGTTCAAATCTTTATACAGGCTGATGAAAAATCTGCAATTTAGTGATTTTTTTTTACAATAAGTCTATACATATGTATACAGGGTGTCCCAGCTTATTCGAAGCGATCTCTGTAGGCCAAACGATGGACTTTTTCAAAAAACTTTTTGAAAATTCGAGTACAGTATCACAATGGCCATAACCTAGAATTATTTTGGAGTATACAGAGTGACCCATATGACAGTGGCATATCAAAGTTATGTTTTTTTAAATGGAAAGCTCCTATGTTATTGCATTTTTAGATTGTCTGAGAAGAGAAAATAAGATTGGCTTTTACAGTTGGTGTTTAAATTCAGAAGTTTTTGAGTTATAAACAAGTGAAAATCGTCATTTTTCAAGTTCAAGGCCCTGTACCACGAAAACGGTTCAAGATAGAGGAAAACGGCTTACATGTCCCTATTTTAACTTTTTATGTACTATCTTACGGTATAGAAACATTTGTACTTTCTTTGATTTTTTTATTTGGCGACACGTGGAGAAATCTCAGAATTTTTCAAATTTTTTATCGCCGTGTATAAACATTTCATATACATCATAGGATAGTACATGAAAAAGTAAAATAGGGACATGTAAGCCGTTTTTCTCTATCTTTAGCCGTTTTCGTTGTACAGGGCCTTGAACTTCAAAAATGACGATTTTCACTTGTTTATAACTCAAAAACTTCTGAGTTTAAACACCAACTGTAAAAGCCAATCTTATTTTCTCTTCTCAGACAATCTAAAAACGCAATAACATAGGAGCTTTACATTAAAAAAAAAACATAACTTTGATATGTCACTGTCATATGGGACACTCTTTATACTCCAAAATAATTTTAAATTATGGCCATTGTGATTCTGTACTTGAATTTTCAAAAAGTTTTTTGAAAAAGTCCATCGTTTGGCCTACAGAGACCGCTTCGAATAAGCTGGGACACCCTGTATAGACAAGTAGGTACATGAAGTTAAAACAAGGACATGCAAACCCTTTACCTTGAGCCGTTTTCAAGCCAATGAAAAATGGCGATTTTCATTTGTTTATAAGTCACAAAACCACTCGTCACAAACTGCAACTATAAAAACGGGCGATAAATTTTTTCAGACAATCTGAATATGTGAATAAAAGGTATCTACCTATCCCATTTCAAAAAATCTAAAAATATTTTAAAAAGATTCTTCAAAACAGATAAATTTTTGAAATCAAATTCCAATACGTTTTCGAGACACGTGAAATGAGTATACCCTTTCGTGAATGACCCATGAGTACCTGGGGAATCCGTGTGGATCCTAATAATATCCAGACCTAGACAAACAACACGTGCGCCTTTATTTTTCTGCTCATATCAATTTGTGCCTGGCAGAGTAATTTCAAATAAATAGCGGTAGCAATATGACCTACCTCTCCCCACCATGCAAATTACACCGTCTTTTTACAAACAAGACTGAATTATGTATTATTAATGGTGATGCAAATTCGTTTATTCAGCTTTAAAATTAGGTGGCAACACTGTCAATCATCAGGCGGGATGATAGAGCGGCATGGAGCACTGGCATGGTGTTTTACAAATTCCTTCTCCAGCCGGGGTGATTTATTACAAGTTTTTCTATTGTTTAGCTCAGCGGGAAGCAGGTAAATGTGAGTTTCCTGGGCGGCCAGGTGTGATTCGCCTCGACCGCAAACGCCGAACGCCGATGCCGATAGAGGAGTCCTGCAGGGGTCTCCTTTGCCTTAGACCGCTTTACACTCTCCAACCATAACAAATTTATTAAATTTACCCATTTCAAAAACCGTATCATCTGACAACACAATATGTTTATATATGGAATGTTTTATAGCCCTCCCTCCATTTAAGAATCTTCTTTTAGTTTCGAATCGAAAAATTGACATCCATACAAGATTAGCTTATAAAGGGATTTTTTGGTATGGACGAGAAGGTTTTATACCTAATTTTTGAATGAAATTAAATATAAATGCAGAAAAATACGGAAATGCTTCAAATTCCATGTCATAGATAATTAATTCTGGTCTTGACATAACCGAATCTGAAAATTATGACTCCCAAGTAGGTACTCATCTTTTGTCCACAAACTGTTTTTTACACTTAAGCTGAATAGGTAGTTCAGAACGTTTCATCTCCCTTTTTTTCTTTCTGAAATCTTATTAAATTACAAACAGTACTATACTCGTTATTTCAATTTTAAATTCCTTGCTGCCATTTTCATAGCTATTCTTGCTTAATTGCTTATTTAAGTAATTAATTATTGTTCTAAACATGTTTTATTCAAGACGTCATGCTGCGGCCTTGTTGTGATTTTTCTCAAAATGTTCAAAAACATTTATAGGTAGGTACCTATACCACATGCACCCAAAATTACAGAAGCCTCGGAAGCTGAGAAACGGAAAAATTTCCTTTTAAAGAAAATTCGAGGCTTTTGTTACTTTGCATTACCATCCCCCATAAGAGAAAGACCACTAACCGTGTGTCCTCGGATAGGTGAAACGACTCTTATAAAAGACAAAAAATGTTTGATTTCAATTTAAGTTTTTTGAAGTTCAGCCCTGCTTGGCTAAAGAGTAATTTCTAACAAAATTTTAGTTTTGAAAAATCAAGCATGCCTTGGAAATTTCCAAGAAACCGGTTCTTCTGTTGAGTATAGTGCCTTTTATGTGGCAAATACGGAAAAATGTTATTTGAAAAAGTTGTTCAGAATCAACATTTAGGTCCGTATAATAAATTTCAAAATCATAGGCCAACTTTGATCTTTTACATTTACTTTTATATGTTTATTCCACAAATCAAAGAATTTCATTTGTAACAAAGACTGATATTGACAGATTGCTATTGCTATGGGTACAGTTTAGTTTTTCCATGGCAGTCTTTGTTACAAGTTATGAAATTCTTTGATTTGTGAAATTAACATAAAAATAAATGTAAAAGATCAAAGTTGGCCTATGATTTTGAAATTTAGTATACGCGGACCTAAATGTTGATTCCGAACAACTTTTCCAAATAACATTTTGTCGTATTTGCCACATAAAAGGCACTATACTCAACAGAAGAACCGGTTTCTTGGAAATTTCTAAGGCCATGCTTGAATTTTCAAAACTAAAATTTTGTTAGAAAT
The DNA here is from genome assembly GCA_910589415.1 of Malachius bipustulatus. Lineage (NCBI taxonomy): Eukaryota > Metazoa > Arthropoda > Insecta > Coleoptera > Melyridae > Malachius > Malachius bipustulatus. Next base: position 6,441,402 of record OU342639.1, read on the forward strand.
TACTCTTTAGCCAAGCAGGGCTGAACACCAAAAAATTAAAATTGAAATTAAACATTTTTTGTCTTTTATAAGAGTCGTTTCACCTATCCGGGGACACTCGGTATGTATGATATATTTTTGGATGCGTAGGTATACCTATATAAAAATAATTACATATGTATGATATAAGTAATAGGATACAATATAAAGATGATGAGGATTAGGTTTCCTATATACCCATGCACAGACACGAATTGTGAAATTTCCACATTATATCCTTGCACCTTGATAAAAATCAAAATCTTCGTCTATCTGAGGAGACCTCAAGCAAAATTCGTATTTGCGATATAGTGAAATTCGGTTAATCGGTTATACAAGGAGGAATAATTAACTGGAAAGAAGAGTTCCGGCGGTCATGCAAAGCCAAATTGAACGTATTGGGGATTCGCTATAAAGAAACAATAAAGCGTTGGAAATGAAAGAGAGCCGAAGTGAACGATAGACAATGGAGTATATTATTATTTAGTCGGGTAACTAGTTAATAGATAAACTAGATGGTTTCACGCTCAATCACGACCTGATAGAATCAGCTCTGAGCATTGTTATGCCGACATGGACTATGCCTCTTCAAATTTCATGCGACATTAAGTCAAAATGGTGTAATTCATCAGATAGTTGCTGGATGTCTGTATCTGATTATACAGGGTGGATGAGAACTTGTAATTTAATTTAACCCCAATAAAACATTGAAGTAAGTTTGCACTTTACTAAACTTTGAAAACAAAAACATATACAAAATTAATACCATGTTACCTACTATGTTGAATAATACCACAATTTTGTGTTTAAAAAAGCATTGCATCCGCACATAAATAAAAGCGACTTAAAAAGTGGTAAAACTATGTTCAATTCCCGGAGCTGCGAATAAGTCTTTGTTATAATTATTCTTTGTTGAATTTGCTTTGTCAGTGAGGTTCTAATTACGAAGGTTCACAATATTTTAATTTTCTGATAAACATATTTCCATGAACGCCATAATATTTTTTGAAATGTTTGATGAAATTTAAATTATTAATTTATCATTAAACATTTGACAAAAATTAATTGCTTTGTTCTGCATGGTTAAAGAGACAGTGGTTTAGATTGGTATAGAGATACCTTCAGCTGTTAACAATAAATTTATGGATTTTTAATGGAATAAACGAAACAAAATCTTAATTAAAGTGATTTTCGCCAATAGATTAAATAAAATAGCTACTGTTTACACGCAGAACGAAGAATTAAAGGTAAGAAGTGGCCGAGTGGCTGATCCATTTTAATTCTTATTCAAATTTTGCTTAAAAGAAAATATTATAAATTTGCTCTATTACTCCTTAATTAAAATACTAACCACTGTAAGAATTTAGGTTCGATCTTACGAATCTCAAACATTTTGACTGATAAGAAGACTGACAAAATTTCTTATTTTGACAATGCAATGAAACGCCGTTATCAGTCCGACACCGAACACTGCCTTAACAACCAAATATCCTTCAGACATAATTATTATATAATAATAATATCTCATACACAAATTGTTTTATTCAAATACGATACAATAAAACGTACATGCATGCAGATCATACAGTTTCGTCCTCGTGAATAATAGCCGCTGCATTGTTGAAGAATAATTATACATATAGGTAACGTATAGGTATATGTATACTATTATCAGTTTAACTTTATCTGTTGTTAACAATATTTATTACACAAATTTTTTGTTATGACTACATAATTTAGTAATAAGTATAATTACAGACGCAATTCTATATCTTAAGCAGTACTTTATTTTTTAGTATGTAAGTAGTCATAAATTAATTTATTTTCCAAGTCAATTTTATCATTTCCCTTTAATTTTGGTTTTAAAAAAGACAAGTTGATAAAGAAAATATAATATATTAGGACAATAATTGAACAAACCTAGAAAATATGGTCTGGATGGTAAATGAAGTAAACTAAATGGTATTAGGTCCCTACCTATTACCGACCTCTATAATTCAGTAACAAAAATGTAAAATTCAAGGACTTTCACATTATTATCCCTATATCTTTGGTGACTATTATAATTATCGACCTTTGTCTATAATATAGATTCAATTTGTAGAAGCGTCGCTCCATTGTGACACGCACTGAGGAGGCTGAAGGATGAGGTAGACAAAAAATATTAAGAATGTACTATTTCTCGACAATTCACTCTATTATTGGCTATGGAATCATAGCATGGGAGCTTGCCGGGAGGTTTCGAGATTACTAAGGTTGCAAAAGAAAGCTGTCAGAATACTAATGTTTAGCGCTGAAATCGACGAGGGACAGTTGCCGTGACCATTTTCGTGGGCTCAAAATTATGACAGTTGTGTCACTCTATTTGTTTCACATATTGCTTTATGCAAAAAAAAACGTGTGTCCTTAGATCATCTAGGTGGTAGGGAGGTCATGATTATTACATTAGACTAGACACGATCTGGTTTTGCGGTATCCAAGGCATAGAACTGCTGCGTATGAACAAAGTCCAACTTAAATGGCAATTAAAGCATATACCTTATAGACTCCCAAATGGTTTCAGGGAACTTCAAGAAGCTGTTTTTAAGAAGCGAATAAAGGCTTCCTTTAGGAGAGAGCATACTATACTCAATTGATGATGAGTATGTTAATGATAAATTTTTATGACCTTTGGAAACATTTATTTTTCTTATCCAATGCTCTGCATTTTGCGATTCTGTTTTAAATATTAAGCTGTGTGCCTGTGCGCTATATTTGACATGTTTTTGATTTATTTGATGTCTTTTATTTACTAATTAGGGTGTTAATTGTTAACTATGATGTATCTCTTACCTTATACCTAGCCTATATCTGTCATAACAGATTTCTTGTCTCAATAAATATTATTATTATTACTTATTATTAAAATCCCATTCAAGTTTTTGTTTGCAAAATAATTGGTAAATAGATGAGTGAATTTAGTATTTTCCCACCCTGTATAAATGAAGGCTATATTGTGGTGTACAGATGATCAGATGAATACGCCCTAAGGGCTACCACCGACTGACGAACTGATGTATCGCGGTCTCTCATTCGCTCTCCCATACCGACATTCTCAACAGCTTATGGCTCATGGATCGTTGGTAATTATTCTATTCTGTATGCAAACGTGATCATAAATCCATTTCACATTGCAAATGCAATCGTACGCCTCCCTGTTTTCGCTCCATATTAATGTTCTACTGCTTATAGTCTCTATCAAAATTGACTAATAGGTTTGCTGCGCTAACTTTACATTTTCACAGTAAAACATAAATGGAAAATCTCTTGATGGAAGACAGCCATATTACGTATTACAGCTTCATAATATGTAACAAAAGTTTCATTATCAGTCTATTATGTATATGTACAGAGTGTTTAAAAAATAATTCGCCATTAGGATTCAGAAGCATAATATTCCTCATGGAATCATAAAACGTTATTTATGGCTAAGCGAATGCCTTTATGTCTGCATCAGACGTGGCCCTTCATAGACGCTACCCAAAATTGGTTTTCCTCTGATGGAATGCTATTGAATATTGAACTTTTCCTAATGACACCGACACCAGTTGTTGGAATAATGGGATGTATATTTTTTACACTGGAAGGGTAAGTTTCAGCATATCTGTGTGTAATTTTCCCTCTTCATTCGCAAAATTAAATTGCCACCGATCGATTGATTGAGAATTTGTTTTCAAAAGATTGGATTTTTTTTTTGCCACTCACTTCAAACTTCCATTAATTTTATCCTCTATAAGTACTGTGTTTTGTACCTTAGTTATTTTATGACCATGTTGTGGAAAATTGTAGATTGTATAGCCAAGTAGGTATACCTAAATGGTGGTGAAAATTAATTTTTATATATACCTACGTTTGGAAAATAGAATTTTCAATTTTTGGTTTAGGTACTCAATGAGAAATTACCTAAAAGACGAATTTCTAATTTTCGAAAACACTCCATTTAGGAGTGACCGCCGGGGATGAAAGTAACAAATTTTACTCTATATTTAGTTTTTTGTAGAGTTTTACTTATTTCAACTTCCATTATTACGTATTAGACTGAATAGTCAACTGACAACAGCAGGGCTCATCTTATCTGAAGACATTGAAATATATCAAAAAAAGTTATAAACACTAATAAGCTAAAAGGAATGCTCAAAATATCTTTCATTTGATTAAAACACAATATTTCTCTTTATTGAAAATTGCTATTCACTCCCCCGTTACTCCCGTTAACATTTCAGGTGAAAAATACCATAAATAATTTTCAGCATCTAAGAGTGTTTTTGAAAAACGCCATTTTTTTAACAAAACCAATGCCAAAGGAGTAAAATTTTGTCAAATCGCGTGATCGGGCAGATCACCTGTTAAGTGGGTCAGTTTCTGACAACCCGTCGATTGGTAAAGATGTAAAAATAATATGTTAAGTTCGTGTTAATATGATGTTGAAGCCACATCCGGTGTTCTTTGTGTTGTGGTAAATTCTCTAATATTTTAGGCAGGCTAGGGAATACATTAATACAGGTTCACATATAGAACATCAAAGATTATTATTTATGAAATTTAGCTTCATAAGCTGAAACTTCAGGTAAGAAAATTCAGGGACGAAAATTGACACAGGACAAACATAAAAAACAAAAGATTGCAAAAAATTACCAAATGAAAATTTCGGTAATTGTTTACATCCGCGGCTCCTAAGTTTCATCAATTTTTTCGGGACCGAGGAGCGAAATAGGGGTGCTGGGTGGGTAAGAAGCTAAAAACAGCCAGGGCAAACTAATATTAAGGTCACCACTAAGGCCTCTTTGGCACTACGGTCGAATTTCTATTTTTTTTTTCACTTTCAGGGCAAGGAATATCTTCGAGAATAACGGTAGCACGCTTTTTATTTTCAAATTTGCATTTATTTTGCATTTATACTCCAAAAATACGCGACATCGCTCGCTATTATATTCCGATTACGTTTCCATGCCGCGTATGTTGCGTCTGTTACCAGACCGGCTCTGGTGTTGTTTACAAGTTTCCGCGGTTTCCGCCGTCCTCTCGACACTCTGACCTTGCATGTTTATTATGATATTCACTGTTCTAAACAGGCCCGCACTCAGGAAGACCTTCTTTTGATGCCGTTTTGTTCGCTTATCTTTCATTTGCCCAGCAAATGAATACCTTCCTGGTGTTACTATAGGTATGTTCTCCACCCCTATATAGGTGCCATAGTGAAACTGTAGGAGCCGCAGATGTAAATAATGACCAAAATTTCTTCTGGAAACAAATTTTGGGAGGAAAACTGATGAAAATTGACTTTCCTCAAAACAGAACTTTCGAGACATTGATTGAAAATCGATTGTCTAAAAAAAAAAGATTGAAAATCTAGGCATTTACACTATACGATTTTTTTTAGATCCTTCTATTCTACTCTTTCCTGGGTTCTTGTTTTCGAGGCAACATTTCGGTTTTGTGTGAGTCGCTTGGCCGTTACCCTCAAGCGTGAAAAGTCTTAACCTTTTTGCATGTGTCCTATTATTTGTCTTTACTAAACCCACACCAAGTTCCAACAACTCATCAAGATATATACGAGAAAAGTAATATACGCATATATTCGGAAAGTGACGTAAGAATACTTTAAATAGCTTTAAAATAATTAATTGCTTTCATTATTGTACTGCATGCTAATTGCATCAGTACCTACTTTATAATTTTCGTTGAATTTGAGATTTTGTTCAATTTTTAATTTTACAGAAATTTTATGCGCAATACTTTTTTTAAAATGTGACCACCTGGAAATACGAAGAAGATAGCGACGAACATTCAAAACACTCGGTAATTTACATCCTTTTATGATTGCCATTCAACTTTATTTTCATGACTTTATCGTTCATACCTATTTTGTTTTTATAGTTAAGTGCCATCAGGCATTGTATACAGGGTGTCCCATAATATGTGGGCAATCTCCCGGATTTGGGTAAATTTCGTAAAAATAAATGAAAAATAGCTATAAAAATAATTCCTTAGAGACACCCCTACAAAGATATTAGCTGTTGAAGTTGAGGGTTGAAAATCAATTTTTTGCAATAGCTTTTTTATTTCTTGACCGATTTTGATAATTTTTGGTTTTATTTTGTATTATCTTAGACTGTTTAGAATAGTGTTTCATAATCTTTGGTAGCACATACGTAGACCTCGGGATGGCATAACCCCCTCATTCACTTGAAATAAAACAATAAAAATAATAATTTTACAGTTTTTTAAGGTTAATTTTCTTTTTATTTGACATTTTTTACATCAAAAATGTCTCTTTATTTATTTCGATAGAGCGAACCGTTATCGAGATGAACGTCCTTCTAATAGGTGATGCGCCACAGGAACTTTCTAAATTTCAAGTAAATTTTAACAAGATGGCTGACCTTTGACAGTAAATTGAGCAGGAAACAAAACAATAACTTAATTAAATACACGTCAAATAGTGTCAAAGATTTTATTTCATGCAGACTCAATTCTAACTGATTTTCTGCGTATTCAGCGTTTCTGTAACTCATTTTAAAATCAGTTAGAATTGAATCTGCATGAAATAAAATCCTTGACACTATTTGACGTGTATTTAATTAAGTTATTGTTTTGTTTCTTGCTCAATTTACTGTCAAAGGTCAGCCATCTTGTTGAAATTTACTTGAAATTTAGAAAGTTCCTGCGACGCATCACCTATTAGAAGGACGTTTAACTCGATAACGGTTCGCTCTATCGAAATAAATAAAAAGACATTTTTTATGTAAAAAATGTCAAATAAAAAGAAAATTAACCTTAAAAAACTGTAAAATTATTATTTTTATTGTTTTCTTTCAAGTGAATGAGGGGGTTATGCCATCCCGAGGTCTATGTATGTGCTACCAAAGATTATGAAACACTATTCTAAACAGTCCCAAATAATACAAAATAACACCAAAAATTATCAAAATCGGTCAAGAAATAAAAAAGTTATTGCAAAAAATTGATTTTCAACCCTCAACTTCAACAGCTAATCTCTGAGGAATTAATTTTATAGCTATTTTTTCATTTATTTTTACGAAATTTACCCAAATCCGGGAGATTGCCCACATATTATGGGACACCTGTATAGGATTTAGTCATTTAGTATTATAGAGTATAGGTCATGGATAATTTTCAAGTTTACAATAATAATTATAAAAGCATCTACAGGTTGATTTTGAAGTTTGAGTCATTTGAGCCATTTATTTCCGCACCCTGTCATTGAGGCAAACAACTTTTTTAAATAACTTTTTGAAGTAAGTAAAAAATTAAAGATATACAGCATTTAATAGTTTGAAAAAATGAAAGTCCATCCATGTGATGAGTACAGGTAGGTAACTTAACTAATTTAAACAGATAGACGATCATACGAAAGAGAAATTATATTGTCAAAGGTTATCCAGGAAACAAATCCAAAATCACAGGAAATAAACTAAAATAGGTAACCGTAAACTGGGGTGACTTTGCCATTTTTAAATAGAAGATTTACATATTATAACATAATTTTTTTTTTTTAACATAGATATTTAAAATTTTTTGACATACAACATAACCAGAAGTGTCAACGACGTTGTTATAATGTTGTTTCGTTTTCAAAAAAGGCATTATCTGTTTTTTTTTGTTAAAAAGTGGAGCAAAGTATACCAATGGACGGGGGTTACTTTGCGGCAGCACATAATATCCACTGTATTTCACGTCTTTGAACAACTGGGGCAAAGTAGGAGCTGACTATTGATCAAGATTTCCCCAGCGATCACATCTATACACAAAAAATAAAAAATAAAAAATTTTCAATCCTTTAATATCAAAAAAACGTAAATAACATTCTAAAATTACAAAAACTTAACAGTAAATTCTTTTAGATAAAATAATAAGAGAAAACAAAAATCCAGTTAATCAGACTTTTTAGAAAAAAACATTATCCGCAACTCAGGAACTGAAGAAAATCCTTTCCTGGAAAATTTCTTAGGTGGAGTAAGTAACTCTTAGGAGTAAGTCATCACATCACGTTTTTTTAGGTCATTTCCAGGATTTTAAAGAACTTTTCCATGGCGTTATGGTCATGGAAAAATCATTTTTGTAAAAGTGATAATTTCCTCAGGGAAAATCTCTGCGTCATATAAAAAAACTACAAAACGACCTTTTTCTTGGACAACATCTTCAAGCTTATAAGTGTTGTTGGGTACTTGGTTGTCCATAAACTACTGTTCTTTTTCTTGTTCTTTAAAAGTTGTCTTTTGTATGTTCTAGGCATTTCTTTAACAAAAAAAAACAATACTTAGTTGGTTGAGTATACTTTGCTCCGGAGCAAAGCAACCCCAAAAGTATAAGAATTTGTAGGTTAATAATAAAAAAAAATATTACTTTTGTTTGCAATAACTCAATATAAAATAACTCAAATGAAAAACAGCAACTAAAATACACTAGAAGATAAGTATATAATTACTTACTTGATAAACTTGACTAAAATCCTCTATACACATCAAATTTTGACCACCAAGAAAGTTGTGAATTTCAGCAGCACACTTTGACAATAAATTGCAAGGTCTTTGGAAAGGGCGGAAAGCCTATGTCTAGCATCAAAGACACTTCAGTAGTAGTCAACGTTTAATAAAATACGTTGCATTTCGTGTTGCGTATGCATATCTTTTTTTTAAACAAACATCTAACTCTTTTCAAGTATGGTGCAAAGTAACCCCTGGAGGCGCAAAGTAACCCCGTTTTACGGAACTCAGTTAATGTAAATACCTAAGTTAAATAAAAGAAAGGCTAGAAAATTCAATCAAATTGACCTTAATATACTGCCCTGAAAACTATTTTCTCCCAACATAGGAAAATTTACGAATTTTCATAAATGCGTGATATATCGAAACAAAAGTATTAAAAAAAATCATCTTATCGTACTTAATTTTTGGATTTCTATCAGACCTTCACCTTCAGGCATAATTTATCACAAGGCTGTACTTACTCTAATTTTTTCAACTATCATAGGATATATCTCTTTTATTTTTCACTTGATTGAGAAAAGTTATTTTAAAAAACTATGTTTGCCTCAATGAATTCTACAGGGTGTTAAAAAAAATGACTCAACTTAAAAACACCCCTTATAGTATTTCAGCATTAAAGTCGCCTAATATGCGTAAATATTAGTAAATATATGCGTAAAGTATAAAGGGACTAATTTATTCTAATAATAGTTTTATATTAGTGATTGTTTAAAAAAAACTTCAGTCGCCTGACTCTGTAGTATGACAGACAGTTATTCTGTTCAAATAAAATAAGGTCTCATACTCCTTCAACTCTATTATTTTATAAAACATGTGGGTGAATTCATAGAAAGGCATCGGGATGAAAGAAAAGAACAAAGATGGGGTGGAGCTACTTTATATTGGTGTGCGCGTCACTGTTTCTATTAGAGTAACATAAAGAATGCATTAGCTGCTATGTGTACGAAACGTTACGGTAAGTTAGTTCTGGCCTGTGTTTGATAGCCTCCATCACTTTATTCTCTTTTATTACACCTCGGAGCCCTCTGGTCTCTATTCTCTCAATACACTAATTGAACTTAAATGCACTCAATTCAAACGCATTCGTTTTCCTTCAAACGCGCTTTTATTGTGGTGTATTCTTTTTAAGTGGTTGTATTTATTTTTTGAGTTACATAACATATGAGCTTACATTAGACGTCTCTTTGTGTCTTGGGGAATTTCATTTAATCCAGTATAAAAACTTTGTTTCTAGAAAAATATTCTATAATACCCAACGTTATATGGATACTACCTATACCATATGTATAAAAGTTATCAAAGTATAGGTGTTAGTAGGTATGGTATAACTATACAGTGAGGGCCAAAAACTTGTCACAGCATGATTTTTTTTTTATTGTAAAGAAAAAATTCTAGGCAAATAATCTCTGTCTTGCTTGAAAACCATGCAAGTTTGATTCTGTCAATAAAATTATACATAATTATGATCACTAACACCAGGATATTCTTCTTGGTTAAAACTCAATCAGGCAGTTATCTATTGAGCATACCCAAATTTCATCAATATTATTTCCATTTTTGAAAAAAACTTTCAACTATAAAAAGTTTTTTGCTCTAATGTAAACGCCATGTTAGGATTTTTACAAATCGATGTAGATTATTAATTTAAAGAATTATAAATAAATAACTAAACTTCGGTATACCTAATAATTTTCTTTGTATAATTGAAACGACGTTGAAATTAATGAAACATTCAAATCAGTTGTTAAATGTCACTAACGTTAGTGACATAATGAGCTGGAACTAGAGATGGGCAACCCGAGTTAGGGAGCAGCGACACAGATCGATTAAAGATACCCCTGAGCGAGAATCACTGTTTCAGACTATTTGTTGCATACTACCTATATCAACTGAAAAACTTTGACTTGGATGAAATAGCGATGATTTGAGACTAACAACTCTCAATAAAATCACAATTATTTTGAAGTAATGTAGTGTAACATGCCTAAAATCCTGGATCCTGCGTCATGCGCAGTAAATTCAGTAATGTGGCCCCCAGACTGAATGGTTTTGAAAAAGAAGAACCCCTTTGACGTTTGAAATGTGAACTTGTCTGTCATGAATGACGTTTTGAATTCCCGCCCTGAATGTTTGATTTGAATTTAAGGTTATCCCTCCCTGATTTCAAATAAAATAGCCAACACTACTTACTGTTTGTGATCGTTGTTTACCTTGGCTCGTGTTTCGTCTAGTTTTCACCTTGTTTGGACCTTACGTTGTTGTGTAGTAACCTTATTTTGGTTCGTTCGTAGCAAACGATACGAAAATACTTTGAGACAGTCTTTTGTTGAGAGATAGGAGATTTAATTTAAAAGACAGAGTTTCCCCTTTAAAAATGAATTGATTTATTGACTTTTGAATTGATTTGAATATTTAGTCTGTTTACACCGCGAGCGACCCTGAAAAAGGGTTTCCGCCTACGAAAGTTTATAGTCACGAGGAAAAAAAGAAACCCAGTGAAAGAACCGACCTTGGACTTGCAAAGTGCCAAAAATAAAATACAAAAACAAAAACATACAATGAAAAACACACAACGAAGCACATACAATGAAACGACGACATGTTAGAATCAAGCATTTGCTTGGGCGTTGAGGGGTGAGAACTAAATCTCTTGTATTATGGTAACCTGTCATTTTAACGTTAGTCTTTGCGAGCCGTTTAGTACCTGTAAAGAAAAGACATAACAAAACACACATAAATTAGACCTTGTTGATGCGAGAAGCCTAATCGACTTATCTCTACACCCGGACTAATAGAAAATACGTAACAAAACACACATAAATTAGACCTTGTTGATGCGAGAAGCCTAATCGACTTATTTCTACACCCCGGACTAATACCAAATAAATAAAATCGATTCCAAAGGACATCCAACGTTAAAATGAGACATAACCTATACAACAGATTGAAGCGTCGTTGTCTAACGCTGCGATTCGTGAGTCAAACATACAAAATCATATCGCCGTTTCATTTAGGATTTTACATAAAAATACACCATGACAAAAACATAAAATACAAGAGACACAACACATAACATCGTCACCGTTTTGGTGTTAAATTGACATTGATAAACAAATCTGTTATATTCAGGAAGACCACATTTTATCTTTCTATTTCAAGGACTCATACCTCCTGAAAAGGAAACAAGACACACAAAAATGCATAAAAACAAATAAATAGATCAGGCGAGTAAATCAATGGCAGCAAGTAAATAAATAGATCGAGCAAGTAAATCAGTAGCAACAAATAAATAAATAGGTCAGAGCAAGTAAATCAGTAGCATCAAATAAATAAATAGTTTAGAGTCCAGGAAATATGAAATACAAAATGAGGCCAAACATATTATATAGCAGAGGCGTTATCGATCCGTAAAAAAGACGGTCCTCGATAACAATTTAGAAAAGAAATCAAATTCATCTGTACGTGTGTCGCTCGCATTCCAAAACAATAAAATTTCAATTTAAATAAAATGATTAATGATCAAAACCTCACAATGGCAATTAAGTTTGACGAAAATGACAAAGAAGTTAAAATTCACCAGTAAAATGCAATCAAAGACATAATAAAATTATACAGTGTGATCGTTTAAATAGTTTCATGAATAAGATGTAAATAAAATTGTTGAGAGCAGAAAATAGTTTAAAATACAAAGAAAATGTGACCATGGTGAAATAAATTGTTTGTAGAGAAAATGTGCTTGATCATAATAATAATAATAATAATAATAATAATAATAATAATAATAATAATAATCAAAAAGGCATGTGTTGGTTCAAAGATTACAATAAATAAATTCAAATAATTCAAATAACCAAAGAGATTGAATGAAACGTGTAGTGTTAAAATGAATCATGCCTTCTGTAAAACGTGGTGTTAAAATAAATCATGCTTTCTGTAAAACGTGGTGTCAAAATGTAGCCCTCCTTGATGTCAGAAATCAAGTGAAAGAAGACCACTCAGTGTTGACTAATGACAATGCGTAACACGACAAAAATGACGTTTCTGCTTTGAAAGCTTGAAAAGTGACAAGTGACATTTGAATACATAGAATATAACTGAATAGGATCGACTCTTAAGTTTACAATTTTTAACATGCGCAGTTGTTATATGGTTTGGGTCCTTTCAGTAACCTAGAAACGAATACCAGTTACAGTAAGTAATCGTGATTTTGTATCACTATTTATAGAAAATCATATTTATAGAAAAGTGATTTTCGCCGTTGAATATTCCATACATTCGACGTACCGAAATTAAGTTCCGATATCACCCACAATTCCAACGGCTAACGGAGGAAGTGTTACTAATAAACGAACACAATTTTTGAAAAAGTGAGTTGAAGGCATGCATGCACTTCTTAATTATTGTGGGTTTTTGTTGTATTTTAAGGGGTAGATAATCAAGGTTTATTTTATTTTATAGTTATCCTTGATTTTAGGGAATCTCTTTATTCCAATATATTGTTCAATATGCGTATATTTAAACGACTAACCCTTCAACGAACCCTACTGGCTGAATTTTTGCAGCACGTAAATATGTGACCCGCTTTTATGTTATATCGAACATGCTGTTGGAGGTGTATTGATGAAAACATTTCCAGTTTCGTGAAAGAAAATAGCGTGTGATAGATCGTCTGAGTCTATACAATAATTCTTATGCCGCAACATAAAAGTGTTTTGTATTTCGCACCCCTGAATATTTAATTGTTTGATATTCATGGAAACAACGTATAAATAACGAATGAAGAACTTTATATTGTGGAAAATAAATCACTCTGTTTTTCCTAATTTTCCCTCATAGCAGCGTGCTTAAACTCACACAATGTTCTGATATGAATGATTATATTCAAACAAATACTTCTTTGCGTGCCTTTAGATCGTTATGTTGTAATAGAGTTTATACAAATGATAAGCTATAAATAAAAAACCTACAAAAAATTTGCATACAGTAATAGATTACACTAGATTATAGTTTTATTTATAATAGCTAATTATACCCCTCGATACGTGAGATTTGTTTAAGACTTTCTTTTACACGTTCAAATAAAATTGATTAAATTATCATTTAAACGTACCTACATATAGGTAGTTATTATATTACAGATGGGTGGGTAATTACTCTCTTGAGCTGAAGCAAATTAAATCGCTTATAGTAACGTTAGTTTTTTTTTATTAAATAATTAATGAAAGCAATATATTTATAGAATAAAAACGAACCATTTATATATGTACCTAGGTATAGTAAGTATTTATCGTAATCAACTTTCGCCGAATTTTAGTTACAAAACCCTAAGTTATTATAAGTACAATTTTTTAATGAACATTAACTTACCTATTGTTATAAGGTGCGTAGGTACAAGGCAGTAATAACCGTTGTAAAGAAACTAATAAATGTAGTAGCATTTTGTCCTAAAATTAGATCACGTAAAGGTACCTATATCTACTATAACTATCTATAAACTATAAGGCTCTCATTATTATGGTTATAATTTTATGGGTTCGGTGGTTTGAGAGTCACACGTTTTTAAACCTCTATGGCTTTTATGATACGAACATAAGGTGTATTATTTACTTAATATACATATAATTTAGATTATAATTACATATTGTCTTAAGCTAGGGGTGATTGTATCTCTCTCATTTAGTCAGTAAAAAACACAATAAGAAAGAATAGTAGCGTTTTTTATAATATATCTATTTGTGTATACTCTCATCTAAGTCGACGTTAAGGATCATTATGTATACACGTGGTTAATGTGAGCCTAGGCAATATTTATACACCTTAGGCGTCGGCATAATTATATCTAAAAAATATATGGATTACGTCTAAGATGTTTGACTTTTAAGAAAGCCGCTTTATACTTAGGTAGATAACGGCATTTAAAAATTATGGGGATAATCTCGAATATAAAAAATGTTTGTAAGAAATGTTAAAAACTATATATGTATATTTAACAAACATTACATAATAATATGTAGGTATTATAACTTAAATATTAAGTGTTTTTATTGAAAAAAGAAACTATCTGACCTTTTATTCCTAACAAATATTTTTTAATGAAACTCGCAGGTTTCCATAGGTCTTAAATTTTCTCGAGATCGTATAGCCAGCATACATACGTTTTTGTTTATACGGCAGAAGTTTCATAGAAAGTATTTTTGAGCAGCTACCTATTGAGCAAGCAATAAATAATATCTATATCTTAGTATGTTCGATATACATTATACAATTTTTTTTTCTATTAGATCGTTCAGTTTAAAAAATTATCTCATTAAATGCTCGAACTGGTGGTCTTTTCCTAAAAAGAATTTTAGGAAAAAAGGTTCATATACGTATAAGTATTAAATTCATTTCGAAGACTTTCAAAATGTTTTTTCTTTTAAGTACATCGGAAAGGATAATAAATTAATTTGACTTCGCATAACAAAATTTTGCATGTCACATATGTATATCAATGTTGTTGGTAACAGGTAAAAGAAGATATAAATCAAAATAGTCACCTTTTCAGGAGACACAAACAACTATTTCTCTAGATAGTAAATTAATTAAATTGTTAAGATTTGATTTTATTTTGAACAAAGTAAGAAAACAATCATTCTGGAAAAAGAAAAAAAAGCAAACGTTGAGATTTTTTTGTAGTGATTATAAAATCTTAATAAAAATATAACTTATCTCCTTTATTCCTCTGAAAATTGACGCTGCATGGCAGTATTTGGTAAAAGGGAAAATATGTCAACGTATTCTGTTTTGACTGTTGCATTTTTTATAATCATCGAACTAAATTGTATTGTGCTAAATGGGATAGATAAATTTTACTGCAGATTACACAAGAACTTCCCGGTTTTAAATACTTAATTGACATGTGAGATTAGAATTATGTACCTTACTTACTCCAATGATGTAGGTAGTACTAGTAGGTAACCTACTTCATTGTTCAAGAAAAAAACAAAAGGCGATAAGTATACTTATATACACATTTTTTGATGTCATTTAATCTTCATTTAACATTTTGTTCATTGAGTATGTCTACTTATATCGTTTAGCTAAAGTGCGGTAAAAAATAATTTTTATATTAAATGTTAATTTCACATCAAGGATAAGTATACTTATCGCCTTTATAACGTGGTGTATAAAATGCTTGTTGTTAACCTTAGAGACACATCCTTTTGATAAAATGTGTGTTAGGCCATGGCAATCTTGGGACCACAAAAATATCCATTCGGGGATAATTACCTGTTCCTTTTTACTTTCCAACCACAGATTTGTAATCTGCTGAGCAGAAATTTAGAATATCCTTTCAACGTCCAATAATGTCAAAGATGACGTTGCAGTCCCTGTCAACTTAAAAATTTTTAGGGACGATATAGGAAGTGAGACATCATTTGAAGGTATTTTGACTACTTTTCTAATAATGAGGCTGTGTTTTTATTTTTAAAGTTTATGTGTCAGTGGCGATGTTTATTTAAAGTTAATAATTGAGATAGAACTTTGGTACAAAAACTAAATTCAATCTACTTTCGACCTAAAATTGATGTGTCAAATGTCGAAGGGACGTGGTAGTCCCTGTCAACTTCAAAATAATTTTCGAGGGGCATGGGAGATCATGTGAGACCTCATTTTAAAAGAGGTTTAATTATCTACACAATAGGTTTGCAATTTTGTTTTCAATTTTGACAGAATGTGTATCAGTGAAGACGTTTATAACTTATTGGAAGGTCTGCAACATCATCATTGACATTGGACGCATAAGTTTTACGTTCTAAAGTAGTAAAATTTGTGCCACCTAATTAAATTTTTGAACCAAAGCACACTGCATGGTATTCGACTCAGATCTAAACGGGGGGACTATCAACGTCTCCACTGAGCACACAAAATACCCTTAAAATGAGGTCTCACAATTCCCATGAGGGATCCCTCATACCATTTAAAATGTTGAAATTGACAAGAACTGAATAATTTTTGATATTTGACACATCGGTATTACGTCAAAACGTTGTAAAATAACAAAGGTGTAATGATTAAGCTTTTACACGATTTAATAAATTAAGTTGGTACCTCTGAGACCCTCTTCTGCAGCATTCGTGCAGGTCTTATAATCAGTCTTGAGAGAGATCCTGAATCTTCTTTGAGATCCGAGAAGCTCAGAGAGTTAGCGGCCCCACCATCTCCTACATGAAACCAATTCTTTTTTGGTTACCAAATTATAAAACGCTAAGAACCATTTTCTATACAAAGGTATACTGAACTCCTCCCAATTAATAAGACACTGTTATATCAAGTGAATTCATACTTTTATAGAACGAGACGTCAACTTGGTTCTCATTCAATAAATTCTAACACCAACAGTCTAGTGCACGTTCCAAAAAATGCGGCGGGTGCGTATTTAGTATAATATCCGTATAATACATACTGGCAATATTGACCGCAGCTGTAATTGCGTTAATACAGGTACGCTAATTAAGTTGAGTGTAATTGTATGTTGTCAATTAATCTATCTTTTATTTCCATGTTATTACATTTGAGAAAAAATAACCTTGTACCAGTATCGTGAAGGCATGCACTTCCTTTTAACTTCTGTAAAAACGATTCCAATGTATATGGGTGTTTTGACAAATTGAGAAAAATGCCTAAAATAATTACTGTACAAAATGAATTTATAGTATCCTTTGAAGTCTGTTTGGTCATAGTGAATGAGCAGTTATAGTCACAAGAATTTGAAATTACAAAAAATCACCTACATCCTACATTATACGACTTCCAATTACATGATACACTCAACTAACCATCAGCACTTATATTTATAGGCATGCAGATATGTGAGGGTTGTATAATTTATGAAGTATAGAGTATAGGTATATACATTTCTTAGGTATATTTTTTATCATGTGAAAAGTAATAATTTCTCACAAAAATGTTGATCTTTATATTTCCTATACATGACACCAACACTATCGGTAATAGTGACTTGATGCAATAGAATGTGTATGCAAATTAAGTATACCAGTGGGACGTGAGTAGAGATCAACAGAAAGAATCTTTATTTATGAATTCGAGATGAGTCTAGTGTTGGTTTAATGACATGAAAATGGTTGTTTTCCATAATGATTGGGTGGTTTAATAATTATTTAATTAGGTAAGTAAATATTTGGGTAGAAACTAGAAACGTTGCGTTTATAGTATGGCGTGGCAGTGTGTCTGTTTTAGAGACAACAACCAGACAGAGTCCAGCTCAGTGGCGTGGTGTTCCGTTGCAAATGCACAAATTGTCAATTCGAGTAGGATTCCTTACAAAAAGATACAGACGATTTTCAGTTCAAATCTAGCCGCTCTACAATAGCACTCAAAGTTTTTACTTTGAGTACCTATTTAGTTAAGGGAAAGTTTTAATTCCACCCCCTCAACTCAAGCTCATGCACATACTTTGAAATTAAATGAGGCGGAAAATCAATTCTATCTAAAAGAAAAGTGTCAGATTTGGAGATCTAGCTGACTATTCCACGGAACCTTTTCTGTCAATCCATTCATCGGGCCTTTGTTTATCAAGTTTCGGACAAGTATGTGATGTGATGTGATGTGATATGGTATAATTTGCTGAAAATTAAACTTTTGTTAGTCCAGGAAAATCTGACTTTCCTGGTGAACCTGTTTTTACACGACTGAGTAGTAATCGTATCAATAACGTTTTCTTATAATTCTAGATAAAACTCTCCAGTCTTATTATCTTCCCAATCATTTTATTGCCAAAAATACCAACCCGAACATTGATTTTCAGGATAACTTCACGAAAAAGTATTTATCTCTGTTGACAAGTCAATTTGGGAGGACAAATTAGAGGCTGCAATAATATGGCAACTAAACTTAACTCCAAGCAAGAGGGATCACACTAATACTAATATTTTACCGTTTCTTGTAACCTTAATTAACGCTAAAGCAGCACTTTTTATAAGTAAGAATTACAATATCTGCCTATGTACATCAGAGGAGAAGTCTGTTATTCTACAGGACAAAATAAGGGTGGAGACACATGATCACTTATAGGACTTCAAAGATTCTTTTTAATGCTAAGAGGGATCGTGGGAAGTGGGATTTTAGAGTTTACTAGTTTTGCTAGTTGCAAAATGGCTATAGTTGTAGGTTAGGTCTCCCGGAAGATTATCATGCTGATACTTCGGAGCGTCAAGGATACCAATCTTATAAAGTTGTGAAAAGAGATTTTACCTGATAGAGAGGCATGAAGCGAGAAGTATATTGGCTTCTAAAATCAAGAAAGCGTTTCTCTATTCCGTTTCCTACAGATTTCTTCCGACTGGTCTAGTAGTGGGGAACAGTTCTTATATGAGGAGGATGATTTGAGTTTCGCGCACCTTGCAAGTGTTTTTGGTAAAGGGATCTTGTGTTTCGTTCATGGCTCTTGATTCGGACAAATTACTACATGTCGATTGGTTGAGGCCAGTTCTGATAACATCTTATGCTAAAATTCCACAATTATTGTTTGCATTAGCAGAATATTTCGGTCGATTTCACTGCTTAAAATTGGTAGAACCGACTTTGAGTCGCTGATATTTTCATGCACCTTCTATACCCACATTCATATGCAACCACCACGTTAAGCTTATAAGAATTTTGCAGTATCCGCAAAAGTTGCTGCTTATCGGGGGGGGGGGGGGGGGGGGGGGGTTGAGTATTTTTACTAGAACAAGTCTCCTTTCCAAACTGAAAATATAGGTGCTGTCATTCTACCAAAAATACCTAACGACAAATGTTTAATTCTATTGTCTAAATTCTAATTCACCCTGTCTAAATGGAAATGTTGATTTTTTTACTGTAAACGTTTTAAGTCTTGAAGTTATATATAGATCGTAATCATAAATCAACATTTAATCCAAGTTGGTTTTGAAATTGATCGAAATCCGCACGGACAGCACTGGGTTTAAAGAAAAAGAGAAAGACGGGTATATGTCCGAGAGGTTGTGAACTTATTAAAGAAGAACAAGCAAGCAAGAAGTGAAGAGCAGAGATATAATTAGATCGGTCAGCTATGGCTTGATATATATCCCGAGGCCGCGAAGGCTTCAATTGGTAGCTAGGGCCTGAAAGTTTGTCGGCTCGGCTAATAATCACAGAACTGGCTCTGCGGCCGCAGCAGATCTGAACAGATCAAACGCGCGAATAAGCTCGGTAAACAGCAATTAAGCGGCAACTTTAACCACTTTAATCACGGGCCTTAACGTGCTACTTTGGTTCTATAATGACAGGACAGTCGTGTTTATAGTACCAGCATATAAAAGTGCAAATCTACCTAAATTTTTTATATATTATATATAATGGTATTTTGTATATAAAATATTATATAGACAAGACAAGTATAGGCGAAATATATATTTATATACACATAAAGTTCACGAACTTAATTGAAAAATTTACATATAGGTACACTACTACCGTCAGCACTAGCAGCTTTAAAAAAAAGCCAATTTTTTCTGAAAATTGGAGTGCCCCAATATAATAACAAAAAATTACAATCGCGTGTTTGAGGTTGGAATTCTTGAAATTACATTTTTTTCAAATGTACATATATACCTATGTTTTTATATTTGGGAAGATAATTCATTTCTGCACGCAAAAATTAAGAAATACAATAAGTTCTAAACTCAAAAATAATCGAGTTATTCCATAGAATTCAAAATTTTACGCGTCCAGCAACTCCCATCAGATTTTTACGGTGTGAAAACACATGAAGATCAAAATTTCGTGATTATTAGATTCGTGTTCAGAATTCGCGTTCAGCATTTAACAATAGGTACTTATAAAGGGTTCTTAATTTAATATAAAATTTTCCTTAAAAAATTAACGTATACAACTCCCAGATAATGGCTATTAATATACTTACTTATAATGATGATCAAAACACTCGACTAAGGATCGTATCTTAATAATTATTCGTGCATTAATGGCCTCCATTATAAACTTGTTATCTAATATTATACTATTATGAAAACAAAAATTAATTATATGAATGTTTAATAAAAAAGTGATAATCATTCATATGCTGTCTGTACAAAATGGGCGACGAAATGACAAAAGCGACCTCGAGTATGGGCATGCACCTTATAAATGGGGCAGAAGTGTTAAGAATATCCCAGTCAGCTAAGATCAAAATAGGCACCTGCCTGGGATCTTACAAGTTACAAGTATATACATCAACAACGAATGAGGGAGACGATACGTAAGAGATGAAGATAATAAATACCAATGATACTGAAAATCTTTCAATTGAAGACAAATGAACAAAACTAGAAGAAATAATCCAAGAAAATATACTGAAAAACACGAAAACTTGTGATAAAAAATGAATCCTAGATCTCTGATACAAATAAAGGCAACACTAATAAAGGCAATAACCAATAAGTTATAAAGAAATTAACAAAGAGATAAAAAAAAAGTTAGAGGTATTAAACAAACATGACTAGCAGAACAATGCAAGGAAATAGAGAGAACTTATGATAGTTTCATGACCTTTACAAGAAGATCAAACAACTTGCCCGATAATTACGTAGGAATATCAATAACAATCAAATGGATGATGATGGAAACCTAATTATACAGACACTGATGAGAAAAATTAATGTAGGTAGGTACGGAGAACGTTTTAATGACAATCGACCAAATAGAGCAGAAAACACCGCTAAATAGTTTCGAAATGACAGAAATCGAAAATGCAATTAAACTGGCGAAGAAAAGCAAAGCTGTATACCGAACCCGACGATATTTCAACAGAAGTAACAAGTATGAAAATGGCGAGTTGTCCTTGAATATTTTTTCAAAGAAATACTCGATAATGCCCAAATTTCTAAAGAATGGCTTGAGTAGGCGGATAAAATAACCAAATGAGGAAGTGTTGAGAATAATATAATAAGTGCTCCAGCAGTAATTTATATATATCGCATCAATTTAAGTTTAAGGTAATTATTTAGGTAAGCTAATCTTTAGACTGACAACAAAATGGTGCCAATTTTTATGGGTTCCTTGACATTCTGGAGTATACCGTGTAACAAGCTGACATTTCACTAGGAACTTCAACGAAACAGGGAAAACATTAATGGACAGTATAGTAGCCTGTACTTGGTCTGACCAAAGATATTCTAATCGAGGCTATTGAGGAATGGACCAGAAAAGACTTAGAGACGTATTGGGATGCAACCTCAGACTGCACACAGACCAGAATGTATATACATAGCCGGCCCCGACATGAACATCAGGCTAACCTACTGTAACGAATTCCGAGGCATTCGTAGTTAATTATTATTTATTTTAATTAATCGAGGGGTTTTATCAGAAAGATTCAGTTTTTACAGCGGTGATTAGCAGGTTATCTCGCCAGCACCGGCTATATAAGCAGACCCAGCGAACAAGCAAGGCAGAGCTTCCGAGGTATTGACTCGCGAATCATCTCCCTTCTGGTGAACTGAGCCAGGAGGTCCCGAACAGGAGGCATGCATTGAATGCACTCCGCCACATTTCTCCAGCCGGTAGCAGTGGGTCAATGAATTGAGTTGCACCTAACTGCAACACGGCAACGGGAGATCGACGAGAGTGAATTGAGCTCCCGTCGACTGCCAGTCACAGCAGGGTAACAACCGGGACTGTAGTGAGGTCCCGGGCGGGCCCTTTCAGACGGCGCCTGGCCTGCATTGAGGGCCAGACGTCATGAGCGTCGGGATCGCAACGTATTGAGTTGTCGACCCTAAACTATTACTAATATCCACCTCGGCATTCCGAGAGTGGACTTATGCTTTCAGATTGATGCATCCTTGAATAGTAATTCCCAGGAATCGCCACGGCGCGTATACCAGAGGCCGCCGTATACCAATTGACGGAGAGGCGCGCTCTGTCGTCAATATCTCCAACCAATCAAATGAGCCACCGAGGGAAGAGGCCGGCCCGTATTGTTCAGGACGCAGTGCTAATATTCAATCATTAACAGTTATGTGTAAATATGTTTAATTGTGAATAAATGCTTTTATAATTTAGACTGAATTGTCACGGGTAAAAAGGGGGCAATTATCCATCCCTGTGTGCTCATCTCTACCCAACCGAAAATCCCGTTACACTACCAACGAGAGAAAGATTAGGGCTTTTCACTGATGGAGTCTGAACAACAGGCTGAAAGAGACACCGAGTGCTTCAATGTGTTATAGACGAGGAGGACTCCTGCTACTGCATATAGGCGCCACAGTACATGCAAGGTATACAGTAGTCACCAGATTCAATATCTTTGCTTAGAGACTGTTACGGAGGAAGAACTATAGAACTCCTCTAATGGGAAGACCTTCTGGTGTTTATAAAAAGGTCTGGGAGATTCGAGTAGCGAGTCAACATTGGTAAAAAAAATGCCGAAAAGGGCCATCGTGGTGTAGTCGCTTGGGGTGACTCCTCCTATCATTACCAATAACAAATTACTTCTTCCATGTGATAAGTACGACTATACTATGTACTATACGTACTACGTAACGTGCGTACTATAAGTACGTTACTATAACGAAAGAAGAATGTGATTATATTCGGTGTCCCTGAGCAGATTGTCGCGGTGTCACCTGGGGAACGTAAAAAACTGGATGCTGTGTCAGCGATGAGAGTTTTGCGTGTTGTTTGCCCTCCGGACTACAACTTGCACGAGCTTTCACTACCAGTTGTGCGATTGGGTTCCACTGTTGGCAGAGACGAAGCGACTAATGTACCTAGACCCTTACGTGTTAGTTTCGAAAACGAAGAGGTTGCTTTTAAATTTCTGAAAAATTCTAGCAAGCTGAAGAATAATCAAGAGTTTAACAGGGTCTACGTATCAGGCGACAAAACTCCTAAACAGCTTCAACACTATGTTAGCTTGAAACGTGAACTAAGAGCTAGAACGGCAGAAGGTGAATCAAATTTAGTTATTAAGTATACTCGAGGAATGCCTCGAATCCTTACTGTAAGGCATTTAAACTAATATCCGCACCCATTGAAACTTCTAGTTATAGCATTTCATGTTTTTATCAGAATGTCAGGGGGCTGAATACTAAGACAACATCATTTTATAATTTTGTATCTTCAGGGGATTATGGAGTAATTGCGCTCTCTGAAACCTGGCTCGGATCTGATGTTCAAAACTCGGAGCTCTTTACTGGGGACTACTCGGTTTGTCGTTGTGATCGCAGATTTGCCGAACTAAATTTACCTAGGGGAGGGGGAGTCCTGCTTGCCACGAAAAGTGATATAAGTATGTCAGTCGTGAATTTAGATCAGCTATTAGCTGATTTTAAAGGCATAGATGTTGTTGGTTGTAAACTAAGTGTCTCGAATACATGTATCTATGTTTCTGTCCTATATATTCCTGATTGGACCCCACTGATGGAGTTTGAACAGTTTCTTAAAGCCTTTGCAAGTTTTGTAACTGTGTTGAGTAATCGCTTATTGATTATGGGTGATTTTAACGTACCTCTATTCAACTCTAATCCAACCGACTCTAGAGCTATCATTTTGGATAACTTTTTCAAGTTTTTAAATGTCGAGCAATTCAATCGAGTAGTCAATTGCAACAATAGACTTCTGGATCTTGTTGTATCAAATATGAAATGTAATACTGTAGCCAGGGCAATTTCGTCAGTATCCGGGGAGGACATGCACCACCCCCCATTGAACTTCTATGTAGAGATGGATACACGGGAACTTCCGCGGTTCTCTACCTCCCGTGGTTCTCCAGTATATGACTTCAGGAAAGCGAATTTCGTCTTAATGTATAACATGTTTTTGAATGAAGACCGGTCCTCTCTACATAACATTGATAATGTAAATGATGCTTGCTCAGTATTCTATGATATTATTTACTCGATTTTTGATAAGACTGTACCTTTAACAAAAGGCAAGTCAATTTGTAGGTCTTTTAGTCAATTTGTGGTGAGTTTCGAACCCGCGATCTATGGCTTCGTGAGCCAGCGGAGTACCACTAGGCCACGCAAGTCACTTCTTTGTTTATTTAATTTGGGGTTTAAACATAAAGGTTGGCGGTAATATTCTGGACTGTTTCTCTGTTTATAGTTTCCTGTTAATGGGTGCGGACCCGTTGGAAACATTAAATAAATAAATAAAAAAATAAATAAATAAGTGAACACGCTCACTGTTCTAGCTTGCTTCATATAATTTAATAAAAAAAAAACTATCTATAAAAACAGTCACGCTCCTTTCCCTATCAAGGTTCTCAAGTGCAAAGTCATATATCTGTAAGCGCAGCTTTAAATCTTATTGACTAGGGTAGGATACAATATAACCTTTCTAAATTTGCAGCCAGATTATATAGGTGTAGTATCACAATCGAACAGCCTGATGATGACCTGCATGCAAGATCAGAAATAACCGGGTCACATGCATTTATATATGATTTTTAGTTGCTTATGATGATTAAAGTTTATTTATTGCCAAGATGAGAATCAGAATTAGTAGGGTTTCTCGTACATGCATGTAATGTTTCAACAAAATTGATCGATTTCGTATAATGCAATGAAGAACCTTCATTATTAACATATACCTTATATAAGACATGTACCTAATGCATAAATATAGAAGAAAAGTCAATCATTATGAATGGATAATAATTATTATATTATTTTCAAGTTAATTGTTTTGATAAAAACTCACAAGTTTGGTTTCTTGCAGGTACATATTGATTCCTAATGGTTAACATTCAAATTGATGAAATCCTAATAAGACCAAGTCATGTAAGTATAATAACATAATGGGTTTTTTAAGACAACTATTGTTCTATAATAATACACAATATATACAATGAAGATTCGATTCTTTAAGAATCAAAATATTCAATTATATTGTGAAAGGAGAACAATGGAAAACGGTAGCGAATAGTATGGAGAATACTCACGAACAAATGAACTTGTATGACATCGTGTACTGGTCGGTGACGAGCTTTATTGAGGGCATAATAGGTTTTATCCCCCCTATATTATTGGGACTTTGTGCCACCCACAACTAAGATATCCCTTTTCAATATCATTAGGTATTGATGTCCTGATATTAATCATTAGTTGGTTCAGCAGACATTTTCGTGTATGTATATGTACAAAAAATTTAAAAGCGGCACTTCCTTATTGACACCTATAACGTTAAACTGGTCATAATCAGAGAAAATGGGGAAATACGGGAAACTATATCTCATCGTTAATAAGGGTTATAATAGAGGAAATAATAGAGTAAAGTAGGTGTGTACTTTGTTCATATTTCCGTAGATTAAAAAAAAAAAAAATAGATGTGAAAACATAAACTTGAACAAAGTGTTCGAGATACTAAAATAGGGGGACTATTGTTTATATCCCGCAGGAGTCAAAATAATTAGAAGAATCTTATTATAGGGACTATTTACTTATATAGGGAATTACGTAAGCTATATGGAAGAGTTTCGGGTAATTTTCTGTCTTCCGAAGGACCTTTATTAAATATGTATTTTTAAATGTTGCTAAGAGCCCTGTTTTATTTTGTGTTATTTATTGAACAGCAGCATATAATTTCAATAATTGCATGACGTAATTGGACATCGTTTTATCATTCATAATACCACAATATATAAACGTATACTTATCCAGGGAGATATATACGTGAAGATCAATTATTCAATAATTTGATAGCTGACAGTTTACATTTGCATGAGATTTCACTCAATTAAAGCACCTACACGTTTAACCAGAATATCACAGACATCAGTCGATGTGATCTATACAAACAGGATTCAATTCTGGAATTATAGAGTATACTCAACGTTAGATCGCTAAGATAACTTTACAAAACTATTGCGAATTTGTGACATCAGATATTTTAAAATATTTACCTTAAAAACTCCCAGAAAGTTTTTTTTTACTTAATTGTGGGTAGGTGTGTCATTTTATGCCAAATTTTTATGCCACATTGTATGTCATATTATACACGGTGGTTTTATATAGATTCTATTTACGAATAAAACCTATAGCGATTCCTAAAGCAATTTTGACAGAAAATTTTCAATTTAAATTTTTGGTAATTATTTACATCCGCGGCTCCTATAAGTTTCATCAATTTTTTCGGGACCGAGGAGCGAAATAGGGGTGCTGGGTGGGTAAAAAGCTAAAAACAGCCATTGCAAACTAATATTAAGGTCACAACTAAGGCCTCTTTGGCACTACGGTCGAATTCCTATTTTTTTCTTCACTTTCAGGGCCAGGAAAATCTTCGAGATTAACAGTAGCACGGATTTTATTTTGAATTTTGCATTAATTTTGCATTTATATTCCGAAAATCATTGCATCAATCCCTGTGGACTGGACACGATATGTGAAAGCGGATATCGCGCCAGTACGCCTCTGCATACGCTTCGAAGCGTTTGAAGTGGGTACATCCGTAATTCGCGGTATCTACTCGACGCTTCTTGTCAGGACCGCACTCTCAAAACCGTTTTTTTGGCCGTTTTGTGGCTTTCCTCTTCATTTGCAAAGCAAATTAATACCTTCCTGGTGTTACTATACACTTGTAACTTGTAACTGGTGTAACTTCTAAACAAAAACGAATCGGACCCATGTTTATTAAAAAAAATATGTTTAAAATCAAGCAACCTACCATCTGTCAAAGTTTGTCATAGAGCTTGTAGAACACCCTGTATAGGTATGTCCTCCACCCCTATACATATAGGTGCCATAGTGAAACTGTAGGAGCCGCGGATGTAAATAATACCCAATTTTTTTTCGTTGTCAATTTGGTTTATTTTCGATTGCCATACCGTTTTGGATGAAAATACGGGTAACACTGGATTCATTTAAAAATTGCAATTAATCGGCTATTGTAGTGAGAAACAGACAGCAAAGAAAAAACACACGATCAATTAAAATACACACGTTTAAAAAAAATTACAAGTTTAATGAGTAATAAAAATGTCAAGAAGTAATAATATGCATAGAACATTTTATACGAAAATTTTTGAATATTTGGTTATTACCTACATTAAGTCAGAATTTATAATATTCAATTACCTACTAAAAAATTAGAAGAAATGAGAGTGAGAATTGGAATGAGAGCTCATAATTCGTACTACATAGTAATAGTAATTACTATTTAAATATTGGTAAATTACTAATTAAATAAATAAAAAATTTACTGAAATTTGAAAACAAAGGATCTTTTAATATACTAAAAAAATGGCTATACTTAAACCTATTTAACTATACTTACATTAGAATTAGTGAAGTAGGTACTCAAAAGTATTTTGTCTGCATCAGGAAAACTATAGAGTTAATTTAGGAAACCAAACTGAATATAATCCTATGTGATGTAATAGATAACATCGTATAAAAACGAAAAAAAATCATGATTTTGTTGGTAAAAAACACTCATATCAGCCCACAAAAAAATTAAGCTCAGAACTGTGTTATCTCGATGAAGTGCCCCCCCCCCCCCCCCCTCCCAAAAAAAATAAAACAACAGCATCAGTGACATTCACAACAACTTCAAATCACTTGACATCTATAGCGGTCTCGTCAATATTTAGCACCAAAATTTTATATAAAGGTAAATTTCCCTAAAAGTGCATGAGCATCGAAAAAGTCCAATTTGTCACAAAATACCACTTTTCGGCCAATGTAAAGAAATGTCAAGTAATAATTAATCAACAATTTTCATGATCCGTTGCAATAACAGTTTTTGAAAGCTAACATTAAAAAATGTTGCAATTTGAAATTAAGTCTTAATAAGTCAAATTTTGAAATATTCCAAAAAAATTGAAAATGCTTTTTTGAAAAAATTATGCGAAAGGGTATACCTATGTTTTTGGATCATGAGACTATCAAGCAGGCTGAAATTGAAATTTTACCAAAATCAAATCGAAATTTTGTTTAGTTTTATAGCAAAAATATTATAAATATATAACATAAAGAAAATAGCACTCTTATAATTTTCACCATTCCGAAAAAAGATATTATCTCCTCGATAATAATAATCTAATAATAATAATAATAATCTTTATTTGTTTCAAACAGGTAACAATACACCCAATTACAGGTAACTAATTGATGCCTAAATAAACAAAGATAAATCCAATTAAATACAGTAAAAAAAAAAGTACAAAATTAACAAATGAGATTCTCCGAAATATTTCAACCTAACCAACAGAATAATCTCTTAAAAAAAATCGAAATAATGTTTTAAATTGTAATTCATTGAAATAAAACAGCAATTCATTATTAAGAAAACAAACTTAAAAGAAAACAAAAAAAAAAAATTAGTATCTAAACTAGGTATGCGCTTGAGAGACAATGGTTACCACTCTGTTTAAACTGTCAAAGTTGAGATCGCAAAATTGTGAGATACTATTGGCATATTTACACATAAGAGAAACTGGAGACTTAACTAAAACATTAGAGTTAGAGTGCTGACAGTAAAATAAAGAGGAACTTCTAGAGTTAATTCGAGGGACCAGAAACGAGAGTTTGCCCAACAAATATGGACAATCTATAAGATTGTGCAGGAGGTTGAATAAAAACCGAACAACAACAACAACTCGTCTAAGCTCCAACGAACGCACTCCAAATCTGGATAGGAGAATTTCCTGATCAAAACCTCTAGGAGGGTAGACACCATCAATAATAAATGATATAAATTTAAGAAACTTTCTTTGGATCTGTTCCAGATTACTGATATGACTTCCATAATATGGATACCAGATAAGACACCCATATTCAAGCTTCGGTCTAATTAATGTCGCAAATAAGGTAATCAAAGTCCCAACATTAGTAAATTCACGACAGTTTCTATAAATGTAACCGTAAGTTCTGTAAGCCCCTGCTATAGTAGCGCAAATATGTTCGACGAAAGACAGACGTCTATCGAATATTACTCCCAGATCCTTTATACTTTCCAGCCTATTCAAAACTACATCACCTACAGAATAGTCATGTGTGAGAGACGTCTTCTTTCTTGTAAAAGACATGACATTACACTTTGAAATGTTAAGAGATAGCCTGTTAACAGTGCACCACTGACTAAGGGAGTTGAGGTTTTTCTGTAACTCAAGACAATCTTTCAAAGACTCTACTGACGTGAAAAGTTTCAGATCATCTGCATAAAGCAATTTTTTGCAAGCTATATTTGACGTCGTCAATAAATAGCAGAAATAATAGAGGCCCAAGCTTTGAGCCTTGAGGAACTCCAGAGGTAGGTATAAAAGTTGTTGAAACATAGTTACTATACCTTAATGCTGTTTACGATTGGTCAAGTATGATTTAAGAAGTTGGATTAGACCCTCAGAAAATCCAAAAGAACTCAGTTTATTGAGAAGTACAAAATGATCAATTTGGTCGAAAGCTTTTTGAAAGTCAGTAAACACCACATCAACCTGACCTTTGTTATCAATCACTTCAGAAATGTACTGACTAAAACAAGCAAGATTGGTAATAGTAGAGCGCTTTTCAACAAAGCCATGTTGGTCAGGTGATAGGTAACTACAAACAAATGAGTATAGATACGCCGGTAAAGTACAGATTCAAGAACCTTGGCAAAATTGCAGCACAATGAAATCGGTCTATAGTTATCTACTGAAGTAGGATCTCCCTTTTTTAGTATAGGTGTAATAGTGGACTGCTTCCAAAGTTCAGGAAATGTAGATGATTGTATAGCCAGATTAAATAGCGTCTTTAGAGGTTTTAATATATAGGCACAGTCTCTCAAAATAAAACTAGGAATCAGGTCAACACCACAAGTAAACGAATTTTTACATTGTTTTAAAGCGATCAAGATCTCTTCTTCAGAGATATCAGTAATTGCAAGAGTCTGATTAGTATGATTGAACAGAGTTGATGTGACAGAAGGCGAGTTATCAGATAGAATGTAAACGCTATTAAAGAAATCACCAAAAGCATCTACAATCTCTTGGGGATTACGCAATTCAATATCCTTGTATCTCACCTGTCCCGGTATTCTAGTGTTTCCCTTTTTCTTATTAATATATGACCAGATTTTTTTCGGGTCACATGAGATTGAACCTTGGATATCATCGATATACATACCTCTTATATGAACGCGATATTAGTTTCTTACTAATTGAACGCAATTCACGAAATTTAACACGAAATTGTTCACTTTTAGTCCGTTTAAAGAGTTTAAAATAAAATGACTTCAATTTAACATGTCTGATAATGTTCTGATCAAACCATGGGGGATGAAATCGTTTGGACTGCCTAAGAACGCGACATCGGGGAACAGTCAACTCGAATATAGCATTCAATCTGCTATAAAACAAATCACAAGCTTCATTAATATCAGCAAACGAATTCAAAAAACTCCAATCGACCTCTATAAGATAGTCATATAACAGTAAAAAATTCGCTTTCCTAAAATTAAACTGCTTAATGTTATTACTATTAGCATCAAAGTTGATATATGAGTCCTTAACTACACTTAAAGAGATGTCTAAAGCTAGATGGTGTCTATCCTGACTTACAAGTGGATTCTCAGATTTGGTTACATTACAATCTACATTAGAGAAAATTAAATCTAGGATTACATTGAATTCGTTGCGAATCAAATTAAATTGCATCAATCCGTGTAGTTGTTGAAAGTTAATTAACATATTATTTGTTGTATTGAAAACTCCAGATGAGAACTGGGGTAAATTAAAATCGCCCAGGACCATTAAGTAATCGTTGCAAATGTCGAGTGTTTCGCTAAGTTGACCAATCAAATATTCATAACATTCAATAGACAAAGCTGGTGGGATATACAAAAGTAAAATAAATAAATTCTTATTAAAATTGATTTTTACCTTAACACATAATATATCTACATTTGGTATTTCACGAGAGATACTCGACAGATCAACCTCTTTGGAACAAAATCTATTATTTAGAGCTAACAAAACACCGCCACCCCTAGACACCCCAAGAGTTTGAAAGTTCCTATTCCTACGAAACACCACGAAATTATTAGTGTCGAACAGCTCGCTATCATAAACATCATCATTAAGCCAAGTTTCAGTTAGGCAGATTATGTCAAAATCGGAAGCGGCTACATTGCTATAAAAGTCTTTAATCTTAGAGTTGAGTCCACGAACATTTTGGTAAAACACTAACAAACTGGATAACTTGCAGTTGGGTGTACTTCTCAGTTTAAAGAAATTATCTTTGGACTGCCATTGATGTAGCGTAACTTAAGATTGGTTTCATACCTTGTTCAACCCTCAACTTCAATTCATCTCGAAGTCTTCTGTATAGCTGCAACTGCTTAGGTGTCCTATCAAAAGCGATAGATACATTTCTGTACCGGTCATGATCTCTCAGTTGTTTCGCCTTACGAATAATAGCAAGAACTTCGTTCTCGCTACTTAAAGAAATTTTCATGGGACGAGCACGAGTATTAGGGCCATTTACAAAGCGACCCAACCTTTGGAACCGCACCTGAGATAAATCGACATCGGGAGTGATAAAATTCATGATACCAGCAAGGGCACGACGTTCATCCTGATCGCGTTGCTGTTTAGGGGTGTTGCCAATGGGTTCCGGTAGGTTAAATATAATTAAATTCCTGCACCTTTTCTGGCGTTCAAAGACCTCCTGAACAACATCCTCAAATGATTCCTTAGCGTCGTTAGGGTGGCCCTGTTGGGATATCATCTGTTTCAGTTCGTTCACCTGAGACTCAAAGTTGGATCTCAGCCCATCCATAGCCGTGGTGAACTCATTTCTAATGGAAGAAATGAGAGCCTTCAAGTCACCAAAAGCGGCCAGATTGCCTGAGCAGCTGTTACAAACCACCTTAAAAGACTTAGATTTAGCTCTTGTCACTCTAATATCAGTTTCAGACAAGCCCACGCAGTTATAGTGCAATGGATATTATAAATAGATAAGTAAAAATCTCTCTGATTACGGCAAAATAAGTTTTCAAGTAAGTATAAGCAGAGATTTTTTTGTTCTTAAAGTTATTTTGACAAGTGAAAAATAATTTTTTTCCCATACTCGATTGACTTGCGCCGACTAGCCACTAGCCGTTCTGTATAGATTTCATAGAGACAGGGACTCTTGAAACGTCAAGAATTGTGACACTGTCATGTCGAGAGCTTCAGTTTATTCCAATACTAAATAATCATAAACTTCTACAATGTTTGTCTAATTCTCGTAACAAATATATTAAATTAAAATACACAGATCGGGAGATAAAAGATGTTTAACAGTATTTTGTGATAATTACAAAAATATGGGCATTTTAGAGAAAGATCCTATAGTCAGATCGACGGCCATACCCTTTAAAAATTTACATTTTATTATATCGGCTATTATTCTTAGCCAGAAGTTTTAATATCTATATAGTAATATTTGCTCTTCATTATTCAAATATTTGATTAAGAAAGTTATAATTCTTTAATAAAAAAACATCTTTATTAATTTTTTTTAGTGAATAAATTTACATTTATTTCAGGATCCTTTTCGTAAGTTTTAACAACCTGCTCTTACAGCCTGTGTATACATTGTGTATATGAATGGTGTATGTATGCTGTTGTAGGGTTACTTAATTATCCTTTAAATTTCTCATATTATTATTAAATTTAATTAACTGAATAGACTGTGATTATATATGATTAGTAGGTAGAAAAAGAAAAGGTAATTTATGGAATATTCATAAAGCGTATATACTGTAAAATAAACACAGTTTTATTATGTCTACGTACAAGAAAATTTACATTTCGCACATAAGTATACATATACAGTAGGCAAAATGTTTTCATATTCGTACAAACGTTGACGGGATAATGTAGCTATAAGTTATTATTTCATTATAATAATTACTCATATCTGCACGACTTTTGCTCGTGTCTTAATTACCAAACTTAGTAATTTTGAGAATTTTCAAGTATCTAATCAACTCTTCCTTATTTATGTATTCTGTTTTGGCAGGATAATAATTCAAAATAAATAATCAAATAGTGTTTTGTGACGGTGAACTATTTAGTAACACTCGGTAATTATTTATGTACCTTATATACTTTTATGGAGGAAAAATGTTATGCAAACGCGAAGTAAAACCAAGAATTACAATAAGAACCAAGAATGCTGTATATTTATTATGTATTTTATTTGTTATGTTCTGATTGCAAACGTATAATGTAGCCTGGTAATTACATCCGATACACATGTCAGATATTTACCTAGGCATACATGCATGATTGTATTCTGTAATGGTAATTCACAAAGTTGCATGTTGCAATGTTGCATGCTCTAAAGCTTTTGTGTTTTCTGTGTATGTATACAAGTACAAGCCCACTAACCCTTGAATTTAATTCAACACTGTCACTGCTCGACCTAATCAACATGAAGTCTTGAATTGTACCGTAATTCTAGTTTATTTTAAGCGAAAATATGATTTATTCTAAAGTGATTTACACAAATGGTAAATATCTTCACTCAAATTATTGACACAATTTTGCCTATCTAAATTACCTTCTATCACGCATAGGTATACGATATAAATTACAATATATTCAATTCTATGAACGGGAAACAGCAGAAATATTGGGTCAACAAGAATTTTCTTATGAACTTATAAATTTTTTATTATTAATGTACAAGCGACGGCATTGGTTTAAGGTAATATAACTGGTTAACTTGAATCGTCTGACCACGATATATTTCGTAGCGCACGTCAAGATCTTCCTAATTACAATTTATAGTATGTAATATGTAGTCATTCAGAAAATCAATTAGTGCTCCAGTCAAACGTTTTAATTTTATAGATAGGTAAATTAACGAACACAAACAACCATGCCGAGCTGGGATTCGAACCCAGACGGTGGCATGCAGCGTCTCTTTTATCATTTAAATTCGTGTTTTTAAATTTCTCTAAGGCAGTCAAACAAAATCGTCTCGAAATTTCTAAGAGATAAGGAAATTGCTATTAAAAGTTGTAGAAAAAAGTCCATGAAAATCTTTCGCGTATAATACAATTTCCCGAGTATAATACCTACAAGTTCTCTTCTTAGATATGATTTAATTAAAACTATTTTTTAAACCCTATTCATCACCCCTAGTATATTTCTAAAACTAAGATACTGAGCCCTAAATGTTTCTTTCCCATAAATATTGTGAATAATTACTCGGTACCTTACATGCGTTATCTTACCTGCGTGAATTTGGGATCACACTGTATATGTCAACTCGTTAAAGCTCTCAAGTGTCGTAAGATATTCCAAACTAGACTGAATATGCGTATATACGTAGCCGCGATCCTTGTACACCGGGGAACTCATGTTGTCGGCGCCTGTGGTTCTTTTTGGAACCTCTAAAGATGTTTGTCGATAAGAAAAAAAAAACAATTTATTCGAAAATCTGTAAATAACATTAAATGTCATCTTAAATGTTGATTTGAAATATTCTTTGAGGTAACATTAGAGAATTAAACGGAGAATTATAATTTTTAATACAATATCAGTGGCAGAGTGACATGCAAATTGCAAATTTTGCAATTATTTTTTTCTCGGTCTCAAAAAAAAATGATTGTATAATGTCAGTTTTTTGTTAAATCCTAATAATGTGGATCAGTTTACTATGATTGCAATAATAGGTATATGTATACCTATTAATAAAACTGAATTTAGGGCATGTTTTCTGGGATGATCTTATTCAAATCTTTATTTTAAAATAAGTGCGACATTTGGAGGAGAGGGTTGTATTTTAAATATCGTTTAATTAATGGTCCGTTCAAAATTAGTCAATTTGAACAGATGTGAAGGAGAGCGCGAACTAAAAATCAATTTAAATTTAAATTTTTATTTTATTTTTTTACCATGTGGAGATGAGGATCAGTTTTCCGCTGTATGTTAACAGAGGTCTGATCTTTGTCGAACTGCATATACCTGATGCAGAAAATTAAAACGATGAACCAATTTCGGTTGTTTACATGACAAAGGATGGAAAAAAACACGAACTTTTAGTCATGCAATTTTAGGTATTAGATTGGTGTATAAATGGCCCATCGGGATCAAACGGCTCTAAAAGCGGCTCCGAAACAAGAAGCGAGAACACAACACCTCTTGCTAATATAAAAAGGTTACCTAAATGATAATTTAATATTATGGCTGAATCCATCAGCTCTCGAATAGTTTTCTCCATCTCTGTTCAACACCTGTCGTGCGTATAGTTATTTTATAGATAGATGAATTTTCAGTTCTACCTGATGTAAGCAGGTCTATAATATATCTTCAAATCTTATTAACTACTTCTCGGTATATATACACATAACTCTTTTGAGTTTTTATTATGTTAAGTAACGTTCTGTGTTATTATTCTTTGTTAATTATTATTAACCCTTTCGAACTAATCAAAAACCATTAGTCTTGTAATATGGCGTTATTTGCGGCTCAGAATCCATTAAATGTCACGATTGTTGAAATATTATCATATAAATAATCAAGAAAGTTAAACATGAAAGATGATAGTTTTCGTAACATTGCTCATTTCTAATACATATACTATAAATTATTGTTCCAATGAGAAAATTGAATTTTCATTTCCTATTGTATAACGGATTAGATAGATATAAATCTATATGAATTAGTAATTATTGTTATTCCAACTCTATGCACAAATGAAAGTATAGCTCTAACACAAAAGTAATTGCTAATCCAGCTCCGTCTTCCCTTCCAATGATAAGGCATTATGCTCAGACCTCTCGGGATCTTTACATAGCAATATTAAAATTAGGGGGTTCAAATTCTTACGTCATTTCACTACTGTAATTCTACTTTAATAATGCTTAATTTATATTAATATAGCCAGTTGATGTTATGACACCGAGGAAACACATTTTTAGGTTATTTATTGCAGTTGTATATTACAAAGCATATAAAGACGGATCATGAATATAAATGTTTGCCACGGCAGTCCATAACTGGCCCTATTTTTCGTTCAGATGACATAGGTTTATTGAAATAACGTTTCGCTGACTTTCAAAACTCGAGCCCAAGTTTAACAGCGCATGAAAGATAAATTGTCGACATTATTTCGGAAAGTAGCAAATATTTTACATTACTCGTATAATTTTTTATTATTACAGCCCCACAAAATGAAATATCCATTTGAAATATAGTCTGTTGTTACTTGCATATTTTATTAAAAAGCAAGCATTTCGAGCTTATATACAAAGTGATTTATTCTATCCAAATTATTTTAAATCCTATACATAAAATTAATTTAAGGACGCAGGTATGTTAATTAATTTGCGCAATATTTAAGGAAGTCATGATTGGCTTATGCTGAGAAAATTATAAGTTGGTCGTATCTACTGAGTAGGTAAATCTAAAAATAAATCTAAGTAGATGATTTAAATTACTTTTCCCTTGCTAACTATGTAAATATTGTGGCATGTGTCTATACAGGGTGATCTATTAGCTCACAATCAAATAATTGTGACAGGTGACAGGTGAGGTAATTTAAAAAAGAAAACTTCATACAAACATAATATGTCCGATTTCAATTATTTACGGAGTTTAAGTTTAAGGTGAGGTGATGGTTTAAAAAATAAAACTTCATTATAATCATATCTCTGATTTTAATTATTTAAGGAATTACAAGACCCAAAAGTTACCTCTGCATAAGGAGCCAATTTAAGAATAGTTATTTATTTACCTTTACCTTGGATTTACCTGTTTATATATAAAAAAATCACCGGTAGACGAATTTTTTTTCTTTATACGGGGTGAGTCGTCTATGACGGAAAGCACGATTACATGCAACTACAGCGTTGAAGATAACGAAATGAACCAAAAAATACTGCAAACGGGGGGCCAAAGTGCAGTTTGTTATTATTTTCAGGTATACAGGATGTCGCAATATCGCTGCACGCTATGACACTTTTTAACTGAAATAGAACACTCTGTATTTTATTGTAACAATATTTTCATATTGTTTGAGAAAAGTTAATAAGAATGGTTTGTAAAGTTGAAGTTTCTAATGAGCAATTTATGAGTTATAAGCAAACGAAAATCGCGATTTTCCATTCAAAGCAATAACAAGAGACCTATACTGAAAACGGCTTAAGATAGAGGAAAAGGCTTAACTGTTTCTATTTTATTTTTTTATGGGGTATCCTATTTTGTAGCTGAAATTTTTATACATGGTGATCAAGATTACTAAATTTTTCATCACCGTGTATAAAAATTTCGTCCACGTAATAGAAAACTGCATGAAAGTTAAGATGGGACATGTAAGCCGTTTTCCGATATCTTGATCCGTTTTTTGATGCACACACCTCTTCGAAAATGGGAAATGGCGATTTTCATTTGTTTATAACTCATTAAATTCTTGTTAGAAGTCAACTGTGATAAATGTCCTCTTTGCTTTTCTCATAAAATCTGAAAATCTAATTATATACCTACAGGATGTCCTATTTCAAATAAGAAAGTTGCAAGGCGTACTGCGATACCTATTGGGCCATCCTGTATACCTGAAAATAATTTTACAAACTTTACTTTGGCCTCCCGTTTGCAGCATTTTTTTGGTTAATTACGCTATCTTTAGTGGTGTAGGTGTAATCGAGCTTTCCATCTTAGGTGACTCACCCTGTATATATATATATATATATATATATATATAAACACGTAAAACCAAGGCAAAGTTTAATAAATATTTTTAAATTCGCTCCTTATGTTCTTATGCATAAAACTTTGAGGTCTTGTAACTCCTTAAATAATTAAAATCAGACATAGATATGTGTGTATGAAGTTTTATTTTTTAAAGTACCTCACCTTTCCCTTTTCACAATTTAAACAGGTAAAAACGAGGTAATGTTAAATAAATATTCTGAAATTGGCATAAATAATATATTTTTATACGATTCACTTTTGAATATTTTCACCGCTTTTTAAATTGGCTTTCTAAAATTTTTCATGGTTATATCACGATATTAGCGTAGTTGTTTCAACTATGAAAAATTCAATTCAATTTCTTTGAAAACTATGCTCATAAACGGTTACGGAAATTTAGTCATTTTTACCTTATTCCTATACCCACGCCACTGGGTTTTAAACAGAAATAATGCAATTTTTATTGCATTAACTCAAATTTCAAATAATTTTCTTCCAATCCTGTTAATTTCATTTCAAATTTTTTCTACCATCTTGCTTATACAGGGGTTCAAAAAATAGTCATCCAAAAATTCAAATAGCTGCCATTTTGAAACGGCTCGACCGACGGTTGTTTTTTTATTTGTAAGGGACACCCTTGTAGAAGTAACGCACCTTTGGGAATTTTTTTTCTCACACAGTTTGGGTGATTTTCGAAAAGTGATGTCGTCCTCAATAGTGTATTTTTTTATTTAAAAAAAATACACTAAAATTCAAGAATGTAAAAAAATAAGAAAAAAACCAAGTACTCACATAATTTAATATTTGATACCTATGAGTGAGGATTTCGAAAATAATTCTAATTTGAAGAAAAAGCAGTTGCATTGTTCCAGATTTCTCCAAAAAATATTCAGTAAGATATATCTCACTCGAACGCTTTTGGAAGAGAAATGAAGAAAATTGTCCTGCATTAGAAACTACTTTTTGATATACTTTTACGGAATTTCGATTCATATCCTGCACATAATATGAGGTATATGCTTTAGTTACGCTTCAAATGTTATGCATTCCCTATATTGCTCTCGGAAGTTGAAACTTAAAATTTTTATGACCAAGTGGATATTATGTCTGAAAATACATCTCTTTGTATTCCTGGATTTCTATACCTACACATATACAAGTAATTTCAACACAGGTTCACAACATTATCTACACATAAAAGCTTCGTTAAAATTCATTGGATGCGAATACTGTACCTAAGTGAAAACTATCGAAATTTTTTTTGCGTTACAGATTCCTTTTATGGCACGTATATTATGTGATGTGCTTGGTGATGTGATATAACCTGGTATACGTGGAGAAATCATATTTCAAAAACTACGATTAGGTATACGTATATATTCGAATGCGAAATTAATATTAATTTTCTTCGAGTTTAATCTGTCAATTATTATTGTTTCTCTTCTGTACGTTTGGGCGGCATTGAGCATTAATTGATGGTCTAGTTAGAGCAGCGGTCAGCAATATTCCTTAATTTTTGTGATGATGATATTGAGTTAAAACGATAGCGTTCAATTCCCAACTCGGGAGTTGAATTTTTTTTGGGAAGGAATTTTTATCCTGTTGTTCTGGACGAGTTATTGTTGTTCCTTAAAATGTCAACCTCACCTAACATAAGACTTCAGAAATTCCTGAACAGATTGCTACAGCTGATGATGGAGTTTGTTCAGTTCTCCTTTATATCGTTTCGAGATAGGTAACTGTTACTTACCACTGAAGAATGATTCTGGAACTGGAGGTTAGGAACACCGAACATTTTTCTAGATGTTCATGTTTTTCAAGATTCTTGCCTATTGGAATCTAAAATCTGGTCGTACCTACCCATAAAATTCTACAGCTGATCTAATAACGTGTCAGTTAACCTGCATGTCTATTATATTCCATATGTGGCTCTGGAATGAACTGAGACTCGCGCACGCGCTTATTGTACTGTATAGATCTAAAACATGTCACATGTGATGACATTCGGGAAGGCGAACGTCCGTCTAGATTCTAGAACGCCACTGTCATCATCTGTCGGGATATACAGGGTGTTTTACCAGCAGACCGACATGGCTTATTAAAGGGTTTGTTTCTGAGATCCTTCGTTTCGATGCTACAGGGGTGATTCATATATTTTGTTTTTAAATAGCAACTAATATTGCAATAAGTACCTAGATGTACCTATATACAGCACTATTTCGGTAAAAATTATATTTTTTCCGTGGATTCGAATAATCTACTCTGTCTATCTTTTAAAAATACGTGCATACAATGACGGGTAAAACCTAATCCTGAAAACGAACTATATAGGTATATTATTTTCTGAGGAAACACGTAGCGTCTACATCGATAGTTTGTTATGGAGCGTCGGTAAATCGACGCCGACTAACAGTCATAGAGTGCGGTAGGCGGTGCAGCGTGTTATCTCTGTCAGCCTGCGACCCCGCCTCTGGATTATGCCGGCAAAGGTAAAGCAAGGCAGCGTCATAAGCAAGAACCCGCCGGAATGTCTCGGCAAAGAACCAGGTATGCCTGCATTAACAATTCACTTCACACATATGGTTACGACCAGACCAGGCCAATCCACGGGTAATAGACACAATAATAATACATAAGTGTGTTTGGACTTCTGTTTTCACCCATGCACTAGACACGCTTTCGTCAGTTTTTCTAAAATTTTATTTTGCTTGATGACATAGGTACTATGGGCGTTTGAATTTTTTAAATTTTTCCTTGACTTTTTTTGCACCAAAGCTGTGCATTATTGAACTGTTCTAATGACCGTCACAACATTTATGTTATAATATTTTGCAGAGGGTGGTCCACCACTTATATCCTTGCAAATTGCAAAAATCCAGATGAAATGAATTAGTTGTAGAAGTTGTACGGCGAATTCTTTAAAAAATCAGAATTTTTTTTTAAAAGTCATCCAAGAAAAAATGTCAGGTTGTAATAATTTCTTTAAAATTCATAAAATTCTTTAAAAACTCTTTAATTCAAAAGGGAAACGTTATTTCTTCTTATATAAAATGTTCTGCTTCTCAAGAAATCTCAGAAATCACACTAAAATATGAGATACATGTACAGGGTGAAAAGTAGTAAAAATTTGCCAAGCATCAATATAAAAAAATAAGAAAAATCCGAAACTTAAAAATAATACTAAAAACAAAAACAAAATTATTCTTCGTATAGCTATGCCACCTATCTCCATGCACGCACATTTTTATGCTCTTTTTTTCGCATGTTGATTTACTTTATTTACGGCCTCCCTTATCCTAATTGTTTTTAAAAGTGTAATAATTAGGTACAAATAAAAAAAAAAGTTATGGATTATTTCAAATGTGTACATACGTTTATTATTGCAACGAATGTAAAAAAATCCGTGTAGGTTGATGGTTATGAAATTCGGCATGCATATATGATTTTGAGTTTTGAGAAACTTTTTTCAATAATTTTTTTCAATATTTCGTGCAGAAGAGGTACTTTTCCTTCACAGAAAACAAATAGAATGTTCCTGTGAAGGCATGCTTGATTTATTTAAACATGACACTATGGTAAAATTTATTTATGTAAAATATTTCTGTAGAATATGGTAAATGAAGCAGACCTGGACCTCAAACGCTCAAATTTCAACTTCTACTAGAATGGAAAAAAGAGAAAACCCCAAAAATTACGAAAAGCCTGCTAAAATATAACTCCACGTGGAACAAGTTCTTCTTAAATTTTTCTTACGATATTTTCAAGAGATCTATACGAGCTGCTCCAAATTATGTGCGTACTCGTATAGCCTCCATCATTGCCAAATTTAGTATAATAATCAAGAGGAAAAAATATTTTACAGAAAAAGACTGCGGAGTGCAAGAAACAATAAATAATGATGTTTTTGACAAGGGGCATGACCTTCAGGATTTTGTTGTAATGAGATAAGCGATTGAGTGATTTGATCCAGGCTGCATTTACCTAAACTACAGCATTTTTTGCATATACCTAAGTAGTTGAAGCGAATTTTTATTTTTTTACATGTTTTAATGACATGCATGTGCAATATAGGGGATACTGCATTCTTGGATGTCTCTACCTATGTCATGCATCACTGTATTTCATAGAAATGGGGTTTGTTTGCACTTTCTATTCAATTGGTTGGACTTTCTAAAGCAAGAGCTAAGCCTATATTTTATGATCAGTCACGGTATTGAAAATTACCTGTTTGATGCTTTTACCTTTAACTGGTGAAGGTCCATACACCCCCTGATGTGAATAGTTCTTCCTACAGACGGTACGACACTAAAAACCTTGACTCGAAAAATGACTTTTCTCTATTATATCGAAGACGAGGAGAGCGACAGTAGATTTGCAGAAATATAAATATCCAGCAATATTACGGTCTATAGGTACAATTTGTAGTTTTCCAGTTTGAAAATGTTTAAACCAATGGGTAATATTTGGTATTTACCTACAAATGCGATTATAAAAAATATAATATGTCATCATTGCACATTTGTAAATGGAAGCAGGTTCTGATTTCAGTAATGTTTTATTAAAAGTTGTCATAATAAAATTTGTTTTATTAATAATAATTAATTAAAAATAGTTTCTAGATAAATATTAATCACTCTATACAGGGTGTTATGTAATTGAATGTCAATATTTAAGGGGGTGATTTTTGGGTCCATTTTAAGAAGAAAACTTCATAAGAACGTATGTCCTAAAAGTCTTAACTTTTGAGATACAGGGTGGTAAATTTATATTAGTGTATATTTAGTGGCAAAATAAGTTTCTTCAAGCCAGCAGTTTTTTTGTGGTTTCAAAGTTTTTTTGACAAATCTAAAATGAAAATTTTCCACATTATACCAACTTTTTGGGTGACACTGTTTAGTATGGGACCTACTATTTTAAAGCCATAATTGAAAAGTAAAAGTGGTCCGTAATTCAAAAGTTGAAGTGTTTAATGATAGGCTAATATTCAACCGAGGAGTTCTAAAAAAATCCAACTCAATTGGTGCCAACTGACGCTCACTTTTCTATACACTTTTTTTTTATTAATATCTTGGAATAATGTTTTTGGCACTTAGCAGTTAATTACTTCCATTCTTCGATTAAAAAAAACATTTTAAAGCTACAAGTTATTCCCAAGTTTCTTTCCAAAACAAGTTTCTTTTTATCCAATTTTGTACCATCAGAAAGATTAAATTTTTTTTACCATGTCTAAATTTACACTTATATGACAAAAGTAAGATACAATAATTTGAAAATATTTTATAAAAATTTAATTAGTATGTCATATACATATATTATTATGTTTATGCACGTGGTCTTATTAGAGAAACGGAAAAATCAGGAATTAATATCCTTCAGTTGTTAACAATTTAATTTGCAACGTGGAATAACGGTTTTCAATACACCATTTTGTCTAATTATATACAAACAACAATTGCCAAGAATTTGTCAAACCACAACCTATTATTACTCATATAGATGAGGAACGTGGTTAAATGCATCAGCTGTTTTTTTTTATGCTTCCAACTTTACAAAACTTAAAAGTTCTTTATTTAGGCCTATGATTTTTCAACAATTAAGACACCAATGAATCGAATCCTTCAGTTAATTCAATATCGCTTCTCCTAGTAAATGCACACTCTTGAATCTTACTAGCGTTGAATCAACCAGATTATCTGCATCCTGCATCCCACTTCAAGACAGTTTCAAAGTCGCCGTTAATCACGTCCACTTTGCGACTTCTCTCAGCGTGAACTTTATACTTTATCAAAAGATGTAGAAGTTCGTGGACAAGCAATTTTGAAATTTACTATCGTCAGCGAAGCTATGAAAAGCAAATTGTTTAGTAGATTAAAAATATAAAGTGCATATCTACCTCAAAGTTTTCTGCGAACT
The DNA here is from genome assembly GCA_910589415.1 of Malachius bipustulatus. Classification (NCBI taxonomy): domain Eukaryota; kingdom Metazoa; phylum Arthropoda; class Insecta; order Coleoptera; family Melyridae; genus Malachius; species Malachius bipustulatus. The sequence goes on from OU342639.1 coordinate 6,485,553, forward strand.
GGTGAAATTAAAAAATGATTATAGTATCTTCAATAAACATTCTAAGCTGCTTATTCGTTTGGGAATCACACTACCATATCTAGAGTTATTCACTCGTTTATTATTTACATTTACTTAATTATATTCAAACATTTTATTTACAAAAGCAAACAGTTGATTTTTAGAGATCACCCTGTAAATACAGGTGTTAAATTGAAAATCCAAAAACCGTTTCGAGGTGAGACATCAAGCTTCGAAGTTTGTTCAATACTAACAAGAAAATTTTATTAGGAAAACTGGGGTATAAAAACCGCGGAGTGATTCTGCACCCCTTCACATATGCCTCGTAGAAAATTTGTTGAGAGTTTTTTCTATTTTAAATCTAATAACGCAGGAAAATAAAGATTATAGGGCTGCCGACAAGCGAAAACAAAACCGAAATCCCTTGGGAATTTCGAAAGCTATTTCCAATAAAAATCAGGATAAATTTTGGGGGGTGCGACACTTTCATTTATAGCGTAGTGTATAGGTAACCATATCTATCCTGCACTCTTAAGTTATAGTTCTAACTCCTCCGAGCATTGTCGGGTTATAGATAAGTCATCAGTTTCTGAAGTATATTCGAGGCCACATTTCCAAAACGCCCCAATTCTAGAAGTGACCGAAACCTCAAACCTTCATTTCGTCGGATGCCCGTCTATTTTCAAAAGTGTCCAGAAATCCTCTAATAATTTTCATGTATCTCGCTCCCTCCAATGTGTCCGAGGTTTTGGAAGCTTGGAGTTGGACGTATAATATCGACACTCCTTAATCATCAGAGACGAAGGGATCCAGTGGCGTATAGTTTTATAAAAACCATTCGATGGTTTCCCCGGATCTGCGAAACAAGTTTAAAGTATACCAAGCTCAGCAGAACTATGACGTTTTTTTTCAGTTTTTGAAGACGGGTTATAAAAAGAACAACAATTTTAGTGTTAAAGCTTTACATAATAGGTAGGTAAATAGAAAAGCTCATGTAGGTATATAAATTATACCTATATTTAATTTGAATTTTTTTGGGTAAAAATTGGTAATATATAAACATTTTACAATTATTATTGTTGTTTTTAGATGAAATATGAGCCTAAATGGCCAATAACATGGCATGTCCATGGATCAGTGAACATATTCGTGGACCGATCCGAAGCGCTGAGCGGGCTGAGTGGGGTACCTGGGTACAAAGGTGCCGCTGACGGCTGACTAAATGCCTATCTTTAAGGTGTCAGGCCAACACAAATGAGTTTCCTTTAATTATAGGGCCAACTTGTTTCTGTATTAGGCCGCCTTAGCCGCCAATTTATCTACGACACGCCCAAACTCTTCCATCTTCTTCTCTGCCGTTATATCAAGCACCCAAGATCTTCTGTCTTGGCTAGCATCCGCACGATATTTGAGGCCTTGCCCCTAAGCAAACATATCATGTGGTAAATTACCTGCCTACTCTTCTATCTAGCGTCCGACTCGCCGTGTACTGTTTGTGATGACTTCAAGATACACAAAGGCATTATAAAACAAAATCATTTATAAATTACATGTTAAAGCATCAAAACGTTGTCCGCCTTAAACGATAAATTATGTTTTTTTTTTCTGTTAAAAACTTTGGTGGAACCAACACATAACGTTAGTTTTGTTCTGTTTTTGCCCAACGTGAGGAATTATGTCGGATACTTCTAAGAATAAGCCGCATATATTTGTTTTATGTTTTGAGAATTTATTTCTATTTGTCTAAGTTGATAATTTAATGAATGGGTTCTGGAAACCTTCCAGATGTAAGTAAATTACTTCATACGTGCATTTGAATGGTGTGAGGAGAAAATGCCTATTTGATGACTTATAGTATCTACCGACTGAGACAATGTAGAAAATTACTTTTTCTCTAATTATCTATGTACAATATTTTACGTTGTATTTTTGACTTAAATGGAAAATAATTGTTATCCCGCCAGAGGTTTTCTTAATTTCACTTGAAACCGTTAACACTTTATTGCTGTAAATTTTTACATGTATGGTTTCTTTCACATATAGATTGTTGTGATATAATTGCTCTGTCTAATTTACGAAATCTATTACATTTTTAAAGGTACTGCAGTGGCGTAGCTTCAGATTTGAGGCCACCCCGCAAAACGTTCTTGGCGGGCCCCCACTTAAAGTTTTCTTCATTTGTGGTTCGTGGATTAGGTATAAAACAAGTCGAAAAAACTTAAAAATTTTGTTAAGTATATTATATACAATGAATTAGGTGGACCTCCGGGGGGTTTGGGGGTATGGAGTACCCCCAAGAAGAAAGGGGGGTTCTGGGGTCCTCCCCCGAAAATTTTTCCAGAAAAGTTTTGTAAAATACTTAATGTAGTCGCAATTTTTATGTTAAACGTATTAGTACCTACATTAAAATGAAATTTAGTACAAAAAAAATCTTAATTTTGGGTATGAAAACTCTTGCTTTTAGTGCAGGATATCAATATTTTCTTGTTTCATATTTATTTTTTTAAGCAAACTACAACGTGAAATAGATAAATTTATTCTATAAAATAAAACACTCCGTGGTATAAAAATATATGACTAACCAATAATAATTTTCCATTTTTCATTCCGACAAGGAGCATAGAACTTCATTAATTGTCAAAGCCCTCTAGACTTCCAGCCCCCCAAAGTGGATTGGAAACGAGTGCTGCTGGTTTTCCTAATAACATAAAATAACATCATATTATTCAATTCGTATATTAGTTATAATGTCATCAGTTTAAATACGCTTGCCAGTAATACTTATTTGATTTTTTTGATTTGGGGCTTTTTTGCTTTTTTGGGCCGAGCCAGGGTCCAGAGCTTAGGGCCCCCTTGACGTCGGGCCCCCCTGCGGCCGCGTGGTTTGGCGGTATGGTAGCTACGCCACTGAGGTACTGGCAACTTAAAAGAGAACTATTCTTTAATCAATTCTCCTGATGAATTCTTGATAACTATGGTAAAAACGGCACTTCGATATCTGCTTCCTACCTAGAGATTTTACACTGCGAATAAGCCTTCCTCTTTCCATGGGGGTTCTCTTCTGACCAAACATGTGAATTTCGAGTATATTGCGTCTATGTCCTCTAGGATTTTCTATATATTATAATATACCAGGAGGCTATTTTTAAGGGCTGTTTTAACGACCAATTCAAGTTTCAAAGTGAGGCTGGGTAATAATACAAGTAGTCACTTTGTATAATACTCTATATTTCGGTCCCCATTGTTTGGGCCTTCAACAGGAGTTTCTGAAATTAATAGAATAGAATACAATTTATTGTATTTTAAACCTATCGGTTTGTTACAATGGTTGACAGGTTATAAGTTATAAATCTAAATATTGTAGTTAGGTATGTATCTCAACTATAATGCATGAAAGAAAAACTAACTAACCAACACACAATCACCCCCACTAAAGTACCCCACTCAAACAAAGTACCCACAAAATCCATATTATACAATGTACCGCATACCCATCCCTTGATCTGACTGTAAAAACTAACAGGAAAAAACAATCATAACGAGCTACTAATCATAATATAGTTAACAATCATAATCAAGGATGTGACTCTATTTTTACAAAAGTACAGTATCAGGTCATCTTCATAGTTGTAGGCACCCTGTCAGTCTGTCAAGGACGATGTAAAGTTAGTTAAACCCTGGCAATTCCACGACACTACCCTAATGTTTTTCAAATTCAGTTTTTTGGAGTTTGACTGCAATTACTTTGAACTATGTTCCTCCCATTTTTCACTTTCTTCTTTTCTTGAACTATCTTTTCCGGGGTTGCTTCAAAATCCTCTGATGACTGTGGTTTGTTACGTTTTCGGTTTCTTCCGGTAAGTAGAAGCCGTTTCTTTTTGTTCTCAATTCTGTATTTCAGTGGCAAGTCTTCATTAATAAATATGTGCGTATTCTTTAATTTGCGTCTATTATTAAAGACGTGAGTTTTTAGGCGATAATCGTGGAGACATACCTTTACTGGTCTTTGCCGGTCATCTGCTTTCTGCCCAATTCTATAAATGGCTCTTACGCCAGATTCTGTACATTCGATATTCAGCTTCTGGCCAACAGTATCTATGAAAAATTTCAAAATTTCTTCGTCTTCCGGAATCCCAAATACTATGAGATTGTTCTCGTTTACTTCCTTTTGCAGAAAATCTATTGTGGATTGTTGCCTTTGCACCATTATGTTCAGGTCGTTATACTTCTGTTCGTTATTTAAACAAATTTCTTTTATTTGCATTATCTCGGTATTCGTTGATTGTAGATTACTTTTGAGATTTATTTCTACTTCATTTAGACGCTGCAAAATATGATCTAATTTCTTCTCCATGATTTTTGATTAATGATTTATTGCATGTCTACGCAATAAATACACATTCACTTTATTGGTTTTATTTTAATCGTAAATTCTATACAACTCGGCAACGTCGATGTGGTGGTTTAGCTGTAGCCTGGACTTATCACACTTTGATAACAATTTTCGTCTTTTACGCCAAATTCTGATCTGCTTATTTCCGCGTATTAGTAATGAAATTTCCAATTATTACTTACATAAATTCACTCATAAATACTTTCACTAACTATTGTGCGCGAAAACAATATTTCAAATATTTCTGTAATTATTTCAAATAAACTATATTTCTGAAATTAATTCACAGGGTTACAAAAATGCAGTCTTACTTAACAAGCAAGAGATGGCTGACTTACAACTGTGATCATTTTTTACATTGGAAAACACAACAACTACAGGACCCATCTATACTCATATGGGACCAGGAAACTGAAACCGCAATGCGATACTCGTCAAGGACACGTTAAAAGGACATTACATCTAAAAAACTCGAGTCAAAAAACTGTTAAAAAAGAGCCCAAGAGCTCTTCCACCGGCAAGGACTTGCTCCGGATAATTTTTATTTTTATCTTATTATCTGACATACAAAACTAAAAAAAATTTTCTCCAAAAAAACATTCATTTTTGCAATCCTTCAAACAATTAAAAAAAAAAGAGAACTGACAGACTGTCACATTTGGTTGAGTTTCTGTGACATCTGACGTATAGATTATCATCTGTGGTTAGCAGGCAGTTGGCATGCGCTAATTTCGCCGCCAAGCTAGCAAGAGCTCAGGCTCATTGGAGTTGAAGGATGGTCAAAAACCAATTAATTTGGATTTAATTTACAAAATGGAGGGAAGGAAACGCAAGAAACGATCGCAAGGCAGCATCATGACAATAAAAAAACCCATCCAGTTACATTTCGAAGGGCACAAAATTATACAAAACATATAAAAACCAACACTAACAACTATTAGTCAGTAATTGAGAATATATAAATTTAAATTCAAATTTAAACTATAAATCTCACAATTTACGACTCAAGATGTCACTTAACTACCCCAGGAGGGAAGACAGTCTACCGTAAAAAAGAGAATGTCCAATACAAAAGTTGACAACCTCACTGCACCAATAGCAAAAAAATAATAAAAAATAAAAAGCAACAATCAGCAACAAACATCACCTAAGGGCCACTCTCCAGGGGAAACAACCCCGTAAGTTCAAAAAGTAAGAATATAACTGTAGATTTTATTCAGTTTTTCAACATCATTTTTATAGTTCATGGTGTTTCCCATGTGAGATACTTACAAAATGCCCGTCTAACAACTCCGTCACCTACTTCCAGCCCCTGAAGTTTCTGGACATGATAGTGATGGAGACGTTGCGTTCTGGCTATCCTCCATATTAAAGAATAGGAGGAGAATGGGCATCGCTCGTTATTCGCCTCGTGCTTGTTTGGTGATTTTGATGAACAATCCGAATGATGTTTTTAACCTAAAAATTTAAATATCCTTATAATGACTGAAAATGTCAAGGAGATGTGTCGAGTTTGTGGCGGCCTGTTTGAGCATCATCTGCACTTAATTATAGTTTGACGTTCTAACATTTGTGTTGATACTTTTCTCTCTATTTCGCTTATGTACATACAGTGTTTGATTGTCATTAAAATTACCATTTCGTCTTTGAGTTGTTTTTCTTATTAAAACTTGTTTTTATCTCGAAAAAATCTATTGCGGTCCCTAATCCTGATGGCTAAATCTGTAGAACGTGCGAATTTATTTGAATAACTATATTAGATCGCAATCTCTAGAAAGTCGCCTATGATTTTTCGAAAATAATGAACAACCATATGAGTTGAAATCCTGAAAACACTAAAAGTCTTTACTTTTTCTCGATTCAATTTAACGGTGCCAAGTAATTTTTGGCCGCAATTGTAGTATTTTTCATGTAGTTTTATAGAAAATGGCACTAAAATTGGAGATAATGCCATACGCGAACTGTTTGACAAAACCGAAAGATATCAGAAAAATTAAGTACGGCCCTGGAGTTTTCCAATCGACGGAAAATGCGGGGTATTAAGTGACATTGGTAGAGCATACCTACTAAATTTGATTGAACTCCATCAATTCACTCAAAAGATACTGCTTAATAAAAATTTCGACAAAAGAGATGAATCATCCTAAGCCATGTCAGTCTGCTGGTGAAACACCCCGTATACCGTTGTGACCAGCATTACAGCATACTGAAAAAGCGCTTTTCCTTATAAAGTATTATGTACTACTATACACCTGGCGTATACATGCATAAATAAAATGGAAGGAGTCCTCATCATTCACCCATCAGTCGGGACAGATTAAGTTCTCCTCGCATTTGTGATCTTTTATCAGCTGGTTGATCTAGGATCCTTGAGCTGACTATGAACAGGCTGCCCATCTCTCTACATCTACCCCATTCCGGAAGCATTCGGAAGGTTTCTATGCTAAGAACGTAAATATTGAGTATAGGTACTCAAGTCAGACTAGGATTACACGAGGAGATATTTTCTTCTGCATGGAAAATATGAAAACGATCACCTCTGTGACCGGGAATCATGCTCTTCTATATGTTTGTGTCTTCATTTCTCTTGACCACAGTTTTTATATTTTTTCTCTTACAAATGCTTTATTTCAATTTTCGAGATAATAAGTCATGGATACCTGTAGGTTCAGTAAGTTATGTTCACGTTTACAAGTATAGGTATGCAGAAGTTAAACGTAGGTAATTTAAAATTGTATTTATCTTCTCTCAAATGTTTTGTGTTAGTTGCTTCATAATATAACTTAGGCACTTTGCTAGTAATTACTCTAAAATTTACAAACCTCATACTCGGTGTATTTATTGAAATTTACTTTCAACAGTTTGTAAGTACTTAAGTATGTAGTGCAAAGCTTTTATTAAGCATATGCCGCTCTTGCTAACTATGGAGTAATAAGAAAATCTTTCTTCAGCTGCACATGGTTACAAGCTTTCAAAGGTATTATTTGCAGAAAATGTTCTTGACAATATCCTGTTGCATCTTCTCGCAGGCTTCTGTAAAATTTTTTACGAATATTATTTCATTCTTGATAGTACTTAATATGATTTTAGAAAAGTGAAAACTAATTAAAAAAAAATAATAATAACTATAATTATCTATAGAAATATTTGTATGAATACATATTCAATCGAACATGAATGTGTAGTTTAAAAGCATTTAACCAACGTTTAACAGGATTATTACGTAGTGATGGGTAATAATTGATGTTAATAATGTAGAACGCAGACTTGAGCCGTAATGTGTTCAATATTTTAGCATAACTTCTGTTTGCCTGTAATTATTGATTTAACTTGATTATGGGTCCTGGATGCACGACAAAAGCACCTGTCTTTTTAATATTCCATTCGAATCAAATTATCATTTAAAATCGTCTTATTCGAATTGCATGTAATTGAGTCTCTCGAATATCATTTATCTCAGTTTTCGGTAACGCTGCGAATGTAATTTAACAAAAATAATAGTAGAAAATTTTTTTCAACGAGCATTGGCGGTGTATCAAAATAAAATTGTAAATTTTATATAAAACAAAAGTGCACAGCGTATGTGTAAAAAGACCTTTTAAAAATCTGTTTGTTTGTAGTTAACTTCTAATAATGTTAACTGCTTCAGTATTTGTAAAAAAATTAAAATATATTGTCTTATTTTCATTAAATACGAAAGTCTCAACAAAGATAAACACAACTTCCTTAGCTGAACTAAGGAAGTGTGATGATCTTGAAGGCCGAGTTTACTATAGTTTTGCTTATACAGTGCGCGAGAAAAGTAAGGAATAAATTCGATAAAACGAAAAGCGCTGTTTTTTTGAATAAATAGAAAAACAGGTCGATTTTGTTTTTGAGTTGTTCAACTTTTGACATAATATTGGGGTATACAGGGTGATGCGCGAAAAAGTGGTGACGTCATAAACATTATTTTTAAATAGCAACCCTTATTTTTTTATTCCATTTTTTGATACTTCATTTAATTGCCAGTATGGTAATGTAATCAACTTGGAACCTTAAATAAGGAAATTTCTGAGAAAACAGCTTGTGAGTCGAAATTGTGCACTTTTTACTGATGTGAAAATCGGAACATTAACAATAAAAATAAAAAAAAAATCAAATAAAAATGACTGTTTCTATGGTAATTTTATAAGATCTGTCTATTAAATTAAGTCTATTAAATTAAATCTGTTAAATTAAATTAAATTAAATTAAATCTATTAAATCTGTCTATTAAATTGAATCTCTCCAAATTAAGTTATTTTCACAGAAATTTCGTCGTTTAAGGTTACAAAATGATTACATTACCGTATTGGCAATTGGATGAAGTACCAAAAAATGGAATAAAAAATAGGGGTTGTCATTTAAACAAAATACCAATGACCTCATCACTTTTTCGCGCATCACCCTGTATACCCCAATATTATGTCAAAAGTCCATGAACTCAAAAACAAAATCGACCTGTTTTTTTATTTATTCAAAAAAACAGCGCTTTCCGTTTTATCGAATTTATTCCTTACTTTTCTCGCGAACTGTATGCTTCTGGCTAGGGACCAAAACGATTTACTGCCATTTCGGTAGGAGAACCTGAGGGTGCGAATGATTTGTATTTGTTCCAACCCTGGCTGTTTCGTCAGCCTTACTAGCAGAGAACAAGGATTTCTGACAATAAGCTTCTCTTTATTTTATTGGTAAGTTTAGATTTATTGGTAATCGATTGCGATAGGTAACTCTTTGAAGTGACTTCTTAATATGTGAAATAACAAAGAATATAAAACATGTAAGTAATAATAAATATTAAACCAAATCGAAATATGATAAAAACAAAAAAAAATTACATCAGAGACACATAAATAATTTTCCAATTATTTATAAAGTATTTTCAACTATATGCTTATTGTTTACAAATTAAATATTTAATTATAGGAGTCTAGTAGGTAGAAAAAATACACCTAATGCAATACTGCGTAGAATGTTTAATAGGGTCCTGCAACAGTGCGTCCGTCTTTCCTAGCGCCTTTCTCGTGGTGGATAAAAAAGAAAGTTTCGTACAAAAAATTATTGGTTTGGAAATCTTCATGTCACAAAATTGTTTTACACTATACAGGGCGTCCCATTTTTGAGGTATTCCAACAACAAACATTATTTTAAATGGAAAGCCCTGTATTTATTCTATTTTTTCGATGTCATTTTTTACCATCTACATTGTTGTCTATTTACTATTTGATTATATTACAGTGTTGCCGACTTACAAATTTTTTCCCAAAATTCTTGTATAAAACAAGCTGAAGAATAAAAAATGGTAGCGACCTCGTTTTTCAGGAGGTAAAAATTATTCTTAGCAATAACTTCAGTGCGATTACTAAGCAACATTGTGATAATGAGAAATATGAATTTAGTGAAATAGGGTGTTCAGAAAAAAATGCCAAACTTTGCAAACTTCAAAGTAGTTTAACTATTTTTTTTCAAATGAAATGCCTCTATTTTTGTATCATCATTCGATAGGCCTTTTTCTTCTCTTCAATTTTATGGTGCATGTCGTATGTCTAAACTCCATAGTTATTGACATGATCAATATTTTTCACAAAAGTTACCATTTAATTACATTTCTAGCACCGAAGTAGGCCGCAATGAAGCAAAACAACTGTCAAAATGTAAGTATCCAAGTGTCAGTGTGCCATCTAATGAAGTTAAGAATAAAAACCGATAATACATATGTAAAAAAGATTAATTATTTCATTCAAAAACATGCAAATGTAACAAAATTGAACATACAAATGAAAAACTATTACAATAAATGTTCAAAATGTCTCCCATTTTCATTCAGGCACAAATCAATTCTCTACTGAAAAGACCTTTGCACTCTTCCTAGCATTTCAGGTGAAATTCTTGCAAAAGCTTCCACAATTCTTTGCTGCATATTGATTATTGTCGTCGGCGGTTCGTTAAAACAATTCCCTTCACGTATCCACAAGAAAAAATACATTTTTGTCAGATCCGGAGATCTAGCAGGCCATCTGATGGGTCCATTCCTACCAATCCACTGGTTGGGGAAAATACCATCAAGATATACCCTGACGTTTCGCGAAAAATGCGCAGGTGCCCCGTCTTGTCGATACCACATTCTGTTTCTTATATGTTGAGGCACGTTAACTAATAGTCCGGGTAAAACATTTTGCAAAAAGTTCAAGTACATGGCCCCATTGAGAGGACCATCGAAGAAATGTGGGCCTAATACATACCCTCCAACAATTCCACCCCAGACATTCAAAGACCATCTATGCTGATTGTCAATTTGTCTCATAACATGAGAATTTTTAGTTGAATAGACATGAAAATTGTGCCTGTTTACTGATCCGCTGTTTTTAAATGTCGCCTCATCTGTAAATAAAACGTAATTGAAAAATGCAGGATCTTGGTGTAAGTATTTTCAATCTTGCCCAGGCACAAAATCCGGAACGAAATTGAAAATCAGCATTGGTAAGTTGTTGATGCAACTGAATATGGTACGCATGATATCGATTTTTCTTCAAAATGCGTTGTACCGATCTCTCAGTTATGCCGGTTGCTTCACCAATATCTTTTTGGCTCATGTTGGGATGCTCAGTTGCTGTTAACAACATTGACAATTCGTTTTCCTCTTTGGTGATAGGTTTTGTTATTTCTTGTTTTTTGTATTTCACACTTCCCGTCTCATTAAATCTATCGAATAGCTTCCTGAAACTTTTTTTACTCGGGTGTCTTCTTTCTGGATAACGTATCGCGTAAATCCTTTCCGCCAATAAACAATTTTGATCAGCCTCGCCTAAAACAGAAACCATATCTACTAGTTCGTTTTTTAGAAATTCATGATGAAAAGTTGCAGTCTACTTATATACCACGAAACGGAGAGACTTTTGCACTTTTGCAGCAAATTTCAATCTCGGACATTCACGGAACAGCCACTGATAACAGCAGAACATTTTTTAGCTTTCTAGTTTTCTTACAGTTTTTTACAGCGGCAGTGATTTTTTTAAGTGTTTAGCGTGTCAAGTTTCAGCTTGAGAAAATTCAATTAATTTAGAGAATTCAATTCACACTGACACTTGGATACTTACATTTTGACAGTTGTTTTGCTTCATTGCGGCCTAAAACTGTGACATTCACCATAAAATTGAAGAGAAGAGAAAGGCCTATCGAATGGTGATATAAAAATAGGGGCATTCCATTTGAAAAAAATTAGTTTGGCATTTTTTTCTGAACACCCTATTTCATTAAATTCATATTTCTCATTATCACAATGTTGCTCAGTAACCGCACTGAAGTTATTGCTAAGAATAATTTTTACCTTCTGAAAAACGAGGTCGCCACCATTTTTTAAACTTCAGCTTGTTTTATACAAGAATTTTGGGAAAAAATTTGTAAGTCGGCAACACTGTAATATAATCAAATATTAAATAGACAACAATGTAGATGGTAAAAAATGACATCGAAAAAATAGAATAAATACAGGGCTTTCCATTTAAAAAAATGTTTGTTGTTGGAATATCTCAAAATTGGGATAACCTGTATAGTGTAAAACAATTTTATGGCATGAAGATTTCCAAACCAATAATTTTTTGTACGAAACTTTTCTTTTTATCCACCACGGGAAAGGCGCTAGGAAAGACGGATTGCAGGACCCTGTATATCCTCGTCTAAAAAATTCTTGACGAGAAGATGATTCTCAACAAATGTCAAATTTAATACAAATGTACATGAAATTATCACATCGAAAGTAGCAATTTTTTGTAGATTACTCCCTATGTTCTTCAGCTCATTCTGGCACTAAGGTAACAAAAACTTGGCAAGATAAACATAGGTTTGAGAGCTCCACAAACGCCAAACCTGTGAACCCTAAGCAGATTCTATTAGATAATTATACATCTATATGTTTCCAAATAATGTACCGTCTATTAATTTTCTCACACCTGTCGCTACAAGATGTTATCAAAATATTGGTAGACCATAATCTCTAGAACTAGAACCGATAGTATAATTATTAAATGCCGAACATGTGCTTTTTTGTTATTTGGTTATTCCCCTTCGCAGTTCGATTAAAACAAACATATATGTATAGATGTCGAGATTCGAGTTTTGTATTTTTTGTTTTGACTTTTGATGAGCTATAAAAAATTAATTTGAGCATTATCTACTTAATTAGAAAACTCGTCGATACGTTGATACCATATTAAAAAAAGTTGAATTTCTTGTGCACAACTAAATTATTTCAGGAAATCGTATTTTTCCAACAATATTCATTAGATATTATGATATATTAATAGAATCAAAAAAAAAAAAAAAAAATTAATACTCATATAAACATGGTGATTTTATTATTATGCAATGCAAATATTTGTTCTATTTTTTATTTATACAGTATATTTTGACCCAGTTTTTTTGACCCAGTAATTGGTTTTGTTGGGCTATTTTTTATTAAAAAAAAACCTTCAAAACAGGGAATATTAAAATTATTGTGCTTGTTAGTTTTATCAAATAAGGCACTCCGTTACTTTTTTTAATTAAATTTTAGATAAATTTCAATTAAATTTTATTGCTGCATAAGTAATAAATTAAATTTTTCATTTTCTCAAAAAATCAAGTTTGATCAAATTTGACTATTAACGAAATTATCCACAGGTCATGATCAAAAAATTATGGAATAAATTGTAACCGCGGACAATAATTGAGATAATGCTTTTACTAAGATACATTATATAGCCAATGTAAATGTTTTATGATCTCGATTATCTGGATTAAAGAAATATACTGACAAGCAGAAGGCAAACGTGTATTCGAAAAAACGCCATTTGTGAGTTTTTCAAATTACGTTCCTATAACGATGAGCTGCATAGTAGGTGAGATAAACACAACTATTATAGACACATTTTATACCTAAATCGGTGTAAATCGAACACCTTTTCGGTCATAATTACACACTTACACACTTCAGAAAATTAAATAACCTCTTATTAATTTTCATCCACCTGTCGAACAAAACTCGGCATCATATTAAACAGCGCTCCCTTTTAAAATTAGTTAGAACAGTTGGAGGCAGTGGATGGATCATCTGTGTCTACGTCTACAGGCGTTTTATAGAGGTCGTCTCAGAATACATTAGCTTTGACTTACTGTTGAAAGAAATATTAAACAGCCTATGTATTGTCTTAAACATTTTACTTTAATTACGAGAAAGTAAAGTACATAACTTTAACTATAACTACACTGGGGAAACATTTAACAATATTTTATAAAGAAGATTTATAAAGAAGATCTTATATGAAGAAGAAATTTTATAAAAAGAAGATTTATTATCGAAATTATTATTGGCAATAAGTTCTCGCGACATCATATAAAAAATGTTGGTAGCACTTACTCCGAAAAATATAAAAGAGTTCTTACGAGTAGATATGACTTCAAAAAAAGGAAGGGATTTATGATATAAGGAACCTTAAAATATCAAGCTATAAAAGAAATGACTATATAAGCCTGAATATACCAGTGTCACACATAATAAGTACACGCATCATATGGGAAACATTTTTCCTTTTCGATTTTGGAAAATTTTGACTTCGCTAATAGTTTGTGCTTTAAAAATAATTACAAATGTCACCTGTCTTTTACTACATTTTTTAGAAAAAAATTACAAAATAAGCCACTAGTTTTCAAAATGTTGGAAATTGTCACAGGAAAAAGTTGTGTGATGTTTCATTTTTCACCCACGTAGATACTAGTTTTGAACCCTCTAGCAAAAAAAATTCGGTAATTGTATACATCCGCGGCTCCTAAGTTTCATCAATTTTTTCGGGACCGAGGAGCGAATTAGGGGTGCTGGGTGGGTAAGACGCTAAAAACAGCGGTCATTATATACATACGCGGCTCCTACAGTTTCACTATGACACCTATATAGGGGTGGAGAACATACCTATAGTAACACTAGGAAGGTATTCATTAGCTTTGCAAATAAAAAGGAAGGCCACAAAACGACTTTAAAAATTGATTTTGGGAGTGCAACGAAAGTACGGTCCTGACACAAAAGCGCCGAGAAATACCACTAGTCTCGGATCTAACTACACTAACTACGCGGATGAAACCACTTATGACAATGGGAACCACTTCCAAACGTATACAGACGCGGACTCCCAATATAACCGCTTTCTCATATCGTGACCATGCAGAACACAGAATTTGATGTTACGATTTTTGGAATATAAATGCAAAATAAATGCAAATTTGAAAATAAAAATCGTGCTACTGTTATTCTCGAAGATTTTCCTTGCCCTGAAAGTGAAGAAAAAAATAGAAGTTCCACCGTAGTGTCAAAGAGGCCTTAGTTGTGACCTTAATATTAGTTTGCAATGGCTGTTTTTAGCGTCTTATCCACCCAGCACCCCTAATTCGCTCCTCGGTCCCGAAAAAATTGATGAAACTTAGGAGCCGCGGATGTATACAATTACCAAAACAGCAATTGCAAACTAATATTGTCACAACTAAGGCCTCTTTGACACTACGGTGGAACTTCTATTTCTTTCTTCACTTTCAGGACAAGGAAAATCTTCGAGAATAACAGTAGCACGATTTTTATTTTCAAATTTGCATTTATTTTTCATTTATATTCCAAAAATCGTAACATCAAATTCTGTGTTCTGGTCACGATATGAGAAAGCGGTTATATTGGGAGTCCGCGTCTGTATACGTTTGGAAGTGGTTCCCATTGTCATAAGTGGTTTCATCCGCGTAGTTAGTGTAGTTAGATCCGATACAAGTGGTATTTCTCGGCGCTTGTGTCAGGACCGTACTTTCGTTGCACTCCCAAAATCAATTTTTAAAGTCGTTTTGTGGCCTTCCCTTTTATTTGCAAAGCTAATGAATACCTTCCTAGTGTTACTATAGGTATGTTCTCCACCCCTATATAGGTGTCATAGTGAAACTGTAGGAGCCGCGGATGTATACAATAATGACCAAAAATTCTATTCAAAAATTGATTGAGCTGAGATTTTATTTCATTCAGTAGCGTGGCCACTTATGGGTTACTAGGGGTCAGAACTCCCACCCCTCATAGACAATCTAATATGATGACAATTTTTTCAAGTTTTTTTTTTCACAAAAATTTATATCCAAGTACATTAACAATTCTTGGGTGTTATTTTTTATAGTACTCCAGACTCTAACATGGAACCCAAATTACTTTTTACCACTCAGAACTATTATTCTTGGAATAAAAATCACCATGGGAACATGACATGTGGAACAAGCTCAGGAAACTAATTTTTTAAGAATAGATCAGGCCATCAGGACCTATTGTTTCTTGAGCGATTCTTTTTTTCAGAAGATTAAATCAAAAATAATTTCTGTATTCAATATTCAACCTTCAAGTTCATGTAAAACTTACTAAAATTTTTTTTATATTCACTAAGTTAACTTTGGTTATGACAATTTCAAGCTTTATAATGAGAGTATCTACTGTTGATTGTATTGATAAAAACACAACGTAAGTAGTTTGTTAAATATTTATTTGATTTAAAAATATTGCCTTAATTAAAATACTTTACTTGAGGAATTAATTAATTAAATAGTTGTTATATGCTTCAGTCAATATGGAAATGTGTATAGAATTTATGGTAAATGCTTCTATAATAGTTAGCTAAGGTAAATACATGGTAGCTCAAATGCAAATGATAATTTATTGACACAACGTTATAATATTTTATGAACCATAATAAGTAGTGGCATTTTTTAAATTAGCATAAGATATTGTCCATAAGAAACAAATTACTGTAGTTAATCAACATGTAATAGATAAATGTCGCTGTAATTAAATATATCGTGTAAGTAGATAACTTTTTTTGTTGCTAGTAAAATATTAGTAATTCCTAGAAAGTCGTATATTTTAAGCGTAAACTTACCTATATAGTTTTTATATTCAGGTGTAGTTTTTATGTATACCTACTTTTTAATTCAGGAATCATTATTTAATTAATCAATTATTTAATCAATCATGTTTTAGAAGAAGAAATACAACTTTTTGAAAAACTTGGTAAGTACACCTAGTTCCTATACATACAGAGTGTGTCACAGGCATGGTACACCCCCTTTTTTTTCTTTATTTTTGGAGATAATTTTTTGAAATTTGGTACGTCGCATATTCTCGATAGAGCGCACTTTTTAGCAGAAAATTTAATTTTTTCCCACATCCGGTTTTTCCGGAAATGTTACCAACTTTTTATTTTTAAATGGGACACCCTATATATTATTATATTTTTTGATTCTATACATTTGTACGAATCCAACAATACCACATAAGTACCATTTTAAATGTCAAATTTGTTTTTATTTAATTTTTTATTTCTCAATTATAGTGTGCCATGACTATTTCGTTTTACTCCAATTGGATCATCTAATGCTGGAAAAATCGAATTTTTGTTCAAAGTACTAAATTAAGTGATTTATGGATAAATTATGCGCATCGGAATGATTTTTTGAGCTGGATTCATTTTTTTCAAATGGTACCATATTGGTACCGAGGTACCATCTACTAGTACTCTTAACAAGGGACATTTTGGTATACCCATTTTGCATCTGTGACGAACATAATTGAAGTCATGGTCATGGCACACTATAATTGAGAAATACAAAATTTAATAAAAACAAATTTGACATTTAAAATGGTACTTATGTGGTATTGTTGGATTCGTACAAATGTATAGAATCCAAAAATATGATAATATATAGGGTGTCCTATTTAAAAATAAAAAGTTGGTAACATTTCCGGAAAAACCGGATGTGGGAAAAAATTCAATTTTCTGCTAAAAAGTGCGCTCTATCGAGAATATGCGACGTACCAAATTTCAAAAAATTATCTCCAAAAATAAAGAAAAAAAAGGGGGTGTACCATGCCTGTGACACACACTGTATATTGTTTGAACAAATAATTTCAAAAATTACCCATTTGATATTAGAACTACCCATTTTCCTGTTATTGAGAAAAAAGAGTATCTCGTTAATCATTCAGCGATTTCTTACTTAGATACGCTATTGTTCTCAATTATTATATTTGCGCGACAATAAATCCTCTGCTATACTTATATCTTAATAATTACAAGACATTATTCTATGTATAATCATAAAGTATATTCAGTGAAAGATATTCATTCCATTTTAAAGCTATATTGAGGGTAAAAAAATTGGAAATGGCATGCAGAAAAGTTATCCTTCTCAGTTTGCCCATCATAGTAGGTAGATTAAATTGTAAATTAACGGAAATTCCATCTCAATAGCACAAATGTAGTTTTCTCTCGATATTCATCCATGATATTAGCTATATGTAGTTAATGGATGAAGAAATCCATCAGTTTATTATTATTGCATAGATGCTCTCTATCGAGATTACCGATAGGTATGGACGGACTTCGCCAATAATAAGAAAGCAGATATATCATCGGCTCACTAAGAGACATGAAGGCAACGAAAGGATTGATTCTGATAAAATAACGTGAGTTATAAAAGTGCGGTGAGATGATGATAAGGACCTCAATGCATCAACGGCACTGCAGAGGAACGCCTCTTAACACCTGGCCAGTGGTCAATGCAAGGAAGAAAGAGAGACAACGCGGTACCAGCTCACTATATACAGGGTGTATAATCAATTTTAAGAGTTCAGACAACGCGCTTGAAAATTCCAAGAATCTTTCACTGTGTAGGTATTATGTTTTGTGTATCCATACCTATATATCTACCTATAAGACAAAAAAGGATAGTGGGACTAACAAAAGTGAGAACACTCTTTCTTCTAATTAGTTAAACTTTTTGCCTTTATTTAGGCCATCCTCAGAACCTACAATATATTTCATTATAAGCAACATAGTACAAGGATTGAGGGTATTATGTATCAATAATGATGGTGAGATTAATCTTTAAAGGTGTTGAATTTATAAATTTTAAGCAATTCCATTAATGGTATCATTGGTATACACATAATAGCGAAAAATTTTCTAGGAGGAGCTCTTATCTATTTTGTTAAAATCCAGTTTAAATGTGGAATAATTTTAACTGGTGATTTTAAGTGATTTAAGAAAAAGAAAAGTTGATTACTACGAAAAATCTGCTGGGATCCAGTCGGCTTTGAAAATTTTCAAAATGTTTGATATGACGACTTATCTTATTAACATACAAGAAATATTTTCAATAATAAAAAAGGTATGTAACCTACCTATGACCAAAATAACATTTCTAGATTTTTCAGTTTTCTCGGCATGCATAAGTTTTATAGCAACGGCGAAAACTAGTACCAAGGTATAGGTACCTCTATTTATTTTCAGATTACAAATAAGCACAAAAATACGCAACTTTGCCCAAACTTCGTATCTCTTAAGATAGCTAACCGAGATTCCCAAGCATTTTCTGAGGTTGTACTCATATAAATAGATTTTCGTTCTCTTTTTTTGGATCATATCTGGTAAAAAATGTCTCTGGATAAATTCATAAGAAAATATCACATTATTAAACTCACATAGATACATTGTTTACGGTACACCTTGTATGAATCATGCCTGCAAGTCGGTCGTCGCTGCTCGTATCTTAAACCTTATTTTCACATCACAAGAATATTTACAAGCCATTTTACTCTTACGGCAGTAATGAACCAGAGCCGAACGAGATGTCGTATAAGTTCAACCATATTAGTTAGTTCCGCAGAATTGATTCATGGATGTAGCAAACATACACACAGTCACTTAAATACATGCATGCACATGCGTTTTCTGCCAGAGAAGCAATTAAAAGAACAAGCTCATTAAAATATCATGTCGTCGGCTACGTATTAGGTAAAGTAATGATGAATCCTTTTTAGTGCGACCGAGCTGTAAACGTTTTATTGCTTAAAATAATAAGCATGTGTTAATTCACAAATTCACGGTTCGTTTGTCTAGTTTCATTAAAATTTATTTTTATACCTGAATTTTTACACCCCTTACAACTGTCTACAGTGTATAGAATACTCGAAAAAAATCGTTTAAATCCCTAAACCGGCACAGTTTTTGATGAATGGTGTGTAGATACTATAGGTATATGCCTGCGTGGATGAAGTCAACAGATTGAATCAACTGCTGTAATAAAAATAAATTCCGATCTTCCGACCGAAAAATCACGATCGATTGCACCCGCTATTGGTTTATCTTCAACCTACTTGACGTAAAGTCCGATTCTCACTCATTATGAATTCTAACCTTACGGAACTGGAAAGAACTCGCAATAATCGTTATAGAAATCGTAGCGCGATATATTTTTAGGCAACATTCAGTAGTGTATCCACATCTTTTTCTATCGCGTTAAAGTTCTTGGCTGAGAGAATGAGAAAGAATCACATGAACGAATAAACACTTGAGAAACGAGAAGTATAATGCACGGGTCCTCTCCAGATCCGTGGGTTAGAGTTCGATTTTTCACTAGAACAATATTATTTTAAACGCCATGTTTATCTACGGTACTACGGTTAGTGTCAACTAGAACGCATGCTCAGTATACACTCCATGGATATTACTTCTATGCCCTGCAGTGTTTATAATATATTCGAATTCGGATATTGTTTTCAATGGGAAATCACCATTGACCAGATCCCAGTGATATCTATACTATCCAATATCCAAAACCTCAGTGACCAGACAGATCATAATCAAGTTAGATAATATCTCTTCATGCATACATATTTGAAACAATGTATTAAATGTTTAGTAATTTTAGGGAATTTAGTAAAGATGGCAATGCATATATTAAGAAAATACGTCTCTATTAATAGGTATTATGTTTTTGTTTTAAACTAATGATTTTTTCAAAATGTCGAAGAGAAAATAGCGCCTTCATCTCGCGGAGAAAAGGTATTATCCACTCAAACGTTGTAATACTCGCCTCACGGCTCGTGTTGAAATTTTCGTTCTCGTCGTGAATAATAATTCTCCGCTCATTGAAGAATATATACCTACTATACATATTATTGGGAAATAAGCATGGGCAATATTGACTTACATTTTTCATTCCTAGTTTCAGCCTCCTTGTTAGGTATAGTGTGACACTCGAAGGCATCTAAATTTTTAAATATAAGAAAGCTTATGGTGACGCCTTATTTGAAATATATTTTGATTCTCTATTATACATATATGAGAAGGTATTTTTTATTTTATTTTTTTACTTAGTGACCTAATTCTATTTGTAATTATGAGACATGAAATAAATTTGGAGTAAATGTTGAAATTTTAAACAATTCACTTCCGACAACACGCAGGAAACCGCAACGCGGTTTCTAAATTCCCCAAGAACAGTTTATTTAACCTGAGGACTTGTTTGTTCTACTTCTTGCCAAATTTTACGCTTTAAATCATCGATATTATTCTGGCTATCAACATAAACTTTCGACTTAAATATCACCACAAAAAGAAACGCCATCACTCTATTGTAGCACGCCTGCCAATCCATCTGCGCAGGAAGAGCTGCCTTTTAATAGGTTCTTCCTTGATTTGCAAAATGCGGTGGCGCGCCATCTGCTATATAACCAAATATAATACATATGAGGATTGATATTCCATTTGGATTGCCTCTATTAGGTCAGCAGCAAAGACTCTTGTCCTCGCTCTTGTCTATGTTGGTACTAAAAAAGTGCTCACATTTTTTAAAGTCTCACTTAAAATAAGAAATTACCGTATATTTCATTATCAATAATACTAAGTGTAAGTATTCGCGTTATTTTGATGTTAAGAAGTGTAACATCCAATCAGGATTTTTCTGCTCTAAAATCGACAATTTTCCTATATTGACTTATAGGAGGGTGATACGGACAAAAATTCGCTGCGTCCGAGAAAATAATTTCGTTAGTTGTAGCCTGATTGATATTGTAAAGTATTTCAAAAGCCAAACGCGTCCTGGGTACTTTTGACTTGGGACTCTGAAGTCAATAAGTGAGAGAAGATTGGGGGAGTCAGTATATAAGCGAGGCAACGAGCTTTACCATAAAACGTTTTTCCAGAGTATCCGAATTAAGTCAAATGTTTATTTATTTGTACCAATAATATGTCCACTTTGCATTAACTTTGAATTAAATTTTTATCAGGATAATAATATTTAGAATATTCGGTGATCAAAATATATATTCTCAAATAAAAAGTTTCTTTTAAAGAAGAAATTTTTCTTTAAAGAAGTAAAATTCTTAATAAGCATGAAATTGTGCAACTTTTCTCAAATTTTATCGACCTTATTGTAACTTGAGCTATTTCGGAAAAAATAGTCATAAGCGTATACGCACTTAAAAAGGACATCCTGTATAAGTAAGGTATAAGTATTTTTCACGTTATAATACGTCAAGCACGATTTTCAACGGCTTTTTTTATTTTTAAAAGAGGGATTTTTATTATTTTTCCATAACACACTTATTCGACTCAGCGAAATTAGTAATCGCCTTGATGGAAATGTATAAGTATGCTGATTTTATAGTAAAGCATGTAACGGGGGTTTTTTTTTTGAGTTTAATATATTTTCATCATGATCGTCTAAAAATAATCGATTTATTACACGTTTTAGGGTGCATGCGATAAAGTGGCATTAACGAAATCTTGATGCGAATCCCGTGGATTTTTTCGTCTGAATGCTTAAAAAATAGAGTGCATTCCACACAAATTTACACAATCGACGACCTCAGTGAAGACATTTTTATTACAGCAAGTGGTACTTAAAATGATCCTGAAAACGGTCCTTAATTTAACTTTGCGACGCCGGTCAAAATCAAGGAGCTCCTCTTGAACAAGTATTGATATATTAATGAAAATTAAAATGGTTTCGTAATACTTTTTCCTTAATACGATCACTATACAAACTACTACTTTGCGCATGGTTATTTGTACGCAAACTACAAGATTTCTCACGTTTATAAAAGTGTGAGGGAAAGCGACATAAGGCATACGGAAAGTTCATTACTGTACAGTTGTGCAGTTATGACAGAGAAGTTGACGTATAAAAAGTAGCGATCAATAGTCCAAACCACAGAGTAAACACCTCGGTAAACACTGTGTAAGATTGTTAAAATACACAAAATTCGATGACAACAATAATAGTGATGGGTAAAATAGTCGCTTGTGAAACAGTATTTACTTTTACTATCAAATCACATATAAGATCCATTATTATGCCGCTGATTTATGTATTAGTATTATTTACTAGTACACTCAAGACATATAGTTTAAGTGCTTAACCGAAACTATTTTTTTTAAGTGTAAATAAAAAAAAATCCCATGTGTTTTGTTAACATGTTTCATTATAATTTTCAAAAGAGATATGTTTGTCTATACGATTTGTCCACGTTTGTACACTCGAAATATTCGTTCGTCCCCCCCCTCCTCCAAAAAAGCTTAGACCAAATTTAAAAAATGATAGCAGCACTAAATGTGATTAAAAAAAATGTAAACGGCTTCGATTGTCCACGATTTTTCCAACCAAAAATTTCGTTTGTCTACCCTTCGAAGAAAAATAATGACAAAATTTTAAGGTTTGTCCAATATATTCGTTTGTCTATCCTCGAAACAAAGTTTACGACCAAATTTAGAATCCACCATTTGTCTTTGTTTTTTTACGACTGTCCATGATTTGTCTAACGCACGTTTGTTTCGCGCGTAGAAATTTTCGAGCTACATTTGCTTCAGTATAAGCACTGGAATGCTTTATTAAATATAGTCATATTTATTATTTGTAATAAATATGACATAAAATTTGGTCGTTTGAATTTTGTAAAAAATCGCATTTGGCGCTGCTGTCAATTTTTTTAAGCTTGTTCATAAGTTTTCTCTGAGGGGGGGGGGGGGAGACGAACGAAAATTTCGGTTGGACAAACGTGCACGGACGAATCGTGGACAAACGACTGCCGTTTGAAAATTAATACACAGTAATAACATCAACAATGGCGCCGGGCGGTCGTGGTTTACCGTGTGCTCTCTGTAAGATTTCTATGACTAGATATGACGACGCTATTGAGTGCATAAAATGTACTAATCGTTTTCATATAAAGTGTGTGCATATTGAAGTTAGTGTGTTCCACCAAATGAACGCTGACAAATCCGTAAAATCATGGAATTGTGATCAATGTTCTACAACCTCCCACAATACAGATGAAACTGACAAATCTTCAGGTTCAGTTTCTAGTGTCACTTTAATACCGGAAGTGCAGCAATCAATCTCAATGGAAGGGAAACTTGATAGACTGTTTGAAGTCCTGGTAGGTGTAGAAAATGGTATCAAAAAATGTGAGTATGACGCAACGATTAGAAGTCTAATTGATGAGAATAAGAATCTTAGATCAGCTGTTGAAGCACAGACACAAACCATATCTCAGATGCGGCAAGATTTCAAGATGCAGATTACTAATTTAAAAGACGAACTGTATGGGTATATTTTACAGTTATCATCCGTTAACTCAAATAAACCAGTCTCGAAATCCAAAAACAATGTGTTTGTAGAGGGAGCAGTGACTACGGCGAATGGGACGAAAGAGAAGATTACAGATACCTTTAAAACTGTCGATTGTCCCGCAATTATTGAACAGAAGTCTTCATCCGTAGGAGATACAAACTCAAACGGAAGTGCTATCGAGTGTTCTCGTGAAGATAAGCGATTGAATAAAAAACAGTCTGATAGACCGATGATTTCGTCAGCCACGATGAGCAACGCAGGATCTTCTTCGAAGTCCTCGGCTTATCGCGACGATAAGGGAAATAACAAGAAACAGTCTGATAGAGCGGCGCCTTCTACAGCTGATGTGAACAATATAACTTCTCCCAGGGAATCATTGAATGAATCACCTAGTATTTTGGACAACTTGAGTTCTAACGCTGAATGGAAGAAAGTTACTCACGCTAGATCATCAAAGTCTACCAAACGGCCCAAGTTCTCGAGAGGCGGAACAAATGAAAACACAGCGATGAAAAACTTAAAGGTTGCGGAGAGAATAAAGTGGGTATTTCTATCGAATTTTGATGCACTCACGACTCCTGCTGATATTTTGGCGTGTTTGGATGAGAGTTATTCCAACTCATGCGTCTGTGAGAAGCTTACTTCAAGACCTGGCTCACGCGTAGCATCTTTTAAACTAGGTGTACCTTTACATATGGAGTCGACAGTAAATTCATTGCAGTTCTGGCCTGCTGGGGTGATTGTTAATAAATTCTATCATCCGAGAACTAAGCAGACTGAAACAATTACGTCTCAGGATGGAAATTTTACGGGGACTCAAACGAGGACAATATCCCCTTAGTCAAGGAAGGTTCGTTGGGAACTATTGTACTGATGTACCTGAATATACAGGGACTGGCGAATAAGATTCATTTTCTTGACTCATATTTACGTTCAGAAATTTTATGTAAGGAGACGACAGGGAGCATTGTCTGCATAGGGGAGCACTGGCTGTCCGAGGGAGAACTGACCCAAGTAAGACTAGACAAGTACGTTTACTTAGACGGTTATTCCAGAGTTGAGCATTCACGCGGTGGTGTAGCTACATTTTGTTCGGATGGAATTGTTCATTGCTGCAGGACTCGGCGTGACATAGGCGCCTTGTCGGTGGAAATGCATTGCGAGATTACAGCGGTTGAATTTACTGAACCTAAGGTTTTGGTTATATCCATCTATCGCTCCTCTTCTTCTGGGAACTTCTCTGTTTTTCTTAGTACTTTCCAGGAAGTATTGGCGAGTTTCGTGGCTGGCTACAGGCACCAGGTCGTTGTAATGGGAGACTTTAATTTGAAGTTTTTAAATCCCGATAAGGATACTTTACATTTCACGGACTTGCTGGCATCTTATGGGCTATATCACAAAATAAATTCCTGTACAAGGGCTAGGGCATGTCTGGATAACATATTTACGAATGTTCCAGATTCTGATCTGAGGTCGGGAGTAATTTTGTGCGGATTTTCGGACCATGATGCTGTCTATATCAGATGGAGTTGTCCTTCTGCTTCAAGTAAAAAGGTGACGTATAGTCAACCAGTCACCCAGCTTGGTCTCTTTAGGCTGCACTGTATGATGAGAAACGTCTCTTTCGAGTTCATCAAATCTAGTGACTTGTCAGTGAACTTAAAGTTTGAGATTTTCATGGGTATGTTGAAAGATATTGTGTCTGACTGTTTTCCTGTGAGAGTTGTGAGAGGTCGGAAGAATAGTGGCGATCTTGACTGGTACAATGACGACATCGGTAAGATGAGGAATATTTTAGACCTAATGATTGATCTCCATCGACATTTTCCTCATTTGGATCTCAAGGACAATATTGTCGGTTACAGAAATAAATATAGGCGTGCTATAATTTCGGCGAAAAAATGTGCATATGACGGTTTCTTGGGACGTTCTACCAATCCACACAGAGATGTGTGGAAGTTGATTCGTTCCAAGCGTGAGTCTGGGCTCTCCGATGAACCTGGTATATCAGCGAATCAATTCAACTCTTTTTTTTCCAATATCGCCGATGAGCTTACGACGCGTTTGGAACCTGCTACTGTCGATTTCAGAAGTTATTTGAGTGAGCCTTCTGAAGAACATGGTGAAATCAAATTTACGAGTCTTTCCTATAATGAGGTTCGTGACCTGATGATGTCTCTAAAGAAGAGTCCCGCTAAAGATTATTATGGTTGCAACGCCAAGATTCTCATTAGTATCCTAGAATATGTACTAGTGCCACTAACAAACTTGTTCAATATGTGTATCGAAAAAGGTGTTTTTCCCGATTGTCTGAAGGTTTCGATTGTTCTTCCTTTGCACAAAAAAGGGTCGATCTCAGATCCATCTAACTACAGGCCGATTTCTATTATACCCGTGGTAGCTAAAATATTTGAAAAGGCATTAAAAAATAAAATTGTAAATTTTTTTGAATCTAATGAATTGTTTTGTCAGTCGCAATTTGGATTCCGAAAGTCTCGTTCGACAGTCTCGGCAATGATCAGCCTTATTTCGGCAATATCTGATGGATTTAATGAAGGTGAATACGTGGGAGCATTGTTTTTCGATCTTACAAAGGCCTTTGACTGTGTGAACGTTGACATGCTGTTGGAAAAGTTAAACTTTTATGGATTCAGAGGTAGCACACTTGCACTTATGAGATCTTATCTGTCGGGGAGGAGGCAGGCTGTCTGCTACGGTGGCACTAGATCAGATTTGGTGGACAACAAGACGGGTGTTCCACAGGGATCCGTTTTGGGGCCCATCCTGTTTTTGATATACATTAATGACTTACCGGGTTTTGTATCTGAAGCCTTACCCATTCTATTTGCCGATGACACGACTCTAGTGACGAGAGGTACTCAACTGAATGGTCTGTCTCAAAAAATGTCAAAGCTGGAACGGAATGTTTCAGAATGGTTTGCTTCCAACCGATTGTCCTTGAATGCTGCAAAGACGGTGAATTCTTGCTTTTCTCTAAGAGATCTGACCCGGTCGGGGTTTTCTTTTGACGTTCGCTTTCTTGGTGTCAGATTGGACTCTAAACTAACTTGGGCTAGTCACACTGATTGCCTAGCGCGTGATATATCTCCTTATATTTTTGCCCTTAGAAACATAATGCCGCTGGTAAGCTTGGGCGTGGCAAAATCCGTGTACTTTGCAACAATTCATAGTAGATTGTCATACGCAATATTGATATGGGGTCACTGTGCCACTACGGATAGAGTCTTCGCTTTACAGAGGAGGGCAGTAAGAGCTTTGGACCGGATTGGATACCGTGACGACTGCAGGAATAGTTTTGCTAAACTGGGTATTTTGACGGTTCCATCCTTATACGCATATCACTGTTTAATTTATGTTAAAGAACATATTTCCAATTATATGATTCACTCTGATGTCAGCGCTCGCCACACGCGGAATGGCAACAATATATTTCTGGATTTCAATAGGGTAAATAAGGCTCGAATGGGCACTAACTATTACGGACCGACGTTGTACAACAGACTGCCTATTACTATTAGAAATCTCCCTTTGAAAGATTTTAAATTGAAGATAAGGGACTTTTTGGCGACTCATGCCTTTTATTCTCTTGATGAAGTTTTTAAAAGTGTTTCCTGTGCTCAGTGATCCTGGTCGTCTCCAGTTTCTTTATCTAGGTGTTTGTTATTTTATGAATTTGACTTTATTGCATTGTTTTTCGCTCATTTTGTTTGTATGTGTACATTTCTATTAATTTGTATTTGATTTTTGACCTGTTCCATAGCAGTTTACTGCTTTAGGGAATTAATAATGGCAAATAAATAATGGAATATGATCATGGCGGTGCTGGTGTTATTTTTCCGTTACTTTTTTTAAAGTGTAGACCAACAAAAATATTGGTGGACAAACGGAGACAAATGGTGTACAGACTGATGTTTTCGAAACTAGCAAACGTCCTGCAGAAGGGAATGGAGCAATAATTGTCGAAAACTTCACGGAAGAAAAACCCGAAAGAACCATTCACCATAAATATAATATACCTATATATTTATGTAGGTATACCGATACTACAGATTCGATGGTCGCGTTCAAGTATGCATATTAAAATAACTATAATGAGGCTATGAATAGATTATAATATTATACTTACTACCTGATTAACACTAGATTTTGCCATGTATAAGATAATAACTGTTTGACTTATATTGTGAAAGATTGAAATGAATTGGGACTACATGTCATTATCATGTAGTTAGTTTCGTTAATTAGACGACGGGAAAATAAACAGCCCGTTAGTCAGTGTGATTTTGTACGGGCAGGTCCTTTTGGAGGTCGATAGTAATTAGTAAAATAGGTAGTAGTTATCTTGGGAGTGTTCGGCAAATGTAAAAGAAGCGAGAAACAACAACATTAACCGTGAGATGTGATTACTAGTTCTGTAGTTTGATGATTCTAGTACGTATAGTGTTATTTATGAGGAATAGGTATGCATTGTTTTAAATTTAATCTTGTGATGAAACCGGCCCTGTAATTCGACTTGATGAGACCGAGAATCGTTGCCTGAGCGTCTGGGAGAGGTGTGAGGACTGGGACTGACCATCTTAGTGCGCTCTACAAGTATCGCGATCAACAAATCTGCCGAAAGAATTTTGTGGCAGAAAACTGTGAGAACTATTTTCCTTCTTCAACTTGTAAATTTTAAATCTTCTCATTCTTAATGTTTTCTTTTAGATAAAGCTGCATCAAGTATAGTTGAGATCAAATAAGTATTTCATTGACATTGAAGCATTGAAGCAAGTTTTGAATTTTTGTTGTTTTTTTCTTACTGATCGACATATTCCAAAAATGCAACAACGAAATAAATATCTTTACGAAAAAGACATTTATTAAAGTTATTATAGATCAAAAGATACTCAGACTGTTATACCTACCTATTCAGCATTGATATTAGGTACCTATGTCCGAAAGTTCTGTTATAGTATAGTGTACAGTACATAACAAACACTTTTCCTTTTCATTATTTCAACTAAAATAATTCAATTTCGTACTCACACTCTTCCCTTATATTAGCTAATACCTAAAGCGCATTAAAGGGTTGAAGAATTTTTGTTATTAACTTTCCAGAAGAGTTGGTTCTGTTTACGAGAATTTTGATCGACTTGTTCGAGATTGGAGAGATGAGAGGAACGCTAACACCTGTGCGTACCCCGGGGCATCCGATGCGTGCTGGCATGCTTAGAGAGAACCCAAACTCCGCAAGAACTGATGCGAAGCCGAGGCGGTACACATAAAGAGATATTTATAACCATATGCCACAGCCATTTATAATAAAAATAACTCGATATTAATTGAAAATCGCAGACCAGGTATTCTGCACGCCAATTCTAATTCTATTGTACCAGAAACTCATTATTACGGGGATATATGTATGGTCAGGAGGCAGAGGCAGGTAGGCTTTGGAAATTGTTGCTTATACCGGCGGTAATGCGTGTATTCCTCTTGAATTTTCTATGACAATCTAATTGTTAACACTATCGCACAAACCGATTTTGCTACCATTGCCAGGCACATAATATAGGAATGTTGGTTGCTATTGCTCTTCACTCCTCTATTGGAATGGAATTGGAAGTATATGAATCTTTCTCTTTAATGATTGTTCACATCAGCGACTGTAAAGAAAAGTATGATTCCAGGCTCCAATTATTATTTTTAATAACAAATTATTGAGATCTACGACCTTTTTGACACTTGGTTAACGCATGTATTTCATTATCAAGAACAAGAGGGAATAAGACTAATAAATCTATGTTTCCATTTTCCATTTCGTAGGTGACTGACTTCAAGGTAAGCTCCTAAGGTTTTTTTATTCCTATATATGAAGAAAAAAGAACTGAATATCTCCGGTTGTCGAATATTTTAAAAATTAGGTATTAACTTTCTTTAAAACACTTAAAAATAAGTGAGAAAACTACACTCAGGGGCAAAAAGCCGAGCCACCTAGGATTTTTTGAAAATCGAGTGTTTTTTTTCCAAATATTTTGGCTTTCAGTGTACTTTTTTTGATTTTTTATCGGTCAACAATTCAAAAACCCGTATGATACTTATTCCGTTTTCACGAACAACATAAATCCAGGTAAAGTACTTGTGAATTTAAACTCTACACAAAAACATAAATTATTATTACATCCAATATTTCGTATCGCCTCCACTAATAAGTTCACGAAATGGTGCTGTGAGGAATATTCTACTCCCATCTAGTGAGATCTTTTGTGCCTCACCTTCTGGTGTACATATTTCTATAGCACCCCATCTAATTTTAATTCTTTGATGAAGCTTAGAATTTTTACTGGTTCTAGAAATGATTTCTTCCGTTGGTTTGGCTTCTTCCGTTGGTTCGTATGCGTCCAAGCAGCGGAGTCTTCTTTGTTGTACATAGCATTCTGCTAGGACGTGTACTGGGGTTTTTTCCCCTTCCTCGCAGAATCTGCATGTCTTGTCGTTTTGTAGACCTCTATCTAGTTGACATGTGAATTGTGCTCCGAGTCTACAATGACCCGTTAAGAAGCCTGTAGCAACGTCTATGGATTTTACTGAAAATAATATAAACCATCCAACTACATAAGTTTCAACGAGCGCTTGATATTCTTCAGTTACCTAAACTACCAACTTCGGTATGCCCTGAAACTTAGCAGGAAGTCTGCTGACATGTATTTCTGTGGAATATACAGGCGACTCCCGAGTCCCGACCTCACCATCCTTGGTTGCAGTTTTGGCGTGAGACGAGATGAGACAAGAATTGCATGGAGTTATAGTTTCGTTATATACAGGATGTCCGGTAAGTACCTCCTAATCTCTCGGGAGCATACAGGGGAGGTCAAAATAAACCTAGTCTGTCATAAAAAAGCATTCCTAAAGTGTCCCTAAATGGAGATACAGAGCCCCAAAATGGTACCCTAAGATTTACTTTTTTGGCTCTAACTTTTGAACCGACCTATATAATTTGATGAAATTTTAATTTTTTTTATAGAGGCCATAAAGACTCATTAAGCCATATCAGAGTGGATGTTTGACGTCCTAAAGGAAGTCACGAACGGACTTACCACCACGCTCATTGTGTCAAAGTTTTGACAGGTGTCATTTTACAGAGCTGAAAACTTATTTTTTAAATACTCTGGTCAGTGGTCACTCATCTTCACAAAAGGTACTCTTAACTTACTTCGATAAAACTAGCGGTTCTCAAGATAAATCGACTTTTATGCGAATTTTGATCAAGTTCCGTCAATAGCAATCCATTATGTACTTAGGTAGGTTTATCAACAAGAACCTGATTTTTACCTGTTTGTGTTTAGCATTAGTAACTTTTGAGTGTTTCGCATACCTAAAAACCGATTTATCTCGAAAACCGTCAGTTTTACCGAAATAAATTAAGAGCACCTTTTTTAAAGATGAAGTATTGGACTATTCAAAAAAATAGTTTTTAGCTCTGTAAAGTGACACCTGTCAAAATTTTGACACAAAACGCGTATGATGGTAAGTCCGTTCCTGACTTCCCTGACGACGTCAAACATCGACTTTAATATGGCCTGATGGCTCTCTGTGGCCTCTATTAAGTTTTTAAATTCCATCCAATTATACAGGTCGGTTCAAAAGTTAGAGCCAGAAAAGTAAATTGCGGGGCACCCTTTTAGGGCACCATTTGGGGACACTTTAGGAAAATTTTTTTTATGACAGACTAGGTTTTTTTTGACCTCCCCTGTATGCTCCCGAGAGATTAGGAGGTACTTACCGGACACCTGTATACTTCGAGGTGATACCAGTCGGAACTGTGGTAATACCACCCTACCAAATGTTCCTAGGGTGAAACTAACTTGATTTAAGTCAAGTTATATTGGTCCAAAGTTGCTTGGTTTGGCCACTAGGAGATGTCAAAGTGCCTATATTCTGAAATTGTTATTATTTGATTATCAAAGCTAAAAAGCTGAAGCGATTTTGATAAAATTTGGTATGACGTTATGATTTTATAAACTTATTTTTTCTTCTCAGTCAACAATAGCATATAGGAGTATTCCATTTAAGAAAACATAGCTTTGATATGCCACTCTCATATGGGACCCTCTGTATAGTCCAAAATAATTTTAAATTATGGCCATTGTGCATCCTGATTATCGCCATTGTACTTGAATTTGCAATTTTTTTGTTTGAAAAAGTCCATCGTTTGGCCTACAAAGACCGCTTCGAATGAGCTAGTACATCCTGTATATAATACGTGTGCCTATTAAATGACCGACGATATAAGAACTGAAAGAACAATAATGGGATAGGATCAAAATATAATAAATATGATAACGTCTATTTCCACATTTATATGGTCTATAAGTTTTTACTTTTTCATTAATAGGTATTCAATACATTTTTATTGCTGATGGGAATACGATACATATAGATTAAAGAAATGGCGCCCTGAAACAATTTGTGACAATATTGTTGAATTACACATCATAATAAAAGTAATTGATGCTTTCACATAAATCCTATTATAATGGTAAAATAGATTGTCAGATCGAATTGACTTTTTTAAATACTGAAAGGAAATAGGTATTTCATTCCGATTTTCAAAACAACGACTTGTGCGATATGTAATGAGAATGATTGAAGTGAAATCGTTTGAATGATGCCAATAAATGAAGACATATAGATAAAAAAGTGAAAAGACGAATGTGTAATATAAAACTGATGACTAAACAGTGTTTGGTTGTCATTAAAATGACCATTTCTTATTTTTTGAGTTGTTTTTCTTATTAACACTTATGTTTAGCTCGAAATAATTTAGTACTGCCCTTAATCCTGGCTAAAACTGTAAAACAAGCGGATTTATTTCAAAAATATAAACTAAATACGCAAGTTCTAGAAAATCACATTTTATTTTCGAAAATAACGAATATTGAAATCCCGAAAACACTGAAAGTATTTTTTTCTTGATTCAATTTAATGGTGCCAAGTATAATTGTCTGATGTGACTTTAGAAAGTCGTCTTCTTTCGTTCAACAAATTTCCTCCATGCATGATGGTTTTCAACGTAAAGAAGACGATACTTCAGGACTTAAAGGCAGATACCGATTCATTGGACAAGTGATTCTCTTTATTACAATCGTTACTCTGAATTTCGTTTAGTAAAACCGAAGTGTGATGTGAGACACGCATATGCGACTTATGCTATATGTGTGTGGGTGACTGCCTGCACGTGAAATTACTGGACTGATTTCGTTCAAATTTGGTATAGTCAGACATAAAAAGTTTCTCATTAAATCATAATAAGGGTCTATCGTCCCAAAAAAAAACAATCATCCTCACTTTTCCTCTCACATCTTTATCGAAATTGGCTCACGGTCAAATTTGATGTAACTTTAGGGATTTGTAGTATTCGATGAGTAGATCAGAGGTCTTCGGGGACATAACCTTTACTTCTGAAGATGGATAGAGAGAAATATTACAATAATGTTAGCGGAATCATTTGATAAGCTGGAAAAGTTGCTTCTGTTGCTGTTGAGTAGCTATATACATTAAAAATCAGTTGAACCATTTCCGAGAAAATCGGGGAAAAAATTTTTATTTTGCAGTGTCATTTTGTTATTTCATTGACTTGAACAATTAAAAATTATAACAAACATTGACGTCAAAAATTAAAAATTTTTAATAAAGTCACAGCCGAGGCTAATATAAAAATGACACCACAAATTGAAAGCTTTTTTTCCAATTTTCTTTAAAATGGCACAAGAGACTTGAAATGCAACGCAGCAATATAGAAACAGCTTTTCAATCTTAACAAACGATCTAACTAGCGTTTTTCTCAAAAACAAGTATAGGGTGGTCAATATTCAAAAATATATGCGTGAATGGAAATGGACTTAATGAGGAAAAAAAACCATCTTCAGATGTAAATATCTCAAGAAATCGAAGTTCTTCTGGGCTTATTCTCATGCATGCGAGGCTATAGTGATCTACTCATCGAATACTACCCTCGATCCCCAAAGTTACAACAAATTTGGCCGAGAGTCACTTGTCTCTAATGTAGGCATTCCAAGTAAGTGGCCAATGTATGGCAGTTACTTCGAAACTCATCATTAACGCATCATCCCGTAAGTAATTGTTAATTATTTTAGCTGGTGGCGATTCTTAATGCAGATAGTAATATGGCAATCTAAAGAAGCTTGTTCTCTATAAAAATATAAAAATTTCTAGATCTACGTATATTAGATCTGGAAAACTATAAGGGTTTTTCCTTCATCAGTCATCAGTCAGTTGAATGAACCCTCATTATAAACATTAGGAATTTCTTAAGATCAAAGTATGCACTACACGACTCCACCATGTAAATAAGTATGTAATAAAATTTTAAATTGGCGACAGCAGAAGGATCTATCTGATCTACGACGCTTCTGAAAAAGAAATTGTGAATTTTTTCAGGAACTCGTTTTCCCTTGTGTTGTAAATAATGTAGGTAAGTATAAAATTTTGATGAACTTTTTTCCGGCAACACTCAATAAATAGGTGTACTTCTTATTACTTAGGCACCAGGATATATACATGTATAGGTACCTAGGTATATAAGATAAAGACATATTGACACATGTTAGTGGAAACCTCTATCGCATATAGGTATCTAATGTAATATTTATACTAACGGCAATCATGTGAAATGAAGATTAGATTATAATTCGTATTATATCGATCGAAATGTTTGTTATTTAGAGGTTACGCAACCATCACACAATAGCCACATTGTGTACGGGTTATATATAAAATTACTCTGCTGGAATTATTTCAATAACATAAAAGGATAACAAAGAAAGCTAATTTATAATACCGAATTCAAGTTGTGTAAAGAATAGACGGGGTATTTGAAATTCATGCAGAGTTCGAAATTAATTCTATTAAATGGAGTTGGCGGAAAATTTTAAGTGGTAAAAGCTTTTGTGGTTTCTAAATGGTTTTATAAAGGTTCATTTTCTCCTTGTCATGTTCGTAGCACACACAACGTTTATGAGCTAGTATTATTAATATCTGAATTATTCATCTTTTGTCCGCAAAACCTCTTAGTGACATTAACTTTACACCACTATGTTAATATTAACAGTGTGTTGAATGCTTTTTATTTCCTTGTCTCTGCTTTCTTTCTAGGTCGGACGTAAATCTCAGAAAAATATTCGTGATTCGCATATTTTTCATAAATATAAATAACTTGGAAAAATAAAAATATTAACCGACCTAAAAATCAAATAACCAATCTCTCTATATAGGGCAGCATAAACTGCAGAAATTGTATTAATAAAAAATTGTATTAATATAGCAAAAACTTCAGTACACTTATGAGTAATTATATAATACTTATGTTCTCTAAACTCTTGAAAAAGACAAAATTAAAGTAGGTATTACTTAAAAAAAATCTGAAATGCAATGCCACTTCTTTCATAGACGTGAATATTATAAAAATTTCAGTTTGATAGCTTCAAAGCGGGAAAACCATATTTTTCTTCGTTTTGTGTGCTTTCGATATATTTTCGATATGCATATTTTCAGAAATTATATTCTTAATTTAGATACAGGTAGCAGTGATAGTACTTAATACTAAAACAGCATAGGTTAACAAACTTTTTCTATCATTACTTTTACCACCGGTAAAAATATTTGTTGCAATACAAGCTGTCCCAATATTCCATGGACATGGAGCAACCACAGATTACTGAGGTAAAAAAAAGTCGCTCGGACCAAACTTATCTCTATACCAAAATGCTTCGTTTGTCCGTTAGAGGGCTTCAAAGTCTTTTGAAAATTTTAATTTTTTTGAAATAGCTCAAAGTCGGCTGATTCCAATTCGATGAAATTTGGTAGGTAAATTTCTTATTAAAAGTACTAACTTCTGATGTACCTACATGATAATTTGACGGAAACCCGGGAAGGGGTGAAACTATACCCCTACCCTCCATTAAAATCGATCGTAATTGTTGATAGGGTAGCAGAAACGCTGTTCATGTTTTTTTGTTTGAAAGATACATTGTTTTAGCCCATTTTTGGTCTCCTACAAAAATCTGTATCTTTCCGAGGTGCTATGTGATAAAATAAATTAGTCGTTAATAATTAAAATAAATTAGTAATACCTACTAAATTTCATCGAATTGGAATCAGCCGACTTTGAGCTATTTCAAAAAAACTAAAATTTTCAAAAGACTTTGAAGCCCTCTAAAGGACAAACGAAGCATTTTGGTATAGAGATAAGTTTGGTCCGAGCGATTTTTTTTACCTCAGTAATCTGTAGTTGCTCCATGTCCATGGAATTTTGGGACACCCTGTATGTATAAAACAGCGTTTTAATTTTAAAGTTGCTCATTGAGAATTGACCCGATACATCCCCCTTCAGTAAATAAATCTCAACCCATTTCTGATTCATGGTCTTAACTGCGTGCCTGCGAATGCCTCTGCGGACAAATGTGTGTTAGATTATTTGTCAGTTAGGGACAAAAGGGCACAAACAAAAGTAACAAACATGTGATTTACGATTTTACTATACCTTGAATTATACATGCATTGTTACTAAAAGTGGCCCGCAATGACTTTATTCTGGGTGCATTTCTGGAGTCAGGAATGGTGCCCTTTGAATAGCTTCGTTTTTGGACCTTTTTATACAACTTCCAAAAAAGACAGTCAACTCATGAAACATAATAATAAGTGCTAAGAACGATTCGAAAATATCGGTCGAATTGTTTTCTAATTTCAACACAATTTTTGGCGAAAAATATGACATGTGTCAAAACAATTACAGATACGTGTTGACATAAAGACGTTCTGAAATTACAGTTTTAGAATTAAATTGGGCCTTTTTTAAGAGTACAAAGATCACGAAGACAATAATTAGTATCGCCATTTTTTAAACATTTTATTCAGACCTCCACCAATCGATTATGGACGGATGCTCATAAAAAATATTATGAATTATTCAAAAACGGATCAAAAATACCGAGGAAATAATCACAGTTTAAAATAATTGGCGACGTATTACGTCTATCTTTAAAAAATGGGTAATGAAGTGATGAAGTGAATCTGTGTTCAAGCAGATTTGTTACAAAAATATAAACGGAGCAGGGTGTCTCTAAAAGGTACCACCAACGCTCTACCACAGATTCCCGAGGAAAAAATATGACCCCCTTAAAAGGGGGTCAACTAAATACTCATTTTCCAGAATAAGTCAAAAATGGTTTAAACGAGAAACTTCAAAATTTCACCACCTACTACTATTGTTAAGACCAATAAACTGACGTAGTCTTACAAACATTGACGTACAGGGTGTTCCTATTTTTGATGTCGCGTCTCACGTTTGACCCCAGAACTTTTTTATCCGCACGCCACTGATTAATTTTGTATTTTTTATCTAAAGGTTGAAGTATTACTGAACTTTTTGCGCCCTTATAAAGATTTTGTATCTTGCATGGTTTCCCCGTCATTAATTTTCAATGATACACCCACAATGCTGAAAACGTATTTGAAAAATGTAATTTTTACTTAACATCAAATAAATAATAACACATGCAGAACGTTAACATAAGCTCTCTGGATTAAATGTGTTTAGAAATACCCAGAACAAGCAAATAATTTTTAATTATTTAAAATTATTTAAAATTTAATAAAAATTTAAAAAATTATTTAAAATTTAAATAATTTTAAGTAAAAATTACATTTTTCAAATACGTTTTCAGCATTGTGGGTGTATCATTGAAAATAATTAATGACGGAGAAACCATGCAAGATACAAAATTTTTATAAGGGCGCAAAAAGTTCAGTAATACTTCAACCTTTAGATAAGAAATACAAAATTAATCAGTGGCGTGCGGATAAAAAAGTTCTGGGGTCAAACGTGAGACGTGACATCAAAAATAGGAACACCCTGTACGTCAATGTTTGTAAGACTACGTCAGTTTATTGGTCTTAACAATAGTAGTAGGTGGTGAAATTTTGAAGTTTCTCGTTTAAACCATTTTTGACTTATTCTGGAAAATGAGTATTTAGTTGACCCCCTTTTAAGGGCTGTATCTTGAAAAGGGTACAACTTTGGACATGGATAAGTTCGGTTAAATCGGCATATTTTTTCCTCGGGAATCTGTGGTAGAACGTTGGTGGTACCTTTTAGAGACACCCTGTATATTATGGTACCTCTCCTTAATTTTCCGGCAGATTTTTAGCAAATAGTGCTGCTGACATGCGAAAACAAAACCGAAATCCCTTGGGAATATCGAAATAAGTTATCGTCAATCAAATTCAGGCAGAATTTTGGGGTGCACGATGAGACACTTTCATTTTTGCTTAGTGTATAATAATAAACACTAAAAAAACTTATCATTATGGTCTAGTTAAGAGTTTATAAAAAAGGATACTACAACCCTATTAACTTCGATTAAGATAACCGAAAGTAATTTATTATAACATGCTTTGTTGGTTAATTTTTCTTCTGAAGTCTGAATCAACTTGTAGGTATTATGTGTATAATACGGACACTGACAAGACAAGAACATATCACGCTATTCCTTCATATTCTTGTTCAACGATCTGTAAAAGCCTTCACACGTTTATATTGGAAACATAACTATCTCGTTTTCTAACAATTTATGCTGAAGTTATGAAGTTCTATACGAATAGTTGCACACGCCATCGCATAAATTTGAATTAAATAAATCCATAAATAACCGAGAAGATTATCAAACAATGCCAAGTATATGTGTAGTGATTCTAGTTGATTCATCGTGACAACGTCGGTTTCCATTTTGAATTAAAACACTTCACTTGTCATTTTTCAGCTCCGCTCGGGGGAAAGTTTTACATAAAGGAACTTTTCATTGTTCAGGGCTTTAAAAGTCTTGCATGACTGTCGTGAAAATTGAGGTGTAATGTTCTCTTTTTTTGGACGCTCTTAAAGTAACTACCTCCAATGTCATATTGGCGGGTGATAATATTTGAACTAATCCATTTTCCTTTATGTCTAGAGTGTCAAGAAAAAAATAATTATACAAATACCTATATACGCATATGCAACTATAATGAATTAATTTATCTTAATTTTCCCTTTGCGGGACTAGGAATAAGTAAGTCTTTTTCCTTCTTGTGTTCTTATACTTATTTACATGACAGGTACTTTCTAATCAGGTTACCTTCTAATTTGAAGTCGATACAAATTAGAATTAGAATATCTACAATAAGTTCATATCTTGGTAATTATTATTAAATCTGGTTTTCCTGACGGCTAGTTCGAGATACTTAATCAATTAAAAACGACGATAAATAAAAAAAATTCATATAGACAATACAATGTTTTCTTCTTCTAAATTTATATACGAGAGTACTCTCTCTCACTCACCTAAAGGCGGCTTATTCAAATTAAACTAATTTCATCTCTAATTACACCTTACCATTTATTACGGCAGCGTTAAGTCTTCCAGCATAAATCTAAATCTTAACGGGTGGCTTCGGTAACAAAAAATATTTGTTTCTCATTCGCCGCCAAGCAGTCTGTTATGGCGGCATTGTAAATGAATTGACTGGTATTCTGTCTACATTGCGTCCATCTTCGTGCTATGGTTAAGCATGTTTATTGCTTGTTTATATCTCAAAGACTGAATACTTTTACCTTGATTTTTTCAATAAGGATCAGTTCTATATTAAGAAATTCGAGTTTTTATTTCTAAAGATAAATAAAAACTGTACGTACATATCACTTCATTAAACATTTTCTAGGTCTTATCACCGACATTTTTCGTCACGTAACATT
This sequence comes from Malachius bipustulatus, assembly GCA_910589415.1. NCBI lineage: Eukaryota > Metazoa > Arthropoda > Insecta > Coleoptera > Melyridae > Malachius > Malachius bipustulatus. Next base: position 6,525,236 of record OU342639.1, read on the forward strand.
TTATTTTCAATTTTCAATAAAATTTAATATGAAAATATTATAATTTTCACATCTCGTCGTTGTATATAAACTTGTATAAATTCATACAAGCATGATGCAAATGTAGACTTGTTAAAGTAATTTAGTGTAGACTTTGTCTGGCAACCAAAAGACTCTTCGGCACTTTCATGGTTATATTTATATGATGACTACTTAAAATGCAAATGATCGCATTGTGAAAGATTTTATGAACGATTATAGCAGGTGAAATATTTTCTTTATTAAGTAGTTTTTAACTTTGAACGGTTTGCCGATCCCTGATTAATATCTCTAATATGATCAAACCCTGAGCGGTTAAGTGGATTTTTATTTCGGAATTGGAAATTTCAAATTACAAATTACAATTAATTTGAGTTTTGATTTAGGTTTTTTGATTTTAAGTTGAGTTAAACAACAATCCCTGCATCGCAGGAAAACTTTCATCTCGCACTATACCGCGCCTCATACTTACAGTAATAATTATTGTAACGAAAATGTGGATATCAGAAAATGTTCACTTAATGGATTTTTTTCATGTTTCCAAGTCGTAAACAGACCTTAGTTAGCTTAGTGCTAAAACCTTTCTTCTGACCAATAAAATCAAATCATATCATCATGAAATCAAATGCGCAAGATCGGGAAATTTAGTTTTTTCTCTCTCAATTTTTTTCAAATAGTGTTGATTATAGTAATGGAAAATTTCCATCGGTGCAGAGAAAGATTCGTCTTTATCTGTTCAAGCAAAAATTGTTGTGACTTTTATTTTTATTTTTTAATTTCAAAATTTCATTTCATTGCTCTTAAATGTAAGTATAGCAGAACGCCAATTTCGGCCCCCATGTCATTGAAAGCAAATTAATTTTCGATTCAAGATAAGCAAAATAAACAATTTTGAAATGGATTTTTCTTGAAAACGGTGCATCTTATCGAAGTTGAACAAGAGTGCATGACTTTAATACGCCGAAAGCTTCAATATTCCATAATTTCACATCAAAATTGAAAAAACTATTGATACAAAAAAGTTGGGGTAATTTTTACTCGACACCCCCCTGATTTAACCCACCCTTGGTGAAAATTTCAAAGTGATCTACAATCTATCTTATTAGGCATAAAAACATTGGTGCATGGATGTGGCAAATTTCGTCATCTTATGTTGAACGGTTTCGGAGATAATAAATAAAAACCTTCCTCAGGGTCCCAACTTTGAGGCGCTTTTACTCAGCGGGTAAGCATTTTCGGACCCATGTTCATATGAACTTGTTTTCTTCAAATAATCTCAGTAATCACCCCCTGAAATCTTTCGCAGTACTTATGTTACACCCTGTATATAGGCACAATAATGTAAGGCAATAGCGTTTCAAGAGTTAGTCGGGCGATAAGTAGCCGTGGCGTCATCTTAACTGTTTGACGTCACGGAGTTAAATTCCGAAAGTAAGTTGTCAAAATGCCGAGCAGTGATTGACTTAAATAGATTCCATCATCGCAAGCGGTGAGAGAATGAACATTCCCTCATCGCATGGGGAATGTACGTCGTCATTAGTTAACTGATATTGGCAGTATAAAGAACGTATTACTAAATGGTCGAAGAGAAAATAAGTTTATTCTTAAGTAGCTGTAAATAAAACACGTTTTTCTGATTTCGTCATGATTAGCTAATAGGTTCACTGTAATTTATTACAATTTTTACAGGTGTTCCGACTATTCCGTGAAAAAAGGAAATGGTAACAGGATTTTTACATTCCGAATGGGATTTTTTTAAATTGGGTCTTATACAGGGTCGTAGTGCTTACATCTTAAAATTATTTTGGACTATACAGCATGTCCCATATGAGATTGCATTTTCAGATTGACTGAGAAGAAAAAAATAAGATTAGCTTTTACAGTTGGTGTTTAAATTCAGAAGTTTGTGAGTTATAAACAAGTGAAAATAGGTAATTTTTGAAGTTCAAGGTCCTGTACAACGACAACGGCTCAATAGATAGATAAAAATTAGTGATGCCGCGAGACTCGAGACTAGTCTCGTGTGGTCTCGTCTCGTCTCGTATTTTCGAGACGAGACCGGTATCGAGTCTCGTCTCGTCTAGTCTCGACGAGACGAGACCATCTACGAGTCTCGCCGAGACTCTCGTCTAGTCTCGCCGAGACTCTCGACTGGTCTCGTGTTTTTTAGGGATAGGGATTAAAATAAAAATATTTCAATCTTTAACGGAGTGGCAACTGGGAGGTTAGAATAACCCAAACTTTTTTTTATTAGGACGTAAATAGATTTTAATTTTTTAATGCTTTTTTGTCAATTAATAATACACTGCTTACGAATTTTTGTATTTTTTAAATACATAGTGAGTATGGAAAAAATAAAAACTAAAATATTTTCTACAACTATTTTTCATGAAGATGATCAAACTTGTGGTCGCTTTTTTGTTGATAGTACTGCAATCGCAATAGTTTCTCGTTTTAAATATTCAGTTAAATAATTATTTTAATAACAATAATAATTGAGTGATGAGTGAACTAAATACAGGGTGTTCCGTAAGTAATGGTCCGTGGTGAAATGATGAGAGATTTTTGGTTTAAAAATATTACGATCTGACACTACTTGCTCTAACAAAATCTTGATAATAAAAAAGATACAGGGTGGCAAAGATGAGACTTAAAAATTTGCTTTTCAAAATATCTTGAAAAATTGTAAAGGTACGAACGTGAAAATTTGGTGATAGATGTTTTACGGTATGAGATAAATTTTACATCAGAAGCAAGTAAATGAAACCAGTCATTAGAAGCTTTAAGAAAATATTAAAATCATTGAAAAACTAGAATAGGTAGATACTATAATATTGCTAAAATAATTTTATTTATAAGCACAAAAGTAAGATTAATATCAAGTCGTAAGATGAATATAATAATTTGACACATGAATAAATATTTATAGTAAATACATACCTAAATAATTAATTAACCTTTCACGATTCTTCACAAGTAATTAAGTGTCTTTTCAAAACAAAAAAAAACCGCAACACAAAAGCGCACGAATTATCCACTCCACTCTTAGACTATTAATTAATATAGTCTAAGACTTCACTATATAGGTGGGGTAAATAACAAAAAATAAATTTTAAAATGTATAAAAAAAGCCGTTTGTAAACTGTAAACACAGACTGCGGTACGTATCCGTACAGACGAAGATCAACTAAACTGAAACTGGCAAAGTAGCAAATTCGGTTCATCGGCAGTTGTGAAACTTTAAGAAAAATATAACAAAGTAGCAATAAAATCAACAGATGTTGATATTTTTAAGAAATTTACTGCCCTTTGTGGTCCCATCATAAGAAAGAATCAGCCTTCTTCATCTATTGTATTTTGTTATATTATTTCTAGACTACTTTTTCCGTTAGTCCTTCTTACAAGCCTTCGGGTCTGGTTCGGTTTTGACAACAATACCTATAATTTATTTTTACGATATTCAAACCAATTCAAAATAAAATGATGTAGAATACATATATTTCTAGAACACAGGAAATATACCTATAGAAAACTATATACCTATTCTCTTTATATAACATAATAATTATCTACCAGTATTATATGTATAATGTTATTTTCAATCACCTATATTGACTTTATAAAAAAAATCAATTTTTCAACTAAATAAGTACCCGACTTTCTATGATATATAAAGTTTATTTAAACAACTGACTGGCATACCAGCTTGCCCTAAGACACAGTATACAAAATATTACTTAAAAATAAAATAAAATTATTAAATGAAAATTATTGCAAAAAAAATTATTGTAATTTCGGTTTAAGACCAAAAATATTATTATTTATTTATTTAGTACCTATTATTATCATTATCATTTTGAATTGCAGATGCCGTGCTTTTGAAAAAACTTTCTTTTACAAACAATTCAGGCTTTTTAGTGTTAGTTTATAGAATTTGTTTGTGCAATAGGAACAATATAAGGCATTTTTTTTTGTGTTTGTGCAGACTAAATGTCCTAGAATTTATAGGACCTAGCTCGAGACCTAGCTAATATAGGGTATGATTTTTTACATGCTATTATACATACAGGGTGTATTATAACGTCCGCATAATATTAGCACCACGCGATTCTACATCAAAAACAGAACAAAAAAGTCCTTAACAGTTTTTTCTTGATGTACACAGATTTTAAGATATGGACAATTTAATGTTCTTAAATTTTGCAACACTGGCGTTGGTATAAAAATTAAGATAACTTAGACGTGAAGTCACCTAACTGGTATGGTGTTGCTATGTAATCGAAAAAATGTGCAACAAGGCAAATGTCATGCTGCGACGTGTCACTCAATGATGCAATTTTTTACAGATTTTTTATTTTTTCAATTTTTTATTCAACAATTAAAACGCGCAGTTGAAATATTGATTGTAACTCAGGAAATCAAATAATTCCTAGTTTTGAAATGTTAATTAAAACCATTTTTGCCAAAAAAAATCTAAAATTTTGGATAATTTTGCCATTTTACTTCTTACTTAAGAATTTTTTAATAATATTAAGCAATATTTTTGAGTATTAAAAAACTTCAAATTTAAACTACAATGGTTGATAACATCGTTATTTGAGGTCTAAGAGCTAAACGGTATTGAAACTTTATGTTCTGTTTTTGATGTAGAATCGCGTGGTGCTAATATTATGCGGACGTTATAAAACACCCTGTATGTCAATACTTGACGAGACCAGACGAGACCAGACGAGACCAGACGAGACGAGACGAGACGAGACGAGACTGAGTATGTCGAGACCGAGACTGGCTTCTGGTCTCGTCTCGAGGTGACGAGACGAGACGAGACTGACCCCAAGTCTCGCCCAGTCTCGTCTCGCGGCAACACTAATAAAAATGGCTTACATGTCCCTGTCTTAACTTGAACAATAAGTTCACCCATAATAAATCTATGTGAACATCTCCTTTGTCAATAATAAACGGCGGTACAATTGATTTTTAAGAATTTTAATTTTTTAAAATTATTTTTAATTGTTATCAATCAATCAATAGGTAATTTATCATCAGTGTCCCACCATTCTGGTACAATTTTTTTCAAAATATCCTGGATGCATAATATTCTCCTTGTAGAGTTACACGGAAGGATATCCCGCAAAATTGTTAATTTTGTGCCTCATACTCTTTATTAAAAAAAAAGTTCGACATTACTACGAAACGTTGAATATTACGAACGAGTTATGTAATAAATTTTATTCTATTTTTTTTTTAAATAAAATCGTGAAAAGTGACCCAACATTTCATTTTTATAGTTACCTACCTATAGATTTTATACTTCAAGTTTATACTCCATGGAAATTCATTTAAATTTAAGAAACGTAAAAAAATAATTTCCAATAGCAATCATTGTCTGCATGAGTCTTTTAATAATAATTTTTTATGTACACAGTAGGTACTACATATCAGTCAAGTTGATCAGGTTGGTGCAAGACAGAAACCAAAGCTCATTTCCTCAAACGTTCGTTGCCTGATTCCACATGGCAGCAATGGTTGCTAATGGAGTGGAACTATGTCATTGAGCTTAATGAACAACCATTACACTGAGAAAAATTTCTTATAACTGTCATAAGAAATCTTATTAGTGTTATAGGAATTGCTAATATATTTGAGGACAGATATACGGTCTTATAAAGGTAATAATTTTGATCTAATTAGAGACGGATTTATTAACAATATGACCCAGAATTATTAATTTTATTATCGTAGTTTAATAAACCTTATAAGAATGAGTTAATAAGGGTATTATTTATTATAATGCTGCTTATAACACCTTCTAATAAGAGTTTTTATATGGAATTATAATCCCTATAATTTTATATTATTAGTGGTATGATAAGAGGTTATACAATGGTAGGTAGTAATAAAATATTTTTTTATATTGAATGAAATATTTTATTTTCTCATTTTAACCAAAGAAATGAATACATATAGCTAGATTCAAAAGTTAAAGATAATCTAAACAGTATTATATTAAAATTAAGAACATAAGAAATTACATTGACTATAATTATTATTACTATTGATTTAAGCTCTAGCTGTTTGATCTTATTAGATTTTTTTAGTTACCGTGCCTTCATATGCCCTTTGAAAATACAAGTTGTTGTCATGCTGCTTACTGCGTTTACGATTTTTCAGTCTGGACTCACTCTGGAGAAGCAACATTTTTACAGCAACAAGCTTTGAGGTCGAAGTGGCCTGAAATTAAAATAATTTTACTCTAAGACAATAAATTTTAAAAACATAGAGAAAGTATAAGTATGCATTATATGCATTCAGTATTATTTGTTAGAGATTTTATTATTGGTAGGTATAATAGGTCTATTGCAGAATTATTAACTAATACACTAATTTTTATTATTGATAATAGCAATACAATTTATATCTTCAACTTACCTTTACATTTACTGTGATGGTAGTGTTCAAAGATTATGGTAAAGCACCTACGCAAAAGATACAAACTCACACTCATGTCAAGCATGGCCGAAAATGAAGGTCTTGTCCGCTTGTCGCACTACCTTGGGGTGCAGATTCAGAGTTAGTCCCGTGTGTAAGAAATCCTTTACGATTTATAATAAAGGATTTTCAGGTTTATTAGACATGATCAAGATACTCTAATCAATAACATGACTTATTATTGATATAATATTTTCTTATTTCTGGAATAAATCTCAATGTATAAGACGGGATTTATTGTCGCAATAATCCTGGAAGAAGCCTGCAGTAAAACTTATTATAATTACTTTAAAATGTAATGTTATTCTTATAATAAGTGATTCTATAACACTTTCTAATAAAACAATTTTTCTCAGTGTATAAAACTTTTAAAAGAAAAGTTTTTATTCAGAAGTTCTTTGTTGGTTAAAGTGCCACCGTGTATCGTTTATTTGTTTTGCATGACCTCTTCATTAAAAATACCTATAATTTGTTTTGTAAATTAAATTTTTGTGTAGCATTATATGATATAAAGCGAAAACAACTTCAACACGCGACGCTTTTGTTTTCATGATCAATATAATTAAAGAACATGAAAGCTTGTTTTCAGACAGCAAACGGCAATTTTCTCGTTCCAACAGAGCTCCTGCTTTGAAGTTAAATAAAAATTTCTGCAAATATGATAAAATATTCACGAAATTTATCAAATATTTTTTCTTACTGATTTAGAACACGAAAGCAGCACGTACCGCGTGCTTATTGAACATTAGAAGTCTTGAAACGTTATTGAAATTCAACATGACAGATAAACGGAATCAACATAGCCGCCAACTGAAAATTAGGGAAAATGTTTCAAATGTTGAATTGCAAACGTCCAATATAGTATTCCTTTAATGTTTTTTCAAAAATGTAATTAGCTCGAGTGTTTTTCATAATGAAATCCAGATTAAAATTTTCTCTTACTGCTTTCGTATTGCATCCATGTCGGATGGAATATTTTAACTATTTTCCAAACAAACAAAACAAAACCAAATTATATTCTTTCTATTTTTTAAAGTAAGGACTCTTCATCGCCATCAACATACATTCAATAACTGTTGAATAGTTTTCAATTACTATTTTACATAAGGTAACACTGAATTCTTATTATTGGCCTTTCATTTTATTTTTCTCCCTCGGGTACGAAATTATTATAATAGATTTTCTTACTGAATGGGAGAAGAACGTCTATTCTTAGAGCAATTTATTTAAAAACTAGTTTTTCCTCTTCAAAAAATTCAATGTTGTCAACATTTTGTTTCTCAGGTTCGAGAAACAAACAAAGTCTTCATCCCTAAGAAATTTGGCAGAATATAATACGAAACAGGAGTACTCTCAATGAAAGCATTTTTTGTGTTGATGTCGATCCAATAAAAATTAGTTTGGAAATCAGCGTTTTACTTGCCTCAAACAACAAAACAACGTTCAATAATAATTATTTTTTCTCTAATAAGAAGTCTGAATCTTGGATATCTGCATGAGCAGCAGAAAATATTCTGAGCAGTAAAAAAGAAAAGTAAATAAGTGACTTCTGTAAATAGTCCCATCTCTATTTTCACAAAGCTCTAGTTTTAAGGGATTGCTTGATGCAGACGGACGAGTCGATAAAGGCGATATAAATCACGAGCTTACTTATAGCTCAGAAAAACACTTTACGATTTGCAATTGTTTAAAAAAGAATGCGAAATGAGCGAAATGCTTCTTCTTCACTGATGAAAGTCAACAATAACAATTATTTTCCAATTCTCATCACTTTCGTGAAGGGAGGCGTCCAGATCAATTTTTTGAAGAACTGTTATTAGGGACTCAGTGCCTTAATTTTAAATTTATTATTTCCCATCTCGAGAATGAGAATCGCATCCCGAGTGGAAAGAATCATTTAAGTTTTTTATACATATAGGTAAAAAAGATAAGATTGTGTAGGCGATTTTCCACATCGCCGCACATAGAAATTTATTAATTAAATTTACCTCTAGGTATTTGATTTATTTTGTTTGAAAGGTTTTATTTTATTTATGAAAATTATAATTATCTAATTACTGTTGTAATTCATTAAAATGACCGGCTATCTGCGATAAGATTCAATCCGAATCGGGCAGTTTGAGCTAGTCGTCCGAACAGAAACGATCGTGTAAAATAAAATACAATTTCTGTTATCGTTACTTGAAATTGATTAATATTTCTCCTTTGTCGACGAACGGCTCTCTCTCTCTCTCTCTCTCTTTCTCGATAGTATTACTCCATTGTTTCTGTGATAACAAGTTTATGCGTGCTCAAAAGCACTAAACCTAGACTCCCGACATAATACAATATAGCGCCAATCTGTTATAGTGCATTACGAAACTCGTCGTCCGACACCGGCAGGCCTGCGAGGACGGTACCACGGAGAGCGGGAGTGCGCTAGCACATCACCACGAGTTTGGTAAGTACCTCACAATTATTTTTCTTATGGTTCTTCGATTTATATGATTACTGTTTTTCCCATTATATGTTCATTGCGAACAAAACACGCCGCTTAGGTGAGAATGCAGGAACTCATAGTAGAACTTCAAAAGTTTTTAACACAATTGAGGAACATAGTATTGTTCACATTCCATTGCCCCCTTACTCTCCTGATCTAAACGCAATAAAACATGACTGAGATTTCTTGCAACAAGCCCTAAATAGGCGTGTTCCGCTGGCAGTCACTCTATTAAGGGTTATATTACCCCAAGTATGGATGCAAATACCTCAGGAAATGTTTAACAACGTCATTTTGAGCGTGTCCTGACACGTCAAGCCATGCACTTGCAACATTTATTTAATTTTTGCATTTTTATTTGTTATTATGTTTTTAGAGTTTTCAACTACTTAAATTTAAATAAAGTTAAATACATTTGAAAAAAGGTTATTATTAGTATTTTTAATAATATAACATCCTTATAACTTTTCACGCTTGTTTCTTGTTAATTATTAAAGTGAGAAGTAAGGGAATATATTTTATTAAAGCGTTGACTTTATGTCAGTTTTAACGAAAAGCGAATTTTATCATTTTGGATAATGTCTTGATATTGAAAACTAAACTTGTTTTTTGCTCATCTTCATAATATGGTGCATATATGTATAGACAAATAAGGCAACTTACAATGTTGTCTTCTTATGAAAAGAAAATTGCGATCTAAAAACAAAAACTTGACTTATACTCTCATATAGTTCATCCAATCATAAAATCCATTCAGCTCTTTATGTCAAACCGCAAAAGCTGACACATGCATTTACATCAGCAATATTTACAACTGTACCAAATCAGGAGAACAATGCAATGGCCTCTTCAACATTTGCAAATACCCATGTCAAATAAATCTGAACGTTTGGAAACAATATTTCACTATTAATCTGGCTAAATGTGTCGTAAACTCTCGGAAATCGGTTAAGTATATGCAAGAGTGCCACTTTGTTGTTGAGTTTCCATTGCTTGAATTTGTTTTTAATTTCTGTCATATCTATTCTGGTAATCCGATTAGGTTGGCAGACTGTGGTTGAGGTTTGCGGTCTTACTTTAGACGTCGATCATAAAACAGAATTATGAAAATTGAGTTTTAAATGGAAAGATTGACGTCCAATAAGTTTTACTGCAATTTTATTGTGTTTTGCATTAAGAGGTAGTAAACTATGTAAGGAAGGAAGATCAAAACCGTGTTCTTTTGGAGCTCTATTTGGAAAGTGAGAACTAAATCATATACTTACCACTTTGTATTTGAGATCTTCTTATGTCGTCATAAGTATGTTTACGTAATTTTCCATCTATAAAGTATACCAGGTGATTCATTAGGAATGGACCAAACTAAACAGGGTGATAAAGGACCTCAATATACGCATCGATCTGACACCCCATATGTGTAATCGGAAAATTGATGGTTTGGGAGTTATCATCATTTAAGTACATTTCCAGAAGAACCTGCGAGTTTCCACAGAATTTTGTCAGGCTTGCTGAACAAGTCGGTCTAGCTTGCTTGATGAAGTTTTCTATCAGAGGTGTAGTCAAATAATGAGCCTGTTGCTCCGTGTATAAACTTACTCAATACAACTGACACAATTGGATAAAAAGATTAAATGAAAATTTCATTGAAGCAGAAAATTTTCTCTTACTTAGCAACGCTCCTGTTGATAATTCTTAGGGGGAATTTATTTTTAGCACATGTTTCAAAAACTTTTCTTTCTTTTTTTCTCTGTTGAACTGGCAATTTACCTTGCAAATTTCATTTAGAATTTAGTCCTGTGTAAAAATGGGCAACATAAAAAAGACAGATATTCCTATTCCATATACATAACCGGACTTTTAACTAACATCTTCAGGATACGATCTGAAGTTAGCTTAGTTCTCGCTCATTCATTGGATTTCGGGCCTATTTTGTGACATTTTGTTCACGTAGGGACTTACATAATTTTTCGTAATAATTCAATTATTGTAACATTTCGAAGATTGACAGTCAGTATTATAAAGGCCCATTAAGCTAACGCACAGATTTCTAATACCATTTTTAAAGCTATGATCGATGTCAAATGACTTTTATTAGCATTTTTTTTAATCCCTTTCATACCAAGAACCAATAAATTGCTGTATTTTCCACTTGGACTCGATACCTTCTTCAGAAATGGCCCAAGAAATCTGTCCGTTAACCTAATGAGCCTTTATAATATACTGGCTGCTAGTCTATTGGTATTTTCATATAAATAAGATTTCCGATTATTATTTATTAGAATTAAATCTATAAGGGTATTTGCATACATAACACAGTCTATTTACGTTTAAATAATAATTTACACATTTACTGCATCATCTGAAGAACACGATGAAGTATCGACACAATCTTGACGTTTATCAATCATGTTGACAGCGGGTAATGTTTTGCTCAGTTCGGGTCTATCACAATTAGTTTCAGTCTCAAAATTCACCTGTTGCACAGAACTGGGTAAACAAAAGGAATATTGCACTGGAATACCTGGATGAGGGTGACATGATGAATATAAAGCACTGGGCATTATGGGCAGTGGTCGGATGATTCCCGTCGGTGATTTCGCCGAGCTCGTAGAAGCGTTCATTGAAATTAAAGCTGCTGCATATTCGAAAAAAGCCGCTTGCTGAGCCTTAAGTAAGCTGTCCGAGTCATCCCTGGAAGTTGAAGCATTTGGTGGTAGCAGAGCCATCCAAGGTAAAGAAGAAACCGCTGAAGCTGAGTTGATAATTGGCGGAATTGAAATAGTTGGTTTCTTCTCCATCTGAATAATACTGTCAATGCTAAACGATTTCGGTGTTGATGTAGTTTGAGTTTTCGGAGGTAAGGGTAATGGTAAACCTGTCGTGATGGGACACATTATCTGAGGAACATCTGTTAAATTAGGAGAACTTGCAGGTACCTGAGGAGTGGTCATAAAGGAACTATGCTTCATCTTGGATAAACTGTCCAATTCTTTATTAATGTGCTTTGGCAGTTTAAATCGTTTTCTTCTTCTCAAGAAGCTGCCGTTCTCAAACATGTCTAAAGCTGAAGGGTGTAACGCCCAAAAAGCACCCTTGCCTGGTCGATCTGGCCTTCGTGGTATCTTTATAAAGCAGTCGTTGAATGACAGGTTGTGTCGTAGGGAGTTTTGCCAGCGTTGGGTGTTTCTCCGATAGTACGGAAAACGGTCGGTTATGAATCTGTAGATTTCGGACAAAGGTAACATTTTCTCGGGAGAGCTCCATATTGCCATCGCTGTAAGTGAGATGTAGGAGTAGGGTGGTTTCTGGTCGCCATATGTCTCACGAGATGGACGTGGCATCTCTGGAAAAAAAGGGAACATTGAAATTTTTATATTATATACATGTAGGTTATATTATGTAAGTTATAATAGTTAATAATGAAACAGTTAATTTAAATCTGCCACACCATCAGCAAGTACAGTTTGTAGTTAGCGTGAACGGAAACTTCCGTTTTTTATATTAAGTGATGATGGAAGTGATGGGCGGATGCAAATATTTTCAATGAATAGATTGTCAAAGACAATGACCAGGTGCGAGTTTTATAGGTAGATACAAGCGGGATATACGTAACGACAACATCGTGTTATTGTAATTTGTTGAAGTCATATAATAGAATTATTATTATATTAATACAAGGCAGATCTTCAATCGATAAACCAACAATAATCCCGCATAAAGGTATTCGCACGTCCAGTTTCATTGTTAATTGCTTAATAACTTATAGCCAGTATTCGTAGTTCATATACCTCCGTACAGACAGCTGTTTATATAGTGCAGATGAGAACCAGCACTACCCTGAAGTTTATAGATTATTTTTATTATTTGTTTAAATAAAACAAATGTCGAAAATGTAATAAATGGGTAATAATTTCATGCATGCATATCTAGTAATTAAATTATTTGTAATGGCTATTAATTGAAGTTAATTAATCAATTAACGGCTTATATTTCATCTAGGTATACTTAAAGGGTAGTTCATGCAGCTAAGCTGATGGCAGTGGATTTTGTATGACATAATAGTAGAGGCCACAGATTGGCACAGAATAGCACCACGCAGTAGAGGACCACAAAATTATAAAAACAGTTCTCATGCACGTATACCTACACTAATTTCCGATAAATTTTTGTTTTGGAGTTATAGGCTGTTGAATTTTTTTTTTTGATAAATTTAAAAGGTTTTCATTGAATATTAAACTAAACATTTAAAATAAATATAAAAACGCTCTACAGAAAGGTGTTCAATTTTGTTTAATTTGGCGACCTTGTTCTTGAATTCACATTTCCAATCTTTATGGTTAACGACCGACGGCAACTTTGAACTATGTTCCGATCATTACGAAATCTATCAGCAGACTCCAGAATTCTGTTTCGTCATTGCTTTTCACTATTTATTTCTATGGCATCCACCTCATTTTTCGTAAACCCCCAAAAATGAAAAATCGAGTTGGTTATTATCATCGGGACTACGAGCTGGTCCTCCACGTCAAATTCATATTTCTAAATCTTCTTTTAACGGAATATTCAATATATTTTATATCTATTGCTTTCGGTAAAAATGATGTTACGCTTTAATTATCATCAGTATAACAGTTTGTGTTTTGTAACTACATAAAGGACTTAAAAGGTATCTAAAGAAAGAATTTGCTCCCTTTCTACCATTTTGAGGAATTATAACGTCCACCAGTCCAGTTTTCCTCAATGAAGAAACCACCAATCATAGGTTTCCCAGATTACCTGGCCAAACATAAAATTTTTAAGATCACTGTTAACGCCCTTCTTCAAAAATATGAGAAACCAAGAATATTTTCAAAAGATAACGTTAACAGACTCTATAGTTAAAGGATAAAAAGTTCGTACATGCATTATTAGATGTGCCTAATTTAAAAGAGTGAATAGCTTCAAGAATTTCTATTCTGTCTTTGACTTGATACGCAATTTTTTGAAAACTTCTGTTCCAAAGCATAAAAATAATATCGTTGTAAAGGTAACTAAAGAAGCTTCCCAATGAGATCAACCCCTTTTACCTAATAACATTTTAGGGAGTTAAGTTTAGAGACCTAGGGACCAAGTAAATATAATTTATATCCCTCCCCCTCTGAATAATAACGCAGCGACATATCTCATCGAATAACTCCATTAGGCAATAAAGTGGTAATTTTGTTCTATGTTTTGTAAAAGGAGTTTTAACTTTACACTTCAAACTAAGAAGGTTTAGATGAATAATTATATACAGGGTGTCTCTAAAAGGTACCACCAACGTTCTACCACAGATTCCCGAGGAAAAAATATGCCGATTTAACCGAACTTATCCATGTCCAAAGTTGTACCCTTTTCAAGATACAGCCCTTAAAAGGTGGTCAACTAAATACTCATTTTCCAGAATAAGTCAAAAATGGTTTAAACGAGAAACTTCAAAATTTCATCACCTACTACTGTTAAGACCAATAAACTGACGTAGTCTTACAAACATTGACGTACAGGGTGTTCGTATTTTTGATGTCGCGTCTCACGTTTGACCCCAGAACTTTTTTATCCGCACGTCACTGACTAATTTTGTATTTTTTATCTAAAGGTTGAAGTATTACTGAACTTTTTGCGCCCTTATAAAAATTTTGTATCTTGCATGGTTTCCCCGTCATTCATTTTCAATGATACTGAATTGAATGAATGATACACCCACAATGCTGAAAACGTTTATTTGAAAAATGTGCTTAGAGTAACTAATTAATTTATTGCTTGTTGTAATTATGGCTATGCAATACTCTAACGAAGAGTATACCGACATGCTCTTAGTATATGGATATTGTGAAGGAAATGGACACGAATGCGTTAGGTTGTACTCTGAAAAATTTCCTAACCGTCGTGTACCACATCGTCAGACTTTTGCCGCAGTTGAAAGACGCCTTCGCGAAACTGGAAGGTTTGTTGCTGTTACAGCTAATTATGGGCGTCAACGTACAACAAGAACTCCTAATGTTGAAGTAGCAATTCTGAACAGAGTTGACGAAGATCCGACAACGAGCACGAGACGATTGGGCAGAGCAGTAGGAGTATGTAAAGATGTTGTTCATAGAGTGTTAAAAGAACAACTTTTACATCCGTACCATCTTCAATTAGTACAAGATCTCCTACCTTTAGATGCAGACTTGCGTTTAGGTTTTTGCCGATTTATTAGACAAGAACGAGTTCAAAATATTAACTTTCATAAACAAATTCTGTTTACAGGCGAAGCTTGTTTCACTAGAAGAGGCATGACAAACCTTCACAATGAACATGTTTATGGGGATGAAAATCCACACGCAACTAAAACAACGCATCACCAGCATGAATTTAGAGTAAATGTGTGGGCAGGTATCATTGATAA
This sequence comes from Malachius bipustulatus, assembly GCA_910589415.1. Lineage (NCBI taxonomy): Eukaryota > Metazoa > Arthropoda > Insecta > Coleoptera > Melyridae > Malachius > Malachius bipustulatus. The sequence goes on from OU342639.1 coordinate 6,540,628, forward strand.
TTTTATTGTTGGTCCCGTTCTACTGCCAAACAGATTAAATGGTGATCATTACTTAGACCACCTTCGAAATACTTTATCCGATCTGCTCGATGATATACCTATAGAGCTTCGCCGAAATATGTGGTTCATGCATGATGGTGCACCCCCACACTTCACTTTGGCAGTTAGGAATCATTTACATGAGCATTATGCAAATAAATGGATTGGTAGAGGAAACGATGCTCCTGTTAACTGGCCACCACGCTCCCCTGACTTAACCCCCTTGGATTATTTTCTTTGGGGAACATTAAAAACAATGGTGTATTCAACACCCGTATAAATCAAGAACAGGATCTGTGGAGACGAATTCAAGACGCAGTAGTGATTCTCCGAAATGATGTGGAAATGATACAAAGGGTGCATTTCAATTTTTTATACGCCGCATAGATTTATGCATACGGATGAATGGTGGTCATTTTGAACATCTGTTGAAATTACGTGAACACAACTAATGTTATTAATAGGCATGAACAATGTCGTCTTTCTGAAATAAAATTATTTGCTTGTTCTGGGTATTTCTAAACACATTTAATCCAGAGAGCTTATGTTAACGTTCTGCATGTGTTATTATTTAATTAATGTTAAGTAAAAATTACATTTTTCAAATACGTTTTCAGCATTGTGGGTATCATTCATTCAATTCAGTATCATTGAAAATTAATGACGGGGAAACCATGCAAGATACAAAATTTTTATAAGGGCGCAAAAAGTTCAGTAATACTTCAACCTTTAGATAAAAAATACAAAATTAATCAGTGGCGTGCGGATAAAAAAGTTCTGGGGTCAAACGTGAGACGCGACATCAAAAATAGGAACACCCTGTACGTCAATGTTTGTAAGACTACGTCAGTTTATTGGTCTTAACAATAGTAGTAGGTGGTGAAATTTTGAAGTTTCTCGTTTAAACCATTTTTGACTTATTCTGGAAAATGAGTATTTAGTTGACCCCCTTTTAAGGGCTGTATCTTGAAAAGGGTACAACTTTGGACATGGATAAGTTCGGTTAAATCGGCATATTTTTTCCTCGGGAATCTGTGGTAGAACGTTGGTGGTACCTTTTAGAGACACCCTGAAATTCGTTAGGAATGGAGGTTAGATCATGACGTCCCGCCTTTTGTAAGTATATTATTCTAGGAAATAGTATATACAAGAATTATCCGATTATACAGGCTGATCCCGAAATGGCGGACACACGGATAGTACCTCGGCCATCCATTGTGGATTAAGGATTTTAAAATTCATTCACTTTTTTCTCCAGCATGACTTCCTTATCGTGGCAAATTAAAAAAAAAGTGTCAAGACTGCACTCGGTGCACTTCTTTAGGAAGAAAAATTGTGTTTATATCCAGATTAAGATGTCACCCAGTCTATGCGGAAACATGAAATGACTATATAACAATGTTTCAAACAATTCTGTGGCTATATCATACGTTATATACACAACTTATTTAAAAGTTTTATATGCCATAAAAACTAGATCTGAAGAAATTATACAAATCGAAGCTATTTAATACAAGCAGTATTTTTGCGAAAAAGGATCGATCATTTAAACACAAAATATTTCAACTTGGTTTCCTGTTGTAAAGTAAAAAATGACATAAAATGGTTTCATATAAAAAACTGACATGATCAGATTTGGCAAATAACCACAAAATTATAGGTGCGGGGAAATATATAATCTAATAATTTTATTAATAAAAATCTATACTTTATTATACATAACTTCAAAATTATTTTACTTTATTTTATAATATTATAACTCCCAACTTGAACATCGATGTCACATTGACAATTTTTAGTGAACTCGAGGAACAGGTAGAATTTCAATACATGCTGTAATACCGTTACCGATAATTAAAAAAATAAAACACTGAACCTATCATACATAATAATAATGGTTACTTGAAATCGGTGTTTTGACAGTGGATGTTGTCTAAATGCGAACTGCAATGATGTTTTAATTTTTTTTTTTAAAGACAAACTTATATCGGTAACGAAGGCGAGGAAATAATTGTTGTTTCAAATTTACAGCTTTCTGAACATCCTCAACAACACCCTGTATAGCATGTCCGCCAATTCGAAAGCAGCCTGTATAGGTGCAATACTCTAAACCTTATATACCTACAACAGTGTCACACGAAAAGTTTTTATGATTTAAAAATGATGACAAAAATAACACTCACACCCCATCTCATGTGTCTTTCACAAAATGTCAAATTTGACATTTTGTGAAAAAAAATACAAAATATGGAATCAGTTTTAAAAATTTGGAAAATGTCAAGCGAAAAGTTGTTTGTTATTTCATTTTCCACTCAGACACCAATTTTGAAGCCTCTAGCAAAATAATTTTTTTTCCAAAATTTGTTGAACTGAGCATTTCTGTTTTAAAAAATTTCGAAACTAGCACAAAATTATTCCCTTATATCATTCATGATTCATGCTGTCAAGTTATAGAGCTTCAAAAATTATAATAAAATTCCCTTTTTTCGGTTCTCAACCTGTATATGAGATATGGCCAATTAAGTCTGGGACACCCCGGAGATATGGCCAATTAAGTCTGGGACACCCCGTATACACTGGAAAACCAAAATCGGACGTCATGCAAGAAATCGTATTTTAAGCATAAAAGAGAGAATAACTTTTTTCAAGATGAGGCTGCGTTTTAGGAAATATTTCACAAAAAGTAAAACTTTACAAGGCCAGATAAAAAATATATTTTTACAGTAACTGAACAGGCAAAATCGAACGTCATCTATAAAATCCTATTTAAGCATAAAAAAGGAGAATAACTCTTTTCCAGATGAGGCCTGGTTTAGGAAGTATTTTTTTTTTAATTGTTGTTTAGTTACTGAATAAAACATATTTTTATTGCGGTCTTATAGCTCTACAATTTTGGGAATATTTCCTAAAAATTGTAGAATAAAATTAAAATTAATTAAATTAAATTAAATTAAAAAAATAAAATATCTATTTTGCAGAATGTGACTGACCATTATCTAAAAAAGTTTCAAAAATATTCTCAATACGTCATTTATATAATTAATACATTTTCACGCAAAATAATTATTATGAGTTAATTATGAAATGGGCGTTTTGAGTTTTTAAATAACAAGACGACTAATTTATTTTTTCAATAGATTATATGTAAACATACTCGTCGTATCTATTTGGTACCTTGTACCTTATTAGTGTGCATGGTAACTATCAAAAGAATTGGTATAGCCAGCCACTCTAATTGTGCACAATTAATTTTATCTATATGTATTATAGATAGCTAACAAAAATATGTAATAGGTGTTTGACTATTAAACTTACCTATAATAATACCTTAAATCTATTATTCTACCATGTTTGAGACTAAAAACTGGCACCATAACAAAATTTTTAAATGGGTCTTCAATTTTATGGTGTTTAGTCTTTCTAATTGAATCTCTAGAATGATGCTAGTCATCGGTATTAGTTTCGATTAAATACCGTATAATAGTACAAATAAAAGCCTTTATGTAAAGAAATGTACCGCTGCAAAAAACATCCAGTAAAATAATCACAGCTTCCAGATCTGTTTGTTATGACGCTACGATTCTTCACAATAAAATCAAGATCTTCCTGCAACAATTGAGGTTCACGTAAAAAAGGAATTAAGAAGTTTCACAGTAGATTTAGTTCCTTTCTTGCCGGCTTCAGCTCCAAGAAACTATTTACATGGATTTTATATGACATTGAGAGTAACTTTTTCAGTCGGTATACACTTTTACCCTTTATCATTGTTAAAAGCAAATCAAAAAAGACTCCGTCAAATGCACATAAGAAAACCTATCTGCATGACTTGAGAATTGAGTAGAGAAAATATCTTCATGTGATATAAGCAATTCCTTAGAAGAAATTCTTATTCTATAGGCGCAAATAAAATTGCTTCGCGAATTTACAAATGTAGCAATAATTAATAATATATACCTAATTTTTAATTTTATGTAATTTTTCTTATTATTCAGTAACCGCCAGAAATTTGGCTTCATATGGGAAAATGTTTATTTTTGACTTGTGAAAAAAACTTGGAGAACAAAAGAACCTCTGTTTGTTCGAAAACTTACCGCAATCAGATTTACAGTGATTTTTACTTATAGAGAAAATAGCTTTTTTCGAAATAGTGAAAATTAGAAGAGTGCTATTTTTCGAAAACTAAGAGCAAGATTTCGATTTAATTTTTGGACAACATATGTCCTTTTTGTCATCCCACTTATTGATAGTAGCATGATCCAAAAATATACCACTGTCGAATAATTTTTTTTAAAAAAGCATTTTTAATTTTTTTGAAATATTTTCAAAATTTGACTTATTTAGGCTTAATTTCAAATTGCATTATCTTTTTATTGTACCTAAGCTTTCAAGATATGTTATTGTAATGCACCGATAATAATTGTTAATTATTACTTCACATTTCTCCACGTTGGTCCAAAAGTGATATTTTGTGACAAAATTGACTTTCTTGATGCTTTTCAAAGAAATGAGAGCTGTTGTTTTTCTAATTTTTTTTTTTGGTCAGATAAAATTGAATAATATCAGGTTTCTCGTACAATAATATTTATAATTTAGTGGAATTCCTACCTTGAAAGAATTGGTGTTTAGAGCTTCAAGTATAGCTATCCAGAAAAAAAACAGCTCTCTTAAAAAAACGTTTCCCCTTAAAGTGAATTGCATCAAAATCAAAAAAGTCAACTTTGTCACAAAATATTACTTTTCGACCAATATAATTAAATTATTCGAAAGGAGCATTGTTCTTGGATAATGAGATTATGAAGTAGGCTGAAAATGATGACATATTGTACAAAAATCAAATCGAAATCTTGCTTAGTTATAATAAGTAAGATCTCGATAAGTAAAAATCACTCTACATATTTTCTTATCTGATTACGGCAAAATATGTTTTCAAGCAAACAGAGATTTTTTTTATTCTCAAAGTTTTTCTGACCAGTCAAAAATAATTTTTTCCCATATGATGCCTATTTTTTGACGGTTACTGTATGCATTATTAAACAATGTGTCAATTTCAAAACTTTGGATTGGCTAGAGCTCTGCATATGGAATTGTGTTTTAGAAACACAAAAATCGTTTCGACAGAATGGAAAAGGAGAGCAATTAGCAGTGGCAGCAGTGTTTTAAATTATCTCCTAAACGAAGTAGCTACCCCAACTCAAACAATTATAAATTACAACCCCTATCATGTGATACCTCAATTTAATTTTTAATATACTTATTTATGAAATGTAAAAAAAAGCTACCTAAAAAAAAACTGTGTTTTGTATACTTTGTACAAAGATCTTACAATTAAGGTATCGCACATGACAGAAGGAGCTGCAATTCCAAGTTTTGAAGTCAAAGTATGTTAGAGACAATTCATTTAAAAAACTGTTTGCCGCTGTCAAACTGCTTCCCCCTCCATTCTGCCGAAACGGTTTTTGTGTTATCTAAAACAAAATTCAACATTAAGACCTTATTAGCCAATCCAAAGTTTTGAAATTGACACACTCAGAACTAACAGGTATTTATAATAAGTTTCACTAAACCCCATTCCACTTAATTATACCTTATATTCCTTCACGAGACAATGATCAATCAAACCTTGAATTAATGATGAAAATTATTACCTCCTCATAAATTTTGGGATATGCGGATTTAAATAAAATGAGGCTCTATACTAAAATGGGAAATAAATTGATTGACTTGTCATCGTTTACTTGTCTAAAATAGGTCCATATAAGAATTCGGATCATAATCTCGATAGGGACTGTTTCTTCTGGGGTGGGATACATGAACGAAAGCGCTTATTCACGATTCCAGAAAATTATAACGATTCGCTTATTAACAGACTGTAGCTTTTGTCAGAACTGTAGATGAAAAGATGGCGGGGCGAGGTACCCAAGATATCAGCAAATTTTTAAGTTAATAAATAATTTTTACTATTCTAATTCATGGAGGTCAGATAACTAAACTACTGTCTACCAAAATACAATTAGTCTGTTTACACTCTAAAGATAAGCTATTGAAGTTACGTCATGTAGTTTCTATTTACACCGTCTATAATAGGTAGGTATAGGTAAGGTATATAAAAGAAATCCTGAATTATCAAATTTATTTTGTGGGTATGTACTATAATAAGTTTTTTTAAGTTAATTTAATTACGTTTAAGTACCAAAATCCTCAAATTTTGAAAAGGAAATAATTTTAAGTTTTAGTTTGCTAAATAATAATGTTACATCAGGTATATGTTTATACAAACGGAAAATAATAGGAATGAAGAGACTAATAAAATTCGGAGGATACCAGTTCGACCAAAATACCCTGCTGTGATTTAATCCCATGGGTGAGTTCGACCAAGCACCTACTTACCTGAGAATTCTTAGACCACTTGCATTGTTGCCAGACTGAACAAAATATCTTTAGCAGTGTTTTTGTTTTATAGACTGGTTTATCCCTGCAACACTTCTATAGCTTATGTTTATAGTATTTGTTAACTCTGAAGACGGACCTGGCGAGACTCCTGCGTCTAACCCTGTCACGGGCGAACGAGAAGGGGTAGTAGCGAGCCCTCTGTCCTTGACCAGGCTACCGGGCATTGAACATCGAGATTTTAAGAAAGAAGCATCGACGGTGAAAAATTGAGTGTGCCATTTACATTTCATTATTTTATATGGTTGTGTTCACCTAAATTAAAGTTGATCTTCGTAAATAAAATTTACTAAAGAAAATTGATATTCTTTAATAAACCAAAATTAAATATACAGTCCACTAATAATTAACATGGTCCATCGAGCAAATCAATTAAAAGATTTAAATAATAATAATTAAATTAATAAATCATTAATATAAATTATTAAATCATTAATATAAATTAATAATAAATCAACATCACAAATTAAAAGTGCAAGTAATAATTAATAAAGTGCTGGAGTGCCAACTTCAAGTCAAGAGAATAATACTACAGACTTCATCCTGCTGATGTGAGTTCTTTCCATATACCTACCTATTTATTTACCTCTAAACCTAATAACTAATCGGTTTCAATTTGTTTGAATTTATAATGTCGCTTATAATAATTCGCGGTTATACTAAAGGGAAAGTCACTCGCTTTAAAAACTATTTTGATGCAATCGAAAAAGATAAATTGAACGAGCAGGTAATCTCACGATTAACTGTTCGGCTAGAAGCATTTGAACCTCTCTTGGAGGAATTCAACGAGGTTCAGACCCTCATTGAAAAGGAAAATTCAAATAACAAACTCGAGGCAAAAGCTCAAGCTGAATTTGAAGCAGCTTGTTTAATTGAGAGAAAAGAGTTCGAGGATACATATTTTGATTACTTAGCTGATGCTAAGCGCTTGTGTGAAAAATATAATAGTGCAATTGAAATTAAATTAAAAACTGATCGCAGTAATAATAGCGGTAACGTCAAAATTGACAAAATTAACAGTAATAATGCATCTGGCTCTGACGTTGGTAGCGTACCAGCAAGTAATAACAATCATTTTGATAGTGGTAGCACAGGTGGAAGCGCTGGTGCTGGTGCTGGTGCTGATTCTGGTTCCCTATCTTCCAATATTCCTAATGTGGGGAGTCAGTCAATTCATAATCGAATAGCCCTACCTAAAATAACCTTGCCGACGTTCAGAGGGAAACCAGGTACTTGGGTAGAATTTAGAGATGCCTTTAATGCACTCATCCACTCAGATAACACTCTATCAAAATACGAAAAATTCTATTATTTGAAAATGTCATGTAAAGATGAGGCTGCTGATATATTGCAGGCTATTCAAGTAACCGATTCTAATTATACAGTAGGTTGGAGGGCGCTGATTGATAATTACGAAAGTAAGGCGCAATTGATACATGAACATATACAAGCAATTTTAAATTTACCTATTATGAATAAAGAATCTTGTCAGGATATAAAATGTTTGTATCTCGATCTAAATAAACATTTGAGATCACTGGATAATTTAGGTGAGAAAACCGAGTGTTGGGATCGATTAATTATACAGATAATTGCAAATAAGTTTGACAGTAATACTGACAAGGAATGGCAGGCTTACAATTGGGATGGGGAATTACCTAATTTAAGTGATTTAAATAAATTTTTGAAAGAAAGAATTACAATATTAGGCAAGATTGAGTCTAGAAGATCAATCCAAAAACCTAACGTAAATAATAATCATAATAATTCTAATAATTCACAAAATCAATATTACAAGAAGAAGAATTTTAATAGTTTCGTGGCAAGCACAAGTAAATTTAATTATTGTAATTATTGTCAAAAAAATGATCACTTGATATACAGTTGTGAACAGTTTTTAAAACTGCCAATAAATTCAAGAATTTTGGAAGTTAAAAAATTAAAACTCTGCCTAAATTGTTTAAAAGACAATCATTTGTCTTGGAATTGCAATGTGCGCAAATGTATAAAGTGTAACAAACCACATAATAGTTTATTGCATTTAGATTATTTAAATACAAGTGATCAGGGTCGATATGACAACGTTGCAGTCGACGAATCTAATAAACAGGGCATAAACTTCGACCAGTCTACTAGTTCTGCTACCAACTCGGAAATAATACGAAGTGGAAGTAGTAGCAGGAATTCAAAAACTGTGAATAATAATAATTCCGCCCAGGTGCAGGATCAGAGAGTCCAGACAAAGGACAAGGCCACCGTAGCTGTTGTTAACATGAGTCATGCCACATTGCAGGACGAAATAAATAGGCCGATGCAGGTTGTTTTAGCCACTGCAATAGTCCAAGTAGCTGATGATAAAAATAATTACCATTACTGCAGAGCATTACTGGATAATGGCTCTCAAAGCCATTTTATTACTCAAAATTTGTTAAATAAATTGAAATTAAGAACGAATAGAGTTAATTTTTCAGTGAAAGGTGTAGGCGAAAATGTGAAAAATGTAGACAGCGAAGTTGAGATCAATTTAAGATCTTGCGTGAATAATTTTCAGACAAATATCAACTGTTTAATATTACCCACAGTTACTGAGAATTTACCACTACAATCATTCTCCACGAACAACTTGAATATTCCAACCCATATTCAGTTAGCTGACCCTAAATTCAACGAAACAAATAAAATTGATATGTTGCTTGGTGCTACTCTGTTTTGGTCATTATTATGTCCGGAACAAATTAAATTAGGTCCTAAACAGCCAGTTTTACAGAAAACCAAGCTGGGATGGATTATATCAGGAAACGTTATTTGCGATAATAATCGGAGCGCAAATAAACGTGTTTCATATTTAAGTATCAAAGAAAATAATAAATTAAATGAAGAAGTTGCCAAATTTTGGAACTTAGAAGATGTTAATAATTGTAAAATAAATAATGTATTGTCTGCTTCTGATCAATACTGCGAACAATACTTTCAAACTACTACCCGTAGAAATGAAACAGGTAGATTTATTGTGAAAATTCCTTTTAATAAATTGAAGGATCAATTGGGCGATTCATATCAAATGACCAGAAGTAGATTCTTATCACTGGAAAAAAGATTAAACTCTAATCCAGAACTGAAACTGGAATATTCCAAATTTCTGAAGGAATACTTTGAGCTAGGGCATATGAGTGAATGTGACACAAATAAAAGTGAAACCGGAGGTGACTTTTATTTACCACATCACGCCGTAATTAAATCGTCTAGCATAACTACAAAATTGCGAGTTGTGTTTGACGGTTCCGCAAAAACCGATTCTCAAATTTCACTCAATGATGCTCAATTTAGCGGTCCCAAAGTACAAAACGATTTAACAGATTTATTATTGAGGTTTCGTATTTATAATTACGTGATTACTGCTGACATTTCAAAAATGTATCGCCAAATATTAATAGATGAAAGTGAAAGATCTTTCCAAAAAATATTGTGGAGAGAAAATTCAAATGATGAAATTAAAGTGTTTAAATTAAATACCGTAACTTACGGAACCGCATCGGCTCCCTATTTAAGTATAAAATGTTTGCACAAATTAGCATCTGATAATGCGTCCACATATCCAGTAGCCAGTAAAGCAATTAAAACCGATTTTTACATTGATGATCTAATTACTGGAGCTGATTCGAAAAATGATTTAATTCAAACCCAAAAACAAATTACCAATATTTTAATTTCTGCGGGATTCGAATTGAGGAAGTGGATGAGTAACGATTCCAGTATGCTGAAAGAACTGGATTTAAATTACAATTTAGACAGTATTGTTTTACCGTTAGGTGAAAATGAAAATAATAAAACACTGGGGTTGCAATGGAACCCGCAGTCTGACTCAATTAATTATTTAATGTCTGACATATCCCTGCGTGAGAGTCAAGTTACAAAAAGATCAATTCTTTCTACAATATGCCAAATTTTTGACCCCTTGGGTCTCTTGGGTCCCTTGTTAATTAGGGCCAAATTAATAATTCAAATGATGTGGAAGATTGAGATTACATGGGACGAATCCATCCCGCCAGACATACTGGTAATTTGGAATAAATTTAAAGATGAATTAAATCTATTAAAACATGTAAAAATTCCGAGACAAGCATTGTTTTCTAAATGTGTTATTATTGAATTACATGGATTTTCGGACTCCTCGGAATATGCCTATGGGGCCTGTGTTTATGTCAGATGTGTATTTTCAGACGGACAAATTATATCGAATTTACTGTGCGCTAAATCAAGAGTGGCGCCAATGAAGCAAGTAACTCTGCCCAGACTTGAATTGTGTGCAGCAGTGCTGCTCGCAGAACTAGTCCGAAATGTAGATATAGCGTTAAATATTAAATTTACCAAATATTTTTATTGGTCGGATTCGACAATAACCCTCTCTTGGATACGAGGTGAGCCAAGAAAGTGGAAGACGTTCGTTGCCAACCGTGTCGGTGAGATTCAATCACTTACTAATGCTAGTGATTGGTATCACGTTAAGTCTGCCGATAATCCAGCAGATCTGTTGTCTAGAGGCATTTCATCTATGACTTTAATAAATTCACAATTATGGTGGCACGGACCTGAATATTTTAAAGATGACATTGCAAATTGGAATTTAGAAAATAATTGTGATTCCGAAGCAATCATCCCAGAAGTAAAAGTATCTCATACAGTTTTGTTCAGCGACAATTTGAACATATTCAGTAGATTTTCAACTTTATCAAAATTACAAGGTACTATAGCCTTTATTATGCGATACTATCATAATTCAAAATTGCCCCCAAAACTAAGAACTTTAACTCCAAATTTAACAATTGATGAAATGAATAATTCTTTAGTCTTATTAATTAAGTTAGCACAAAAGGAATGCTTTCCATCAGAATATAATAATTTATTAAAACAGAAACCTGTTGATTCCACAAGTAATATTTTAATGTTGAATCCATTTTTAGATAATAAAGGAATGATAAGGGTAGGGGGTAGAATAAAAAACTCTTCCATTTCATTTAATAAACGTCATCCTTTATTATTGTCACATAAACATAACTTAACGAAATTAATTTTTAAACACATTCATGAGAAAATGTTACACTGTGGTGCACAAACTCTTCACTACACTGTAAGGGAAGAATACTGGGTCATTTCCGGTCGTAATGCTGCAAAAAATACAATTAGAAATTGTCTTACTTGTTTTAGGGTGAATCCTTGTACAGCAAGTTATATGATGGGTAGTCTTCCTACTATTCGAATCAATCAGTCATTTCCTTTCATTAATGTGGGTCTCGATTACGGGGGTCCCTTTATATTGAAAGATAGAAAAACTCGTGGAGCCAAATTCATTAAATGTTATGTGTGTCTTTTCATTTGCATGTCCACAAGGGCGGTACATTTAGAAGTCGTATCTGACTTGACGACAGAGTCGTTCATGGCAACATTGAAAAGATTTATTGCTAGAAGAGGCAAGCCTCAAAATTTGTATTCCGATAATGGGACAAATTTCAAGGGAGCAAATAATGAAATGATGAAGTTATTTGAGTTTTTAAAATCTGAGTCGACCATAATTCAATATAATTTAAATAAAGAATTAATTAAATGGCACTTTATACCTGCCAATTCTCCTAGTTTTGGAGGTATATGGGAGGCCGGAATAAAAAGCGTTAAACACCATTTCAAGCGAGTGATTGGCTTAACGAAACTTGAATTTGAACAATTTTGTACTTTTTTATATCAAATTGAAGCCGTATTAAATTCCCGTCCAATCTCTCCCATTTCATCTGATCCTGAAGATTTGACGCCATTGACACCAGGTCATTTTTTGATTGGTCGACCCCTGACTGCTCTTCCAGAAGCGAATTACCAAGAAGTTCCAATAAATAGACTTAATAAATATCAGCATATTCAGCAACTATTTCAACATATGTGGGCTAGATGGTACAAAGAATATATCTCAGGACTCCAGGCAAGAATCAAGTGGAAATCCTGCAATTCAAATCTAATTAAGAAAGGCATTCTCGTTGTCATCAAGGATGACAATCTTCCTCCATTAAGATGGCAACTGGGTCGTGTTATTGATCTCCATCCAGGAGATGATGGGATTGTACGAGTGGTCACCATTCACACACATCATGGACTCCAACGACGTGCAGTCAATCGAATTTGTATGTTACCTGTTGAAAGCAGCATCTTTCAAGGCGGGCGGCATGTTAACTCTGAAGACGGACCTGGCGAGACTCCTGCGTCTAACCCTGTCACGGGCGAACGAGAAGGGGTAGTAGCGAGCCCTCTGTCCTTGACCAGGCTACCGGGCATTGAACATCGAGATTTTAAGAAAGAAGCATCGACGGTGAAAAATTGAGTGTGCCATTTACATTTCATTATTTTATATGGTTGTGTTCACCTAAATTAAAGTTGATCTTCGTAAATAAAATTTACTAAAGAAAATTGATATTCTTTAATAAACCAAAATTAAATATACAGTCCACTAATAATTAACAGTATTTGTTTTACAAAAAAAAAAGAAGATGAAAATAAAATTTTCCCGTATAGTGCGAACTTTTTGGCGGCCTGTATAAACATACTTTGCACTATATATATATTGTCGGTATATACAGGATATTTCAATTTAATTTAGAAAATGCGATCATAAAGTTATGATATGAAGAAAAACTCAAAACAATGTTACTCTTTCTGTTCAATGAGACAGACATAATCCGACCATGACAGTGATGAAAATGAAAGTTAAAAATTGTGAAATGTAAAAGTAAATAAGAATTATTGCATACTTTGAATTTGAAGTAACAAATTTATATTTAAGTACCTAAAATGCTCGTATTCACAAAGCATTCCTGTCCTGTTATATCCCCAAAATAATTAAATAAACGGTATGAAGATATACAGTTTTTTAGCATTAGAATGAGATGGAGATAATTGATTACGTAATTATTTAAGAAATTATTGTTTGTGAATACGGGCATATGTGTTATTTTATATCTTGTGACTGACACAAATATTCAGACCTTCTTATTAAAGGTCAGTTTGGCAACTATGGAAGGTAAGCAGTTCATAATTTCAATAAATTCTCCAATTTCGTGTTTTATGACCGGAACGAATCTTTTAATCCTTGAGTTCGACGTTAAGGGATTAAAATTTAGTATCTTGGTCGAATTCGCATACGCCCATAAAATTCATGTTGCAAATTGATATACAACAGCGTCAACATTAGATAAGCATTATGCAGGTAGAATTAAAAATTGTAAGCAATTTGTGAACGCAGGAATAATAATTGATATATAGCTTCAATTATTTTTACAGTAGTACATTAGTACAGTTATAATTAATATACAATGCAGTCGGTATAGGTATACATAGGTGCCTGCACTAATTAGAATTTTCAGAACCATCATTAAAATTGACTTCTCTTGGACAGGAAAGACATATTTTTTCATGATAAGAATCCAAATATGTAATAAATTTTAATTAGTAAAAGACATTTTTTTACAAACCTATATTTTATTATCTATTCCTATATATTTTTATAGAATATGCATAAGTACTAATTTCAATATCTTTCTACCGTATTAATCTAAAAATGCAATAGGTAACATACGATAATTCCATTTAAAAAAAACATAAGTTTGGTATGTCTTTTTTTGTGGAGACATCCTGTATAATGTAAAATATTTTTAAATTGTTCTTCTGATCAACCTGTTAATGCTTGTAAAATTTTTTTGAAAAAGTATCCAATCGTTATCCTATATAATGAACCGTTTCGTATACGGTGGCCCAGTCTGTATATGACATTATATCTACGTCCGAAAGCTCGTTGCCAACTTTAGGGTAATGTTATGAAAATACTGGGCATTGTGATTAGCGATCAGATGTTATTTCGTTACATAAGGGCCCTACATCGTCTTCTGAATGGTATTTCTTAATTTTTCCATTTGAAAAATGCATTCAAACATTACTCGCAAGTCCTTACATTTTACATCATTTGCTTTCGTAGTTTTTTTTTGTAAGTAGTCAAATAACTCAAACGGCGAATCGTTAAAAAAAAGTTATAGGCGATAAAAAAATTGCTATTAAGAATGATCATTAAAAAAATCAATTAATAATGAAACTTATTAACTTAACAAAATAAAGCTCACGCGGATTTATAAGAAGTAAATTCTTTAAAATAACAACACCCTGTATATGAAACGACATGTTAGTGTCAGGTGACTTTAGAATTGATTTCAGACTGAAACCTAGACAGTTCTCTTATATAGATATGATATGACTTAGAATAATATTTTTTTTTAACAACAAAAATTTTTATTTTCAATATATTGGAAATATTTTGAATATATTGGAAATATTTTGAATACATATATTGAAAAAAAATCCAATATTTTGGAAATATTTTGAATACCTATATTGAAAAAAATCCAATATATTGGAAATATTTTGAATATATTGAAAAAAAAAGTCTAATATATTGGAAAAAAATTCAATATATTGAAAAATAAAATGTCGAACTTCTAGATTTTCTATAATACTTGGTGCCCAAATGAAATAGATCCGTTCCCAATGGAAGTGGGTGCTTTCAATTATGTTTCTGTTAAATGGCAGTGTAGTGATTTTTTAGTTTCGAGGACATAACTTACGCACCTAATTCATATAGTTTAATAGTAGTGTGCTCACTGTGCTGTTTTATGCAAATATATCATAGTAATTACAAAGATACATGCCAGTAGCAAACGATTTATACAACCATCGTGAATACAAATCAAATTTTGCAAGACATGTCAAGCTGTAGTTTGAGTTTGGAAGATTTAATAAAGTGCTATTTCCTTCATCAATTAATTCATCAAGAAAAATATTTACTTATAATTTGGTAACATATACAGTTACTATTTTGCAGTAAAAAATGTTAGGAATAGAGACTAGGTCAACAAAAAAACGCGTTTTCTTTTCAAAAATTACTTGGATAGATTGTTATAGGTATAAACACATGGACTGAATAAATAGCATAAATGGCTTGTTTTTATGAACTCTCAGAAATCATAATTGTCTTGGGCTTACGGCTCAGTGCTAAGAAGCACTCTTCAAGTATTTAACTCCTAATGAAGGTTTAATTATTTGTCGTAGAAAAAGTGTAGTATTCTACCTGCAATAAAGCAATTAATGAGCAATTATTACTCACTCGAATGATTTTAACAAAATTCACGTTGACGCTCGCAGGGCAAACTTCATTCTTGTTAGTAATTGTCTATATTGTTTGTATATGTAGTAAAATTACATGAAATCAATTATTTTTTTATAAGCTTTACCTATTCTATAACACAATAAAATTTTGTGATATTAACCAATATCCTTCATCAGTAACATACCTACGGCTGATATGCAGGTTAAATATTGCATATATAGGGTGTTCTACAAGCTCTATGACAAACTTTGACAGATGGTAGGTTGCTTGATTTTAAACATATTTTTTTTTAATAAACATGGGTCCGATTCGTTTTTGTTTAGAAGTTACAAGCATTTAAAGAATCGTAATTTTTTCAGTCAACCAGGAAGTGACACTAAGTCGCTATGTCACTAAGACACTATGTCAACCAATGTACACTTATAAAATATACACTTACTTCAATGAAAAACGTAGGCTGATAAATAGAAATATCGGTTGTTATGACAATAATAATTGTTAGTGTCATTTTAATTATTTATTAGACATTTCGTGTGAAAGTTATAAATAAAAAATGCATTTATTCTCGACTGAGGAATATGCAGATATTGTGTTTGTATATGGGTATTCCAATGGTAACGCCAGACAAGCTGCTCAAGAATACCGACGCAGGTATCCAAATAGACATCAACCTGCCCACACGGTGTTTAGTGCATCATTTCGTAGACTTCGAGAAGCAGGTAATCCCTCTCCAAAGAAGGCTATTCGCCCTACTGAAGTAAATGTACAAGATGAAGAAAATGTGATAGATGCTGTCCTCGATAACCCTTCAATCAGTGTTCGGCGTATTTCTAGTAACCTTCATGTATCACCGAATTTTGTATGGCGTGTATTGAACAGAGAAATGTTACACCCGTTTCATCGCCAAAATGTACAGGCATTGCATGCTGGAGATGCCCCACAGCGATTAGGATTTTGTTGCTGGTTACTTCAGCAACAAGCACAAAATGATAGATTCATTTCGCTCGTCATGTGGTCTGATGAAGCGTGCTTTACTAGGGATGGCATAAATAATAATCATAATGAACATGTATGGGCGTTGCAAAATCCACTTGCAATTAGACCAAGACGATTTCAGCAACGATTCAGTGTCAACGTTTGGGGTGGCATTTTCAACAATAATTTATTACCTGTGCATGTTCTTATAGCATGTGAAAAATCACAGGCTATTATTGTTCTTCTTTTATGTAATATTATTGCATTATTGTATATATTTATTATATCTCCTATTATTATAGGTATCATAGTTTGTAGATATTATGGGTTAATATAAATATATATTTATTTATCTCCATTTGCTAGATTATTCTAGTTGTTATTGTTGTTACTGGTTATTTATTCATCCACCTTCATGAGATTTGGATCCCCCTGTATGGCACTAGAGTTGAGATTTCAGGAGTGGAACTTTTGATAAGCTGAGGTTTTTTGTGGGTTGTGCTGATAAGGCAGGAGAAGGTAGCCATCTTGAAGAAGTAGAAATTGCATTTTTTCTTGTGTAGAATTCATGAAGTTTGACTAGGAAATTCTCACAAAAGACACTTAATAATAATATTGGCAGTAGTTCCTAGTTAGATTGGCCACTTTAGTTGTTTTACTATTGTGATTCGGTAAGGGGAACCCTTAATAGTTTAAGGTAAGTCTTCTTGAAGCTTTCCTATTTTTGCTAGCATAGAACTGCATAGATGTGATGTATTTGCAGGGTTTTAGTTAAGGTTACATATTGAGTTGCACCCCTAGCCAAGTAATTGTGGCCTGCAGTTCGGCTACTGACCAGGATTTGATTCGTCCATTCCTCAAATTTGCAATTTCACCATCCACTCCAGCAAGGCCCTTCCTGGAAGCTGTCACTGTCTCACTGTACCGGATTAGACACCTTGGTCTGAGACCCAAAGCACACCAGTTCCTTTATACAAGTTATTATCGCTTGGCGAGCTCTAGCTGATCCCTCGACCAACGAACGGCCGAACAACCACCGCTGGATCCAGGCTGAGTCAAACTATTTCCTCTTGTATTTATTTCAATTATTCTAGTCACGATTAGCCATACCGTTTATTTCATATTATATTTGGTTGATAAATCGTTAAGACCACAGCTAACCTGAAAGTTTACATTTTTTAAATTACTAGTTCTTGAACCACCATTCGTGATAAATTGGCTGTGATATTGGCCTTGTAAACTTACTCTTGCGTGCACGGAAGACGGAGTACAAATACCCAGATGTAATTTGATATCGTTGTTACTTTATTTACAAATTTATATTATACCATTAAATTTATATTGTTGAAGTAGGTAGTTGATCCTTTCGACACTCTCCTGATAATAATTAAATAGGTAATCTCCGTATTAATTAGACCAGACAACTGGTCAGTGATAATAATAATCATTGTTACTGCGAGTTTATTTTTCATTCTTTGAAATAGTAATAATTAGTAAGTTTTGCGATAATAATACTGGACTAGGAAACTTTGTAGGGTTAGAGCGCAGAGAATAGTAAAAATAATAATTAGGCCTGACCCAGTGGTGTATTCAGCCAGCACTTTTATTGCGCAGCTTTTGCCATGGTAAACTTATTGTTCCCTTCGCTGTTGTGACAATAATGATCGCATGAAACATACCCTTAAGTATAAGTAACAGCGTGGCGCCCATTAGACCTTCTAGCACCAAGTTTTTTTTATTCCAGCCGAATCGCAGAGGTTTGTATTTCGAGATCCGAGATTTATTCAAATCTGAGTTATTCCCACTCCCTTTTGTGCCATAAAACGAGCTAGCCGAGACCAACTTATAAAGTGTGCGAAAGAACGGCACATTCTAAATGATCGTTTAAATGCAGATCTTTATAGACATTTCTTAGAACACGACCTTTTAGAGTTTATTGATGACGTGCAACTCAATATTATTCAAAATATGTGGTATCAGCATGACGGTGCACCACCACATAGAGGAAGACAAGTTGCTGCTTGGCTAAATGAACATTTCCCGAATAAATGGATAGGTCAAGGAGGTCCAATATCATGGCCACCTCGTTCTCCCGATCTGAATCCTCTGGATTTTTATTTATGGGGACACATGAAGCAGCTGGTCTACCATGTTGAAATCGCTACCCATCAGCAGTTACTTGAAAGAATTCAAGATGCAGCTAACCAAATAAGAAATGATCCAAATCTCATTCTTCGAGTGACCGAATCTTTAGTTCGTCGATGTGAGGCTTGCATTCAAGCTGAGGGTGGACATTTCGAACAATTTTTATAGTCTTAAGTTTTGTGATTATCATTTAATTTAAATTTTTATTGTTGATTGTTAATAAAGGTTAAATGCTTGTAACTTCTAAACAAAAACGAATCGGACCCATGTTTATTAAAAAAAAATATGTTTAAAACTGCTCCCAAAAGCATTGGAAAAAATCACTAATAATATCACAGTTTACAAAATCATTGGTTACTGAATTAAATTTTTTAAACATTCATAAGTTGTTTGTCATCAATGCAGTGAATGGGATGGCGATAATTATAATAATCCTTATAAGGGGTTAAATCCTCGAATGAAAACTTTCAGTTTCACTTAGATGAAACCGAGGATGAAACAGAGAAACATGACAACAGAGGACACATTTGCATCATCAGCTTCCGCGGCTAGCTTGAGGATTAGTGAGAATGTTAAACAAAACAAACACAAAATCACTAGTTTTTCAATATATTGGATTTTTTTCAATATATTCAAAATATTTCCAATAGATTGGATTTTTTTTTCAATATATTCAAAATATTTCCAATATATTGAAAATAAAAATTTTATTATAATTTTGTGACCCCTATAGACGCTTTCGTATACATCAGCACACTTTGTATCTTCAAAATTTTATATTCTCAAAATTTAATTTTTTATCACTTTATTTTATTTTTTTCTAATTTAGCATGAGAAGAAAATAAATATTCATAAGCAAAATATTAATAATAATTATATTGGTAGAAAAGTTTTAGTTTTATGATTTAAACGGAAATCGGTTTGTTTTCATCATTCAATCCAACATTTTAGTACAGACATTTTGATGATTTTACCTCATAATAGTGGCAAGTTATAGAGCTTAATACACCCCATTATGCGGCTGACAATGTAATTAATAATCGCAAAATAGTGGGACGATGTTATAGTCATTTATCACAGGATTTTGAAGTTTAATTAGTTACTACACAATCAGGTTTTTATGTTATAATTAATTCTGTAATGTCTATTTAGAAACACATATAAAGCTGATTTAAATTTTGAAGTCGGGTTCTGGTACACTCGGAAAATATGCTATCGACAGTACCATCATTATTTATGTCGTAATTATAACAAAATCAAAACTTTCACTTATAAATCTTCTATTATACTGCAGCGCTTATTTGTCAGACATTATATATTCTAGCAATGGATAAAATCTTTCATGCAGATATTTATATGCACATATGTATATCAAAAAAATAAATAGTACCTATGTTTCTAATTTCCTTTTTTTACAGTATAGGTACAGATCAGAAGAGAGTATACCAAAATCGACGAGTGTATACCTATACCTACCTATAATAGTTATAGGAAGTAACAATTTTATTAATTATTGATGTATCGAGATCACAAATCATTAAAGGAATTGTTAGAGCTTTCGTTCTTCTTCGGATATCCAGAGTTTTAAATTTCTGGTGGAAGTAAGATGCCACAAGATAAGATAAAATTCGTAAAATAAAAAGTCAATAAAGATACTTATAATAATAACTAAAAAATCGTCAAGAACTATCCAAGAGAATATTTACCATAGAAAATAACTGTATAATATTTCTTCCAGTCATTTCAGACAGAAAAATTTCCAAAACATGTGTGCTTCGAGATGCAGTTGTCGAGAAACATGTTGTTAATGTTTTTACAATAAAAACAAGTTGTATTTTAAGTTAAACTGTTACCATTTTCAAGGCTGCGCATTGGAAACAACAAATTTTGCATATTCCCGCTTCCTATTTTGACCAATAAGAGAAGTTCCCATCTCATCATCGTCGCATAGATTTTGCTAGCATATCCAATTACCAGGGGAGGCCGAGTCAAAAAACACGGTTGCTCTGGTGCCACGTATAAAGCCTTAATCGAGGTATGAAAAGCCACAACGATCACCTGGTTCAGACAAAATCAATCAAAATCAGTCAAAATCAATATACCCAAAACTAATAAAACCCAGATTCATGACATTCATGAATATCCAGAAGAAGAATTCGTTCTCTAATATTGCTATCTCGTAAACGCTAAGAGATACCTACAGGCTCGGTTAAATTATAGATAAGATGCACAATTTGGTGACCATTCAATATCCTGAGAAAACTGAAAAATCGAGATTTCTTGTTTTTGCCATATCATTCTTATGCTATTGGAAAGTGATAAAAAATTTTTTAGCCTTACATAAAAATTTTCAAAGCCGACTTGATCCCAGAGTTTTTATAGTCAACTTTCGTTTTTCTTATGGCCGCCATATTGTTTTTTTATGTCGTTCGATAAGAAAAATTTTTTGTAAGCCCAAAATTAATAAACTTAAAAAAAATTCCAATTTTTTTTCAAAGAAAAACAAAAAAAAAATTCGCCTCAATACGTCAATATGAAGTCATAGGTACTGGTGAAGTGCACTTGTTAACCCTGCTGCCTGAATTTGTATTCAATGTGGCAACATCGCCAAGGGAGGGATGTCAGGCAGCAGGGTAGAGGTCTGACCGGACTCAACTAAAACATTATCACGACTGCCGCCCACTAAGGAGTTTCGTTTCTTATTCATCTTTGTGTTCTTTGTGTTCATGTTCAACATTACCAATTAAATTCTTTGGTGTTCTTTTAAAAGACAAGACTAGCGCAAGATCCCAACATCAGGTGGCTACGAAAGCCACCATAATTTTGGTCCTTCGAGCCGGATACTGCGCCGTCTGCCACATTCATTATATCAGTCTTGATGACCATATCCAGTCCAAGAAGCATAAGAAACTCATAGGCGACGATTCAAACTTCATATCAATCAACGGGTTCAACACCAGTCCCGTTGGAGCGCTCCTAGGTGACTTCAATGGTATCCGAATAGGAGTGAACGGTAAATTGTCGCAAGTGGAGTCCTCCTGTAAAGCGAAACAAACCACGAGAATGCCCAATACGAGAGCGAAATCCGGGTTTGCCGGTCGGAAAATATTACCGCCGTTGTCACCTGCCAGGAGCGAATGTGGACACCGTTTGCGTTCGATGGTCTCTCCGGCTAGAAGCGATACGGGGCATCATCTGCGATCCAGAAGGCAAATTAATTGCGCGCTGATGGAAGATGATAATCTGTTGGAGAAACTGGAGAAAGACAGATTTCAGAGACCGAGAAAACAAGTCAATTACGTCGACGAGGATAGTTTGACTGAACAGCCGAATAATCAGGAGGTGCGATCGAGTTCCCGACGACTTATAGCTAAGTTGCATGATCAAGAAAATGAAGAAGTGTGGAATTCGGGCCGCCCGAAGAGGTCTTGTAATCGTCCGAAACCGCCAGAGGAGCCTCCGAATAATAAATCTTTCTATAAAGTCGAGGTTTCGTCGAAATTACGCTCTTCGGGAATCAACAAAGAGCAGGAAAGCCTTAGGATGAGGTCGCTTTCGCCGTCGGTTGACAATCAAAAGATCGACAGTAAGAGTCTGATCGTTAAATTCAAGAAAATGAGAAACTCCGAATTGGTGCGGCTGAATAACGAAGCGGAAAATTTTCTCTTCCCGAAAAAGGACGACAGCAGTTCAGACGAAGAGGTCGAAGATGACGCGACTACTAATACGGAATCGGTCGATAGGAACGATATCGGATCGACTGAGAGTGAACATGGATCCTCTCGGTCTGAGTTCAAGTCGGAAGATGAAGCCTCCATGGACAGTATCAGTTCCGAAGGTAAACTCAAACGAAGAAGAAGAACTCACGCCGAGGCTTTTATTATAGATAATCAAAAGTATTATAAATTCGAGACACCCGGTTCAAGATTGAGATATCAAGGTAATTTTCTTCCAACACCAATGTTAGTTCCTAAATCCCCGAAGCATAATGGTGAATTTTCAAAGCCTGAAAAAACTACTGATAATAAGGAAAAGGGTGAATTCCATATTAATTTAGATGAATTGAAGTTTTCTTTTGAAACGGCACCCAAAAATGAACACTGGTATGATACATTTCAGAGGCAAGACAGAGGAGAGGAAAATTACATTTATTTCAGCGACGATGCTTTTTGGAACCCATTTTTATTTCCTTATCAGATGCGTCCCTTGACGCCGTTAGATCCGAAAACTTGCATAGCGCACTATCAACAAGTAAAGAAACTATTCACCGATCCCCCGTCAGCGTCGTCATCTGGAAGCTGCTCTACACCCGATCCCTGTCCCAGTACTTCAAGTGATACAGTCGAAATCGAAGACGACGATACAAAAACATTACCACGACTGCCGCCCACTAAGCAGTTTCGTTTCTTATTCATCTTTGTGTTCTTTGTGTTCATGTTCAACATTACCAATTAAATTCTTTAAAAGTTCTTGCTGTTCTTTTAAAAAACAAGACTAGCGCGAGATCCCAACATCAGGTGGCTACGAAAGCCACCAGGTACTGCTAGCCTTATGGTTTTTAAATTTCTCTATCATATTGGTTTTAAAAAGATGCCTTTTTAAGAAAAAAGAACAAAAAATTTTTTTTATTTATATTTTGAAGTTTATTAATTTTTGGTTTCCAGGATTCCAGGTATCTTTCTACAATCATATATTGAATAAGGACGCATCTTTGAATTATTAAACCGAACCATACATTATAAAGGATGATCCTAAAAACCAGATATACAATATCATTATACCTACGAAAGGAGGTATAATAATTCTTTGGCTTATTTTATGCATATAGGAGTTCGTCCCCGCAAGGGTCCCCAAACGTTACTTTAGGTACTATCTACAGTGTGTTGAATTTTGAAGACATTTTCTTCTTTTTTTCTTTACAGCTTCTTGAGGTTAGCCAAAATTTAATCAAATAAAACTTTACTCTACCTAACTTAACATAACTTTTTAACTGACAGTGCCGACAAAACTGTAATAATGAATGGAAATGAGATAAACTATAAAAAAGCCAGTTCCTATTTTATCATTTAAAAAATTTTAATTTCGTCTAACGAATTAGAGTAAATTGTTTCTATTTTTTCTTGATAACGGTTGCAGATGCAAAAAAACTATATGAGATCAAAAAGTTTCTAAATAAAACATAAAATTCACATTGTATTTTAGAATCTACCAGCGGCGCATCGCAAAAAAAGAGAAATGGGGCGAATTAAGTGGGAGAAATTCGGGGAAAGAAAATCTCCTTGTAGATTTTCAAAACTATTTGTCATGCTTAATGATATGTCTTACAGTGTAACATATATTCGAAATTTGAGCTAAATATGGGAGCAATAAAGAAAAACCATTTTTTAGATAGGTAAGGAATCGGTTGCGGACCCATGTTTATATGAATTTTTAATAAGCCAAAGAATTACCGCATTTCGTATATACTTATACCTGGTATTTAGAACATACTGTAAAAGCAAATATAGTTTAAGCTCTATGTTCTAGTACCTAACTTAATATGGTAAAAATACGAAAGTGACTAACCTGCGGTTAGGTCATTGTGTTGCCTCAAAAATGACCACAGAAAATATTTTTTTGTATGTTCACTCTTCGGGAATTTCGAACTTTCCGAAGTGTGGCTGCCGTGCTGGAAAGAAAAATTGAAAATTAGCCACTATTTATATTGAAGCCTTTAGAACCAGATATTGTTTATACCAAGTAAAAATATACATTTTGCTTTAATATTTTTTAGCGTTACTCCTCACACCACAATCTGGCAGAAAAATATAGAATGTTTTAGATCACGGGATCTTGGTCAGTTAAAATTATGGCAAACTCTTCCAAAAAGAATTTAATTTCAAAACTTCCATCTTCCACATCCAGCATGTTTATCAAGAAACTTTCAATGTTATGAAATTTTTTTCTGAGAAATGTCCGAGTAATAATATAAACGTTTTCAAAATTTATTTAATCCAAACCGATTTTCCTTTCTTGCAACCTTATGAGAACTAACCTAAACTTAGCAGCCTGTATGTATAGTCGCACTGATAAATTTCCATTTACCTTAAGTCAAAAGTTCATTGTGCCTAAGCCTAAATCACAAAAATACCTAAGCAACGTTAGGTTACGTAAGGGAAAAACCGCTTACTTGATTTCGGTAATTTACTTTACTTTATGCCACTCTAAAGAAGTAAACTTTCCAAGAAATAACATTTGAGATCAATATTATGGTTTGAACATATTTAAACGTTTCATTTATGAAAAAAATAATTTAAGTTCAAAAAATTTAATTCCTTGAAGTCAGTTTCCGAATAGTTTTTAAACATTTAGTTTTTGAGAGTTCTGGGCAGAACTATATTAGAACTAGTATAAAATGAAAATTTTAAATACAATAGTTCCGCGGAACAAAGCCATGCTTTAATCGCAAAACTTTGTTTTGTCCGCTAACTTCACGCAATTTCCACTTTTCTCAGAAAATGCTTGAGATTATAGTTCTGAGTAGCCTCCGAAGAGTTCTTAGAAAATAGAAAATAACTCCTCCATCAATTTAATTATTGTAAGTTTCGAATGATTTAAAATAATAAATTAATATAATCAACTTGGCAGTTGTGGTTATGATATACTAGATCTATTAGATACTACTAGATACTACTAGATAACTAAATTGTTAATAATAAAAATTTTCTGTGGTTTTTATTTGATTGTGTAAGTAGATACTACCTGTAGGTATGTAAATACACAGGAGGTCAAAAAATGTTTGTATTTCATAAAAAAGTATTAGTAACACGGGGTGTCTCAGTTCTTTCGAAGCGATATTATTATATTATATTATATTATATATTTCGTCCCATATGACAGGGGCATATCAAAGTTATGTTTTTTTTTAAAGGAATGCTCCTATATATGTTATTGAATTTTTAGATTGTCTGAGAAGAGAAAATAAGATTGGCTTTTACAGTTGGTGTTTAAATTCAGAAGTTTTTGAGTTATAAACAAGTGAAAATCGTCATTTTTCAAGTTCAAGGCCCTGTACAACGAGAACGGTTCAAGATAGAGAAAAACGGCTTACATATATGTCCCTATATTTTAACTTTTTATGTACTATCCCATTATGTACCTAGATGAAGTATTTATACAGGGTGATATATTTTTTTTAATCTGAGACTTCTCCTACACCTACACCTACTACTGAGACCTATACCTACATAGCATAGAAAAATATAGCATGTCTTATCATGGTACCTACCTATTGCAAAATGTAATAAAAGAAATTAAAAATAAAGAAATACATTTTACAAATTTTGAGAAAATAAGATTCGCAGACATATCAGAAGTCAAAAATAAGCGGATGTATACCTAATGCAAGTCCCATTGCTTCAATAAAAGTAACCAGAATATATTCAAGATTCAAGAGTTTTAATGTGAGCAGAATTATTTATGCTATAATACCCATTTTATTTTCATTAAAATTTGAGATCTTTGGTAAGTTCCAGGTTCCGCAGGTCATCATGATTGTTTTCTCCAAATTGTGCATGACGACGCTACATGCATTGATATTAAAAAGATTTTAAGATGACGTTATTTAAAAAGATATTTTTGGCTAGGTTTCAGTATCTAAGTATAAACATAATATAGGGACTACCCCTTCCCATCCCTAGCGTGCCAATTGCCAAAGTACGGTCTTTCTTAGGGAATCTAAAATATGAATTGAGTAAGTATGAATGAATAAGTAGTTGCTCTATTATAATATTTTATACTATTAAATAAATAGGTATTCTTATTTCTACTTAGATGTAGATGTGTTTTAGATACATGACTGAGCCGCGGAATTTAGAACGAGGAAGCATCATTTATACCCAATACAAGCAGTGATTATTTAAAGATATTTATCATCGAATTAGCATATCCATTGAGGAGTTATACTCAAGGATTTACATCATGTACCTACATATAGTGTTTATAAGACAGTTCACACAATCCTTATGGCATCCTTCCTGACAGATATACAAGATTAGCGTCAGCCATGAATATTTTCCAGTTATAAAGGAACTACGTTTTTCCCGTTCATTGAATTGAATGTCGAAAGTTCAGCAGTTTATATCAACGGGATGCTTTGATTTTTTGGTTTAAACAATGTGTCATTCCTTACTGTGTAGTATAACTAAAATCCATATTTCCGCTCCGTCTACATGGAGTCTTCGTACCGTGTCTCATAATAATTAATACCTATAGGTATATATAACTATATATACCTATAATAGTACATAATACCTACTCGTTACCAGTCCTGTCATGCTTTTGACAGTGATTTTTATTACTCTATTATCTCATGATTTTTTTTAACATTTTATCACAGAAGTACCTGAAAAGATATTTTATCGGAAGAAAAGCTGCTATTTCAGAAAACTAAAATACGTATAGCTATATAATATAGGTATGTGACAAGATTACAAAGATGTTCCCATAAATGTGTGGCTTTTTGTGGAACTATCTTTGCATCAAGTGTGTGACATTTTGATTGCGCCATTTTATTGTTATTTGATTTATTTTCTGACATAAAAAATGTATCGAACATTTTCACTTACATTATTATTATTTCTAGGGTAGATTCAAAGCCATTGTACTGACGCTTGCGCTTATTGTACCCCTTTGGATGATTAGCTCATACAAAAAAAGTCCCGTCTCCCGAAAGAATTTTAGTACAAGTCCAATGGGTGCTTGTTCTATTTCTTTTGCGTTGTGCCATTTCGGCCATTAGAAGTCTAATTCTCTCTAGTGCCGGGCACTCACAGATTAGGTGGTATGGGGTTTCCTACCCCTCCCCGCATCACCTGCAATCTGGGTCATTTTTCACTCTTATTATTGAGAGGTGTTTCATTAGTGGGCAGTGTCCTGTTAGAAGTCCAATTGCCCATCTCAGCTGGTGTTTACTCAGCTTTTTCTTCACCTACATACGTAGCTGGTAAAATAAACTATTGTTATTTTCCAATTAGATAAATATATATACAGGGTGTCAATTTGAAAACTTGCCACCCACGAATTTTTCCTTGAAAAATATTTCTCAAAGAAATCCCGAAACAGGTCACTTTTTTAATTTAATTTATGTTCTATTGACGTAAATTTTTTTTATATACAGGGTGCTCCTTATTGACTCAGTAACGACGATATGGTCTATTTTTTTGAATGGGACACCTGTATATTAATACAATTTCAGATTGTCTGAGTAAAAATCCAATGCAAATTGTTTTCACAGTTGCAGTTTAAACTGAGTAGCTTACGAGTTATAAACAAATGAAAATCGCAGTTTTTCATTTTCAAAGCAGCTTGTTTTGAAAACGGCTACAGATATCGAAAAACGGCTGTTGTTGTGTGGATGAAATTTTCAAACAGGGTGACGAAAATTATCAAACTTTTGAACACCCTGTATAAACATTTTATCTACATCATAGGATAGTGCATAAAAAGTTAAAATAGTAAGCCGTTTTTCGATATTTAGAGCCGTGTCCGATGTACAGGGTGTCCAGATTTCGTTGTAATTGCGGGGTATCTCGCTTATTAGCAGAGATAGAGCGATGCGGTTTCCGCGACACGTTGCTACTTTTTTGTGAAACGAAAGAAACCGTAACCAATTTTTTCATAGCCACCTTTGTTTTTGAGATATACAGGGCGAAATTGAAAATTTGTACTTTTGAGACATACCTCGTATCTTGATAATGGGTAATGATATTGAAAATACAAGAATGGTATCTTGTGTATATTTTTACGTAGAATTCAGTGGCGTGCTTTGTTTTTTCCTAAAGTCGATAGTATTCGATATATAAGCTAAACTTAGGTTTTCTTAAATGGGACACCCTGTATATTTTCTACTATTTGGGTCCAGTTTGTCGTAAGCTTTACGAAAATATATAACACTCTATAGTTATTATCTATATTAAGGTAAAAAATGACAATTATTCGGAAATCTGTCAAAATTTTTAGAAGTAAGTATAGGCCATATTAAGAAACAACAAACAAAGTAGAAACTTACTTTTTTACAAGAACAAATAAAAGTTTTAATAAAATTCACAAAAATTGTTCAAACTGATTACCATTATGCCTCAAACATGTTTGGCACATTGTTCTAATCCTACGTAAAGCATTCAGAATTATTAATGGCTGTGCTTGTAAAACCCTGAACTCTCTCTATGGCAGCACGTAAATGTTCTATAGTCTCATATCGGACGGCATATATTTTATTTTCCAAGTACCCCCACAAGAAAAAATCGAGTACTGATAAGTCAGGTGATCTTGCGGGCCATCTGACAGGCCCAGTTGTTGTAATTAAACGGTTTCCAAAAGTTTCCTCCAAAAACGACCGCACAATCCGCGCATTATGGGCCGGGGCTCCGTCTTGTTGATAATATAGATACTATTTAAATGGACCAAAGGAATTTCGTCAGTTAATTGTGGAATAATATTTTCTAATATTTCGAGATGTCGATTACCAGTTAATGTTCCTTGATATGTGCAAAATTTTATTTTTGTTCCTAAAATAAAACAGGACACACTGACACCAAATCTTCCTTGTCGCTCACGAGGAAATATGACGTGGCGATTTTCATTGGACCATTATCGAGAGTTATGTCGATTGAAAATCCCGCAACTACTAAAAAACGACTCATCGGACCAAATAACTTTGGAAGCAAAATTGATATCAGCATTGGTCATTTGCAGAAACCAATTGCAGAAGTCTATTCTTCTTGCCGCATCTCCAGGATGTAATTAATTGATGAACTAACTTAAACCTATACGGCTTATATTTGTGCTTTTTAAGTATTTCTTGAGCCCTAGATTTCGGTACACCAGTATTAGTCTCAATTTTTCTGCAAGAGTTTAACGGTTTGGCTTCAACGCTTGCCAAAACGTTTATCTCGTCAATTTCATTATTATTTTTACTGTAGGAATGGGGACGAGGTTTCATAAAAGGATCCATAATTTAGCAGATTTGTCTTAATTCTACGAAATACCACTTTACTAGGCTGTCTTCTCTCAGGAAATCTGAAAATAGGCATTACTTCTAACTAACAACTATTTAGAAGATAAATAAATACCTATGCAAATATAATTCCGAGGCTTCATTTGTGTTCTCATTACACTGAATAAAGCAGGATAACATGTCAAATTTTTCTAAATTATCAAAAACTTGATTTGCAGCCATATTGGAGAAATTACTGCGACCGGACAATAACAATAATCTACCTTATATGTATATTTTATAATTTTAACAATAAAGAAGAATTATTCAACATATTATAATAGGTATGCTACGAGATTCAAACATAAACGTCAAGCACTTTTACAGCAAAACACGTAAAGTTGTGACAGGGGAAATTATTATGAAGGTTAACGAATAATGACGTTTGTTGTTTCTTAATATGGCCTACTTCTAAAAATTTTAACAGATTTCCGAATAATTGTCATTTTTTACCTTAATATAGATAATAACTACTATAGAGTGTTATATATTTTCGTAAAGCTTACGACAAACTGGACCCAAATAGTAGAAAATATACAGCGTGTCCCATTTAAGAAAACCTAAGTTTAGCTTATATATCGAATACTATCGACTTTAGGAAAAAACAAAGCACGCCACTGAATTCTACATAAAAATATGCACAAGATACCATTCTTGTGTTTTCAATATCATTACCCATTATCAAGATACGAGGTATGCCCCAAAAGTACAAATTTTCAATTTCGCCCTATATCTCAAAAACAAAGGTGGCTATGAAAAAATTGGTTACGGTTTCTTTCGTTTCACAAAAAAGTAGCAACGTGTCGCGGAAACCGCATCGCTCTATCTCTGCTAATAAGCGAGATACCCCGCAATTACAACGAAATCTGGACACCCTGTACACTGCTTTTAAAATGGAAAATTGCGATTTTCATGTGTTTATAACTCAAAATACCTGTTCAATGTAAGCTGCAACTGTAAAAACCATTCCTAATACTGGATTTTCTCAGACAATCTGAAAATGTAATAATAAGTATAATACAGGGTGTCCCATTTAACAAAACAGACAATGTCGTCGTTACTGAGTCAAGGAATACCCTGTATAAAATATTTTACGTCAATAGAACATAAATTAAATTTAAAAATTGACCTGTTTCGGGATTTCTTTGAAAAAAAAATTTCATGGAAGATTTTGGGGGTGGCAAGTTTTCAAATTGACACTTAGTATATGGCGACTGTACCATCGGTAGGTCACGAAAAAAGACACCTTTAACAAATTAATATTTTCTTTAGTAATTTTTTCATATTGACACAAATCAGAATCTTCAATATTATTTGGCTATTTGTTTTTGTTTAATTATTAATTGTTTGAGATTTTTGATAACTGCGTAGCAGAGTTGTGAGTATTTCATTACGACGAAATATTAAGTCATATCAGTTATTTTTTTATTTATACATTCACGCATCAGTAATGAAGCTCTCAAGTTACAAGATTTTTTAAATACGCAGAGTTAATTATTAGGTATCTGTAGTTAAAAATGATTGAGCAGTCCAATATCGAAATAACCGCCTGCAATAAATAATACTACTTAGTGCAAAGAATTTATTACTATTTTTATATTTGCTTATAATTTTTTAACTCTCCGAGTTTTTTTTTACATGCTCGAGTGACTAGGGCATTTGCGAACATTTAGTTCTTGTCTTCATTGACACTGGGTACCCTCAAGCATCTTCATAACTAATTATTAATTTTATGCCATCTTTACTAAAACTGTAAACCGAAATTAAGAACATTTCCGTAAAGCCGTGTCCACACCAAAGAAACAAAGTGGAACATTTTGTTGCTGGTTGCCGGAACCTGTTTATGGAAACAGAAACAACAGCAAAAGTTCCGTAAACATTCTGTCCACACCAAGGTATTTAGTTTTGTGAATGTTTCGTTGTGTTGCTGCAACAGGAAACGTTGTGTCTACACCAGTGCAACAGAGTGTATGTTTTAAACAATGTGGTACGACGAAGAAGATTTACAGGCAGAAGCAGCTGAAATTGTAATTATTTTACAAAAACACAAAAAACGAGTCCGTAAATGTTGGACTAGACCAAGTCTTCTAGACACAAAGTCACATGGTGTCATACGCCACATTATATTTTCTGTCGTCCATTTAAACGGCATGATTTTTATTATTAATTAATGTTTTTTTATTATTATACATATACTGAACTAAGTCAAGTTAAAAGCTGATGTTTTCGGCAACTATAATACGCAACGGTTTCACGACGCAAGTTCCGAGCTTTGGTAACAAGCAACAACGTGTCCACACTCCACAACAGATAAAAATACCGCTGAGAAATTTTTTTTTTACCAATATTTCTATATTTTCTTTGATCTTTGCCGCTAAATATGGAAACAAGCAACTTATAGGAACTTTTGTTGCTGCAACCGTAAACAATGAGGAACTTAAATAAACTTTTGGCAACATTCAGGAACAAGTTCCAGGAACAAGCAACATGAACAGAATATTAATTCCTATGTGTTGCTTTCGGTGTGGACAAGGCTTTATTTTTAAATTGTTATAATGGTAAACCTCTATGCCATGAACCCTTTTATGCAGAGACTTGATTGTCTGTCTATGTATGTCACAAACGATTTACTAATCCATCAGGAACTTCACCAGCTGTGTCGATTTGAAATTTGTCAGAGCTAGGTATAAAGCTTGCTGGCTCACATCTATCGTCAAAATTAAAGAAAGCTTTTACTAGTCCGTTGTTGGGTTGGGGTGCAAAAAATTAGGGATAGTTTTTGTTTTATTATACAGTCCCAGCAAGTGGGGTGTCACCTGGCCTGGTCTTCATCTAAAGAAGCAGAAAATAAAGTAGTTTAATTTTTTGACGTACCTATAGTATTTGAGATATTAGAAAAAAATATAAAAATGCCCTTCATCCCTCTTTATCTCCAACGATTCTAACTGAAAATTTTGAGAATATTCGAAAAAATAGAGAGTCCGGTAATGCTAGGAACATTACACATACTGTGATGTTTTTAAAAACTGTAGCTTCGCAATAGTAAAAAAAAACAAATTGGGATTAATCTTTTTTTCATATAAATGCTCTCTGCATAGCTTAGTAAAAAACTAAAAAGACCATTAACTCTAAAGAAGAAATTTCTGGAAACCTAGAAATTTCTGGTAGAAAAAAGGCAATAGGTTTGGTAGGTAAATTCTCAACAGTTTTTCAGATATGTTCGATTTAGACATCATCCGTGAAGGACAAAAACTTATATTAGGTTTTTCGGCAATCTTCGTCATTTTTGAAAACTTTTGAAAACATTTACAGATTCGACGTAAGGCTTCTTCTTCAGATCCCCCGACCAGGAAAAAATCCTAATCTTGTTTCATGGGGCAATGAGATCAACCTTTTTTTTTCTTTTAATATTTTTTTTATTTATAATGTTTATTACCAGTTTTCACATATTCAATTACTGTGCATATCTTAAAAACTGTTGAGAATCTACCTACCAAACCTATTGCCTTTTTTGTACCAGATTTTTCTAGGTTAAAAAAAAACTCAAAAACAAGATTTATCAAGCGGCGTAAAAATTGGGGGGTAAAATGTTAGACCCCTATTCCGGGTTCAAATTACACACACGTAATTATCGCTGTGATATTATACTAATTGCATAGAAAAACAACACAAAAATCGAAAAAATAAGCCATTTTGAACTTACAAAAAAAATATTGTTTTATTAATTTTTTAATTTAACATTCTGTAACTTCATTATATTCAATTTAGAGGGTATAGTCTTAATTAAGACATTACTTTTTGTTTTAAAATCGAGTAAATATTCTCTTTGAAGTTTACCTACTCCATTATATTCTCTGGGACATCTTGAATGTTCAAATTCACTGTTCGCATTGGTACGAGATAAAAATTAACAGTATATATATATAGGACAGTAATTCTATTAATCTAGCATGGAAACAACTGAGAATCGTAAATTTTTTTAATGCATATATTATCCTGTTTGTATATTTATTTCAACATAAATTTATGAAATACCTACCTACAGGTAGGTACAACGCATTATGCACGCATAATATAGGGATATTAATTTATGATATTCCTATAATCACCATAGTAATAACGGTATTTGATTGCTGCACAGTAATATAACAAATATACAAATCTAGGTATACTTCCTATATAAAGAGTGATTTTGGAAGTATGCATAGGCTATCTAGTCGAAGTAGAAAATTCTCGCCTTTGAATAAAATTCGTACAATATATAAATTCTGTATATTTCTGTAAATTCTGTATCTGTTGGGCAGTAAATGAAATGAAAGGAAATGAAATGAAATGAAATGAAATGAAAAGTAAAGTACGGGAAAAATAATTTTCAAAAATCCAGAGCTACATTTTAAAAGATATAAGCAAAATATTGAACAATAAATTTGGCAACGTTTAACACGATAACAGTTGGTATTATTTGGTAATTTCGTCTAATTTCTAACAATGCAGGTAGTCAAGGTATCAAAACCGTTGTTGATGCCAAATGCTTTTTTCAGCATCTTGGAAAAGAAAAAATAATCTTATTATATTTTTTCCAAGCCAGTAATACATCTTAAACAATTTTTTTCAATTGATAACGATTAAGGTACTTACCATTTTTATATCTGTAAAATCATTTATTAGTTTTTACAAATACCGAAAAACAAAGATATAGTAAAATGTTAATTTTGGCATTTATTATCTTACCAAATTGAAAACCAGAATTTTTAAAATTATTTTTCCCGTACTCTACTGAGTATCCCCTACAATGTACTGATGAAGAGTTTATCCGTCATTTTCTTGCACCCTGATGTATATAAAATAGGTATTTATGTTTCATCTTCTCATCCCCTACAATAAAATTTTATTTAGGTAGATATACCCACCAATACTTTCAGTAAAATAAGAAAGTTAATAAAAGTGAACTCCGAAGGAGTTCCTTATTAAAACCATCAAATATGCAAAATAGCATTTTGCAAATGTACCTGTTTCTAAAAAAAATGGTAAAATATGCAATGCTTATAAAAATATGCATTGTGCATTAGGTATATATTCTCCAGCGCTAGGTATATACCTACCTACTTATCACTAATACCTATACACACCTAGGTAACCTGCACCTATAGGTTAAGTATAAAGATTTTTGAGATTAAAACGTGCGCCTCTGGAAATCGTTCCCTGACGTCTCTTAGTTGTTAACCGCAGTGTTTATATTATCAATATTAGGTATCGGATAAGTCTGATAAAGTGTTCACTAATTTAGAACTGAATTTTGGTGAAAATAAGGTTTGATAAAAGACCTACAAAATTTAAATATTTCTGTAAATGGTGAAAGTTTGAAAGTAGTATTAGGTAGTATTAAATCAATATTTTTCAACCTTTCTTACTTAGGTATATATTATACTTATTAGGTAGGTAGATATACTTTACCTAATTATCTAAAACCTACTATCTTATTAAAAGGTGCTATACACCTAATAGCTAAGTACTCGTATAATAATATGAAAGAATTTAGCCAATTGATCGGAACATTTATGAATGCGATGACACAAAAATCAACCTGGGCCAACTAATATAATGTCCAGAATTATAGTTAGGTACTTGAATGATAAACAGAATAAATTCGATTTACTTACCTATTTAAAAGACTTTGTATTTTCTATATTTCTTCCCTTTTATCCAGTTTTGATCCATTGCATGCTGTCGGATGCAGGTATCAACAATAATAACGTTCCACAAAAACACTCACTTTAAAAAATACAAACTCACGACCATCAGGATCGAGAATCAATGCACGTTTCATTGTTTACAGGAACTGTCAATTGTTTAAGACACACAAAACTGCCGGTAAAGTCGCCTTTACATTTCAAATACGTGCACAATAATCTGTTATCTTTAAATGTGTGATCAGAAATTTCCCGGAGAAAAAGTCATGGACACGCAGGTCTTAGGAGAAGCTCCTCCCATGTGAGGGTAGTCTCTTCTTATTAGTCAATTTTAGTGTGTCATTTATGGGCGGCGCAACTGTACATTCGAGGCGGAGATTTAATAGAATACTCCATTTTGTTCTCTGTCTTTCTCTAACGCATGCATAACATCATGATTATGTATTTAAGCAAAAGGATCATAATTTATAGATTTCCAGTTATTGTATAATTTATAATCCTGATGCTTTTCCAAAGACAGTAATAATTGTCGGTTTTTTTTTTGGTGTTAGGTATAGGTATAAAAGGGATGGTATCGTTGATACATAGGTACCTATTATATAGGTGATGTAGTTATAAAAATTATATTTACAATAGGTACCTAGTTAGCCTATCTAATCAGGGCGAGTCGGGAGGAACGCCCCAAACTCCAGGAGTGTACTATATAGGCACACGTAAAAATAATAAAAAAAAAATTGAATGTTCTTATCCAATTTTCATTTGTTTTCAAGTTACGTAATAACAAATAAAGAAAATTTTATAATTAACATTTTATTAATGACAGCGTTATTGCAGTAAATGTTCAAAAATACACTGTCACTGTCACAGTAAATGACATATTATCACAACAACAAAGCTGTCAAAATAAGCCTCGAACATTGCATACCTACCTATACTCTGATTATGCGGAAATTTTAATCCCAAAACACTATGTAATAATTATCTACTGAAGTTTTGGTGTCTTAGGTAGGTATGTAGGTACAGTCCGAATTTTATTTGAAGGCGAAAATGTATAAGCACGTGAATTGCGCATCTGTCCAGCACCAGTTCCAATAACTATATCAAGGTAGAAATTATATAAGTAGGTACCTACTTATAAGGTAGGTAGGTAGGTACCTATCTATAGGTGGTGCGCGTATAATATTTAAAATATTTAAAAGCATATATGCAAATGACTTGAACTGAACAATAAAGATAACCTTGTCATTTAAAAGTTTCTACGTTCTACACGTTTTGTTTTTTCATTTATATAAATTAGTCTTGGCCAAATTATTTTCAATTTATTCAAAATATAGATCGGTTATGTGGAAAAACTAAAAATTGGTATTATTCCATTGACAAGCAATCAGCTAATATGGGCTACTTAAGTACTCAACCCACTGAATTGACCTGTGTAAGGTATACCTATAACATATTATAGGTAGGTAATAGCAGGCCTCTAACCTCTCAAAGAAAAAAAAAACTTATTGGAAAAAGTATCTACCCAAGTATATTATAGGTATACTTATATTAGGTACCTTATACGCAGTGTCACACATAAAGTATACGCATCATATATGGGAAAAATTTTTCCTTTTCGATTTAGGAAAATTTTGACTTCGTTAATAATAGTTTTTACTTTAAAAATGATGACCACAATGGCACGCACACTACCTGTCACGTGTCTTTTATACGTAAGAAAAAGTTGTTTGAAATTTAATTTTTGTAGGTATATACCCATTTAGGTATATATTGGTACCTATAGGATATAGGTACCACTTTTGAGCCCTCTAGCAAAAATTTTTTTTTCAAAATTTGTCGAACTGAACATTTTTGAGTTTTAAAAAACTTGCATAAAAATATTCCCCTATGTCATATTCATCTTTTTAATGTTATTTTTTGTGATATGTTATTGTTGTTCTAAGTAACGTTTTCTTATAAGAATAAACAACGGCAGCGCGAAAACTATATTATATACTTATGTTAAAATTGGTGCAAAGTTGATTTAATTTTTACGAATAGCCAAAAATACGACTTTATTTCGGTTCTTTACTCAGTAAATGTAACTCTACCTACATACCTACACCGAATTAAATAACAATCCCGCATAAAAAAAAACCCAGCACTTTTTGAACATAACACAATGTTGTTTCAATAATAATAGGGAATGCAACGGAACCATGCATGTAGGTAGGTATGTGTTAAAGTAAATTGAACAACGGTATAGTTTTCGCTGTCGAGAGTATATCTAGGTAC
Organism: Malachius bipustulatus; assembly: GCA_910589415.1. Taxonomy (NCBI): domain Eukaryota; kingdom Metazoa; phylum Arthropoda; class Insecta; order Coleoptera; family Melyridae; genus Malachius; species Malachius bipustulatus. The sequence goes on from OU342639.1 coordinate 6,578,426, forward strand.
CTATAATGTTTCGCTGTTTTCGCTTTAATTCGGAGTACCTACCTTCCTACCTAATAAAGAACCGAAACAAAGTCAAATGTTTGGCCATTTGTAGAAATGAAATCAACTTTGCATCGTCAAGTGTGCACCAATTTTAACATAGTTTTCGCTGTCGTTTTTTATTCTTATTAGAAAACGTTATTTAGAACAACAACAGATCACAAAGAAAACATTTAAAAGATGGATACGATATAAAGGAATAATTTTGTGCAAGTTTCGACCTTTTTTAAAACTGAAAAATTTTCAGTTGGTTCAACAATTTCCTGAAAATATTTTTTTTGTGCTAGAGTTCAAAATTGGTACCTAGATACTTGCGTGAAAAATAAAATATCAACCCCCTTTTTTTGTGATGTTTTCCAAAATTTTGAAAACATGCCGCATATTTTATAATTTGTTGCGAATAAATTTGAATTTTGACAGTTGTAAAAGACATGTGACATGCATGCGGTGTCAAATATCGAGTCAAAATTTCCCTAAATCGAAAAGTAAAAATTTTTCCCATATACCTACCTATACAGGGAGATCCCGAAATGACGGACACGGTATAAGTACAGGGTGTTGTAGAGGATGTTCAGAAAGACTGTAAATTTAAAACAAAAATGAGTTCCTCGGCTTCGTTACCGAGATATAGGGTGTCCTTTTTCTAAACTTACATCAAAATGACAGTCAAATTTAAACAGCATGCACCGCAAAGCACATGATTAGACATAAAAACGATAGTGTTAGCTTTTTATTATTTTTTATTATCGGGAACGGAATTACAGGCATTCAAAGTTTACCTATTCCCTACTGTGTTCAACATTAGTTTTCAATGTGGCATCGTTGTTCGAATTCGAGATTTTGAATAATATTATCGAATTTGTATCCGCGCAACGATTATTGTTTTAAGCTTTGTTGTAGTTGCCATTTCATATGTTTCCGTGGTAACATCTATATCTGGGTATTGTAGACCTATACACATTATTTTTCTCCCTGAAGAATGGTATCCAGTGCAGTGTTATTGTGACTTTATTTTTTACAAAAGTGGTCATATCTTCTTAAGGGAGCCAAACTGGAGAAAACAGTAGGTAAATGAAACTTAGAATCTTTAATCCACAGTAGATGCTGGGGTGCTGTCCGTGTCCGCCATTTCGGGATCACCTGTATATGTATACAGAGTGTCACAGAGGCATGGTACCTACACCCCTATTTTTCCTTTATTTTTTGAGATATCGTTTTGAAAATCGGTGTTCTTCATAGGTACTCGATATAGTATGCACTTTTTGACAAACAATAGAATTTTTTTCCTACTTCCGGTTTTACTGGAAATGACACCAACTCTTTATTTTTAAATGGGACACCTTGTATATTATTATATTTTTGGATTCGGTATAATGTTACGCATTCAGTGATAGCACAAAAGTGACATTTCAATTGTCAGACTTGAGTTTAATTTATTTTTTATTTCTCACTTATTGGGCCACGTGATTGTACAAAAAAACAAAATTTTGTGGAAATTACTAAATCAAGTAATTTATGAACCAAGTACCTACCTATGCACTCCAAAATTATTTTTTGAGCAAAATTCGTTTTTTTTTCAAATGGTACCATATTGATACCGAGGTATAATCTATACTAGTTCACCTATAATATGGAACAATTTGGTGTGTCCATTTTGCAGTTATTTGTTAACTTTCTAACAGAACAATACCAAATATAAAGCACTTTACCTAAAGAATTACTTACTTCACTTGTGTTCGTCATAACAGCGAAAATGGGAACACCAAAATGTTCCTTATTAACTGGACTAGTAGATGGTACCTCGGTGTCAATATGGTACCTTTTTAAATAGAAAATGAATTCTGCTCAAAAAATCATTCTGGAGTGCAATATTTGTCAATAAATCACTTTGATTTTGTATTTTGATTTTGTCACACGGTCCAATTGAATAAGTTACCTAAATAGTCATAGCACACACTATAATAATTGAGAAATGAAAAATTAGTTAAACTCAAGTCTGACAATTAAAATGTCACTTATGTGGTATATATCACTGAATGCGTAACATTATACCGAATTCAAAAATATAATAATATACAGGGTGTCCTAATACAAGATCTTGGGTAACATCGCCAAATAATAAACTACACAGATTAATTGAAACCTCCTTCTTTTTTAACATATCGATTGAAAAATAGTTCAAACCCTTTTTACGTGAACCCTAATTCTACTTTTTTTTTCAAAAATATTAACTGTAACGCGATTTGCACGAACGCCACTGCCACAATAACTAAAAGTTATACGTTGGGAAATGCCTCTTGATGCATGGAAGGTGTACACAAATTTTCACGAAAATATCTTGATTCTTGTTAAAGTTATTATTAAAAAACGATTTTTTTTTCTTGAAATTTCAACACCCTGTAGTTAAAAAGTTAAGCCTCGCTTAGGACATACGTTTATATAATTGCTTTTTTTCTTAAAATGATCTCATCAATCACCCCCTGAATTTTCTCGGTTTATTTTAGATCCATACCATGTATAGGTATATAGGTATCTACCTATAGATTTATAAGTAAGTATATGTTTTTATTAATTTAGAGTTTTTATGTCTTCTTTTAAGGAGATTAAAGTTTTTGTGCACTCATCTTCGGTCAATTAAAAAAAAGTGGGAAAGTTAATTATTTTATATATCTACTAGGTATTTAATAACACCCAATACCTATATATGTAATCGGCGTTATGATATAATTGCCATGTGTTTAACTTATCGTCACTCTCATGAATAGGGTTAAATCATACTTCTTATGATATACCTAATACGCCATGCCGTAAATAATTTTTGGGTTAACCTGAGTCTGCCAAGGGAAACTTTCCCGGAATCTGAATATAAAGTATTTATGGTTTAAGCCATAAAATATTTTATATTTAAGGTAAATTATCCTTGCTTACAAAATCCCTTGCCGCATTTGAGGAAAACCTTCCTAGAATAGAATATGAAGGCAATAATTGAATGGAACCATGCAAGGAATTTTTACTGCCTCTCTTTGAAAGAGTCTCTTTTCTTGAAACTAATAAAAATTATTTCATAATCCTCTTTACAAAATTACATAGGCAAACAACATTTCTTCAAAGAAATTCACCTGTTTGCCTTGTCAAGTGGCAATGTTAAGTGGAGTTAGGTAAAACTTCCTGGAATATGAATAAAGCTTTGAGCAATAATACCTGCTGTAAATACCTATACATAAATAGGTATAAGTTACTTACGAAGATTTGTATACTGCTTAGGTATTGTTGGGAGAATAGCTCCAGAATAATACCTACACAGGGAACGATCTTGAAAAGCCGGATTATGAAACATGTAATAACAGGGTGATCTCTATGACAGACAAAAAATGAATATTCCTCACGTGTTTGCTGAATTGATGGATTATAAGCAAAAATTATGAAATCTTTATTTCCCAATGGGATATCTAGGTTCAAACTTTTGAAAGATGGGCTCGTTTTTTTTTTTAAGTGAAACTTGTAGGATACAAATATTTAGAGCACTTTATAAAAAATGTACGTACCGCGGCGTGCAGTAAAAAATATATATAGATACGCATTAGGTATTTATATAGGTATTCTATAGTGCTGAAATTAGTCCTCTCCCCCTCCACGAAAAGGAGCATTTTTGAACAAATTTCATAAAATGTGAACAATCCAGAAATGCCCGGTTTAAAAAACAGGATCAAAGTTAAATATTTATAGAGTTGATTGTCGCTTATAGGTGAAAGATGAACTTTTATGTGACATTTTTCGAATTTTTCAAAATAATGGCATGTGTTGTACCTAATTTTTTTACCAAAAATATTAAACGTATTCATATATGTACTAAGAAGTATTGAAAGTGTCACGTACCTATAACTGCCTCACGCTTCACGCATGTTCGTCTGATATCATTTTTAATGCAAAATGAAAGTTTTCCTCCATTTTGACATTTTATTGTTTTACGTTGATGTTTTAATGATAATCTCATTAATGTACCTAATTAAATATGTAAGTAACATGGATATATAAACATACAGTTTATAGGATATTACCCAGATGTATTATTAATAAAATCATGTTATCTTCATAACGAATTTACGATAGCAATGAGCAGTTTAATTATACCTACCTATGCATTAGAATGACATGGTGGTACTGATTACGTAAGTAATTATATTGTAAAAATTCGTTTGGGAATACGGGCATGTGTGACACCGTATAAAGGAAGTTAGTATTTTAACCCTTAACTTCGCTAAGTGCATTCTCAGATACATAGTTTTCTATTTTTTTTCATATGTAATAAATGAGAAAGTGTCTTCAAATGAGCACTGTATCTTCTATAACACATGTTTTCTGTCTCTTTCTGGTATTATTTTTCTCTTTCATCAAATTTGCGCTACCTAGGACAAATTTTTGTAAACCGGTAAATGGAATTTCTACCAAGTGTTGGTTGTGACTTGTGATTCTAGTTTCAACTACTTTTATCGTTGATATTATTTTTTTATTTATTTACAAAATATTATTACATTTTTTGTGTGCTAAACATTTTGTTAATCAGAAATACGAAAAAAAAGACAGGGCTTAAAGTAAGAATGCGTAATTATAATAATAATATTAATAACAAAAAACTTACATGGGTTCCTATATGGAATAACTTGAAAACAGTACGTCCCAAAACAAAAAGGTATAATAAAAGGACTTTTCTCCTTTAAACAAAACAGGGTAGGTATCCGAGGAAAATATGAAATTTGTATTATAAAGTCAGTGGCGTAGAGATTATTATAATAAAAAAGATAACGACATACCCAGATCGCTGCCACTGGGATTAAACAATTTTGCATTGGGAGTATCAAATAATGCACTTCAATTAGTAGAACTACTGTCAAAAATTTCGAGTTATTTTGAGCAGCCAGTTTGAATTTATTCAAAAAATAATAAATTTTTTGAAGAACTGTAACATATCCTGTATCTCAAAAACTAAAGCTCCAACGACCCATGTCTACAGGATTTTTTTAATTATTTTCGCATTTCCTATTACATGTCCATTAAGTTTGTAACACCTATTCTCATTAACACCCTATAGGTATACCTATATGTTATTGTAGGCCCCTATTTTATTAAAAAACAAACGACCAAATTCAATCCATCAGTGCTCAGTATTATTATTCTAAGAATAATTTTTTTTAATGATATTTTAACAGCCGGTTTGTTTCTTTTAGAAGCAAAGCGAAAATATTTTCGAGGAATCCAATTTTCATAATTTATAAAATTATTACTGTAAATATAGCTGAAAAAAGTATATAGCTGTACTAGTTTTACCGACTACAAAAATGTGCAAAATGCATTTTTATCTTTTAGCAAAGTTATCAGCGGGCAAATGCAGCCATCGAAAGCAAAGTAGTTTAAACGTATAGGTATAGGTATATTTTATTTAACATACTTGCGTTTTTTTGGCAGTAAATACGCATTTTTTACATTTTTTGTAATCGATAGCCCACAGTGAGTTTGCCGTACTTTTCTTTAAGCTATAGGTACACAAATTAATTGATAATTTTAAAAGTATAAAAATATTCTTATATACAGGATGAGTTTTTTTCAATGTTTAGTACAGGGATCTCGTAAACTACTGCAGTTAGAGGAACGGTTAAATGGGGAAAGAAGTGCAGTTCTATGAGCTTAATTCGAAACAGCTTTTGTTTTTTTGAAAATCTCCATGGCTTCCTAGATATTTAACATAAAGTAAATTCCGCGGATTTCTTTACACCGAGATAGCAGTCTTATTATTGGGATTAGAGAAAAACCGTAAAGGAAAACCTTTTAGACGATTTCATAAACAATAAAACGGCGTTACAATTTTTTTTATTTGTTGTGTCATTTTCGAGCTATGACGTAAACTTTTGTTTTTTTAAATGTAAGTCATAGTTGGCTATGACATCATTCGATATGTCTTTTTTTTCTAAATGCAACGATATAAAACTCGATATCGTTTTTTCGGGAAATAAAAAAGTTAGGACGGAATTAAAATTATAATATTTTTTTAAAGTTCTCGAAAACTAGCTATCCCGTTGAACTATTAATTCATATAAGATTTTCAATTCAAAATTAACTATTAAATTCAGCGCCTATAGCACGTATTTGAGGAAATAAAATTAAAAACCGTCCTAACTTTTTTATTTCCCGAAAAAACGATATCGAGTTTTATATCGTTGCATTTAGAATAAAAAGACATATCGAATGATGTCATAGCCAACTATGACTTACATTTAAAAAAAACACAAGTTTACGTCATAGCTCGAAAATGACACAACAAATAAAAAAAATTGTAACGCCGTTTTATTGTCTATGAAATCGTCTAAAAGGTTTTCCTTTACGATTTTTCTCTAATAATCCCAATAATAAGACTGCTATCTCGGTGTAAAGAAATCAGCGGAATTTACTTTATGTTAAATATCTAGGAAGCCATGGAGATTTTCAAAAAAACAAAGGCTGTTTCGAATTAAGCTCATAAAACTGCACTTCTTTCCCCATTTAACCGTTCCTCTAACTGCAGTAGTTTACGAGATCCCTATACTAAACATTGAAAAAAACTCACCCTGTAGACTTATAGTAATCATTAATCCAAGGAAAACCCCCAACACGTTCACTGTCCCAATGTTATTTGTATTTCATTACACCAGGAGTCCACCATCAAGAAATGCGTGACCCAATTATGGGTCATGGGACTCTGTGCCTGACTGATTGGGTTACAGAGTCTCATAGCCCATAAATGGATAAATTAATAACAAAGCGAATATTTACTTGTTTGATGATGACAGAAGGTCAAAAAAATGGAAAAAGAAAACCATCTCAGGTTGTACTAACAGAAATAGAGAGCGCAGCAGAACTTAACAACATTGTCAGAAAATGTTGTGATGGTAAAATTGAGGAAAATCAGCTTATAGAAAAGGATCGTTCCCTAAATGCAAAAAATATGAATACAGTTAGTGTAGTAGAAGTTTGTAATGGCTTCTACTAATGACTCACTCTGTATATCAATCAACACTAAGGTATCACCGATCTCGATGATTTTTTTTTCCATCATATTCCTCAGTAGGTAGGTGTAATCCTACGTTAAATGGATAATAATTATTCACAAATCTACCTGAATAAAAATGTATGAAAAAGACTACATTTCAAATTTCTGACGTATGTTAAACAAACACTCTGTATAAAGATAGCAATAATTTTATCTTTATTAACATTTAAAAATTTTTTGAAGTTTTAACGTGACATCTATGGAGGAGCTCGCCGTACTAATGCATAAAAGTATAGAATAGATTCTGTTATTAACGATTCCTTCTTGCATTGATTTTAATTTCTGATGTCTTCAAATGACGTAAAAGGAACCTGTATTTACTTCTATACTACTGTCAGCATTTAAGCTGGGTTTGCTCGACGATAGAGGGCGCTACACAGCTATCAGCAAAACAGTGACTCTTCGGGGTCCCGTAACTCCCGTACCATGTACTCGTCTACTCGTACCCGTGCGCAAACTCGTACGTAAGTCGCGGATCAAACGTTTATTAAGAATAAGGACTAAATAGTAAGTGTTCAATCAACCGAGAAATCTTTAATCTTTGACAATTAAATTATTTTATTTAATTGTCTAAGAAAGTCTGAAATCTGAACTCACTCAAACCTCAACAAACTTCAAACAAATTCGAAATTCTCAAGCTTTCTTCATCAGTCAATCAATAATTAGGGTACGTTTTACGTTATTGAGGGGCGGGTTTATCTATTCATCAAGGCAAGGCGTCACATAAAAACAGTACAAAATTTCTTTCTCGTAATTTGCGTCTTATAGGTATGAGCTATGAAGACCTAAAGTTGAGAACGCAACTTCTTAAATAGGTACCTCTATCAATAAATTCAAAGAATTGTTTTCTTATTCAACACAGATTAGTTACGGGCGGGCCTGTTGTTTCAAATGTAAAAAATGCCAAAAAACGGTTTTTGAACTTTGCTTTAAATATGGTAAAAATTGAACATGATCCAGAATCTTATAATACAGGTCAGTTAAAAAGGTTATCACATGTTTCATGCTCATACCTATCCTATACTTGATTTCGCTAGTTGACTTGTTATGTTAGTGAAAAGTAAGACAACGTACATCTTGGCTGATAAGAACATAGTTGTCAGGACTCGTCTTGTCATTTATAAAGTTGGCAAATTCAAAGGAGTCTTTTATGAAGTAGCAGGTACATGTTGTCTTTATGTTATACAGTGCGTGAGAAAAGTAAGGAATAAATTCGATAAAACGGAAAGCGCTGTTTTTTTGAATAAATAAATAAACAGGTCGATTTTGTTTTTGAGTTCTTGAACTTTTGACATAATATTGGGGTATACAGGGTGATGCGCGAAAAAGTGGTGACGTCATCGGTATTTTTTTTTAAACGACAACCCTTATTTTTTATTCCATTTTTTGATACTTCATTCAATTGCCAGTACGGTAATATAATCATTTTGTAACCTTAAACGACGAAATTTCTGTGAAAATAACCTAATTTTGAGAGATTCAATTTAATAGACAGATTTAATAATAGATTTAATTCAGATCTTATAAAATTACCATGGAAACAGTCATTTTTATTTGATTTTTTTTTTAAATTTTGATTGTTAATGTTCCGATTTTCACATCAGTAAAAAATGCACAATTTCGACTCACAGCTGTTTTCTCAGAAATTTCCTTATTTAAGGTTACAAATTGATTACATTACCATACTGGCAATTAAATGAAGTATCAAAAAATGGAATAAAAAATAAGGGTTGCCATTTAAAAAAAATGCCGATGACGTCACCACTTTTTTGTGCATCACCCCTGTATACCCCCATATTATGTCAAAGGTTCAAGAACTCAAAAACAAAATCGACCTGTTTTTTTATTTATTCAAAAAAACAGCGCTTTCCGTTTTATCGAATTTATTCCTTACTTTTCTCGCGCACTGTATATGATTGCGTGAGTACCTATATGTCTGTCATATATTGCCCTAGTTTGCTCGTTGAGCTGTCAATGGAGCTAACAATCGGTCTTAGGCTGATAGGCTGAGTTGTGGTTTGTGTATTTTCGGAGCTCCGTAGTACTTGGGGCTGACTCCTTTGTACATCATCTTTCTCGCTTCTTCTGTGATGATGTTTTTTTTTGTCTTTTTAGGTCTGTTGATGTTGGATCCCTTGGGAGGTTTTTGTAATACATACTCGGTATCGTTGAGTTGTTCCATTGCTAAACTGTTGTAGTTGTCTCTATTCATCACCACCGTACCGTAACATTTCCCTTATCAGCCTTTATCAACAGCTCTGAATTTTGGGCGATACCGAATTGGGCGAAGGATTTTGTTATTCACTAATCCCAGGGGTCAATTGGGCGACAAACGAGAAACTATTGGATTGTAAGAGATAACTGGACAGACAAGAAATACATGTGCGGCCTTGCCCATATATATAGCAGTGTTGCCAGATTTATTTAGTGGTGCTTTTAGCAGATCGGATAGGTATACCGTACCTAATCAATTTATTATTAATAATTGAAGTCGAGTAGGCAGTAGGTACGTACGTACCTATGGCTATGTTGCACTTTAGCATCATCGGTAAGTGAGGTCTTTGGTCAGATGAAAAAAAAAATTAAAAAAAACCTACCCTGACCAAAGACCTGGCTTACCGGTGAGTTTTAGTGCGGAAAAAAATAATAAATACCACTATAATTAATAATTATGTGTATCGCCATAGGTATTCATTATATGTACCTATATTACTTTTCTATTGATGTTTCATGTTTCTGCTGTGGGTATAGTATAAAATAATAATTGTAAATGCACTAAGGGCTTGATGATGTATTTGATAGAATTTAAAAAAATAATGCATCAAGTATATTAATATTATTTATTTATTTTTTTCAATTTTATTTAATGTAGAAAATCGGAATTTCTGTAAAATCTGGCAACGTAGCCATACAAGAGCATGAAAATAACTCAACGGTATTTATAAATTCCTTCGCCCAATTGAGCTCCCGGATTATAAGGAGCCCCGTCGTGACGAAGGGTCACTCAGGTAATTTCGCCCAATTGAGAAACGCCGTGAATTTTGACCTGAATTTCTGTAGACGAAATGGTCTATTATGTTAGCTGATGTCTTCCCGCACTTATTATGTTTCTTTGTTGTTCTTCGAGGCAGTAGTGTCATTTTTCTAGCTCGGTTTTTCTAGTTTATGTATAATTTCTATAGTCAATAATTGAATAAATTTTTAATAATTTATTTTTTGGATTTTCCTATGTAAGCAAGAGTTACTTTCACATACATTTAGTCAATTACTAAAATTCAAAATTACCGCCAGTTATTTTTAAAAATATGTGTTCTAAAAACCAGCCAATAGAAATACAACAACAAGAACGTTATCAATCCAGTGCACGATAAAGAGAGACATTTGGTTTTTGATTTTAATTTGTAATAATTGTGTTTGAATCTTTAATAAAATTTTAGACATATACAGGGTGCGGCGCGAGAACCTTAGGGCATTTTTATATGGAGAAGTCCTGGGAGTAGAAGTCTAAAAATTTGTACGTGTATAATTTCGGTTTTGACGAGCTGAACTAAAATATTCACAACCCCACACCACTTCCGGTTATACCGGAAGTTGCCATCAACTATCTTATTTGAAATGGGATAACCTGTATATTATTACATTTTCAGATTGCCTGAAAAAATGCAATAAAAATGGTCTTTATAGTTCAAAATTGTAACGAGTGGTTTATGAGTTATAAACAAATGAAAATCGCAATTTTCGATTTTCGAAGCAGCTTAGCTTGAAAACGGGTCAAGATATCGGAAAACGGCTTACATGTCCCTATATCTTAACTTTTCATGTAGTATCCTATGGTGCTGATGAAATTTGTATACAATAAAGTGATGAAAAATCAGCGATTTTCAAAAAAAAAAAAAAATAAAAAATATTTTTTTTGTAGGTACTCCAGCGTAGTATACAAAAAGTTAGGATAGGGACATGTAAGCCGTTTTCCGATATCTTGACCCGTTTTCAAGCAAAGCTGCTTCGAAAATCGAAAATTGCGTTACAATTTTGAACTATAAAGACCATTTTTATTACATTTTTTCAGGCAATCTGAAAATGTAATAATATACAGGGTGTACCATTTAAAAAAAGAAAAATATGGCAACTTCCGGTTAAACCGGAAGTGATGTGGGGTTGTGATTATTTTAGTTCAGCTCGTCAAAACCGAAATTATACACGTACAAATTTTTAGACTTCTACTCCCAGGACTTCTCCATATAAAAATGCCCTAAGGTTCTCGCGCCTCACCCCGTATAAAACGCAACTATTATTATTACATAAAACGTCCGGTCGTCATGTTAGTATCCTAGATAGGTCTAATCGCAAGGATTAGACCTAGCACGATACCTAGAGATAATGAAAAAACATTAATTTAAATTTTAACAATTTTTTGAAGGTAACTTCATGCTAAGGTAGGCAATTTATTTTATTATTCTAAGCCTTTAGATTTTTCGAGTTCCTGAACATTCGTATGTCCTTGTGTCTCCCTATATGAAAATATGGTCATTATACAGGGTTACTGGTAACTGGATACATTCCTTTGGTGATCTGATAAAACAAGAGGTAAGGAGTAAATTAACCCCAACATGCACTATACAAAACTCAATAGATTTTGAGATATTTCGATTTTCAACTTTTCTTAAAAAAATGGTTTCAAATGTCTTGAAATGTAATTTTCAAAAAATCTACTTTAACTTTTTGATTTCTTTTTTTGCTGGAATACTTGTCCAATACTATGCTTCCTTCTGGAATAAAAAATATCCTGAGGTATTTGGATCGTGTGAAAATTTCAAAGAAAAACTTTCACAAACTATTTTTTTTAAATAAGATTTAAAAGTTTTTACAAGTTATTTTCGCAAAATTGTCAAGGCAACTTGCGTACAAATTGTTTTAAAAACTTCCCTAGTGTAGTAGCTATCTAACAAGGTACGAATCTTGTACAAGAATAACAGAATCTCCCCGCTATGTACCGTTACCGAGGAACAAATCCTTAAGTCGGGACGTTTTAAAAAAAAATACGGCCCTGAACGGGTGTCTTAAAATTCTCGGATCCGGCCCATCTTCAACAGGTCGTATTTGGGGGTCCCGAGCTTCGTCCCTACCAAGTTTCGTCCCGATCGGTAAAACTTTCAGACACTAAGAGTGTTTCCTAGACTATTCCCGAAAAATTCCGAAATTCCCGAAAAAATGACACTTCCCGGGAACGGATCCCGCTCATTTTCAATGGGCATCGTGCCACGGTGCGCCTCTTCAATCGAGCCAAATTTCAACTTTCCCACATGAAAACTGGCGGCTCTAGAGTGTTTCCTAGCAAAGTCACAGAAGTTTCGTAAGTATACGTATTCTTGTGCCCGAAAAATGTCTGTCTGTCGGTCTGTCTGTCTGTGACTTTGCTAGGAAACACTCTAGAGCCGCCAGTTTTCATGTGGGAAAGTTGAAATTTGGCTTGATTGAAGAGGCGCACCGTGGCACGATGCTTATTGAAAATGAGCGGGATCCGTTCCCGGGAAGTGTCATTTTTTCGGGAATTTCGGGATTTTTCGGGAATAGCCTAGTAATAGCCACTCTAAGTGTCTGAAAATTTTACCGATCGGGACGAAACTTGTTAGGGACGAAGCTCGGGACCCCCAAATACGACCTGTTGAAGATGGGCCGGATCCGAGAATTTTAAGACCCCCGTTCAGGGCCGTATTTTTTTTAAAACGTCCCGACTTAAGGATTTGTTCCTCGGTAACGGTACATAGCGGGGAGATTCTGTTATTCTTGTACAAGATTCGTACCTTGTTAGATAGCTACTACACTAGGGAAGTTTTTAAAACAATTTGTACGCAAGGTGCCTTGACAATTTTGCGAAAATAACTTGTAAAAACTTTTAAATCTTATTTAAAAAAAATAGTTTGTGAAAGTTTTTCTTTGAAATTTTCACACGATCGAAATACCTCAGGATATTTTTTATTCCAGAAGGAAGCATAGTATTGGACAAGTATTCCAGCAAAAAAAAAAATCAAAAAGTTAAAGTAGATTTTTTGAAAATTACATTTCAATACATCTGAAACCATTTTTTTAAGAAAAGTTGAAAATCGAAATATCTCAAAATCTATTGAGTTTTGTATAGTGCATGTTGGGGTTAATTTACTCCTTACCTCTTGTTTTATCAGATCACCAAAGGAATGTATCCAGTTACCAGTAACCCTGTATGTATACATCCGCGGCTCCTACAGTTTCACTATGACACCTATATAGGGGTGGAGAACATACCTATAGTAACACCAGGAAGGTATTCATTATCTTTGCAAATAAAAGGGAAGGCCACAAAACGACTTTAAAAATTGATTTTGGGAGTGCAACGAAAGTACAGTCCTGACACAAGCGCCGAGAAATACCACTAGTCTCGGATCTAACTACACTAACTACGCGGATGAAACCACTTATGACAATGGGAACCACTTCCAAACGCATACAGACGCGGACTCCCAATATAACCGCTTTCTCATATCGTGACCAGAACACATAATTTGATGTTACGATTTTTGGAATATAAATGCAAAATAAATGCAAATTTGAAAATAAAAATCGTGCTACTGTTATTCTCGAAGATTTTCCTTGCCCTGAAAGTGAAGAAAAAAATAGTAATTCCACCGTAGTGTCAAAGAGGCCTTAGTTGTGACCTTAATATTAGTTTGCAATGGCTGTTTTTAGCGTCTTACCCACCCAGCACCCCTAATTCGCTCCTCGGTCCCGAAAAAATTGATGAAACTTAGGAGCCGCGGATGTATACAATTACCAAAAATATATATCCATCCGATTACCGGAAGCCCTGGTGCGTTGCCAGTTCTCAAGGTCTTTAATTTAATTTTTTTAGAGTTTTTTTTTTAGTTTAAATTTTTAACTAGAAATATTTAAGTATACTACGACTAAACATCCGTGTTTTCAACACGATACCTATAGTGTGTCCCCGGATAAATGAAACGATTCTTGTAAGAGATGAAAAATTCTCGATTTGGACTTATGTTTTTTTTTTTTTGGATTCAGCCCTGCTAGTTGAAGACTAATTTTAAACATATTTTAGTTTTGAAAAATCAAAATGAATTTCTTAGAAAAAAAAACAAAAATATTTCTCTTTAGAGTATAAACAGGTTTTTACGTAGCAAATACGACGCAAGTTATAATAAAAAGATGTTTAGAATAATAAATATTTAGGTCTCTAAACCAAATTTCAAAATCATCAATCAACTATACCTAATTTTTCATTTCTTCATTAATTTTTATTTTCGCAAGGGAAAGAATTTTGTTTTTAACAAAGACTCGAGAAATTAAAACTCATAGTTGCATGGAGGATGATAATGAAATTTAGTATAAAGGTCTATAAATGTTGATTCTAAACAACTTTTAATAACTTTTTTTTTTGTGTATACAGTGTGTCTAACGTTACGTCACTTGGAGTCATATGTAAAACTTTTTAATTATCCATTTTGGGACAAAAAGTTATTCCTCATAAAAAGTTTTGCATGGTCTACAATCTAAAATGGAATAATAATACATCTAATTTTTGCAGTCGTATACGAAGTTTGTCCAAAAATATGAGTTTTGCCAAAAAGTAAAGTAAGTGCCTTTATTTTAGACAATATTAAAAATTGGTATTTAGAAAAGTCGATCAGGATTGCAAACAACATTCAAATATGCAATAACATACAGTTGCGTAAAAAAAAACAACAGCAGAAAATCACTACAAAAATCTCTTTGATAAAGAGATTGTTATTTTGTTTGATACAAGAGAAATTTATTTGGAAAATGAGTAGGTATACGAAAAACCGCGCAGTGATTTTGCACGCGTTCACATATTATCACCATCTAGAAAATTTGTTGAAAATTTTTTTGAGCTCAGATCCAATGAAACAAACAAATACAAACAAATACAATACAAACAAATACACTCTGCATATCTCGTTATTAATAATAATGAGTAACTTTTTATTAAGACATTTTTGGCTGAATCACCCTATTTTTGGACAGTCATATGTGCCACGTTGATGAGATTTTTTTTGTCTAATAAGCAATACTTCAAATAAATTTTGACAAACTTAGTACTAAAAAATTGAGAGATTCAGACAGCACTGTTTTGAAATGAATGCTACTTGACAGTAGGTACCTATACTCGTATCCTCATCAGATGATCATTTTTAAATACTCACCATCAGTTTACTATAAAAATTTATTTTCATTAGAAACGCCCGTAACAAACGTACGCATTCTTAAAATTATTAGTAGGTATATATATTTTTTAATTACTCTATTTATTACAAATACATTTATTTACAAATAAATATGCACATGAACGTTATATAGACTCAAACGGTATATAACAGAGCCTACGTATCACAGTCAAGGGAAGACTTGGAGCAAATATGATAAGAAATAGTAATAAGGGACTAGATATTACTATCACTAACGTGTAGATCACTAATAGCCACATTGGGGTGTTAAATGTATCCAAATATATCGCCTTTGGCATTTTCGTTAGAGGACCTGGAATAAAATAAAATAAACAATTAATTCCAAAACAGCACAAAACTTATGATGACAATTTACATTGTGTGGTGATGCTATTGTTGACCAAGTACCTATACATAATTCAATGTAGAATTATTTATACAATTATAAATGAAAGGTAGCTATAGGGGTGAATGACATTACATGACATAGATTAGAATATAAAATGTAAGTCAATATGTTACGTCTTGCTATAACCAGTACTTAGAGGTGTGCTGTGCTCCAGTCGTTGCGTTATGTAATGTACTCTTATAGTGGGTAATGGGTATGCCTACCTACAGACACAAATCAGAAAGCAGAAAGGTGTGCAAATATTAGGGAATCATTACCTACTTAAAGTAACAAAATGAATATGTAATATTTAATTTGCATCTGTATTTATTTTCTTACTATAATTATTGTAATTTTATAAGATATGCAATAATCAAGTCGAAAATAGAAATCTAGGAGTCCCTATAGCTCAATAATAATAATAATTATTATTATAAAACCAGTTATTCAATTCACTGAAATAGGAAAAAATAAAGAGGTATGCCTACAGAGGAGAGCGAGATTCATAAAACTATTAGTAGCTTGCTTAAAACTTGACAAATTTTTTAATTAACTGTTTAAAAATTGGAGCATTGGATTGTGACTTACCATCTAAAATCTAAAATTTAAGAAAAAACAACTATATCAGCTCATCTTTAACAAACTATTGTTTAAAAATAGATTGCACACTTCATTTTTATTGGTTTGAGAGCCAGTTCATGACTTGACTTCTAAAATATTATTGCAAAATTAAAGATATCCACATGTTTTTATTGTCAACACTGCGCTTGTTCTTGTTATGAAGCAGAGAAGTGAACGTTCCAAGGTTAATAGTGGACATTATACATCACGTTCACATTAATTACCATATGATTACCGCAATGATGTGTTTGAACTCTATCCCACGTCAAATTCTAACGATTACGTCAATAGATTTTAAATTCAGGTTATATGTGAACTAGAGCTCAAGGTCATGAAGACTTGACTCGACAACGATAGAGACGTAGGGTCGTTTCTTCTGTGTTATTAAATTTATATTACTGACAATGTAATCTAATAATAATTATTTAAGTATGTAGTATCTATACTAGTAATGACAAAATATTTATTCTACTGTAAAATACAAATTTCTTTAGGAAAATTCTGTCTTATCTCTGGTCCAACGGGATATTTTTATAATTTTCCCAGCAACTTCAAAAAACGTGAAATGAACTCAAAATATAAAAGAAATGGCGAAGATAAAACATATCAATTTCTTTCATCTAGAATTAATAATGATAAAAATGATAATGGGGTAGCAGTTTGTATTACATTCGTTATAAGACTTTATACTTACTATTTAATAAAAACTTTTAAGGGAAATTACCTTCTTTCCTTGCAAATATTCATCCAGAGAGGGTTCACTGCAGAAAACATGGCAACAGAACTTATTCACACAAACCTTGATATATTTGCCATTCTACCTAGAGTGGTCCAAATTTTCACGTAGCCAAAATGTTGTCACTCTTTCAATAATATTCTCTAGATACGCAGGTAGGTAAAATATAACTTGATTACTAACAGCGGCGTTGTAGATGTCTAGTACTGCAATGAGAGTCTGCTCGCTGTTTGTATGTGGTAAACCAGGCGACCTTCATGGATCAATTTACTTTCCCTTTTACTCAACAGCTCGATATTATTTGTAAACTCTTTCTTAATACACATACATTTCTGTCTGAATCATTTCAGTAGATCTGAAACACCTTCAGATGCCATTTCGACACCAAAATAATAATTATTCAGATGGAAGTTTATCGAAACCAAAATGCAAGTAGGTACTTATATGCAAGTTTATCAAGTTGATCTTACGAAAATACTTTGAAACAGATCGTCTTGTTACTGAAACAACATTAATCTTATGTGAATGTACTCTCGAGATGATCTGAGATGCTGTTAATTGATCTGAAATTTCATTATTTTGAGTTGAGTTTTTTGGATCTATTGTACCTACCTGTATATAGGTCTCAATTATTCTTTTAGGGAAATGTCTCTGAATGGTTCCAAATTATTTTCACAACATTTTACATGAAGCAAGCAGCAAGTGTATCCTTGACTCGAAATTCTTCAATTCGCGCCTTTCTGCATCACGAAGTGACAGGTTGGAATTCACTCATGTTCCAAAATCGACTTTTCAATTGAAATTTTAAGCAGAAAGTCTGCAAAAATCGTCCATTCGGTCATAAGCAAACAAATAATGATAATGCATCATTTTATGGACGACTCATAATCTGCTTTACAAGTTTTTTTTTACAACTCCTTTCTTTACATATTTCTGTACGAGAAGGTAAAAAGAAAATACAGATGAGGATCTAATAAGGGGCTAGATCTCAAAGAATTGAGTCAATGAGTAGTACCAGAGATGGATCGGTAAAAATGTTTTTAAATAACATCTAATGGCAAAAAGAGTCTCAAGAATAATCCCTACCACATGAAAAGGTTGCAAAAACTTTGGAAATGCTTTGAACAATTTACAATTTGGTGACCTCTTTTGTGATGAGAAAAATTGATTTGCGTCAAACTTGAGCCATCTTTGAACATCTTATGGACGTTTTTGCAGGGTTTGAAATAAGGAATTTTCTCTACTTTTATTTTCTCATATACCTATCTTTCAAATTCCAAGTCACACGTCACTAAATAATGCAGGCATACTCAAACCTGGGAGTTGGAGAACTGCGAGAATATCCTCTCTGCCTGCTTCATGTAAAAATTTGAGAAAATATGGTGACTGGCTTGTCGGCGAGAGAACCCCAAAAAGTGTTCCCCTAATTTTGTGCAGTAATATACAGTGTGATCATCAGTAACCGGCGCAGTCCGATTAGAGGGCGTTGGTATAGAGTCTATTAAAATTAAGAATAATCTACAAAAAAAGTGATGGTTAATTTTCGAGTTACAGAGTTGCCCTCAATCAAGTTTGAAGCTAATTATTTAAACAATCATGATAAAAATAAGTGAATAATTCCGTTCACTACAGTATCTGTCACTATCTAAATACGAAGTTTGGCAAAAGTTAATGTGAGCCCAAACTCACCTTAGAATATGAAATATTGGAATGCCTTCATTTCCATGGAAATGAAAATAATGAAAACGATATCTAACCAGAAATTATTCACATGTTCAATGCAGGACTGTCACTTTTATTTTTACAAAAATGGTCATATCTTTGGAAAAAAAGAACTCCATCCTATCTATAGATATGATGGATATAAAATACATGCAGTTTAAAGCATCGAGAGTTCGTAAAAATCCGTTCCTACAGAGAATGCGGCGCTGACAGCTTCCAGATGTCCAATTAGCGTTAACGAAAAGACAATTGTCGGTCTGATGTTTGCTGATATCAGGGCGCATATGCTGTGGATCTGAATATTTTAGCTAATAAGTTATTTGACATACCTATATAATGCTCAAAAAACGTGGGACTTAATCTTACTAATCTTACAGTAGTTATTCTCTATAAATGGAAAATATTTTTCATACTCATAGACCTACATCCTACATGGTTCGAGAATATTGACTCAAAGCTTCATGCAGGGCTCACTTTTGAACCACATGCTTTTAACATAATATAAAGTCAGTTTAAATTAGTTATGTGGAAATGCCACTTGAATGATATTATTATGGGAATTTTAATAATAATAATAATAATAATAAAGTTTATTAGCAAACAGCTATACATAAATACAAGAATATTAGGAATTATTTGGGATTGCAGTCAATTAAATTAAAGAACACTCTTTTTTCTACGTCAAGCTTTCGAATTAATTTTAATTCTTCTTCAGGACTATCTATAATATGATTAACAATATTAAATTTAGTATATAGGTGTTACAAAAATGGTAATTATACAGGGTGGGCCACGGTATACGAAACGGAAGATTATGTAGAAACATTTGTGCTTTCTTTGATTTTTTTATTTGGCGACGCGTGGAGAAATCTCAGAATTTTTCAAATTTTTTATCACCCTGTATAAACATTTCATCTACATCGTAGGATAGTACATGAAAAGTTAAAATAGGGACATGTAAGCCGTTTTTCTCTATCTTCAGGCGTTTTCGTTGTACTGAACTTGAAAAATGACGATTTTCACTTGTTTATAACTCAAAAACTTCTGAATTTAAGCACCAACAACTGTAAAAGCCAATCTTATTTTCTCTTTTCAGACAATCTAAAAATGCAATAACATAGGAGCATTCCATTTAAAAAAACATAACTTTGATATGTTTTATGCTTTTGGGACACCTGTACATTATGAATATAATTTTTAAACGTACCTCTGCCGGGTCTCTATCCACTCCAAAAATAAAAAGATCCTAAAATCCAGAGACACGGCCATAATCTTCCGTTTCGTATACCGTGGCCCATCCTGTATACTTACAGAATTTGAGATTAAAATTTAAAGTTTGTAAAAATTGTTAACCATAGGACTATTCTTGCATACATTTACAGCAACTAACGCCAACAAAGATAAAATTACATAGGTACTAATGAAGTTCAATTTCTAATTCAGGCCGAAATGATAAAAAATTTTTATAAGTTTTTTCTAGTCTAAATGATTGACATATAGGATTCAATAAAAATTCTAAATTCTAAAAAATTCTATATGAACGAATTTTTTTTTTAAATTGAATAAAGATGATTTGATATCTAAAAATTATTTGTTTTTGACGACTTCATCACTATGTAAGTCCCATATTGTTAGACAAAATTAATATTATTGTAATAACAATGAAGGGAAAAAATAAAAATAAAAATATCGGAAGAATCAAAATTCTTTAAACTTTGGATTAAATTTAGACTATTGTAGGTTGTTTTCTTTATCAATTTTTACTAAAAATGTGTACCTAAATGCTACTAAGATTTTCTACATCTTTCATAGAGTTCATAGCATTTGAATTTTGTTGGATTCTAATCATTTCTATAAAAGTTCTTTTAAAGGTGTTACTTTCTATATCTAAAATTGATGTACATACCATCATAATTCATTTGGTGATCTTCATGTTTAGCTAGAGCACAAGTGCCTGTATTACGTTTTGCATCACTTCTATGGGATGTTATACGAGATTTCAAATTCCTTGAGGTTTGTCCTATGTAACAAAGATTGCAGTTAGCACAAGGAATGCAATATACAACATTTGATTGTTGCATTATTGGAGTTTTATCTTTAATTTTTGAAAAAAGCTGTTTAACGGTCTTCTGAGTTTTAAAGGCAGCTCTATCACTATCTGTTATTTTCAAAAGAGGAGCAAGTTTTGAAAAAAGAGGTTTAATATAAGGAAGAGAAAAATATCTTGTAACAACAGGATTTGTTTGTTGATCATTGATGTTATTCTGATTATTAATTGTAGAAGGTGTAGAATAAATTAGTTTATTTAACAAATTTTTTGGATGAGAATTTAGTCTTAATATTGTTACGGGTCTCACAATAAATAAATCACCACCAAAGTCTGCAAATCTTTATTGACCAAATTATAACCTCTACGGTACTAGTCTTTTGGACCACATAATTATTTCGGACAAAAAGCTGGTTCAGAATGTGCATGGTAGGTCGTTTCCATCTTCGTATCCACTCGACCATGATCTGGTTTCTGCAGACTTATGTTTTGAGGCAGAGACTGCCGCAGTCTCATATAAAGTAATCAGAGATTACCGAAATTTTATACCAGAGAGATTTTTAGGTGAACTAACGGGTGCACCACTGCATCAAATACAGGGTGATCCCGAAATGGTGGACACGGAATACAGGGTGTTCTAGAGGATGTTCAGAAAGATTGTAAATTTAAAACAAAAATGGGTTCCTCGGCTTTGTTACCGAGATATAGGGTGTCCTTTTTCTAAATTTTAAATCGAAATGGCGGTCAAATTTAAACAACCTCCACTGGCAAAGCACATGGTTTTACAAAACTATAACGATAGTGTTTGCTTTTTATTATTTTTATTATCGTGAACGGAATTACAGGCATTCAAAGTTTACCTATTCCCTGTGTTCAACAAAATTTTTCAATGTGGCATCATTGTTCGAATTCGAGATTTTGCATAATATTATCGAATATA
Source organism: Malachius bipustulatus (assembly GCA_910589415.1). NCBI lineage: Eukaryota > Metazoa > Arthropoda > Insecta > Coleoptera > Melyridae > Malachius > Malachius bipustulatus. The sequence goes on from OU342639.1 coordinate 6,600,237, forward strand.
TGTATCCGCGCAACGATTATTGTTTTAAGCTTTGTTGTGTTTCCATTTCATATGTTTCCATGGTAACATCTATCTGGGTATTGTAGACCTACACATTATTTTTCTGCCTGATGAATGGTATCCAGTGCAGCGTTGTGACTTTATTTTCTACAAAAGTGGTCATATCTTCTTAAGGGAGCCATACTGGAGAAAACAGTAAATAAAACTTAGAATCTTTAATCCACAATGGATGCTGTGGTGCTGTCCGTGTCCGCCATTTCGGGATCACCCTGCATTTACAATGAGGGATGTCAATGACAAGGTTTCATTTTTTTTTTGAGATTTTTAATGAGTTTGCGAGATAAGGCACAGCAAAAATGGAAGCGAACTCGAAATGTGGATCACTTTAATTATTATAGGTCTCTGCGAAATCAAGTGACTCTGTTGTGTAGATCTGAAAAGAAGAGCTACTACCAGAGCTGTTTAACCAACGGAGAAATCAAAACAATCTGGAATTATTTGAAGCCTCCAAAAAAATCTCATGTTCCTATTCATTTGAATGATCCTGAGGGTTTTAATGGGTTTTATATGATAATTGATGTGGGTACTCCCGATTTGAATATATTACCTGCATTGATCCACCACTAAGGTTTCACTTTGTTTCGTGCGACGAGGTGCAGAATTTACTCTGCTCAATCAGATCTCAGTCTGTGGGCTTTGATGGTATTGGCATGAGTATGCTCACACTTTGCGGTGATATTATTATTCCATATGTAACTCATATAGTGAACTGTTGTCCGGAGACAAGTACTTTTCCAGATGCCTGGAAGATTGCTATTGTTAAGCAAATACCAAAGCAATCCAATCCAACATGTTTTAAAGATTTCAGATCAATAAGTATACTACCTGTGCTTTCTAAAATCCTTGAAAAAATAATGTGTGAGCAGCTATCTACATTTCTTGATAAGCACAGTATCCTGCCTGTAAGACAGTCGGGTTTCGGCCGAGATATGGTTGCAGTACTGCTCTTTCTGATATCAAAGACGATATCTTAAAAGCTAAGGATGCAGGTCTGGCTACGGCACTGGTTCTTTTTGATTTCAGTAGAGCTTTCGATACCATTTCCCATGTATTGTTGCTTGCCATTTGTGAGCATGTGGGATTTGGTGTGGAGGTTTGCAATATGTTGTCCAGTTACGTGAGAGGTCGTCAACAAATGGTTCAGTTGGATGATAAAATTTCGACTCCGAGCTATGTAACGTCGGGGGTACTGCAGGGTTCGATACTTGGGCCCTTGTTGTATATACTTTATACCTTTGCGCTGCCAAAATGTATTAAAACCTGCTCTGTTCACTTGTATGCAGATGACACCCAAATATATCATTCTTTTCATTGGGATAACATGCGGTTCGCAATCGATTGCATAGAACGTGATGTTAAAGCATTGCTTGATTATGCTGAGGGTCATTGTCTGTCTCTTAACAAATCAAAAACTAAGATTTTACTTTTTGGTCCTCAGCGTTTGGTGGAGGTTATCTCGCCAGTGTTTACGATAAATGTGGGAAATGCAGCTGTTGGGGTTTTCCCAGAAGCCAGGAACTTGGAGGTAATATTTGATAGCTCGTTGCGGTTCAAGAGACATGTCACTGAGTGCATTAGAAAGTGTAATTAATTGCGAATCCAACCTGGTTGCAGACCCATTAATGTTCAGTTCCACAATTCGTTGTTTTGGATTCTTGACTTCAGGGGTGTCCCAGGTGCGGGACTCTTTAATCACTTATCCACAATAAAATACTTGCTTGTAAATGAAATGAAATAGCATTTATTGACATAGGTAGATAAACAACACAACAATAACTTAAAATGATGCTCTGATAGGTATAAATTAATGTAATAATGTAAACGTAAGTAGGTAGGTACCTCGGTAGGTACTAATATTCGTGAGTTCACCGGTGTTATTTCGGTGGTAGTCGTTGCTGCAATGCTTGTTTGGTTACCGTAGCCCTTGGGACCTCGTCGCTGTTCGCTGTAGCGTCTTGGGAGTCCTTTTCCCACGGGGTTGCCAAACCATGTTAAAAGTCTTTTAAGTGAAACTTGTACAGAAAGGGATACTATCAACTTAAATTAATATATAATAAAAGACATTTTATGACAAAAAAGTTGAAGTCCAGTCCCTGTGATTCTATGGTACTCTCTGGGCTGAACTACTGTGATCCCAATCCAAGTTCTCCAGAGCTCCTGCCTCAGGTTGATATATATGGAATTCGTCGTCGACAGCGCATTACGTATAAATTAAATGAAAATAAATGGCTTAATATGATCAACAGGCGACTCTTACATGCATCCTGTTTCTATCACAGGATTTTGCTGTAGTACAAAAAACCTCCATATCTACTTAATAAGATCACATTTAGGTCGGATGTGCATAATCTCAATGTCAGATTTAGGGGTACCCTATCAATTCCAGTTCACAAAACTGAAGCTTTTAAAGCTAGTTTTAGCTATCAGATCGCGAAAACTTATGGTCCCCTCTCTGACGTTTTGAAGGGCATGACTGATGGAAACTTTAAAAAGAAATTCACTGGGGAGTTGTTTCGGAGGCAGTGTGCACAGCTTACATAAGTAGTACCTATTTGCTTGAATATTTGCAGCCTCATTATGGGTGGGCGCTCGCACTTTTGGATGGCACTTTTGTTACACATGTAGTTGTGTTTTTGCTTTTTACTTGTATTATCTGTATTATTTGGTGTATTGTTTACGTACAGGATGAATATTTTGTTTTTCTTTTCGCTTAGAATAATATTTGATAGAATATATGAAAACGTTGGAGTCTTTCTTACATTTATTTACTTTTGATAGAAACGCTGCTTAATGATTTACAATATAAATTGGCATTTGAATCAAGGTCAAGGAGAGCAGGGGTATATCAATTCTTGATATGCTATCTGGCCTTCGCCTTATCCACTAATTTGATTTTTTTTTCCTTTTGCATGGAGTATCATTTTAGTGTCTTTACTGTGAGCATCTAGATTTTTTTTCCTCCGCTTTGCTGATAATTTTAACTGATTTTCGGGGTTCTTTTTTGAGTGCTAAGTAGTGCATTAATCTCGTGACATCATTGAACATCTTCTAGTATTCTTGTAGCTTAGTGATTTATGTTAGGAGCTGCCTATTTGTAGGCTTTTTAAGGAGAAAATCACTTATATTTTCCGTAATTTTATTATCATCTACGTAAAATTTTTACCGAATCGTATCGTATCCTTATCACGGACCACTAATCGCGAATTTGGATATTTAAATTTAATTCCTGGTCAGCTGTTTTGTGTTTACATTTTCAATATGCCTGGCTACTGCATTACTTGTAACTCTGCTGTAACTCCGACAACTCCTGCCGTTAAATGCATGGGCTCATGTAAAAAATATTCACATATTAAATGTCTGCATGGACATCGATGAACGGGAACTGAAGCCGCTTTCTCAGAGCCAGTGGATGTGTTCAAGTTGCACTCAACCGAATATCTCGTCTCAACTTTCAATTATCGAAGATACTATGAAGTTGCAGTTTGACGCCTTTAAGACCATGGTTATGAAAGTTATCTCCGATCAATTTACCAAAATTGATGAGCGACTAAGTACCCTAGAAAAAGACGTGGGAGGAATCAAGAATGAACTACGAAATTGCAAATAAATTCCTCATCCGGAGGAATCCTAAAGCCGAACATGTCTGATGTGGTTTCTGAGCTGGAAGATCGCAGACAACGATGCCGCAATGTCCTCCTTTACAACATAGCAGAGTCCTCTGCTGAAACTATATCTGATAAAGTTCTCGATGACTTGAGCAATGTAAGCAAAATTCTAGCGCCTTTGGGATCATTTCCGCAGCCTAAGAAAATTTATCGTATTGGTTCAACCACGCTCGGCAAAATTCGTCCACTGAGACTTATCTACGATAAAGAAGAAGAAGCCAAGGATGTATTACGATCAAATAAACGCAATGGTGATCTCCGGCACCACTTTCATGCTGACCTCACTGATGTTCAGCGTAGGGTGAATAGAGCAACCATCCAGGAGTTTAGGACTGGAGTAGCCAACGGGGATAAGGACATAGTTTTAAAGTATAGGAACAATTGTCCGTACATTGTGAGGAAGGGTAGTTCTGGTCGGAATCATTCGGAAAACACATAGATGCCCAGTGGATTGTTTCTACTTTTATTAGTGTTAAATTTTAGAATGCGCAAAGATCAAGGACATAAACATTATTGTCGTTTTTCACATTTACAATTTAATTGTAGGGGAGTAGAACGATCTGCAGGATATTTTTGTTATAATACTCCTGCGATACTCAATTCCATCTCGCTCAGGTCTCGTATATCTATATACTGTATACTAGCATTTTTGATACATTTTTGATATTTTATTAAGACGCGTACAGTTCTAAATCAGTCTCCAATCTATTGAAGTTGTGTCCTAATGAACTTAATCTCATGGGAGACTGCTGTCTTCTTCACAACTGTCAGTAAAATTGAAAGATTTGATCTAACCAAAGTAGAATAATTATTATGAGTGTACTTATGATGCAAAAATTGCTTGCTTATCTTCAGCTGTTTACCACTGGTATTTTTTTTATTCTTAATTTTTTCTCTTGTCATATTATACTATAGTAGGTATATTGTTGTCGTAAAATGTGGGCCATGTTCTTGACTGCTAGGGTATTATTTTTTGTTATTATTTTTAATGTATTAAATCAGTTTATTTTTAGGACTATTTTATGTATACCTATCTATGTTTAAGTTTCCTTGTAATTGGGTTATTAACCTGTAAGGAAATAAAATTATTATTATTATTCGATTCATTCTCAGCATTCTCAGCATCATAGCTGGTGAGATTATCCATGCAGACGGGCTCAGGCCAAGTCTACACAGATTTCATTATCTTTGATTTAAGAAGTTTCGAGTGATGCTACACGTTTGAAGTATCGTTGCTTTTTGCGCCTGTGTATGTATGTAATGTGGCAGCTGGAGTTGTGTGAGATGTTGTGTGAATGTGTGCGGCGTGATTCCAGTTACTGATATTGTTAAAGCCCCAACTAAAATGTTTTTTATATTTTTGTAAATAATACTTTTGTTTTGTTTTGGGTAGGGAAATAATTAGAATTTGCCATTTCCATTGATTTAATTGAGTTGCTCGGGATATTTATTTTATTTTACGCGAAAAGAATAATCGCCTGGCTTCGCCACTTGCTTCTGCGTCGAGAGGAAGAAGAGTCGTCGTGTCGCCGCCTCGAAAAGAGGTTCGTTGGTTTTTCGTTAGCTGAAAATACGCCGCGGTACGCTGGTGCCAAATTTGTCGTCTCGTTCGTTCTCTGCCACTTCTACAAGCTCCATTTCTAGGCCTAGAACCGAATCCACCCCAGCTTCGCCAAAAGGTAAGTGGTTCAGTTGTCAGGCGATTCATATCGTTTAAAATTTCGATTCATACAGTCCACTTATTAATACCTATTCGTAGGTATACTTCAATTTTTTCGAGAACCTAGATTCGTCTAGGCTCATTCACAAACAGATATTATAAAGGGTAAGACGTAAACCGACTTCTGTTTCCATATTCTTTCAACTTCCATGGCTAATGGTTGATATTTAGTTTTCTTTTCTGCGTATTTATTTGTTATGTTGGTGTCTGATGGAACTGCGATGTCAATGATGAATGTTACGTGTTCTTTTTTATTTACAAGCATGATATCTGGCCTATTTGTGCATGATTGTTTTATCAGTGAGGTCCCAATATAATTTGTAATCCTGATTTTCCAGTATTGTTTGAGGTGTGTATTTGTAGTAGGGTTGAGTGTCTGCATGAAGATTGTAGTGGAGCCCAATGGCTTGGTGTATTATTTTTGCTACTGTGTTGTGTCTATCAGTATATGCAGTTCCTGCAAGGAGCTTGCAACCAGAGGTGATGTGATCTATTGTCTCTGGAAATTGTTGGCATTTTCTACATGCGTCACTGACTATTGTTGCATCTTTTATAATATGTGCTTTCTGTAGTTATTGGTGGCAATTACTTGGTCCTGGATGGCAAGAAGAAAGCCTTCGGTTTCAGGAAAGAGAAGGCCGTTTTCCAAAAATCTATACGACAGCTTTTTGTTAATGTTGGAGTTATTGACTTGATTGTAGTGTCTGCCATGTAGAGCCTTATTTATTTATTTATTTATTTATTGACAAGAAGGTCATCCAACAGACCATAGCATTGGTCCTTTTATAGGATGACACAAATTACATTTTTAAAAATAATCACAATCTCAGTATGTACGAGTAAAGAAAATACATATATATTTTTTTTTATTGAAATAAAGCGACTGATTACATGAAACAACAACAAAAAAAACAAAATGACAATGAGAAAAAAAAACAATCAGAAATTCATAAGCAAAATAACCAAATATACGAAATATGCGCAAAATTGACTGATTAATTACATTAGGTACATAGCTTAAATATTTTTTTGCGCATCTCTTAAATTTCAAAAGAGAAGAAGAAAAGGAATCAGCAGAAGGGGAATTGGTAGATCCGCTGAATTCATTAAACTTGCGAACACATCTTATCATGGGTGAATTTAAATAAAAATTAGTGCTACAAAAACTCAGATCTGTATAGAAAAGGTCTCTCTGACGTAAACCATATGATGAACAATTCAGATTTAAATAGTTCAAGCATTCTGTGGAGTCCAATAAACCGTTAACTATCTTATATATAAAACAAATGTCACTTAATGAGCGCCTCGAGGACAATGAATCCAAATTATAGCGGGTTAAATTTTCTTCATAGGACAGTAAATGGCGTTGCCTATGGTATCTAAAATTAAGACTGTGAATAAGTCTTCGCTGCACTCTCTCTATCTGCTGTACGTATTTAGTGTACATAGGACTCCAGATCGACGATGCAAACTCCAATCTAGATCTCACAAGTGAAGAGTACACACTAATTACAGATTCCGGATTTTTGAAATCTCTTGTAGATCTTAACACAAAACCTAACATCTTGTATGAGCTGCGAACAATATTAGATATGTGAGATTCAAAGCTCAGTCTGGAATCCAGGAGCACCCCAAGGTCTCTCACCTCTTCAACAATAGAGAGTTCGTGCCCTGAAATGGACAACGCATGGTAGACTGGGTATTTTTTGCGCGAAAAAACAATTTGCACACATTTCAGTAGATTTAGTTCTAGTCTATTCACCCTACAGTAGCCATTTAGCCTGTCTAGGTCACTCTGAAAAAGCCGATAATCACTCTCACTGTCCACGTTTCTGTATATTTTTAAGTCGTCAGCATAGAGCTTGAAATCAGTGTATTTAAAACACCGTTCGATATCATTAATGTATAGAGAGAACAAGAGGGGACCAAGATGAGAACCCTGTGGCACACCTGACGTCACGGACATTGCAGGAGATCGTCTACAGTTTAATACTACAAATTGCTCCCTCTGACTCAGATAAGACTTTAGTAATCTAAGTAAATTACCGTGCACTCCAAGGGTCTCTAGTTTGGTTATAAGAGTTAAATGGTGAACTTTATCGAAAGCCTTAGAGAAGTCAGTATAAACGGCACACACAGATTTACCTTGTTCCATAGCACGATAGACATTCTGGACGAAGGGAACAATGTTAGTAACAGTTGATCTACCTCTGAAAAAACCATGCTGATTTGCTGAAATAACGTTCTTGAAACTGAAAAATATTACATCGGCTAAAATACTTTCAAAAATTTTTCCAAAATGTGATAATAGTGAAATAGGCCGGTAATTGTGAACATCGCTCTTATCTCCCGATTTAAACACTGGGACAACTTGAGCAACCTTCCACTCCGCCGGGAAAATACCCTGTTTAATGGATATGTTATATAGCAACAACAAAGGCGTAATAATTGAGTTTTTGCATGATTTATTAAATAAAGTTGGTATCCCATCCGGGCCAGGACCCTTGTTAACGTCGAGATTTTTAATAGCCTCCTCAATATGCGATCTTTCCATAGAAACGAAGTTAATATTTGCCGTAGAATGACAATGAGGTACATGCTGAAACAGACCAGGAAGATTATCGGGTTCATACACCGAATAAAAGTATCTAGAGAAAAGCTTACTGATAGAGAGACTATCATCGGCCACCTCATCATTATATCGCATAGTGGAAGGGAAATTAGAGGAACGACGTTTCCCAGATATAAAAGACCAGAACTTCTTAATGTTGTTTCTGAGACCGTCCTCAGCAGCATCTGTATAAGTTTTATAATCAGTTTTAATAGAGAGCTTGACCCTTCTTCGCAGATCCGAGAAATTTGAATAGTTAACAACCCCACCAAACCTCTTCCACCTCCTATGAAACCTATTCTTCTCCTTAATAAGTCTCATGGTACTAGCAGAGAACCACCTAGGATATCTGTCCCTATTACAGGTGATGCTTGGTATGTAATCACTTATCAAACCCCTCAAAACATTGTAGAATAGTTCCACACATACATCTACGTGTTTATCCAAAAAAAGCAACTTCCAATCAATCGAATTCAAGCATTCGTCGATCTGAACGTAGTTGCCTCCCTTAAAGTTAAAGTTTCTATATTCGGTGTTATTTAAAAACTTCGTCACTGTCATATCCACGAAAATATCCAAAGCCATATGATGCTTATCCTCAGTGACAAGAGGATCCTTACAGTGAGTTACCTTAATATTAAGTGAGGGTGACATAACCAAGTCTAGTATTCTACCAAGGTGATTCTTTACTGCACTAAATTGATACAGGTTAAGAATTGAAAAAGTGTTAACAAATATATCATTGATTAAATTAGGAGGAAAGACAGGCAAACAGCCAACGTCCGGGGAAGTCTGCTGCCAATCAATGGAACTCAGATTATAATCACCAACAGCTATGCATTTATATTTGGTGTGTAATACAATTTCCTCCAATTTCGATAGATGAGCGAGTAAACAATTTTCAGTCGCATACGGTGGACTATAAACACAGCAAATCAAAAGTTTAGAGCTTACCCCGACGCCGACTGACACCCATACCTCCTCTATAACTCCTGCACTAGATCACTTTTCAATCGAAGCACTTAATGAGTTTCTCACTGCAATGAGCACACCACCACCATCACTTTTCCCTGTTAGGAGTCGATCGCGATCAATTCTAAATACATCATAACCGGCTGGAAACAGTTCACCGCTGTCAACCCCATCCCTCAACCAGGTTTCAGCAAGGCATATGATATCGTAATCCATAGCACAAACACCAGTAAAAAAGTCAGTAGTCTTACTGCGGAGACCGCGAACATTTTGAAAGTAAATAGTTAGGTCTCTGAAGGTAGCGAGAATTATCCACGAAAAATAACAAACATACTAGATCTAGGACGCAGAGGAAAGCTTTCGCAAGATGTCATCATTATTGACCGTAATCACCCTAGTAGCATCATTTTTCTTCATCAAAATTCGACACCCGGATATCCAGCAGTATTTATAGTTATGATCCTTGCAAAACTGTCTTGACCGCTTAAATAATAACTTATGATGAGGTGAAAGATGCTCGTTAACAAAGATCCGATGAGCTGGACCACCAAATTGCAACATGGTTGTATCCAAATTCTTTTTCCTCCTGGCTACTCCAATTATTTCATCCCTCTTTGCGCGAGTTGTTAGCTGAACAATGATGTTTCGAGGAGACTTCTTATCAGACTCAGCCGAGGACTGCCGGAAACTCGCGACTCTATGACATGAGTCAATATCGTTATCACCGAGATTCACATCGAGTGCTCTCGCCATTGACTTAACAACTGTGATGATATTTTCGCTCTTTGATTCGGGAACACCAACAATCTCAATATTTTTAATGCGTGATTGCTGCTGCAGGTACTCAACCTGCATGCGAAGCTCAGCAGCTTAGAGGACCATATCTCTTTTTTTTGTTCGACTGTTCTTGGATGTTGATCAGCTGGTGTTTGTGAATAGAGATTCAGCGGTGTGTAGTTCTTGTCCGTACGCACTATTGCTTTGTGTAGTTTGTGCTCTTTTGAACGAAAGTATTTTTGGAGTGAATTCAATTGTTTGGCATGTAGTGAATGTAGGTCTATTATTCCTCTCTCTTCTTTTCTGCTTATGTTGAATCTTTCCTTACATGAGTTGGGGTGCAGTATTCTATTTTTCGTTAGGGCAGTTCTTGTTCGTATGTTTATGTTTTCCAGGTCTGTGGTCGACCATTTGATGATTCCGAAGGAGTAGGTGAGAACGGAGATCGCGTAAGTGTTAATGGCTTTAAATAGATTTCCCGAGTTAAAGTGTGTTTTGAGAAGTTGGTTTAGTCTTTTTTCATATTCTGCTTGGGGCTGTGATTTTATTTCGGTGTGATTAAGTTTGAAGCTTTGTTGAAATCCTAGGTATTTATACAGGTCATTAGGGTGTAGTTGTTGCAATGTTTGATCATTCAGTACTTGATGATTCAGTACTTATTATTATTATTTTCACTATTTTTCATCTCAACTTCTAAATTAGTTGGTTTTTGTATCAAGTTGCGGATCAGATCAAATCAACTTGACTGTTTATTCTTCTTGGAGGAATTTTCTGACCACGTGGCAAGTGTTAATCATTACAGCTTTTATTATTATTATTATTATTTTTATTATTATTATTTCTTCTTCTGCATATATGTAGCATCTCGGGTCTCATCTCCCGGCGGCAAGCAACCATGTCGGGCTATCACCAAGACAAGGTCGCCATAGAAGTTCTACTACATGTGTTTAGTTTGTGTGTTGTGTCAATTCTGTTAAATGTGTCGGATGTTCATCTATTTGTATGTCTGCGTACAGAAATTTTCTAACGATGTGACATGTACTTATTATTGTGGCTTTCTGTAGTTCTATGTACGTATTTTTGTGCATTTTGAGTGTCTGTAAGCTTTTATGTAGTGCATATGGTACAACCCCTGTAGAGGACAAGACTATCGGTACGATGACTACCCTGTCCATCCTCCAGAGGCGCCGCACCTCCTGTGCTAGATCTATGTATTTTGTATGTTTTTCGGTGTCCGTTTTCTGCAAATTGTGTGTATTGGGTATCGCTATATCTATTATATATGTATTTTTGTTTTCTTTGTCTATTAATGTGATGTCTGGTCTGTTATGATGAATTGTTTTGTCTGTGATGATGGCTCTGTCATAGTATAATTTGTGAGTGCTATTTTCTAATACTGTTTGCGGGTTGTATTTGTAATATGGTGTATACATGTCGATGAGTTTGTACTGAGCTGCGAGTTTTTGATGTATAATGTTCGCCACCTGGTTGTGTCTATGTAGATAGTCGGTTTGTGTAAGTATTCTGCATCCAGCTGTAATGTGTTGTATTGTTTCCTGTGATAAATGACATTTTCTGCATGTATCGTCTGAGATTGTGGTGTCCTTGAGTATATGTTTTCTGTAGTTTTTAGTATTTATTGTTTGATCCTGTATAGCAATCATGAACCCTTCGGTCTCCCCAAAAAGGTTCCCACAACTAAGCCACTTGTTCGACGCCTGTTTGTCGACATGGTTCTGGCTCAGCTCATGGGGGTGTCTCCCATGGAGTTCCTTCTGGGTCCACGACTGCTGTTTTGTATTATTATCTGTTATGTGTAGCTCCAAGTTTTTGTTATGTAGGTTTAAAGGTGTGTTGTTTCTGTCTGCGATATTTATGGCTTTGTGTAGTTTGGACGTGGTTTGTTTTGCGTGAAAGAACTCTCGAAGATTATTTATCTGTTTGTGGTGCAGATTGGGTATGTCAATAAGGCCTCTTCCCCCCATCTCTCTAGGTAGAGTTAGCCTTTCTGTGGCTGATTTAGGATGATGTTGTTTGTGTCTTGTGAATGTTGTTCGGGTTATTATTATTATTATTTTTATTATTATTATATTAAATGCTTCACTTAGCTTCAGGCTAAGGTATTTAAAATATTCGCTAGTAAACACCGGGTGCAAACCATGCTCCTAAGGTGTTTCTTTTAGAGGGATGACTATTGTTCAGCGCTACAAAATCTTCCGTAAAATGTGCGCTGTACTTAGCACTACGGCTTTTTGCATACTAAGAAGATTGTGTTTTCCGGGGATTTCTTTTATTAAAATAGTTGTGGTTTTAGAGATGAATCCTGTTGCCCCGATGATGACTGGAATGACTTTAGCCTTCATGTTCCACATCCTCTGTATCTCAATCTGTAAATCTTTATATTTGAGCTTTTTCTCCGCTTCCTTGGCTGTGAGATTGTAATCCGATGGGACTGCGACATCTATTATAAGGCATTGTTTCGCTTTCTTATCCTTCAGTAGCAGATCGGGTTTAATAGCCTTAATTTCTCTATCGGTATGTATCTTCTCATCCCATAAAAGTGTTATGTTTGGGTTATCGATCACCGGATCAGGTTGGTGCTCGTACCATTTTTCCTTCACTTCAGTATTATAATGCCTGCATATATTCCAATGCAGTTGCTTTGCCACTTTGTTATGTCGGTCGAGGTATTCTTTTTTTGCCAGGATAGGGCAGCCAGATACCAGATGATGTGTTGTTTCATTGAACGATCGGCAAAGTCTGCATTTTACGTCTTTGGCAGTTTTTAGAATTTTTGTTTTCAAATAGTTTGTTGCTAATGCCTGGTCTTGACAAGCTGTTATGAGTGCTTCAGTTTCTGCTTTTATATTTCCCTTCACTAGCCACGTCCAAGTCTGACTCTGATCGATTTCTTCCTTATTCACCTCATTCGCAATTTGACCGTGTAGGGGTTTGGCTTTCCATTTTGTCATTAGATCTTCTTTAATTCTTTCTTTCATTCTCTGTTTCATCTTTTTAATTATTTTTATTTCAGGTTTACTTATATTTCCACCTTCAGTAGGGGTTGTTTCTTCTGTTGCCTCCTCCTCAATTTGTTGTGGTTTGCTATGTCTGTAAACCATGCCGAGATATTTTTCGTTTTTTTTCAGTTTTAAGTATTTGGACAGCCCTGTTAAGGCAATGTTATAGGTGGTTTCTAAACTTATCATACCTCTGCCCCCCTCTCGCCTAGGGATATAGAGTCGGTCAATATCTGCTCGCGGATGTAGTGCGCCATGCATTGTAAGGAGTTTTCTCGTCTGGGTGTCTAATTTTTTAATTTCTGCCTTAGTCCATCTGATTATGTCGATACTGTATTGTATTACAGGTATTGCGAGAGATGTTATAGCTGTGATCTTGTTTCTTGCGTTTAGTTCAGTTTTAAGTACGGCTCTTACTCTTCTGATGTATTCTTTCTTTAACTTGGCTTTCATTCTCTGATGCTGTATTCCGTCATGTTCATCAATTCCAAGGTACTTGTACACATCTAGTTGATTCATCGCTTTAATGTTATCTGCGTCGTTCAATTCAATATGTTCCCTTGATTTCAGTTTTCCCTTTTCAAATGAAGCCTTCGCGCATTTATCCAAACCAAACTCCATTTTAATGTCATCGCTAAATTCTCTTACGATTTTAAGTATTTCATTAAGTTCATTGTCATTTTTTCCTATTACCTTTAGATCGTCAATATAGAGCAAGTGGTTTATAGTCTCTTTCTCGTTTTTGCATTTGTATCCTTTTTTTGTGTTTCTAAGCCTAGAGCTAAGGGGGAAGAGGGCGATACAGAATAGGAGGGGTGATAACGTGTCTCCTTGGTAGATTCCATTCTTTATTTTTATGTTCTTTATCACTATTCTATCATTGGTTTCCAAGTTATAATGACGGTTTTGATGTTGATTCGAGGCATTAGGTTCATGTTTCAGTGTTAGATCTGTGTTCCAATTTTCCATTGTTTTTCTGATGAAGTCAAGCAGTATAGGTGGTATTTTATAGATGTTCATTGTTTCGATTATCCAGCTGTGAGGGAGCTTGTCAAAAGCTTTCTGGTAATCGATCCAGGCGACTGACATGCTCTTTTTATTCTCTTTACAGTCCTTGTGAAGCATTTTGCTAGTAAGGAGATGGTCTTTGCACCCATACGTATTTTTGACGCATCCTTTCTGCTCAGCTGGGAATAGACTGTTGTTAACTAAGTGTTCTTCTATTCTGGCTGCTATTGTTTTAGTGAGGATTTTGTATATGGTGTTTAGACATGTGATCGGTCTGTAATTTTTGGCTAGTTGTGTTTCTTTGTTTTTGGGCATCAGAAACGTTCTTCCTTTTGTCATCCATTTCGGAATCGTTTGTTTTCCGTCTATCATCTCGTTGTAGGCGATTGCCATATGTTTGTGTATGCTGTTAAGTTTTTTTAGCCAAAAATTCGTAATGGCGTCGACTCCGGGTGCTTTCCAATTTGCGGCTCCGTCAATTGCTTGCTTTACTTCTATTTCAGAAATGTGTTCCCATGTCATTGTCTTTATGTTTGATGTCCTATCATACTCTTCTTGAATCCAGGATGCTTTTTTATTGTGTTTGGTGTCTTGTTCCCAGATGTTTTTCCAGTAATTTTCAATATTTTTTTTGGGAGGTGCTGTTTTGACTTTATGTGCTCTACTGTTTATTGAGTTGAAAAACTTGTGTGTGTTTTCTGAAAACATTTTATTTTGTTTGTACTGCATGGATCGCTTTTTGTATCTTTTTAATCTGCATGCTTTTGCAGCAATTTTTTGTTTTAATGTTTCAATTAATTTATTCTGGTCTTTACTACTTCTTATTTTATATTTGAAGTATAGTTTCTGTTTACACCCTTGCATTTTATTTCCAAGCTCCGGTTTATTTGATTCTATTAGATGTGATAGATCTTTCCTTAGTTCATTTATCTGCCTAACGATTCTTTTTTCCCACGGTGGTTGATCGCGCATTAATGGCGAGTGTTTTATGTTTTGTTTGGTTTGTGGGGCTATTTTTTCTTGAATTGTGAATGCAGTTGCGTAAATTAATTTGTTTATGGATGTAATTTTTTTATAGTTTTCTGGGTTTTTCAATAAGATTTCTTGTATTGCTTTGTTACCCAGTGCTATTTGCTGCCTTAAGTTTTCATTATCGTTGAGTTTATAAAGTGGGTTCCTTTGCATAAAGTCATCTGTGCTCTTGTCCTCTCCCATTCGTTTATTAATTTCTTCTTCCATATCTGTGATATCTTTGTCTTCAATTGTTGTGTTTTCAGAAAGCTCAGGTTCTGAGAATTCCGTTTTGTTACTCGGTTGTACTGTGTTATTTGGGATTTGTTTTTCTGTGTTTCGATTTTCAGGGGTCATTGACCTACCCACTATTTCCATATCGCTTGCAATTCCAGGACACGAGTTCTCCAAGTTCAGTGTTTCTCTCACAGCACCATGTATTGCATCCAATTCGGTCGTGCATATTTTATTGTTATTAAGTATAAATCTTCTCTGTGTAGCCATTGTGTTTGCGGTGAGTTGATGGCTGGAGTAAGGGTTTCTTTTCTTCCAAAGTTTGAAAGCCTCCTTCATGTTGGCAGTACCAGTTTTTTCCAATATATAGAAGTGGCAGAACAAGATCTCTTCATATTCATCTGTTGTCCATTTTATTCGTTGAGTGTTTTGCGTATTTTGCTCTAGGGTCTCAGTTGTTATTTGTTTTCTCTGTGTGTCACTTTTTGTCCTATGCAGCTCCTGATTGTTCATTGTTTTTTGTCCCTGTAGATTTTGTGGTTTGTTGAAAGTTTCCAGAAGTTCATAGTGTCCTCCTTCTGGGTTTCCTGTTAGAAGCAGGTTAACGTACTCTGGGTGAGGCAATCGGCTTACTACGGTAGGGTTTGAGGTTGTAGTATAATAAGGGTTTTCTATGGCTACCCTTTCTGCATATATATTAAAGGTTATCTTGAATATTTCAGACATTGCCATGATTTCTGCACTTGTGCCGTACGTTCCATCCTGTCGCATCTTGTAGCAGTAACTTCTTTGATCTGTTGGTTCTGTAGGATTCAGATGTAAGTAGTCTTTATATTCGTTCCAATGTCTTCTGATGAATTGTACTGCCTCTGCTCTTATTTGAGGGTGTTTACTCTCAGTCTTGTGTAAATATAAGCTGACTGAGCGGAAAAGACAGTTTCCGTCTCCCATTATTCGATGGATTCTGAAAGATTTCGCAGCACTGGTTGTATTTTGAGGATTTCGCTGGATTACGACCTTGGGCACCTCAAACCCACTGCCGGACGCGACTCCTGTCATAAATGTACTGGACTCGTTTACGTCGTTACTATGTTCCGAGGCTTCTCTTTTCTCCATTGTTTCATGGGTGTGTGCTGATTTTGTCAACCCCAGGTATTACCCTGGCATCCTTCAGATCTAAAAGATTGATGGATGTCCCCATCGCCAGGAGCGGCTCCCGATAGCAGTTCAGCTTCAGCCACGGGTTATTATTATTATATATTATTATTATATATTATTATTATTATTATTATTATTATTATTATTATTATTTCTTCTGCATATATGTAGCATCTCGGGTCTCATCTCCCGGCGGCAAGCAACCATGTCGGGCTATCACCAAGACAAGGTCGCCATAGAAGTTCTACTACATGTGTTTAGTTTGTGTGTTGTGTCAATTCTGTTAAATGTGTCGGATGTTCATCTATTTGTATGTCTGCGTACAGAAATTTTCTAACGATGTGACATGTACTTATTATTGTGGCTTTCTGTAGTTCTATGTACGTATTTTTGTGCATTTTGAGTGTCTGTAAGCTTTTATGTAGTGTATATGGTACAACCCCTGTAGAGGACAAGACTATCGGTACGATGACTACCCTGTCCATCCTCCAGAGGCGCCGCACCTCCTGTGCTAGATCTATGTATTTTGTATGTTTTTCGGTGTCCGTTTTCTGCAAGTTGTGTGTATTGGGTATCGCTATATCTATTATATATGTATTTTTGTTTTCTTTGTCTATTAATGTGATGTCTGGTCTGTTATGATGAATTGTTTTGTCTGTGATGATGGCTCTGTCATAGTATAATTTGTGAGTGCTATTTTCTAATACTGTTTGCGGGTTGTATTTGTAATATGGTGTATACATGTCGATGAGTTTGTACTGAGCTGCGAGTTTTTGATGTATAATGTTCGCCACCTGGTTGTGTCTATGTAGATAGTCGGTTTGTGTAAGTATCCTGCATCCAGCTGTAATGTGTTGTATTGTTTCCTGTGATAAATGACATTTTCTGCATGTATCGTCTGTGATTGTGGTGTCCTTGAGTATATGTTTTCTGTAGTTTTTAGTATTTATTGTTTGATCCTGTATAGCAATCATGAACCCTTCGGTCTCCCCAAAAAGGTTCCCACAACTAAGCCACTTGTTCGACGCCTGTTTGTCGACATGGTTCTGGCTCAGCTCATGGGGGTGTCTCCCATGGAATTCCTTCTGGGTCCACGACTGCTGTTTTGTATTATTATCTGTTATGGGTAGCTCCAAGTTTTTGTTATGTAGGTTTAAAGGTGTGTTGTTTCTGTCTGCGATATTTACGGCTTTGTGTAGTTTGGACGTGGTTTGTTTTGCGTGAAAGAACTCTCGAAGATTATTTATCTGTTTGTGGTGCAGATTGGGTATGTCAATAAGGCCTCTTCCCCCCATCTCTCTAGGTAGAGTCAGCCTTTCTGTGGCTGATTTAGGATGATGTTGTTTGTGTCTTGTGAGTGTTGTTCGGGTTTTCCTCTGGAGGTCTTCTAAGTCTGTCTGTGTCCATTGTATAACTCCAAACGAGTATGTCAGTGTCGGTACAGCGTATGTGTTTATTGCTTTTATTGTGTTTTTGGCATTCAGTTTTGTTTTTAATATTTGGTTTAGTCTGTTTATGTATGTTTTTCTTAGTGTTTGTTTTATTTGTGTATGTTCTGTGAGCTTGGCCTGCTGGAAACCAAGATATTTATAGACCTCGCCCTCTTCCATGGATTCAATCTTGTCGCCATTTTCAAGAGCGAATTCACCTGCCACCAGGGTTCCTTTTTCGATGTTGAGAGTTTTACATTTCTCCAACCCAAACTCCATATGTATGTCCTGTGAGAATGTGTGTGTAATTTTCAGCAGATGTTGCAGCTGTGTTTGTGTGGATGCGTATAATTTTATATCATCCATGTATAGCAGATGCGACAGAGTATAGTGCGTTGTTTTGTTGTCTCTGATGTTGAATCCATAATTTGAATTATTCAGCATGTTTGAGAGTGGATTCAAGGCAAGGCAAAACCACAGTGGACTCAATGAGTCCCCCTGGAATATGCCTCGACGTATAGGTATTTCTTCTGTAGTTATAGTTGTTTTATTGAGCGTAAGACGTAGTGTAGTTCTCCAGTGTGTCATAATGTTCTCGAGGAAGGCGATGAGCATGGGGTGAATTTTGTAAATGTTTAATATGTGTATCAGCCAAGTATGTGGTGTGCTGTCAAATGCTTTTTTGTAATCTATGTATGTCATGTTTAATTGTCTATGTTGTCTATGTGCCTGACGCAGAACCACTGAGTCGATAAGGAGTTGTTCCTTGCATCCCATGTGGTTTCTGCGGCATCCCTTCTGCTGTTCTGTAAATGCGTTATTGTGTTCCAGATGAGAGTATATTTTGTTTGTTATGTTTGAAGTCAGAATTTTGTAAATTGTTGGGAGACATGTTATTGGTCTGTATTGTGTAGGGTTTTCTGTATTATTGTTTTTTGGCATCATATATGTGATGCCCTGTGTAAAGAATGCAGGTGTGTTCTGCGGATTATGGAGGATATCTGTAAAATGTGTGGCCAGTTTCGGATGTAGGCATGTGAACTTCTTGTACCAGAAGTTATGGATGTTGTCTATCCCGGGTGCCTTCCAGTTATGAATGTTTTTGATTGTATCGCTTATGTCTCGTGGTGTAATCTCGCTGAATTGCATGTCTGTGATGTTTTGTGTATGTTTTTCCTCCTCTCTGATCCAACTCGCGTCCTTGCTATGCTGGACCGGATTGGACCAAAGGGACGACCAGTATCGTGTGAGTTCTTCTCTTGTGGGTGTTTCATAGTTATTTTTCTGTGAACTATTTTGATTCATGTTTCTATAGAATATTTTTTCGTTTTCTGTAAACTGTTTGTTGTGTTGTTTTCGCTGAGTGCATGTTCTGTATCTACGTAGTCTTTGCGTTTTGGCTGCAAGTTTCTGTTTTAAGGTGTCCATATATTCAGTGATGTGTTGGTTATGATGTTCATGTTTTGTGTGAGTTTTTACTGTCTTGAAAATGTGGTGCATATGCTTCATCAGTGTTTTGGATCTATTATTTTGTAGATATTGTGTGAGTCCGCCCAGATTTCGTCGAATTTCGTCTATCTGCGATTCAAGCCGACGATTATTATTATTATTATTATTATTATTATTATTATTATTATTATTATTATTATATCTATTTTGCATGTGGAATTTTGTGGAATAAAGACATGTTATTATTATTATTATTATTTTCCACGTAAAAGTCATTAGCTATTCTAGCTCTTGTAGTATAATGATGCACATCTGCCACATACCTCAAATTTTCAGTCAGATATTTTGGTGCCATATCAAACTTAATCTTGAAAAGAAACAAGAGAGTCCTATATGTGATTTTTTGCCTAATGTCCATAACATTCAACTTTGCCAGCATTGATTTAACGTGTTCATATCTATTACACTTTAATATGGTCCTCATAGCACGATTTTGAATCTTTTGTAATTTATCTATATCAGTCTGGCCCAAGTTATACAATATTGCAGAACAGAAATTGATATGTGGAACAATCAAGCTATTATACAATAATTTCCTAATTTGTAAACTAAATATATGCATTCTTCTCAAATAATTGACTTTTCGAGACCTCTTAGCTGCCATATAATTACAATAACTTTTAAAATTTAAATTTTCATCAATAACAACTCCCAGATATTTAATTTCTGTTACTCTCTCCAAACAATGATCACCTATTTTTATATCTACACTGTGCAAGTCCCTTAATTCTTTTTTACCTAAGAACATATATTTACATTTCTCAATATTCGCACTCAGGCTATTACCCTTTAACCATCCACATAGGGACATCAGATCCAGATTAACACGGTTAGACATCTCATCAACATTTTCGTCACTTATATACAACATCATGTCGTCAGCAACAGCAAACAAGCGTAACTGACAATATTTCACATGACCAATAATATCATTGACATACAACAAAAATAATAGGGGTCCCAGTACTGTACCCTGGTGTACACCATGTAAAACACTTTTATCGCTTGATATACTATTATTATATTTTACTCTTCGGCTACGCTCACTAATATAATCTGAGAACCATTGTAAGACATTTTTTCTGAAACCTATCTTTTCTAATTTACATAAAAAAAAATTATTCAAGGTCTCGAAAACCCTACGTAAATCTAGGAAAACAACCATAACAGTTTTTTCATTGTCAAATGCATTTAACCACTTATCAGTAATATATCCACAATAACTGATTCACATGAGTGGTCCTTTCGGAAACGCGATTGCTTCTCCGTAATGACACTGTTCACTCTGCAATACTCCAACACCTGATTTTTCACCACCATTTCAAGTACTTTCTCATAAATGAGTACAATATTTATTGGTCGAAATTCATTACAGCTCGTAGCATTATTGACCTTTGGCATTGGAATAACTGTGGGTTAGGTACCTTCCACTTTGTCGGAAACTTCCCTGTTCTCAATGACGTATTTACAACATCCAACATACGATTCGCTGTCACCCCAATTGCATCCTTGAACACCGTCCACTTTCTCCACCACTGACGTTTTTCAACGATCTTACCACTTCTTTTCGTGTTGTCATACTCACCTGCTGAAATTCATGCCATAGTTCACAAGTGTTAATACCTTCTGTATCATATTCACTGACATCCACTCCAATGTTACGTACAATCTCTTCTATACTATTGATAAAATACAAATTAAAACTTTCAGCTAACTCCAGGTCATCTTTCTTAATTACATTATTAAACTCTACTTGCTGCATGCTACTTGACTGTTTCTTATCTCCTGGTAATAGTTATTTTAAATGTTTCCATAACTCAGCAGGTCTACGTTGAAGCACGCCAATGATTGGGACACGATTATTGTACCTATAGACTAAGAGTGAATTATGTGAGGTGGGGGTGAAACTAAGAAAAGGACCACCACGAAGCTGGATGATGTAAGGGAAGTGCTAATTTCCACTATTGTGAAGGGAGTCGGGTACTAGCGGTGCTCGACGACGGTGTGTAGAGACCCTTTCCTGCAAGAGAGGCAGATCGGTGTCTCCTGCGTGTATCTGTGGTGTTAAGGTCCGGTCAACTGGAAAAGGTTGCCGGAATAAATAATATACAGAGTGTTAATATTGATAATAATTGATAGGTGTACCAAGCAGTATAATTAGGTATACTTCGTGCCGAATCTATAGTCCTCATCGTCAGTTATCAAGAATTGTAAAGCAGCATATATTCTTCAGTTTGACAACCGAATCTACAGTCTTCATCGTCAGTTATCAAGAATTGTAAAGCAGCATATTATATTCTTCAGTTTAACAATAATTATAACGTGGCAGTCAAGAGCCCCAACCTTGGATGGTACCGTGAGTCTTTAACCGTATTGAGCTTTATTGATTTCATTCTAGAATTTAAGTTATAATTTGTTGGTGACAAATTTGTAATTGTTTTCTTTTTTATGTCATAATATAATATTATAGCGAAGTATTATTAATTAACTCTTCCCTTAATTGATGCAAAGTAATCCTCAAAAGAACCTCCCTGAGAATTAATCAAAAAGACAAATCAAATGTAAGTGTCCCCAAAAAGGGGTGCTACAACGTTTACTTCCATCCAATAGCTCGTAGTAATATCTCTCCTTTTCACTTCTTATCAATGACGTCACTGAATTTTTCGAATGCTTATACTCATTCCATTTACATTCACTCCCTGTGTATTATATTTATCTTATATTTCTTATGTATCTTATGTATCTTATATTTCTGATCTCTTTCTTTGATTTTTCAAGAATTGCTCCGTTCATCCATCTCTTGCTTAGGTGTTTTATTGATACTGACCTCTCTCGAATTGAACAAAGTTCGTTTAATACACCTGATATATCACTCACATACTTGTCTGCCAATTCATCTATATTAACACTGGAGTTTGTCCATTCTCTTTCTAAAAGATGTTCCTGAAATATTTCAGCACTGTAACCACTATAACTTCTGGACTTGATTATTTTCTTCTCGTCGTCATACCTGCGCATTTTCACCTCCACCGTCAAAACGTTATGATCACCTATCCTGGGAGTTAAATGATTACAATGCCTAACATCCCTCCTAGACACAATTATATAGTCTATGAGAGTCGCACTTGTATTCGTAATCCTTGTTGGTTCTTTGACTGGTACATGCCATTTCTATAAATCAAATCTTTCATCTTTTTTTGTGTAATAATAATCATCCTTTAGGTATAGTCACAATTGAAGTTACCCATAATTATCTGTTCCCCATTCAAGTCTAATATTTCTTGCAAGTAGTTATCAAACTCCTCCATAAATACCGCCTCTCCTATACTTGGTGATCGATAAATCACTGTTATAACATAATTAGTTCCTTCAACTATAACTGTAATTGTAGTAAACCACATTTCATTTCTCACATTTTCATTAAACAGTAGTTCATATTTTATTCGCTTTTTGACAAATATCATTACACCTCCAGTTCGTCTATTGTTTGTAAAATTATTTTCGCAGTTACCCTTTCTATTTATCTCTGTTTTGGTTACTTCCTCGTCGATATGTGTCTCGGATAAACATATAATGCCTGGTTTCCATGTCCTTTCCATAAAACCTTGACAATTCATATAAACTACTGCCTTATTCCCATTACTATACCTCAGTCGACCAACAGATATAGTAATAAAACTGCGCACAAACTTTAAGGTCCAAGTAGTCGCATCTGTAGGCAGATAGTGCCTTATTTCTTGGTTACCTGGTTCCGGTAAACCAATGAGAAGGGCATTCTAAGGTTTGTGTATATAATTCTTGTGTATAAGGTCTGCCTATGGGATCAAGCGGGCCACGTCTTTTGAACACCTTCCATAAAAATATCTGTAAAACAGACTCAGGTCAGCTACTCTTCTTCGATGTTCGAGAGTGTCTAAATTTTTTGTCAAATCTGGGTCCCCGATCAAGCGGATGGCTCTTTTCTGAATAGAGTCGAGTAGTCTCAGCGTATGTTTGGGAGCTGAGCTCCAAACATGTGAGCAGTACTCCAAGGATGGTCGGATTTGAGCCTTGTATAAGAGGAGAAGCTGTTGTGGTGTATAAAATTTCTTCGTGCGGAAAAGTGTTCCAAGTTTTTGAGAAGCACTCTTCGCCAGACCAGCAACATGATCATGCCAAGACATGTTCGCTCCGAGGCTCACTCCAAGTAAACGAAGAGATGACGCTGGGGTAAGAGAGTGTCCCGCCATCATCATATCTGGCTCCAAAACGTTGGTCTTTTTGGAGAAGATGACTGCTTGGGTTTTTCCAGCATTGAATTGGACTTGGTTTCTATCGCCCCAAGTTAGAATGTCTTGCAAGTCATTGTTAAGTATGGCAACTTCTTGCTCCCTGCGAGTCTGTGCGTCGACGGCAGATGTTCGCGCATCTAACGTATAAGAAGATATGAGGGTACTGTCGTCGGCAAAACTGTATATTGGATTTTTTGTTGTTTCAAGCAAGTCGTTTATAAATATTAGAAAGAGAGTCGGAGATAAAATGGATTCCTGAGGCACACCGGCATTGATGGAACAGGTCTCAGAAAGAGCTCCATCGACTGCCACCTGTAATGAAAGATCTCCGAGATAACTCGCAAGCCACAAGCAGAATTTCTCGGGCATGCCATAGGCCTGCAGTTTTGCCAACAGTCCTCCATGCCAAACACGGTCGAAAGCTCTAGAAATATCAAGCGCAACCCCTCGAGACTCCCCATGGTGCTCGATTGCGCCGTTCCACAGCTCGGTGACGTAAGTGAGGAGGTCACCAGTTGACCTCTGTTTACGGAATCCGTATTGGCGGTCGCTGATTATGTTAGCTCCTTCCAAGTATTTTAAAAGATGTTGGTTAATAGCTTTCTCCATAATCTTGGATATTACTGAAAGCAGTGCCACTGGTCGATAGTTACTTGGTATAGTCTTTTTGCCTTTCTTGGGAATAGGTTGGATCCGTGCACATTTCCAACAAGAAGGAAATATTCCCTTTTTATACGACAAGTTGAAAAGTCGGCAGAAAACAGATGACAGCTCAGTGGCGCATTTTTTTGTACGATAACAGGTACGTCATCGGGCCCAGAAGCTTTGTTTGGGTCTAAGGCTAACATAATGCTCTTTATGACCTGCTGTCGGAAAACAATGTCTGACATTTTGGTCTCCACGGAAGGGATCATTGGCGGAGTTCTTCCATGAAAGTCGACGGAAGAGTATGAAGAAAACACTCCCGCCAACAAGTTCGCCTTCTCAGTAGCTGTGGCTGCGATAGTCCCATTTGTCCGTGTAAGTGGTGGAATCGTTGATCTGGTGAAGTTCTGGCTGACTGCCTTAGTTACAGACCAAAAAGATTTCGAAGCGTTAAGGCAGGAGAGAAGTTTGTTCCTAATTCTTTGGTTGTGAGTTTCCTTGGTTCGATCTATTATTTCTTTGCATCTCTTTCGAGCAAGGATGAAATTGTGATGGTTGATGCCGTTGGGGCTCTCTTGCCATTGGCGAAAAGCCAGTTGTTTGGAGGCGACAGCTTCCTTGCATCTGTTGTTGAACCAAGGTTTGCTGTTTGAGGGCTGTTTTTTTGAAAAGAAAATGTAGGCTTCCATTCCTATTAGGATGACTTGAGCAACTTCCCTAGCACAAACAGATAGATCATTAGAGCCGAAACAAACACTCCTCCATGAAAAATCTCGATAATATTCCCTGAGTTCTTCCCATTTAGCAGATCTGTAGTGCCAGACTACACGAGGTTTACTTGCTTCTTTAACACTAGTAATTGGTAAACACAAGATGTTGAGACGAGTTTATGATCTGAGGAACCTAGTGGGGCTTTCACCGTGATAGTATACATTTGAGGGTTCGTGGTCAAAAACAGATCCAACAGGCTAGCGAATTCTCCCTCGCGATCGGGAATGCGTGTTGGTTCATCAACGAGCGGGGTAAAACCACAGCTGATCGCAAACGATTCCGCTTCACGGCCTTCTTCATCAGTGAAGTTTGAGTATTTAAGCCAGTTGATGTTATGTACAGTTATGAGGTATAGCTTTATCTAATTGCTATATGTCATACTTTATTCTCTCTCATCATCTTCGTTTGTTTCTGAAAACTAGGACAGTTTCGATCAAATACATGATGATCACTTTCAATATTCGGTATCCTCAGAACCTCCTTAGCATATTTACAAACTGTACACTCGAATTTTTTATTACTGCAATCTTCCCTTTTATGGTGTCCATTACACATTGGGCACACATCCTCCTTACTGTTACACCTATCAGCCCGATGCCCAAATTTCCAGCATTTGTAACATCTCAGGATACTGAAAAACTATATCTATATATATACATATCTATAACTGTTCCATCCTATATACAAGCGTTCCCCTCTATTAATCAAATATTTGAACTGTTCAGCATTCAGTTCCATAATCACATCACTGGTATTTCCATTCTTTTTGTGAAATGTTTTGTATCTTCTTATTAATTTCATTCCATCCCGGATATTATCAGGAAAATTTTGATTAGCAATCTTCCCTATAAATTCCTTATCATCCTGAAGCTCATTATCTCTCACATTTATAATTTTGATTCTCGGATTCATTTTCTTTCCTATTGTAATCTCATACTCTTTTCCCAATTCATCCTGCGTTTTTTCTTTCAACCTAGTGTATGCGGTATTACTCCTGTAGATGATAAGACTATTGGCACTATGACAACCCTGTCCATTCTCCACAGGCGGCGCATCTCCTGTGTTAGTTCTGCGTATTTGGTATGTTTTTATGTACATGTTTTGTAGATGTACATGTAGTAGATATATGTGTTGATGATGAGTTTATTGTATTGCGAGTTTTTGATGTATAATGTTAGCTACTTGATTGTGCCTGTGAAGGTAGTCTGTTTGTGTAAGGATTTTGCATCCAGATGTAATATGTTGTATTGTTTCTTGTGTTATGTGACATTTTCTGCACATATCGTCTGTAGTTGTAGTGTCCTTAAGTATGTGATTTTTATAGTTTTTAGTGTTTATAGTTTGATCCTGTATGGCAATCATGAACCCTTCCGTCTCCCCAAAAAGGTTCCTAAAAATAAGCCATTTGTTCGACGCTTCTTTGTCGACGTGGTTCTGTTTCAGCTCATTGGTATATCTCCCGTGGAGTTCCTTCAGAGTCCAACATTGCCGTTTTGTACTATAGTCTACAATGTGTAGATTAATGTTTTTATTATGTAAGTTTAGGGGTGTGCTGTTTCTGTCTATGAGTTTCATTGCTTTGTGTAGCTTTGACATGGCTTGTTTTGTATAGAAGAATTCCCGTAAGATCTTTATGCCTCTCTATGGATACTTTCGGAAGGTGCTGTTTGTGCTGTATGAGTGTGGTTCGCGTTTTTCGTTGCAGTTCTTCCAGATCTGTTTGTGTCCACTGGATAACTACCAAGATGTTAGGGTTGGTATGGCATATGTATTTATTGATTTTATTGTGTCTTTGCCATTCATTTTGTTTGTACTATTCTGTTTAGCCTTGTTTTAATAATAATATGTTTTCTTGAGATTTTTTTTTATTTGGATGTGTTCTGTAAGCTTGGTCTGCTGGAATCAAAGATTATTATTATTTTTACTATTGTTATTATTATTCGAATTATTCTCAGCATCACTGCTGGTGAGATTATCCATGCAGACGGGCTCAGGCCAAGTCTACACAGATTTCATTATCTTTGATTTAAGAAGTCTCGAGTGATGTTGCATGTTTGAAGTATCCTTGCATGTATGCAGTGTATGTCAGCTGGAGTTGTGTGAGGCGTAATTCCAGTTTCTATTAATATTATTATTATTAAAACACTTTCTTCCATGCTGTAAGTTATTAAATAGGTTAATAAGACAACTTCTATTATATTTAAAATCAAATAAAAAACAAAAACACACAAGAGGTAATAGGGAAAAAATATATTCATATAGCTTTTTTTACATAATTAACTAAGGTGTAAAAATGAAAATTTCCAAGATATATCTAATTTTTCTAACATTATTAAAAATTCTATAACTTAATAATATCTAGAAATAATGCTATAATAATAATGATTTTATTTATAACATTTAAGCATTATGAACAATTGATAAACGCCAAAATATAAGCATCTATTTAGGTATACCATAAAAAATTAATTTCGAATTAAATAAAAGAGGGGATATGTATACAGATATGGTCTTATAATGAATGATACTGATAAAGTTTTGCCTTTACTGACAAAACGTATAAGCTTTTTTATCCCAACAATTAGTTTTACTATCAATACAATTAACATACAACGAAGATACTCAACATTTCAATTTCCTAAATAAAATAGTGATTACCACATAAGTATATATACTTAGTTTCATACATACTTAGTATATATACTTTACAATCAAAACTTTAAGCTCATTTTTTTCAATTTGACTTTCTAAAATATCTGCATTACTTGAATATGAGTTTTTTTTTTAATCGGATGTGTGTCTTCGAATACCTTGGATCTTGGCTACAAACTGAAACTGTAGTTCGTATTTGAATTTAAGACTAACTACTCCTTATACATACTTAAGTATGAAATTATCAATATTCTTAATATAAAATTAATGGCAAACGACAGTTTATAATGACATAATGACACATTTTCTTATTAATATGAATTCACGTGTTGTGCTTAAGACAATTACTTAAAAGAAATTAATGTTTTTTTATTTATTTTAACAACAAAGAACAATTCGAAATCATAAATAATATGAAATAACGTATGGGTAACAGACTTATAAATTAAAAATGCTTACTCAACACAGAAAGGAACAAAATTATTTATTATTAAAAAATTACAATAATTGAGACTAGATACAAATATGTAACTTCATTGTTATGTCTATTTTAAAGCATTCCAAATATGTTATGAATGCATGTGGAACTGCACATATCAACATCTATATACAACCATATTAATAATATTCTATAGACTAATGTTTTTAAATGGAAAAGTACAGGAGTACATAATCAGTCTCACAGTTTTATATCTTTAATATGTAATGTATATTATGTAGTACCTATTATTCAAATTTCATTATCATGGCAAAATGATATTTTGTTCAATTCTTTGTTTGCTAATAAATCTAGAGGTTTGACATTTACTAATATGTGTTCAATACACCCTGCATAACCTTTATAGTATGCAGATGGCAGACCTTCTGGTAAATGAGGAGTACCACCTGAAAAGGGAAAAAATCGGTTTCAATCCAGAATAAAAATTCAAGTTTATTAAAGACAACTTACCAATCCAGAGTTTAGAATTTGTACGTAAAGCTACTGCACCATGTTTGGAAATACCCCTTGTCGGAGGCTCCCCGTCCACTGAAATAAATCCAACTCTCTTCTTTCTTTTCACAATAAGTGTGTGCCATTCTCCATCATCAATTTTCGTCTTGGCTCTGCAGAACATATTGATTTTAGCTTTGAGTGACAATGTTACATGCAACATTCGGCTTTTCATATAGATTTTGAATAGAGAATCGTAACCAAAAATCTCTCACGATTATGTTTCAAAAATATTATCAGTGTTCAGTTTTTATTAAAGATAATTTATTATAATTTTCCAATGCCTTCATTTTTGTCGTACTTAAACATATTTAATAACATTTTATAAAAATATTACTTGGTCCGATTTTTAAAATAATTTGAATTTGAAAAAATCGTGCATAAAGTGGCACTTACAAAAATGTAAGTTGAAAATAATCGAGATTTTAACAACTGCTGCAAAAAATTCCTTGAATGGATGCTGCATGGATGCTATTTACTTACAATTTTTGACTTTTTGACTTTTCACTTTTTCTATAATACTTCCATGAAGAATTCACTTGATTGATGACGTGACGTAAAATAATCATTCAACATACCTGACTGCCCAAAAGGCGTCTTGTTTCCCTAAATTGTAACTAAGCTCTGGATATCCATCGACCACTGCTATCGAGAGGTAGTCATCCTGAAGTTTCTTGTTTCGGCTCCTCCATAGTAGAAGACCATTTGATACAAATGTGCGTAATTTTATTTGGTATTTGTTACCTCTTTCAGATTTTCGTCTGCAAAACGCGTTAGAAATTATATGATGTCTGTCAAGATAAGTAATGTTAATTATCAGTAATTGTAGAGAAGTTACTTTGTTAAGAGAACTTTACCTACCTTG
The DNA here is from genome assembly GCA_910589415.1 of Malachius bipustulatus. Lineage (NCBI taxonomy): Eukaryota > Metazoa > Arthropoda > Insecta > Coleoptera > Melyridae > Malachius > Malachius bipustulatus. Next base: position 6,629,607 of record OU342639.1, read on the forward strand.
ATTGATCTACATAATAATTATAATCATAGTCATTTTCGTCGTAAGTGTATGTATCGTTAATGAAGACTTCTGAAATATTTTGATCATCCAGATCATCCTCATCTTCATAACTATCGTCAATGTAATTGACTTCATCGGAATTTGTATAGTTAGAACTGTTAGTACATGGAAGTTGTGAGAAAAATTAGTTTGTTAGTAGAAATAGAATAAACGAAACTTTTTGTGTTTATTACCTTCTGAAGCCTCTATTCCTATACTGGAGGAACGTTTCCCCATCGAACTTAAGAGATGGCAAATTTGTTTCTTCAACTGGAAGTAAGTAAACATAAATGATTAAACATATTTAAAATAGCAATTAAGTATTGATTATAATTCGTTACAATTAAATGATTAATCTAAATGAACGACTGCAACGAACGTGCGTGCTCATTTGTAGAAAATACTATACCCTTCGGAGCAATAGTTGCAAATTTAGAAAACGGTTTTTAAGAAATCATTTAAGAAAGAATACAAATTAAAAGTGTGGAGGTTATACGATACATCATTTCGGAAGTGTTCCTAAGGAGAGTATTTCTCAGACTTATATGTACATTCAGAAATTCCTAAAAGTATACGACGTGTCAAATTTTGATTACATTTTTTTAAATTTTCTAAAATTTTGACTTGCTGTAACTTTGAATATGAATTTACGAAAGCTTTGAGGATTTTTTTCCTTAGGCCTTCAAAATTAATAATTGCGTGATCCCCATTTCAAATAAGTTTTTTAAATATATTTAGTCATTCTCTATAAGAATGCGTGTGGGTTTGACACTAAGAGGCTATTATCACAGTGTCCAATTCTCAACCTCCAACTTATGATTTTGTCTCGTCTCGACATTGACGGCGAATTTATTCATGTCTGTATATTGGATAGCTAGTAGGTACTTGTCAGTATCCAATGATTTTGCCACCTTACCATGACGATATCCATTCGACGGTTGTTGCTTAGTCCGTTTAGAGTTGGAGTCTTGATTCCCTGGATATGGTGATATCTGACGAGGTAACTGTGCAACCAACTTCGCACTTTCGATTTTAGAGGCGGCAGTGCATTATAGCATCTTCTCAAAGTGTCCAGAGTGTGTTAGAAGTTAACTTCTCAAATTTGCGCAAAGACTTATCGATATGGAAGGTATCGTTTTGTTCCAAGTTGGTATGATAGAAATGAAATATATAGGTACCTATATGAAGTGAGGTTCATAAAGGTTCATTTTGTGATTAATTGTAGCTTTTTTGGGGGGTGATCGGGCCAATTTCAGAGGTGGTGAATAAATTGTTGACGTTCGAGGTATCGAGAATCGATCGGACTAGGTGCATGTGATTTAGAGTGCAGTATTGTGAACTAATACTTAACTTTCCAGATTATTTTTGCTTGCAGACCATATTGTTAGTAAGACTTGTTCTTAGGCTTCCCATTCGTGATGTACTTTAAGGATGTTCACACGAACTACGCAACTTGGTTGGAGATTTAGGAGTCAAGTGCTATCTCCATGTTAGCCTATACTATTGAAGGTTAATCCAAATAGTTTGATGGTTCGTCACTTGCAGACGGATCCCATTGAATATGATAGGTGGGAGAACTAAGCCTCCTCTTCTGTTCCGAGAATGAAAAAAATCGATTGTCGTCCATGACCAGTGGGCCAGGTAGTTTACAGAGTGTTGGAATAGATCGCATGTATTGTAGTCGGCGTAGTATTCCCTGATCAGTAGAGATAAGGTCGTCCACATAGGGATACAGTAAGTGTTCAACTGATGGTCGAAGAGTGGAACGAAATATGATTACATAATTGCTAAAATAAATAAGGTAGAGTTCAACGTAGTGAATATTTGGTAAATTAAACATTATTGTAACTAAGATTAGGAATTTTTGGATCGTCAAGTACCATCTATAATAAATATGTGGAGCTAAATACTTGAGTTTCGCTTCTTTGGAACACAAGAAACGCGCGATTTAACTAAAAGGGCTATTCTCCCTGTTTACACGTTCTATCGTCGAAACCGATATTAAATTTTAAAATATTGACATAGTAAACATTGTGGTTAGTAAAGCCAGGAAAGATTTTATATATCTTAACGGCGAAGTATAGGTATTTCGCTTTTGTAGATTTAAAGAGATTCGAAAACAGTAATAAGAATACAAAGTTGATATCTAAGTGTTTGCGACAGGTTTTATGAGGAACTTTTATTTCTCTATTTCAATTTAGAGGGTTACAAATCGTTTGCTACTTCTTAACACATTGTGCAGATTTTTACTACTTTGAATTCCCCAAACATTATTATTATTATCGATAAGATTTTCAATACAATACGAACACTGTCGAATTAAATACTTATATAAAAATAAATATGTAATTTTTTTTCTACCAAATAAAACCAATTTTATCAATATATTATGAGCTTAAGTTTCAAACAAGTAAATGGAGCCGATATGCATTAAAGTCTTTAAAACTTTAAATAATAAACTTTAAAAACTTTATTGAATTATTGTATTTTTTATACATTGCATACTATAGCTACACCTAAAAGGTTTTAGAAGAAACCTTATTTCGCATCAATCGCATAAATAGTGTATTTTTGTGCGATGATTAAATTATAAATATTCTCACTCACCGCTTTTTCAATTGGCTTTCTGAAAGTTTCCATAGTCAGGAGTTTTTTTTTTAGTCTCCAAACCCCTATGCCACTGGCAAAATCTTTTTTATAACCTTTGTTTTTAAATTTTATATTATTTTCTGAAAAAAAGATTTTCTGAAAGAAAATCTCTCGCAGGCTTAGTTTTTGAGATATTTTGATCTATTTTAATTATGTATAATAATTTGGCTGTGAAAGCGAAGATCTAGTTGGCTTTTTTGAAATTTATGAAACGACATAAATATAACGATGACTTATTCAAACCTTTAAGAAAAATTATTAAATTATTTTCAATAATAAAAAAGATATGGCTGAAATAAGAAATTTTGATTTGTCAGCTTTTTCAGGATGTAATATGTAAGGAAATAATTCCTTATTTTAGTTTGAATTTCCCGCACAATTACGACGGGTCAATAAAGCAGCTATCAGATAAGGTAGACTAGTCGCAGAAATAATAAGTAAATAATAAAATTAAGTAAGTAGGTACCTAATTACCTAATATACAAGGTGTTTCTAAATGGAGCACCATAAATTGGAGGACTTGTAGATAAAGTTAAAAAAATACGAAAATGTAGGAAATTTTTTTTTCGAAAAGGCTTTATTGATGAGATACAGGGTGTTGAAGAGTCGACCGACAGACCACTCTTTTGTTAATATTTGTTGAAACAATAACCCAACTGAGACAATTTTTTGTGTGTAACAACAAGTTATAAAGAGCAATAATCAGACAAATTTTCGGTTTATTTCAATAAGCCAGTGGCGTAGAAACAGGGGTCGTGTGCTCGTGTGACACTTTTCATTCTTTAAAAAAGTAAGGGCTAGGTTTTTTGATGTCTTATTACTTTTTTCTGAATCAACGGTCTTTTTACAATAAAAAAGCCATACTTGTTTAATTTGCCCAGAGGCGTCCGTTTTTGAGATATTTGCAATTTTGTGTCAGGACGTCAGTCGCTTTATGTAAAATACACTTAAAAATTTCATTTATTAAAATTGTGAAGGTAGCTTTGAAATTCAAATAAACTAATTTTTGGACTTACTTGTCAGTTTGACATTTCATATCCGAAGTGAAAATTAAATAATATTTATTGTCAAGAAAACTATTCAACACATAACAAAACATAAGCAATTGAACAAAACATACCTAACATAAAATTACCTAATGATTATCTAATATTGCTCGAAGTGTCCTCCGTTTGCACTTATACATGCATTTAAACGCTGCTCCAACGAAAACATTATATTTTTGGTTGATTTGATAATCGTTCAAATGCATTTTTTTTTACACAAAATTGCAAATATCTCAAAAACGGACGCCTCTGGGCAAATTAAACAAGTATGGCTTTTTTATTGTAAAAAGACCGTTGATTCAGAAAAAAGTAATAAGACATCAAAAAACCTAGCCCTTACTTTTTTAAAGAGTGAAAAGTGTCAAACGACCCCTGTTTCTACGCCACTGGCTTATTGAAATAAACCGAAAATTTGTCTGATTATTGCTCTTTATAACTTGTTGTTACACACAAAAAATTGTCTCAGCTGGGTTATTGTTTCAACAAATATTAACAATAGAGTGGTCTGACGGTCGACTCTTTAATACCCTGTATCTCATCAATAAGGCCTTTTCGAAAAAAAATTTTCCTACATTTTCGTATTTTTTTAACTTTATCTACAAGTCCTCCAATTTATGGTACTCCATTTAGAAACACCTTGTATAATAAAACATTGTTCTTTCATTGTATAAACAATGACCGGGCGAATTAAAAACATTGAATGTTGTTTCTTAGCAAATTATGCTTCTAGATCGAAATCATGACAGATTATTTGATTCAAATATTGTGATTTGCTGTTGTATTTTTATCAGTGAAAGGCAACTCAATTATCCTGAGTTAAGGGCTGAAGTTTCTCATTGATTGAATTTAATCCATTGGAGATTACGAATGTTCCAGAGGTGTTTTCACATCAAAAATAGCTTATCTGTCTTGTTTCGAATTAACACTCCTATTTATCCCTTAGCTTCACAGTTATTACGTTGTATATCAACACCAAAACGTAAACGCGAGTTGCGTGACTTACGTTTCACATGCTTATGATATACCACCATTACTTTGTTGTTTTGATTCAAGCTACAAGCACTCACATACTCACAATATGCACGTAGTTTGTCAGTGTGCCTTTAAGATGGTTTAGTTTTACTCAAAAGTTGAAATGACAGATTATTTTAATTGTTGTAGATATTTAATTCCAACTGAAAAAAAATGTCGCGGTCATTATATATGTTACTGTAAAACTCCGAAATTCGGAAAAACCTAGGTTTAACGCGTACATCCTAAGATTTCCCAAAACTGAACCGTAAATGTCCGAAATGTTGTTCGGTTGCATGGCATTTCGGGCATTTACCATTCAGTTTTGGTAAATCCTAGGATGTGCACATTGCTATCGGTCAATACAGTCGGGCGGTTATAAGAGGTATTTATTACCACAGAGTGTATACAGAGTAGATAATGTAAATTACTAAAAGTAATAAAAATAAACAGTTTACGCAAAATGCTACATTCAAGAAAATAGAACGAAGGAAACAGCAAATTCATTTGTCATTACATGACAAGCTCCCATGACATTTCGAGTTACAAAGCTTGTTTGAAACTTTGCACATACGTCTTTTCGTAGTACATTTTCGTGTGCAGTTACATCGCTGATATCCTTGCCCATCAGATAGGGACATCTGTCGTACTTCACTTCCGAAATGAATTTTGCGTACTTGTCGCGAGTAATGTAAAAGTTATTATCTGCATTTTTCTTGGAGATTTTCTCGTCCATCAATTGATAAAAACGTTCTGAGGATGGCATGACTCGCAAAACAATATCGCACAAAAATAGTAAACAAAGTTTTCCTGTATACCGGTAGACACGTACCTAGCTACGCAGCCATCTGCATAAATAATCAGCCTGTTTTAAAGACCCAGTGAGCATGAGTGAGAATGAGCAATTAAACCATTTACCGACATTTACCGATAGCAATGTGCACATCCTATATAGGATTTACCAAAACCGAATGGTAAATGCCCGAAATGCCATGTAACCGAACAACATTTCGGACATTTACGGTTCAGTTTTGGGAAATCCTAGGATGTACGCGTTAAACCTAGGTTTTGTCTAATTTCGGGGTTTTACAGTAACATATACATCCGCGGCTCCTACAGTTTCACTATGACACCTATATAGGGGTGGAGAACATACCTATAGTAACACTAGGAAGGTATTCATTAGCTTTGCAAGTAAAAGGGAAGGCCACAAAACGACTGTAAAAATTGATTTTGGGAGTGCAACGAAAGTACGGTCCTGACACAAGAGGCGAGAAATACCACTAGTCTCGGATCTAACTACACTAACTATGCGGATGAAACCACTTATGACAATGGGAACCACTTCCAAACGTATACAGACGCGGACTCCTGATATAACCGCTTTCTTATATCGTGACCAGAACACAGAATTTGATGTTACGATTTTTGGAATATAAATGTAAAATAAATGCAAAATTCAAAATAAAAATCGTGCTACTGTTAATCTCGAAGATTTTCCTTGCCCTGAAAGTGAAGAAAAAAATAGAAATTCGACCGTAGTGCCAAAGAGGCCTTAGTTGTGACCTTGATATTAGTTTGCAATGACTGTTTTTAGCGTCTTACCCACCCAGCACCCCTAATTCGCTCCTCGGTCCCGAAAAAATTCATGAAACTTGAAAGCCGCGGATGTATACAATTAAAAATGTCGCTTTTGAAAAGGAAATATAATATCCGAATCATCTGATGCCAAATGTGAACACACCAAATAATGATTCCAATGTGATAGCAGATACTTATTAAAAAAAAGTTAAATTTCCTTTTATTTGGCTTCATATGCATCATGCTTATTTATCCTATTATGTAATATACCCAAAAATTTGGTCAAAAATAAACAATGGCCTAATTGCATTATCAGGTATGAGTCCTTTAGGTACTTCCCATAAAAAATGTAAACTAATACCTAGGTAAACTAGATTCCCTACAGGAAGAGTCCTCTACCAAGTTGGACAGAAATGTATAAGGCTGTTAGTTGTGAAGTTTTTTTTTTGGTCTCTATACAATTATGGTTGCTCCCATTATCATATAACTTGTGGTTTGCCTATGAAAAATTTAAGTGCACGATGCATGAGTCGATGGAACTCAGTTTAATTTTAGTAAATTAAAATATGTCGGACATAGTATCATGTAGTAGATTCTACAGGTTTATGAGTGTCTTTGATGATGCTACAATAAGGAATGTTTTTATTTAAAGAGAGCAATGCAGGATTTCTTCCACACCCAAGTTAGTATAATGTAATGAAAATGTTGTATAAATTTTCGTTCTTAATCTTTTTGTCCTAAATGTTTGTATAAATCATCCTAATAATTATTTCATGCTGATTTAATTTAACAGCGGATGTTTAGCACTTATCGGTCTAAAAATCGATTCTTTGGTGCGTGGTGCAGCTTGCGGGATCTGTATCTAACTAACGATATTCTGAAGAACGATCACCGCTTATTGGACACAGCTATCGACAACCGGTGTATATCATTGGTTAAAACGGGAATAGATATTACAAAGTAAACTTTGAAATTTTTTTCAATAGAAAATCCGAAAAGTTTTGTTTCTTCGTACCCATCCCTCAAGAAATTCCTTCAGAAATAAACATGAGCTCGTTTATTTCTTTTATTGACTCGAATTTAGAGACGAGACACTGACACTAGTTAGTTGTTAATTAATTTAGATTTATGTTTAAACTGAAGATGTCACGGATAACGGGTGGTCATTATAGATTTCCTATATAAATAGACTGGGTTATATTACTAGTCAAGTGGAGGTATTCATCCAAGTGATATAGTTTACCTACCTATCACACCCGATGCAATCATTGCCCCTCAAACGCAAACATTACATGAAATCCCGAAACGGAGAATTAACATAACAATCAGCAGCCAGGTGAGTGGGATATGGCTTCAAAAGCACACTCATCTACCCTGATTAGTCACAAAGAACATGAATTTACATTTACCATTTACCTAACAAATACATGAACAGATTCGTATACATTCACATAGTTAAAGTAATTATTTCATCTGTCTCAGAGGTAACATTTGTGCAAGAAATTCTAGTTTTTTGTTTCTAGGTACCTACATAGTTGCATGTGGCTACATTGTTCCTAAATTGTTCCTAAAGTTTCTAAATTCTTCATATAAGACTTGTTTTTCTTTTTTATAACAGTCCAGCCAAATTACTCGATAATTCGATCATAATATTTTTGTAAGCCCTTAAAAATTGACGTTTATTCATGACATATATGTGTTACATACGTGAAAAAGTGTAAGAAAATGCTGAAAACGTTTTTCACTCTCCTCATAAAAAAAGTTAATAAGTACATATACCTATAAGTTTTCCATTCGAGTTTGAGGGAAATCGAACAGATTCTTAAGTTCTTCACAATTCGTTTGTACAATGTATCTATATAGCTATTTCAAGCTATTTGACAGTCCTAAAAAAGTCCAAACCTCTTTGAATATACCTACAGGTGTCCGATAAGTATAATGGTCAATCTCCCGGATTTTGGCGGATCTTGTAAAAATAAATAAAAATTATCCATTCATTTTTATTTCTACGAGACAACCCTTCAACGTTATTGTACCTTAATGAAGTATTTAAGCGAAATCCAAAAAGTGAGACATCGTCGAAGGAGACTTCAACGATTTAAATGATGTATCACTCGATATCTGTTCCCTATGATAATAAGCAAAGGGGTAGTACTCCTATCCCTGCCAAGGGGATGAACTTGGATAGTTTAATTTGTCACCAAAATATGCCCCCCTGGATAACAAAATCGACCTGTTTCGGCGTTTTTCGCATACATCTTCAGTTTACAACTTATGTTTTCGTAAAACCTGGTACGTTTTCGTTGGGCCACCCTGTATATTAATAATTATTAATTAATTGTTAATAATTCATAAACTAACTACCCATTTTAAACTGCAACTGTAAAAACCATTCTTATTGCATTTTCTCAGGAAATATGAACTAATAATAATATAGAGGATGTCCTATTTAATAAAATAGACAATGTCGACATTATTAAGCTAAGGAATACCCTGCTACATGTTTTAAAGTTTTCAATAATTTATAGAATTTGCGATTTGTACAATAATATGTGTAAACACAAAGATCCAAGGTTCTGCAGCCCCAGCTATTTTAAGTCTGTAATTTGGCATAGCACGAACGTTTGAAATAATTATTGTTGTTCAAGTTATCTTGTTTTCTGTCGTTGCTGTCGTTGCTGCGGTTATTATTGTTGTTATTATGTATTGCCTATATGTTAATTTGTGGATTTACCTATTATATTTTTATATCGTTAAACTTTCTGTAATTTCCTGCTCTGTAGTTGGGTATATACCTGTAGAGCAGTGTAACTATAAATAAATAAATAAATAAATAAATATATATTTTTTTTACATCAATAGGAAGCAAATTTAATTATAAAATTGACCTTATTGGGAGGGGGGGTATCAGGACTTTTTCAACACTCTATATACACTGTGTCCAAGATAAGAATGAACATTATGGTGATCTCAGAAACGTTGGAAGATACAAGGTCGATAGAATAGAGAAAAAGTTGGACAACAAAAAGGATAATGCAATGCGTCACCTTAAAACAGAACTAGCCCAAGTCCAAAAACTACATTTTTCAGGAAACGTTTTTTTTCTCTAGCTTCTTTAATTACACACATATTTTAATATAAATTTGTACAAGTATTTTAAATCTGCACAGTTTCAATTACAGCATGAATTAAATAAGAAACGTATAAGTTAAAGAAAAAAGATGGACATAGAATATTTTTTAAACCGGTAAGTATTCCAAGTCCATTTTCTGGACTTAGGTTAGTTGTGTGTTTTGGACATAGTATACTTCTGAAAGTTCATTTTATTAGCTTAAGATCAAAACTCTCAATGTTCGCTTAGCAATAAAAGCCGCAAAGTTTCTATTTGTTCGAAAAACAGTATATCCTTGAAGGTTATCTTGCAGTTAGAGCTAAATGGGCATTGATCGTAAAAAACAAATAGTTTTTCTAAATGAGGAAGCAGAATTAACCCAAGTCCACCATTTGTTGGACATAGGATGTTATTTGAAAGCAGAACTAGTATAAGTCCTAACACAACACTAACACATAGGTTACCTTATGGTAATAAGCATAGCTCTGCATTGAAAATTATTTACTGGAACATTGACATAGGTTCTTTCTCGCGAACTTAGAATAGTTCTGCACTAAAAATTTGAGCACCCTTGGACATAGGCTTATTTGTAATTTACCTTATACGGGATAAATAGAATCATTAGGACTTAGATTAGTTCTGCATTCGATCGGCGACACCTTACTCTATTGTTTTGTATAAAAAACTCATTTTTGGAAAAAATGGACTTAAACTAGTTCTGTTTTAAGGTGACGAATGCCAGAAAGAGATTTCAAAAATTATTTTTAATTTTCGAATAATTTTGGAAACAAACAAGTTTTCATTATTTATTGACGGTATTATTAATTGAAGATTGAGAAAAACTATAACCACATTTTCATTGCAGTTATTGACCAGCTTTATTTTTGCGATTTAAGTTTTTTTAGGTATAACAAGTCATATTTGCAGGACCGGACTGAACTTCGATGTTTTAGATATGGGTCTCTACGCTATACAGGGTGACGCAGATTTACTTAAATAGCATTGGTAATTTAATGATTTCTTCATTATCTTGTAGGGAGTTTTCCTACCTTAAGAAAATCGCACTTATTTTTTTTATAAAATGTTCAAGTTTAAGCAAACGCACCAAAATTGGACACAATACATGTATGTTAACACTCAGTCTTGAAATAAGTCAAGTCACCTTTCGTCAATATTGACACACATAACGCCAAGGACCACTTTGTGTATACAATTTGTCCACGGATTAGGTTTAGAAAAGGGAACATACCTAACCTATATGTTTAAATTTTTTAAAAAGCACTTCGTGATGAAAACTAGTAAAAAAACATAACGAAGTCTTATTGTCACTTCACTAGACACAGTGGCCCAACGAAAACAAAACTGGCCTAATAACTTGGAAATTGAAGATGTGAACGAGAAACTCCGAAACAGGTCAATTCTGTTATGGAGGAGGACATCTTTGAGTAAAATATTTGACTATCCAAGTTCATTCCCTCAGCAGGGTTAACTATTCCTTTGCTTTTCATCATATGGAACGGATATCTTTACAACGATATCTCACTGTTTGGGTTTCGCTTAAAAATTAGTTTTAGGGCGAATCGATAAAATAGTTTTTTTTACAATTAGTTTCAAGTGAAAATGTGGGGAGAAATGAAATAGATCACAACAATGTAGATGACCAAATGTGTAGATGAATGTAGACCAAAATAGTAATTATATTAAAGCGCAATGTTGTGTTTAACTTTAATTTCTCCGCACATTTTTACAGAAAAGAAAGTAAAAACTGAGAAGAATACACATGTTTCATCAATTCGCCCTGTAATATTTAAGCGAAACCCCAAAAAGTGAGATGTAAAGAGAATTTAAGTAGCTTTCGAATTATGTATCGTTCGATGTCTATTTCCTATGATGATAAGCGAAGAGATAGAATCCCCTGCCAAGGGGATGAACCTAAATAGTTAGATTGGTCACCCAAAAATGCCCCGCTTGATAACAAAATAGACCTGTTTCGACATTTTTCGCTTACATCTTTAGTTTCGAAATTACTAGGCCTGTTTGATTTTCGTTAAGCCACCTTGTGTTCGGGGTGTTCTTAAAAATAGGGAAACGTACAAGACTTGAAGGGGATATTGAAGGAAAAAATCAACTATAATGATCTTCTTACCTATATCACAATATTTGCCTTTATAGTTCCCATGACACTTGCAGCTAAACTGACTACCATCCGGCACGCATCTCCCATCGTTTAGGCAGGGATTCTTGTTCAGAGGACAGGGGAGTCCATCATAAGCAGAGACAATGTAAGAACAAATTGTCGTAGAATCGGCCATGGTGCATGACGGCAAGCCTGTATTGATTGGTAACCTGTCGCCGTTCACGATGAGTTTCTGGATCGCCCCCCGAAACCCCTTAAATGCGCCGGAGAGACGATGGATAGTGTCCCAGGAGCTGTAAAGGTGAAATTGGTACTTTTAAGCATGAGTATTATAGTCGTAGCATCGAAAATTTCTGATCGCAAAACGAGTGGTGGTCACCAATATTTACATTCTCTCATCTGGTTTATTTTTTTTTTATATTGAAGCAAATAATCTAGAAATTTCTAATTATACATGCAGGGTGTCCAGGTATGAGTGTAATACCTGGGTGCAATATGAGTGCAATTATTAACTTTTTTAACATTTCCTAAATTTTTTTTAGAAATGTTAAAAAAGTTAAAAATTGCACTGTTACGAAAATTAAATGAAATAGGTAAGACTTTGCAAAAGTCTTTGAAAATGTTAACCGTAACTGCAAAAGGAAACAGAAGTTCAATAATATGCATATTTGTGACCCAGAATTTCTAACTTTGATGACCTCCTGTGGCACCGTGAAGAGGTTTAGAGCATTATTGCATTAAGATTTTTTACTCAAAATAGTCCAAGGAAGGTCGCCACGTGTAGCTCTTACACTCATACCTGGACACCTTGTATATTAAAAGGTGTATCGATTCAAGTAATCACGCTTCGAGATGCTGATATTTTTTTCACGCCATTGTTTTTAAAATAATAAATTATTATAATTAATAAATAATTTTAAAAGTCCTGTTGATCTTAAACTTTTTTTTACTTTTTGTTCGAAGTTTGAGAAAAATTATAATTTATAAATTAAAAAGGTAGGTATGCGAAGCTACAATATTCTATTAAAAAAAAATATAAATATGATGACGTCACGTCATAGCTCGAAAAATCATTTGAATCGAGCTACCGCTTTTTGTTGAAATAAACTCTCCCTGTATAAATGCGAGTGTGACGAACAAAGTAGTCTGTTACACTTTTGGTATGTAGGATCGATATGTTATTTGGATTTTTTATAAAATATCAAATCCTACATTTTATATAGAGCTACGATTGCGATGTTAGAATTGAAATCACTTCTTTGTGGATGTGTATCCGTTTTATTTCATAAGAGTGATTTATATTTTCGTCGTTTTCAATTTCGACTCATGATTACATTCATCGCATCAAGCGCCAATAGTTCGTGAACTTCAATTTTGTCAGCATGTGTATAAAGTCGCCTAAGTTGAAGCAGTAATCATACAAAAACAAAAATGCTTCTCTGCCAAGTGAGTTATTATTATAAGTGACTTTTTAGAAGTGTCCGAACTACATATTATAGGCACTACATTCAGAACGGACTACGTTCTTCGCATACTCCGGTATAGAAGGATTAGGACTATAATATTACGGTAGTGATCCGATGTAGAAGGGTAATTCGAGATTGAGTTCGGTGAGTTGGGCTCCGGAGTAACCACGAATTATGCTAGAATTATCCAGCTGGAGGAAGCCTTCTCGGCCATCGCGAGTTACTCTAGCCCAGTGCCATCTTCCCGGCTGGATCTTTTCCTTGCTCCTGGAATTAGACAAGACAGTTTAGTCGAGAGTGCAGTTGAGCTCGTCATGATGTGGAATTGATGTCGTTATGAAGGCTTATCATGATAGCTCTCGGTGTAATGTGGTCGGTTTTGTGAGGCGGAGACAATTTAGAATTTAAATATGTACATCAAATCTAATAACTGTAGGCTTGTGAACTTATAATATAAAGCGACAAATTATTCAGGACTTTTCAGATGCAGGTCAAATAAATGGGATGTTTATTTATCTCTATAGAAAACTTTCATGAACGGTAATAATTTTTTGCTATGCTCTAACGAGTTACAGTAAAAAATAACAGATCGGTAACTTTAATGTTTCTAAAGAATTTTTTAGCCGCTGAAAGGATTAAAAAGATAAGGGTACCTACCTACGTATTTTTTTATTGGAAGGGTAGAAAAAATAGATTAAATGAAAAACTCGTGGCAATTCCATTATTCCCTTTAATTAGTTTTTCATAAGTATGAAAGGAAACTTATTGTAACGAAAGTGGTAGGCCGTCCTGCAAAAATTAATGGCTACGTCATGCTGCGTCAGCGGATGTTAAAAAGAGCCCAGCAGCAGCCCGCCCGTTTTATATGCAAATCTAGCCCAGTACGAGTATTATAACGCAGTGAGTAGATTATCCCGAATAGACGTCCAGATACTGAAGAAAACACGTGGATAATCAATAGCAAGCCAGCCGTATCCATAAGACGTCGATTGGAAAATTTTCTTCTCTTTTCTGTGTAAATTTCTTGAAAAAAATCGAGACTTAATTTCGTTTTGTTTTTGATAGATATTCATGAAACGGTAACCAATATGACTTAATAATTATAATTGTTAATGTTAATCAAACTTTCGTAGATCTGTATGTATGTATCTGTATGGATCAGGATATAGTGTGTGAGTCCGCTGAAATCCTATAGCAAAAGGTAAAGGAAATTCTACTCGCATATGAGATAAATCGTATGGTTTCCATCAGGTATTGTGAAATTACTTTCGAGCTTTTTACCTTTTTCATTAATGCAACACTTTTCAAGTTAGTACCTGGATATTATGTTTTCATGAACAGCGCGACCATTTCATCAGTGTACCTACTCGTGCAGTATATTCTATTTGAAATAGAATAAAACTTTTAAAAGTTCCTAAAAGCTCCGTGAGTTATTATTAAAGCCATTTTTAAAATTGCAATTTGCTCACTTCGATTGAATTGAATTTATTAGCATCTATCATTTTATTGAAATTAAGACCCAACTGCCATATTTTTCGAATAATTCATAGAAAGCTTCCCCTTAATTGAAAATAAGCAGATACGTGGATCCTAATTAAATTTAGATCTAACAGTTTTTTAAAATAGAACAGTACGACTTAAAATTGTCGTTCCAAGAAAATATATTTAGAAAAAAGGAAAAGTCTTCATGTGAAAAGTATGATTTCAATGTTCATGTTATGTACCTATAGCTATAAATAAATTATCCGTACGAGATATGGCACTGTAAATAAAAATATAAAATATATAAAATTGCCACAGGTTAAGTTTTTCACAGAATTTAAAGTAAAAAAGTTTCGGTGGTGGATTTTTAATTGAATGTGGTGAAACGAACTTACGTGATATTAGCTATTCCACTTCCCAGGTTAAAACGGAACTGCAAATAACCTCTGGCAAGGTTCAGGGAAATAAAATCTCCTCTACCATTTTTCATTTGGCCGTTGTATAGTATTAGGCCATTAGCTGCTTTCGACAAGAACGAAATTTCAATCGAGAACTTCTTTGATACGCCTTCTAATCTGGGAAATCGTATGTAGCTCGATCCGTTGAACTCTGGTATTGACAGATTGATGTTTTTGTCTTCTGAAAATAAAATAAATAATTAGTTGCAAAATGAAAAACTATTATTTCTTTATATCAAGTTGGAATCTTAATTTTTGTAGTTTTTTTTTTTTTAAAGCATACAAAAATTGATGCGCTGAATTTTAAAATTGTACTTCATGCATTTATAAATGAAAAATTTTAAACACTTTCGTGGTTAAAATATTTCTTAAGTTGCCCCAAATTTCCCAAATCCTTCGAATTTATCGAATTTTAAGGCGTGAAATTAAACTCTGGATCAAGCCACACGCATATACACATACACGCAGAACATAAGCTTATATGTGTACTAATCATATTATATAGTATTAAATACGTATTAAGGTTTGGTTTAACGACTTGAACTTGGATATCGATCGCACAAGCGACAGTATCATCCAGATATCAACTTAACTGGAGGGAAAGAGAGAATTTCATCGAGATTATCTCATAATGGTTAAGAGTCCTGCTGCAGAGGGATGAAGAGGGAAGAGAAGGAGAAAGACGGCCCTCTTTGTTTCTCTCGTGTAATTGGTAATTAAGCAAGATGCGGGGATAGTACAATTTGTTACTTAAACGGCGACCTAACTAAAGCAGTAACTGCCACTGCAAATCCCGATCCCTGCCAGTGACAGTGCCAGTCGGGAGATAATCTTCACCCGATTGCCGGTGTATTTGATCTATTGACGATGTTCGGATTACGCTGGGACCCTACTAATAACGACCAGGTTTATTGACTTCATACTAACTGATGCGGTTTTAAAATAATTGCAAATCATAATTGCCAAACAATCCTTGCTGGATGACATTAATTTTTTTTCGATAGGTGAGATCTTGGTAGTAAGTAGGTACCTAAATTTAACAAAAATATTCCAATTAGTGAGATCATTCTATCTCTTAATACATTCTGAAATCATATACTTTTTGCGTCTCCGAAGTCACTTTCATTGTTAGTGAAGTTGAAATAATAGAGACTTTCTTTCAACAAGAATGCCTCGTCAAGCTGGTTTCAGTTTTCGGAAATGAAGCACCACATTAGTCGACAATTTTTCGTTGGTATGGAGAATTCCAACTAGAATGGATGAGTCTCAGCAATAATACAACTGCAGATATACAACCAAAATGGCACTGCACCCTGGAAAACGTCGATGCTGTGCGCAAGCTCATCAAGAAAAATCGACACGTGACATATCGCGAGATTCGAGCATCATTGGATATTTCAAAGATCTCAGTAAAAAAAAAAAAATCATGAAGAATTGGTGGTAAATTATTTTGGGTCCCGTTGAATAACGAATATGTTGGCCGAAAAACAGCTATAGAGTCAATTATTGGTGTCTAATATTTCTAGACCGCGGGTTTCTAGAATGCAGGAAACTCCAAAAACGTGTACAGTATGGTCAGTAGTGACGAATGATGGATTTACTAATATGGCCCCGAAAATAAACGCCAGTTGTCTGTTCGGGTGTTCCAAGGCGAAACAAAACCAACAAAAGTCATCCGTTCTCGAAGTGTTTCCAAAAAGATGACTCGACATTTGTCTCAAACGCAGGTCATGCAGCAACAATTCCTATGCGAGACCATCAAGACAAATGCTTGATCCAGCTCGGAAGAAAATTGAATTTTTAACAGAACAAAACGTTGAATTTTTAGACCATCCACCGTACAGTTCCGACATAAGTCCCAACGATTTCTTTGCCTTTCTTAAAATTAAGAACGAAAATTCGAGACTGTGCCCTAGGTACATTCCCCCATAGTTCGCATAGCCATCGAGATATGTTTCTAAGCTTTAACTAAACTAAAACTAGAAAAAAAATGAAATTTTTGTATTAAATTTAAGTATGCATGCTCTAACGACACTCTTTAATGGAATCATTAGAGTAACGGTTACTTTTTTATATTATTACTTATAAATATGACATAGATCAGATTTTTGCCTATTGAAAAATCTCCACTTTCAGCAAAGCACTTCCAATATCTCAAAATCTCTTCATTATTTTTTTTGCGCCCATGTAGACATTTTATCAGAATGAGTTGTTTGACACTTTAGAAAGAAGACAGAACCTGGACAGAAACGGAGGAGGAGACAATTGAGCACCTCCTCAGAATCCACTTCCCGGGAACAGACCAAGTCGACCCAGAGAGGCGGGCGGAGCCAGCCTCAAACTGGCAGCTAGCCGAAAATCTGGTCAACGACGAGGTCATATGAAGGGTAAGCAAAGAGTTCCGTCCATACAAGACAGCAGGACCTGATGGCATTTTCCCAGCATTGCTGCAGGCGGGCCTGGAAACGATTCTCCCCAGCGTGAGAAACATATTCCGGGCTAGCCTAGCAACGGGATATGTGCCCCAGGCATGGAGGAAAGCAAATGTGGTCTTCATTCCCAAACAAGGAAAAGAGGACTACACTTTAGCTAAGTCATTCAGGCCCATCAGTCTGACATCCTTCATGCTTAAAATGCTAGAAAGGATAGTAGACAGATACCTGCTAGAAAACACACTGCGTGAGTTCCCGTTTCACAAGGGTCAACATGCTTACCTGAAGCAATGATCCACGGAAACTGCCCTACACGCAGTGACTAGAGAAATTTAAAAAGCGCTGCATCACGGGAACTGGGCCTTGGCCATTTTCTTTGATGTAGAAGGCGCTTTTGATAAGGCAAGAACATAAACCATATGCACAGAGCTGCAATACAGGGGTACCCCCCCGGTCCTGATTAACTGGATTGCTTCAGCGATCGAAAGCAGGCAGGTGTCGTCGGGTGCGGGAGAAGTTCGAGTGGGCATTGCGGTGAGTGGTGGATGCCCCCAAGGCAGCTGCCTATCACCTCACCTGTGGTGCCTGATCATGGACGGCCTCCTAAAGCGCCTGACAGATGACGGACTGTATGCACAGGCATACGCTGACGATGGGCTGGTTCTAGTAACCGGCCAATTCCTAAGTGTGGTCTGCAATCGCATGCAGAGTGCATGTAAGATAATTGAAAAATGGTGTGAAGAGGCCGGGCTGACCATTAACCCCGGAAAGACCGACATGGTCCTCTTCACAAGGAAAAGGGAAAAAAGAGGATTTAAACCACCCAAGCTGTTCGGCAAACTCTTAACTCTTAGTGGGGAGGCCAAATACCTTGGAATGGTAGTAGAGGAAAAGCTGACCTGGAGGCCACAGATTGACAGAATAGTCACAAAAACTGTGTCATCTCTATGGCAGCTAAGAGGGACAATAGGCAAGGTGTGGGGGCTAAAACCGAAGATAATGCACTGGTTATACACGGCCATCATCAGACCGAGAATCAGCTATGGTTCGGTGGTCTGGTGGAAAACAACCACAAGCAATACCGTTACAAACAGGCTAGCTAAACTTCAACGGCTCGCCAGTTTGTTAATAACAAGTGCAATGAGAACCACCCCGTCAGCAGCCCTGAATGTCATTCTGGAGCTGCCACCGCTTCCCATTTGGATAAAAGGGGAGGCCATGGCGGCCCACTTAAGAATGCGTGATTCGGGACTATGGAAAGGCGGAGGATACAAAAGACACACAGAGATAGTCAAGGTTGCCGGGATGGAGATACCAATCTCAAACCTTATGTCTACCTCAAAAACAAGGAATAACAGAGAAAACAAGAAATTTACCCTGCAAATTCCTGAAAAGGAAAAGTGGGAAAAAAGGGAGGTAGCCTTCGAACCAGGAGGACTAGTTTGTTTCACAGACGGCTCCAGGAACAAAAATGGCTACATAGGAGCGGGGCTCTACCTGGCTGGACGGAAACTGGGAAGATCCTTTCCTCTTGGGTCCACCGCAACCGTCTTCCAGGCGGAGATTTATGCTATCCTGCAAGCAGCTAGATTGGAGCAGATAACAGAAGCCGGGGAACGGACGATATACATATGCACGGATAGTCAGGCCGCCGCGAAAGCGCTGGGCACACACAGAACCAGCTCCCTACTGGTCCAGGAGTGTGTCGAGGCGCTGAACAGACTGGCGGACAGAAAATCGGTGCATATCGTGTGGGTTCCTGCACACTCAGGTGTACCAGGCAATGAGCTAGCAGATCACTACGCGAAGCTCGGGACCAGGGAAACCTTTTGTGGGCCGGAGACCGTCCTGGGTCTGACCAAAAATCTTCTTAAAGAATCTATAAAAGAATGGACTCGCAAGGGTTTAGAGAACCACTGGGAAACAGCACCAGGCTGCAGACAGGCCAGGCTGTTTTTGGCCGGTCCGATCGAAAACAGATGGACCAGCATGTCCAGAATGAGCCGGAAGGAACTCAGATTACTAGTCGGGGTTCTCACCGGTCACAGCAGTCTGAACAGACACCTGCAAGTGATGGGGGTCACTCGGGACCGGGTCTGCCCTAAATGCGGAATGGATGACGAGGACTCCCACCATTATGGTAGGCGTATGCGAGGTATACAGCAACCTCAGGCTCAACATCTTTGGGTCTGAGGAGCTACAAGAGGAAGAAATGAAACTCCTCTCATACAACAACCTTCTGGCCTTTATTAAAAGGTCGGGGAGGTTCGAGTAGGAGTTTCACCATGGTTCGGGTACGGCGAAAAGGGCCCTCGGTGGCCTAGTCGCTTGGGGTGTACAACCCTAACCCACCATATTACTACTACTGTTTGACACTTTTCACTATTACTAAATTGAGTGAAACCCAATTTGCCTTTAAAAACTGCTGGGTACTTCAAGATAATAATATATTTTATTAAGTCTATAGGAACTTAAATTTGATTAGCCTTGGTAGTCAAATTTATTTCATGTTAATGAAGGGAAACATTGAAAGAATACTTGCTTAAGCTAGAATTGGACATGTCAGTCTTCAGTAATAGGGCTAAATCTTCAGCTCCTAAATTAAATCACTAAAATTAACTTTAAAATTGAAAAATTAAAAGAAAGTTTATCCTCCCAAATTTTACAAGATTTGTATTTATAGCTTTTATTATTTTCCAAGCAGGTTTTATTGCTCAAGACTGAATTGGACAATAAATTCATTCAACTTATCTTTAGTTCTGGGATAAAAGGATAGGTGACAGGTGACAGAGGTGACAGTCATCGATCGAGAATTCTTTACTAGGTATTATAAACCTATCTATTGGACACTACGCATTTTTAGGTCAACGAATATTAACGAAATATTTTAAATTATGAAATTAAATTAATTAATTGAATTTTTATTTAATTAATTAATATTTATTCACTTATTATTTAAATCAATTTAAATTAATAAATATTAACGAAAAGTCTCAAATATAAAAAAAATTCCGGACTTCTTATTCAAGTCCACTATAGATTCTAACAAATGAAAAATTGCTAACGGGGATTTAGGCAAAGTCTGATAACTGCACCGAAATAGAATTGTGAATTTTCAGTTTTCACAGCTTCAACCGAATATTAACAAAACGAACATTGCCGAATTAAGGAGCTCGTGTATGAAACAAGTCAGGAAAATTCCAAATGAAAACTTTTAATCGAATTAAATTTTCAGCTGAAGCATTTCACGTAAGGTCTGTAGCGAAACTTAACACGTAGTAGTTAGAGTAATAATAATGTTGCTTTACGGCCCCTAACGTCTTATAAACATCAAGTGTGTATATATTTACCCTTTGAGAGGGAAAGTCTATCCTATACGAGTATTAACAGCCGGCAGCTGAATATTATTAATTCAGGATCCCTCTTGAATCTCAAATCTCGAATGCCCCACAAACCCTCTTATCAGATTTGCCCACATTAAAGGATTATTTATTCATGCCCATTTTTTGTTGATTATATAGTCAAATATTATATGTAAGAATATCTTGACGTATCATCGGTAACGTTGAACATAGTGTGAATATTATAGTGGTATTGATTTACTAAAATTAAGTAATCATACATACCATACCTCCATGACTATGAGTTATTGAATTATTAAGGTACTTTATAGCTTTGTCTTTATAATATTTTTGGAATTTATCACGAATTAGGAATAAAAAAATTATTTACAAACGAAATTTTAATTTATCTAAAATTTTATATGCCATACCATACCGTAATAATTATTGTGGTCTCACCTGATTTGGACAAAAGGAAACCCAAATACTATTGGAAAAGAAGAGAGTTGATTTTAAGTTTCTTATGAATCATTATTTTGATGCAAAAAACTCCCCCCCCCCGCATGAAATCCTCTCTACAAAAAAAAAAATTTGACAGTTAAAAAAAGTCACGTGATTGGTCATGCTCTTTTCATTTGGATTGTTTCTTAAATTCAATTCCTAAGATAAAAAAAATCCTTCCCAAAAATGTGCGACACTGTTTGCCCATGCAGTTCTTGTTTTGTCACCACATCCTATTAGTTAGAGAGATGGTGAAAAAAAATGCCTTGTATCTCCCAAATGGAAGAGAAGCAGGTTTTTATATAGTTCGAGTCCCCTTCTCAAAATCCGTCTCGTCAAGCAGGGGTGTAGCGCGTTGCGATGCGCGGCTACGGCCTTTTACCCAGATTTACTCGAGCGATTTCAAAAAGTATATCTATCATTTGGAAGAAAATACTGGGGGACATCTAGGCCAAACCACCCCAATTGCGGGAATTTTTTTAATTCCAATTTGCTCCTTGCGTTAACCTCCAGTATCGAGTGGGTCATTAATATGATCACCGGGAATATCTCAAAAACTAAGCGTCGTACAGCCTCATCAGCCAAAATAATTCTTCTAAGGAAAGTAATGCTAAAAATTCGTTGGAAAATTGTTTTGAGCTTCTAAAATGACCGCTAGCGGGGAGCGTAGGAGAGTCATGACTAATGTAAAAAATTTGAATTTTCTCATCATTTTTCAAAATTAGGGTATTTTCATTGGTACCTATATCATGGGTGCAATACTTAAGTAGCTCCAATTTATTTATCTTGCATTTTTTTAATAACTCCATCAATAAAGTGGTGGGGGAGCGTCAAAACTTTGTTCATTCAAATGTCGATTATTCCGGTTAACCTCCATGGAATTTAACCAGACTAGTCTCATTACAAAGAGTTTTCCTTCTTCTGTCGATTGTATCTTGCCAATTTTTCAATTTATAACCACCTCAACCGCTAGATAGCGTAGTCATGACTTACGCCCTCTAACGGTCATTTTAAAAGCTCAAAACAATTTTTCAACGGATTTTCAGTCACTTTCCTTAGAATTTTTTTTTTGCCTGAGGCTGCACGACGCTTAGTGTCTGAGATATTCCCGGTCACCATCTTAATGAGTCACTAACATAAAATTGCGCAACTTTTCTCTAATTTAACCGACCCTATATCTCTTATGGTTTAGGATATGCCAATGGTGACCCGTTTATTAGTAGTAAACCTGTATACCTATACAGGGTGATTCAAAATTCAGTGCAAATATTTTAAGGGCATATTTACCAGCCAAAAATAAGAAGTTCTTTTCATATAATCGTATGTCCTAACTTGCTTCGTTTTCTAGATACAGGGTGTAAAATTTTGAAAAAAAAATCGATTTTTTATTAATTACTCAAAAACCTTTCAGCCGATTTAAATCAAATTTGGCAGGCTTATTTGTCGTTATAAGGAACTTCCTTTGATGGGAATAACATACATTTATTAATTCCAGTGGCGTCTCAGGGGGCTACCTACTTGAAACTTACACGTAAAATTATGGTACGCCACTGCTCTTTTGACAATTTATATTTTTTTTAGATTAAGCGGTCAATAATGTAACTTTCTTACCTCCTGAGCTTTACTCGTATCTAGCTTTGTTTCCAAGAAAAAAATCAAAATCTCTGTCAGGCCCTATTAAAACAAAGTAATAAATTCACATCGATTATTGAGATTCACTTAATTTATTTCAGGTAGCCTCCTGAGACGCCACTGGAATTAATAAATTCATGTTATTCCCATCAAAGGAAGGCCCTTATGACAACAAATATGCCTATAAAATTTTATTTAAATCGGCTGAGAGGTTTTTGAGAAATTGATAAAAATCGATTTTTTTTTTTCAAAATTTTACCCCCTGTATCTAGAAAACAAAGCAAATTAGGACATACGATTATATGAAAAAAACTTCTTATTTTTGGCTGGTAAATACGCCCTTAAAATCTTTGCACTGAATTTTGAATCACCCTGTATAATAACTACAATCAAAATGATTGCTGATAAAATTATAATAAAAAACAAATTGTTCTATATTTCCCAATTCTTTATATCCTTGAGAATTTAAATTGTTTTTTTTTCGTTAATTAAATTACTAAAATGTAAATAGTTTTGGTTGTTGTTTCCCATTTTATCGATTGAATATGGAACTTTTTACTTTCACTGTTAAAGATCATCAAAAAGGTGACTTAGAAGTAAATAAAATAATAATTTTTTCGTATCTTTTTGTTGAATGAAATCAAGTTTTAATGTTTGTGATAGTATTGCATAAACTGCTTAGAAGGTTATATAGCAACCTATAGTATTCTTGTACTTCCCTAAAAAAGAAGTAGATGTGCTTTTGATCTACATTACAGATAGAAACCTCAAATACGACTGTATCAATTTAAGTATTCGAGGAAGAAGACATAATAGTGAGTTGTTAGAAATTCAACGTATGTGCAGAGGATAAATCAATAAAGGACTTACCGATATCGCAATGTGGCCCTCTATATCCTGTAGGACATGAACATCTATAAGAACCGGATTTCAGGACAGTACATCTAGATCCATATTTGCATGGATTGGGAGAGCACGGTTGACTAGTTTTTTCACAGAACTCTCCGAAGTAATGGGTTCGACATTGACATTTGTGCATTTCTGTTCCACTCTCCAAACAGTTACCGTCATTCAGGCAGGGGAATCCAGTGCAGGGACTATCTCCACAATCATATACTCCTTTTGTCTCCAAAATCCAGTCGTCGGTGTTGGATTGCAGTTGTAAACTTTGTCTTCCTATTTTTAATCTGGTTATACAGCCTCTGAAGCCCTTGGAAGTTCCTATATTCTCGTATATCCTGCAACAAGGACGCGGCAAGTTTAATTAAAATTCATGATGCATCAGGATGCTACTAAAAGGTCCAGTCTTCCTTCTACCAAGTAAACTTTCAGCACCAACGAACTAAATTCAGTGCTCATGTCTTGGAACGTCCTAATACTTCTACGTCAGTTTTATTTAGAAAATTCATTGTTATTTAACTTGGGAGCAAACTTTACTTCCGAGTCGATGTTGATTTACAATTCTGATCGAATAAATTATCAAGACTTCAAACTTTAATGCACCTAAAGCTCGGAAAATGATTCTTTTAGTTGAAATAACGTTAGTGAATATCAAATCAATAAGTAATAAGAATAAGTAATAGACATGATAATTTTAATAGATATTTTTGAAGAACGTGACATCACTAATATAGGATAATAAAGGAAAAAAGGCTAACTACACTAAATCAAGAACTGACATTCCTGACAAGTAATGTATTCATTTGATATATGTAGATTTCCTCAAAGGTATGGTTAAATCAATCATACTTTATATTTTATGAGCTGCCGAATATTTTATAGCACCCTAAATTCTTTTATGCGAGAAACTCAAACAACTGTCAGATATTTCCTATAGGTACTAAGAAATATTTACACTCACATGTAGATACAAACATGATATTATCGTGAAAATAAAAACGTTATGGTTTGTGTTTTCATAATCCCTCATTAGTTATTAGATATAATAATTCGAAGAAAGAAAAATAGGCACCATATTATAATATCATGCAATGAAGCGATAATTATTATCATTAAACAACATTTTGTGAAGTTTTATAAAAACTATTATAATTATTCAAATTATTCTTAACTGTTCCCCCAAGTTAATTTTAACTGAAAACAATTAGTTTTTGGTGTGTATGTAAATTTAAGGCAAAATATTCAGGAAACTCGTTACAATATAAAGCTAGGGTGAAAAACCTTAAATGTTCTCTGTTCATTTTCAATGTGATGAGAATACAGGGAAAAACTAAATAAAACGAAAATTGAATAATTTATAATTCCTTGAGTTTCCATCGATTTCTTGTTAGTCAAAACAACTGGAATGGGAATTAAATAAATCAGGAAAGCCAGTTGGTGTGTTTTCTTATCATATGGTTTTGTCTGCTAAACGGAAAATAATCCGGGGTTGTTAGCAGCCGGACTTACCCCCGCGTGAACAAGAAAGTTTACGTTTGTTTTTGTAGTGTTTCAACGTTTCGGTCAGCTTGAACACTTCCGTTTTCCCTTTCACACGCACTCGTTGGTGTTATATATTAAGCTGACACGGCCTGGGCTTTTTCTTGTTTTCTGTGGAAAAACTAGATTGTATCCATCCGGCCGCTTTATATCCGTCTGGTCATGAAATTGTTTTCACCGATTTCTGTATCATGGCTTAGGTAGGTTGGGCTATTATTATTACGATAATAATATATACCAGTAAGTACTACTTTTAAAATTTTCTCATACTATAATAATTATAATAAAATGTTTGTGAATGCATAATATAAAATAGAGGCCAGTGATTGAGATGAAATAATTAATTAAAATCATAGAAGTCATTTCTATTTAAGAATTTGATGTAGGTATCATTCCAGAGTTTCTGTAAAAATAATATTTAGTGTTGTTTTTTTTTCAAAACCTGCTACAAACATCGGTTAGACATTATTACGCAGGCAAACTACTTATACAATAGGTTGCTAACTAAATCTATACTTAATTAGCCCATTAAGGTGAATTTCTGAGTGTTCAAGTGTTACCGAATTTCTAAAGCGTCTATAAAGTTCAAGTTTTCAACAAGTATTACCTAGACTTGAATAACTGTTGTTTGTAGTTGGTTTGCGGCCCTTCTCAAACTAAGCCATCACTTGATTTGTCTCGGGCCCGGCTAATTTCAGACTCGGATCACATACAGAAACGTCATTTGTTATTTAAATAATTTTGAATTATATGTTTAAACCAATTTATATTAACTACAGGGAGCAAGTTTTTATTTTTAAAACTTTATCTATTGTGAACAAATCAAGAAGCTGTTCTCCAAGTCATCTACATTTTACTGAAAATTATATCTTATACATGGATATATCTGTGTTAATGATACGATATATACCATAAACATCAAACATAGATGGTAATATTACCTGAATATTTCCTTCAGCCACACACAATCGCAGTTTCTTGATATAAACTAGACGTTAAATTCTTGTATTATCCAAAACATAGACAGATGTTCACATGGCACATAGTAAATTGTTTAGACGATTTGCTTCAACAAGGATTTATTTCACATATTGCAAGGCTCCGACACCGTTGGCTCATGATTGTACCGAACTAGGTCCTAAATGTTAGGAATGTTATACATAGCATAGAAATCTCACATTTGATCCGAATTATACTGTATAAAATTTGTTTCTGTACCTACATTTTCTAACTATACAAAGTGGAGTAATTTGGAGCTCAAACACGGTTGCCTATTGTATCCCGGAAATCATGTGTGTTACAGTACCTATAGGTTTAAACTGATAACTTAGAAATATCCTGAAAAAACTGTAACTTCAGTTTAAATCCTTCCTCTTGCTGAGATCTTCCACATACTATACTGGGTGTGTTTCAATAATCAGTACAGAAAATTTAATGAAGATTACTTGATCAACTTTGTTGTTGTAGTTGTTTCGTATTATTTTGCTACGAAGTTCAGCCAACATTCAATATTCTAACGTAAATTAACTATAGAGAAGAATGTTGGATATTTTTTTCCTGTTCTTTCCCTTCACTTTTATTTTGATATGCATACATATAAACTCATTTATTTATTTATTTTTAAATTTTTATTTGATAAACTCCAAGGAGGGTTCAAAAAAAGTTCTTCAAGCCTCTCCTGAGAAGTGGTAACCTTTAAAAATGTAGTAAAAATTCATGTTAAACTATGTTTCCTGACACGATTTGAAAAAAAAACTTAGGCAATCAAAAACTTTCGGAAATCAAAAAACTTGCTGAGCAAATGAAATCCACTTTTCTGCTCAAGCCGTCATGTTGAGAAATGGCTCTTATATTTTTACGCGAGAACAGTGCGTCGGCCCAAAAGACAAGGAACCTTATTTACTAAGAAATCTATGAAAATTTAAAAATGAGTTCTTATTCTTTAAAAAACAGTACCGCACCATTTTTTTCTCAAAATATTTCTTCAAAAAATAATAAAAATAATAATAAAAAAAAAGAAAAATGATCTCGTAAAAAAATTCCAAGCGGTAGTATTCAGGGAATGCTTTTTTTAAGGAAACTCCCATAAAATTTTGAAATTTATCAAGGACTCGAATTTTTGAGTACTGATTAATGAAACAACCTGATATATTGTCCTCGCGTCACCAGCGCGGTCAGTTGTATTTTGTACTCTAACGCCGGATTTCCATATAGTCTTATATACAGGGTGCATCATATGTAACGAATAAATCAATTTTATTGGTCAATATTTGTTGAATTAAAAAAAAAACAGGTAATTTTTTTTTATTTAATTAAGTTCTATTGAAGTAATATTTTTTTATACAGGCCGTTCCTTAGCTTAGTAATGACGACATTATCTATTTTTTTTTTTAAATAGGACTCCTTGTATTTTCATATTCCCAGAGAAATAATCACAAATTGAGGAAAACTTCGACGTTTTTTTATTCATAGGTGGTTTCTTCTTTGATAAAAATCTTATCGTAGTATTTAAAAATTCTCCGCCAATATGAACGTCTTCCAGAACCACGTATACATTTCCGACGTCAAGATGAGATAAGACGCATCCATATAGGCTATTTTTTTAAATAGCTGTTGTCCTTCTTTCCTGTAAGTTCGATTGCTAAAAGAGGACCGACAGAGTCATCTGTTATAGTCTACAGGACATTCTACTCCTCGATTTTTTCATGCGGGGTTATTTAAATCGATAGGTTATTCGACTATCAAAAAAATTGTAATAAAAGGGAAATTCGAACACATTTTTGGTTGCTTTAAAAACTTGTTCTGCTTGTGTTAATTCTTAGTAAAAATTTTAAGTAAAATGTTTATTAAATAAATAATTTCTGTAAAATGTTCCAATGTAATAAGGTTGTCGTTATTTTTATGCTCTCATTTATAGATGATTGAACTAGTGTAGGTTTGTGAAAAAATTGACGGTCACGATAAAAAAGAGATTAGGTTATCCCTTGGAAACAGTTGAAAATAGGATTGTAGACTTAAATAAAAATTGATCCGCTTCAGGATTAAAAAAAAAACAATTTATTCAAGTGTCTATAATGGCTCCAGATATTTGACGCTTACTGTATACGCGGGGTTATGCAAATTTCATGGTGCCAGTATTGGGATATCCTAAACCATAAGAGATACAGGGTTGCTTAAATTAGAGAAAAGTTGCGCAATTTTGTGGCCATCTCGAATCCGTCAAAACATGCAAGATATCTGTGACCGTTCCTGAAATATCCTGAAAAAACTGAAAAATCGAGAAATCTTATTTTTGCCATATCTTTCTTGTCATTGGAAATTAATAAATAATTTTTAGTACAGGCTTAATAAGCCGTTATGAGCTATTCATCTGACGTTTCAAAAATTTTCAAAGCCGACTAGATCCCAGAGTTTTCATAGCCAACTTTCGTTTTTCTTATGGCCGCCATATTATTTTTTATGTCGTTCGATAAGAAAAAAATAATGGAAACCAAAAACTAATAAACTTCAAAAAATAAATTTCAAAAATTTTTGTTCTTCTTTTTTTTTGTAAAAAAAGACAACTTTTTAGATTGAATATCATAGAGAAATTAACAAACTATAAGGCAAGCAGTATGACTTCATATTGACCTATTTCAGTTAGAAACTTTCTGTTTTTCTTTGAAAAAAGAAGAATAAAAATTTTGCAATTTTTTTTTCTAAAATTTATTAATTTTCGGTTTACATTATTTTTTTCTTATCGAAAGAAATAAAAAACAATATGGCGGCCATAAGAAAAACGAAAGTTGACTAAGAAACCTCTGGGATCTAAGTCGGCTTTGAAAATTTTTGAAACGTCAGATGAATAGCTCATACCGGCTTATGTAAGCCTACGAAAAATTATTTATTAATTTCCAATGGCAAGAAAGATATGGCAAAAATAAGATTTCTCGATTTTTCAGTTTTTTCAGGATATTTGACGGATTCGAGATGGCCACAAAATTGCGCAACTTTTCTCTAATTTAAGCAAGCCTGTATCTCTTATGGTTTAGGATATCCCAATACTGGCACCATGAAATTTGCATAACCCTGTATACTTATATATATATTATGTATCAAAATTTTAAATGATCTTCGGTAGCGTGGAAATGATTAAAAAAGTACCTAAATGAAAACAAATGTAATATTTATTTTATATTTTATGGAGTATATTTAAAATATGTAGGTAGGTACAAACGTAACGTAAGCATTTACGAGCAGCCAATCTCAAAGCAAAAATTTTATTGAATAATTTATGAACACGGTAAGTAAGTTAGAGCTTATGTGAAATGAAGTCTCATTATTGCAAGCCTTCCCTACACGCCAAAAATAATTTATACACATCGTATATTCAAGACTCGAACTTGGAATCTGGGAAGAGCAGAGCAATACTCTTGGCAAGGTGTGGGGCCATAATATTAATTTAATATAAAGCACGTCTACTAATCGATCCCCTGAGGGCCATATATAGTTTCCGGATTACTCTAAAACTACAAAATTAAGAAAACTAACGCGCATATTCCGGATACAGAGTCAACGTCTGCATTAAATTACACACAACGGAGTTGGGTATCCTTTTTGTACGTTGTTCCTGAATGAGAATGGATCCATTATTGCATCAGGCTTCCAGAACTTTCTTTATTAAATCAATGAATGCACCGAGCTTCTTTGTTAGCTCTTAAAACAATATTAATTTTGCAAAGGAGAAACATATTCCATAGTTTCTATTATGACTTAATTTTTATTTATCCTTTCTATTCTCCTTCTCATTGCAAGTCTAATAAATATGATACACCAGACTTTATTATCGATCGAAATAAGAAATTTACATGAAAATTTCATATAGAAAGTTCGTTATTAAAGTGACAGTTTGCTCAGAGAACGTTAAGAATAGCCCCATGATGCTACTCTTTGATGTATAATGTAAATAATGTATAGCTGTTTCATCCTTTCCACTATTGCTTCAATGGAAACTTTTATTCCTCACTCCGTTAAAAGGTTTCGTTTAGGCAACATGATTATAGAGAAACGATTACAGGAAAGTTGTACCTGAAAAAAGTTACCCTAATAACCCCAGTGAACAGAATTGAGTTGTTAACCGAAGGAAGCCTTAATTGAAAGATTTCCAGTTAGGTATAGCGACAAAGATGTGTCTGCTGACTTTTATAAAACCTGCCTTACCCTGCGTTAAGTTTAGTTGTTAAAATAATCGAAAAAATATGAAATCTTATTTAAGATTTTCAGAGTATTCCATCAGCCCGGTTTGAAAGATTTCTCAAGAACCTTTCTACTCCATCGGTTGGGTGGTTAGATTTCCATTTCCAGTTTCATATAAAAAAGATGTCAGTCGACAGAACATGCAGAGAGTCACCTAACTGCCACATGTCTGGTGTTCCAACATCTCACCCTCTTCATAAAATCAATAATCACTCAGAGATAAATATTCCGTGAAGTTTTTATGTATCTACATTAATGGCCGAACAGATGATTTAAATTACTGCGAGTTGCAAGAAATTCTGGATAACCAATCAACATCTCCTTCCCATTGACCATAAAGCAAGGTTACAATAGAGTATCTCCAAGAGCTGCTTAGAACGATAGTGCCGAAGTTGCTCTAACAATATAACATGCTGAATCTTCTCGACTTATGGATGTAGAAGAGTTACTGATATTTTGGGTGATGCACATGTATCTTCAATCAATAGTGCAGATGAATATCGTATCAGAAGTTGTTTCTTCCAAGACAAATCATTACCTAAATATTTTTAACTAATCGGTTAGACTCCCCTAGTTCTCAAGCCTAGGACTATCAAACAGAGCCGTATCCCTTCTCTCTACCCCAAAAACTAGAATGCTATCGGTCCCTTTTCGTATAGATTGTTATAAAATCAAATAAGAATTGATAAAATACTTTTACGTTTCTCGTGGAGAAGTATGTATTTTTACTTCAATATTTGTAAGGCACCTACTGAATAGTTATTAAATTCTAATTCTCATATAGTTTACTTGGTAAAAAACTGGTAAGTAGTGAAATTATACTTACCTATTGTGATTAGTAGGAATGTGGCCCACGTAGGTATCGTCAAGTAGATCTAATGCTTTCAGAGGTCCTTGCGCTTGTCCTTCGACTTCCTCCGCTTCATCCAGCTTAAGTATCCCGTCTTTATGATACCTCTTAACGACAATTCTGTGAACTTGGCCCACTTGAACTCTGTCTACTGATCGTATACTAACCGGGCCGTTCCCTAGATTGTATCTAAACTCTACGAATCCATCTAATAAAGCTATCGAGACAAAGTCTCCTAAACCGTCAGTCTTTTGCTGATTGTACAGTAATATACCATCAACTGAGTGGGGCTTGAATTCGATCTCGATGCTTAGTTTGTGGTTGGCCTTGAGCGGTTTGAGTCTGACGTAGGAAAGTCCGTGGAAGGCGGGAATATCGAAGTGCCGGGAGGGAACCTGGAGCTCCGTTTCGCAGAGGGTGCCAGTGTAGTTGGAGGTGCATATGCAAGTGAAAGTGGCGGCTGGTAAATCGACGCAAGCGCCCTCGTTGTAACACGGAAATGAACTACAAGCTCTGTATTCGTCGGTTGGGTTGGCAGTCGCTGGAACGAGGATATAGCCATCAACCGCTTTAGATGTTTGAGGATTGGAGGTGTAAGGGTGAGGTGTTCCTAGAGAGCGGTAGTAATATATTATAGTCCAGTAACGCAAGAATAAAGTCAACAAAACATTTTTCGTTAAATTAATTAAGTACGCCATATCTAATTGATATAGGTTAATTTGAAAAAGTCATTTTAATTGTCAAACAATAAGGGTCCAAAAAAGCCATGAAATTGAATTTTTTTATGATTATACAATAAAGAAATATCCAATATGGAACTTAACAGCAGGTTCGTTATATCAGTTGATGAAGAATTGGGCTGTTTGAAAAAAAAAGATTCTCTTGATAGTGTTATTAATTGAGATCAAAATATAAACATAAAAATAACTCTCGAAAACCGAAAACTAAACTGACGATGTCATCAAGTTTTGATCTTATCACGGAAGTAATCTTTCACTGGAAAATCAAGGTTAAAATTATTGTTTACCTGAATTCTCATAGTTACTGGACTAATTTGCCATTTCTATTGTAATGGATGTAACTTGGAGATATGTATAATGTACTCAAGAGAGGCTCCTCAAATGAATAACCACTAACGCATCAGCTTCCAGTATTGTGAACGCCATTTCCAGCTATTTCCCGCTTCTACTGTTTATGAGTGACGTACTCCAAAGCTGTTGTTCTAGTTCCGTAAGCAAAATTGTAAGATTGAACTAAGATGGTCTTATATAGGAAATCCCTTTAAGTAAGAGAGTTTTTATGACTTTAATGTTTAACTCAAATAATTGAGTATAATAAAAAAAAAATTAATACATTGTCGACAATTATTACTGGAGAAAGAAAATATAGAAAACAGCGAATAAAAAAATCCCTATTCTAATTAGACTGCAGATTATGTGCACTAAAGTACATAGATCAATATGAATTTTTTTTTTTTTTTTAAATAACCTTGGTAGAGGTACCTATAGATAAATTATTAATTAAAAAAATTATAAGACAGTCCCTGTTCTCCTCAAATATGGAACATTGTTGTTACTTAAAACTATTTGCTTGATGAAAACGGGAAGGGACGTTAATCATTGATGAAATAATTTTCCTGGACGCTTTCTTATACTACTTATAAGCAGATTTGTGTGGAACTTTGATCAAAAAATTTAAGAACGCAATGATAGATTGCTTAAAGAAAACAAATTGTGATTATTCATTAGAGGATCTCATCTGCACAATTCATTTCTTATATAGCAGTTGATATTCAATTATTTCAGATGTCCAAATTAACCAAACGTTAACCAAGCTCTCAATAATTTTTTTATCCTTTTAGGAGTGTTCATTGGAAGGTAGAAAGGTTGAGGATAAAATGATCTTACCTATACATTCTTGTCTATCAGAGGACTCTAAGTGATCGGGCAGGCATATGCAAGCGCCACGTATACAGTGGCTGTTCAGGATGGAACAATCAGAGCTATCTGAACATATATCGCCCAGTAGAGCCGTCACTACCCGAACCGTAGCCGGAGTTGGCCGGTAGGCAGGTGCGAAATTTCCCCCTGGAGATTAATATATCCCTACGTTTAAACTTTCACATTTATTCATCATTTACGTTTATTATAGTTACATCTATAATAGTACTACTACTAGTACAAGAATTCAATACAAATTTATATCTACAAGTATGAATCAGGTACCTAATTTCTAAATATGAATATGAGATATTTTATTGAGTACAACAAACTGTAAGGAATTATTTTTTTGCAGAACTCGTGGTTTCTTGGATCGTCTATATGGAATATAACTTAAAGCAGGTCATATACATAATCAGAAGCTAATTTTTATATGGATGACTTTGTCAGACAACAATATTGTTCCTATATGAAGTTTTTTGAAGTATCTACTTATAACAGGAAATTTATATTCTCCCAGTAAAGTTCAATCTCTGGATTAAAGTTGCTAATTTTATGTAAATTCAAGTATAACTGGATATTCCATATTTAAAATAAGATTATATAGTATGCCCTCTTAGAATGCAACAAAAAAGAGTTAGATTTATTAACTTTGTTGTGGTATTTTCCATCATGTGCGAATTAGACTTTACTTTGAAGATGAATAAAAAATTCTAAAACAGCAAAAATGGCGATTTGAAAGCAATTGATAGTTTTCAAATTTGTTATCTTCATTGTTGTAATACTTAAACTAGGCAACTTCTGTATATTGAGGCAATAAAAAAAAAAAATAGTCTGAACAGTCTCCAAATGCACTCACCGCATGTGGCGACCAAAGAAACCACCGGATCTAGCTATACAGAGGAAAATCCTCAAGTTCCACGACCTCATTCAGACACCCTCAGTAATAATAATTCTCACCGCGGGTATGATAAATGCCGGGAAATATGGCTACCCCCGGATCGGAGCCATTGAGCCCCTTTCCAATGTCAGTCTCGGCGGGATGCGACACTCCTTCCGGGATCGGGCGCAGGACGTGGCCGCTTCGCTCGTAGTAGTACCGCGGATCCGGCACCAGAAGATGACGCGTCGACTTGGAGAGCGGGGAGTTCGACTCATCCGGTTGAGTGAATTGGAGAGGAGTGTAGCGTCGGATAGGCCAGTCTGTTCCGGGGAACATGTCGTCTGGAATGTACCCCGTGTCAGGATTGATTGATAATGAAGACAGGGATAGTATCATGTATCAGTGGAGGAATCTTTCAATTCCCAGCAAAATGTTTAAGAGATATGTACTTCGTCAGAAAAATTATATTGTTGTTGTTGCCCGTATTTGATAATAAAATTTTATTTATTACCTCTGCAACTTCCAAATGCTTGAACGACGATGTCCTTTTGTAGCCTGCAAGCTACTTGACGTAGTTCGCAGGAAGACCTGTAAGTCTGCCCATCTGTACCGCATACCACCTGGAATACCTACACATGTTATCCTTGGGAGTCATATATTCATAAATTAACGTTGTCATACTTTGAATTTTATGGCCGTACTTTACTCTATTTTTAAATTTCCTGTTTACTTTCCACATATCTACCAGGTAAAATAGGTAAAAATACGAGAATAACATCGCTTCCATATACACACATGATGCATGCAGTAACTATTGCCTTTACGGACATTGAATGACCGAAAGCGTACAGAAGTTTTATGTACTAGGTAATTTCTTTTGATAACTTGTAACATGTTTTGGTGATTTAAATTTCCAAAGCTCGCTCAAAGTTATGCCATCAAAATCCAACGGGTGTTTTTGTTTACGACGTTATATCTAGTTCACCTGGAGAAAATGTTCCAATAATAAAAGGAAAGGTGAAAATAGTTTGAAAGAATCAAATTCACTTTAAAATATAATAATAACGTAACATATTAGGCAGTAGACTCACTTGAGCGTCGTTTTCTTCTGGACACTCCGAGTGACACTCGCATATGGCGAGGCCGTTGTGTTCGGCACAGGAGGCGCCAAAATAGCACGTCAATTCCTTGCACGTCGTCGGGGGAGCCGTGCTCAAGTCCGCTACCGAACCGAGAATCCAATGAAATATTACCTCCCATTCATATAAGTATCTATGTAGACTTATATCTACATGGCCTGGTACATGCACGAGTAGAAGTGGAAAGAAAGGAAGAGAATGGAACAAATTCAGTATTTCGAGAATTATTCATCAAAATTTATAATAGGTCGCGAGTGTACAATGACAGCTTTACCTATAGTGATGGGCAGAATCGATTACTTTTTAAATTTATTTCGGGAGAGAAAACTTGAAATGTAATTCTACTGGAAATTCCGATGGCTTAGGAAGGTTTTTTACGTTTAATTTCCTGTTGGCATATGGAATAAAGTTTAAAACATTACTTGCATAAAGACCTAGCCCTCAATCCTACAAATTGAAACAGAGAAATACATATTAATATTTCAATGCGGGTATTAAATCAGCCACCGAATATCAATTTCCCGTCAACTCTATAGTTATTGTTATCAATGAAGGATTTTTTATTTTACAAATTGAAGAAATATTTTACAATAGGCGAATCTGAATTTGTTCTTTCATTAACAGAGTCATCCTAGCTTTTGATCTAAGACACGCTTTTGGAATAATGGCTTAATCGAAGCAATATATTATGATGTAAGTACTCCTATTACAAATACAATAATACAAGATTTTCACAAAGTTTTAAAATTAAAAAAATAATAAATATGCTATGTACTTAGATATGATATGCTTCAAATAATATGAACAATAATATATAAAATAAATCAAGTAAATAACTATACTCAAACAACACTGTAGTTTAAATAAGGATCTCAAATTTAACATTGGTACCTATACCTATATAGGTTTTGGTTTGCAATAGAAACAAAAGCAGTCTTACATAATGTCGAAATATTATATGTGAATAAAAGCTTTCAACGTTTTATATGATGCCTTTAATAACTAATTGGGTGTAAAAATGGTATTTGAATACCTAAAAGTTCAGATTGTTTTAAATCTGAACCAAACTGATTTTGATGTAGAGTGTATGCCTAAAACTCGTTATAAAAAGTATGCAGGTATTGTTTGCTTGTTTTAATAAAAGAATGAAAGCTGTTTATATGCGGTGTTTTTTGGGTTGAATTTTTTTAACTGTATGAAGAATTCATTAGAGCAAAGAAGCTTATTTCACGTAACTCTTCCTAATTAGGTCGATATATGAGAAATCTAAACTTTTAATATTTCAAAAAACCTTTGTCCAACTCTGTCTGTGTTGCCTTCACCGCGTGAATAGCGATTTAGATGAATCTAAAATAATGAGCCCATTTGCGTTAAAAAATATTTTCTTCCATGAAAGACAAATTCTGTGGAGCTGAAAGCCAATTTCCAATCAAGCTTTTTAAATTACTTAGCCCATATTTTCGACTAAGCATTTCGATCCTATAAGGCGATCAATGATAATGAGTGTAATAATTGAAATTCACGACCTGTGAGGCATAGTAACTAGAAATAAACTAAGTATATGCCAGGATAGTATAAATGAAGCTATGCAACAAGAACCGTTCAACAAATGCGTGAGGATTTCGGAGATATTTTAATCGCTTTTGAAGATAAGTTATCAAACTGTGCCTTCCTCCTATTTTAAGGCTCATAATTTAGTATTGCGTGGAGATTATAATGGAATCGTTAACTTTTCTTTATATCTGTTGGAGAAAAATCAACAGTTTTCAACGTCTTCAACTTTTTAAAAGGTGGAGAAAACGAAAATGTACGTGACACAGTTCAAAATTGTTTAAAAATGAACGGTATAAGTAAAACCATAATTTATAAAATTCTTGAAGAGAAGTGAATAAACGGTGTACTAGCTTCTCCAAACGCAAGACCCACCCGTGCATCCAAAAACTAAAGTAAACGACGACGTTACGAATTGTGTAAACCGTGTAATTGAATATGTGTAAAGATGAGACAAGACTTAAGACCTAAATTTCAAATTTTGTAAGAGAAACCGCAAAAGCTTGTTCATTGATAGGGATGAAATTATTAATTGGCGACGCAGAGGTATCTAGGGGAAATCAAAGGCTGCCGTCAAGTAAACCTACTCATAAATTATTTAGATGAATTTTGGCTAAACGCTGGTCATGCAAAAGAAACAGTTTGGCAGGATTTAAATGTTCCATCAAAAATGCAGGAATTTATGGAAGGTTACCTGGTCACCTGGTCTTCGGGCGCCATCAGCCAAAGGCAAACGCTTAATTATTACCCACATTGGTAGAGATATGGGTTTTTTGAATGATGCATGGACTGTTATTTTTTAAGCAAAAAAGCAGGCGGACTATCATCAAGACATGGATGCCACGATATTTGAACAATGGTTCAGTAAAATTTTGCCAACTTTAAAACCAACTCTGTTGTAGTAGTAATGGACAACGCACCATATCATAGCAGAAGGCAAAAAAAAACTAGTATAAGTATGTATTTAATAATCGGATTCTCGGTGATTTTTAATTCAGATGCGACCATCACTATTAGATTCCAATCATATCTGCGATAGCTAATGCTGTAAAAGTAGGTATCTGCATTTATTCATAATTGAAAAAACTATAATTAGGTTTATTGAGATTGTCTACTAACTTTTAAAATTAGTGTTATCGAGCTATTAGCAGTTTTTGTTGCTTCGCTTTATAAATATTTCCAGTATAATAAGCTTAAGGAGACTCAAATTTTAATAATTCACTTCGCAAGCAATCCTTATTCGTTGAAAGAAGTTACCGAACTCCAAATATGAATTACAGAAACTGTACTGGAATGTTCCGTTCTTAGAAACATGTGGTTAAATTCATTAACCCTTGCGATTTGCGATTATATACACTCGCGTATCAAAAGCTAGGAGACTGCCTGTAAATTTCACAATATTGTCGGTCGGGATCTCTCTGGAGAGCCATACCTGATACACATCCATTAGGTCCTAACACCTTGTCATGACTCATACAGACGGTACACTTCTGGCCTTGGACGCCGGGTTTGCACACACATCGACCTGTCATTTGCTCGCAGTCATCCCGTACTGACCCAAACGTCGAGCAGCCGCAAGCTGTCAAAATACCAATATTCTATTAAATTATTTACCTAAATGATGGCTAAAGATGATTTCTGAAACTGGCTCCTATATACCTATTGTTGATACATCTTTCGAAATTATTGACAGCTGGACGAAGAGAATTACACCTAATGCTAATAGAGGTTGACTATAAAACTATTTGAAGGTATACAGTAATAGCAGTTCCATTCAATGGAACTATGGTAATCATATCACCATATATGTAACTGTATTTTTCTATTTATTTATTGTTATATTTAATCTAGACTTACGAATACAGCCGTGATGTCCTGACGATATCTTGGGTAAGCCCCAGTAGCCTGGTTCACAACGGTCACACGTGAGTCCTCCGACGCCTGGACGGCAACGGCACTGCTGCGTTTCTGGATCGCAGGTGTCACCGAAAGAGCCCAGTCTGTGGCACCCACAAAGAGATGGACAACCGGCAAAGTTAGCCCCTTGAGCTGGGTTTTTGCCGTCCGGACAGCAGCCATACCAGCTGTCCTCGCAACTCTTCTGCTCGGATACTGCTTGATCTGGAGATTGTGATTATTTGGTGAAAAGATAAAAAACACATTGATATAACAAGAAGGAAACAGCAAATAGGAAAATATATTGATAAAATAAACGTCCTATTTTAGTTTCTAGAATTATTTTTTAATATCTTTGAAGAATATGATACCAGCTACACTAATATAAGTTTCATTCACTCTTTTAAATTGAAAATTATCAGTAATGAGGAAAGTTTATTGATTTATTATCCGATATCGGATAAAGTAAAGTTTTAATAATTATTAAGCTCGAATAAAAAATAAGCTTCCGCTTTATTTCTGCCGTTTTATAAAACCGATGATAAATGCAGCAATATCTCTTCGATAGAGTATAACAGGGGTAATAAAATTTTACGAAGAAGTCGAGAAAGAAGCTTAATAATCTAAACTCTAAGCGAGAGTTGAAGTGGTTCGCAAAAAGCTAAGATATCACTATTATGTGCAACAGCATGAAAGAGGATAAAATATGAAGTTAAGATGATTAAATGAAAGATATACTCTATTAACGCGCAAGTAGCTCAAAAAAGTGGAAAGCACTCAGAGTTTCATTGAAGTTGTATTCTCCTGAAAAAAAACTGTTGAGTGCTTATTGAAGATGTAAGAAATACAAGCGAAATTGAAAAACTGTCCACGGGTAAGGTAAATTCAATAAGGTCCACCTGAATACTACTTTTCAACAAACACATAAGTATATTGATGAATTAGGTGTAAGTACCTACTAAATTGTAAAGATAAAATAACAAATAGTTTTTAAACAGCGAAAATTAAACTAATATACTGCAACGATTGTACAAGCTTATTAGATTTATGTTTTAAAATTGAATTCCGATAGCTCTCTAACAAAATATCATTAATTTATTGTATCTATCAATTCATCTCGTTAATGCGGCTTTAATTCTGATTATTACAAAACTGTGCTTTATTCGGAAACTACTAGCTACATAGAATTTTAACGAGGATTAAAGAAGTAATTTTTGATTTATCAACTGCTTTACAATCTTATCTAACATCGACAGCAAAATTGAAGGTGACTTTAATCATTATTTAATCAAAGATTACACTCCAGAATCTGTCCAAGAAAGAAATATATTTATTTTGAGTTTTTTCAATTATTATTAATAAATTCTTCAGTAAATATTATTTCCTAATAAAATCAACTAATAAGATTTTTGTCTAAACGTAAAATCATTCCGCAGAAACATTAAATATTTTTACTCAAAGTGTCTTAGACAGTTTGTGTCTAGCTAGGTACATAAATCGTTAAGGACTGTGTTGCTCAGTGTTAGTGTAACTTATTCCAGAAGTTTCCTCATCCTGGATGACGAGTTCGAAAATGCGGTAAAATTAGTATACCCACCATACATCTTTACCTATGTAAAAATCAAAGCGATTAAAATCATTTAGAGTTCAATCCCTATTGAAGTCTTATAAATGTAAATAGTTGTAAAATAATGTAAAATTTTACTTTTAGAGAACATAATTATACCAATGCATGATATTATACCTCTGATAGGGCTGCTATATTGAACGCTTATCCATCTTGGCCTTGTGGTGGATAGGGGAGACCTCCCAGAATGGGTGGATAGTACCGGAGAACTCAAATACAAGAAGCGAACCAAAACTGCTCAAAGCGGCAAGTGTCCGTCACAAAACTGGATGCATGCGAGCATCCCTGCTAAAAAGAGCCCGCAAATGAACCACAGAAAAAGGGAGCTTAGGTTTCCGTTGATTGATTACCAATTTTTGGCGACAAGCTGATTTCTTGAATTTTTTCTAGGTCTTATGCTGATATCACTTTCGCTCCAATTTAAGTTCGTTGGATCTTACTTTTTCTAATGAGCAATACATATATTCAACAATTGTGATAAGTAGCCTCATCACAATCAGA
Organism: Malachius bipustulatus; assembly: GCA_910589415.1. Taxonomy (NCBI): domain Eukaryota; kingdom Metazoa; phylum Arthropoda; class Insecta; order Coleoptera; family Melyridae; genus Malachius; species Malachius bipustulatus. Next base: position 6,670,555 of record OU342639.1, read on the forward strand.
ATTCCACAATCTTAGGACAGCCGCCAGTATTTAATTCATCAAAATGAATCTATTTTTGACGTGGTAAAAAAGTTACCTGCATGTGTGTCAACTGTGGGAATCGCTTGGTCGGAACCGCCGACCAAAGACCACTGTGACACTGTGAACTGCGAGCGCTACAGAGCCATGCTCAACGACTTTTTTTCCATCCCCAGTTGGTCGAACTGAGACTGGAGAACAAATGTGGTTCCAACAGGTTGGAGCAGCGGCACAAACTACACGAGCCACAAGCGAAATTCTGAATGCTGTATTTCCGGGTCACCTAATCTCTTGTTTTAGCGATTTTCTCTGGCAGGTAAGATCGCCCTTCTTGGTTTTTTGAAGAAGTCAAGAGTTTATGTCAACAAGCTTCAAACTCTTGAAGCCCTCAAAGAGAACATACATCAAGAATGCGAGAACCTGTTGACGGAAGGTCGGCAAGAGTGATGGGGAATGTCATAAATCGGGCCGTATGGTCACCAATTCTGGCGGTGGCCACTTGGACGATATCGTTTTCTCAACTTGATGGGAAAAAAAATTGGTACAATAATTAATAAACAAAATCCAAAAACAGAACTAAAGCTTTTCATTCGTAGCCACCTTGTATTTGTAACTGCAGACGTTGAGAAAATGTATCAGCAGTCTTTACTTCCGTTCTTCCTGAACTTATAATTGTCAGAATCGATTTGACGAATTCCATATAAGAGACTATAGATGGCGTTCTATAGCGTAATCTAATAACCCATGCAATTTATGGTAGTGTTTGAGAAAGATTAGTTTAGTAGAATGGAGACACTTGTCATATCCTCAACAAAACAACGGAAACATTTAATATTTTTTTTTGGTAACCTTCTCATACATATCAATCATTTCGTATTTCATAGATTGTTTATTAGAGTTGTAGATTTGTTTTTGGGTCCTTTTGATCGCCGGATTGTGATTTAGGTTTATAAGGTACTTATATGAACTCGTCTATTTATAGGTAAACTGAAGGCAGGAATAGAAGCAGGAAATTAAATTTCGCACAGCCATTCAGACAATTCCCAAAGTGAGACTGCAAACATTGGGAAGAGTTTCGCATTTTAATTCCAAAAGAAAGAAGGCCGTTGAAGAGTTTATTATGATTTTCAGTTAAACACTTCATATATTTGAAATTTTTTAAGTAAATCAATATTATTTTATGTTTTTTCAACTGTTTATACTTTTTAGCTATCGTAAAATATAATATTAAAAAAAGGCAAAACCGCATATTTGAGAAATTAATTTACTATTGTGAATACCAACCGGATAGTGTTAAATAATAATTGAAGTACCACATGTTGAACTGTAAATAGTTGGTAGGTATGAGGTTTGAAATGTTTAGATGTAAAGGAGAATAGAAGAGGAGAGTGAGAGTTTATTAGTCGAGCAATTACCTTTTCGGCAGCACCGAGCAAAACGGGCCGTCTGATGGCAGTAACTACCGGAGGGACAGTCCTGTCGACTGGGTCCGTTTCCGCAATCTAATTCCTTGCCAGTGGCCAGGTCTGTTAGCGGTTTTTCTCCATTACACGGCTTCACCTCCATCCCTGCATTGAAACCGAATTATAAGGGCACCAACAGTTAATGTCCTAATTAATAGAATTAGTATGGTGTTAATCGAACCTTGGCAAAGATCGAGCGGCCTCAACCTGAGTTCTTCTTGCCGCTGACAGGCTTCCATTTTCATAGCACAAATAGAGGGATAGACTCTCAGATCTGAAGCGCAAACAGGCTTCGATTCGGACAAGAGCTCGGCACTAGCGCAATCGAAACGGCAGGTGCATCTAGGGAAATTGTCGGGACCTAGCTCGCAAGTGGCTTCGAAATCGCAGTGAATGTCCCTGCAAGCTTCTTTTTCTACGGCAGTTTCAGGAAGAACCGAATCTGGGCTCACACCTCCGATCGCTACAACTGTTCCGGAGACTGTTTGTGCAGTGATCGGAGACATTGTAGCTGCATGACGGGAGCAATTACATTACAATGTTAGATGAGGTGTTAATAATAGCTCATTTAGCTACTTACACTGACATGCATATCCTATACAAGGCTTCTAACCACGCTTGTCTAAAAGTCGTTAAAATTACGTGTGATATTTGACTTGTAAAACATTACGTTCGGCTTTCATATTTAGCAGCTCAAAGTTCAGTAAAGCGGAGATTTATCTTTATCGAATCACATAATAATAGTATACCTATGCAAATCAGACATCAAAATTCAAAACGTAACAAGTCAAATCTCGCCGCAATTTAGTGCAAATCCAAATATTTATTTAGTGACTCTCAACGGTAACTTTATGTACTCTGTGCATAATAGTGCAGGAATTACCAGCTAGGAAACTCGTCGAGAAACGCTTTTTTCATACGCAAATGGAAATTTATCACTAGGCAACGATTTCAGACAAGCACGGTTATCACTAATCATTGTTCTACCATGTTCTATAAACTACTATTAGCCGACTAATGGAACATGATTTTGACACTGGAATATAATAACTTCGCTTCGTCAGACCAGACCATCAAATATCTGTCAAATTTCCGTTCTATGTGGGTGTTAATTACTCTCTCTCTCTCTCTCTGAAACCCTCAGTTATCTTCTCATACAAGCTCAATGTTTTATGAAAATTTTGGCTGTTTTATGAAAAAAGGGCTGTTAAGTACGTCACGACTATACCTATTATATAATAGTTGCAGTTTAGATCTCGCTGTGGATTTCATTGTCTTGAAACTAATATTGTTAAGAAGTTAGACATTTTTATTCAGTTATACAGGCCGCCAGTGATTCTATATTTATTCTAATTTAAAATTGAATGTTAGGTACCTGATAAAGTATAGAAGATCACAAAAAGAAATGATTTACTATTCAATTTAAATTGAATTTAAAACTCATTGCACCGGTTTTGAATTTCTAGTAAGCGGATTATTAGACTGGTGAAGGAAATTCTCTAATATCGAAGTTGAACATTTCGGATGGGATTTAGAATGATCTACATCAACTTGATGAAGTTAAATTTAACGTGACAACGCATAAGCGTCAAGCAATGATTTTACTTCCATACATTAGAACATTACCGTATTGATTCTATTGGTCTATATGAACAGAGAAAAGACTAAGTTTAGTTTACCAACAAAAATGCTTAGATTGAAAATTACATTTCATGGCAGTACATAATCGGTCTCTGGATGGTTTTATTATTATCCATTGAGTGTCATTAAGTAAATGACAGGCTGTAGCCGCAGTTAAAAGGGCTAAGTGAATAAACGCTTCAAGCCGCTCATATCAATATGGTAAATACTTTTATGAAAACCTTTTTCATGAAAAAAGTTGAAGTACCTACTTTTAAGATTCTTATCGACAAAATTGACATTTTTCTTTAGAAAATGATATTTTATTATCTTCATCATGTATTTTATAATATGAAGAAAAATAACATCCTGGTAGTAAACAATTGTTTGTTTCTGAAGATCTGAAGATGAGCGAATAAGAAGTATGTGTTATTATATAGTGTGTTTCACTTCAAATGGAAGCACCTCAATACCTTTTTTATTTGTTTGTGGACGTAAAAAAACTTTCGAAAAATTAAAAAAAACAAAACAAAAAATAATCAACAAAAAACAAATTGTCTGAAATTTTTTGGATGATTCTTTTTCTCTTTAAAACCAAACTCAAGATTTGGAGGTTTAAAATGTTTCGAAAAAAAATGCCTGATATGTTATTATTCAATTTTTAGCGTTTATCTTTGATCATAGTAGGCTAGTTCTTTGCAAGGTCTAAAATGTAGTTTATCCATTTAAGGAAGCTTAGGAAGCTTTACATGCAGATTTGAAATTCACCAAAAAATAAAAAAGTTATTGAGGCGATTCCATTTGAAGTGAAGCACACCGTATTATGGCCAATAAATTTGTGGTTTATCAAGTGATTAATACCCATCTCATCAAGTAAATATTTGACCGTTAGTAAAGAAAAATTAGATGGAAATTTAGTAATAAAATGTAAAAAAGAATTATAAGTGTAATGCATGCTACCACATGGCTAATAATTAACAAAAGTGTGTAGGTTCATATTCGCAGTAACAAGTTGTTTTCCTAGTTGAGGATTTCAAGTAACTTAATTATTTGGGAGGATAGTCATAATTAAATGGTGAATTAGAACACAGAACACAGATGTGGAGCAAATTTTGCGTTGTAATTGACGAAAACTTTGAATGGTCGTCTTTGCGCGCTTCGAAATTAGCTAGGCGAGAAAGAGAGTCTGTGAAGGCACAGAGAGAGAAATAGAGAGAGATAGAAATGTATACGTAAAGTTGGTAGGAACTTACTGCTGAGTGAACCTGCCAGGGGAAATCTTTCTCTGCAGTCCCCGTAGAAGACTACCGACAGAGGAACTGAGTTGGTGGATTGTAGGCACATCGCTTTCTGTAGTTCACATTCGTTTGGATATGTTATCATATTCGAGGCGCAAAGGGGTTCCTCGCCTGATCCTTCGCAGTTGGTCGGACAGACGCATTTCCCGGCGTCGCAACGAGCGCCGTATTTGCATTCCACTCCTTGGCATAAATCTAAACAACCAAATATGTCATCGTTATCCTGACACGTTCATTCTTAACACGTTGTTAGTCGTAGATATTTTATTACCTTACTCGATATAACTTCGGAAAGTTGCCGATGACAATATGCGCATGATGAATAAAATGGGAATCGCATAAAAGTAGAACAAAAAGGAAAAAGAGTTGCTATTCAAATATGTGTTAGAACATGTATAGGTACTAGCCTGTAAATCAGTATTATTAGCTATATTACCGAATCCGAATAAGTATTTTTTTTTGTTACAGCGTCAATAATTTTGAAAATCGAACGGAAATTGTCTCCAATCTGCAACACAAAACCGTTGCGGGTAACTAAGTTTATAGCTATATGGAATAATATTAACACTTCCTCAAAGCACAGGCATGTAGTCTAGCAATGCTGAGCAAGTTCGAACTTTCCATCAGTTTGCCTTAATAGAATCCGCGTTAATTTAATTATTGGGTGGATTATTATTAGGAAACGTGAGAATCTAAACAAAGCGTTTCGAAGTTGCCTTTGTGAAACATGGCAGTTTCTAAACTAACTGTTTGTCTAGCCATAGAAGAGTTGGTGGTATTAATATTAAACAGTTTCAACGCCGGTGTAATTTAGATGGCCGTGTAAATTTAATTCCAACACGATAATGTTTATGAGATTGGCTGTATACGGTGCAAACGTTCCTCATAACTATCAACAGGGCCGAAAAATGAACAATTAATTATTGCTCATGGTCAAAGACATTAAACAAAAATAATTCTCAATCTTTTGGAATCTTTATCAAACTAACATCATGGAATGTTCAATTTGTAAATAAATTTGGGTATTTAGCAACTTTGCTTATGATTATGAGTGAGGAACAAACCAATTTATTTATTTCATCGTTTATTAATTAACTTACGTATTTATGCGTTGTATACCTATCTATATACCTTATTCTATCTATGAAATAAGGTAAATAGGTATACAACGCATAAATACGTAAGTTAATTAATAAACGATGAAATAAATAAATTGGTTTGCTCCTAACTCATAATCATAAGCAAAGTTGCTAAATACCCAAATTTATTTACAAATTGAACATTCCATGATGCTAGTTTGAGAAAGATTCCAAAAGATTGAGAATTATTTTTGTTTATTGTCTTTGACCATGAGCAATAATTAATAAAAAAATAAAATAAAAAAATACTAAAATAACACACCGTATTATGAACCTAGATATTTGGCCTCGGATAAATATTATGTATATCTGTCTATAGGCTGTTGTAAAATACGTTAAAGGCACGGTTCTGGAATAGGAGTCCCGAATTGCAAATCCAAATATATGAAAAGGGGTAGGGTGAAAATATCGAGTGTGTCAAGTTGCCGAGAGAATATTGAGATGACACTTACCGCAATCGCCTCTGTAGGATATGAGGATGTACTGTTTAGTCCTGCAGGAGGTCTTTTGGAGGTCGCATTCGGTGGCATACGTTACTCCATCTGTGCCGCAGACAGCGCCCTCGTTCAGCTGGGGAACAAATGCTCCTAACTATCATCTATGTACTAGCCGGTAATATCCGAACAAACTCTGAATATAAATACAGGATTTCAATAAATTCCTACGTGCGCTAAATATCTATTGGCTTGTTTACCCTAAATTCTTTTTCATCACGTCACTGAATCTTGCTCGGACCTGGTCATTAAGCCGACTTTACAAGATTCATGCATCATACATGATATCATTTAGCCGCTCTTGATTTCTTCCCATGTTTAATCTAATATGAAAATTTAATTCAATTTGTTCTCTGCCTCGGATAAAACAAATATCAGAGAGACAAGGAAGTACTTATATGGATTTTCAACTATACGTGTATTGATCGCATGAATCTATAGAATTTTCCATACGCTACGAATTTTCTTGTAGCTTCAAAATGTTGAAAATTTGAACTGTAATTTGACATTTTTCATTTAACCAGATGAAATCGGAATAAGTAATTATTTTTCAGAACCGAATTCAATATTCTTCCTTAAGTCAGTTATATGATTATAAGTTGAATCAGAAAAAAAAGTTTCGTTTACGCATCGGTTAATTTTTTTTTAAACTTACCTTGGAATCGGAACAAATTTGGGGGCAGACACAACGGCCTTCTGTTATACCGTCGCTCTCGCAAATTGAATAAAAGTCGCACTTTTTATTTTCGCAACCATCTGAAAGAAATATATTGTGTCTAATGAAATTGTTTTGTAGCTTCATTTTAATTTTTTATATATTTATAGACATTACTAAACTGTGCAATGATGCAAAAGCTTTTTCCTTCCAAACCTCTTCTGAAATTAAACTTTGAGTTAGATTTTGGGCATCTTACCGACAATAATAATTTTAAACTTTAGATTAAAGGTACAGACAATGAAACTTTAGAATATTTTCCTTATGATGTAGAAAGTTTGAGTAATTAGACTGAAATGAAATTAACAGACTTTTAAGTCATTTATATGAAAATCGTTCCACTACAAAGACTATATCTTTCCTTGCATTAACCAAATGTAATTTAATGTTATTAAATAGCGCAAACTACTGAGCTAATCATAACTTAAAACGAGTGACTGCGATAGGAGAAGTTCCTAATACCAACTGAAGTATAAATGTGTCGCTTGTGCAGTAATATAACATTAGATGACGACGAAATAAATTAAACCGTGCATGTACAAATGTAATAAAGGATTTGGTTAGTGTTCACAGGGTTCTTACGAGAATATTTCGTAAGATATTCGCAGGGTTTTCATTCCCAAACTAGTCACTTCAAATAATAACCCTCAACGTTTTGCGACTTCTTGTTTCGAAAAAATGGGTTGATATTTTGAAATTAAACCCCATTATTTCTAGTGAATCAAATAAATAATGAATCCATTTATTCTATTAACTTTAATATTTATTAGACTTATCTTTATGGACGAAAATATTCTTGGAAAATTATTTCCAGGAATATTTTGAAGAAATGATAAAAATTCACATTTTCAGCATGATGGATTCCACCACATTATCCGACATTGACTAAGATATCCCTATAAATCGATTGGTCGTGGAAGATAAGTATAGAATGGTCAGGATCCGCAAAATCTTGGAACCACTAGATTTTTTCTCCGGGATTAAGTGCCTACCTATTTAAGAATATAATAGGCTCCAGAATATAATATAACCCAAGACTTAAACGTATATAGGCAGAAGGTATTTCATTATGTTTTAACTCGTTAGTGGATCGGCCTAATCAGACTCTTCTGAGGGGGTGGAATATAAAATTAGAACGCTTTAAAAAACCCTCTCTATAAAAATCTATTTTGTTTATTGGAACTAAAAATTTCGAAAGTTTGAAAGTTATTTAGATATGATGGTAGCTGATGGTTTGTGAAATGAAAATTTAATATATGCATATATGTCGGCCAGACTGGTATAAACTAGTATAGTTACAGTCCATACACGCCTTATTCTAAGTTAACAAAAATGCAAGAAAAGAAACTGTTTTGTCGCCAAACGTATGGGGCCAAAATAAAACACCTTGTAGTCAAACACTGTCTACTACTTAATATAAGTTGACCATGAAAGATAAGAAAATTTAAAATCAGTTGAAGATTATTAAATAATAATTTTGTTCCAAAAATTTGTAGCGTTACTGGATTTAATATTTCGGAACATTTTTCAGAAAAAATACTTTGAAACAATCAATCTTCCATGGATGTATCCAACTGAAAAATTTGTTAAATGCAAAATCTCAACGAACGAGCTGGAGTATTATTGAAGCCAAGGTATCTGATACGCTATAAAGTCTGGAGAGGTCTCTTATGCCCCAGGATTTACCAAAATGCTGTTATATATGTACCATACCGGGCAGCAATGTCCTAGACTAGCAGTAAAGTAGTATCTAGCAGCAGATATGAAAGTTTAAACTTACTACACGGACCGTCGTAAAGGACTCTAATATCTCTCCTATGTTTACAAGCTTCCAGCCTCAGCTTGCACTCGTTCCCGTAGGAAATACCGTCCGATCCGCATACTGGTTCAAACTCGGCAGGACAGGTAGGGCACTCACAGTGGGCCAAGCCGGACCTTACTACACAGGCAGAGCCGTATTGGCATTCGTGGACACTACAAGGACCTTTTTCGCCGCATACGCCTGGGTAGCTGAGCTCGATGACAGTACGTGCCAGACAGGCCGATCTGCGCATGTCACACTCAGAAGGAAATGTTCGTCCGTCTTTGGAACAAACAGGACGCATGATTGGTTGACAAGTGCCAGGACATTCGCAACGAGCGATACCGAACTTGTTGATAACGCATTCTTCGCCCAGGGTGCAGCGGACACTCTCGCAAGGGTTGATTCCTGAAATGTTTGAAAAAGTGTTTCTTTATTATCTATAATTAATAATTTTAAAGCGATACTTTCATTTTTGTCTGATGGGGCCTGGATTTTAATTTATCAAACTTTAAAAGTTCAAGAAATATGGTTGACATGATGACATGATTTGACGTAAAATGGTGAAATTGGCGTCTTAAATAAATTAACCGAGAAGAAAACGATTTACTGGCTGTTAAATGACATTTTAACTTATTCAAGCCATCAAGGTATACGTACGTTCAATCAAAATTCAAAGAGATCTCCGCGATATTGGCTGGGCCTGAATTCAAACAAAGCTCGCTATTCCAAAGTGATTGAATTGTGAAAACGCTGGAGTTATATACGAAAGAATATGTTGAAAAATTTTAATTTTCCGGTTCTTACCCACCATTTTTTCGCAATCTTGTCTTCATTCTATATGCTGGCTTTAAGATTTATTTATATCAAAACGGTACATCTTACACAGAATAGGTAAAGTGTATGCATACAATAATGCTACCGCTTACAGAGATAGATTTCTATATACATACATTATTCTCATAGTTTTTTCATATGAACTTAGAATCTTCTGAAACATATTCAATCAAAGCGAGATTAACCTAGATTTTTATACTAATGGAATATTATACAGAATCTTGAGGTATTTGATGCTATCGCTAACGCTTATAGATCTTGCCAATTATTTATTTTAATAATAATAATTAATCCACATTTTCCACCAGTCAAACCACTGACAATAAAATGAACTTATGATGATGAGAGACATCAAACATCACCAAGAAACCACATAATCTATACCTGAATCGCATTTTCCTCTGTATATGATACTGAGAGCTTTCCTAGCCCTACATGCTTCCTGTCTGAGATTGCACTCGTTGCTGTAAGTTTTGCCGTCGGAACCGCAGACAGGAGCGAACTCCATGGGACAGGTGTCGCCGCATTGACAGATCGGGTTACGGTGTTCGTCCAGTTGACAGACCTCCGGCTCGGCACATTCGACACCGGCGCAAGGGTCTGGAACAATATTTGCTTTTAATATACTCCCAGAAAGGGAGCAGATTCGTGCGCTATAAGAAACTGGGTTCAAGCAAAAGGTCGCGTTATCGTGGTCTTGTTTCAAAGCATTGTGCAAATACAAGGCATCCCAGCGTTGCCTATCTGATATAATAACAATATACCTAGTTATTAAAACTTAAACTATAGCATCTACTTACGAAATCAGACAATATTATTGTTTCAAGTAATCAGCATTTCAGCTAAAAGCTAAATATTATAATTATTGTGATCTAATTTTCGATATGAATGATTTTAAAATATATTGATGTTGACAAAGAGGAATAACAGGCAGGAGTTAGATAGAATCAAGAAGCCAATTGTTTTATATGAGAAAAGAACACAGTTGGCAGGTGGAAGTTTTAATCATTGAAAGTAGGTCTAAGAATCCGGTGGCGTAAGTGAAATAAGTTTGTGCTGGAAGACATAAATGGGAAAGTTTTCACCAGATGATATCGCTTGCTCACCATATCTCTTCAACTTGGATGTTATATTGGCAGTTTCCCTACGGTTTCACTGTATTTCACCGCCTAATGTAATGATTCATATTCAGAGAAACTTTCAGAATTTTCATTGTTCGTATTGGGTAATGTCTGTTTCGTTGAGTTCCTCATGCTATTAATATTATCAGCAAAATACCTTTTGAATAATTGAAATGAAATATGTCGTCTACGAGGAGCGGTTTCCAAATGTCATCATGCAATCTGCTGCTGTAGTCGATGATTATTTCCCTGTTTTATAGTGAACGATTTTCGGAACAAGCTCATTCTACATTCAATGCGTTTTACAGGGTTTTCAAAACGAAAAGCATTAATTAGAGAAAGGCGAAAAAAAAACGATTTTTGACGAAACTATATACTGAAACATGTTATCGAAACCGTTGGAAATATTTTAATAGCAAGGGGCAGGAGAGTGGTACCAAATTGGAAGAATAATTCAATTCAAAAACGGTTCATTCTTAGTGCCGTTCATTATATTTAAACACAAATACTTATATGAAATTGACGATTTCTTTATCGAAGAAGCATAGCGTTGTAATTTTTCCTCTAGGGAAAATTTAGCTTTAGAACAGCTCCGCTATAACAAAGAATGTGCCCAATTTACGATAGAAGCAATAAAATGTAATGTACTATGAAAAGGGTGCTATCGTCTTGGGCTTTGGTCTCTCATTATAACATACAGTGCGCAGCAAACGTCTGTAAGAAAATTAAGAACTTTGTTATTAATGTTATTTATTAATTGAGTAAGAAATAAGGAGAGAAAAATTAGAATGATTGTAATTTAAAAACGTAAAGAATGACCTCTTGTAAAAAATGAAAGAATTTTTTTTCCAGACTTTTTCCGAGCACTGTAGGTATATCTTACATTTCGAAAAAGCAAGTTTTATTAATATACTTTCTCTGTGAAGGTAGAAACTAATTTAAAAGAAACTTGATTTAAAAATAAAGTAGAGAATATTCTCCGAAATAACAATATTCGGAATATTCGAACCATTTTAGAAAATATTTTATGACAAGTTTCAGTTGTATAAAAATAGGCTTCTTTCATTAAGTTTCAAAAATTTACATTCTAAAACGACCATTATTTTACTTGGGTCAATAGTTAATTAAAATATTTGTAAGACCGTCGATGATATGTGACGTGTCTTTAACATGTTATAGAATATTATAAAAATTACAATTTGTTGGCATAACACATTCCCCATCTGCGTGATATTAAATGAAGTATAAAATTGTTACAGATCAAGAAACGTCTCTTAAATTTGTCCGGGAATTATATAAAGTAGAAGTTATTTACAGGATTCGCGATGATCTTCCGTCTCAACTTTTTCATTTTAACTTTTGGAGATTGAGATTCGCATCAGTGAACATGGAGGATTCATTTCAACTCAAAGAATCCACATTGCATAGAACAATTATAATTTAATTTAGCTAAGAGATGGCTCAACTGTAAAAAACTTGAATTACAAAACTTAAATTTTGTTTTGTTTTTAACTTTGGCGTTTTTTACGGCAAAAAATTCACGGGAATTATTTATAATCCAGAACTTTAAATTCTTGTGACATACGATTGTGTCGTAATCGCAGACCTAATATTTGTGTACATTCATTTGCATTTCAGAAGACAGCGTATAAATCGCTAGGAGCACTTTGAAAACGGAAAACATCATAATTTTGCTTCAAAAATAAGTCGAACTGCAAAAAGTAAATAAAGAAAATGTGTACTTGCTTGTAATTTATAGGTTGGTAAACATACCTAATTACTTACCTAATTCGTTAAAATACATACGTATTGCCCGGAATTGCATGTCTGTGAAGTTGAAGGCCCGCACAAATTATACAAACTCATATAGGGATACATATAGTTCAATTATATATTTAGATAAAATTCTAAATTTTACTTCTTCGTAGAGACTATTCGTTGTAGAGTTTATTAACTGCTTTGCCGGTGAGTTATTTTGGAGAAATTTTTGAAGATCGTGGAACTTTTCAATGGATCGAACGTACGCTGTCGCGGGAAAGCAGTAACGTTTGCCAATTGCGTTTCTTTACGCTCACCTCTCCCACTTCTTCTTCTGCATCATCTCATCGATTAGGTTGCCATAAGACCTCATTCTGTTCACAGTTACGTTGAAGACAGTATGCTTCACGTGGATGCTAAATCTTCTGCTATGATAATTTTCTAAGAGAACATGAGTTAGCTTATGACCCCAAAAATTGCGGAGAGGGTTCCTAGCACGTACCCAATTAGCACGTACACTCCTACAGTAAGTATAATAAAATGAAAGTATTGCACCCGAAAATTTTACCTGACGTTGATTGGGGGTAAGTTTCGATATTCCCAAGCCAATGCGATTTTGTTTTTGCATGTCGGCGGTATTATCCTATATTTTCCTCCTTTTTTTAGATCTAAATTAAAAAAAGTCAACAAATTTTCTACAGGGTGATATGTGAAGGCGTGCAGAATCACTCCAGAGTTTCGTTTCTATAATTGTATATGAAGAGAATTTTTCTCTATCTATAGGGTACCTATTCCCATAGAACACAATAATTGTATTTCGCGGGACTGATCTTTGAAGCATCTATTTCGGGAGACGCTCACCCTTCAAGGCTTCCAAAGCAAGCGCAAACAATTTGTAATTTTCAAAATGTGAATATGCCTATTTGCTTATTTTTGTTATTGCTAATTTAGATCATATTGAAAAGAAGTTTTACAGTGTTACTAATTCTGATTGCGTGTGCAACAGACAGAACCCACCGTTATGGACCTTGAAGCTTCAAAATGGAGAATGATATTGTATACTGGTCACTTTCTTACAAGAACTGATATTTTCTGTCATTTAGAGCCCGCGACAACGTTTTCAATAATTATCATCTATAAGTTTTCAGAGCGATCGTTGAAAAATTGTGGCATCATCAGTCAAACCTTACCGCATTTTCCAGGGAACTTGACGGTGATGTTTGCATTCGCGGAGCAGGCAGCTTTCTGAAGCTCACAAAGGTTTGCATAGTCAACGCCGTCGGAACCGCAAACGGGCCTGGAAGCGGCGTGATCCCCATAGGTGGGACATTTGTCCGGACAAACACAGGAAGCATTGCGGCCATCAGGAGTGACCACGCAACGGGCCCCGAAACCACACTGCTTGTCCCTGCACGGGTCATTTTGCTCTGCAACAATAAGATTGCTATTTGAATCATCTTCTTAACTGATAAAAAAATTTGAATATTATATAAGAAATTATTCACCATACAAACCTTTAGGAAATACGTAGCAACAAAGAGTTTTATCGATATGTTTATAAGAAATCAATACTAATATGTAATAAAAGTATAAAAACTTATCAATTTCCATATTTCTTTACACTATATCACAGTATGTATTGATGTATTTCCTGAGATTTCGTGTTATTAGAGAAAGCTGATACTTCACTGTAATCTTATTTAGTCAAGTAAAAAAGTGATAATAGGAGCTGTTCGTGATTAAGTTTAATAAGCATGCAGTAATTTTGCAGCAGTGTTCTCCAGACATCATTGTCAGTCAAGACAATCATTGTTGCAAAGGGTCAGCATATTAATTCAAACTAAAATAAACAAATGTTTTTGATAAATAATAGAGAATGATAATTGAAAATTAATATTCATTAAAATAAACATGGATTATAGGCATGAGTGGACATTAATTAAAACGCTATGTAATTGAAAATAATCATTGCTAATAACTTTGTCATATTATTGACAGTGTATCAGGTATAGGTACATGTACACCACCGGTAGCCGATGGTTGAATATTCGTTTACTATAATAAGGTTGACGCCGGTTTTCCTTTGTGGCCCGTGAATTAAAAATTTAAAAAGTCTTTTTCCGATGATAAAATTAGTATCCTTATAATTTCTACAGAAAGGCTTATAAAACCGTATGTGATGTGGTGTTTATTGAGGGACAATATTACACATATATGCCGAGAAAATATTACAGGCAGACAAGTAGGGGCTCGAAAAAATCAACAAAATCTTGTTAAACAGCTTTTCTGTGAAAAAATTAAATTCCGCGGAATTTCAGCAACTCTACGGCGTAAACTCCCCCCACAATAACTGACCAGGGTTTTAGACCAGATATTTTAAATTCAAGTCTAGTTTCAGAGGGCTTACAAAAAAATGACGAAGTTCAATAAGTTTTGAAAAATATTATTTGTTTCATGTAAATCTAGATATTATTAAAAAAAAAATCGAATTTTTCAAGTAATTATCAATTCCAATCGACAACGACAAGAGTAACAGTCAAATATGAAGAGATTTTTAAAAACAACCTATTAATCTCTTATACATAATTGTCAATTTCAAGTTTTTGTATTCGCGCAGTAATTTATATTATTGGTTGGTTCGGTAGGTAGAGTTTGTACGCAGCAATCATATAAATGGATTTTTTTTTGTCATATGCACAAAGAACATGGAAAATATCATGTACTGTATAAAGTCTTATTATATTCTAGATATCGCGCTTCCATCAGTAAATGACAATTTTTATTAATGCAGCTATGAAATTCATCACACATTTAATCTATCATTCCCATCTTAATTCGAAAAATATATCAGATAATATATAGAATAAAACAGATAATTCTAAAAAGATTGCCTATACATATAGATACTACGATATAATGTGAGAAATAGAATTACATATGTTGTAGGTCTTATACACAGAAATACTAGTACAACATATACATAAATACACTACGCTGTTCTGAAAGGGCAATGAATTGGGTCGGTTTACAAATAATTGTCCCGCCAGGAGTATTTCGACGGATACTACTTAACTGCGTTGTGGTTTGATTTCATCAATTTGTGTGCGAAATGATCCGACTAAAAGCTCCGGGTTAGTTATAATGTAGTCAAACCCTGAATAATGGAAGCTGCTCGTGCAAATCAGGTGCGATGCAATTCCTTGAAATCTATTGTCAGAGTGATTTGCTAATATGTGGATCCTATAGACAATAGACATTGGAGGCAATTACCCTAAACAGAGTTTATTTCATGGATATATCTAGTGACTCACGAAGAAGCATTAAACAATTGCACTTTTTTTTGCACCTGATTCATTTGATCAACTTTATTAGACAATGGGGGAATTATTGAATTTTTTAACTCTTCGTAATTTAGTTTTTGTAGAATAATAAAACTGGAATAGATCAGGAAATCAATGATGATTAAACATTTATCATGACAAACTTTACACACCTGATCTGCCGTGCATTTGTTCAAAGCAAACAAAGTTTATGGCCAGCTACTTGTGGAAGACTTGCAATAATTATGGAAATAATCTATAAATTTCCATGTTATGTGATAATACAGAATATATTAAAGTTTTAACTTTCAAAATGCATCATACATGAATAAAAAAATTGTATTAAATTTCGAAGACACCACCTATAACTTAACTTCCTTGAAGTTTGAAACGCAACTCAAGGAAAATGATCATATAAATTCGTTGTCCCAATAATAGCCAGCATCAGTGTTAGGGTCACTTATATCTTGAAATTATTAAGAATCATAACCCAATGTGGGAAAAGCGGAAACGTGACAAAAAGCGACAAAGATCGATCAGGATCACCGACGATTATCTTAATAATTGGTGTAAGCAAAATCAGCAAAAACTAGCAACTATATCTAATAGAGGTTAGTCGGTAAGGACGACACGTTATGGGGAAGAACATCAGCAGGATACGATTATAACCGAGCGCGTCCGATCGATGTCGTACGGAGTTCGGTTCGGAGTACGCGCGAACCGTACACAAGCCTAAACTTCACTAAAACCGAAGTCGGATCTGAAGGGACGCCCGTAACGTCGAACGCGGGACGCTGCTCTCGGCTCCAGGTAGCGTCTATTCGCCTAGACGTTCCTGTGGCCGGTCGCAGGCGCCATATTGATTTTAACATCGCCAGAGCGTCGGTTATACTATTTATACCTGACCAGGGGGAGATTGCGGTATTGCCTGTATACGAGGGTGTGGGATGGAGCACCTGGAAGCGGCAGAGACCGCACTAGGTGGGCAACATCAACGACGGTCGCTTGGCTCTGATAAATAGGGCTGATTTTGGTGGAGAGAAGAGACCGCGGATTCTATCCCCACAGAGGACTAGAATAAATAATAATCCTTCATGGAATCAGTCGAACTCTCCTTTTCAAATTATATTTCTTTTAGTTTATATGTGAAGCTGAAAAACTCTTAGAATCTTAAATAATTTTTAAAAATAGCTTTTTGATGACCTTTAGATTTTCGTAGAAAATTATTTCAGAAAAAACTAGATAGATTTACTTGCCATTAGAATTGTTGATACGAGTCTGATAATTTCCTAGTTTCTACTCGTCCATAAACGATTTTTTCTAAATAATACATTGAAAGAATTTACGTTGTTGTCGACTTGTCATTCCGAGGAAAGTCGTCAAACTGTTATTGTCAATTCCAGATGTTGTATCATACTGAACGGTGTCAGTGAAAATATTCCACCATGTTCTTCTGTCGGATCTATAAATATTAGTTTCTTGATCAAATAGCTTTGTGAATGTTGGAAATTTATCGAAGAATCGACTATTTAGAAGACATTTTTTTTAAATATAGGAATTTATATTTTATATATCCCTAAGTAGGTACATCATAGTTCTTAGAAAATCTTGAAATGAATCTCTCCAAAATATAAAATCAAGAATATTTCTATAAGATTTCTGAGGATTATACTAGGAAGTTTTGGTCTGGTTTCTTAAGTAAGTAATTCAGGGAATATAAAGTCGTTAGAATAAGAGAAAAGAAGTATGTAATTTTCGTGTAATGCAAGCATCTTATTAAGGTTAATACCTGAGATTATAGTACGTGTAAGTGCAGAATCACACAGCTGTTTGGTGTCGGAGTTTTGGAGAGGAAAAGGAGCAATAAGGATAAGAAACGTGGTTTTGCATAAGAGGTCTAATTAAGCCATTAGTCTACTCGCTAAATAAAGTTCCCCAGAAAAATGCCAGCCCTATTAGCCTCTACTTGACTTGCATATTATGTTAGTTTCTGAATTTTATTTTGGGTTGCTAATTTTAAATTAAAATTAAAAAGTTAGCCAGCCACTAATAATTATTATGAACTGTTAAGCGCGCGCTTCATTTGAATATTCAGCAAGTTTTTGTGTAATCCTCTCTCAAAACTTATACTTGTTATGAATGTATCTGAGAGATGAAGTTTTTACCACGTGCCCTTGTCTTTAATTATGCATTTGGTTTTTGTTTCCAAGCGAACTTAGGTATAGGTATACATGCAAGCACCGTCGGTAATTGACGAAATTAATATCCTTTAAGACTTCGTCAAGTGAATACGTATGTATTCACGAATTTCCTAATATAATAATCCCTTGAAATATTTTAGACCTACCTATAGACTTACAGAATCGAGAATAATCATTTTGTCCGTTTTCATAAAAGTACATTAAATTTAAAAGTTATTCCATGATCAAAGTCACTATGGTAACAAATATAATGAATCCGCCACGCAGCACCTACTTTCTCATTTCGCATTCAGAATTAACAAAAAGTTCGACCTGAAAATTTACGAGAACAAAGTAAATTTTATCAAGGCTAGGCAATGAGGACTTTTTGATTTTTGCGGACGATCTTATTAGTAATGAATTCCCAACTGTCGAAATGTTTTGAGTTAGGTACTTTTAAATGAGTTGCGTTGAAAGAAGCTGCAATCGTCTAATGTTGGTTTCTTTGAAATAGCTTGAAATTATAAAATATTGGAAAATAACTTATCACAAAAAATTATAATAGATGTATGCAACTCCTTTTTATAACTAATACTTTTTATTGAGTATATCCAACCATCTTTGGTGGACCACTAGAGTTGTCTCCAATTGAAATCGTAATTGATTCCGGACTGTTTTGCCGTCGTCCATGGAGGTTTGCTCCGAAAATTTCGACGATAACTGCGTGTTCGCTGACAACTAGCTGGAAGGCTGGAAAAGCGGTCCTATATTTATATTTTGTTGGTGACGTAATTCTTTCCTTCACCAGCTTTCCTTTTTTAGCAACGGCCAGTTTCAATGAAGTCATACTGCTTGCCTTATGGTTTTTTAAATTATTCTATGATATTAGGTTTAAAAAGTTGAACTAAAAAAAAGAATAAATTTTTTGAATTTTTTTTAATACGTAATTTTTGGTTTCCGTTTTCTTTTTACCGAACGACATATAATTAGATAGAATCTAATAAAAGTGAGTATGTATAACTATTGAGAGTATCCTGTAACGAGTAATTAATGATATATGTATTACTAGGTTGCAGGAGAATATAAATTCAAAAGAAAAAATATGCAGCATTTTATTAGCATAAATTCGCCGAGTTTGTCACACGATTTTTTTCGTTTTTAATCTCGTAACGGGGTGCCTGAATGCAGCCCTTAATAAAACAACGAAATTAGAGCTTGATCTCTTTTGGAATTTATATACAGGGTACCTACCTATAGTTTGCTGACTACGATAATCAGATTTGATGTGATTTATTAGAAGCTCTGACACATAGTTGGAAATCAGTCCGTTATAAATCACTCACGAACAACAATGTTATCGCCATTATCAACTATATATTCGATTTGATTTAAGTTGGGGTTCATTTGAAATTTCACATTTGTTCCGCTATCTGATGCCCGCCCCGTTCGGAGGTCCTGCACGAGTCTCTGACTATCGAATTAAACGTGCTTAATCTCTAAAAAGAAAAACAGTTGTAGTTTAGTTTCTAAATCCCCCTGCCCAGACGTGCGAATGTCAAATTATTGAACAACGATTATCATCATATATCATGGTCCAACGACTTTGTGAAAAGTCAATTAAACTATAAAAACGCAATCAGTCTCAGAGCTCTGGGCTCTGTTAATAAAGCTTCAGTAAAATAACGTCCTTTTGTCTTTAATACGTGAATGGTTATTGAAAGTTATTCAATAAGTGGAATTTGTTGATTGTTGAGAGTAGTCAGTTAGATTGCTCTGAAGATAAAAAGTATGAATTTACTGATGCTGTTTGGCTAGTCTAAAACATGAAATTGAAAATCAAAGGTGATCTATTGTCTTTGAAGTGCAGATGCCGTTTACGGAGAGGTATTCTGTGAAACTCGGACTCGTCTACTCTGAGAGAATCGTCTTAGAAAATAAATCCCTATTGAAGCACTACAATGTGAATTGATTTCAAACGAAGTCGATTAGTGAACTGAACTCTTCTGTAAATCGAATTTTTTTTAAACGAATGCTACATCAAACAAACAAACAAACACAAACACAATTAAGGCCGGAATATTTTCTTTCGGATTATCGAGTGCTTGTTGGTAAGAATAGATCCGGAAAAAACACTTTTTTCTCTTTCTATAATTCCTGACGGGCAAAGTTGTTTTCTCTGCTGAACTTTTGTTTTTTATCCATTGCTGTTCGGATCGCATTTTGAAAGTTCGCTTTTAACTAATTAATACAACTTGAACGATTCAATACTACTAATACTACTAATCTTTAATTAATTAGTATCTACTCATTTTCAAGTTTTCGGAGCTAATATTTATCAAGAATACAACCAGCGGTATTTATACATATATTATGTACTAGTTATTGACCATATTAAAAAGCAACACAGATAAATAGAAAAATAACTACACATATTAAATTTGAGCTGTTACCCAGGTGACGGTATCACTAATGGTATGCGGTATATATAAAAGTGGTTTTATTTTACCCTTTCATAGGAAACTCTATTTTCTATTCAGTCAGTACGTTATAGAACATTTACTTGAAAGCTTTGTGAGGCAAAAACAGTTTAAGCAAGTCCTCATCCATCATTTCCACTCTAGTCATCTAACGACAAAGTAAAAAAGCGATAATACAAAAAAATTACACGCTGAGAAGTCACATGTGTTTGAATGCTTTATATATATACATCCGGATGATATAAGATGGAATAATTCCCTTCCAGACCCTTTATAACAAGATAATATTTTTACGAGGTCACAACACTGGGCAGTAAGTATCCCTTTAAGGATCTGCGAGTCGAGAAATGGTGTCTGTTTTGTCCCGAGGGAAATGAAAGCTTCACATATTCGACTTTATCTCCTAAAAATATGTTCCAGTCCATGGGGGACAGTCAACGTTTCACTCTTTTATTTTTTAACGATTACTCACGCATTGTTGCAAATTGCAATACGAATTTCCCAGTCTGCTGACTTTTTGTGAAAGAAATAGGATACTCGGAGTGCGTCTTCCGAATTAAACGTTCCCTTTTAATGTCCTTAATAATAAAGGATATAAATTGCTAGCTGTATAGTTGACGGCTATTTTCCAACACTCATGCGTTATTGCTTTTTCCGTCTAACGTAAAAACAGTTATTGTATTCTTTCGTAATATTTCTGCCACTTTGAGTTATAAATGCCTATATTTCTTCTAAAAAAGCAATATTAAGCAAAGTTGACTCACAATGTTATATTACTTGAGAATAAGATGTCCTTTGGCGAGTCCTCAAACTCAACAAGTGCTTAACGTGAATTTTCTTTTCATCTAATAGTTTCTTGTTTCATTATGGGCAACCAGTAATTTATTATATTAGTATTGTAAGTTATATTATTATTTTTTATATAACGAGAGATCCGATTGAACTTTCAGCGTGGATCGAGATATTCCGAGATATGAGTAGGTATGCATAAAAATAGCTTTTTGATTACCGAGCATGGTAATTATTGTATTTCACGGCTAAATTAATTTATTGCTTGATAAACTATTTTTCTCTACAGACAAGAGATGAATGACATATTGAAAACCGTTCATTAATGTTATGCTGTGAGTAGAGGTGGAAATTGCAGACACGTGTTTCCTTCTAATTATTATTTTTATTATTATTCATTATTATTATTATAATGTATCTTACTAACTCACAACACCATTTGATCATTTAACCATAGTGAAAGCATTAATTAAATTAAATGAAAATAAATAAATTAGTCCCAATTAGGACGACACAGGTGTCTTGCAATTTCCGCTTCTACTCACAGCACAACATGAGTGAATCACAGATACTGTTTTACAATATTTCATTCATCTCTTGTCTAACAATATGGTCAGTAGTTCTCACCTGCTTCCACCCTCATCGGGGTCTCTACACTCAGTTTTGGCATGCGTTTTGGCTGCCTGCGGGGTGTATCCTTTGGCGCAAGCCTAACCCACCGTGCATTTGTATTAATTTTCATTTAATTTAATTTTCCCTTACCCTTTACGACACTTTAGTCAAGCGGTCCTTGCACATGTTCGGCACACGTGCCTTTACATGTTAATTTGTCATTATTATTGTAATTTTGTAATTTAAAGTAACCGCGTGCAGAAACTGATTTATTGCTATTGTGATAATCTCGCAAGATCGGCATGTGATAGATTGAGATTATTGGTCCATTAAATTCAGGATCGCCATTCGGTGAGGTTGGAGACACTTGATTCGTTTTAATTGGTTTTATTAACAAATAACAAATACATGGTTAAACTTAACTATTAATCGATTCTTTGAGAATCAGCATGACTGGATTATCATACTGATAATACTAATAAGACTAATTCGTCTAATTGACTAATTGACTAATGATTAATCAGACTAATCCGTTACCTTACATAACTAACTATATTTATACTCTATGTGGTTCGAGGTCGCTGTAGGTGCTTACATATCTAGAACTCAAAGATGCTTACTCGGCAGGGCCGCATTCATTCATGTTTATAAACAAGCTTGTTTTATTAGTTCAATTCAATTACAGGCTACGCAAGACATCTGTTTGTATACTTTAATTGTATTATTGATAATATTAAGTTGTTACCAATTCAGGTAATAATCCTTGGTTTCCCTTACACTATACTTTCGCTTCCATCTGAACATTCAGTGACTGCGTCATAATTTTTATAGCCTTTTTGGAGACTTTCCGGATCTGCATGCGTCTGTGGTTCACTCGTACTGATTTTTTTCGAGGACCTTCCGGAACGGCGTCTGTTTCTCCTGTACACCTTCTATTCAACGAGCAACATCATCTTTTATAAGCCCGAACTCATAGGAAGAACCAAGACAAGTACCCACCGCGAAGCTCTGCGGTTTATTTACGTTCATCTTTTAATTTATTCATCTTGTAAATGTAGAGCCACATTTAAGTCATATATTAAGTAATAATTCAATTTTATGATGTTACTTTAAAAACCCTTTCATTATAATAACTTTAATTTTTTTATGTCATTGTTGCATTTTATCTGAATGTCAGCAACCTATAACAACGCCACAACCCTATATAGTTTGAGATAGGCAAGTGGTCTCTGTATGATTAGCCTGGATAATTAATTAACTATTAACTTTTTTATCATAACGTCCAATTATTACCGTTAGACATTCACAAGCGTCCACGCCACATCACAAGCGGATTCGCACAATTACGACAGTTCTACTTACGAACTGTTCCTGAAATTACGAACGTTCCTAACGTTTTTGGAACAAAGAACTGAACTTTTGGGCCAAGGACTCGAATATCTTTCCACTATCATGTTTCTACATTCAAAATAACTTACGAGATATTAGTACAGAAATAAATTCAAGTAACTTTCAGGAAATTATTAGGTAATAGGTATAGGGAAAGGCAAGTAAGAACATGTTGTTAAATAATGGAGTGCTTAATGATATTAAATATTTCCCCTCATTAATCATGAACAGCAGTGACTCTGGCAGTCTATTCTGGACATTTTTATGTAGATAATTTGTGATTCTTACGATTAAAGTAATAATAAAAATATACAGATTATATATCTTCTGTACATACACATAAATCATATTTTATGGGGGTTGGCTGAAGTTTACAGTTAATTACATAAAAAGCTTGGCTTTACAAAGTTTAAATTGCTTTTTTCAGTACAAATCATTTCAATATTAAAAGAACTTTTCGCTCACCAACCATTAGATACAAATGTCACATTTTTATTACTATAATTAAAATAATTGAGATTTATTAGATAGGTGTACCTATACTGCATGCGTCTATAGAATGTCTTTACAAAAATCTACCACTTAGGTATTCCTTATTGGACGAGAATAAGTTGATAAGTAAAGAAAAAGAGCCTCAAGCTGCCATTTAAAAATTTTTATTACCAATTAAAAAATGCTTTTTTGTCAAAATGTGGTACGTTGATCTAGTTTTCTAAAGACAGCAAAACCATGAGATATCCAAATTATTACGAACATCAATATATTATCATATAGACGTAGATCATAATAACTGAATTTTCCCCATTATCAACGGACCCCACAAAAGTCCTCAAAAACTCGTTTTCTCGTGATATTCACATTATAATATTGATTTTTCTTCTGGATACGTTCTGGATACAGAAACGTCCTACTTGTCAAGCTTCAGCTTTAGAAATTACATTTTTCAAAACATACCTTAATGCAAAAATGTCACATTATCGTAGGAGATAAGCCGTTAATATATCCCTGCCCGTCGTGGAGGAAATTCGGCCACTAAATCCATGGACTCTTACGCATTATACATCTTTATAGACTTACTGGCGATTATAAAATTTGTTTATTGTTGTCACAGGGCATTTATCTCTGTTACCTATGTATAATATATAATAGCCATGAATTTAGTGGCCGAATTTTTTCCACAACGGACAGGAATATAGATCTAGGCAGTAATATAGAAAAAAATAGATCTTAAGAGGTAAATAGCTTCAGAAAACGAGTGTTTCTGAGCTTATGCCCGTAAAAACTTGTGATCTATACTCATCTATTACTACCGATCCCCAAAATTACAACAAATCTGACCGGCAGCCAATTTTTCCATACATATGAATTCTTCGGGATCCCTTGTAGTACCTATAGTCAATAAAACTGGTTAACATGTTCGAAATAAGTTTTAGCTGAAAAAAATTACAAAAATGTCTGAATTTGGTCTTGATTTTGATGTTTTTGCTATCTTGATTTTTTTCATATTATTAATCACCTTGTAAAGTGAACGGTTATTGCCATTTTATTAACTTTCAGCAATAGCAGCCTTTATTGTGCAAAACGTTCACCTAGTGGTTTGGATTCGGCATTGATCATAAATCAGAAAAAGTCATTACTACCTATACTTAATACTGAACGTTTATAGGTACATAGAGAAATTGTTAGGTACAATTTTGCTCATAAATTAATGAACTATAGCAACGAATTTTTAGTCGTAGCTTTAACTGCTTAGCTGAGATATCGTGCTGTCGAAAATTTATAAGTGATCTATTAGATACAGCTACATACAGATGGCTAAAACATAAAAAATTTTACATCAAGAACTTAGATTAAATGAATAAGTATAGAAAATGGTGTGAAATGGCCTTTCAAGGTGTTGGCGTGACTCAGTTTCAAACATATATAAAGAATTGAATAACTTCATATATAATAAAAATGCTTTTTCTTCATCTCAATGGACTACAGCTATAAGGAAAAGACAATAAAAAAACTTTATTTAATTTTTGAAGACCTATCGGGTGACACCACACCCCACACGGTGGCGGAGGGAGCCGAGTAAATTGATTGTTGTCATCCCTCAGTTCTAAGAATGGAAAGTTACCCCAAAATTATTAAATAATTGTATGGTGGCCAATTAGCATTTATTTGGTATTACTTATTCAATTTTCAGTTAAAACTTTCTTCAGATTAACAATAAGTATCAGGTTAAAATTTGATATTGTCTAATGGTTTGGAACTTCGGAAATTCTAAGTAGGAAATTGAAAAATCGTGACCGAGAATCGACGCACTAGCTGCTGGTCCGTGAGGGCGAAACGGAGGAAGACTGGGACGAAATCCGATTACAAGGTCGATGCCGGACACAAGGCATTATTATGAGGGATCACGTTTGGTTTTGGATCAGCTGCTTTCGCCCGGTCCTCTAGCTCTAGAAAGTGGTCCCGGTGACTTAATCCAGGAAAAAGTTTTGTAATTTTTATAAGCGTTTTCAAATAATTTCCTCCGTTCAATTACAAAAGACTTTCAAGCAAAATACAAAAGCTGTCCAATAATCAATGTCATAAAGTTAAGTCGCAAAACCAAAATATCAAGTTGACTTGAAAAATGGAAATTTTTTTTCTTTGACAATTTCATAGCAGAGAAAACGCCAAAAAAGCACATTGATCTAAAAAATGAAATTGTTTTGTGAGCATCGACGATCACAAAGAAAAATAGATTACACAGATATACATATATAAAATATATTGTTCCGTCATCACATTTGATCGGTCGAAATTGAGACCTAATCGCGACGAACGATACGCTAAATTCATTCAACAAATTTTCGTTCGTCACCGCCAGACTCGGGGTTCAGAAAACAACACCCTTCCCTTCCTACCTTTTACCCGCACACTCGCCAACACATGAAGGAAGAAGGAAGAAACAGAGACTTGACCAGCCGAAGTCGTGGCAGCAAGTCGCATTCGTAACGTGACAATTCGTGTCGTGTCAATTGGACTTAGTTACTCGTAATCGTCGAGTAAAATCGCATTTCGTGATACGACAAATCGTGTCGGATCAAATTCGTATCGTGAACCTAAAAGCCGCGTCTTACACTCGCGGTTTCTAATTGTTAAATTAAAGTGATTACCAACCCTCACAGCAGGAGACAGAAGCAGACCCAAGGTCAGTACCTATAATTATTCGAATTATTCATTGTGCAACCTATCTACTCCTGTTTCCTTCGGGGTTAATAGCCCTGGTCCTTCAGTCGTTAAACATATATTGTATAACAATAATTTTTAGAAGGAGAACCTCTTTGAAACTGGCCAGTCGTGCGCTACTGACATCTGCTTTCCCCTCAACGTGTATTCCCCGCAGCTCTCTATTCGGCAAAACTGATAAGGTATCATCCGATTACGATCTGAACTCTATTTATTAATTAGCCACCAATAATAATATTCTTATCAATGTGATTTTATTTAAATGTGAAATGTCATCATATTGGCGATAAGTATGAAAAAAATTGCCGTAGAAAACTCAACATATCTATACACTTTTTTAATATACTTAGGAGTAGATATACAATATACATCGCATTTATACATTAGAAGAAAAACTTTAGGGCAACCGAGGGAGGAACAGTGACAAAGAAAAATAATAACTGGCGGATCGAAGACTGAAGTTTCTGGGGACTCTTGAAATTAGTGATCTGGACGAACCAACGATCGTCTTGTGCTTTATTATTAATTTTACTGTTTACTTTGCGAAGAGTAGGCAGATAGGATGGTAGAACGCTGAAAGCTAAACTTCTGAACTTTAATTACGTGTAGTTAATATGCACGGGAAATCTTCCATGGAATAAATAATAATAAGAAAACAATGCGTCTTAAGAAATTTTAAAATCAATTTCTATCTCCTTGTCCCTTTTCAAGATGCAAAAAGCGACGAGAATTGATGAAAAATAAGACGATAATACCAAAGCTAAAGTCTACAAGGCAGATTGTAAACATTGCAACTCATATTCCTTCAACAATTTTTCTTCACAGTTTCACTCCTCGTCGAAAGTTAAACACCGAGGAAGTTGATCGTATATAAGAAGAGGTTCAAGATAATATTTATGAAGTGCACTTTTCATCTCTCAATTACAGAATACAATATCTCAATTAGATAATTAAAAATTATCAAAAACAGAAAATCCGGAAGATACGCAACACAGACTGGCAACAAAGACAAAGCCCACTACGAGACATCCAACTTGACAATTTTAGGCAACTCTATTCCCCAAAGTCAAGAAGATCTCAGGGAATAATAAATGTAATAAGAATCGGCGATACTATAGGATCACTCACGACTACATTCTAAAAAAAACAAAGGAACAAATTCAGGATAACTTAACGACATGAAAGACCTACTTGGAAACTCTGAAGAAACCATTAACAAACTTCTTGGTTTCTAGGACGTTGCAGGACTGAGTAAAGTAATGTAAATACCGATCATTGTATCATTTATATAGGCAACAAGCTAACATCTTTGTAATACCATTGTACCGATGCCGCTAATAACCTAAGGTTGATATGGTTAATTCAGATAATAATAAAAAACATTTAGGCCTCCATCTCAAATTTCAAAATCCTCGGCAAATTGTGATTTTTAATAATTTTCAAATATGAAAGAAAAAAAAGTCATAGTTGGCCAGTTGTTTTGAAATTTGAAACAGAGGCCTAGATGTTGATCCTAAATAGCTTTTTCGTTCAACTTTGCGTCGTATTTGCAACATAAAAGGAACTACACTCCACATAAAAAAGGTATTTTGAAAATTTCCAAGGCGGCGTACTTGGTTTTTATAAAAACTAAACCTGTGCCAGAAATTAATCTTCAACTCCGCAGGGGTGCATCCCAAAAAATAAAAATAGATTTAAAAGTGGTTTCACCTATCCGGGGGACACTGTAGTATATCTAACGTAACAACACATATTAGAAAAAAAAAGATGTGAAGATTATCTTGAATGAGCTCTAACCGTTTGACATTTTTGAATTTGGCTCATTTCAGTCCTTAAGTGAACACAAAATTGCACCTTGGAGTTGGTGTTTCGATTTGATAGGTGTTTCGGGAGAATCTGTATATGGCTTAATTTATAAAAATTTTAATTTGTGAAAATAATTACTGTTCAGAAATCGAGTTGGCTTCAAATCGATTCAACGAACCTCAATGGTAACGAACCAACGATGGTAATTAAAAGTACATGTAATGAGACTGCATGTAAGTTAAGGGCTCCAGACAGTTAGTACCTCTTCAGACTGCACTTTGGCTGGCATGGATAAAGTGCTACACTCACGTGATAGTATAAGCTTTATCCTTCTCCCAGTCCTCCCAGTAGTCTCTTGTCATTGATCGGAGGGCGATACTTAGTGCTTGTGCTTAAATGTACATAAACAGCACAACACGACATTTTTTACACAAGGACGGAAGGCACGCTTCTTTTCGTTGCGCTATTGCAATAAATGCCAGACACCTGCGGTTTACAGCTAGACACGTATTCCACTTTCGACCAGTATGATGATGAATTACTAGTTACGAATCTTTTACACTCAGTACCTATAAGAGGAGAAATATTGCAACTGATTCTAAAATTTGATAGTTTTATCTAGGCTGTCATGTTTCAGACATACCCAATTGATATTTAGCAAAACTTGGTGAGGTACATACATACCTATCTTTTCATTTGACAATAGAAAAGTACAGCAATGTACAAGAGAAGATTAAAGCAGGAAATGTTTGTACTTACCACACTTTCCCTGGTATCTGACTTCAGTATTGAGCCGGGCCTTGCAGGAGGCAGCCCTTAGTTGACAGTGATTAGCGTAGGTCTTGCCGTCGGTTCCGCAGACCGGCTCCACCTTCTGTTTGCACTGCTTGGGACATTGGCAAATCGCCCGACCGTCCGTCCCTGTAATGCACTGGGCACCCCACGCGCAGAATGTCTTCTCGCAGGACTCTGCGGGAACAAGAATGAATAATTACAGTATTACTATGATTAGTGCGATGAGGGACGTTTAGGAGCGGAGTTAGAGTTAGGTAGGAGTTGGCGATGTGGAGAAGCTTGTTCCGTGGGATAACAACTAACAAGGATATTCAGTGTTAATATTAAGCCACGTACTCATCTGAGCTGATTTATATATACAGGGTGAGTCAGTTTGTTTTTTTTTGTAGCAGGACTTCACCAGTTTATAGAAAACCTGGTTTAAGGAATAAAAGTTCTCATAAACATAATATGTCCGGAAAGGCTTAGAAAAAAAGGTACGGCGTGTTGGAATTTTTTTTTTTTCAGTTTTAGCTGCATAACTTGGGCAATCCTCATTATTTTTTTTTTTATACCAACACCAAGAGATTACTTATTATAATTTAGAGCACACAAAACGAAGAGAAGCACGGGGGAAAAATTCATCAGTGGTGTAGATACAGGGTATGTGACCGCTTTTTCTCTCAACAGCTTCTACGCCCGTGGCTTACAAGACCTTATTTATCAGCGTTGGATTCCCTGTAGATTTCTTAAAAATAAGGTATACTTTTGATTATACAAAATTCACCATAGTTTTTAGGTAAATTGTGTCTAAGCTTCCTCATACCATTTATTTAGCTATATACAAGATCACAGATTTTTTAAAAGTATTATTTTATATCCAAAAATAATAATTAGTATCGGAAAATGAGCTATTTTTAGCGGTATGATGAAATTTAGACTCAATTTACTTGAAAACTATGGGGAATCTCGAATATTCATAAGTATATCTGTTTTGTAAGAAATCTCCAGGGAATTCAACGCTATAATAAGTGAGGTCTTGTAAGTCCATGGGCGTAGAAGTTGTTAGGCGAAAAAAGAAACATGTACCCTATATATCTACTGATGAAAACTGAAAAAAAAAAAAATTCAACACCCTGTACCTTTTTTTTTAAGATTTTCCAGATATATGTTTATGGGAACTTTTATTCCTCAAAACAGGTCTTCTATAACCTTGCGAAGTCCTGCTACAAATAACTGACTCACCCTGTATAAAGCTGACAGAGCCGCGGAAAAAATATTTCAAGCCAGGTCAAACATTGTAGATCAGCAGAGCTATTTACGCTCTGAGGAAACATCATCACGAGACGTTTACCTGCTTTTTGTATTTTTAAAAGGATATTTTTGTGGATTAAATTGTGAAATCTAGTAAATCAAACATTCTAAAACATTTGTGTTATTTAATTCATAGTATAATTCCTCTATTGCGAATACCACATATACGAAGTACGTAGATACCTATAACTTAATATTTAAAGAAAGTTTTGGATTTCCTTTGCTTCAAAAGTTGTTTCCAATAAGAACTATATTTTTCGCAAAAAAATAAAAAAAATTATTATTACTATTTCCAAAGCCAGTAACGTTAATGACATAGTCATAGTTTACAAGAAACAATAAAATTAAATTACTTCATGATAGTAATCAATACTTTGAATCAAATTATCGTGAAGCTCTGGAAATCGACAGACATTATTAACATATTCAATAAAGCCAAATCATAAATAGACATAGCTGGATATATATATTATATATAATACTTAGAAAATATATCGATATATTATAGGTATCGATATATATAAGATATAAGATATATATATATCTGTATGATGTTTGTTATCTGAATTTTGGAGTTCATTAACAACTACGCGACACGATTTTTCATAATAAAACATTTATTATTAAGACGATTTTCAATGTTCGAAAACACCTCATCTCGTGCCGTATACTGCGTGATGCATTGGCTCGCAGTTTTCTCATGAATGAAGGGGTGAATTTTTGCATCTTGCGTTCGAGTTAATCGGACGCCGAGATGTGGGGTTGTCATGTTGTACTCATTTTCCTTACAAAATTAAATTGTGGCTTATTACAAATTATGCCTAACATGCCGGCCGCCTTGGAAAAGAGTGCTTTTACAAAATAATGTATAATATTCTAAGAATATAAGGTAAGTAAATTAATATTTGATTTATGTAACGTAATATTTGATTCATGTAAAATAACGAAATGTCCCTTTGTTTTAGGTAAATAGCATTAATCACTTTGAACAATTTGCTTGACTGTATAGTTCAACCACTTTAGTAATGGATCTAGTGATGACTCCATTAACTGTTCTGATGGATAAAACTCTGATAATTCCATCTGGACCTGGATGAACTGCTTCCACACGACCCTTGCGCCAAAGAAGTGGAGGTGTCTGAGAATCTCGAAGGAGAACAAGTGACCCTGCTTTAATTGAATTGCAATTGTTCTGCTGCCATTTGGTTCTGGACTGCAACGTGGTGAGATAGTCATTGGACCATACTTTCCAGAATCGCTGCATCATCTGTTGAATCATCTCAAATCTGCTCAAATGATTTTGCTTAGTGTGCAACCATGAGGGTTCTGGTATTGTTAATAAAGAGCCACCCACAAGGAAATGACCTGGTGTGAGGAATTGGAAATCATTGGAATTTGAAGAAATAGGTAAGAGTGGTCTAGAATTCAAAATAGATTCTATTTGACAGCATAATGTGCTTAATTCTTCAAAAGTAAAAATTGAATTACCGGCTATTCGGTATAAATGTTTCTTTGTGGATTTGACTGCCGCCTCCCAAAGACCGCCAAAGTGAGGGGATCTAGCTGGGATAAATTTCCACTGAACTGAATGTTTACTTAAAAAGTTTGCAACTTCTTCATTATGTTTATTTTCAGAATGAAGTTGATACCACTGTTTTATTTCATTATTGGCTCCAATAAAATTGGTACCGTTATCTGAATGGATCTCGTTACATAGACCCCGTCGAGCTAAAAAACGTTTTAAACAGGCTATGAATGCTTCAGTTGATAAACTACTAACTATTTCGATGTGTATCGCCTTTGTACTGAAACACACGAATAAGCAGATATATCCCTTTGTAATTTTCCTACCACGTCCTGTACTCTCTTTTAAAGAAAATGGACCAGCAAAGTCTGTCCCGCAAACTGAAAAGGCTCGTGATGGTGTAACTCGGGTTTCAGGTAAATCACTCATAATCGGTTCGATCGGACGAACATCAAATCGCTTACAAGTAATGCATTTGTGTATTATTTGTTTGACTTCGGTTTTACCTGAAATTATCCAAAATTTTTGTCGAATTGCGTTCAACGTAGTTTGTGGACCAGCATGAAACTGCTGTAAATGGTAGTGTTGAATAATTAGCTGACTAAATTTATGCTTCTTAGGAACAATAAATGGGAATTTTTGATTATATGATACATGGCTAAAACGAAGTCTGCCACCTACCCGCATGACTTTGTCATCATCTATGAATGGATTAAGACAAAATAATTTACTTTTGGGTGATATAGATTTTCCCTGTAAGAGTAACTGATATTCCTCCGGGAATGATTCTATTTGTACACTTTTTATTAAAAACTTTAATGAAGTTTCAAGCTCAATAACTTTGAGTGGACCTGTTAATTTAGGTCTTGTTTTCTTGCATAACTCAATAAATCGTATGCAATGCGATAAAATTCGCTGTACCTTGACCAAACTTGAGTACCTTTGAATTAGTTCTGAAAGAAATGTTGGTTGCTGTTGCAAATTTGTAGTAACAAGACATTTTGATTTTATGTCTGGTACACCACTATGCGCATGAGTGTCATAATTTGATTGTGGCCATTGTGCTGTATCTTGACTTAGCCAATCAGGTCCGTGCCACCAGGTTTTAAATTTGAGTAACTGAGCACTGGTGGTACCCCTACTTAGAATATCTGCTGCGTTATCCTCTGACCTGACATGATTCCATTTTGCATTTTGTGTTAATAATTGTATGTCAGCTACTCTATGAGCAACGAATTGTTTTAATTGACTAGGATCTTTTTGCAACCACGCTAGCACGATCGTGCTATCACACCAGAAATATACTTCATCAATATGAATGCGTGATTCTAAATCTCGACTGATTTGTGCGACCAATTTCGCAGCCTCTGCTTCTGATTCAAAACTTACTATTAAATCATCGACATAAAATGATTCATCAATTAATTTGCATGCTTCAGGGAACTTGTCCTGATTATCGAGTGCTATTTGTTTTATGCATCGAGTAGCTAGGTATGGAGCTGATGCAGTTCCATGTGCAACCGTATTGAGTTGATATAGTTTATCATTCCATATAATATTTTGGAAAATTCTATCCTCTGCATGTACCCATATTTGTCTATACATTTTTTCACAATCGCTTGTCACTGCGACCTTGTGAAGTCTGAATCTGATCAAAATAGCAAATAAATCTGACTGAACAACTGGACCGACTTTCAGGACATTGTTTAATGATAGACCTGAGTCTGTCTTACAAGCAGCGTCGAAAACGACTCTAACCTTCGTTGTTAATTTATTTGGATTTATGACTGCATGATGAGGAAGCACATTCGGTTGGACTTCCGATGTGTAAATGATTGGAGACATGTGATTAAGAAGTTCATATTCTTCCATGAATTGAGTGTACTGTTTGCATAACTCTGCATTTGAATTGAGTCTATTTTTGAGTAATTGATATCTCCGATTAGCTATATTGAAAGAATTGCCTAATTGATTAACATTTGATTTGAAAGGTAATCTAACCACAAATTTTCCATCTTCTCCTCTCGATGTAGTTTTAGAGAAGATTTCTTCACATTCGCGTTCTTCTTGAGAATGTATGATTGATTTTGGAATTTCCTCAATATGCCAAAAAGCTGATAATTGATTTTGAATATCTGATATTTGGTGTTCTTGTAATGATAACATGCATGCTGATGATTTGGTAATTAATGATTGTTGAGTGGTTGGTCCCGAAACTACCCATCCCAGATGTGTTTTTTGAATGATTGGCTGACGTCTACCTAAGGAGATCTGACCAATGCAAAGAAGTGACCAAAATAATTCCGCGCCAAGTAGAATATCAATTTTACTCTGCTGAGAAAATGTTGGATCAGCTAATTGAATTTCTTCGGGAATATTAAGATCGATGTCAAGAGATGTTTGTGGTAACGGTGAAGTTAATTCAGGAAGAACCAAACAATTTACCTTTGTATTGAATGAATTTATTTTTGAATAAATTGTGATAGATACTTCACTTGTGACTTGAGAAGTTGAATTGTTGATACCGATTATTGGAATGTTGACTCGCTTACCTTTCAGCTTCAGCCTATCACATAAATCCTTGCGAATATAATTTGATTGCGATGCTGAATCCAAAAGAATTTTGACATCATGATTGTTTCCTTGATTATCTTGAATATGTACTATTGCTGTTGGCAACAGTACTTCAACTGCCTTTTTTTGGGAACAGTTGACTACTTGAGAATGTGTACTGTTTAATGAATGTGCTGTATTTGATGAATGTTGTGAATTTGAATTTTGTGTCTGATTAAATGGTTGATTAACAACCGGAAATTGATTTGATGATGCTTGATTTTGATTTATTTGATTGGACATTGAATGATCTTGATTGGGTATATTATTTGTATCATGTTGTCTGTCTATGTGTAATAATGTATTATGTAAATGGTTACATTTTCTGCAGGTTGATGCCTTGCAATCCTTTGTTATGTGATTTGATCTAAAACAATTTTTGCAAAGTTTGCGTTTTGATACCTCAGAAATTCGCTGTTGAACTGACAATTCCAGAAATTTACTACAGAAAAATACTGGATGATTTGCATTGCAAATGATACATTTTGAATATTGTGTTGACACATGAACCGTAGAGAATTTCGTGTGCGAGTGTGTATATGTCTTCTTAACTTGCATTGAATTCGTGTTTGATTGCAATGATTCGAGCAATTGACACTTTTTTGTAATAAAATCGATTAAATCTTGATATTTTGGTTTTTGTTGCATTTCTGATTTTAATTTTTGCCATTCACGCTTAGAAATGTTGTCCAGTTTGCTGGTGATTAAATAAATAAGAATCGAATCCCAGAACTGTACTGGCTCATTTAGAGCTTTAAGTGCTCTAACATTCTTTTGAATATTGTTTAAAAATGCTTGTAAAAGTGAATGTGATTCTTTGGTAACTACCTCTAAATCAAAAAGAGCTTGGAAATGATTTTGAATAATAAGTGCGTCATTTTCAAAACGTTCTTTGAGCAATTTAAATGCTACGTCATAATTGTCAGATGTCATGCTTATTTTGTCTATAATTGCTTCCGCATCACCACTGAGTGATAATTTTAAATACTGAAATTTTTCAATTGGTGATAACGATTGATTATTATGAATAAGTGACGTGAACATGTCATAAAAACTTAACCACTGGTCTATTTGTCCCGAAAAATTGGGTAAAGACAATTGAGGCAACCTTACTTGACTGAAATTTCTAATTATTGGCATTGATTGTTGTGCATCGTTTGTTTGCACTGCGCCTGCATTATTATTAACATTATCCCCAGATTCTGACCCGTCCTGATTTTCCACTAAACCCACGACTATTTCTTCAGAACTACCGTCAATGTCACTGGTATCGGTATGGCTACTGTTATTATCATCACACTTCCTAATATAAGATTCTTGTGGATTAATAATATCGTCAATTTTTGCTAATAATGAATAATATTTATCCTCAAAAGTTCCACTTTCTAGCTCGATTTGTTCCTCGGTTAATGTGGTATCAAGTTCTTCTATTTGCTCTTGAACTGTTTCAAATTGTCCTAATAAAGGTTCAATTTTTGCTCTACGTAATTGAAGTTCACAAAGTGATCTTCCAGAAATGACATTCAAATCCATCTGTTTTACTTTGTTTTCATGACGAGTTAAATTTGCTTTTATAGTGGATCGTTTTTTAATTAACGCTTCCATGATGTTTATGAATGAATATAATTGATTAATACGTATAGGTATTTGATTGAATAATTTTTGTTTTTATGTTTTGAATAATGTTTGTTTTAATTAGGTACTTGCTTGAGTACTTGACTTGAATGTTAAATTGAATATTATCGAATTGAATAGTATTAGGTACTTATTTATTTATTGAATTGATTTTCTATCTGAATAATAGATCCCACTTACTTACTTCTTTGATTTGCTTGAATAAAATAGGGTTGTACTAGGTACGTATTTGATTTGATTTGTTTGAATAAGAATGATTTTTATTAAAGAATAATGCAAATCATGTTTTTAATTTTTTAGGAAACGGAATGAATAAGGAATAATGTGAGTGGACTCACCCCACACTACTTCTACCAGACGATCGATCGATGCTGCTTTCCTCTTTCCGCTCCTTCGGCTGTCTGCAAGCTACACCTGTGTTACCACCTTGACTTCTTACTGCTTATGCTTCTGATTTCTTGTTGAATGTTGGTTAACTGATTAACTAATTATGATTTGTTTGTATCGGAACTCGAAGGACCATTGTATGATGTTTGTTATCTGAATTTTGGAGTTCATTAACAACTACGCGACACGATTTTTCATAATAAAACATTTATTATTAAGACGATTTTCAATGTTCGAAAACACCTCATCTCGTGCCGTATACTGCGTGATGCATTGGCTCGCAGTTTTCTCATGAATGAAGGGGTGAATTTTTGCATCTTGCGTTCGAGTTAATCGGACGCCGAGATGTGGGGTTGTCATGTTGTACTCATTTTCCTTACAAAATTAAATTGTGGCTTATTACAAATTATGCCTAACAATATCGCTCTCCAATAGGTGATTTTCTTCTTGATGTCACCAATAAAAAAAATTATGTAAGTAATTGTTTATAATAAAAAATAAAAGTATTTTTAAATTATTTTTGAATACAATCATCCTTGAAATGTCCAACTCGAATACTCGAGTTCGACGAATCCAATTTTCGATCACTCCGTCCTCTCTCACGAATGCAATTGAGTTCTATGCTCGATCTTAACCCTTAGTTGGTAACATACTTTTTTTCACTTTATAAGTAACATCCGTCTCTCAGTCGGGGATCATATTACAGTTCCACCATTATAGGTAACATCCGTCGCTCAGTCGGAATAGGTATTATAATAATATGTATAATTACATATTTATTCGAATGTATTCTAGTAAACACAAATATATTTTATTAAAACAAGACTTATTTCATTTTTATACATTTTTTTATATATTATACCTTTTCATTCACCATACTTTCGACCACCAGCCGACTGAGAGATGGACTGAAATATATCGTTCTGAGTAACACCCGTCTCACAGACGTATTTTTGCGAAGGCGGCTACGGACTTTTTGACAACCAACTAGAGCATACCTAATACGAAATTTTTGTACATTCATTCGTTTGGATTCAGCGCAGCATCAAAACTTGGCATCCGCCTCAGAGTCGGATGTTACCAACTAAGGGTTAAAATGCACCAAGCATTCTTGGTTTATTTGATTGTCCCTTAGATTTCAAATACCTTATAAAATTTATCTAAAGGGTTGAATTACATTTTTTAGAGGCCAGGTAACAGTTGCATTCCTTGAAATTATCCTGTCGCATAACTTTTCTTACAAAACGTCGATAGTGGGGCATTTGGCAGTACCTAGATAATAATTTATTATTAATTGTTTTCAGAGAATCCTATGTCTTCAACACCAATTTGTTAAAATATGCGTGTATAACAATCCGTCATTGTTGAAAAACTCATGCTCAAAAATAATAATTGTATCGTGTCTCGTTTTGAAAAAAAAAAATCTGCCATACCAGAAACCACATGCACCTCAGTGACCTTTTGTTGATGCAAGAGCTTCTGCATGGTGAATGTCTTCTGTTTCATTTTTATATTAAAAATATACAAAAAATATAAAAAAAATATAAAAAAGATATTGTAAGGAAGTATTCTGGCATATTGGCTTACATTCTCTAATAATTGATGGTCGGTCAGCTAGTTCGCAAAAGGTCTTCCTGACATGACAGGAATGTCATATTCTAATAACACAGATTGCCAGAATAACTCCGCGGATGTTGGAAGGCGTCAGCTTTGTCTAGAGTTACGCTAACAGCATTGAAGCGCCCAGAAATTTCGAGAGCCACGTCCGGCGTTGATATAAGAGTGCCGTGCAGTAGCTTATATGGTCAGTTTTAGATGGGATGTCAGTTTGGGTTGAAGTACTATGGTGATGA
The DNA here is from genome assembly GCA_910589415.1 of Malachius bipustulatus. NCBI lineage: Eukaryota > Metazoa > Arthropoda > Insecta > Coleoptera > Melyridae > Malachius > Malachius bipustulatus. The sequence goes on from OU342639.1 coordinate 6,708,715, forward strand.
AGGAATATTATAGAAAATGATATTAATGAATGCTCAAAAGTGCCCAGGAAGAGCAGAAACATATCATGAACAAGAATACGAGAATCATGAATACGAGACACTGAAATACAGAAAATCCTACGCATGTCACATTTGACGAAGTCCAGCGAAGCGTTAGTTAGAGCACTTGAAATAGACAAAACGAACCCATGAAGATTAAAAAAAAACAAAAAACAAAAGTAGCTAATTCGGATTTAGCTCATAAAACTGCACTACTTTTCCCATTTAACCGTTCCTCTAACTGCAGTAGTTTACGAGATCCCTGTAAATTAAACATTGAAATAAACTCATCCTGTATATTATATAGGGGCGATTCAAGGGAAAAGTATAAACAATTTCTTGTAGCATGTGTATGCTGAGAAGTGCATATTCGTGCATATTGGGAATATGGACGATATCTTGGGCAATGTCCTGCAGTATATCCTGGGAAATTCATATTCAGGAAATTCAGGTTTATTCTAACAAAAGTTCAAAAATGATCGAAAAATGCAGACCCATTCTGACCGTGCGCAGTACAACTTGGGCGTTACAACATTCTTAACTGGTGATTTAGAATTTATAGTTCTGTCCTATAACAGTTCTATAGGACTATTCCAGAACTGTAAGTTTCACTAGTACGAAAATAAGACAGTGACTTCTCTAGTCTCTGATATTTCAGATAACTATCAAATGTAAGTGACGACGAAGAACTACTAAATATTTGCAGTAGACAGTGCCCAGTTATAGTAAACAAATTTGTTATAGGACATTTCTGAGTGGGCAGAAAAGTCAGCGACGGTTGGTGGAAAATTTCCCGTTCATGTAATAAAACTCCTTTTCAACAAGTTGAAGTTAAATTATGAATTGTTGTTAGTTCAGCCATGCGCGTATCTAAATTTTGAATTGCGTTCAGAACTGCCTAGAACTATTGGTTGGAACGAACCTATCATATATCTAAAGTTAGTCACTTGTATTTATCTTCTCCCCGTTGCAGGCTGTTAGATATTGGGTAGAGTACAAGAGGACGCTTAATATGTCATAATTTCCTAGCTCTGACATCTGCTAAATGCATATACTAATAATGAAATGGACGTGGACATTTACAAAATTGCTTACTTAGTACATTACCTACCTAGCAAAATGTAGCCAGACATTAATTCAGTCATCTAACGACCCGTTATTAATATGAGGAAACTACTTTAGGGATTTCAGCGTGGAGTCAAAGGTTTTTTATTATTATTGATATTCTAAGCCTAGATGCATGTAGATAACCGTAATATCTAGTCTGATTTACCTACAACACAGCACAGGCTTCGAAATTAATAAGGGTGAAATCAAAATAAACAGCACTGTGGGTTCGCCTAGCGCCATAATAATACATGCCAAAACACTGAGTGCAGTACCCCCGGTGTGCATAGCAGTAGATAAACACCTACTATTGGCCATTGTTAGACAAGTGATGAACGACATGTTGTAGAACAACATGCCATTCATAATATGTTTTTTCATTTCAATTATATGTTTTACAACATGTCATTCATCACTTGTCTAACAATGACCCATAGTAGGTCTTTATCTACTGCTATGCACACCACGGGTACTGCAGTCAGTGTTTTGGCATGCATTTTGTGTGCCTGGGGTGTATCCTATGGCGCAGCCGAACCTACCGTGCTCTTTATTCTGATTTCACTAGATTGATTCACTCACGGGATACCGTGATAAAAACTGTGCTGTATGTTGGTAGATACATACTGATGAGTCCCAAGCAGGACGAAACACTTATATACAATTTCCACCTCTACTAACAACACAACATCAATGAACATGTCATTGTTTTACAACATGTCATTCATTACTTGTCTTTGAAATTAATGTCGAAGACCAGTTGGTGTTTAGTTTTCTATGCTAAAAGGAAGGTTTTTCTATAAAAAATATATAGCTTCCTATTATTATAAGACAAGTGAAATGTCCCGTTTCACGTACTCCATGTACTCCAAAAACAAAAAATTTTGTTTGTGTTGCTAACATGCTTCCAAGTTTCAGTATGTCATACGGGTGTATGTATATAGCTTTTTTAATGATTCTTTCATCCCATTACAAAATAATCAAAATTAATTTATTTAAATAAGTTATTGCTATGAGGTTGATTTTAATAAGGCGTAGTAACGTATCATTCTATTAGCGCAAATCAAATCTGTGTTAATAATTTGTTTCATTTTTTGTAGAAGTTTTCCAATCCCCCTAAAAAATCAACTTGAAGTAAAACAACGAGAAAGTTGAACAATAATTTTTATAAAACATATACTCCAGGACTTATTTTTGTGGAGTTTTTTAAATGGGTAAATCCACCGACACAAAACTGAGTCAAACTTTCCTGTAATGATAAATTATTTAACTTGTAAAAGTGACATTTAAAGAGATTGCTGAAATCACATTTCGCTCATAAATTTTACCCGTAAACTCCGATATAATTTCAGAAGGATCTTGTACGTTCGGTGAGGAAACTTGGGGCTTCACTAATTTCGCACATTCCGTTGAACAAATTTGTAGAGGAAAATCTGTTTCGTGCATTCACTGTACTATTTTCGATTGGATTCATCAACCTACGTGCCACGTTACGAAAATAGGTTCCAAATTTCTGATTTAGAAATATGGAGTGTTGCGTAAATTTACATTTTACAAATAGTTACAGTATGACTATGTTTACTGCGTATATTTGATTTATGTTTAATCATAGTCATAGTTACAGTGCTCAAATAAATATTTTTATTATTAGTATTTTATATGTATTATACCCTTACTTGGGTGTATTTGATTGTCAACTTGATAAAAAAAAAACATTAAAAATTAGCTCTGGCTAGGCACTCGACACGTAAAGAGCACCAAAAACCTTACCTCAAGGATCGTGGTATCAGTTATCAGTTACATTTTGAACAGTGACAAATGAAACAGGACGTAAAAACTTTCATTAATCACTCGAACAAACATTAACAAAATTCATATTGTAGTAATAGAATATAAAAAGTATCTGGCAAGTAGGTGACATCTTCTTCAGGGCGGTTTTTTCCCTCTTATTGTACATCCCATGCAGATGCTGTTAAAATGAAATTGGTGTGGCACAAAAACGTCCAAAAAAGAAATCCCTTGAACACGTTGTAAAATCCCAGGGGAGAATCTTAAAAATATATAAAGGAAGAGCTTCAAAATTCCAAGGAGGAGGCTGGAAAAATTCATTTTCCTCACTACCACTTTGTTCACGAACCAATTGCTCTGATAATAGTAGAAGCACATCGGGATTGTGTATGTTTGTCAGTTCGTAAAGTCTCAGAGATCTGCATGGCTTTTGATTTCATAATCAACTCGACGGTTAAAGTATTGACTTGTAGTGGTTGGTCTTCCATAATGCAATACGTAGAATATATAGAGATTTCTATAATAGATGTAAGAGGTTAAGATCTGTTCGATTTTCTGCTTATATTCTCTGATATTTTGGTGGTATTTCCCCTATCTGAAGATACATAACAATGATATGCTTTTGTTTTTATTAGTTGAGAGTCTTAAATGGAACGCGTTCACGAATGGTGATGTTGCTTTTTGGGGGCTTGACTAATTGCAAAATTCTCCAGAAGTTACGACAAAAGTCAGCTATGAAAGCACACACATCACAATTGCATGTCATCTGAGACGTCTCAATCATCAAGTTCATGCATCATCAAATAAAAAATTATGACAAATGAACCTTTCCCAATATAACGGTAACATCGTAGGTATGTAATATTTAAAGTTAAAAGATAACTGGACAATAAGTGAACAATTTAATTAATATAATTTTTAATTAGCTCAATATTATATAAAAATAGTATCCCGCTAATAATTGTTTGAGAAAAATAAATTTTGTCATTCATTCGTATATCATGTTCGAGATTTTTGGAGCAGCCGACGTTATAGCGAAAACCTAATTTAGTATTCATATAAAATCAAAATTCTTCTCTGTGACTCGGTTTTTCAGTATGCCTAAGTACCTTTCAGTAGAGGGACGGAATTTTGTTGGGTTTGGGGTATTGGGGGCTTTATTAGCAATAGCTGATCGTTACCATAATGTAAAAGCTCTCTCATACATCGAAGGAATCTTTACGATGAGTTTGCTATATTTTTTGCATATAGGTAATATTCTTACAAGATGATGAAAAGCCATTGAAATTTTTCGTGACCAGCATAAATACCTACAGAATTATGTCATCTAGAATAAAAATGTTTTTCTACAGGACTGTAATATTGGATATCAAAGGAATTTAATATTGAAATTATTTCGTATGTGATATTTTTATTACATTTCTCCGGTTGATGGAAAATATATATTGAGAAATATATAAGTATCTATGTTGTTTCTTTACATGTTTAGACGTACCGAAATATTATTACATACTTCTGAATTCATACAATACTTGTAAACAAATAATAATATATTTTAAGAATTTTGTAACTCGATTCGAGAGCAGTCAATGTTATTGAAAACTTTCGCTAGGAAATAACATGAAATGTTTTTATCGGAGTTAATGTTTTTATATGAAGTGTCAAAGCTAATATTGAACTTTCAATGAGACATTCCTGTGGTAGGTACTTATTTCGCAGCCTTACAGATAATTGAAGCAAAAGAAAATACCAGTTTTGATATTACGAAGCCTGCACTACCTTCATATTATAGGCTTTATCAGTGAAAATTCGTATTTTAACTTCTTCAGAGCTGTAATAAATATTACATACTTTCACTTTTTACCGGGGTTCTGTTCAAAAGCTATTATTTTAAGGGAAACTCGGAGTAACACTGAAGTAGCATTGAAACTTTTTTGAACTGTTATTGTCAGTGAGAGAATATACCGTTCTGAGGTATCGGTAATGGATTTTTCGTGGACTTTAATAAAGCGTCTATAGCTTCAGGAGATTTCAATTTTTAATTAGAACTGCGGTCCAAACTTACGGCAACTTCTGTGACCACAAAACTTGCGATCGAGTTACACAGACATAGGACAAGTTTAATCGATTCTGAAACCTTCTTGTCTTTCAGGCTAAATTACTTTCCATTAAACAATGATGAATTCAAATTTATACCCATCATCTAGAATAACATCTTTAATTCCTTTTCTTGATATATGGCAAGATTCGAGAAAATATAGTGAAGCATTTGAAATTAATTAAACATACAGCTGTTGATACAAATTAGTGTTCTTTATACCTATTATCACACGAAATGTATTTTTGACATTTCCTTGCATTGTGACAATTCATTTAAGCGGAAAACTAAGAAACGTCGGAACTGCATAATAATAAAAGTCTTAGAAGCGTAACGAGAAAAGCAGAAAAATATTGCCACCAAATAGCGTTTCCCCTTTTAAATGGCAGCAACATCCTTATCCGGCTCTTTCAGTCAGAATAAAGTACACCCTCGGCCATAAATCTCTAAATGGATTTCGTAAATTTCACCAAGACATCCTTTATTCTTCTAGAATTAATCATATTGACAAAGTAATTTTAATCTAGGAATCTATAACAGTTTTTCAGTCTTTTTGATGAATCTAGAAAATCTAGAAAATATTTTATATAATACGCAGAAAAAGCATGCGAATATATTCAGTAGTCTGATTTGGAGTCCATGCAGTTTTCCTGGATATGTTTGTTATAATATAGGTATGTAGGTACCTCTACAGGGTGTCCGGTAAGTACCTCCTAATCTCTCGGGAGCATACAGGGGAGGTGAAAAAAAACCTAGTCTGTCATAAAAAAAAATCCTAAAATGTCCCCAAACGAAGATATTGAGCCCTAAAAGGGTACCCCGCAATTTACTTTTTTGGCTCTAACTTTTGAACCGACCTGTATAATTGGATGGTATTTAAACACTTTATAGAGGCCACAGAGAGCCATCAGGCCATAGTAAAGTCGATGTTTGACGTCGTCAGGGAAGTCAGGAACGGACTTACCATCATACTCGTTGAGTCAAAATTTTGACAGGTGTCACTTTACAGAGCTAAAAACTATTTTTTTGAATAGTCTAATACTTCATCTTTAAAAAAGGTGCTCTTAATTTATTTCGGTAAAACTGACGGTTTTCGAGATAAATCACAAACAGGTAAAAATCAGGTTCTTGTTGATAAACCTACCTACCTAATGGATTGCTATTGACGAAAATTGATCAAAATTCGCATAAAAGTCGATTTATCTTGAGAACCGCTAGTTTTATCGAAATAAATTAAGAGTACCTTTTATGAAGATGAATGACCAGCATATTTAAAAAATAAGTTTTCAGCTCTGTAAAATGACACCTGTCAAAACTTTGATACAATGAGTGTGGTGGTAAGTCCGTTCCTGACTTCCTTTAGAACGTCAAACATCCACTCTGATATGGCTGAATGAGTCTTTATGGCCTCTATAAAAAAATTAAAATTTCATCAAATTATTTCGGTTCAAAAGTTAGAGCTAAAAAAGTCTTAGGGTACCATTTTGGGGCTGTGTATCTCCGTTTAGGGACACTTTAGGAATGTTTTTTTTTTATGACAGACTAGGTTTATTTTGACCTCCCCTCTATGCTCCCGAGAGATTAGGAGGTACTTACCGGATACCCTGTATAGGTGAATAATTTATATACTTCAAATGCCTGTGTTAGATAAATAGGTTAGTTCTCGAAGGCAGATTATAGAGTGGAACGATTATACTGTTAAACTGCTGTTCCATATGCTACAAAATTGTAGTCTGAGTATCGTGTAATCCACAAAATTTTTCATCAACTAGTGCCTTGAAAGAGAGAGATAGCTATTGCAGTCATGTCTGAGCTCATTGCACCCGAGCACACCTACCAATAGTTTGCATTTGATCTGACAGACTGGCAAACATGCTTCATTTTTTTCCAAAGGCACTAGTTGATGAAAAATTTTGTGGATCACCCGATGTAATTAAACATCAAACATCAGTTCTTGATAAACTTTTAACTCAAACAGTTATAATATAGAGACAACATGCTATTTTCGAAATCAAAAAATGTAAAAACAAGTGTGTAGTCGTGGGACATCTTGTACTATCTTCTTTTTGTAATGCTTACTTCATGTTCGCTTAACATAACTTAGGTAATAATAATAATTATTATTATTATTATGCTTTCAATAACTCATAAACAAAAGCTAATCAGACACATATGTTTAAATAAAACTATGTTTAAAATTAAGTGACCTATCATCTGTCAAAGTTTGTCATATGGCCTATAGAACACTCTGTACAATAATATGATAAAAAATAAAATAATAACAAAAAATAAAGTAAACAAAATTATCAATGAAATTTTACTCCACAAATAGATCCATTGTAGTGTAGTTTGAATCGTCTTGCAGATCACAATACAAACTATATGCAATATGCATTGTGGATGTACCAACGTGAAAGGTAGAATTTGGCGCTGTAACAAGTGTAAAGGTAATCCAGGTAATAATAGATAGATATTTTCTTACTATATCGTGCACAACTCCTAACAGTCCTAACGTCTGTTTGTTACCGAGTAAAGTTCCTACTCAGTTGGCATAGGTTGTGACAAGGTAGAAAGTCATATGCATAACAAGGGCCAACGAGGCTTGGTGTGGCGTGCGTTCTTGCTTGAAACTTTACATTGCGGAATGTAAGCTCGTCAACGTCGTTTGTGTATAACCCTATGCCGTTTCGGCAAATATTACCACAACCAGTCGTCATCAAATTGTCGAGTGTCAAGAGTAGGAATAGTAGGAATTCAAGCCGCGTCTAGACTGGCGCATTGCAATGTTTACAGCTGGCATTTTGTCTGTCATTATCATCCTAAATCCAACTGAAAGATACTATGAGTTTTTGAAGGCACGTTATATAGAACTCCAGCATATATTATACAGGAAAGGGTATCGATCTACTGAGAGAGTCAATAGCATTCGATTATACAATACGTTTCACCAATTGCCCAACATGTACTTATTATGTTGTGTTGGGTAATTAAATTATCGATTGTCAATTTATCGGGTAACACAGAAATAATCAGTGTACAGTAATGTCGAGATAATTGACTACAGTGTTTAATATTACCGCACATATATTATCAATTTCACCTCCTCTCGCTCTTATAAATAATTAAATGAATCATCGATTGTTTCCATGATTCTTCACCCTTCAAAATTACCAAAAGATGCAGCTAACAATGTCAGAGCTCCATTTATTATGCAATCCGATTTTCAAAAACTGTATTGATTGGTTTGGAAGTCACAATCTGCAAGAAATTTTTTTTTTTTAATACAGTGTGTCGCATTTGAGATGAATACACCCCTCTGTATTTTCACTATTTGAAGTTAGAAATTTTGTACAGTAATAAAGGGTGTTTAAATAAGAGTGCAAGATTTGAATTGCACGCCATGTTTCACAGTCATAATGTCACATGATAGTGACGTGACGGATAGAAAGTTGACAGATAGTAAATATGGATTATTACACGGTAGAACAACGCGTGCTGATTAACAAAAATTATTATCAAAATGGTGATAGTTTAATCGCCACACTGGGAATTTAACAAAATTAGTCTCATTAACAAAGAGTTTTCCATCTTCTGTCGATAATTGCATCTTACGAATTTTTTATTTTATTACCACCGAAACCTTTAGAAGGAAGTGGTGAAGTGGGAAGAGGGATCTGACATGTAAACAAATATGTAACGCGATTTAAAAAAAATAAAAATAAAAATAAAATTTAAAGCCACTACTCGTAATGGCAATTAAACTTTTACCATTTTGATAATAATTTTTGAAAATCAGGACGCGTTGTTATACCGTGTAATGTTTCATGTTTACTAACTCCCATCTGTCAACTTTCGATCTGTCACGTCATAATCATGTGACATTTTATGACTGTCAAACATGGTACGCAACTCAAATCTTGCGCTCTTATTGAAACACCCTATATAAAGCATGACATCTAAGATCTAAATCATCGCTGATTACAACTCGGCTATTTTCGACCCAGTTTCCTTCACGATAATCGCCAATGCCAGATGGTCTTTTTTTTAAGAAGGGAGCATCGATCTTAACTACGTTAGGTAAGACAAAGTCGCTCCACTTCGGTATAATATGGGATTTCGAGCATCTTACTCATTCACCCAGCCTCAAGTATGCCATTTAAATTTAAACGTTCGGTCGCTTGTTTTATTATTCACATACATTCGAAAATGCATCCGAAAAATAACACGAGCCGGTGAGTTCCGAACTCGCGACCTTAGGCTCGGTAGGCAGCGGACTGAACCACTAGGCTACGCGAGTCTTATGCCAAAGGGTCGAGAGAGCATTTAAAAATGGCAGACAGATGGGCCGTTGAATTCAACCTCTTGGAAACTAGAAGAACATCCAACTATTTGTGATCTCGTTTAACTAATCAGTGTGTGCAGCTAAATACTCCGCCAAACACTCAGTGAAAAGAACTCGTGAAAAACTAGGTCTTAAGTGTGGGTGGATTACGAGTATAGAGCCAAAAATCCTTCCGATTGGACAGTGCCTAATGGAGACGAAATTTTATGTAGCATGTTCATGTTATATCGAGTACCTCGGTCTTGAACTGTAGGGACAACTTCGAGAATAGCGTTAAATAGGACTCTCGTTCGTGGACTTTTACCAAAGGGGAGCAGTTCAAGCCAGTGTTATGTTTGTATTTTTATCGATATGTAGGTATAGCTATACTAGAGGGGTTTGACTTTTGCTGCTGGATGTTATGTTTTGTTAAATAGAATCATTATATATGAATTAAGCAGAAAGTGCATAGTAGCGCATGCGAGACTGAAATTAAATTTAAATTACTTATACCCATTAACTATACAATAATAATTATTGCATTGCCTCAGCACTCATGAATTTTACTGTGTCATCTTCTTGCAGTTAATTCTCCGCTGAAGAGACCTGGAGCCCGAGAAGCTGTCGTAGTTAGAGTGCCGACTGTTAGTTGTTGTGCTGCGTGTTCATCATTTATAAAAATTGAAAGCTACCTAATTGAATTCTCGACAAATGTGTATAAACAAAAAATCTAAAACGTACCTTGAATAAGGCCATATCGCCATATTATACGAAGTTGGAAAAATGACAAAAATACGTGTATCTGTTTTCAAAATTAAAATTTACCCCACCGGTTTTTTTATATTGTAATGATCGGAAATTTTTTAGTTCAAGTAAAAGAGAACAGAAAGAAATCAATATTTTCCTTTCATTTTCATGAAGTAAATGTGCATGCCGTCTCGAAAGATTCGAGTGATTCGACCGTCCTGATGAAGGGGACACCTGCAGCAGCACCTCTATGGTAGGTCCTTGTTGTACTGCAGGCAATGAAGATGAAGCGATTGAGGAGTTAGTTAGTCTAAGAACGAAAAAGAGTCTGGATGCGATGCACCTTGTCCAGTTTACTCCTGGACCGGACTCGTAATTTCTTTTATATTAATAATTATAATTATAATCGTCCAGATTTCCTAATTACCACGAAGTATTAGTATTACTCCGCATTAGTAAATATCAGTACGTAAATAGTGAAATTATTATTTGATTTACTGACCCGAAGTTATTTTATTTCAAAGTCACCAATGAAACTTTATAGATATGTAATTAGCTTAGACTATATTAATAAATATGGACCAAGACATAAACACTGAAAAAGTGTTCCGACATCCCTCTCTCTCCAAACAAGACTGTTCAAAACAATGAATGCCAGATCAATAATGAAACTGGCACTTACAATGAAAGAGCGCAACCTCTCCAGTGTTATTGGTGGGCAATAAACATCGATGGATCCCTTATACCCGTTTTACTTTGCTACATCTGGCAACATGAATGTTTACATCCTGTCAGACCGTTTGTTTACATAATACCATAATAAGGGTTCGTGTTTTTCAAACAGTTGTAAGTTCCTTGTTATTTATATTTTCAGCTCTAGCTTTAACTCGTTTTAATCTTTAATAATTAATTTTTCAATTAAGTTAAAAAAAAGTGGCGAAAACGTGTTCTGTTTGTGAGAAAACTTCGAAAGAAGGTAAGTCTATCAGTTTCCTACGTAAGCAACGCAAAGCCGTCAATCAAAACAAAGCATATATGGTCATGGGCGTAGCGTAGTGTAAGTGTTTTATCTTTTAATTTGTGAAAACAATTATTGTTTGACAGTTTTTTTTCATTTTCGAAAGCATACTGAATACCTACTGAATATTTTGAAAAATGCAACTTGGAAAAATTATTCCATTTAAATAAATAAAAAATACTGACTTTTTGAAAGTATATTACCTATTATTATTATTATTGTCAACCTCTAATTTAAGATAATCAGAATATGGAGAGGGGGAATAATATTCAAACAATATCATCAAAGAATATGAAATAGAAGACTTTGACCCGGTTGCACGAACGTTAAAAAAATTTCAGATTATTACTAATTTTAAGTTGCAAATTTTTAAAATGTGGTGAACTTTTTCCATGATCTTTCATTTTTTATCGGCAATTAATTCTTCTAAAATTGAGACGAATTCACTCCTAGCAATATCAGAACAAAACTTTAGTAATACAGGGCATTTGAAAATTAGTGATTAGGTATCTGACATATTTTCAATTAGGTTCGTTTAATTTATTTTTAGAATAAAATCAACTAAATATGTAAGAAATTGAAAAAATATTTTAGATACCTATTGATGTAATATTGCTTTCCGACTTTCCTATCGATTTTTTATTTGCTAAATTGTTATTACCTTTTTGTACCTTTTATTTTGTATAGGTAGGTGTAAGTATATATTTTCTTAATTTAATATCTATTAGTATTCCCATAATTTATGTTTTTTGTAACAAAAACTGCAAATAAAATAATAATATTATGAATATTAGGATCATTATTATAATTTATGTAATTATTACATTTCCTATAACTGAACTCGAGCGCGCCACTGCCGTTGCGTTCTGTTTGTTTACGTTTTACGTCGTTCCCCTTACCCCGCCAGAATCAGCATATGAGTGCGAGAGAGAATATCAACAAACCAAAACTGAGTTCAAGCTAAGATAGGGAAGGCGCGGTCCATATTTATTAATATAGTCTAAGGTAATTAGCTTGTGAATATTTTCTAGTCATTGTTATTAATATAAATGAAACAGTGCAGCTTTAGTAGTCCCTAATAGTGTTGAGTGGCTGGTGCATTAGTTAATTATTTGGTACTCACATCCAAAGATTTGTATACCATTCTTCCTGCGTGGGAAACCAGCAGACATGATCACCAGCACCACTTCATATATTTCTATCGTCACACTTTCCTCCAACTACCCGCTACGCAAAGAACCGTAATAACGTAGTGAGCACTGTTTAACTTCTAAACTGGACTACACAAAAAAAAGTCCCCAGCTCGGTCCCCAGTGTTTCTCAGTGAACTCTTTTTTTTAATGTTAAACAATTATTGCTTTGTTCTGATTTTTCTAGCACAAGTTTGATAATTGTTTCCTTCCTTAAGGAGTAGCGAGAGGGTTGCTCACTCATATCGTACTCACTTTGTGAATCCATTCTTTTTTATAGTTATTTGTGCATGTATTAAAACCATTCAAACCAACAGTTGATTAATCGCAGTCCCAGTTTCAGTGCAATATTTAGGTTATTATACCACATATTATCAACGAAAACTTGATAGGTAATGAAATGTAAGTTTTATGCACTTGAATCTAAAATTAAGATTTTAAGAATCTTACTAGAAACTCAAACTATAAGCAACTGCGATTAAGAACAACTAGACAATGAATAAGAATAGCATTTTTTAATTTTTTCATGTAGAACGTTTGCGAAAATTAAATTACAACTGCAGAAATAAAACGACGGAGGAAATCAGTGAAAATCAGAAGAGTGTGGGGAGGAGTGAGGGGAAAATGAGACTCGCTTAAAAAGAGCTAGGTATCCGGAAAAAGAAATTCAATTATTAACAAAAAGGGAAATTACACTTGAACCTATAGTGTAATAATTGATATACTTAGTTAATTATTTTTACATAATTTGATTAAGGAGTCGATTATTATTGCTCTTACATATATTTTTAACAAATTTAACTTTAACAATGGAATGGATATTTTAAGCAGTTCTTCCTATCGTGTATTTTACGCCGTCTTTTATCCGACATACATATCAGTGACAGGCAAAATCGATGCGGACGAAGGGTCATTCTATAAAAATTAACAAGGTAATCAATTAACCACACATATAATAGGTTCTTCCATTTTGGCTTAAGTAATTTATATCATCATATGGTAAAAATGTATTCAGAGTGAGGCGGACGTCACGGTTGAATACAATCAATATTTTTGTATCATAAATACCACCAAAAAATGAATTACGGTGTAATTTATCATAGTAATATATTCGTTAAGGTCTACGTCATAAAGGGGATATTGGGCAAAACTGACAACAACCATCATGTAGGGGCATATAAGCGACGATGAATATAAATATGAAATATAGGTTTGTTACCTCCCATTCGACCCGTCAAGCCATCTGTGGCATTAACCTTTAAAATTTATCAATTGAACTATTACTGTACTTAACTGAATAGTGTTGGAACGTTTTCCAATTTTCCATAAACAGCCTACATGCTAGATTTTTATGAATTTATACACTGTTTCCGCACGAAATACAATTCAAATTTATATACTTACCATTCAACTGTAAGGAAAAACCAGAATAATTTTTCCTTCCTAGTTTCTTTAGTTGTGAATATTTTGCGATAAAAAACATCGTCGTCGATTTAGGAGTGGAGTTTACAGAGGAGTATTCAACGGACAATAATGAAGTTCTCGATTTGAAATCACTTTTATATATTATATTATTTGCTTTCTTTCCGAGTTTTTGATTTGAATCTAAATATCTATTTTTATTATTGATTACCTAATTGATTGTAACCGGCGGGCTAAAAAATATTACTGGTTATTCTACGAGAGGACACGTCCTGCCTACGCAATGTTAAGTCAAGTTTATATCTCAAACGGCGAGACGTCTGGTAGAATATACGCTTTGATAGAATGGGGAACGTCTTACATCCAGAAACGGGGTTTCGAAGTGAGTGAGTTTCAGAATCAATAAGGTACCTACCAAATTACAACCTTGCGGCGGGATTCAGAAATGGATCCCGAAACTGGAATAAATTCGTCAATTAGTAAAATCATATGAGATGACCAGTAGTCTAATATCTAATAAATCTTACCCAGATCGTGCAGGGTTCATGAGGCGCAACGAAAAGAGAAATAACTGAAAAAAGCAGTAATCGCTTCGAAGTCTTCCAAGAAAAGGAAATATATCTCAATGTGGCCGCCTGTGTCTTCGAGTTGTCCATTGCGAGTATTAGCGAGGACGTCTAAGATTGGGGGGCAAAACTAAACACAATTGAATCGACTATTATTGACCGGCCACTGCATGACGCTCGTTCATCAATAAACATACCAATTCTGTCATGGGACAAACTAAATGAAACAAGTGATCAATGGAGAACCTTGAACCAGTGAAGAGTAAAGATCGCTGAAGAACTGAGAACGTCAACAAAAAACGAATCACCCACATAGACATACAATATATATATATATATATATATATATATATCATATCTCATCATCCCTAACGTGAATTTTGGGATTGTGAATCTAGGGGCGCGATAAGTTTGTTCCATTATCATTACACTATTTCAACTTATATGAATTTATGAGTACGCTGAAGAGCCAGTTTTGAAGAACAGGCTATCCTACATTCCTCGATGAAGAAGCACAGCCTTCAGGATGTATTACTGTATTTACACGCAAGATATTGATCGTATTTTTTGGACGATGATGAATGTACTGACCGTGGTATAGAGTGACGCTCTAAATTATTTTGTCAACGTAACTGTACTTCTCGAATGTACGTGTGAGTATATGTTTCGATGCAGTGATCTGTCCGACTAGACCTCCAGATATAAATTAGACTAACAACAGAAATTAGAAACAGAGTTAATTCTGAAATGTGAACATATTGTGAAATTTTTATGTTTACATCGACTTTCGCACAGCACAGCAACATCTTTTATCAAAATGGTTAAAAATCCGCATCAGTATCTTGAGCATTTTCGTCACACTATTATATGATTGGGTGTGTTATTGGTTGACCTTGTTTTTCAAAAGAACAACAATAAAAATATCTGAAAACGTTTTTTTTTATTGCACTTGGCTAAGGTACCTATCCCATCAGCTCCGATGCTGTAAAAACTGCCTCATTACCGTTAAAATATTAATAGTTCTCTGACATTAAACCCGACAATTTTTTTCAGCAGAGAGACAGAAAATCTGTCCAGCGTGTTTTTGTAATTATTTAAAAGCAGCCCTTTTTCTATTGAGTTTAGCTTTCATTGCTATACAAAAAAGTATACTTATTCACGATTGTTAAAGTATTCATAGTCATCTGAAATGAAGCTGTATAAATTTTTCAGCAGCCAGTCCAAAATAGTTTTGTATAATAATTATTTAGAATTATGTATGACAGAATAACGACAGACGGAGAAAGAAGGTTCAAATAACTGGTTGGGTTTTTTGGATATGACGCAGATGCTGACGATTAGAATATAAAAATGGATAAAAGATTTAACATTTATGTAAAAATACTTGGATCAATTATGGAACACGTAAGAACTTAATCCTGGTCCAGAAGGCAGTTGAATAAAAATCTCCTGGGAAAAAATACTCAGACAAGGTGAAAAGTTTCCCCGTTTGAACTTATACAACAAATCGTCGTTTGGCTGTAACTCGATTCGACAAGCAATAATTCCTCCGATTTCATTAAATAACTTAACGAACAAAGAATGTTGTCGAAGGTGCTAGAATGTCACAGTCTAGTAAATTTGGGGCGAATTTATGGTCCGCGGCAGAGAGGTAACGCAGAGGAGCTGGAAGGAGTAGTTCCTTGGCGCCGCCCTGTCTAACTTACATGCCCATAAATCTTTATAATTTGCCGAGGAGTAGTGGCTGCTGGCTGTAGCATTCACATCTATCCGCTACTGGGTGTGACGTGCTGCATCTGTCCTTGTATGGCACACATAAAAACAGCCACCTCAGCCGACGGCGCTTGCTGGATTACATCAAATTATTCAAATTAGATATGGATTGCCGCCCCGACGCTGCTGACGCTCTCTGCCCGGCTGGAGCGCCATCGCCACCGCGGACGCAAATATATACGCCATCGCCCAGCTCGCCAGAAAAACACCACACGCCCCAACGGGTAATTACTACAGTTGGCAACCTGCGACGGAGCTCATCTCCTTTAATTTCTTAATTAATAACCACTTCTTATGTGGCGGTTCTTCCTAAATTACACCCAGTTATAAAATTCTAATACATTAGCTTAGTTATAGTTCAACTGAGCTATATTATATGGTTTCGACAGGTGAAAACAACAAGGAAAATCAATTATAATTAATGTACATATTATGATATAAAGATATACATACACACATGTTATTCTTTCGTCATATTTACCTAAATTTAAATGTTTATAGCATGATCAATAAATAATATTTCAGTTAAGCTCATGCATATATCATATCACACAATATATCAGTAATCGTGTGATGTAACATATTCAAAAAGTCGAAATACGCGCACGAAACAACCTTACTAAAACAATGGAATTAAACATGACCTAATAATTACCGACCAATTGAGTAAAGTTTCTGAGGAAAACAATCGTAGTCAAAAAATCAAACTCTCAATTTGTTTGGCAAGAAGTTGGAATCATTGTCACAAGTTATAGTACACCGTAGACTCCTATCGAGATTCTGCAATGGACTATGGACTATGGAAATGAAGTATTGGTGTTTTCTCTAGAAGCTCCTCAATTGTTTTGTACCATCATAAGTACATAATTATTCCTTCGCATGTATAGCGTTTTCATTATCGGATCCCACAGCTAGTATTATTTCCAGTTTTCTGTAACACCATTATTGCTGTTGTTACTCATGGATCAGTGCAGTCACACAGATTATTTATAAATCATTAAAATTACTCTTTTTAGATTTATTACTCTTTTTCCTTAAAGCCTACTTTTATTCCAAGAATCATCAGAACGCATAAAAATAGAAAGCTACATAACATAGAGTTCGCTGCCCCTTATTCTGAGTGAATAATCGGAATAGAATTTTCAATACAGAACTATCTTGCACTAAAGCCTAGTTGATAATGAGGAAAAGCTCCGCGAGAAGGAGACAGTTCATGAACTCCCGCTGTAGTTCCCATTGTTAACTCAGGGAACTAGCCAAATTCAAGCCTCTGATTGAGATATTAAAGGAAAGCTACGGCGCGGCAAACTTTGCATTGGCATAGCTCCGATCAGCCACCTATATGGCCGCTCTCACCTTGGAATCATTGAGTTTGAGAAATGTACTTTGTTAAGAATAGTTTTTGCTAGAGTCGAGTGAGAAATTCTGGAAGCGGTTCCAATTTTGTGAAAGAAATTAATCGAGTCTTGTCAGCAAAATGCGGTGATGCATTTGAGTTTTCTTTTAATGATGACGGTAAAATTCTGGTGGAATAGGTAGCTAAAATAGAAAATATAGGAAAGTTAACTCTAAGGGAGTTTCGACTCAATATAAGAAGCGTCAACTCTCATCATGTTATTCACCCTAGCCTTTTTAGCACCATGAAAAATACCTTTAGGAAAAGTCGCAATAAATAAAAATTACCTCCCTCATACCGCCTAACTCAAACAACGTACACCAGCGTCACTCATACAGCGTACACCACACATGCAATATGATTTCATTTCAAATGATTGGAACTGTATATGTATATGTGGGATGAAAACAAACACGCGACTCCTGATTTGACATTATTATGACAGTTCGAGTGCCAGTCAGATGGGTGAAAGGTTAGGAATAAGACGACTGTACAGACTATTAGTTTAAGGTAAAGTGAGTGAATTATGAAAGACGATGACGAGATAGGTGTGCAAGACGGAAAGATGAACTTTCAACGAGTTTTTGTTTTGTGCGTGTGTTTGTGTTACTAGGGTAGCAAATTCCGAGTAAAGTGACTGTAAAAATAACGACGCATTATCTTACGTACTTTGTCGCGTAGCAGAGAAGCGTTAAAACATTGTGATCAGATTTTCTTGTTCTACCGTTGCGTTGCTAGATGGAGAACGTATCCTTGAGCAGTTTTGAGAATATTAAAAGTTATATTTCCAGAGTGTCTACAAAATTAATCAAAACCGTAAACAGCTTGATATTTGGAGATGAAGGTGATCGGGAAAACCGACAGCGTTTACGCAACTTTACTGGGTTTGATTTTGACAAAGACTCCAAAGGATACAAAGAGAAATTACGCAGCATATTAATGATCATTTTTCAAATAATGATGCAATAGCTATTTGAAATTTCTTGGGTATTGATTATTCTGGAACTGTTGAGGAATTATGTCAAAGAATATGCGACTGTCTGACAGATATGAGAATACTTAGTTATTACATTTCCACTAACAATGAGGTTGAAGAAGAAGACAAGGAAGACCAGAAAAAAAATGGAAGTAAGAAGTCATACAATAAGAAAAAATTCACCGACAGTGAAACTGACAGTTATTATGATGAAGACGAAGATACGAAAAAAAAAGAGATTAAAGTAAGAAGAAGAAGACATGCAGTAGGGAAAAATACGAGTGGAAATGACAGCAGTGAAGAGGACGAAGGTCATAAGAAAAATATATATTGCTCAAGAAAAAGAAGAATTCAACTAGATTTGCTATGTATTCCATCATGAAAAATCTTGTAAACGAAACTTTTGGAAGAATTTGAAAATAAGGTGAACAGCGCAATAAGTTACATCGTTTGTTGAGTGATAGAAAAATTCAAAACGATGAAGGTGTCCAGGAGTATTTCTTGAAAATGAAAGATATAGCGAACAGAGGTAATACACAGAAGATAGCGCTTCGATCCAATACATCATAGCTGGAATAACAGATGAGGAGAGTTACAAATTTATTTTATATGGCTCTAGGTATATATTTTCAAATTTATGAAAATATAAGAGAATCTAAATTTAGCAGAAAATCTGCTAAATTTTCTTGCTAAAACAAGAAAAAACTACGTTACAGCAATAATTGCTGAAAGTGTCCTCCTGCAACCCTTTATATTCGTCCGCATGTATAAGAAATTTTTTTCATTAATTAAAATTAAAAGTAATTAAATTAAATTTCAACTTTCAACGCACAAATAATATAAACTTTTAGTCATGAAATAAGGCAAAGACAAATAATTACCCCCTTGTGCATGTATATGATATTTAGGAGCTTCCTGTATATAGTAGGCTACACATTCATGCAGATGATGAGTTTCTAGATTCTCTTGCTGAGACATATCTTCTTTCTCAATCCCCCAAGTCGACGTCTTGTAAACGAGACGTCGCATCGACTGAAACCGAAAGAGAGTAGGGAGAAGAAAAACTGTCTCCTAGGAAATAATTGCAATACGTGTGTTGTGAATATATTATAATACAGGGAAGTTGACAAGAGGTGGTAAGGGAAAGTTTCGGGGGAGGGAATGGACACCCTCCCCCACATATTCACATTGAATTCGAGGGCCAGACGCTGGAAGAGAAATCATGCCATCAGAGGGATGAGAATGTGGTGTTGAGAGTCTCTCGTTCATATCCAAGTATAATTCACCTGTCATTATCCGCTTGGGTCCGTGCTTGATTGGGGTATTTATACCCAAATAAACTGCTTTCAACTTCATTGTGTTTTAAGTGATTTTCCAATTAAATTTCATTGTCGTATCTAATTGTTCGTCGACGGCGATTTTATAGGCGGACACTTGAGCGACATGTGGTTCCGTTACAACCCGATTTATTCAGTTTGAATTAATTCATTGTCGCCAGGACAGGCTTTACTTATTCATCGTAAAATTATCTCGTTGGTAGAAAACGAGATTTTCGGTGCCGTGATTTGATTTGGTTTCTTTTGCTCTAATTCTACATCATCAGGGTTGCGGTTTGGACCAAAATTGTTTTCAATTCCCTATTCAGGAGAATGATCTTTCATCGAACAATTAGGTAGGTTATTGTTATTGAGGCGCGCCGGGAGTGAGCCTCTGGTTAATTTATTGTTTGTTCTCTGAGTTTACAAATGATTACATTTATTATTTAATAAACCACGGGGTTTACTTTGATGTATATAATTCAGCATGTAAAAAGTTGAAGAGGAAAAAGTTTGTTCATAAAAAATTACTGAAGTCAATAATCCAAACCAGGTATACGAGTGTAACAGGAAAAAGGAAATGTATTTTTCAATCGAATAGGTATGTAGGCACATTTCAACCAGAATGAACACTGGTCTCTCATCAATCTTTTTAATTGAAAAATTATTAATTCAGGAGGTACTCCTAGGACATGTGGTAATTTTCGATGACAAGCAAACCAATTCTACCAAAGTACCAAGTGACGATTAAGAAAATCGATTTTTTTATTATATCAAGAGCACGGATTGAAAGAAATTCAAGTTATTTAATTATCAAAAATGATTTGGAAATCAATGAAGTTATACAAGTCGACGTTCTTGTTACATTCGTTTTTAATTACATGCTTCCTTTTGCAAAGTAGCTAAGCAGGCGATATTGCAATTAGATTTGCTTATTCATGTTTGTAGCCTGCTTCGTGTAATCAGTTACCAGATACGAAATTAAAAACGGAAAATTCAACTTTAAATGGGAAGAGTTTCTTTTAATATCAGAGCTGTGGATTCTGGGTTATCATTCAGAAATCTTTCCTGTTGGAGTATTCCTCCATAATTGAGAAAGTTTTTTTTTTTAATTTAAACGTTTTTAAATTAGACTACTTTTTAACTTCCTAGATATACAGGGTGTCCCAGCTTATTCGAAGCGGTCTCTGTAGGCCAAACGATGAATTTTTTCTAAAAAAAATTTGCGAATTCAAGTACAGGATCACAATGGCCATAATTTAAAATTATTTTGGAGTACACAGAGTGTCCCATATGACAGTGGCATATCAAAGTTATGTTTTTTTAAATGGAATGCTCCTATGTTATTGCATTTTTATATTGCCTGGGAAGAAAAAATAAGATTGGCTTTTACAGTTGGTGTTTAAATTCAGAAGTTTTTGAGTTATAAACAAGTGAAAATCGTAATTTTTCAAGTTCAAGGCCCTGTACAACGAAAACGGCTGAATATAGAGAAAAACGGCTTACATGTCCCTATTTTAACTTTTCATGTACTATCCTATGATGTAGATAAAATGTTTATACAGGGTGATAAAAAATTTGAAAAATTCTGAGATTTCTCCACGCGTCGCCAAATAAAAAAATCAACGAAAGTACAAATGTTTCTATACCATAGGATAGTACCTACATAAAAAGTTAAAATAGGGACATGTAAGCCGTTTTTCTCTATCTTGAACCGTTTTCGTGGCACAGGGCCTTGAACTTGAAAAATGACGATTTTCACTTGTTTATAACTCAAAAACTTCTGAATTTAAACACCAACTGTAAAAGCCAATCTTATTTTCTCTTCTCAGACAATCTAAAAATGCAATAACATAGGAGCATTCCATTTAAAAAAAAATAACTTTGATATGCCACTGTCATATGGGACACTCTGTATACTCCAAAATAATTTTAAATTATGGCCATTGTGATCTTATACATGAATTTGCCAAAAAGTTTCTTGAAAAAGTCCATCGTTTGGCCTACAGAAACAGCTTCGAATAAGCTGGGACACCCTGTATACATGAAAATATTTAAACTGAAACTGAGTATTACGTAAAGCAGAGAGCAAACTGTGTTTTCTTTATTCTAAATTTTCATCAGCAATTGTTTTTAAAATCTGGTGGAATAAGCGACTTACTTGCATCGCTAAACTTTACACAAACATTTCAGACCGGTTGTCATATCAGTCCTGAAGAAAATTACTTGAAAACAAATTAAACCACTTGACAGGACATTTTGATAAATGAGAACGGTGTCACGTAGGTTCGTTTATGTTTATATTTTTTACGATTTACGCTGGAGAATTCATTTCTTTATAATGCAGACAAGCTATACATAGCTTCAGCGTACCTTTTTCTAATAGTACCTATACTTATCCAGAATAATTGTTGACTATATCATTACACATAACCGATATTTTTCACATATACGTTCAGAAAGGGAACAGAAAAATAATTTTTACTGAGAAACGAATGAAACGATACTTTTGTTGAAACATTTTTTATTCTTATGTTACTTAATATTTCATATTTTGCTTTGAAACATAAAGTTCAGACACAAACCCCCTCAAAAACCCCTGAAAAAAATAACTTGAATCCCAAATCTGATGGGAGCAAAAAATTATCTAACGAAATATGAGGTAGGTATATGCAATATAGCACGGATAGCACATTATAGCATCTCATCAATCCTATTTTTATTTCAAGGTTTAAATCTCGGCAGCAGAAGAGCCCTCTTCTCCGGTAAATGTGCTTCTGGCCTGTTCGATTCTGATTCGTATTTCTTGAGAGCTGTCATTGTTTTCATTTATAGTTTTTCCTAGGTATTTGTATTCTCCTACTCTCTCAATACGTTGATTCCCTACCTACATCCAATAAGTGTCTCAAGTTGTTTTTTTATCAGCGTATATTTTGTTTTGCTTACGTTAATTATTATTGACAGCCCATATTCTCCACTTACTATGACCATTCTATTGATTAGGGTCTGTTGTAGGTCTTCCATGTGTTCCAACCAAAATAGCTTTATCGCGTCAGCGTATACCTCAGATTATTTATTGTCATGCCGGTAATTTTAATGCCTATGTCCTGATTGAGAACTATGCCTTCCGAAGAATTAAAGAGAATTGGTGTATTAAACACCATTAAATAAACACCTCTTCGTTTCTATTTCTTCTGATGTTATGTCTTCTATCCATAATGTTGTTGCCTTTTGACCATAGTATACGTTTGAAATTATTCTTATATCTCTGAGGTCTATCCTTCTCTTTGCCAATGCTTTAATGAGTTGGTCATGTCTATAGAGCATGTGTGTAAGCTTTGATTCATGTCTAGGCATCTTTATGACAGGACATTGAGTGTAACCAGTGATTCTATTGCTCCCAAAACTTTCCGGAATCCAACTTGTATAGCGCTGACGTCTACATCCAGTTTCCTGAATATTCTACTTATCTACTTATGGACTACTTGCACAATTTTCAATGTGTGAACCATCAAGCTTATAGTATCAAGTATAGTCAGAGCAATGCTTGGCATTTTAGTGTATTTTTTAACAAAAAATACACTATTTATTTTTTTGGGATGGTTAGAAAAGTTTATATCAACCATTCATTTAGTATTATTCCATTCCAGTTCTACAATATATGTACTTATGGTATTGATTAATTCTACCAGAACATGGACCAGATCCTTCTGTATCAGTTTAAGGATAGGGACATGTAAGCCGTTTTTTGATTTTATGGGCCGTTTTTGTGGTAAATGGGTTTAAAGTTGGAAAATTGCAATTTTCACTTGTTTATCACTCATAGCCTACTCAATTTAAAATGCAACTATAAACACCACTGTTATTACATTTTCTCAGACAATCTGAAAATGCAATAATATATGGGGTGTCCCATTTAAAAAAAAAAAGATGGCCATTGCTTTTGCCATTTTTAAATGTGCTGCCATCTTGGTAATATTTCATTTTGACTGGTTATTAGGTATGTTGCCCAAGTTCCAAATTTCAGATCCCTAGATCATTTGGAAGTCGAATTTTTTCTAATGTAGCGTTTCAATCAATCACCCTGTATGTCCAGGCCCAAGTCCCCTTCAAGATTTCAAGATTCAAGAAGTCAACAACCCGTAATGAATCAGGCGAAAACAACTATTTATGTCATTTGCAGCCACACTGTCATGATGCTAATCCAAAAAACTTCTTATCAAAATTGATGAACACTCAACTACTTCACTTTATCCACATTACTTCCAGAATTCAATCAGAGCATGAAACTGTAAAGTCTCTGACCGATTTCAAAAATATCGATATTAGCAAAACTGCTCCTGACTAAGTAGGTACGAACATTTCCTCCTTGGGAATTTAATTTCCAACTTTTAATCTATCCTTCCTTAATTATAACAAAACTAAGGTCTCCCTCCTTGATTATCAATCGTACTTCCAATTAAATACTTAATTTTGGAAACGATAGTGCAATATTCTTAACAAATCAAATTGTTAAGGGTGGATTTGTAATTCATGAAGAAGCAAGATATTTTTTCAAGCAAACAAAGATTTTGTGTACAACATTTTTTTTTTTGAAAATCAAAATGACATACACAGTGTGTCCCAGAACAAGCGAATTTATAGGTATAAATGATAAAAAAATCGAGTTGAAATTTTACTATTTGGGGTCCAGCCTGCTTGGACAGATAATAAATTTTACTATATTTTGGTGTTTAATAAATCAAGAATGTTTTGACAGAAACAGGGAGCATTCGTTTTGTTTTCTGTTTAGGTAAAGTACCTCTTCTGCGCTATATAACGAATTTTTTTTTGAAAAAAGTTGATCAATACTCAAAAATATGCAAATTGCAAATGTCAAAGTACAACTCGAATTTTTTGGTCATTTATACCTATAAATTCGCTTATCAAGGGACATACTGTAGGTATCACTATTATTATCATGTTGAAGAAACTGGAACTCACTAAACGTTATGAGCAGAAAACATAAGATAGTGTTACGAAAAGTATCGAACCATATCAAAAAGTTGCAAATTATGAAAAAACAACTATATGAAGAATGAGCATTCAAAAAACATAGACACAAAACTCACTAAAAAATAACAACACCCTCTAAATTAAAGGTCAACCTAGTGGCCACAAATTACGTTTGAGCATATTCAAAAACTTGGTGGTGACAGAGAGCCTAAGGTATGACAAAATTTTTTTTTTTTTAATAATTAAATAATTCGCAAATAATTTGAGCGTTAGAAATACTGCTAGTTTTTTCTTAGTCATAAAATTTTTTGTTTCTTTAAAATATAAGTTACACCTAGGATCATGCTATTATATGTGCTGGTAACATTCTAAGGGGCAATGTTAAACTTCACTTAATTTTGAACTAATTCGTGTTACTAATTAGCTAAATTACTTTCCCTAAATTAGCTCTAAGTATCATCTTATTGATATTTATAATTTTTTTTTTATTGATCTTCTCATAAAATCTTTTCAATAATTTTCGAAAAGGGAAGTCTTATTTAACTGTTTTATAAATCTAAATAAAAAAGGAATCCCATCACCAGTTCCATAAGTAATAAAGCAAATATTAAAATTTTAAATGAGAAATCTTTGACGTATTATTATTCTCTCAGGAAGGAAATGGACAAAGACAGTGAAAAATCCCTAATTTCATTGATTCCTCAAAATTTATTCCATTTAGCAATTCAAGTGTTTAATTTTGGTAACCAAAGAAAATTTAATTAAATACCGGTCGCGTCCCAGATTATGTACAATACGAAAAGTCTTCGTTTGAACTAATAAAATCTTTGCATAAAGATTAACACAAGAGGAGTTGAAAATTAATTACCTCTAAAATAACAGTTTCTCAGCTAACCAACACTTTTCCCCAGTTAAGATTTCTGCTAGACTATAAATACTGGCACAATCTTTATCCGGATTTTCTGCGGGTTGAAACTTGATAATTTTGTATTTTGTCTCATCTCTTCATTCTTTTATGCTCACTTTGAAATTACAATTAGAATGAAACTGCTTGGTTAGATCTAGCTGGGAATAGATGCTTTTCGCAGCTTGATAATTTTATAATATACGCTTTTTCGGCGAGTCATCAAATTTTTCTTTTTTATTGCCTACTTTTATCAAGAGGATGATCGGTGTATGAAACGCTAAAGTGTATACTGGCAGAGATATTTTTCATAAAAGCAAATTCATGAACGGGAGCGATTGAGATTTGTGGCTACTTAGGATAGGCCGACCGAATTTTATATCAGGGAAAAGAGATTAAAGTAAATCCGTCGTTAGAAAGTATTTTTTGGGAAAAGAGATGAGTGTTACCAGCATTATATAGCTCATTACCTTTATAAAGATAAGCGAAAGAGAAACGAAGAGAAGCAGAGCCATTTTGATCCAGTTGAGTGCTCAGTATCAGAAGTCCAATTACTGACGAACCAATTAGATTTAACTGGCCGTCTGGCTGTACCTGGTAAGTCACTAAGACCCGCAATCAAGCCGGTATTTGTTGTTTGAGAATTGAAAGACCGCGGAGGCCCTACGGATGGATTCCGGATCTCCCCGGACACAACAGGCGCACGGCTTATCATGACCGACAATTAAACGGTTTCTGTCAAAATTCGACTCACATCGATCGATTCTCTGCAGCCAGTCAACCGACCGGGAGGCCCGAAGCCAGAACGTGGAAGCCTCGGTCCTTTCTCCAGGATGTGCGAGTCATGATCTGTTACCAGGACGACAGAATTGAAATGGCAATTATCCTCATGCACTTTCCTTTAATCAGTTTTGTTCCTGGGAGATGCTTCCCGGAATCTGAAGATTATATCTTTACCTTTTTAACGGGCCGTTTCTAAGAAACGTAAATCAATATGTCTTATCATTAGCGTAGGTATATTTGTTGCAGTAAATTATACATCTCGGCTCTCGTGAGTTTTTGAAATCTACCTAGGGATAATAATTTGCTATTTTTTTTTAGAAAATATCGATGGGCTGCAGGAAAGACTATTGAAGTTAAATCTGCAACATTGAATAAAAATTGTTCTTTAACTTTGTGTAAGTCACATAAAACAGTCTTTAAAATCGCTCAAAGATCTAGGTGTAAATGGCATTTTATAAAGCACTCCACCTACCACTGTAAAACAAACTTTAATATTGGGCACATAAAGTCAACATGTGACATTTCAGGAAATAAAATTGCTACTTAAAACTCCGGCATACTCTCCCAAAGTCAATAAATCGGGGAGACTTCGAAGACGTTAAATTCAAATAAATATATATTCACCTTGTCGATTTTTCCTATACCTTGTATATAAAGACTATTTTATCGCATTTCCAAAAAAGCATAAACATCTTACATAGATGAATGATGTCTTCGTTCTCTGAAAGATTATATAAATATTAAAGATATTCATCCTCATAGCTTTGTAGGTTAATATCTAGATGCATTCTTGTTCTATCATCACATTGGTGCTACTACTGTGAAAAATGCTTTAAAAAAATTATATATTACCCTTGGAAACACCAGCAAATTCACTTAGGCTTTATTTCCATTGGAAACACTTATTTTAAGTCCCGTTTTTAAGTCCTGTATACCTATGTATGTATACAGGGTGTGCCAAATTTTCTTAATCAAGAGATATCCGCGTTATTTAAAAACAGAAACAAATAAAATTTGGGAACCTTCAAATATACCCCAATATAATGTGCAGACGTAAAGCCTTAGTTACGTCTGCACCCTCAATATATACATTTACGCTTTTCAACCCCCAAGCAATCATCCCCTGCTGAATTTCTGCAAACTACACCCATTTTTTTTTTTTGCTCAGTAGGATGACTGATTTTGTCCTGAATACAGTGACAAGCTATATTTTCATAGTTACACTTGACGGCAATAAAGTGTAACTGTGGTAACGAATGATAAGAATACCCAAGTCGAAATGCCTCGTTTCGGGTTGAAAAGAAGAGTCGCGGTATAATTCTACAGTATAGGTTGTCAAAATTAACCCAACTTAGGGCTTAGAATGCTTGGATTTTCAAAAATTGTATTCAGAACGAAGTCAATAATCCTACCGAGCAAAAAAAAATAGGGGTGTAAGTTGAAAAAAAAACCGGCCGGGGATGGTTACTTGAAGGTTGAAAGGTGTGAGGGTGCAGTCGCAAAGGCTTAGGGGTATATTTGAAGTTTCCCAAATTTCATTTGTTTCTGTTGTACGAAATAACGCGGATATCTCTTTTTTAACGCGGATTAAGAAAATTCTGGAGATCCTGTATACAGGGTTACTGGTAACTGGATACATTACTTTGGTGATCTGATAAAACAAGAGGTAAGGAGTAAATTAACCCCAACATGCACTATACAAAACTCAATAGATTTTGAGATATTTCGATTTGAAATGTAATTTTCAAAAAATCTACTTTAACTTTTTGTTTTGTTTTTTTTGCTGGAATACTTGCTCAATACCATGCTTCCTTCTGGAATAAAAAATATCCTGAGGTATTTCGATCGTGTGAAAATTTCAAAGAAAAACTTTCACAAACTATTTTTTTTAAATAAGATTTAAAAGTTTTTACAAGTTATTTTCGCAAAATTGTCAAGGCACCTTGCGTACAAATTGTTTTAAAAACTTCCCTAGTGTAGTAGCTATCTAACAAGGTACGAATCTTGTACAAGAATAACAGAATCTCCCCGCTATGTACCGTTACCGAGGAACAAATCCTTAAGTCGGGACGTTTAAAAAAAAAATACGGCCCTGAACGGGGGTCTTAAAATTCTCGGATCCGGTCCATTTTCAATAGGTCGTATTTGGGGGTCACGAGCTTCGTCTCTACCAAGTTTCGTCCCGATCGGTAAAACTTTCAGACACTTAGAGTGGCTATTACTAGGCTATTCCCGAAAAATCCCGAAATTCCCGAAAAAATGACACTTCCCGGGAACGGATCCCGCTCATTTTCAATGGGCATCGTGCCACGGTGCGCCTCTTCAATCAAGCCAAATTTCAACTTTCCCACATGAAAACTGGCGGCTCTAGAGTGTTTCCTAGCAAAGTCACAGACAGACAGACCGACAGACAGACATTTTTCGGGCACAAGAATACGTATACTTACGAAACTTCTGCGACTTTGCTAGGAAACCCTCTAGAGCCGCCAGTTTTCATGTGGGAAAGTTGAAATTTGGCTCGATTGAAGAGGCGCACCGTGGCACGATGCCCATTGAAAATGAGCGGGATCCGTTCCCGGGAAGTGTCATTTTTTCGGGAATTTCGGGATTTTTCGGGAATAGCCTAGGAAACACTCTTAGTGTCTGAAAGTTTTACCGATCGGGACGAAACTTGGTAGGGACGAAGCTCGGGACCCCCAAATACGACCTGTTGAAGATGGGCCGGATCCGAGAATTTTAAGACCCCCGTTCAGGGCCGTATTTTTTTTTAAAACGTCCCGACTTAGGATTTGTTCCTCGGTAACCGTACATAGCGGGGAGATTCTGTTATTCTTGTACAAGATTCGTACCTTGTTAGATAGCTACTACACTGGGGAAGTTTTTAAAACAATTTGTACGCAAGTTGCCTT
The DNA here is from genome assembly GCA_910589415.1 of Malachius bipustulatus. Taxonomy (NCBI): domain Eukaryota; kingdom Metazoa; phylum Arthropoda; class Insecta; order Coleoptera; family Melyridae; genus Malachius; species Malachius bipustulatus. Next base: position 6,738,060 of record OU342639.1, read on the forward strand.
GACAATTTTGCGAAAATAACTTGTAAAATCTTTTAAATCTTATTTAAAAAAAATAGTTTGTGAAAGGTTTTCTTTGAAATTTTCACACGATCGAAATAATACCTCAGGATATTTTTTATTCCAGAAGGAAGCACAGTATTGGACAAGTATTCCAGCAAAAAAAAATCAAAAAGTTAAAGTAGATTTTTTGAAAATTACATTTCAAGACATTTGAAACTATTTTTTTAAGAAAAGTTGAAAATCGAAATATCTCAAAATCTATTGAGTTTTGTATAGTGCATGTTGGGGTTAATTTACTTCTTACCTCTTGTTTTATCAGATCACCAAAGGAATGTATCCAGTTACCAGTAACCCTGTATGTCATTTTGACTGTCACTATTGCGTCTGGTTTTTCCTCAAAAAATAACGACGATTAGTTCATATCACGGTGTAAGATATAGAGGTGAATCGACGACAGCTCGAAAAGAGAGCGTAAACAGTCACGATTAGAGCGGTGCGACTGCTGTGAGAGGTAGACAACTTGGGCAAGCGCTAGCAGAATTTAATGCGTATAGGCTAAGTAAGTATCGGATGTTTGCGGCGCGCGCGCCTCCTCGTGGATTTTTTTCGCACTTTCGTGCGGCAGTATAACCTTGCTTTGCAATTTTTGACAGCTCGTTTGGATAATGAAACCCTTTTAAAATTATTATTTGGCAGTGAACTTATAGATTTTTAAATTTATTATGACTACAATAATTATTAAAAGTCATTTCCAAGCACCCAGTCTCGACTGCTTTCGTTTAAAATCGTTGAGAAATGGGCGAAATCTCATGATGAGTTTTCACATGAGCGGTGTTAGAGAATACGTTTACATGGAACTTTTCTTCAAGGAACAGCGCTCATTTAGAGAGACTCCTGGTGCACATAGCACTCATAAAAATGAAAAAACCTATTATTGTCCCATTGTTCAGGTGATATATAAATTGTCCATTAAAAAAATATCACCTTTCTTATCAACGCATAATAAGTTCATATTTCATCTCATGTTTTCGGGGTTTTTATTGAGTTTATGTATAATAAGTCGAAGAGTTTTAAACATATTTTGCAGCTGTAAAGCAAGAAAATGTTACCCTTCGTCTGAAATACAGCTCGAAAAATTATAGCAGTAGTTATTGTTTTATTAGTATTACTTATATGCCTTAAATTATTAACTAAAATTTTTAACTTTAATTTACTATCTAAAAAAAGATTCAGGAGTAATAAATAGGTATGTAATCTCAAGCATTTAAGGTACTCGTGTACAACAAACACTTCCCGATTTTTGTATACTCGGAACGACCTCATGTTTGCAATAACAAATACATTAAAATGAACAGCGGGCACGCAGGACTTGCCGCATGAAAGTGTCAAATTTGCCTACTTGGTGGCGCCACAATAGTTACTTGTTTAGCCTATAGGTACTTACCTGCATTGATAAATGTGTAGGTAGGTACTCTATATACTTACCTAGTACCCTCTATATTATTATATTGTACCTACATATCGGAAAATAAGGAAAATACGAATTAATTATTATTTATTCGTTTAACTTAACACGAAATAAAAACTCAGACTGCTTGTATAAAAATAATTTAATAAACAAAATTTAAAAAAATTAGGTAGGTGTATCTAGTTACCTACCTATTAGTGTATTAAAAATAAAAGAAACAATCCTTTCGTGGATTCGAGTACCGTACTATCAGAATGTCCGGAGTGTCAAGCAACAGCCTAAAGCACTCGCCCACGCTCCTATTTCAATTTCATAGCGCTGAGCGGGTATTTAAATTCACCTCAGGCAACAAACAACTACATATGAGTTATAAAGATATTTTTTGATCATGAAAAAAACTCTAGTTATGTATGAGATATTTATATGTACCTACCTATTTAATAATTACCAAGAAATAGGTACTTACATACCTTACATACCTATTAGTTTTGTAGGTAGGTATTGAAATTATCATCATTTTATCTAACTAATTTTTTTTTAATGATCTTCAAGCTAAGAAAAGTTCCAACACTTGTATAATCGGCACTAAATATATTACTTACCGAATAACAGGCAGTTTCGACTTTATAATATGATGTCTTCTTCTTTAAAGTGCTTTGCACAAATCGCATCTTTAGCGGTCAATTGTCTATCTTGGCGGGGAATCGCCCTTTGATACGCTTCTAATTTATGTTTAGGTATGCCGAAAAAAGAAATACCCTTTGTAGTTTCATCGTATCCACTTCTACAATTAGGTACAACACACTTTCTTTCCATATTTACTTATCACTTACTCAATAAAAAATAAAGTGTAGCAGCGCGACTTCTTAAAACCTACACTTGTTATGAGAATTCCACGTGTGGAAGTAAGAGGGGAGAGCGCATGGATCGCCCAAAAGAACTATCTCTCTCCCGCATCGACGTTCGCAGTTTAGTGTCGTTCGCTAGCGTTAAAAGACAAGCATCGTGCGTTCACCTCTATATCTTACACCGTGGTTCATATACAGGTGAATCAGTAACTAGCGCACTCAGAGCATGCTGCGGTAAACTTCACTTTTTAAGAGTGGTAATAAATTTTCTTACTGCAGTGTTGTAAGTTCTTTTCTTCCAAAGATATGACCATTTTTGTAAAAACAAAGGTGACAACACCGCACTGAACATGTGAATAAGTTCGGGTTAGATGGTATTGTTATTAGTTTTATTTCCATGCAACGAAGGCATTTGAATATTTTATATTCTAAGTGGAGTTTAAGAGGTTGCCAAACTTCAAATTTCGTTCAGATTTAGGTATGCTACCAATTTCCAACATTCTCAATTCCTCTGTAAAGAGGTTTTGTGAAAAAAAAAAAATTGATGAATTATATGGTATCCGTTCCAGACGTTACAGTAACCTGAATTTTTCAATAATTTTTATCACGGTAATTGAAAAAATTGCCTTCAAACTCGGATAAGGGAAACTCTGTACCTTGAAAACCAACCGTTGGATTCAATTTTTTTTGCAGAATATCCTTAATTTTAATGGGCTCCATATCGCCCTGTATTCGGAGTGCGCGAGTTACTATATATTTTTTTTATAGAAAATAGGATAATAAATATACCATTCCCATTAACCCTTTACAGTGATTAACTAGTTCCATATTTTATATTTTGAATTTGTCAATCTGGCAATGTAATGATTTATTTATGGCGTGGAGTGATAAAACGTGTCGCATAATTTCAATTTTGTTTTATTTGCACAACAAACGTTACTCTCATCAATCATCCTGTCACTAAATTTCGTTAGTGTCACAAGTTCTGTTTCGATTAAATTAAATTATGGTTAAATATGTTTTGCAGATTCGCATAAAAAGAATTATAGAGCAATAAAAAAGTCTAGTTATCGTTGACTCGTTAAGTTTTCTATTGGTTAATTTGCTTATTCTGGATTACATATTAACAGGCTGATGGCCATATTCTCAAAGCTTTACGATACGGTAATGCCTCGAAATTAATGGAATGGAAGGGACGGAGACAGTACAGTTTATATGCATATGAATGAGATAGAAATAACTATATTACGTGTTTAATTAAAAAAAATTCGTTTGAGTATACGGCGATAAGGGAGTAGGTACCTATCTGATTTATTAGAAATTCTTTCTCATAGAAGATATATACTGTTACGGGGGTGGATAAGAAACAAGACACAGAATATATGTAGGTACATATTAGGGATTAGGGTATATCATTAATATTCCGAAAAAATTTAAAAACAGATTCTTTGGTTAAAAATAAGCACAAAATATTTCCCTTTGATATGTGTCCGAAAATGCACCGTTGCCGGGATACAGGGTGTCAAAAAAAGATACTTTTTCCAGTTTTTTTAAGATATTTCAAGAACCGTTTCGGACAAAGAACTCAAATTTTGTATACGTTTTATCATTAAAATATTAGAAATACAATACACGTAAAAAAAAACAAAAATAAACATACACTAACACAAAAACAAAACAACAAGATAGTAAAAGTACAACAATAATTATTTTAAATAGTTTAATATCTCCAGTATAGATAACGCGAAAGTTTTTTTCTTGCCTTCATTTTCCGACACATCAAAAGCGAGATTTTCATCATAAATGGCCGTTTCCCTCGAAAACGGCCCACGTTAACAAGTATGACCAATAGTACCTACCTTTTTTTGTGTTGAAAATATGTTGGCGGTTAACAATTCTCTTTTAAAACGGCAATTGGCTCAGTGTCGTAGATAATATATAGGGGCAAAAAAACCTCGCAACCGTAAAATCTTCACCACTGGCATTTGAAAGAAAATTAGTTTAAGGTTCCGAGCTCAACTTTTGTACATATCTTACCGTTGATATTAGCTACTTTTTTAATGCTATAACTATTATTTTTTTCATGAGCCAGAGTGACTGAGATTTTGGGAATGCTTGAAATTTTTTTGCCCCCAATTTCTACGACACTAGTAAAATTGACATTTTGAAAGCGCATCTTAAACCAACAATATTTTTTACACAAAAAATCTACTCTTGATCATAATTGCAAAATCAAACCGTTTTCGAGAAAAGCAGCAATTTACGATGAAAAACTCGCTTTGGATGTTTAAAAATATGTGGCGGAGAAAATGAAAGGCAAAAAAACTTCGCTTGATTCTAAAATCTCCGCCGCCAATGGCACATGAAAGAAAATTAATTGGTATTAAATTGGTAGCTATAATGTCAATGATATGACATGTAAAAAAGCTGAGCTCTGTATCTCCGTCGGTTCTCGAGATATCTTCGAAAAACTGGAAAAATAATCTTTTTTTGGCACCCTGTATCTAAAAAACGGTTCATTTTCGGAACAATTTTTTTTTAAATTGATTTATTTTTTCTCCACCCGCATTAACATTTTTAGTATTTTAGAACTTTTTTTATAATTTGAAAATACATATTATTGAAAAAATATCTTTTTTTTACAGAAAAGCAATGAAAATGAATAGAACTCACTGGTAGGTAGCGAACTGAATGATCCAGTAGACAAACTAAAGGCGTTGCTGCCGTCAGCAAATTCTCTAGGTAAGTCAAAGCTGATATTTGAAGAACACACAAACACTGACTGGAAATAACTGTTATATGTGCCATTTTCTTTTACCTGGAAAAGCTAATCGACTATCGACATTTTCTTGATTGAGCTCAATAACTCCATACGTAAAATAACTTTCCGTTTGTGAAACGTCAAACATTTTAGACTATAGTCAAGTTAAAATCATCCCTTTATAATCGGTCTAGGAACATTATAATCCAGCTTGTTGTAAACGCCGAAAATTATACCTGCTTTCTGTTTTAAAGAAACATTTAAATGGTTTTTTATGTTACCTGTGGTAAATGAATTGAGCAGATATAATCAGAGTCGTTTAACAATAAGTGAAAAGGGCGAAAAATGTGGGCTTGTTATCCCTGTGTTGATATTAGGAATTAGCGGACAATGATGCATTCCTCGATTTGACATATGGTTAACAAAAGACCTTTGTTCATTGTTTCAGGCGGTGGATGAATTAGGTTTTTATGAATACCTTTTGAATTGTAAATAAAAAAATACACTAATAAGCCTTTTCTGTGCCGAAATTACAAATGGGAATTTTAGATGTAGGTACTTATTCTAAATTTATAACTAAGGAGCTCTCTATTATAGATCTACAGTTGCGACCATGCAAATGTAAACGGGTAAATTTTATTGTGCCGTTTAGTGCTTCAGTACTAAGTCATAACGCAGCAGGTATACTAAACTTATTATAGGAATAAGTTTATTTTAACGATATTACGGCGGTTTCTATATATGAGAGGATTTGAAAAGTTTCTATTTTTTGTAACACTTACCTGGGTAATTGGGTAAAGCTGAAACACAAAAAGACAATTAATAAATACAATCAAATATGAATTAGTTATTTAAAATCAATTTCTTAATTACTTTCATGCAAAAGTTGTTTAATAAAGTATTGAAATATTGATTTTCCAGATTATAAATGGAATATATTATATATGGATTCTTGATTACCGGATTTAAATTTTCACACTCAAAGTTAAAAGCTGACGTGGGTAAATCATATTATAGGGAATCAAGAAAATATTTTTTTTTCAAATTATACCTAGATATGTAGCTAGAACCGCTATACTGCATAAAATGAAAACAACAGCCTGTGTAGCGGGAGCGATCTGAAATACAATATCACGTATTACAGTAGTACTCCAAGCGATTTCCCTAATAATTAGTTTAATTTGTAAGAAAGCAGCCGATTTGACTCCCTGTTCAGGAGAAATTACTAAGTCTGCGGAGGTTTTTGTTCCACTTAACTTAGGCAATGTTTTTATATTCTTTTATGTACATCAACGGGAGTTTATCTCACTTTAGTAGTAATTGTCTTTCTTCGAACTTTGAAATTTTCTCATCACTTTATTTCGTTGTTCAATCCACTCAGTCTATCATTTATCTCATCTTATCCCAATTCCTTCTTCTTAAAGCACCGGCATTCGTTTCTAAATGTCCTCAACCAGGACCCTGCTTTGATATATATCTTCTCTATTCGCGCTAAAGGACTCCTGGCAGGTTTGATCTGATTACTTCTCTAATTCAACCTTAACCTACTACTTATGCTGCCGACAAAATAATATTAGCACAATAATTTGCAGCATTTATTAATCAGTCTTCAACGCACAACACTTTTAGATAGAATATTGGATACTCCACTACAATTACAATTATTATTAGAATACCCACGCAGAAAAATCATCTCCAGTTAGTAATTTGGTGCCTTATAATAAGATTCCTTTCTGGATTTTACAATCTTCAAGGAACAGTCACAATACATTCTTGTATACCTATACGCTTATATTTAAATTCTATAAAGAAATTATATGGGGGGTGGGGTTGTAGGAATATTATAATTATAAAGAATGAATCAATATTGTAAAATATGATGGGAGAATATTAGAGTTACATCACGAGAATTTAATAACTTATCATCTTAAATTCGGAAGTTTGTGAGGAACCTCTGTCAATTTTAGTGGAATACCCGAAGTCAGTTCCTATATCGTCTACCGAGGCACTTCAAGCAATCAGGAGCAAATTTCATTACTGGAGCAGCGTTTGTCACTTCTAGCAGATTATTTAGGTGCTTTCGAACAGGAAAACCGTCGGTTAGGTCTTATTAATCCAATTAGAAACTGTTCCTGATTTAAATTATTTAGAGTACATAATTTATGTTATTTACCAGATATTGGAAATTCTTGCCATTTTCAATCCAGACTTAGGTACCTATATAATAAAGGATGCAAGGGGTGATGACGGTGTACCTATACAGCAAATAAAATAATTGGAATATTTCTCAAGGTACCTAAGACTCGCATAATTTGATAATCATTACTTGAGAAAGTGTAATGTAACGAATTTCACCTTCCTTGATGTAAACAAGTCAAGCTACTTACCTACTACCAGAGTTATTCATAAAATTACTTAACACGAATTATGCATTATAGGCATAATTATATTCGCTAGAGGGTTGCATAGAGTAGATGTCTCAAATTGTTTCTGATTCCTTCTGTTCCTGCCCGGTCTTATTATCTTTCTAGTCTCTTTCACACCATATCTCTCTCTCTCTCTCTCTCTCTCTCTCGTAATTATTGTTACTTCTAGCTGCTTCTAATCACATCTTCAACTAAACAGGCATTTATATATGATTTGATGTAGAACTATATGTTTGATGTAGTCATGTAGATGTGGATGCTTCAGATGGACTGCTTCTGATGTTCCGTCTTTTATCTAGAATGTGATGATTGCCAGTATAGCAATGAAATTTCGTACATGTTTTGTTACACCGCTCACTGTGATTATCTATGTCTTGGACGATGTCGATATATGCCAGCTGACCCATTATGGCAAGCCAATGCCTCGTAAAAGTGGCACCCGAGGCTACATTCTTTGTGCTCTTGGGTTAAAACAGCATAACCGAATCCAAAAACGACCAAATAATGCTCCCGACGAATTTTAATCTGCTCTTGATTTGGCCGCCAATAAGGCCATCCACCATTACATCATTCGACAGAAGTTGGAGAGAGGCGACTTTAGCGTGTTTCCTAGGAGCAAACTGCTGACAGGTCGATGAGTCTCCTTCTCGCCGATCCTTTTTAATTACAGAAGTCATTTCATCCTTGCTTATCTTAGATTTCAAATAAATATTCATCGTGAGTGGGTCATTGTGACACCTCCACTGCAACCAAAGGTCTATTCTGGCTCACATCTAGTCTTGCTACATTAATCCTATCAGATCGGCCTCTTTGAGGAAGCTGACTATATTGACTGTTGGGAATGTATCCAGGTATTCCGATAGAAGAAAGTCTCTCCTGAAGGTTTGCAGTCTGGTCCTTCCCAAAGCGAGACACTCACATAGGATGTCTTTTGCTGTTTTGTTACCCTCCAAGTTATATAGGCGGCATTAAGCGCTACTCGTTAAACCCATCCTGTGCTAATGATAGTTCAACTTGCAGTGCCCAATACATAGGCCTAATAAGGCTTTAAGTTCTTTCCTGTTGTGCTCCAATAGTTTTTTGGTGCTTCTTTTCGACGTGTCTTGTATAATGGGACCTCGAATAAAGTCGTGGTAAGTTTTGCCAGTGCTAGAGGACTTCCCTCTCAGCCCAGTTATTGTTGTTTTGGAAATATTCAGTGATATGCCAAAAATGCTGGTCCTTGTTTACCTACCTTCATTTCATTCCTGGGAAACTTGTTAAGGTGTTTCGAATTTCAATGTAGCTACATGTTCAATGTCAAAAATATCGACTACTGAGCTGATAACGGGACACATGTTCGAAGTTGACTGTTAATTTCTATATGTCGAAATTGAATAGAAGTTGGTAATCAGTTTATTCGGCAGTTTGTCTGTCCTTTTTTCACGCAGTGTCAGGGTTAGGGCCGTCACTTTGTCACAGTGCAGCTGCTTCGAACTGGAGTACCTAAAAGTGTAATTGTTCCAGGAAGTCGTTCTATCATGCTACGGTGGTTTTATGCGGATTTGTTAAGTTTCATTTAGAACAGATTGTTTAGGTAGGTACATCACAACACAAGTGGCTGTGCGTACATAACCTTTTATGTTTTATTTAATTTACCGTAACTTATTTTTCTCTCCTTCAAATTGCTTACATGTTCTATTGAATTTTTGTAGAAAAACTAACAACAATCTTGCAATGCAGAGGGGAGGGATAATAATTTTTGATTCTGGTAGAAAAGTCCCGTTCTAATTAAAGGTTTTATTCTATACCATGATGATCAAGTTTGTCTTGCATGCTGCCAGTAAGCTGTTATTTTAATGGGCAGAATTTACTCGATACTGGGAGAAAGTTTACTTTCTAAAGCGCTTGAATTTTCTAATATATTAACAGTAAGCTTTGCACCGGAAACGGTGGAATTGTCTAGAAGCCTTTGTTCCATTCTTGACAAGGACTCTGAAGCTGTGGCATTTATTTTATAACTTAGCGGAATTTTTTAAACATTCTCACTTGTAGCTCGGTCGAAAGTATCCAGCATTCTCTGCTCGAAAATGAAGGTATTCTCCAAATTTTTCTGTTCTAGATTGGCATCTGAAAAGTCCCCTCTGAACCATCATGCTTGCATATATCTACGGTCACATGAAATAAATAAGTGGGAATATTATTTAACATACCTAACATTTATTTATACCGTTAACAAGTAGCAACATTATCTACTCTTGATTTTTCAAACTCGTTTTTCTGCAGTTCTTGCTCTTATCTGAGATGTTAAATTGGCTCTTAGTCTTGACTGACTAGTTGGGAAACGAAACTAGTTATATTGGGAACGCAGTCATCAGGGTTACAATAGTATATTGTGAAACAAGTGCGGAAAAGAGAAAATTTCTCACGAGTGTGAAAGAATTGTGACACGAGACGAAGTCGAGTGTCACAATTCACATGAGTGTGAAATTTCTTTTCCGCACGTGCTATACACAGTACTTTTCCTACGACCACAATTTAACAGATTAATTATTTAACAAATTTAACACATAGATTATTTTTTCTGACAATGCTCTGCTTTTATGACCTTTTCTCCAATTTATGAAATGTTTATAAGCAGATTCGTATTTTTCTCTCGAAACTATAGGTAGCAAATTCAAAGAACACAAACCTGATTGTTTTCTGACTTCAGCAGGTGGTGCATTTTCTGCTTCAAATTCAAAGGAATCAGAATCCATTATAATGATAGGTAACTAAAATTTATTTTTTCAGACTACCTATAGGTATTATTTTCAATTATTCTACCAATGACTTTTTAATATTACTATTATATACTGTTAAATCATTGAATTCTACCGACAATATTATTATTATTTATTATTAGACTCCGTATCTAAACTAAAAATAAAGTGCATGACGTGGAGCCTGGAGACGTGGTAGATATGCAACTTCCACACAACGCAGGCGCAGTCGTGGATTGAAGTTAGAGGTGTGCGAGTTTTCACGTTCGTGAATTTGATTTGAACGCTACGCAATGCTGTTATTAGCGATCAACTCGTAAATTTTAATAATTACTGCCACAAGAGAATAATGAGTATATTTTATAGTCTTGTCGGGTTCTATGTTATCCCATTTGTGTTTATTTTATTACCTTGAAGCTTTAAATGAATAGTTATTCCATTAACAATAAGTAACAGTGAGTTCTCAGTTACCGCCCATCTTTACATTAAAACTGTACGGAAACGATTTTTGGCTATGCGTTATGTCACTTTGTCGCACAGTTTTGGATACGTGAGAAATCTGCTAGTTTGCGCACAAAAAACGATGCGCAAAGTAGTGTTTTATATAGTGGTCGTAGGAAAAACATATTCCAGTACAAAAGCGCTGCCTCAAAAAGTTATGGCGGCAGAAAATAGTACCTACGCACATCCATTTCAGAGGACGCAGAGGACGCATAGTGGTCGTAGGAAAACATAATTAAATGACGGTTTCTATTTGCGAGCTTTCGAAAGTTTTATGTATTTTCTTCATCAGGCACTACAATGATATATAAAAACAATCAGTCTTAAATGAGAGAAAAAGAGGAGCTAAAAATTACTTACATGAAACACTAGCAGGGGTTAAACATCCCCCTTGTAATATACAGGATCATTACATAACAGTAGTTTAAAACATTTGAAAATTAATTAGTTAAAATTCACCTCCACTGGACATGTGGTAGGTTACTGATAAGGCTAATATTATCACAGAAAATCACATTTAGGTTGTTACATACACAGGCTAGAGGGCCCTGAATGGACGAGCAGGACTCGCAAAAATTAGGAAGTTACATCGTGAAATAATATAATATGGTTTAGAAAATTGTTGGAGAAAACTGATGCTCCAACTACTCAAGGTTGTAGGTTACAAATTCATATCGGAATGCAAATGGTCTCTCTTATCTCAAAAATTTTTTTGATAATATAAAATAAGAACTCTGAACCGAAAAATTATTTGGCCTCTGACGTCTGTACCATTGACCCCCAGCAGTAAATATTAAGGTTACGAATAAAAAGAAGAAGAATTGATGTGTGTGTCTACTGTCAACTGGTTTAAATTGTCCTTTCGGTGTCATGATAAGTGATTGATGCCTCTTGGTGGGAATGACATGACAATTGATGATTGACATGAAGACATTTTGTGTCTTGGGTTTGAACTTGTTGGATTATCAAAGGTAAGATGGCGGAAGGGCGGTAAAATTTGAAATTATGAAAATTTGAAAATGAGAATATTGACTGTATGGTGAATTTGAAGTTCTGTAAAATTTAATAAGAAAAAAAAGGGGGGGGGTTAATATCTGTTGTGGGTTAATAGTCAATGTTGTAATAATTATTGTTAATGTTAATTGTTGCCAGCGTCATTATTTGTTATTGTTTTGTGTTGGTTCGTGTGTCTGTTGAGTGGGTAAATGGAGAATGTCAGGTGGTCTGTTACGTTGATTTTTGTCAAGTTCCAGTAGATATGTGCAGACAGTGCTGAGTCCCTCAATATCTCTTCTCGAGTTCATGGGGTTGTCTTCCTGATGAATTCTGATCATCTCTACGATTTCCCTCTTCTTTCTGCGCTGGACTCTGTCTAAAATTTTTGTGTCATCATATGCTATCTGATCATATGATGCATATCTTATCTGAGATATGCATCATTAATGAGTGAGACTATATGTATATAACATTAAGAACACGCTCGGAGATGCGTGTTCTCCCATTTCCCAGACACAAACGTTGTAGGTGGTGTACCTATAAAACTTATTGAAACTAAGTTTGTTATTGTAGTTGAATAAAGAGAAAACGAAATATGATGCATGCGATTATTGTTTTAATTTTTTTATTGCTTTAAATTTAGCTAATTTGACTGTCCGCCAGAATTTCATGGATTTTTGAACTTCCATTAGATAAATTAAAACTCCGCTTTTGTGCATCATCCACATTCTGTACAAATGTAAGAACAAAAATGCAAAAAACTTTTAGTTTGTCAGATAACTTGTTTTTAGGTTGTGCATTACAAAATGAAATATCAAGGTGAGAAATAAAATAAACGTGTGATATCCAAGCACTGCTATATTTCTTGAAAGAAATATATATATGCTTCCAAGTGATAAATGTCAATTATAGAGGATTTGGTTAGTGACATATAAGACAAATCGGCATTTACCTTGCTAAAATATCCCCTATGTTATTCAAGAGAGAAAATCGATTGAAAAAGACAGAGAAATATCTTTGAAGACAGAGTTCTATCCCTTTTATCCGCAAATTTAATACTCCACTCTCATCGTATGATATGGATAGGTATTTCATTCCATAAAATATACCTAGTTTCCAGTTTATTCTTCAATAAGAATCATATTGCATAATTTCGTCGCATGTTTTTTTAGTCAAATAGCTATGCAACAGAAACCCCAGGAAAAGTTGCATAGGCTGTGATAAAATTTGATGATTTTGAATATTTTGATGTCAGTAATTATTTAGTTGATTTTATGCCAGATTGAGTTCTGACCATGCCTTATTTTTCATGCCCGAATTACGAAATTATCTTGACAAAGTTTTAAGTGACAATGCTGTAACTACTTGACTTGATTGGGTTTTAAGGCAAGGTTTTTCGCAATTAATTTAAAAATGTAGACCCCTCATCTATTCTCCATTTTTACTTTTTCCGTGCCACGAAAATCACGAAAATCACCTTTTAAAACAGTCAAGCTAGGTAAAGTTATTGAATAAATAAATATAGATGACATTATTGTTCTATGACATTTGTCATTGTAGTTATTGTTGAATACTCAACGCAAGTGCCTGCGTAAATAGAAATGTGTACCGTTCAAGTAAAAATAGAAATGATTAGATGGTTTTATAGTGCGGAATTAGTTCCCGGACTTCTCGAGAAGTCAGTTCTTTATTTAGTGTTAAATATCTGGATTGAAATTCTAACCAGTACCTATAACAATTCAGAGAATTTTACGAATATTCGAAACTACCGGCAAAATATAATTTAATTGCAAGAACAGGCGTAATAACTTACCTACCACAAAACTATCAGAAAAATGATAATTACATTTTAATCTCAAAGCAACACCGCTTCCGTAAATCTTAAGAATGGGCAAATATTTCCTGTCACGTCACTTCTCAAGTTACATATCTGCTTCACATTTGATTTTATTGATTCTTTATCATTATATTTGTCGTTTTCGCTTTTCATCTCAAATCCCCGTTTGAGATATAAACTAAGGAAGGAAACTGGGAAATTGTCTGAGAATTGCTCACTTCATAATCTAATCCGTGTGTCAGTGCACTGCTAAATTTTGTTTACTCTGACATATTGGCCCCTAGACTGTATATTCGAGCGGAGGGAATATTAAATTCGCAGACTATTCGATGTTATTATTCGAGAACTTATCGGAACTTTACATTTTATTTTCGGTTCATCTTAGTCAAAGTTTCACAATAATCCCAGTGATCGTGAATCAGTGTGAGTAGGTACATTTGCGGGTACATCAATTGGATATTTCATTGCTTATAATTATTGCATCAATATAAAACTTCTGGACATATACCTATATTAACATCCTTTTTACTACTTATAACTTTTGATTACCCGAATATAAGTAGTTATATTTAGAAACTAATTTATTACCTATTCATCACTTGTAATTTATACAGGGTGTCGCGTATAATTATGTATATCACGGGTAAAAAATTGAAATATAATAATTACTGGCGTGTTGATATTATCCTGGATTTGAAGTGAGTCATATTATATGAAATTAAGAAAAAATTATATATTTATTTATTAGTTTACATTTTGTGCTCAGAATGGGTAAACTAAAACTTGATGATCCTCCACGAATTACATACATACTCTGAGTTGCCCGTATTCGGCAGGTTTGTCCTGGTTGCCATAAAATTTGTGCTTACTTTGAGCACCCCACGACTGTATCTGCTTCTGTTTCCTTCGCATACAAAACGGAAACAGTTCCGAGCAGAGGAGATGACAAATTTATTAATGTATTTAAATTAGAAAATTTGCATGATTTTTAAATTTTCTTATTTCCATCTGCGAAGAAAAAACGGCGATAATATAAATTACTTTATCTAATTTACACAACGTTTCTAAAAGCTTGGCAGACGTTAATTAAATCGTTATTATGATCCACTGAAGGAACTAAGTGAACATGTCAAAGGCCAAATAACAATTCTAACCGATTGATTGAGAGTGTGTTCAATTGAATATATTATATTTATTTAGAGATTTGTGAGTAAATCATTCTCTTTCAGGTAGGTAGGTATACATATATAAAATGTATTTCGAGAAAAATCGTAGCACCTAATTGTAATTTGAAGAAGGAAGTTGGTGATGTGGTTATTTTATTAAAAAATGAGGAAAATATGAAATTTAATTCACTAATTGGCATACCGCGAAAGTTATCCTCCCTCAAGTAGACAAAGTATATACTTTTTCAGAACTTGAAAATAACTTCCAACAATTAAATTAGTTATGGCCTCAAGTCAGTGAAAGGTAAGTTCTCTTTTTCCTTTGGCAATGAATTAATGTTCAACTAGATCGTAAAAGTTTAATTAGGAAGTCTTTCCGGGAGACCTTGGAAGTGACATGACTTGTTATCAGGTACTTAAATGGACAATTAACTCTGAATACTGTGAATTTATCGATATTTTCTCGACAGAGGAGTTGCGTGTGCTTGGCCAATAATGACAGCGAAAATTGTGTCCTCCTCATCACCACCCAGTAAATTATGCAGCAGCCGAGTCCAGAAATCGAAAGTACAGCCGGTCCGGCAAGCCACATAAAATATCCTGAAATTCTCGTAACGTAAACCAGATGACCGATATGAAAATGTAAGAATGTGATATATTGTTATGAGTGATGGCAATATAAATACTTCAATCAGTAAGTCTCAAATTTTAAAAATTGTCAAATAGGACCATGTACAATGAAAGTACAATTACTAGTGTTTTATCACGTTGGGAAAACCCCCATCAATCTTGCTTGTTCTGACATTGTTTGGACAGTTTTACGTTTTTAACTCTAATTACAGAATCGCGTTAGGGACAAGTAGCGATAAATAATAATAGACATCGATGTATTGAAAAATAAAGCACTAAGCACCGCTAGAAACATAGGACTTCTATTTTGAGATCGTTTTGGGACTTGATTGTAAACTGAACACTAAAAGACACATCAGATAGGGTTCACATTCAGACATAGCCTGACTAGTAAAACAAAATGACGAGGTCTTGCTGAAAATCTAATAAGTTTTCTGGTAATATCAAGTTTCCATCAGCGCCAGTTTGATTTTATAATTCATGGACAATCAGATGGTCAATGGTATTGTGTCCAACATTTATAAATAGATATCTGCGTTGAAATTTTCATATAGAAATACCTATAGGACTAATAATGATACCTCCCCAAGTCCCCAGTATACTTTCCCCAACATAGATTTTTTTTCTGGATACTGTGTTACTGTGTATGACTTTCTCGATAAATATGAAGATTTTCAACCGTCGCAATAACATCAGTTTTGCTTATTAACATGACCGTTGAAGTAAAAAGTTTGAATTTCGATTAAAATGATTTCGAAAAATTCATTTCGACTATTCAGGTCATCACCACTCAGTTTCTGAAAAATTTCTTTGTATGAATGAAACTTAGTCTTCCTTCAGGTTCGGCAAGTATTCCAAAATAGACTGTATTATTGTATGGGCAAAATTGGAAACCATCTTGAAAACGTGTGGTCCCGAAAAAATTATTTAACGTATTTTTTTCTTTTCAATAAAACCAAATTCACTTGTATCAATATAATAAAAACATATTTAGTAGAATGTCACTTTGAATGGTGAGATCATTGGAAAGGAGGTTACCATTTAAAATTTTATAATTATAGGGTGGGTGGAGCTTTAAGGGTTCATTGGGTGAGTCATTTCTTGCCTCATTTTTATTCCCCCCTCCCTATTACGCAAACGCTTTTTTTGCTATTTTTGATATCATTTTTTGTTTCAAAGATATCGCCAATTGCAACTTTTAAAAGTTGCTTGTTAAATATTTGCTTGCTCTTGTGGGATTGAAAATCATATTCAAAATATAAAACAAGCTTGCATGATGATGTTTTTGAATAATTACTTTGTATTACGCATCATACCATGCATCATTACTCGTGCATATAGTGTGTATGCGTGGCACAAAACACATATTTCTGTTGATTCCTGTCCTCACGCTACCACGGTGCAAGATTTATACTTATTTTTTTTTATATATTTATATAAATCGTAATAAAAGTTCGAAGCGCACAGAGTGCATTTTTTTAAATGCATTTTTCGATAGGTACCTAAAAAAGGCTGGTTTCTACGATTTTTCTATTGAGTATAGGAACTCCTTACAGCTTTCTTTATAGATAATTATTATTAGATATTTTCTGTTTTTGGGTTTCCTGTTCATGTGGTATCACTATCAGAAGGTTACCTACTTCATAAATGAAAGTAAATTTAACGTAATCTTTGTTACCGTTCCCAGTTATTACATCTAGAATTTGCCTTTGAAGCCCGAAAATGCGTTTAGAGGAAAGTGCATGTCGCCAGCAGAACTAAAACAGGTCACACGTCATTAAATCAGCGCAATCAGCGAGGATAATAGGCTACTCGCAATGGCTTGAATATCACAACCACAACGTTGCGCATAGCTTCCTAATAACATATTGATACACATTTCACACTATACTTTATGGCCCATATGGTCCATAAGAAAATTAAGCTCAGCATTTTCTTATATACAGCGTGTTCAGCTAAGGGTACGGAGCGGCCATATCTCTGTAACTATTGGTCCTAGAGCCTCAAATTAAAAATTTTCCAGACATAAGTGACCATGAGAAATTCAAGGAAAATATTTTCAAGATGGCCGCACTTCCGGAAATACCGGAAGTTGACACCTAGTTCATTATTTTAACGGGAACACCCTGTAAAGTATTATATTTTTTTAAATGTCTGAAGAAATCGAATACAGGTGGTTTTCACCATTGGAATTTAGATTGAGCGGTTTATGAGTTATAAACAAGTGAAAATCGAAAATTTTCAACTTCAAAGCAGTGTAGAACTAGAACGGCTCAAGATATCTAAAAACGGTTTACATGTCCCTATCCTAACTTTTAATGTTTCATCCCACTATGTGGAGTAAATTTTAATACAGGGTGATGAAAATTATCCGATTTTTCATCACCCTGTATTAAAATTTACTCCACATAGTGGGATAAAACATGAAAAGTTAGGATAGGGACATGTAAACAGTTTTTAGATATCTTGAGCCGTTCTAGTTCTACACTGCTTTGAAGCTGAAAATTTTCGATTTTCACTTGTTTATAACTCATAAACCATTCAATCTAAATTCCAATTGTGAAAACCACCTGTATTCGATTTCTTCAGACATTTAAAAAATATAATACTTTACAGGGTGTTCCCGTTAAAATAATGAACTAGGTGTCAACTTCCGGTATTTCCGGAAGTGCGGCCATCTTGAAAATAATTTCCTTGAATTTCTCATGGTCACTTATGTCTGGAAAATTTTTAATTTGAGACTCTAGAACCAATAGTTACCGAGATATGGCCGCTCCGTACCCTTAACTGAACACGCTGTAGGTACAGGGTATTAAAAAACGTGGAAAATATGAATGACACGCCACTCAGCTTGAAAAATATGAAGACAATAATGATGATGTTTCTCTTCGACCGTCAAGCAATACGTTCTAATATACCTACATTCTGTAATAACACTGCAGTCGCGATTTTTAAAATGACGTACATTCCCCATGCGATGAGGGAAAGTTACCTTATCAAGTTCAAATTTTGAAAAAAAAATCCCAGTCGTGAAAAAAAGTAGGTACCACTTAATACACTTGTTGCATAATAGTTATTTATGCAACAAGTGCATAAAGTGGTACTTTTTTTCACGACTGGGAAGTTTGGCAATCCCAGAAGTGAAAAAAAGGCACTTTATGCATATGTTGCATACAAAATTTTATCTACGAGTGACTTAAATTAGAACGAAAAGTTATTATTATCAAAAAAAAACTTTCCAATGCATTCATATTATCTTATTAAGTGTTTCTTTGAAGCTATTAACGCTTTTTTTTATCACGTCAGTTCATAAAAGTGACATATTGCTTAATATATACTTCTTTAGATTTTTGAGGTAGGTACCTAGGTACCTAACAGATTTTTTTGCAGCCATATTTGATTGAATAATAGTTTCTTCTAGTGCGGAAAATATTTCATTCATGATTAAATGTAACCATAAAATACATAAATTATATAGCCACATTTGATTGAAAAATAGTTTCAAATTTTTCATTTCAAATTTATTAAAAAAAAAATTCATTCATTGATTGACAATGGTATCCATTTTAGGTAGGTAACTAAACGACGCAAAACACAAAATATTAATTGTACATAGATCTGGCGCTCTGCTAATAAACTGCGACGTTTCTCTAGTATAGGTGCATGATGTCAACAAGCATCATTAGGAGCGGTTGGCGTCGGGATAGTATGTAATTCAGCGTTCAGCGTCTCGTCCGACCGACCGAGCCTCTCCGCTCCGCTCACTAGAACTTGCACTCGGCGAGCGTGCCGTAACGTGTCATCAGATTTAGCGTTAAATAATGAACCACTATGCACTTTATTTCGCCCGAATTACTTTATTTCACTCTTCAAGATAATCATACATTTTATGAATCACTCGTAGATAAATAACTATTATTAAACCTCAAAAAACGCTTGGAAAAAATCCAATTAAAAAAATAAAATAAATAAAATATAAAATTTCAAATAAAGCTATAAATTTATATCTGACAGTAAATTGGATTCGAAACAATTTTTCCCATATTTTTTTTATATCTGCACAAACAATCATATACTTTTACTCTTATAAAACTTTTGTATTTGTTGTCCTACCCTGTATGCTACTCATCCTAACTTGAAATAAGTATATGTAAAATATGTTATACAGGGTATATTATAACGTCCGCATAATATTAGCACCACGCGATTCTACATCAAAAACAGAACAAAAAAGTCCTTAACAGTTTTTACTTGATGTACACAGATTTTAAGATATGGACAATTTAATGTTCTTAAATTTTTACAACACTGGCGTTGGTATAAAAATTAAGATAACTTAGACGTGAAGTCACCTAACTGGTATGGTGTGCCGTTGCTATGTAATCGAAAAAAAAGGTGCAACAAGGCAAATGTCATGCTGCGACGTGTCAATGTTGCAATTTTTTTTAAGATTTTTTATTTTTTCAGTTTTTTATTCAACAATTAAAACGCGCAGTTGAAATATTGATTGAAACTCAGGAAATCAAATAATTCCTAGTTTTGAAATGTTAATTAAAACCATTTTTACCAAAAAAAAAATCTAAAATTTGGGATAATTTGGCTATTTCATTTCTTACTTAAGAATGTTTTAATAATATTAAGCAATATTTTTGAATATAAAAAAAACTTCAAATTTAAACTACCTACAATGGTCGATAACTTCGTTATTTGAGGTCTAAAGAGCTAAACGGTATTAAAACTTTATGTTCTGTTTTTGATGTATAGAATCGCGTGGTGCTAATATCATGCGGACGTTATAATACACCCTGTAGAGCATGGACAAATTTTCTGTGGAGTTTATTTAAAAAAAATATTTAAAAAAATATTATGAAAAAAAAACTAATAAAAATTTTCCTTTAACCGAGAAGGAAAAATATTTCCCATATGATACGGACTTCATGTGCGAGACTGTATATAGAGGATTCTGTGCGGCTGGAAATTAAATTCACAGCTTATAATAGTTAAAAAAAAATTACTTCAAATCGAAATTGGAGGGAAATGCATATAGTGATTCCAGGTTAACTTCATACAAGTAACTTTTTGAGCGACTACAGCAGTAGAGATTTACTCTGAAGTATAGTTTATGGTTATTAAGCTTTGGAAAATGTATTTGAGACACGAAAGAGAATTAGTTTAACTAGTAACGAGTGAAGGAATGTTGTGCCTGTTTCAATGAAAAGTTACGGGAGCGATAGTAAGCACACAGCGCATAGTGGTTGTAACACCGCCCCAGCGAATGTAAACTTAACTTGTAAACACAATATACAATTAGTGCTAGATAAACACAGCCATTTCTAGGAACACCGATGTATATTACATAAAATTGTGCGAAGTCGGCTGGCTCTCTGAGTATAATTAATATATTTTGCTTGTTGTTTACCGAAGAATAGTAAATATATGTATACGCTATGCACGCTGCAATATTCATCTCTTTACGAAAAATGATGAATGTAGCATTAATTAGATTTAAGCTCTTGTACCGTACAACTTCCCATCCTTTTGTGGCTATAGTCTACATTACTGTTTGGACCTTGACGTTAATTGGACATTATTTTCTGATAATTTCGGTCTTCAGTTTTTTTTATTACTCTATTGCTATGCGCAACAATATTATTTTTTAAGATTTGATGTTATGCAGTATACTTATTAATTTGTAATATGGAATATACCAATCAACAAGAGCGCTATACTGAAGCAGAATTCCCGACCCATCTTCAAGGGAAAAATAGCTGTTATGGGTCCCAATTTTATAAGAATAAATAATTGGGAATTCCATGTTATTTTTTTCCACTTTGCTTCATGTGTTCTCAAAAAATTCTAACAACAAATATTTTATATAGGTACATGTCATGATTATTATCAAAGAGCTCATCCTTGAAATAAAAGTTAAGATGGAACCATTTTTAAATCAAAGAAAAATATATAAAAACATTTCAGTCTCCTATATGGCCTTGAGATATCCATGGAATACTGATGGACATTCATTGCTAATATTTGTGTTATTTCGTAATAAAAAATTAGTTCTCCAAACTTTACAAGTTTCTTAGAAGCACAGCGTTGACTCTTTTTCGATATCTAATAACCAGATGCTTGCAGTTCGGGTTTGGTTGAAATTAGCCGATATATGTATACATTTTAAGCTAAGGGGTGTTCATCTGCACCAGAAGAACCAACTCTTTCTGTTCTCAAAATCGATGCTCAAAAATCTAACAAAATTGTATATTATTGTTCATGCATACCTAACGCGTCGTTTGTAAACATATCTATTAACGCGTTTTATGTAATGTAAGTACGCTTGTGAAAATTTTAATGTGAATGATAGACCTGACCGAAAATCTGTAATGTACATTTTGTACTTACTGGCTAAATGCCAGCGACCCGTAGACAACCGCGTTGCGCGCGTCGCATAAGCGAGTTATGGTGGCTTTTAGTTCGGTCAGTCGACGGCGGTGCAAACGCACCCGGCTGGAGCCCTCGAGTTTCGTCGACCTCGATTGTCGAATTTCAATCATATACGCCGATACCCGAGATCCTACTTTTAATTGTCGAATTCTTTTTCTCTCCTGGAATCGCGAAAGGAAGACCGTCTCCGCCAAACACCTGTCGCGAATAATTCACCTAATGGCGTCTTGAATTTACCGTTCAAATATTAGAAACATCATCCACGTTTTTGGCTTGGTGAGTGTCGTAAAATGGTTTCTTTATTTTCACTTGAATTATACAGATCATATTTCCTTTTAATACAATATGCTATTTTAATTACAGCATTTAATCCGATCGAGTTTCGCTCCGCATGTAAAATTTGTCGATCATATTTTGATCTTACTTTATCTTGAGGATGGGACATAATTTTATGTACCCTTGGTAGGCCAGACTCGATCGGACCGTTGTCACAATCTAGAGTGTGTCTGATACGTAATGAAATTTCAGCTTTTTCCTACGGAAGCACGTTTTTCGTACCGGAGCTCATTCTTTTCGTACCGAAGCACCTTGTTGTACCTGAGATCATTTTTCCGACGGGACAAACTTTTTCTTCGTACCGAAGCGCACCTGATCCATTGGCACACACTTGTAGTACTGCCGGAGCTGCCGAATTTACCACCGTAGCAGCTAACCTACTAGCCGCCGAACCTGTGCAGTCCAGTACCCCCGACTGAAACCCTCCATCTTCCAGCGGGAGAGAATAACCGAAGATAAGTGCCCTCGCTGATCCATTTCTATCAAACCACTTCATTCGGCTGAACTGCACGCTCTTGTTTTACTATTACTTGTTAACCATGCTCAAGAGTTCCATGTGATAACTACGGTGATTTTTTTTAAATAAAGAGTACCTGTTGTTCTGCTGACCCGCTTGTTATTTGTGGACCCTCTTAGACTGACAGCTCAATCCACGACCCTTGTTGTGTTTTATTTGTCTCATGCTCTCAACGGTTATTTTTCCCCTCTAGGGTAAAATAATTCGTTTCAAGTGACGCCCAACGTCAATAGTTCGTTTCAAATCAACTAAAACATACTTTAAGAAAAAAATAAAACGACTGCCAATTTTCACGTTGCCTTACCATGCACAGAATATACAGCGTGATGATAAAGTTCCGCATAATATTCATAACTTTGTTATTTACCTTTTTTTTTTTCAAAATCCTGAAACAGGTCGATTTTATTTGTAAAAAAGGCATTTAAGAACATACAAATTATTTTTTTATTAAATCACATTTTTGAGCTGTGACGTCGTCATATTTTCTTTTTTAAATAGCAACCCCCAGTTTTTTTGTTTTTTTTTTTGTCAATAATGGATTCTCCTCTTCGTGAATACAACGATACCACATACTAGGGGCGTATTACTATTTGCTGAAAAGATACAGGGTAGATAGTATATTATTACATTCGCGATTATGAAGTCATTATTCACGAGATGATGATAGTACCACGAGCTTTAGCGAGTGGCATTCAAACAAAACACCCTATATCTTGTCAGCGAATAGTAATAAACCCCTGCTAGTAACTCATTCTTGACAAAAATTTCTTAAATAAAATATTAAAAGAAAATATAATGGCGTCACAGCCCATAAAATTTATTTGATAAAAAAAAATTCATGTTGATAAATGTATTTTTTACAAAAAAAAGATCTGTTTCTGTAATCTTCGGTAATTTTTGAAGGTCTTAGCATTTTTTTAACAAATAATATGCCAGATTTAAAATGTCACGCCACAGAAGGCTTTAATCTCAAGGAAAAATTGCATATTACTGAGTTAAATTCCGTTCTTGACATCACCGTTAAGGGTTTTCTAATAACTATAGAAGACAAAACAACAATATGCTCAGCCTTTAATCTGCCATGTTCGGCTTTAACTCTTCAACCCTCAATTTCGTCTGCTGCTTACGAATGAATTTTATCCTGCCACCTTCTGCATGAGAGTAATAAGCGACCATTAATTCCCGAGGGAGCTTTCCAGCATTAAGTAAGTATATACGGCTAAAATCTCTTGTAGAGGAACAACTCGGTTCTCCAGGTACTACAACAGATATTCGAGGGTTAGTCATATTCAGTTTATATTAATTTGCTTTCCTTGATTGCATTGACGAATGTCAACTAACTTCTTCGTAATTGTTTTTCAAAAACCTGATGCAAATACTAAGGGTGGCAAATACTAATAATAAGGGCGGTGTACTGTCTGTTGTTTAAAAAAGCGACGACCTAAGCACGTGGGGGTGGTTATAATGACTTGGATCTGCTTGAGGTTCATTGTTGAAGAGCATAAAAAAACTTAACAGCGAATTTATTTTAGAGGTAGCTCCCTGCCTTGCCATATTTTTCATGACTTGTTTTATACACTTATAACAACAAAAGAATACGCTCCTTACCAGTTTTAGTTTATTAGCGTCTGAAATGTATATCCATAAATTATAAAAGTAAAATCCAAATAGGTAAAAATTGTACATATATAGGATGAATCAAATTAAGGAATAACAACTTCTAATATCCCTAAAGAAGATTTCGTGCCACTCCCTGAGTAGGTACTTTTTTAACTGCCATTTATTTAACCTCGATGACTTTTTTTATGGCCAACATTTGCTTGACAAATTGGCAGTAACTTTGAGTCTATAGCCTTGCCGACCTTATGACGGCTTTCGTTAGGTACCTACCTGGACCAGTCTTTTAATTTTTTTTTTATTAAATGATCCCGGTGATCCCAGTTAATTGTGTCGAAGACGTCATATCAGCATAGTTACTAGAGAAGACAGTGATGTCATCAATTGGGGTATTTTTATTGGGGCAATGATTTGACAACCTAAGCAAGTGCGTTTTGACTTGATACTTCCTGATAAGCATTATAAGATTACAAAAAATAGTTATTTTTTAGCAGCCTATACCGAAATTATTATTATTCCTAATTATTGTTCTTGATTGCCCTGCCCCGCAAAACGAACAACAAAACAATCGAAGATATACATAACCCAACTGTGCTGCTGCCAGTTTCAGGTAAAAAAAATTATATCAAGAAAATATATTTTTTTTTTAATAATTTGTTCAATAATCATTTTAATTTGTGGTTCTCCATGCCAGTATAGAAATTACTTCCACTTGCAGATAGCACAATGTTTAAATGGTTAAGATTTTTATTCGAAAGTGGTCTCGGTTCTTCAGACCTGTTGAGTGATGACTGACACTGGCGGGAATAGTTTCGTTTACAGGGAAGTAATAGTTAAATGACAGGTGACTATTCTCGACTAGCCAATATTGAATTCTGTATAAAGTAAAACTAAATTGAAGCTTTACTCAACTAATGAACTGGAAACTAACGTGAACTATATTACTGGAATTACTTACTATTGATAATTAACTATCAAGGCAAAATAATTAATTACGTGATGGCTTCTAATGGAATTTATAGCATAAATGAAAGAATTAAATAACTAGGCGGAACAGGCAACCAGAGTAAAATGCATCGAAGTGTGCTTATATTACTCCTGAATTGACGACAAATAAAATGAATATTTGTAACTTGAACGAATTCAATTTGGCGCGGAGAACTAAAAGTCTCTAAGAAGGCGAAGAACTATTACCTACTGGAGCTGAACTTTGCGATAAAAGTCATTAAATAAAATAGGCTGTAAAGTGAAGCAAACTCAAATAAAAGTATGGAGAATTTGCTGATGAGAAATCTCCGTGCATCGCGAACTGCAAACTATATCAAAAACTACTCATATACTGTAACGTGAACTGCACGACTATGATGTGAACAATATAAAACTTAAAAAATCTCCCCAAGGGGACAGTTTGGCACATTATCTCTTCGAATACATTGTTTATGACATTTCCAGTACAGTATTCCGGGTGCTGAATATCATCCTACGAGGGTAATTTGAAAAGTTTCCGGCCTTTTGAAGAAAAACACATAATTCAAGCCAAACAAAAATTTATTTCTCGACATAGTCTCCACGCAAGTCTATACATTTGGTCAAACGCTTTTCCCAACCCTTCAGGCCATCAGAAAAAAATTCTTTAGGTAAACCTGAAAAATACAGGTTTACTGCCTCTTCAACTTCGGTATTTGATCCATATTTTTTCCCACCCAGAAATTTTTTCAAGCTGGGGAACAAAAAAAGTCACTCGGAGCTAGGTCTGGTGAGTAGGGTGGGTGTTGAAACAATTCGAACTTCAGTTCGTCCAATTTCGCCATTGCGACCATGACGTGTGGACTCGCGCGTTGTCCTGATGAAACAGCACCTTCTTCCTCGCCACGTTTCTTCTTGGGTTCCGTCTTCAATTGGTCCAGCAACGCAGCGTAATAGGGTCCGTTAAGGGTTTTATCTTTTTGAAGGTAATCAACAATAATTACTCCACGGCTGTCCCAAAAAACTCTCGCCATAACTTTTCCGACAGAAAGAACGACCTTCGCCTTCTTCGGAGCTGGTTCCCCCACCTCAATCCACTGCATTGACTGTTGTTTAGTCTCCGGAGTATGGTGATGGATCCAGGTTTCGTCGACAGTAATTAATCGGCGCAAAAACTCAGTAGGATTCTTTTGGAACAGCTGAAGAGTTTCGCGCGACATGTCCATCCGTACGCGCTTTTGGTCGATCGTCAACAAATGCGACACCCATCGCGCGGATAATTTTCTCATGCATAAATCTTCATGTAAAATCTTATGCACCCGTTCAGTTGATATCCCACAAGCCTCAGCAATTTCCCTAATGGTTAATCGGCGATCTTCCATCACGGTTGTGTGCACTAAACTGACAATATCTTCCGTGGAAACAGTTTTTGGACGACCAGAACGTTCATCGTCAAAAATGCTTGTACGACCGCGTTTGAACTCGGCCACCCAATGTTTCACGGTTGTAAATGAGGGTGACGATTCACCATACACGGAGTCTAACTCTTCTTTCACTTCCCGAGTTTTTTTCCCTTTCAAATACAGGAACTTTATCACCGCGCGATACTCGATTTTATCCATTGTCGTTAACAAACGTCACCTGTCAACTTTGGAAGGGTACCATGTGTTTTGTACTGATCGGAATGACTTGAAATTTTTATGGCATACATATGTAAAGGCCCTCTATTGGTTCGCAAGAGAACTTGAATGCACCATGACTCTTTGTCGGTAAGGACGGAAACTTTTCAAATGACCCTCGTATAAAGTGCGCACTATACAGGAGCGTATACTAAGTAAATTTAAATCCGTTTAGAAATCGTTAATCGGATCTATTCTCGAGTAGAAGAATTTCCATAACCTACTAACCCGTTGTCTATTCGGTCATTACTGGCAACCGGGCGCTCGAGCAACACAAAGACGTTAAAATGGACATAGAAAAAGAACGTTCCCGAACGGGTAGGCTCGAATGTTCGAGAAGCGACGCTGGGGTGTATATAATATAATCCGATAAGGCAGGATTTCGTCAGTATGTGCAGAGTATGGTCAGAGCTAGTATAAATAAAAAACTATGTACAAAGTGTAAATATAGAGTGTGTTAAGTATATATGAATATCAAGTTTGTAACTTTTAAATTCTCTACTGGTCCTCAACCATAATTATATTAAAAAATGCATTCAGGTTCATTGCACAAATTACCTATTCTAACCATCGTAGAAGTTCTAGTTTAATAAAAATAAATAGACTTTTTAATCTTTAATCTTTATAAAAAAAAAATAAATAAATAAATAAATAAATAAAGAGTATGTTGTAAATATTAACAATCATATAGTGAAAATTTACAAGAGTACCCAAATGTATAAAAAACAGATTGCATTAGCACTAGAGACTCAGCGCAATGACAATTAGACGCAATACTTCATTTCACCCTCTTTTGGCGATGTGAAAGCTAAAAATGACTTGAACCTCATAGCTAACACTAAATCGTGTTATCTATGTCTACATATTAGGTAGCCATTAAAAATATTTTCGATATTCGATAATAGAAAATTGCAGTAAAAGCCCTAACAGCGCCTCTAAACTTCAGCTGAAATTCTATAAGGTATTTTATTGATGGTTATTCAGGTCTCTCGCTTCGAGTGTTAGACCGTTTAGATAAATTAGAAATGACACCGTACGTGTTCTTGTGACAGAAAGCCGATCTATCGCTGTAAATTTACCAAGAAAGTCCCTCATATACGCGTATGCATTTATATGGACTGAGCACATTTGTCATTCCATGAATGATAAATTCTAGAATACGCTAACTTGTCTGTCGTATTGTTCCATATTCTGCACGATCGATGCATCGCTGTTTTATTTTCAACATTCCTCCACACACTACACGGAATGCTTGGGAGCTTTCTTTGTTTCTCAGGTGATACATACTCGTACATCAGGTGCCCTTAATGTGCCCAGGGCCCTATCTACATTCTATCTCTACTTGCGACTTCCTTTACAACGTATAATCTGCAGGAAAGTAGAGAGAGGAAAATGGTGGTAATTTCACAGCAAGAAAGTTTAGCATCGAAATCGTGGTAGTGTCGCTTTAGTAATCCAATTTATTTGCAACGGATGCACTGTTGAATAGCTCTTTGAAGATTCGTGTAACGTTGTTCAAAGTCCTGTTGAGTCAAAGTCTTGGAGTCTTGCACTCACTGTCTTGTCACTGCTTTTCTCTAGCCAGAGCCGTCTTGCTGGTAGCCAGAAAAATCTGGACCGGTGGCTACGACAATAATTATTATTGTTTAGCGTGCTTTGATAATGATAAATTACTGCCAGATTCAGCATCTTATTCAAAAAACATGATTAGATAAATTATAAAAAATAATCTGATGATAAGATAATAAATGATGAAATGAAACTTATGTTTTCTAAACTAATCAGTGTGGTGCTGTGTGTTGCTTTGTTTGGTATATACAGGGTCATACAGAATAGAGAAAAAACGGCTTGCATGTCCCTATTTATCCTATGATGTAAATGGAATTTCTATAAAGGTTAATAAAAAAATTGAAAAATTTGAGATTTCTCCACGCGTCGCCAAATAAAAAAAAACAAACAAACACCAAATGTTTCTCTGCCATAGGATAATACATAAAAAGTTATAATATGGACATGTAAGCCGTTTTCCTTTAACTTAACCCGTTGTCGTTGTACATACAGGATCTTGAATTTCAAAAATATCGATTTTCACTTGTTTATAACTCACAAACTTCTGAATAATTTAAACACCAACTGTAAAAGTCAATCGTATTTTTTCTTCTATGACAATCTAAAAATGCAATAACATACGAGACTTACATTTAAAAAAACATAACTTTGATATGCCACTGTCATATGGAACACTTTGTATACTCCAAAATAATTTTAAATTGTGATTCTGTACTTGAATTTGCAGAAAGTTTTTGGAAAAAAGCCTTCGTTTGGCCCACAGAGACCGCTTAGAATGGCCTGGGACATTCTGTTTTTTGTATTTTCATATTTCTTGTTTTTACAGTTTTCTTTTAAAATAATTAGTTTTTTGTTACCTATACATGGTGATCCCAAAATGGCGGACACGGACAGCACCACAGCATCTATTGTGGATTAAAGATTCTAAGTTAATTTACTTTTTTCTCCAGTATGGCTCCCTTAAGAAGATATGACCACTTTTGTGTAAAAAAAAGTCACAACATTGCACAGGATACCCTTCTTCAGGCAGAAAAATATAGTGTAGGCCTACAATACCCAAATAGATGTCACCATGGAAACATATATCAAATGGCAAATACAACAAAGCTTAAAATAATTATCGTTGCTTGGATACATATTCGATAATATTATTCAAACTCTATTTAATTGCATTGATGAGCTCAAATTCGAACAACGATGCCACATTGAAAATTTTTCTTGATCTCAGGGAATAGGTAAATTTTGAATACCTGTAATTCCGTTCCCGATAATAAAAACAACAAAAAGAAAACACTATCGTAATAGTTATGTCAAATCATGTGCTTTGCCACTGGAGGTTCTTTAAATTTGACAGCCATTTTGATTTAAATTTTTAAAAAAGGACACACTATATCTCGGTAACGAAGCCGAGGAAACCATTTTTGTTTTAAATTTTACAGTCTTTCTGAACATCCACTACAACACCCTGTATACCGTGTCCGCCATTTCGGGATCACCCTGTATAAACAAACGGAAATTGCAATTTTTCATTTTGAAAACAGTGTACAGGGTGGGCAAATTTGGATGTTTCTATAGGAGATCTCGGTAACTATAAGAGCTATGGAAAAATGAATGCCGCATTCTCGATCGCTTTTTTTGAGAGGAACTCAATGGTGAAAACCGGAACTCGCTATCTTCTTTTGTTTTCGAGCTATAATGAAATGTACGATTTTTCACGATATCGATAAATGTCGATATCTTTCTTGGTTTTGAAGTTAGAGAAAAGATATTTGCATATTCTTGAGGCACTTTTTTGAGTAAAATGGAATGGTCTCAACAGATTTTGAATATCTTTTTTCATTTTTCCGGTATAACATAAAGTTGTATTTTTTTAAATGGAAGTCATAGTGGGCCATGAACTAATTAAATAGAGTATTTTTTCTCTTTGCAACGATATATAACATGTGTGTTAAAAATTTTTGAAAAAATACATTTTTCAAAATAAATTGAATTTATCATGGTACCTGAGATATTTTTTTATTTTGACTTGTCACGTAGTGGGCGTGAATTTCATTTAGAATAGTATATGAAGACGCCTGTCAAAGCCCAGTTCTCTTACATTTTTGAGTTAGAAAGTGACTGTTTCGCTTTGAAAAAAGTAAAATTTAGTTGATGACCAATGAAACTTTTTATATGTTATATTAGATTGCTTTATGCAAAATAGTGACAGTTCTGATATTTATATTTATAAGAATTGGCAAGTACGGATCCAATTACATTAATGGCAGCTTCTTCGGCATCACCAATATGATTTGGTGAACCAATATGATAAGGCTTCTTGAATGACCCGTGATTGATAATATTTGCCCTCAACCTGTCAAAAATAGATTTGTGGGGTTGTCTCCTCTCTGGATAACGATTGAAGTATGTTTCGGATGCAATATCAGAATTGCTGTTACTTTGAATAAAGCACTCTAACATATCATACTTTTCGTAGTTTTCATAAACCAAATTTGCCATTTTGCAAGCGAAACGAGCACTTTCTAACTCAAAAACTGCGTAAACTGGCTTTGACAGGCGTTGTCGCACAATTTTCTAAATGACATTCACGCCTACTAGGTAAATAGTTAAAACAAATTTCTAAGGTACCATGATAAATTAAGTTTATTTTGAAAAATTAACTTTTCATAAATTTTTAACGCACATGTTATATATCGTCGCAAAGAGAAAAAAAAACTCTATTTAATTAGTTCATGGCCCACTATGACTTCGATTTAAAAAAATAAAACTTTAGGTTATAACGGAAAAATGAAAAAAGATATTAAAAATCTGTTGAGGCCGTTCCATTCTACTCAAAAAAGTGCCTGAAGAATGTGCAAATATCTTTTCTCTAACTTCAAAATCAAGAAAGATGTCGACATTTATCATTATCGTGAAAAATCGTACTTTTCATTATAGCTCGAAAACAAAAGAAGATAGCGAGTTCCGGTTTTCACCATTGAGTTCCTCTCAAAAAAAGCGATCGAGAATGCGCCATTCATTTTTCCATAGCTCTTATAGTTACCGAGATATCCTATAGAAACATCCAAATTTGCCCACCCTGTACCTCGGAAACGACTCAACATATCGGAAAACGGCTTACATGTCCCTATTTTAACTTTTTATGCACCATCGTATGATGTAGATGAAATTTTTATACAGGGTGATGAAAAATTTGATAACTTTTATCACCCTGTATAAAAATTTCAAGCACATCATACGATGATGCATAAAAAGTTACAATATAATGAGTTTTCCGATATAATGAGTCGTTTTCGATATACACTGTTTTGAAAATGAAAAATTGAGATTTTCGTTTGTTTATAACTTATAACCTACTCCATGTAAGCTGCAACTATAAAAACCATTCTTATTGCATTTTCTCAGGAAATATTAAAACACAAAAATATACCGGGTGTCTCGTTTAAAAAAATAGAACTTTTCGAAATAACTCGGAAACGCGAGAGTTTAATTATTGTTTTTCTATTTTCATCGTTTTATTCAGCGGAAAAAATACTAGGTACTAGTTTGCTAATTCAACCGATTTTGCAGATCCAAAAATAACGAAGTTAGCAATAGTGCCGACTTAACTTTGATGAGTCTGTATATGTTATTACCAACCTAAGCCTCGCGTCTAGAAATGAATTCAAAATCATGAAGACAATCAAGAAATCGATATAGAAATTATCAGATATCCATAAAATTAACTATATCTGTCAAATTATTAAAAAATAACACTGAATTATGAATAATTATAATGAAATTCTATAAAATACGAATTAATTGACATTAATTCAGGCCGTAATAACAGCGAGGAGAGAACTTAAATCTATCATTTCAAGCTGGTAAACTTGGAAGTTGTGAAAGAAAGGAATTATAAAGAAGAGTTTATACATGCAGGCTGTTTGTATATTGCATTAAGTTCAAGTACAGGGCGGTTCGTTGTAAACTCGACCTATCTGATGAATCTTAGGCTGATCTTCTCCACAGGATACGTGATGGAAATGTGAAAGGAGTAACGACTGAGCCCCTAGCCCTTATGTAGGAGTCGGTTGACTGCTGGAGTTGGAGTTGGAAGTTGTACAACAATGCAATCGAATCGTTCGTCTCGCTTCACACGTACACCTGTTATATCACCAGCATGTTTTGTCTCCTTGTTTACAGGAGTCTACTATACAATGAAAACCATTCCTGTCTTAAGACTCTTAAAATACTATTATTCTCTTAAATAATGAGGAATTTTTATTCGATAGCTAAATAGTTTTTCTTGACATGTTATTGGATGTTAACTAGTTGTTATTTAACATAATACAAAATAAATTTTAAGCTGTTTAGTACATGAGGTTCTCGTTGCATTTTCATTTTCGATGATGTTCTTTTAGTTAATCATTGAAATAATATGCAATTAGGTTTAATTTTCTCGAAAGCTTGGGTTTATTAAAAAGATAAAAGAGTAAGCTAATTAATTGGTTACAATCTATATTTAATATTAATATTCAATAATATTTACCCTGCGTATATGTCCATCCTGCATTTTTATCCTTTTATCCCATAGCTGGGAGTTGCTGGATAATTACTACATATCGTTGTTATTAAAAGTCAATAGACCAGCAATTATCTAATGAACCATGCTCATAGATTATTCGGTTAATTCTGATCTTGCGGAGTATGTAAGTCAATGATACACGGTTAGAATAATTGGAATACTCACGTTGTTTGATACATCAGTATTCAATTCCGGGAATTTGCATAGATTTTCTGCTTGGTTCTACTATATACGAATCGTTTGACGGTTAACCTCAAGTTGTGAGTGTTCTCTGAAACACTTCAACTGACAAGAACGCTTTACGAAACTTATCCAACAAAACTAGTTGGTATTATAAGGAACAGCAAAATACTTGGAACCTATAGTATAAATTTTGTAGTCATAATCATTCAAATTATTGGCAACGATTGTTGTTATATAAATGATACAAAGTTGCTTAGATTAGCATACTAACTAGTAGTATTTTTAGAACAAGAAACCTCATCACGATTATTTTTCTTGAATCAAATATGACGTCGAATCCTAAATCAAATTAACAGTATTGAAATATAAAGTGACTAAGTATATGAAAGCAACATTAGCTTCACGAAATGATAGCTAGCGTAGGACCCAACATCAAACTAACTTACCCGAATTCAAATTCGATCTCAATTTCAAAGACCATCTGTCCGAAGATATAGTTTAAAGTTTAACATTTAAGACGCCTCTGGTATTCAAGTTAGGCACTATTTTCAAAGTAGGAAAATA
The DNA here is from genome assembly GCA_910589415.1 of Malachius bipustulatus. Taxonomy (NCBI): domain Eukaryota; kingdom Metazoa; phylum Arthropoda; class Insecta; order Coleoptera; family Melyridae; genus Malachius; species Malachius bipustulatus. Next base: position 6,771,870 of record OU342639.1, read on the forward strand.
AATCCCTTTCCTGTGTTCTAGGTCCCTTCTCAGTCTTACAACATAGCTTTGGTTAATTTCTTTTAAGTGTTATTCTATTCATTACTTGAAGTGGAAGAACGATAACTTCGACAAGGATCGGACATGAGGTATCATAAAATAACGATGTTTCATAGGTAAGTTTGTTTGATTCATTCCTTGTCCGTAAAAGCGACATTTGAATTTTTTCATTATTTCCGTCTCACCAAAAATTATTAATAAATTTTTTTTTCTAATTTGATATGTTTTAGAGTGTTATTTATTTATTTATTTATTTATTTAATAACAAGATCACCCAAACAGATATGTCAAAGACATATCCTCATACGGGTGAATAATAAATACACCAAAATAGATTAAACATTGTGAAGAGAGCATTGTTCTCGCTTTATAATTATTTCACTCTAAAAAAAATAACCCTAAAAATAACTGAATACTAAGTACAATTTTGCAAACAAACTTATGTAATTATCTCTATACCTACAATATACCCAAATACATAAGTATGCACATTAATAATTCGCTATAAGTGAATACAGTAAGAAAGAGAAAAGTCAGATACCATCCAGAGCCAACCTCTTAAAGCGGCTTTCACCGCAAACCGCAACATCCTCCTCAAAAGTGGAGTAGAATTCATTAAATGTCCTCAAACTTCTTATCATTGGGGAGTTATTGCAGTAATTGGTTGAGAATGTACCGGTACAAAATAACTGTCTGCGTCTAGTCACATAAGGTGAACAATTCAAGCCCAGATAAGTCAGGCAACCCTCACTGTTTAATTTACCGTTAATTAACTTCCGGATAAATGAGCAATCAAACATTCTTCTTCTAGAAGTGAAAGAATGAATGCCATAATATTTTAAGTTATCATCATATGACTTGAAATGTCCACTCCCGTTAAATCTATAATTAAGTACGTCGACCAGCCGCCTCTGCACCCTCTCAATCATGCCGACATAAACATCATACTGGGGGTTCCAAATAATGCTGCCGCACTCGAGGATAGATCTCACCAAGGTAAGATAACAATAAATTACTGATTTAGGCTACTTAAAATCGTGAGTTACCCTTAGTACAAATCCCAGAATGCGAGAAGCTTTTTGAACTATAAGAGAAATGTGCTCATCAAATAATAGTTTGGAGTCAAGGTTAATACCCAGGTCTTTCACTCTTTTAACTTGAGCCATTTTGTTGTCGTTGATAAATAGATCACAGATAGGGTTATTTGAGCTCCTAGAAAAAATTATGTGACTACATTTTCCTGGGTTTAGAATTAAATGATTTAGACGACAATACTCTGCAAACCTAGTTAAGTCAACCTGTAGTAACTCAAAATCAGCCACGTTATTAGTACCCCTGTAAATCTTCATGTCATCTGCGTATAGCGATATCTTGCTATGCTGGAAGTTCTTTGATACGTTGTTAATAAATAAATTGAACAAGAGAGGTCCAAGGTGAGAACCCTGTGGAACCCCGGATTGAGCCAACACGGTCCTGGATTTCACTCCATTTATAACCACACACTGGTATCGATTGTGCAAGTATGATTTTAACAAGGCGAGTAGTCGCCCGTGCACACGACACTGACCACCCCGCCTTTCTCCATGGTTGTGAGTGTGTCGCTGATAAAAGGAACAAGGTTCGTTGCTATGGACTTCCCAGATATGAAACCATTCTGCTCATTCAAAAGGTAACGATTAGTTTTGAAGGCCAGCTCTTTGGTGATGATTGATTCAAATAATTTGCCAAATATTGATAAGATAGAAACAGGGCGATAATCCTTGACATCATGCCTGTTTCCCGACTTAAAAACTGGAACCACCTTTGCTACTTTCCATTCGCTTGGGTTATTCCGTTTACTAATGATTTGTTAAATATTAAATAGAGAGGGTAAGATAGTGTTTCACAACAAGATTTTACGAAAACAGGGGGGATACCATCAGGACCTGGACCCTTATTTATGTCCAATTTACAGATTGCATCCACAACTTCGTCATGAGAGATGACATCCACAGAAAAATCACCATGATACACCAGGCACTCCCTGTACCAAGGTAGATGTTGAACGCTCGGTGAAAACTGAGGAGAAAGAACTAGAAAACAACTCACTGATATGTTTTGAGTCTCCACGAATTGTATGCACACCGTCGTAGTGAACACTAACTGGGAAAGAACTTGTTTTCCTTTTGCTATTGGCGTAGGACCAGAAAACCCTAGGATTATTTTTAATGCCTTCCTCAATCGTGTTTATGTATACATTATAGTCACTGTCTATACTGTTCTTCAAGCATCTCCTGAAAAAAGAGAACCTTTCGTAATCGATAACGATAAGTGATCGAAATTTCTTCCACCTCTCGTGATACTTCCTTTTCTGCTTAAGAATACTTATCGTGTTCCTAGTAAACCATGTAGGATAATGACCCTTTGAAACACTTACTTTCGGAATATGTCTCTCTATTGTATCTCTCAGCGACTGATAGAATGCAGAAACACACCGGTCAACGTCACAACCATGCAATAAGTTGTCCCAATTGACAGACTCCAAGTAATCATTTATATCCTGATAATAATTGTGTTATGGAAAGTAATAATCCGACAGTAGTGCTAAATGTGCAAAATTATTATTATCATGACACTCTTACTACCAAATTAGAAAATAAAATTTTTTAATAAATTTTTGGTGAGACCAAAATAAATCAAAAAATTATTGCGAATTTTGTCATGAAACTCGGTATCCTGGGTTAGAATATAATTTTGAACAACTTTTTCTTTTAACTTTTTTCGATATCTCTATTGCGAAGCAAATGATCGATAATCCGCCTCCTTTGGGAAGACGTAGTAGGCGAGGTCTAGAGTTCAAATTTCAATTAGGTCCATACATATCGTCAAAAGGGTGGCTCATCAGTCTTTATGGCCGTACAAATTTCGAACTCCGATTTTTCCAAACAGCGAAAATATTTGGGGTGTATTCATCTTAAACGCGACACACTGTTTATTATAGGTATCTATACCTGTAATAGAGGGTGGTTTTGTGCAACAACAGCATGGAGCCCTACATTTTTCAATCAATAAAAGCATTTCTGGTGTTGGCAGGACGCTCCCTCAATAATTAATGAGTCACTAACTGTCTTATCACTTCTGAAACTATCCCTGTATAACCAGCAGTACTAAGTTAGTTACTCTCGATTTACCATTGGAAACTTCATAATTACATCGAAATCTTAATAAACTCTAATTAATTTTCAGCGATTTAAAGTGGATCTTTTATCTCAATCGTTCCTAATGAAGCGCTCTAGTGCGACCGCGATCATCATAAATTGGACCAGCTTATTCCCGGGACACAAAAGGTGATTGTTCGCTGATATTTCATTCATTCAACCGAACTCCTGATGATAATAAAACTACCCTCATTTCAAAAAGTATATTATCTAGAATTGATCTCACAACTCGTGTAGATAAGTTTCAAAAGTAAGATTTTGAAGACAAGAAAATGTGAAAGGCAATAATAAGGATCTTATTTCTTACAGTAATCCATTATTATTATTATTAATTTTATGTTAGCCCTTATGAAATAATTCACCTATTTGGAAGCACGCCGGTTATGATTTTATTTCCAAACCAATTAAAATTAAAATAAAATAAAATAAAAAAATGCACAACAAAATTCAAAAAGAATAATAAAATAGACAAAATTAACTATAGCTGTACTATTTTCCTAACTGAACATAAAACTGACATGGATGAACAATATAATTTTTTCTGCTTTATTAATTTTTTTTGTTAATTCTTTATATGTAACACAGTATTTATACAGTGTGATTCTTTAAGACTATTAAATACATATAATTAGCCTGAGGTATTTCTATGGGGTTACATGCATGTTTGATACAACTCACCGGGCTTTTTGAACATTTTCCTAGAATCTGAATATTCAAGAGTCGAGTGTTAACCATATTAGAGGCTATATTTCGGGGAGACCGTGCGTGAACACTCATTTTCATGGTGTTAAGGAAAACAAACATCCGTTTACATGCAAATAAAATCGTTCACTGAACAGAGAGACCTTATCATTTTAGGATAAATTATTTGTTAAATCAAAGTAAACTGACTTCAAGCATGCTAGGAAAGCATCAAACAAATTACTACCAGAAAATTTCATGTAAGTATTTGTTATATTAAACGTTCTACTTTTGTTTACATTTGATAAGTAGTGTCATGTCGATATAACAAGATTTTTGATAATATAGGTAAGACTCATGTTATGTATTTATAGTTACTATTATGTAGTAAGTATTAAGTAGGTATCTTTATTAAAAAATGCATGTTTTTCAAAAAAATCTTGAAATCAATTGTTTGAAGGATTTTTTTGCATACTAGAACTTATCTTGTAGCCTTTTGCTTATAAGAAGCATTTCCATTTCATTTAGTTTGTATTCCTATTCCTATAAATAATTCAAATGACGCGGAAATGTTAACTGCAGCAGACATGATTGAAAATCCTAGGAATTAAGCAGGCATGAGCAGTTTGCACGAGATCAATTTCCGCTCATCAGATACTGAAGAATCTCCAGATCCAGTCATTTCTACTAAAAAGTCGTAGATTAAGTGGCGATAACGTAACGATTACAAAGTTCAAGTTATAATCATTCTCAGCGGCTGCTACTTTAGTGGTAGTTTTGGGACACTGTTACAGCTTAACTAGATATTTTTCTGTAATGGAGATTGACGTAATAGTTTTTTTCTTTTTAATAATAATTTAATAATAATTGACAATCAAATAGTTTAACCTACAAAACGAAGTTTGGAAAAGGATGCCTACGAAGGGTTTGAACTAATAAGTCTGTTTACAAGTCAAGAGATGTCAACAGAGAATCTATATATATATACTAATGTCAAGACGGAATCTGGCAGGTTAGGTAGAACTGGTAAGGAATCATGCCAATATTTCCGTAATGATTCTACATTGTCTATTTTCGACGTGTAATAAAATATGTTCCTGACACTTTTGGACAGCAAGCGCTTTATAATTAAAAAAAAAAATTATAGTTTCCTAATGAGATTCTCCTGTTATTTTTAGACATGTCGATTAGTTACTTCTGGTTCTAAGTCTTATTATAAAACAAAAAAAAAATAATATGTACAGGGTGTTTCAGTTCGTATGTTCATAACACCAACACAAGGCAGAACACGTAAAACAATTGGCAAAACATTTAAACGGCCCACAGACGATGCAATTTGTCGTACAACAAGTTGTACGATCTTGGTCGGTTCAACCGTCTGAACGATAATTGGAACGTGTGTGGTGCTGCTAGTACAACTAATCGTACGACGCGGTCGTGTCGTTCGGAAGTTTAGCATGTTTAAAAATCTGTCGTACAACTAGTTGAATATACGACAAGTTTGAAGGTATGTGTCTATTCGCCGATTTGTTGATACGATTTCAACGACTAATCAGTGAGTATACGGAAGCATTGCGTAGATACCGAGCTGGTCCTAAAAAAACTATACGGTCCAAACGATGGACTTTTTCAAAAAACTTTTTGAAAATTCAAGTACAGAATCACAATGGCCCTAATTTATGATTATTTTGGAGTATACAGAGTGTCCCATATCCCATATGACAGTGGCATATCAAAGTTTCAAATCATTTCATCTACATCATAGGATAGTACATGAAAAGTTAAAATAGGGACATGTAAGCCGTTTTTCTCTATCTTAAGCCGTTTTCCTTATACAGGGCCTTGAACTTGAAAAATGACGATTTTCACGTGTTTATAACTCAAAAACTTCTGAATTTAAACACCAACTGTAAAAGTCAATTTTATTTTCTCTTTTCAGACACTCTAAAAATGCATTAACATAGGAGCATCCCATTTAAAAAAACATAACTTTGATATGCCACTGTCATATGGGATATGGGACACTCTGTATACTCCAAAATAATCGTAAATTATGGCCATTGTGATTCTGTACTTGAATTTTCAAAAAGTTTTTTGAAAAAGTCCATCGTTTTGCCTACAGAGACCGCTTCGAATAAGCTGGGACACCAGTTAAGACCAAGTTAAGATAAGGACATGCAAGCCTTTTTCTGATATCTTGAACCATTTTCGTGGTAAATGTCTTTAAAGTTGGAAAATCATGATTTTCACTTGTTTATAACTCATTGTTTAAATGTTTAACTCATTGTACTCAATTTAAAATACAACTATAAACACCATTGTTTTTACATTTTCTCAGACAATCTGAAAATGCAATAATATATGGGGTGTCCCATTTAAAAAAACCAAGATGGCCATTGCTTTCGCCATTTTTAAATGTGCTGCCATCTTGGTAATATTTTCATTTTGATTCGTTATTAGGTATGTTGCCTAAGTGCCAAATTTCAGATTCCTGGATCATTTGGAACTCTAACTTTTTCTAATGAGCCGTTTCAATCAATGAGCCTGTAAACTAAACTATAGTTGTACAACCGATCGCTTGTGATCATTTCACGTCTGTGGACAAAACGTTGTACGATCTGTCGTAACGATTTACAGGGCAACCGATTGTACGATCACTACGATCTGTATTACGACAAATTGCATCGTCTGTGGGCCCCTTTAGTATAATTGGTAATAATATATTTTAATAATAATAATATACATACGTATAATAATATCGGTAATAATAAAAAATAATATAATAATTATTAATTTGATAACGATTGGTGAAAAAAAGGACATAAAAAACAATATGACGGCCGTAAGAAAAACGAAAGTTCACAATGAATACAGTGTGTGTCACAGGCATGGTACATCCCCTTTTTTTTCTTTATTTTTGGAGATAATTTTTTGAAATTTGGTACGTCGCATATTCTCGATAGAGCGCACTTTTTAGCAGAAAATTGAATTTTTTCCCACATCCGGTTTTTCCGGACATGTTACCAACTTTTTATTTTTAAATGGGACACCCTATATATTATTATATTTTTGGATTCTATACATTTGTACGAATCCAACAATACCACATAAGTACCATTTTAAATGTTAAATTTGTTTTTATTTAATTTTTTATTTCTCAATTATAGTGTGCCATGACTTCAGTTGTGTTCGTCATAGATGCAAAATGGGTACACCAAAATGTCCCTTATTAAGAGTACTAGTTGATGGTACCTCGGTACCAATATGGTACCATTTGAAAAAAATGAATCCAGCTCAAAAAATCATTCCGGTGCGCATTGTTTATCCATAAATCACTTAATTTAGTACTTTGAAGAAAAATTCGATTTTCCTAGCATTAGATGATCCAATTGGAGTAAAACGAAATAGTCATGGCACACTATAATTGAGAAATAAAAAATTAAATAAAAACAAATTTAACATTTAAAATGGTACTTATGTGGTATTGTTGGATTCGTACAAATGTATAGAATCCAAAAATATAATAATATATAGGGTGTCCCATTTAAAAATAAAAAGTTGGTAACATGTCCGGAAAAACCGGATGTGGGAAAAATATCAATTTTCTGCTAAAAAGTGCGCTCTACCGAGAATATGCGACGTACCAAATTTCAAAAAATTATCTCCAAAAATAAAGAAAAAAAAGGGGGTGTACCATGCCTGTGACACACACTGTATACTCTGGGATCTAATCGGCTGTCAAAGTTTTAAAAATGTCACTCTTGCCAACTCATGTACCTACAAAAAATTATTTATTCATTTTCGATATTAAATGAGATATGCCAATAATAAGAAATCTCGATTTTTCAGTTTTTTCAGCAACAGTCACTTGTACTACCTATGTCTTGACGGATTCGAGCTGGTACGAAATACAGCAACTACTTTCCTCCAACTCAAACGATCCTGTATCTCTATCTTTTAGCATTTCCCAGATAGCAATACAGACAAGGATCTATTTATCGGGTGCACCCAGGTATAGTAACCGGTAGTACCTACCTACTAAAAATAAAATACAGAATCATTAGCTTTTCTCTTAATATAAAACATGTTAAAACACTTTCTTTTTTAACTTTGAAAATGTCACAAATAATGTGAAAGCCGTTAGGAAAATATTTAAGTTCAATAAAGCAATCGGCATTTTTGTCGGCGTGGGTACTTCGACATAATAACATTTAATCCGCAGTGTGCAAAAATGTTTCGTTCTCTGCCTAATACGGGAAAACTTGACAAAGAGTAACACAAAGAATGAAGTCTCAACGAAAGATTTATCTGGAATATAAATAGGAACATTTTTTCTCGATTTTCCCTTCAAACATAATTATGATTCGAGCAAAACAGTTTCCTTTCTTTTATTGGTTGTGGCGTATAAAATACTTCTGTAAAGTTCGTCGCCGCAGAAAACCGCCGCCTGGCTTTGACATTTAATGTTAAATTAGCCATGTAAATTACAGTTTCTTAACATGTATTCGGTATAAATCAGTCTGCTTTATGTTCTTCTACAGCCAGTGGCGCTCTTTGCCAATATGCAACAGCGGGCCACCTCACAAATCAACTATCTAATTCAAATGCAGAATTTTCACTCAAACTCCAATTCTAACAAACCAAAAGTTGTGTTGCATGTCTATATAAACAAATATTCAGGTACATATAGCGCTACTTTTCCAACTATATGCACGAGTGTTGTATTTGATTATGCAAGATCAAAATTCCTATCCGTAATTACGGCAAGTAAGTAGGTTTGATTAAATCTCGGGAGTTTTACATGCATCAAAATGAGATACAATTTACTCGTTAACTTTTTTCACATCGAAACAGTTGTCATGAGGGAATAAATGTCGCGATATTTAATATATAAAGCAAAATAAATGAGGTAGAGAGTTTCCACTAAATACAAGGTAGCAGATGCCAGGTTACCTAAAATTATGCACCGAGCTCCGAAGGTTTCGTGCTCAACTTTTTCCAACAAATCTAAAAGTCAAGTGTGTATCATACATATTATTTCTTGAAGCAAGTCCCAGATGCAGATCCCTGTTCTAAATTAAAATACGACAAGAAAAGTCCGTAAACACAAAGAACTCGCGTTGAATACGACTTCTTCGTTGAACGAAAAACGAAGAAGAAAGTGATCAATCCGTGTAATGAGTTTTTATAACTACTAATCATTCATAGGTATATTATTTGTAGGTTATCAACAGTGAGTATTAATTTAAAATTTTTTGTTCCCGAGTCTTACAATTACTGCAGTGTTTCCAAACTACTTTAATTCCACTTTGAAAAAGTTACGACAGTTTCAACGTATTTCCTAGTTGGGGAAATGTTGGGATATCGAGAAAAATAATTACACATTAAGCTCGTTAAGAAAGTCTTGAACAGAGAACCCTGAGGGATTTTTCATTAATTACTTATAACTGTCGGAAAATATTGACTCCTGGAGAATTTATCGATAAAAAATTAAAGCAAACGACAAAAAATTTAATTAGAAATTAAAGAAACAATATCTTAATTGCGACCAAAGTAAGGCAAATTTTCAATTAAACACAAAAGCTATTTAGATCTCAGATTAACTCCAGGAGTATTGGAGAATAATATCTGTTTCGACAGGGTTCAAAAATACGTTTAGCTGAACAGAAACGCGTTGTTAACTGTTAACCTTTAGTGTTGTTTCAATACTTTATGATTAAATTAATTAACTCATTAATGTAATGATTGCCAAAGTGAAGGAAAATATGTAAAGTATGATGAATTTACAGGTTATCTGTTATGATCAGTTATCTAAATTGGTGCATAATTAAAATACGCATAAAGCACTAAGCCAGTAATACAGTGTTCAGAAGTTGAGATATTTCGGCTTTATAGTAAATAATATTACCTACTATCTGGCAATTCCATAACGCACGGTATCTATACAGGGTGAGTCATCAGGAACTTTACAAACTTCTACCAAATATGTACAGTCCCTTATGAGGAATATCATGTGACCCTCAAAAAGTGGCAACTACCCTTCTCTACTGTTAAGATACAGAGTGATTTGTGAATTTAAAAAATACTCATTTAGCTATAATTACCTAAGTATATACATTGTGTTTCACTTTAAGTGGAATCACCTCAATAATTTTTTTATTTTTTGACAAATTTAAGAAAAACTGTTTTTCTTCATGTAAAGCTCCCGAAGCTTTTTTAACCGGGTAAATAAAATTTTAGCCGTAGCAAATAATTAGCCTACTGTGACCAAAAATTAGAGCTGAAAATTGAAAAAACATATTAGGAATTTTTTCTGGAAAATTTTATTTAAAGCAGGTTGTTTGAAATAACCTCAAAGCCCAAAAATCTCGAGTTTGATTGAAAACAAAAAATACCCAAAAAAATTTCAAGACTAGATTATTTCAATTTTATTCTTACAAGATTGCCGTGATTTATAAACAATAGGTAGGCACTGGAGACATTTAATAAAAAATTACGTCATGTCACTGTCCTAATAAAATAAATTATTTTTGATTTTTCTTGTTTAATTAAATTGATTATGGCTGCAGAAATGCTTACTTAAATTTTTTTTGGAGATTTTTGGTTTTCAACCAAACTTGACATTTGGGGATTTGAGGTTATTTCAAACAACTTTTTTAAATAAAATCTTCCGAAAAAAATGCCTAACATATTATGTTTTTTTGAATTTTCAGCCCAAATTTTTGATCACAGTAGGCTAGTTTATTTGTTTATGGCTAAAATGTTGTTTACCCATTTAAGAAAGCTTCGGGAGCTTTACATAAAAAATAAAGTTTTTTTAAATTCATAAAAAAATGAAAAAGTTATTGAGGTAATTCCATTTATAAAGTGAAACACACTGTATACGGATGGTTAGAATTTTCTAATTTTTTGGTGCAATTGTTCACTGTTATCTATAGCATTCGATCGGTGTACTCTAAACTTAGAAATTCCAGGACCGGCTTAAGAAAAATTGATTACGAGAGTTCGTACTAAGAAGTTCACCCTGTGTGCGATTTAAAAAAATGTAATTATATGTTGATTTTAGAATTGCACAAATAGACAAAGAAAACTATGTATGTGATATTTTTGTCACGCCTCGGCAAGGTCGTCCTCAAATACCTGAAGTTTCAAAATTGAATGTAGGTAGGTACTTCTTGAAAGGTACAGTACCTCTTCTGCATGAAATATCGAAAAATTTTATTGAAAAACGTGGTCAGAATTCCAAATTACATATGTACGCATACCGAATTTCGCTACCATTGTCCTTATTTATTTATTTATTTTTTTTTCATAAAAATCAGTAAATAATATTTTTTGTGGGTACAAGGTTTTGAATACGTTTATTGGAATAAATTCTTTCGGAAATAACATTTGAAGATCAAATTTAATTCACTCGGCTATTGATAACAAACATCTCAAAATATGCTTTTTGCTAAAGTCTCAAGTATAAAACTTTAGTTTCCAAGGAAAATTTTAATGGCAAACTTAATTTTAATAATTAATCTTAGAATTCTTCAAACTCGTTTGGGGCACAGATTGTAGAAAACGCAAACGCCAATATTACCTACTGAACATTAGAATTAAGATAGGTACATATTTTCAATAATTTCAACCTTAACAAAAAATTATGTAAAATACTGAAAAAAATGTAAAAAGTCAATGTAGGTTGATGGTTATGTACTTTACGTACCTATACAGAAAAACAAAAGGATGCTCCTGTCAAACATAAAAATATGGTAAAATTTATTTTTACCATATCACAAATCGTTATTACTATGAGTCGGTAGTTTTCGGTTTATACATACACTTCCTTCTTATGCTGAAGCCTGTAGAATCATTGAAATAATTGTAAACGTTCCACAACTTATAAAATGCAAATGCCAAGACAATAATTTCAAACGTCAAACAAGAGTTCCTAGACTTCAGTTTCAGGTTACCTGCAGTTTACTCATGGAATAGGTACCTAACTGGCAGTAACACTTACTGGAAGTTTACTGCTGCAGGTTAGAGTGGTTACCGATGATTGAAATACATACTCACTTTTGACATTTACTTTCAGTTTCAGATTAACCTGCAGTTTACCGTCGCTTGAAAAACCGGACTGACTCTAAAAAGACTGACTGAATCTAATAAGAACATTCTAGATAATAAAGAACATTGTAGATAATTGCTAGTATTTACAACATTGTCTATCCAATATCCAATGCAGGTCTTGTTTGTATTTTATCATTCCAGTAAATTGGTTTGTTCCGATCTACTTGACTTCTTGAATTCTCATTTGAGATGAATCAATCTGTTATAAAAGAGAACAGAATTGGAGCCGAGAAATGTTTCTCTTTTTATAGTGAATTCGTTGTGCCATAGAATCGCATAATTTTCACTTACTTTCTCAGGCTTGAAGAATCAAGTCGGGACTATTATCATAATAAAACAGTAAGAGTTATTTGATTCTTTTCTCGAAGAGTCGACAAAAAAATCAATCGTAGTTTTACAATTCGAACCTTTTAAGCTGAAAGGCATACTATCCTAATAATAGGATACATTATAATATTTTAACGTCGTTCTTCCTAAAAATCCTAAAATAACAGTAAAGATAAAAAACGGTTGAGTTGCAGGGGAGACTTCTGTGAGCGTTTTTTAAGCTAATATCGACCTTATATAACATTCATAATTAATTTAATGTTAAGAATAATAATTAAATTGCTATGTTTTGCACATTGGATCGAGATATTCTTCAGAAACGGTCATAGAAATCTGGCCGTTATACTTAATCGGATCCACCGTCAGTTCAATAATAATGTAAGTATTTTTACTAATGTTATAGGTATTGTGAATGTTATATAAAAGAAAAGGTTCGATTTTTCGTGCACGTCATATCTTCAATAAATTGAGGACATGAAAAGCTACAAAATGGTCAAAGGAGATTGTAAAACTCCTTCCGTATCACTTGACATTTTCGTGAATAATGGAGAAAGTTTTTTTTTAGTAATTATTTTGTGTTTTCTATCTTCATATAAGTCCTAAAGCTGACTGTAATGTAAAAGCGTCGTTGTAGAAAAAGCTTTCCTAGGGATCGGAGAAAATAGCACTTATGAACATGAACGTTTTCAGCGTTATGTGTCTGCGAAGAATAATCCAGAAGGCAATTTTTGTGGTAGGTAGGGATGACCAAAATGTCACGATTATGACATCAGAAAGGAAGCGGATTACAATCTTGGACCAAGTTACACTGGATTTAAGGCGTAAATTACTTTGAAGGAAATAAGGTGTCCTGATTCTCATTCTGCTCTTAATTTCACCAAATATCAACGACACCGTTCTGTCACATTCGTTATCAGACAATTTGTTACTCTCGCTTAATAATGAACTTATTCGTTCTCGGCCCCCGGTTTTTATGGAGCGCTCCGAGTTCCCATTCTAAAACAGAAATGCTACCTACTTCTGTTGTATCTGTGAGAACAATTTTCCAAATGATGATTTTGTGTTATGAAGGTAGGTATAACGTAACTTCATAGATGATAGGTATTGAGAAATATAATACTAAAATTATACAGAGACCTTATAATGTAGTTTACTTATATAATAAAGGTAAGGTATAATAAACAAGAAAATAAATTATAGTTATTGTAAATTTCAAAAATTGCTGAAAATTGCTGTAGTTATTCAAGACAAGTTTTATTATTCTTATAGGTATTTTTTTTTCGGAGATTTCTTTAATTACAACAGAAGGGCCTTTATTATCTTGGTGCATTTTTATTACTTTCGGGGAGACTTCTGAGAATTAAATCAACATTCTTAGATTTTTTAGACTCGGAAGATTTTTAAGTAGTTGGTCTTTTAAAAGGAGAATAATTCCAGGGGATTTCCACTTTCCGTCAGGGTGCGTTCCGGTCTAAATGTAAAGAAAACCAGAAGTTAAGGCATTCATGAATAATGCTGGGTAAATATTTTACGGCTGATGAATATTTCTATTGAGGAGCCAAAGAGGAAGTGTAGGCAGGCATGGCGAGACCGAGAGTTCGAGTAATAAGGAGGGCGCGTTATGTCGAACACGACATCAAACCTGCGGAGAACCTGAACTGCACACGGGGCTTTTGGGGGTAAATGCACAGAATGAGCTGGAAAGATTTAAACCACAAGATCAATAGAAATAGATGGAAAATATTAAACTGGCTGTGAAAAGCGGGAACTTAGTGGTTGGTACAACGTTGCCAACTTTGCTGACACTCAAAGGTACACGATTCATGCGCGCGGAAACACTCAAACACTTCACAGACGGAATAATAGAGATACGTTTTAAACTCAGACTCGCGTTTAGAATTTGAGATCTTACGCATAAACTCCAACATTCAAAACAATGGTAAATGACGAAGGATGTAGAGGTGTGAGTATGATTTATGCCAAAGTTGTTGCTTCTAAGAACGTACATACAGAAATAATTATAGACGTGTAAGCGTTTGGTAGGTAGGTACCTATATCATGAAATACTGATAGCTCAACAGAAGCCCTCGAATCCGTACAAACGTCACCAGATCATAATACCTATATGTGTAGGAACCTAACAATAATTATTTTACTCTTGTAAGTATTCACGTCAGTCGTCAAACTCGTGATAACTTAATATTTAATGCTCCACAGATTTTTTCTTAAATGGAAAATTCTAAATTTTGATATTAAGAGGCTCAGTGTTAAAGAGGGGCTTGGAGTAAAAATAATCACTATAGTATCCACAATATTTTTTCTTGAAAATATGAATTGTATGTTAGTAATTATGGATGTTAAACATCTTTCTTTAGAACTCTTCACCACCTGTGGAGTGATTGTTTCTAACGAATGGGAGGTAGGTAGGTATACCTACATATTTAATCGAAAGAAATAAAGAGTTGGCAACATCGAATAGTTAAAGATTGGTCGACAGGAGTTAGTTGGCATTGCCCTGTGCTAAAACCGTGGAACAGTTGACAAATGCTACCCATTAGCCCTTATACCTAGACAAGTTTATATCCCTCTGCGCCGGCCCTTTGCCCCGGCTCCGGTGTGCCATTCGGTGACCCGGCACTGGACTACGGCCATGCTAAATGACATCCACCGACACCCAGTATTTTCCAGGACCTATTCTTACTAATTTATGTCTCCCCTAACAGATTGTCCGCATCGATCATGATTCCTCCTTACTGGTATCTCCTTTTAAATAAATTATCCACCCGTTAAGCCATTTACATCTTTTCACTCCGTCTTATCGCACTTTTAATTTATGCTGATTCTCTTCAGCAAATATGAAACCCACCGGAATATATGCGATCCTATAAATCTTTTCTTAAGGCACACCTACGCTTCGTTCAATCCTTAAAGGGTCACCTCAATGGCTGCATGTGCTCAAAAACTGACCAAGAAATTATTTATGCACTTTAGAATACGATATTTCCTCTCTCTGTCTCTTATACATTATACTTATATTATACGTATCTTTAATATTGAGAAAAAAATTAAAGACATCAGATTCTTTGGTCGAAAATTAACAAAAAATCTCCCACGTGTGTCCGGAAATGCAATGTTGCCAAGAAAAGATTATTTTTCCAATTTTTTTAAGACATCTCGGAAACCGTATAAGGTACAGAGCTCAGCTTTCGTACAGATCTTATCATTGATATTAGCTAATGTTTTAATGTTAACTAATTTTTTTCATAGCTAGTGGCGGAGATCTTGGTTGAGTGTTTTTTTTTGCACCTAATCTCTACGACACTGGGCAAATTGACATTTTAAAAGCGGAATTTCAACCGCCCAATATTATCGACACAAAAAGGTACTCCTGGTCATGATTGCTAACGTGAACCGTTTTCGAGAAAAACGGCCCTTTAGAATTAAAAACTCGCTTTGGATATTTCGGAACATGTGTCGAAAAATGAAGGTCAAAAATACTGAGATCTCCGCCAATGGCTCGGCGAATGACATGTGAAAAAAAATTGGTTAACATTAAAAAAGTTGCTAATATGAATGATGACATGCGTACAAAAGCTGAGTTTTGTACCTCAAACGGGGACAAGTAGGTATTGAACCATGCAGTAATGATCCCAATGTCTGACTTTAATTAAATTTATAGCAGATAAATTTAAATTTGATTATGCAGTGTTTCTCCTATGGTGCTTAGAGGCGGGAGCTGTGTACACTGACTTACATTCGAAATTCGAATTTTTGAAGTTTGTTAATTTAAAGTTAATAACTTCTTATGTTATGAATTTTTGAAAGTTTGATGAGTTTGTCTAATTTATTATAATGCAGAAGGTAAGAAGGAAACCTGAATAATATTTTGCAAGTTTTTGAGCAGATTAGATGAAGAATATTATATCCTCGTTGACTTAAATTATTACTGCTTTGATGAAATCTTAATACCGCATATTTTGTAGGGGCTATTTCTGCCATAATGAAAAAGTTTCAAGAAAAAATATTTTCTTCCTGCTCAAAAAGGAACTTCCATCCATGTTTACATAGGTATAAACATTGGAATTGAGTTTCCTACAAGTTAAGGTTATGCTGTTGTATATCTAAAATACCATTACATAATAAAATCGATCCTCGTCGGGCAACTTTAACTCATCTAGAAAACGAGGTAGCATTATTATTTGCTTTAAATCACGTAAATAAATAACGAACCTTTGATATTGTTTCCCGGAAATAAATTAGAACTAGGGAAACTCGGTTATTTTTCTGCTACTTCATGGTGTATCCACAAATCAAGAGAAATATGTTGTGTGTATACGATAGGCATTAGATATCAGTATACATCAAAACAAGGACCTATGGGATTCATATAGCGCAGATAGAGGCCGTATAACACACTCTTCCGAAGGTACTTTTAATATGTTTCGTGTCCCTCCTTGTAACAAAGGATTTTATTTATGTACCCTTTCCTTCAAATTTGTATGTATTCCAGCGTTGATGTTTTATGGAAAAGAACGCGGAGATCTTCTCCTGTATGTGAAGCTTCACTGAGAAATTCCAATACAAAAATTGTAATAACTATTCATACAAACTATATACAGGGTGCATCATAAGGGGATAGCAATACCTATATTTAAGGTTGAGATTCCTGGAAACATTTCAACTTAAACGATTTAAATTTTATACTAAAGGGTGTTAAAATTTCAAAAACATTCAGTTTTTTTCTCAAAACTTTCATAACAACTTGGATATAATAGATACGGGGTGTTTCAAAACATGTGTTGGAAAATGAAGGTGTCTTTCCCTGCCTCGTTCTAAGAAAAAAAAGTTTCAATTAACATATGGGTTCTGAAATCTATCGTTTTCGAGATACAAGGGTTGTCAAAAAACAATACAAGACAACTTCCGATTATATTATATGGCCAGCAACTAGAATACGTATCAATCATAAAACATCTAGGCGTATACTTTGACGATAAATTATCATGGAGAAAACATATCCAAGACCTAAAGTTCACATGTAATAATATCCTAAATCTGATGAAAACCATTGCGAGCAATGACTGGGGAGCGGACACAAATTCTCTAATTAAAATATACAGATCATTGATTAGATCCAGAATAGACTATGGACTCATATCGTATTCTACGGCAAGCAACAAACTATTAAAAACCATTAAATCCATAGAGAACTCAGCTCTAAGAATTGCTCTTGGCGCTTATAGAACAAGTCCAACAGAAAGTCTACACTGCCTAGCAAGTGAACTGCCCTTATCCCACAGAGTATACCAACAGGCACTAATATATGCAGCAAAGCTGTCCTCAAACCCAAAAAACCCATATAACAAGAATACCTTCTCTGTCAAATACAAAAACATACTACTTCAGAAGAACAGAGATCTGCCTCTATACGAGAGAATAAGAAGAATAACCTCTGACCTGAATATCACGATCCCTGACCTCGCAATAGATAGAAGCATAGCCCCATGGAACTCGCCACATCTGAAAGTAAACCTCCAGCTAACCTCCTATCCAAAAAAGCAAACACACCCTCAAATAATCAAGAGAGAACTACTCTCTGTTCTCTCCCCCTACAGCGAAGACCAGACAATATATACGGACGCCTCCAAAAGTGAAAGTGGTGTCGGAATAGGCATAATAACTTGTACAGAAACAATAAAAAAGAAACTGCCAGATCAATGCAGCAATTTCACTGCAGAACTATATGCATTATTAGAAGGCCTAAAATATATTGTAAAACACCCAAAAGAGAGATACGTTATATGCACGGATTCACTGAGTTCCCTACATGCGATCAAATCTAACAACCCTAGTAGCAAGTTGGTAAACCAAATAAAAGTAAAAGCAGCAGAAATATTAACAAGTATTGACCTCCTGTTTGTTTATACACCATCCCACATCGGAATAACAGGAAACGAAAGAGCAGACCGAGCCGCAAAAGAAGCAAGCAAACTTGAGACAACTGAAGACGCCATCGAAAACGACACAGACTTCAAAGAGCATATAAAATCAACTATAATAAACAACTGGGACACCGCATGGAACAACAGCTCATCAAAGCTTAGGAAAATAAAGAACAAACTAAAAACTCAGCTCCCACTGCCAGAAAACAGAAGAGACCAAGTCGTCATATCCAGACTAAGAATAGGACACACCAGATTTACCCATGAACACCTCTTGAAGAAACAGGATGCCCCAATCTGTGAACCCTGCAACGCCCCACTCACAGTCAAACACATAATGGGAAACGAATGCACCACTCGTAAACACCAAGGGTACCTAACAAACCACGCTACAAATCCAATGGAGCTACTACTGACAACGAAAGAAGGAATCCTGGCCACAATCCAATACATGAAAAATACAAATCTCTACAATAGTACTTAATGTAAATAACATATCTGAAATAACCGAAATGTAGCTAACATAAATGTATAAGTTAAACATAAGTATGAGAATGTAACCACACCGCTAATAACTCTCTAGTAGTTGAAGCGGAATTTTCTTTAAATAAAAAAAAAAAAAAAAAAAAATACTTTTTTTCAGTTTTTTGATGATATTTCAAAAACCGTTTAAGATACTCAACCAAGCTTTTTTACACATATCTTGTCATTTATAATATCTACTTTTTGGGGGCCAATGAAATTTTCTTTTTTTTATAGGTAATATAAAAAAGAAACATCCTATAATGTAATATTTGGTAGAGTATTTGGTATTTTTCACCTTCTCTATATGCATTAGCAACTTTTTTTTTTATTTGTAACATTTTTTGTAAAAGTAATAACCTTGATATTTTTGTTATCCTCATTCAGTTCCAAGCAAATATGGCGTCCCAATTTTTTTCCGGCCTACGATTTTCGCGTGAAAAAAATATTTTTTCTGTATGACCAATTATTGTAAAATCGCCGGATTTCTTACTTTATTTTGTACCTATCTACCTAAGTCGTTTTTTGTTTATAGTTTTTATGAACGCCACTAAAATTTTCTTAGATATTGTTGTTAATATTAGAAATAACTTAAACCTTGGGAAAATTTCATGAAATGATTCCTTGGATAAGAACAATAAAAAAACTACTTTCATAAAGTGCCAAAAACCGTATCCGATATGTGCAATTTAGCAATAATTTAAAAATTGATTCTTATTTAAAGAAGAAGCGCAGTGGCGTATAACTTTTTTTCCTCAATAATGCTTCAGTGCAAATGTGGCACAAACGAGTCGCTGAGCTCACGGATATTAAAAAAAGATTGGACATCAAAACAAGGTTCTTAATGCCTACATCAAATTCCATAAAAATCTGAAACTTGATAAGGAAGCAGGTAAAAAAACAAAAAAACACTTTCTTTCCCGGACTCGCCCCTGTATAGTCTAGCAATTTATTGAACCTGTTTTTTTTTTACCTTCTATCAGACATGTTTTTACACGAGATATAGTACTTTGATCATAATATTTATATCTCCATTTATATCTATTTAAAATTAGAATAAATTTGATTATAAATAATTCCGTATACCTACCTACACTAAATAAATCACAAAAAAAAAATTTTCTGTCGAATTACTTATTGTTTTAATATGCCTTAACAGCCAGATTATCTTAAAAATTCCTTCTCGAGGTTCCCCGATGTAATCTAAACAGTTCCACTTCCTGCAACTTGCAAGGACACACCCCCACTTTAAACTAGTTTTTCTGGATTTATTACTTCCACGTAATTTTTTAACACAAAATATATCAAATGTATTTCAGAAAAAAAAAATTTCTAGTAGTTCATAAAAATTTGTCACAGTTAGATAGAAGAGCATTGTAAGATTCGTACTTTTAGAAACTTGTGATAGAAAATTTAAATAACAAATGAAAAATATATAAAAAAATCATATCGAAATGTATATATTTTTTAATTATCAAATAATAACGGGGACATAATTTCTTATTAAAATCGATGGAGTAGGGTTATTCATACTTCGATCAATTAACAACTAAGAAACTTTTTACAATTTTTTCAGGGCTACTAATTGTTCCCTACAATGCGCTATATCTGTAACATTCACCACATTCACCATTTATTAAGACTCTCCCTGTATATCACTCAACATTTATATCGGAAAGAGCTCTATATCAATACCTCAAGTCTCAGTCCACAGCATAACATTTTTCATTCGGTCATAAACGACATCTATACAGCTATCCGACCTCACTTAAATTTTCATTCCATGCAGATAGCCAAGTCATATTCTGTTACTTATCGGAGAAATGTCTGAATTTAACCTGATAAACTTCTCCAACCGATCCTCTCTAGGAGCAGCCATTACACTGATCCTACTTCCATTACATGTTGGCATTTCTCATTCCACGCATTTGGGAATGAGGCGATCATCCAACGAAAGAAGTCACAGTATCAAACTTGATTCATGTTCCACAACGATCTCAAACTTACTTATTGCCTCAGTTTCTGTAAATTCTCACTAAAATAAATTGGCATCCCAAATCCAGTCATCCCTATGGCAGTCACACTGTTACATGTAAGGATCTCTCTCTCTCTTAAAAAAAAAAAAAAATTACTGATTCCTGTTAACGATGAAAACTGTAATTAATTTTCTCCCAATTCTATATACAGGGTGTCCCAGCTTATTCGAAGCGGTCTCTGTAGGCCAAACAATGGACTTTTTCAAAAAAACTTTTTAAAAATTCAAGTACAGAATCACAATGGCCATAATTTAAAATTATTTTGGAGTATACAGAGTGTCCCATATGACAGTGGCATATCAAAGTTATGTTTTTTTTTTAAATGGAATGCTCCTATGTTATTGCATTTTTAGATTATTTGAGAAGAGAAAATAAAATTGGCTGTTACAGTTGGTGTTTAAATTCAGAAGTTTTTGAGTTATAAACAAGTGAAAATCGTCATTTTTCAAGTTCAAACTTTAACCTTTAAAAAGTTAACTTTTTATGTACTATCCTATGGTGTAGAAACATTTGTACTTTCTTTGATTTTTTTATTTGGCGACGCGTTGAGAAATCTCAGAATTTTTCAAATTTTTTATCACCCTGTATAAACATTTCATCTACATCATAGGATAGTACATGAAAAGTAAAATAGGGACATGTAAGCCGTTTTTCTCTATCTTCAGCCGTTTTCGTTATACAGGGCCTTGAACTTGAAAAATGACGATTTTCACTTGTTTATAACTCAAAAACTTCTGAATTTAAACACCAACTGTAACAGCCAATCTTATTTTCTCTTCTCAAATAATCTAAAAATGCAATAACATAGGAGCATTCCATTTAAAAAAACATAACTTTGATATGCCACTGTCATATGGGACACTATGTATACTCCAAAATAATTTTAAATTATGGCCATTTAGATCCTGTACTTGAATTTGCAATTTTTTTTTTTGAAAAAATCCATCGTTTCGCCTACAGAGACCGCTTCGAATAAGCTGGGACACCCTGTATAAAAATAATTTTTAAATTTTGAATAAACTCAAAATTATATCTCGCACGGTTAGGATAATTTTGTATCCTGCTTTTCCAACTCCAAATAACTAGTTGATAAAAATGTCACAAGTCGCCCCCTAATATGAGATAGGATATTGTTATAAAAAGCTCATTACGCTTATTTACGAAGTATTCTATTGGAACAGAATATTTAGATTTGTTTGGGACAGTAGGTTAGAAAATAATGTAATAATAAGGTGAAATGTCATATAATAGTTTTTGTAAAATAATTAGAATAATTAGAATAAGTAGTAAGATAGAGTGTATGGGAGAAATGGCAGGCATGAAATTATTAAAAGTCACAATTTAGAAGAAACGAACACCAACTCTAGTAGCATGGAAATTGGCTGTTAGAAGGGGGAAAACATAACATGTCCAAAGAGGATTTTGTGTGTTGTACTCAAGAAGAGAAATGAATTTCATAAGATGTTGATTGGAAGGAAAGTACAAATATTATTAGCTGTCATAGTGAGAAATAATATGTTGTCAAGCAGATAACAATCGAATTTCCATAGTTACAAGAAAAACTATAAATACGAAAACAACGATTATCTGAGGAGATTCCTAAAACACAAGTTAAGCAGTGTAGACCACTAAATCATAACCAAACATCGTGAACATCTAGAAAAATTTCGAACATCAAGAATTTGGTAAAGAACAGAGGCCGTAGCTGACTACTAGCAGAAACTAGCAGAAACATATAGGTTAGAAGGAGAGATTTGGTTAGCTGGTAGCTGATGACAACAGCAGTTGATTTGGATACAGCCGTGCAGAGATTTGGCTAGCAGGTAGCTGACAATTGCAGTTTGATTTGGGTACAGCCGTGCAGCGATTTGGATTCTGCGATTTTGACATTGAAGATAGAAAAACGTAGCAGGAATTGGATATATCCGTGCAGAGATCTACATTGATATTGCTGACACACAAACAGCAAGGCTACTAGAGTTGACTTCAAGCTTTGTTCAACAGGGGTTTTCCTTTCGTTAACCTACGAGGGACTTTCTGTCAAGAATTAATGACAGAAAGTCGGTGACGAAGAATATTCATTAAGGGAACAAACTGTGAGTAATTTTAAGTTATTTTTAAGTTCGTTATAAGTGTTATTGTTGGGAAAATTTCTTATTGTAATAAAACCCAAACAAGTTTAAATTTGAGTTTCAATAGGAATTTATAGGTTATGAAAATTTTTAAAAATTTATAAAAAAAAATACTTGAACTCACTCTGAGTCATAGAGGTCTCATACAGACTAAACTTCTATTAGTTTTTACAAAAGAAAGGCCCCCTAAATGAATTGTTTATGGTGGGAGGGAATCAAAGAGGAAAATAAATTTTCAAAAAAGAATAGAGAAAGCACACGACCCTACGTACCATAACAATATATATGTCTTAGATATGATCATCAATGATAAACATGAATAATGTAGTTGTGCTACATCACATATTACCTGGGATAATCCCTCCAAGACAGTAGGGAAAATCACAATCGATGCAGGTTTGTATTGGTCTGTATATATAGATAATGGGACCATAAATAACGATGGCCAGGTTGCGATGAACCGCAGAGCGATCTCGGTTGGCCTATCGAGTCTAATTTTATCGGAAACAAGAAAGCGATTGACTGATAGCTGTAAATATAACCCTTTCGGTTTGACTCAACCTCCCGAGGGCTACTCCGTAATCCCACATGTTGAAAGTTATTGCAACAATCAACTTACAAATTACATTAATGATATATCCATAGCCTGAGTGGTATATATTATTTGACATAAATATGTACTTCTTTCAATCAGTAAATCCTCTCATATTTTTCATTGCGAAAAATCAGCTTTCGGGATCGTGTATTTTAAGTTTATTTAAGTTTGAAGATTCGCCTGTAGCTTATTTATTTGTTGACATGCTCAACACCGCTTTATTCTTTTATAGGATAGGGTAAACAATAAAAAGAAAATACACTTTCCCGGAACACATGGTATACGTATCTATAACATACTGGTCACTATCTTAAAAAATTACACGACTGGCTAATAACCGCTCAAACGTGTCTATATGTCATACAAGTGCCAGATTTTATTAAAGTTGTGACACACGAATTATTGGGGCGATGATTAGAAATGATATCAGTTCTGTGTTCTGTGATTGGAACAGTAAAAAAATGCGATTGTTACGTTGTTATGTCTTGGAACATTAAAAGATATCTGAAATAAATGTGCTGGCAAATGTAAGGCCCAAAAGAAACCTGACAGATCATCACTCCCTAAGCTGTTTTAAGGAAACTTGGCTCTAAGAAGTTGTTTTAGACTAAAACGTCTAAAGGGGTAGGTACAATAATTATACTCGTTGCTGTAAATATTTCTCAAGACACTTTCTTTACACTCAAATGGCAAACTAAACAGCAGCAGTCAAGATTTTTTTTTCACCACCAAATATTTCACCAACACACAGCGATTCAGGACAAGAGTTTAGTTAATACTCTTGGGACTCTATACCACCTGGGGAAGGTCGATGTATCAAAAGCAGCATATTATACGGATGGCTTTCTTCACAGTATACTCCACATAAGATCAGATGAAATTATCACACCCAGATTAGGATTTTTGATACAAAATTGTGAAATTAAACCAATGTTTAATACCTCAAACCTTGGAAGACACCTCCAATATGCCTTTAATCGCATTCCTTACTGCCTAGTAGTCCTCTAATTGTATCATACATCTAATTTTTTAATTAGAATTGCTACTTAATCACCTTTGTGAAGTAATTACACAAACCTATGAGTTAAAACTGTCTTGTTTAAGAAATCTGCACAGTTAAAATACAAATAACTAGTTGCTTATTAGTAAGTTTGTATCAAAAATACTTTCGTATATTACCATAGTAGAAGTAACTATATAATAGCGATAAGTATTGTACTTAGCGTAAACTGGGAAAGTGCATCATGAGCCAGGTTCAACTATCAGAGAGAAGATCTAGACGCCTTATTAAATTTTCGCAATAAAAGTGAGACTAGATTACAGGAGAGACAAAACCACAACGACAACGCCTTCAGCAAACATCTGTTCATTTGGTAGCTGATATAGATAGCAAGTAGCAGATTAGCCCCCAGAAATTAAAATTCTCCTGCGAGTTGAGCTTCGTTAGGAGACATCTATTCCAGTTATTGGTGTAATTTTTTAAAGAGAATCATTCTGCGGCAAAATTTCCACTCGCCAGTGGCGCTCCAGAATTAGGAATTTTATCAAGCAAATTCTTTATTTCAGACAATTTTTTGGAACGAACGTATTTATTTGAATTAAATTATTTACTAATAATACATCAGAGAATAAGGTGCAACAAGCACCACGTGCTATAGATTTAATGGCTTATAAGATAACTCAGCTACAATGTTAGTCGCTAAAATGTTTTGGAACCTTCATCGCCCTCATTTTGACGACTTAATATTTGCAATTAAGAATGAATAACTTGTATCACGAGACACGGTAGTGCCAATTTGCTAAAAATATAATAAATAATGTCGAAGCAATACGCTTCCTGAGAATTTTGAGATATGATGACATGGTTCCGTCGCCCTCCCAGAAACATCGCCAAATCGTCAGCTGTATGTCTATGGAAGATATATTTTGTATTACGTAGTAAACTTTGGTAAAAATTGGTTCAAGAAAATCACTTTGTATAGGTAGTGTAAGTTTTTTGTTTCTTGCAACCACAAAGACGTATAGGTGAATGTTTTCTGAATAATCTCATGATATTTGAAATCTGATTTAGTCAAGCGAATAAATAACATGTAGATGAACTTAGATATCGTCTCCAGTATCCGCCCCTGATGAAACACATAGTTATATACGTCTCACCGACAGGAATGAGTGCAAGCCGCTCGACATTCGGCAAGCTTGCGATGCCAATGGGGCCGCGCGGCCATGTTACCGGGTTACGGCACCCCAGAGAACCCTGGCTCTTATACAGCTGGAATACTCTGCTAACGGTCCCTCTCCTCGTTATACTTACAACTTCAATATCGCGGAAAATAATACACCCCCCACATTCAACTCTTCTTTCTTTGCTATAGTCTGTCTCTGAATTTATTATAAATACAAATATATCACATTGCTCTTTCTGGGTGCTTGTTGTCCCTAGTTATCTTAACAAAACAAAATTTAATATTTGTAAGTACCAATATTTTACCCGTTTTTTTATGTTGGCATCGTGTAATTTTCTCAATAATGTATGTGAGGTAAATTCGAGAATCACTGTCTATTTCCAAAATTATTCAGGAAACCAAGAGTTTTTCACGGGGTGCGAAAATAAAATGAAAAGACTATGCATTCTCATGGGACCAGGCGCAGAAGGTAAATATCCTGGTTTGGAGATTTATGGAAACAACGTAAGAGCGGAATATATTATTTAATCAGTTCAATGTACCTATATCTATGCATATACCTAACCTATCTGATCTTTTGTAGAATTCAGAATACTCATTGTAACATAAAAAATATCTTATCGATCTGATTAATATTATATCAATATTACGTTATACAGGGTGATTCATGAGTGACCTTACATAGACCAATGGTGATAAGCGGACTTCAAGGCGGGTCGAAAACCACAAAAGAAATTTTTTTTGTGTGATTGGTTAAGAAGTTACAGGGTGTTTTATGTCTCAGGTACAAAACTTTGATAGGCGATATTTCTCAAACGGCTGGATATATTTTGTAGAAATTTACCAGGAATGGTGCATTCCGGAAACTCATCAAAACCGCATTCTGAGTTAATTAAAAATCCAGGACCGGACTTGAAAATTTTTGCCCCCATGGTCTTTGTTGAAAAAGTTAATTTTCTGACCGTGCTACTGAAAAACTGTCATCGAATTTGAAAATATAAGAAAAAACTCTATGGAAATCATTCCTCAATTTGAACGGCACACCCAAACCGTCTCGAAAAAAAAATGTCAAAGTAAAACTTCTCAGTGAATTATCGTTTTCGAGCAGACATATTTTACTTAATGTTCGTCTGAATTCCTTCAAATTTATTTTTTGACTTGTTTCTGTGGGAAAAATGTCAGTGTAAATTAAATTTTATCAATATTAATGTTATAAACGGTTCTCAAAATGTCCTTTACCAACTTCAATACATTTCCTGCAGCGTTTCCATAAATTTTGGTTTGCTTTTTGAATTATTTGCCTGTTGTTTCTAATTTCATCAGCAACTACCAGTATTCGCGTCCTGTGCTCCTCTCTGATACTTACTTCCGTTTTTTAGACTTCCTGCTTCATATGGCCCCATAGGAAATAATCTAAAACAGTGAGGTTGGGGGACCTAGGTGGTCAGGAATGAGGGCCGCCGCGCCCGAACTAACGATTGGGGTACTCATTGTGGAGATGCTCTCTGACTTGTCGAGAAAAATGCGGTGGTGCCCCATCTTGCTGGAAGAAAAGAGCACGCCTGTTCACGTTCGCCTCTGCAAGCAAGCCGGGCAAAATGACTTGTAGGAAAAGTTAATAAATTTCCCCCGTGAGCCGCCCAGCAAAAAAATGGGGTCCTATTAGGGTATCATTTGCAATGCCACACTACACATTTATAGAAAATCTGTTGCGAGTTCTTCTGAACAACAGAGCGCGGATTTCATATGCCCATAGGTGGGAGTTTTTTTTATTCGTTACACCATCCCGCGTGAACTGAGCTTCGATCAGTAAACAAAATTCTACGCAGTCCATTCAATGGAACTTCATTGATTGGTTGAAGCCTCTGTACGCTTTGTACGTGACAGGGATGCATCCGCTCTTCTTTTTTTCAAGGTTCGCCATACTCTTGATTGAGAAAAGCTCAGTGCTTGCCCAATTCTTCGCGTACTTGTACTTGGATTTAGTGTCACCATCTCCACGATGTTTTGATGGCTCAGATTTTCCAATTGAGGTTCAGCATTCCTTTGAACTCAGGGAAATATGCCGTGGTTTCGAGAAAATTGGAAAACAGACGCGAAACGTTACATGGGCCGGTGTTCTTCGATTGTGATCTTCTATGGTATTCTCTCGCAGCTGCTCTTGAATTTCCATTGCAGAAACCATACACAAACATAATGTCTGCGTATTCGTTATTAGTGAAATGATTTGTGATTATTAGTGAAATCTGAAAATTTTGTAGTTGACACCTGATTTCCCAGTGATAAAGCTTGGCCTTCTGCCAAACATTTTCCCCACAGAAACAAGTCAAAAAATAAATTTGAAGGAATTCAGACGAACATTAAGTAAAATATGTCTGCTCGAAAACGATAATTTACTGAGAAGTTTTACTTTGACATTTTTTTTTCGAGACGGTTTGGGTGTGCCGTTCAAATTGAGGAATGATTTCCATAGAGTTTTTTCTTATCTTTTCAAATTCGATGACAGTTTTTCAGTAGCACGGTCAGAAAGTTAACTTTTTCAACAAAGACCATGGGGGCAAAAATTTTCAAGTCCGGTCCTGGAATTTTAATTAACTCAGAATGCGGTTTTGATGAGTTTCCGGAATGCACCATTCCTGGTAAATTTCTACAAAATATCTCCAGCCGTTTCAGAAATATCGCCTATCAAAGTTTTGTACCTGAGACATAAAACACCCTGTAACTTCTTAACCAATCACACAAAAAAAAATTCTTTTGTGGTTTTCGACCCGCCTTGAAGTCCGCTTATCACCATTGGTCTATGTAAGGTCACTCATGAATCACCCTGTATATATGATATTTAGCAGCATTTCTGTACCGTTATGTCTCGCTAAAAAGTTTTTCATTAAAACCAGCCGTTCCAACGGATTGTGAAAGTTTATAGATTTCTCATTAAATGCTTTTTCCTACGACCACTATACAAAACACTACTTTGGGCATCGTTTTTTGTGCGCAAACTAGCAGATTTCTCACGTATCCAAAACTGTGCGACAAAGTGACATAACGCATAGCCAAAAATCGTTTCCGTACAGTTTGAATGTAAACAATAGTGATGGGCGGTAACTGAGAACTCAACTGTTACTTATTGTTAATGGAATAACTATTCATTTAAAGCTTCAAGGTAATAAAATAAACACAAATGGGATAACATAGAACCCGACAAGACTATAAAATATACTCATTATTCTCTTGTGGCAGTAATTATTAAAATTTACGAGTTGATCGCTAATAACCGCATTGGTAGCGTTCAAATCAAATTCACGAACGTAATCGTGAAAATAACTCGCACACCTCTACTAACTTCCATCGACAACGCACAGCGCCTGCGTTGTGTAGAAGTTGCATATCAATGATATACTAACCTCTCTTCAATCATTGTTATTATCTACCACGTCTCCACGCTCACGTCACTTATTTTTAGTTTATACGGAGTCTAATAATAAATAATAATAATATTGTCGGTAGAATTCAATAATTTAACAGTATATAATAGTAATATTAAAAAGTCATTGGTAGAATTGAAAATAATACCTACTTACCTAGGTAGTCTGACAAAATAATCTTTAGTTAGGTACCTATCATTATAATGGATTGTAATTCCTCTGAATCTGAAGCAGAAAATACACCACCTGAAGTCAGAAAACAAGCAGGTTTGTGTTCTTTGAATTTGCTACCTGTAGTTTCGAGAGAAAAATACGAATCTGCTTATAAACATTTCATAAATTGGAGAAAAGGTCATAAAAGCAGAGCATTGTCAGAAAAAATAATTTATGTGTTAAATTTGTTAAATAATTAATCTGTTAAATTGTGGTCGTAGGAAAAGTACTGTGTGTATAACGTGCGGAAAAGAAATTTCACACTCGTGAGAAATTTTCTCTTTTCCGCACTTGTTTCACAATATACTATTTCCTACGACCACTGTCCAAAGTATCACTTTGTGGCATCGTTATTTGTACGCAAACTATGAGATTTCTCTCGTTTATAAAAGTGTGAGAGAAAGTGACATATAAGGCATACGCAAAGTTCATTACCGTACAGTTGTGCAGTTATGACTGTGACGCTGACGTATAAAAAGTAGCGATCAATAGTCTTAACGATACAGTAAACACTATGTAGGATCACCTAAATAGACAGCATTCGATGACAACAATAGTGATGGGTAAAAAAGTCGCTTTTGAAAACAGTATTTACTTTTACTATCAAAACACATATAAGATCCATTATTATGCTGATTTATGTATAACTTTTTTTTTTTGTGGTGGAATACCGCTGGTGAATTACCTTCAGAGTTCTGCTCTGCTTCTAGTACAGTTTATTACGTTTAAACAGATTATGAATTGTTGTTTTCACCACTGGTGCAATGGTTTAATTGTTATCCTGTAGTGTGAGTGTTTGCTCGTGTATCTCTGCCGTCTTCGAGGACTATTTTACATCATCAATTATTGGTGAGCCAGTATATAGAGACTATTTTTGCTTGCTTATCTTGACTGATACCTTATCTCCCGTGCTGTTAATTGTGCTACACCGACAAACTGAGGGTTTCCTCTGGTGTTCCACCAAGATTTAAGTATTCTTCTCGATGTTGTTTGATGGCTGGCATGTAATTATTTCTTGAATATGTGAATGATATAGAACGTAACATATATATAAAAACATCACATCTATACCATGCCTAATTGTCCAACATGCAACCGCAAGTGCGCCAGGCAGCATGACAACTTGCACTGCACTTCTTGTTCATCATATTTTCATCCGGGTTGCTGCGCACTCTCAGATGCTGCCTATATGGATGTTCGTCGACAGATCTCTGATGGATTTATGTGGGTCTGTCCCACATGTTCGGCTAAGCCCTCTTTAATTGCTGCATCCTCCTCTTCTTCAACCAATACCTTTGCTAAACATCGCACTCATAGCGTTGACGACAGTTTGCTAAATACGCCTACATCTGATGTCTCTTCGCCGCATATACGAGTAACCTTGGCTACTACTGCTGCGACCACTCCTGTGAACATCACCACCGCAGTTAAAACTCATCAAATATCTCATATTGATACTTCCTCGTTACATATAATCTCGGCTTCTGCTGCTGCTACCACTTCTGCCAGTGCCACCACCGCTGTCAAAACTCCTCTAATGTCTAGCATTATATGCCCTGCGCCTGATGCTAGTGGGGCCCGTGACAACACATCCTCAGCGTTGCGTCATCCCTCGAACATTTCTGACTCCTGCGAAGCCCCAGGTACCAGAGCATCCCTTGAGTCTGTGATCTCCTGTCAATTCCGGGAGCTCCAATCAATTGTGATGGGCCTCCATGGTGCTATGGCTCTCCAGAATGATAAAATAGCCGCGCTGACACTGGAAGTCTCCATGCTGAAGGAAACCAACTCTCAACTTGTCGCATCGCTCGCATCACTAACTTCTAACTCTGCAGCCCCTCCCTCCCTAGTAAACGAAACTACTACCGTCATCCCTGCCGACAAGTCTTACGCAGCCAGGGTAAAGTTCAATACCAATCCCTCCGTAATCTTGAAGCCGAAAAATGACAAGCAATCTACCCTTGAGACCAAGATGGATGTGCTGAAGACGATCAATCCTATCGTGTCTGACATTAACATTTCTAGTGTCAGGACATTGCGCGATGGTGGCATTATTGTTGGGGGCTGCAGTTCTGCTGATAACAACAAACTTAAGACTCTTGCTGATACTGGTCTCGCTGATAAATACAGCATACGTGTCACTCGTGGCATCAGTCCTCGTGTCAGGATTGTTGGTTTGTCCATGTCGTTCAGCATTCCTCAGGTTACGGAGTATCTTAGAGGGATGAACCCTGGGATTTTTGACCACACTGGTAGCGAGTTTAAAGTCCTGAAGATCTGGCCGGTGAGGATTAGTAGAAGAGGAGAGCATCAGGCCCTCATCGAGCTCGACCGGCAGTCATATGATAAGATGATTGCTGCGGGTCATGTGCTGGTTGGTCTTGATCCCTGTCGTGTGTTTGATGCCTTTGATGTCCTACGCTGCTTCAAGTGCAACTCGTTTAACCATTCATCTTCGTCCTGCCGCTCTGATCTCTCATGCCCCAGATGTTCCCTGGATCACGATGTTAGGACCTGCAAGTCCGCCACACTGAGGTGCATCAACTGCTGTCGACTTAACAATTCGAATAATCTGAACTTAGACACAACTCACGCTGTCTGGGACAGTAAATGTCCCGCCTATATAAGGATGGTGAATAACATTAGAGCCTCTTTTTTACGCATCAGGTAGATTCCTCTGTTCGCGTCTGCCCAATACTCGATACCTCTGCTCCCTCAAATATAACCGGGTACTACCAAAACGTCCGCAGTCTTAATAATAAATCACAGGACTTTTTCAATGCTACCATGGCGAGCAACTTTGATTTTATCGCCATCTCGGAAACTTGGCTTAGACCTGATATTCTTGACACTGAGTTCATTGATTGTTCTGTTTTTGATGTATTCAGAAAGGATAGAGATTTCGATTCACTGGGTGTTTCTAGGGGCGGAGGCGTGTTGCTGGCCTTGAACTCTACGATCGATGCATCTCTTGTGCCGCTATCAAACCTTGATCAATATGATATCGCCTCAATTGATGTTTTGTGTGTTCGAATCAATTTCTTCTTTAAACCTATCTATTTATTTGTTATCTACGTCCCACCCAATTCTTCTTCTAAAAACTTGTCTTCCTTCTTCGAGTTCCTACTCGATCTTGAAGTCATTTACTCTTATCCTGTAATTCTTCTTGGCGACTTTAATGTACCCAACCTATTTCAAGCCACCCACCCTAATTTTAATGACTCCAATCTTGTGCAAATCCGCAATTCCTTAGATATTCTCGATTTGGTTCAGCTGAATGATATTGAGAATGAGAACGGTAGAACTTTGGATTTTTTGCTAAGTAGTATACCAATCAAAGTGCTTTTGTCGTACGATAGTCTCGTTCTCGTGGACAAACACCATCCACCATTATCGCTTGATTTTGTCTTACCTCGTAACACTCGAATTGCTCACTCACATCCCGACTCATCTACTTTCAACTTTAGAAAAGCTGATTTCCCAAGTCTATATGATCATCTCTCGCGTGCCGATTGGGACAGTGTTAATACATGCTCCGAAGTTAACGATGCTTGCTCAATCCTGTATGATATTCTCTATACAGCCTTTGATCAACACGTCCCTAAAACTACTCGTCATAATAACTCATACCCCCCTTGGTTCACTTCTAGCATTAGAGCCGGTCTGAGGCGCACGGCTGTCTGCTTGAGCAGGTATAGACGATTTGGAGACTCTGAATCTCTTCGGGAATTTAGGAATCTTCGGTCGTCTCTCAAAAGTGAGATCAAGATCTCTTATAACAAATTTATCTTGAATACGGAATCTGAGCTTGCCAACTCACCAGCCAAATTTTGGTCCTACGTTAATTCTAAACGTAACTCCAATGGTCTTCCTAGAACTATGACCTACAACAATGCTACCCTGAGAGGCGCAGCTGACATTCTTGAGGCCTTTCGCGACTTCTTTAGCCTCTCATTTTCCCCGCGTTCTGACGCTCACCGCACACCACCATCTGACCAATACCCTTTCACCTTGCCGCTTTGTATTCCCGGTATTGATGTCAGCGTGGTGTTGTCTGCTCTTAAATCTTGTAAGGGCTCCAACACTGCTGGTCCTGATAGTATTCCTTCATTTCTCTTAAGAGATTGTGCATCTATTCTTTCCAATCCACTGACTACAATCTTTAATTTATCTCTCTCCTCTAACGCATTCCCCTCCACCTGGAAGATCTCCAAGGTATGCCCGGTTTTTAAGAAAGGGACTAAGAATGAGATCAGTAACTACCGACAGATTTGCATAATGAACAATTTTGCTAAGGTTTTTGAGGAGGCTTTGTACCGTATTATATACCCGCATGTTCAGAATTATATCTCCCCCTGGCAACATGGCTTTGTTGAGGGACGCTCGACAGTCACAAATCTCTTTAGCTTTGTTCAATATTCCTCTCGATGCCTTGACAGACGATCCCAGGTCGATGTTGTCTTCACCGACTTCTCTAAAGCGTTTGACAGGGTTGACCACGGTCTCTTACTCTCAAAACTCCATTGCTACGGCTTCTCTGACGCCTTGATTAGCTTCTTCACGGACTACTTCTCTGACCGTACATCTTATGTTTTCTCGCAAGGTTCTAAATCAAATTCCTATACAGTATCATCTGGTGTATTCCAAGGTTCTAAACTAGGCCCCCTTTTCTTTAACATGTTTATCAACGATATTGTCTATAATTTTGATAGTAACGTCAACTGTCTTCTCTACGCTGATGATCTCAAAATATTCACTGAGATCAGCTCAATTGATGATTGCTGCCTACTTCAGACCACTCTGAATCATCTTCGCTCTTGGTGTGATGATAATCTTCTTCCACTCAATCTATCCAAATGTCATGCTATGTCACTCTCTCTGAAAAATAATCCCCTTCAATTTCATTATTCTATAAACGACAAAACGCTTGATCGAATTGATGAGTTCAGGGATCTTGGTGTACTCTACGACTCTAAACTTTCATTTACTAATCATTTTACCTCTACTGTCTCATCGGCAGTTAGGTCTTTGGGCTTCTTAATACGCAACACTCGGGAGTTTCAGAATGTCAATACCCTTGTTATTTTGTACAACTCCCTGGTCAGGTCTAAGCTAGAGTATGCCTCCATTATATGGTCTCCAGGTCATCAGGTGCACATCGAAAATTTTGAACGTGTCCAGCGGCGCTTTCTCAAGTATCTCCATTTCAAGGTCACCGGCATATATCCTCCAATAGGCTTCCCTCAGCATCAGCTGCTAAATCAATTCAATGTTGACAGCTTAATGAACAGGCGCTCCTATATGTGCATCAGATTCTTATGGAATGTTCTCAATGGCACTTTGAAGAGTCCTGATATTCTCAGTCAGTTTTCGCTCAATGTTCCTCAGATTTCTCTGAGACATCATAATATTCTACACACAGAGATCTCCCGCACTAATCTACATCATTTCTCCCCACTGAGTCGAATCTGCGACACTTATAATCAGATCTCCCACGATCTGGACATCTTCTGCTGTTCAGTCAACGACATACGGCTGCGGTTCCTCGGCACATGACCTGCAGCTCCTCTGCGTGCTTCACATTTTTTATTCTTTACCTACTTGGTATTTTTGCTACTCACTGTGTAACTAACTGTTTTTAATTCTGCACTACTGTATTTTTATTATCTAGTGTTCTGTAATTGGACTTTTGTCTGTGTGAACATATTCGAAATAAATAAATAAATAAATAAATAAATAAATAAGTATTATTTACTAGTACACTCAAGACATATAGTTTAAACGAATTGTGAGGACAGGTATTATAAAATTTTAAAATCAAGTTCATTCAGGGAAATGGGTATACCGCGCAACTCTATTAAATTGTAGGTAAACGCAATTCTGTCAACTTTCACGCCACGCACTCGCCATCAGCTGGACGCTGGACCAGTCGATTATACTGTAATATTCGATCTGTCCATCATGGATTGTTTATTGTTTATAGGATTATAGTTAATAATCATAATTAATTAATTGATTAATTAACTGATTAATTTTAAATATGAATTTTAAATGTACAATTAATTGTGAATCAAAGTGAAGCGAATGATTTCGGTTACGTGGGAGTGACGGATAGGTATATACTATTAGGACCGAGAGTCATTCCGATTCTGATGTAACCACCACCGTTTAATTGAAAAAAAATTGTCTTGTTATGCTCGTAGGAAAAGTATAGTGTGAAACACGTGCACGAAAGCAATTTCTCACTCGTGTGAAATATGTTACTTGGTGCACTTGTTTCACACTATACTATTGTCTAACAGTATTATAACGAATTATTCCGATTTTACCTAATTTCTGTACGTACGTTAATTGAAAAGTAGAGACATCTTAAAAACAGCTAAAAGATTCGTGATTGCCTCGTAGCGTACATTTTCTTTTAAAATTTCTAAGAATTTTGTATATACCCAAGGATGATACATTTAAGAGAAAATTTTTCACCCAACATACCACGTCTCCCTAATTGCCATGCCAAATATCTACTTTCTTTCAGGGCCATTTAATCGCAATTTTTCTCCGGTAAAATTTTCGCTCTAAAATCAAGTCTTTGAAGTTTTCTTTTATGCGGCTTTTTTACATAAATTGCCTAAGTAGTTCACAAGTATTCGTTGCATAAGAAGTAGTTCAATCAATATCACAAAGAAGAAAAAATAGAGTCAGAGTCAGGCATAAAGTGAATAAAGTCTCCCTCATTCACCATTTACCTCTCTGAACTCGGTGATTGATATTATAAAATCAGATGTTGATTGATGAAGCTTAAACTTTGTTATCTCCAGACTTTAAAACATGCATTAGTAGTAGTAAGTAAATTGAAGTTAGTATGAAAAACTATATGCCATACTTATAGGCATCTACCATATTTATATAACAGTAATCTTCTGACATATTAAAATTGAAATAATTATTATTATAATATGTACTTATATGTATAAGGTTTTCCCAAACTTATCCCCAATGATAATGGTAGGAACATGGTGGGTAGACAGTTTCTAACGCGTCAATACTTTATGTTATGCTGCCAGTTTGGAAATTAAGGAAGTTTATCAAACTCAACGAAAAAACGGGGTTGCCTTAAAAAAAAATTGATGACTGTATTACCTATTTATGTAGGTATAGGTACCTGAAAGTAATCAAGCGTCGGATATTAAGCTTTATGTTATTAGAATTTGCCTCAGAATTTGCTTATTTCTTTAAAATACATAACAACATCACAAGAATTAAAAATATATGCACATCTTCACTTTTAACGTAATTATTCACTAGGTATACTCTAGATATTGACCAGAATTGGGCGATGCTCAGACCACTATCAACGCAGGTGCCTTGTTTAATCTGTTAACTAGATTATAGTACAGCATTTTTTTGCATGGACAGATATATAGATATACTGTCAGGAAAGCACTACTAAAAAAATTGAGCTGTAATAATTACTTTAATTGTTGGGCAATTTGTAGCAATTTGTATTTCAATTGGGGGGAATGCGTTCGAATATCCAATTTCCGAGTTACGTAGGTCCTGATGCTCCATTACCAGAGAACAGGTTACAATGTAAATAGGAAGAAGCACCGGCCCGAATATTTACAAACAGTTTAACTAACACGCTAAATAGTATTGTAAATCTCTAAATCAATCACTTTTGGAGGGAACAGGGAACATCAACGTCAAACTTACACCTTTGCAAATTATCACTTCGGCAAACAATTTTCCGTAAATCCTATTACAATAACGATATGTCATCCAACTACCTAAGTCTTATTTAGCTGAAATATACCTACCAGGATTATAAAATTAATATTGAATGATGCACCGTCAGTTTTTCGACAAACTTCATTGAAATCTAACATTTATTATGTTGTATTATTCTATTGTACCTATATTATTAGGTCTTAATAACGTCTTTTCTTATCTCATTTTATAATACTCATTTATTAGTCTACGAATGTGTTGAATTTTTTTTATCGAATATCTACCTATGAAAGTGAACTTACCAGAAAAGCATATTAAATTTATTCCCATTTGCTGACTGCCAAGGAACTTGCTAAAATCATTCAAACTTTTAAAATCCCTTTTTGTTTGGTTCATAAGTTTACGTTCTAACTTCGAGAGGTTCTCTTGAGTTGGAAATATTTTCTGCTAAGTATTAGAAACTTGGTATTCGTCAGTACTTAATTCAGCAATATTACATTGCTTATACATTACTGGAGTAAATCCTCTGAAAGTTTCACGATGATAAGAGAACTAAATTTGACATTTATCTCAGGCAATTTTATCTCGAAGCGGCCTTTTGTAGCCAAAGGAAATTTTCAATAATATTCAACGATATAAATTAATTTTGTGGAAGAATTATTCCAGAATGGGTTTTAATTTACCCTTTTCATTTCGCCTGAAACCTTAATCAAGATTTAATAGGAAATTTAATCTTTAAACACCATTTTCTTGAAATATGCTATTTAAAAAGACAATTATTGACGAGATAGATTATTCCAGAGAGCAACTATATTTTTTAGGTCAGTCGTTATAAAATTCAAACTTATGCAAAAAATTTTTAAGTAGGTATACAGGGTGATTCTTTTAAAGCGTCCATAAAAAAGTTCAACTTCTAGTTGATATAGGAACATGAAATCTAGGCAACATACATAATAGCGAGTCAAAACGAAATATCACCAAGATGGCGGATCATTTAAAAATGGCGAAAGAACATGTAATACAAGTTTTTCCAGAAATTAATAATTTTTGCGATCGTTGTTGAAGAGTGTTGCATCACAAAAAAAACTTACCTACATTATGGAAAATCTTGAAAACAATGCTTCTTACAACAAAAACGTACAATGAACTTGCTCCTCTATAAGCAACACGAGATATGTCATAAAAATAACAAATTTGCATTAAAGTCAGTGGCGTAGAAAATATTTAATAAGAAAGGTAACAACACACCCAGATCTCTGCCACTGGGTTGGGTATTTTTTCAATGGGTGTATCAAATTATGTACTTCAATTTAGTACAACAGCTGTCAAAAAATTCGAGTTATTCTGATCAGCCAATTTTTAGATATTAAAAGAATATTAAATTTTTCGAAGAATTTCAACACCATGTATCTCGGATACTAAAGCTCCAACGACCCACGCCTACAGGAAGTTTTTCACCTATTTTTGCATTTCCGACAGGCCTTTAAGTTTGTAACACCTATTCATTAACATTTTATTCAAGTATTTTTTATTCAATACCAAGTATAAGGTATATCTCTCTATGTATCAGGTATCATTCTTTTTAATTTATTTCAATAAAACTTTTAAGTTAACGTAAAATTTATCACCAAAGAAATTGACAAATTATAAAGCAAAAACCATGCGAAATATCAAAGTTGTCAAGTTACACACTGTCATGATTATTTTATGTAACCAGGTTTTTAAGAACTTTCCAAAGATTCGAAATCTATTTGTTGGATTCGTTCGTCTGTTCTGATTTTCATAGTATGTAACAAATGTTTATCGTGATACTCTAAATGAGTGAAGGCTTGTAATAATAGCACTCAGTTTCTCCTCGTTGTCGGAGGAAAAAGCAAAAACCATCAAAGTTTCCCACATCCCAGCCATATCGGCTTAGCACGGAAACAGTGCATATGGTTGTCATCATATTCTAATATATTGGCTCAATATTCCTGATATGACATGAATGATGCGTCTGATGCGACATCGTTCCGCGATTATCGGCAATATTATGTAATAACTGGCAGCTGGCTGAGTAGGTAACGTAGGGTAGTATGTAGGAGGTGTTGTCGTTGCGGAGTTACATTCTCATCTCTTGCCTAGATAATTAGTATTATGTATCATTTACTAATAGCTCTCTTATACATTCACCATTAACACATTCATGGCTTTCTGGTAGACAACACACATGTACTGCAAATAACATCGATCGCAAGTGGAAGAAACATTTATTTTATGACTTCTTTGTAAAATGCGTTTTGTTGCCAAATTGTCTAGCTGAGAAGAAAAATAATATTTTTTGAAACACCGACGAGAGTAGGTAAGCTCTGAATTCACAAGTAGCATCACTGATTTATCAATATCTAAAGCGATTTTATATTCCAAAGTTCAGGCTAAAACCATCCCCCTGATTTTTGTTACATCAAAAATCGTGTATATATTGTTTCATCAGCACTTTTGTCGTGATCTGGATAGCTTTTTTATGCCAGGCACGAGTCACATCACATCTAGAAAATGCCGTGGTCTCTATTTTTCAGCGCTTGCAGTGCCGCCAAAACAAGCTCTGAAAGGAACGCTGCATGCGAAGTTTCAGGATTCGTTTAAATTTTGAGCCAGTCATAGTGAATTTTCATCATGTAGGGTGTAAATAGCTGTGCTTCACTAGATACTTTACCAGTACATTACAATCATCATAATGAAAAGAAAAACTAAGATAAAATAACACAGTGTCATGATTATGACTTGCCTATTTCAGTACACAGGGTGTTATTTTAAGTTGAGTATCTTTTTGCCGACTTTATAAAAGTTGTGTATACAGGCTGTTCCAGTTCATTCAAGTCGATCTCTATGGGCCAAGAGATGAATTTTTTCGTTTTTTTTTTATTCAACTAATAAATTCATAATTACAATTATTTAGGATACACAGAGTGACGTATCAAAGTTATATTTTTTATATTTTTTTAAACGGAATGCTCTTAGTTATTGAATTTTAGATTCTGAGAAGAAATAATAAGCTATATGGCTTCCACGGTTGTAGTTTAACTTTTTAGTTGCAGAGTTATAAAGAAGTGGAAATCGCAATTTTCGAAGTTTGGGGCAGTATACCTTTATCTAAAATTATACACAGAAACATTTGAATTTTTTTCCCGAAAGTTCCCGAAAAGTAAACGGAAAAGGCTCGATTACAGCTTTCCGACCTCAAATGAAAGCGATTAAACTATAGTATATTGTGAAACAAGTGCGGAAAAGAGAAAATTTCTCACACGTCACAATTCACACGAGTGTGAAATATCTTTTCCGCACGTGCTACACACAGTACTTTTCCTACGACCACAATTTAACAGATTAATTATTTAACAAATTTAACACATAAATTATTTTTTCTGACAATGCTCTGCTTTTATGACCTTTTCTCCAATTTATGAAATGTTTATAAGCAGATTCGTATTTTTCTCTCGAAACTACACGTAGCAAATTCAAAGAACACAAACCTGCTCGTTTTCTAACTTCAGGTGGTGTATTTTCTGCTTCAGATTCAGAGGAATCACAATCCATTATAATGATAGGTAACTAAAGTTAATTTTTTCAGACTACATAGGTAGGTTTTTTTTTCAATTCTACCAATGACTTTTTAATATTACTATTATCTACTTTTAAATCATTGAATTCTACCGACAATATTATTATTATTTATTATTAGACTCCGTGTCTAAACTAAAAATAAGTGACGTGGAGCGTGGAGACGTGGTAGATATGCAACTTCCACACAACGCAGGTGCCTGTGCATCATCGATTGAAGTTAGAGGTGTGCGAGTTTTCACGTTCGTGAATTTGATTTGAACGCTACCAATGCTGTTATTAGCGATCAACTCGTAAATTTTAATAATTACGGCCACAAGAGAATAATAAGTATATTATATTTTTTCTACTCCTAACCTTTAATATGCATATTAAATATGAATCACCAGTGCTTTAATGGGTCTCATTAAGATACAAATTTTCATTAACGCACTGGTCAAGCTATCCAATGGCAGAGGAGCATTTGCAATCGAATCGGTTCCTTTTCGCTCACAATCGGGTCGGTCCAAACCAACCGAAGTCACAGAGTGGTCATACTCACGACAAAAATTGCCTTGTGATATAAGTTCTGTATTTCTGAAAAAAAATTCTGAACGTTTATTTAATTTAGAACATAAGTAAAATTTAAAAGAAAATTTATCAAGATTTTATGTTACCTTAATTAATTTGATAGGTAGGTATATCGTGTAAAAGATAGGAAGATAAAGTATTATATTATTCGTAGCGCTCCGTGATAGTATTCAAAGCGGCAACGCTGCGACCGTCGCGTTGCGCAGGTAAACAATATCGTAATTATTGGCTGTCAATGTTATTAAAATTATTATTAATCTAAAAATCAAAGCGTAAAATTCGGAATTCGAACTTCGCATAATAAAAATTACGCAGTAGTGAGTAGTGCCCTTTAAACTTGATACTAAAACATGTCTCAGCAGAATAACCTTAGCGACAAAGAGAAAATTTGGTACCTAATATGCGTAAGCAAATAGCAACCTATCTTAACCTCAATGATCCGCAATTGTACACGGGTCATTGTTAAAATATATAATTTTTTAATATTTTCTATGAAATAAAAAAGGGTCGTAGAAAAAATAGTGTATGGAACTCGCAGATAATGGCTATTAATACGCTCTTATGATGGTTAAGACACTCGCCTACGGCTCGTATCTTAACCATCATACTCACGTATTAATATACTTCATTATAAGCTCGTTGCATAATATACTACTTTTTTTATTTTTTTTTATTGAAAATGCACATGCACTGCAGGGAAATCCCTATGACGCTCTGGGAGCGGTGCATGAGCGGAGATATCGATTCACGTTGGCCTTGAATCTCTGTAAGTTGTATACTTCGGGAAACACGCCCTTTGGAATGCTATTCCAAAGTGATGCTGTTCTATACATAAAAGAAGTCTGAAATAGGGTGGTACGAGGTGTAACGAGCTGAACCTGATACGGATGAGCGTCTGCGGCTCGGCGTGTATTTCTGCCCGGTCTTGATCTTGGTGGGATCAAGCGGGCCACGTCTTTTGAATACTTTCCATTGAAATATCTGTAAAACAGACTCAGGTCAGCTACTCTTCTTCGATGTTCGAGAGTGTCTAAATTTTTTGTCAAATCTGGGTCCCCAATCAAGCGGATGGCTCTTTTCTGAATCGAGTCGAGTAGTCTCAGCGTATGTTTGGGAGCTGAGCTCCAAACATGTGAGCAGTATTCCACACAGAAAAAACAGATTCTTTGATTTAAGAATTTCAATTTCGTTGACTTTAATTTGTTTGAAACCAACAAATCTTGTTTAACCTGAACAAGATATTTTTGGCTTAAAAATATGCGTTTTTTTGATGTAAGAGTGCGGTTTCTTTAAATTTATGCAACCAGATTTTTTTAAAGTAACAAAATTATAATCTATTTTCAACAAAATATTAATTTAACATTATCAAACAATCCGAATGGTTACTTCAATGCACGTGTTGTTCGACCGAAAAAAATTATAGTTAAACCCAACTATAATACTTATTTGCATTAAATAAACCCATTTTCTTACTCTCGACTTTGTTGTATTTTTGTTGTAAACATCCATAATTTTGAAAACATCTGATATTTCATTGCTGTAAATGAGGAAGGTTTGGGTGAAACAAATATTTAGTTGGTATGGCATACGGTCACAAGGACTTAATACATGAATTCCAAACAAATCATTTATTTGTTTGAAAACTACAGCAAATTTAAAAGAAAATTTTCGTTGGCTGAATGCATCCAATCAGAATAATACTATAAGTCACGTGAGGTTTTCCACGAATGGAACCACTGGAATTTAAACTTGAACTTGCGTACCTACTTGCTTTTTGGCGTTAC
The DNA here is from genome assembly GCA_910589415.1 of Malachius bipustulatus. Classification (NCBI taxonomy): domain Eukaryota; kingdom Metazoa; phylum Arthropoda; class Insecta; order Coleoptera; family Melyridae; genus Malachius; species Malachius bipustulatus. The sequence continues at coordinate 6,814,953 of OU342639.1, forward strand.
CTACAACTCTATCGATCGGCAAACAGTGAAACACAACTACGGCACCTGTCGCGTTGGCGTCTCGTTGATTTTGTCTTGTGCTTGTGCCCTCTTGTCACCCGTCCTGATTCGGCGTTCTCCCAGTTCTTTGATACTCATGTTGAGTATACCAGTTGTGTTTATGGTATCCATGGTGCAATGGAGGAGTCCTTTATAGAAACTGGATTGCAGCATCTCCTTACTGATTTTACAAGTAGGTAAGTAACGCACTGTGATATGTTAAAATGGCGATCCACATTGTTTGGAATTTAGTATACCTAATTATTTAATTATTGAACAAAAGAGTGCATAATTACATTTCATACCTTGACGATGTCAATCTATTTTGTAAAGTAAGGTATGGTATAAAAACTTTACCTAAACCAGTAGGTACTGGATAGTTAAATGTGAAGTTCCGGAATTTTTTATTTTTTAATCGAGTTTCGACATGTCATTTTTGCCCTATTTTCTGCATTATGTTAACCTGATTCATTATGTTTAGCCTGCTGTGCCTATGCTCTTACTTACAGGTTTCCAAAAATTTACGAAATTCGTAGATTAATTCAAGTAAAGTGAATTTTTCATCTTTTGTATTTTCATTTGTCGTTACTTGGCTTGCATAATTCTAACTCATTGCCATGCACAGTCAAATAATATGTGAAATTGAAACTGCTTGACTAGATACCTATCTATAATAATTATTATAAAAAACATAAGTACCTACCTAATCTAACTTCTAATTTACTGGAAAATTTGAAACCTCTGTTATTTAGTTGAGGTTGAATTATATAATTATTTACAGGCTACTGCTGGATTCGTGAGTGACCCCGCGGAACCACCTCCAACAAAAAAAAAAAAACAAGAAATCCAGAATTTCCGGAAGACACCCAAGTTGTGGAACAACTGCCTTCACTTGAACTGTCTATACCCATAGGATGATACCGCCTTCTTCAGATGTTATTCAGATTATTCAGTTACCATCGACTACGACTGACACCCAGAATGAAATAAAAAATGTTTGACCTATTTTTTGTTAATGTGATATTTTTAAGTAAAAAAAACATTACATGTCATCCTTGTGAAACATGATAAGTGCATAATATGGATATAATGTATGTTATTAATTTTAAAAATAATTAAAAATAGTTTTGATCCAAATAAATCTGTACTTGAATTTTATTTTATTCAACATTATCTCACCTTTGAAACCGACATCATATTTATTTCAGTTAAGAGGATAACATTTTGATCGAAAAATATATTTATTTAATCCAAGAATCCAAGAGATTTAATTCAAATAAATATCTATTTGGAAGCTGTTTTGTCAGCATATAAATCAAACAAATCCATGTTTGAGTGAAAATCGACTACTGTTTGAATTGAGAAAATATTCCTTCAAATGAAAACTTTCATGATGTTTCGTAAGAAGTTTTGTTTATTTCAAGCAACCAAATATTAATTTGTGTTAAAAAATTTCACTTCTTTATTTCAAAGCTGCAACAAATTGAACTAAGGACACATTGTGTTCAGCAAAACTTTTATTGTGTTGGATATTCAAAGAATTGGGTATTTTGAAGTAAACAAATCATTGGGTTCGCCGTATATAAAGAAATCATTTATTTGAGGCAAGCAAATATTGTTAAATTCAAAGAAATACTTTTCTCTGTGCAAGGATGGTCGGATTTGAGCCTTGTATAAGAGGAGAAGCTGTTGTGGTGTATAAAATTTCTTCGTGCGGAAGAGTGTTCCAAGTTTTTGAGAAGCACTCTTCGCCAGACCAGCAACATGATCATGCCAAGACATGTTCGCTCCGAGGCTCACTCCAAGTAAACGAAGAGATGACGCTGGGGTAAGAGAGTGTCCCGCCATCATCATGTCTGGCTCCAAAACGTTGGTCTTTTTGGAGAAGATGACTGCTTGGGTTTTTCCAGCATTGAATTGGACTTGGTTTCTATCGCCCCAAGTTAGAATGTCCTGCAAGTCATTGTTAAGTATGGCAACTTCTTGCTCCCTGCGAGTCTGTGCGTCGATGGCAGATGTTCGCGCATCTAACGTATAAGAAGATATGAGGGTACTGTCGTCGGCAAAACTGTATATTGGATTTTTTGTAGTTTCAAGCAAGTCGTTTATGAATATTAGAAAAAGAGTCGGAGATAAAATGGATCCCTGAGGCACACCGGCATTGATGGAAAAGGTCTCAGAAAGAACTCCAAGAACTACTGCCGTGTTAACCGTAAACGCCGTGAGTGACAATTTTCTCATTTTCGGCTTATTGGATGTTCTGATGGGACTTTATATTCTCTATCTATTACCATAAGCGAAAACGCCGTATCTCCATCCTAACAGCTATAAATCGCTAATTTATTTCGCCGTATTTGCAGGTTTCATCAGTTCTCTAGAGCATTTTACCGTATGTTCATTTTATATAGGGAAGTTTGCCGTATCTGTAAGCGTAATATGCAGATACGGCATAAATGTTAAATAAATTTAATACGTATATGAGTAATCCTGATCAAAAATGCCGTATCTAGAAAATAACCAAGTAAGATACGCAGTTTGTTTTATTTATTTCAAAGAATAATAATAAAACTAATAATAATACAATAATAATTGTTTTACCGAAAGTACTTAGGTACTTTAATAACGTTAAAAAAATACATAATAATAAAATTGTGTGTGCATTTACCATAAGTGCTCGGAAACGGTAAAAGATACAGGGTGGGTTAAATTAGAGAAAAGTTGCACAATTTTATGCTTATTACGAATCTGAAAGAAAATTTATGGATACTTCTCAGGCGTTGCTGAAATATCCTGAAAAAAGTTGAAAATGAAGATTTCTTATTTCAATCATATTTCAATTATATCTTTTTTATTATTGAAAAGAAATTGAAATATTTTTGTAGGTTTACTTTAAAAAGGCATCATCTGTCATTTCCAAAATTTTCAAGGACTACTAGATCCCAGAATTTTCATTGTCAACTTTTGTTTTTCTTATGGCTGCCATATTGTTATTTCGTGTCATTCGCTATTAAAAAAATCTAAGAAACGAAATAAATAATCTATCACATTAAAAAAAAAATTTTTCTTCCAAATTTTTGTTCTTCTTTTGTCGGAAAAATAACCTTTGTTTAACCGAAACCTAAAAAAACCCATAAGGTGAGCAATGTCAAGTCGCGACGTCATATTGACGTTATTCGGTGAAATGATTTTCTTTTTTTTTTCGAATAAAGAATAAAATTTTTAAGAATTTTTTTTAATTTGATAGATTGTTTCCTTGATTTTTTTAATAGCGAATAACACGAAAAAACAATATGGCGGTCATAAGAAAAACAAAAGTTGACTATGAAAACTCTGCGATCTAGCAGTCCTTGAAAATTTTGAAAATGACAGATGATAGCTTTTGATGACTTATGTAAACCTACAAAAATATTTTAATTTCTTTTCGATAATAAAAAAGATATGATTGAAATAATAAATCCCCATTTTTAAGTTTTCGCAGGATATATTTCAGCAACGCCTGAAGTTCCATACATTTTCTTTCAGATTCTTAGTAAGCATAAAATTGTGCAACTTTTCTCTAATTTAACCCAGCCTGTATCTTTTACCGTTTCCGAGATCCCAATGGTGAGCATCGAATTGTTAACCATCCTGTATACGGCTAAAGCTCCTAGTATGTATAAGATATTTTTAACTGAAAAAACCGTAAGTTCATTTACGGCTAATCTATTTATTTTTCCTTTAAATATATTGCCGTAAGTGATTTTTTGAAAAAAAACTGCAGTTTTTTAGAAAAAAGAATACGACTAAATAAAATTAGGCATGTAAAGAATAACTTATGGAAAATCAGGATTCTCAAAGATAACAATTGTGAACGGCAGATGGCAAAAGACAAAAACGTAAATATCTCAAAACTACTAAAATGTAGATACGGCGTTTAGGGTTAACACGGCAGACTAATAATTGTCGCACAGTTTTGGATACGTGAGAAATCTGCTAGTTTGCGCACAAAAAACGATGCGCAAAGTAGTGTTTTGTATAGTTTTTGTATAGTGGTCGTAGGAAAAACATATTTCAGTACAAAAGTGCTGCCTCAAAAAGTTATGGCGGCAGAAAATAGTACCTACACATCCATTTCAGAGGACGCAGAACGATATGAGCTTATAGGTTTTGTAGCATAATGCAGAGGGCGCTGTCGACAAATTTTTTCATATTTATTTTATCAACGTATTTCTGCTTCTTATTATTAATATTTTCGTGGATATAGGTAAAGTTTATGAAACATGGGTCATTTTTATTTTTGGCATAATTAGGTACTAATTATTATTATAAGCACCCGAGTTTTGAAATATGCACGTAGGTAGATATGTTGTAGGTATAAGATTATTATTTATTACGTTTATTAGGAGAAGGTAAACTACTGTTACTGTTTCAGTGAACCATTCCAATAGTAAAACGCAATTTTCTCAATACGTGTATTATAGTAGTTAATTAAAACAAAGATATTTCGTAGGTAAATATAAATTTCATAATTACTATAAACACAGGTTGTGAACTATGGTAACAAAATATTACGATTTTGGCTTGAAAGCGGTTTATTAGCTGAGAAACTTTGATACGATCGAACGTGTTATGTCATATCAAACACGGGCGATGGAGGCGGGTTAAATTTCTGTAAACAATCAAATGACGTGTAGGAAAAGTTTCGTGTGCCATGGTGAAGTTTTACACAAAACTAGGTAGGAGACAAGTCGATTGAGTAGAAATAGAATGCAAAGATAAAACTGTTTGAGTTTGGTCGAATTGAAATAATGTAGTCGAAAAAGCTGCAAACGTAGCATCTATTAAATAACCTAAATGGACCCAGGGGCCAGAACAATATTACACTCACCGAAACCCTTTCATCGAGGGTCCCCTCTTTCAACTATATTCTATTTGGCAGGAATTAATGTCAGGGTGTTCACTCTGCGGGATAAAGATAGCGCTCCGGATAACATTTTACTTCATACATTTGAATGATGACCGAATCGTAGTCGATTTGGCAAATCTGTTTCTGTGAAATCTGTCGACAGAGTGAATGATGTATAAAACTACTTTTCGCTTCAAAAGATTGATTCAATGTCTTCCATTGAAGTATTTTCCTTCGGATGGCTTAGTTTCAATTCTTATCTTCTGCTCACCCTCAAAGTTTGATTTTAAAAAAGTACTTAATTGCATTTCCATCGTGAATTTAAAATAAGAAAGTTGGAATTTCTCAAAAGAGGTCATTCATTCATACACGTATACCTATACTTCCGATTTTAATCCAAAGTTTTAAATTGCATCAATTTAAGTTTATTATTGATCCGCAATTTTGTAAGCATATTTTCTGTTTGTGTCCGTCTCTTGATAATCTAGTTTTATTACAGCTATAATTTTCTCTGGCTAGAATTTACTATAAAGTTGCATTATGGGTATAATTTGATTAAGCGATGAACGTCACTAAGCTCCTTATTAGCAAACAAGGTCTCCGAATTAGGTTAAAACTACAAAGAAAGTAAAAACTTAATAAATTTAAGCTAACTAGGAGCAGATCCTCTTTAAGTCAACTACATTCTGCTGTAGGTTTTAATTAAAAATTATATTAATGCGGGATTATTAAGCAAAAAATTAAATGGTCAACTGTATGCACCTCTACAGTGTGTCCATATTTCGATGCTCGCCATTCGTATCTTCTATAAACGCTAGATGAGATACAGGGTCCGTTAAATTAGAGAAAACCTGCTCTTTTTCGTGGCCATTTCGAATCCGTCGACACATTCAAGATATCTGGGACCGTTCCTGGAATATCCTATAAAATCCTGAAAAAACTGAAAAATCGAGATTTCTTATTTTCGTCATATCTTTTTTGTTATTGGAAATTAATAAATAATTTTTTGTAGGCTTACATAAGCCGTTAAGAGCTATCCACCTGAGATTTCATAAAATTTCAAAGCCACCCAGATCTCAGAATTTTCATAGCCAACTGTCAACTTTTCTTTTTCTTATGACCATATATATCACATTCAAAAAAAAATTCTTCAAAATTTATTTTTCTTTTTTTTGTTTCCCAAAAAAAACTATGAATACAATGGGGTATATAGTCGGCTTTGAAAATTTTTGAAAAGTTGAAAAAATTAAATGATAAATCGGTTAAAATATGTTTTTTACCATGAGAAAAACCATTCTACCTCTAAATAGTTTCCTGTGGCAACCTTGGACCTTCCTCTTGACCAACGACTGACTTGGAGAAACACATTGAAACCAAAAGAAGGCAACATGATCTTAAGTTCCGACGAGGCCGAAGGCCCTTACAAACAAAGTCCTAATACTTATATGGAGCTATGATGGGTTTTAGCCTTATGGGTGTGAAAAACCAGCATCAACCAATAATGTTACACAAAGATTCGAGTCCAGAGTATTAAGACCAATAAAGGATAAGCATCAACGAATGCTTCCCTTATACGAGTTAACCCTACATCACATTTACTCTGTAATCATCATTGATATAAATTGTAAATAAATTATCGTATGGGTTGCGATAAGAGTCAGAGGTTAAAGGACCCCGCAGATTCCTTATGGGAATTGGCTCCCGGATAAATTTGTTATAACTTTGGGGATCGGTATTATTCGATGAGTAAAAAAAAAAAGAATCAGAAGAATCAGAAATCTCCATGGCCGTAACCCCACAAAAACTCCTATTTTCGAAGTATTGACCTCTGAAGATGGATTTTTTTCTCTCTTGACAGTCATGCATATATTTTTAAAGATTGACCGCCCTTTTTGTTTTAGAGAAAATTGTTAAATACGCCACTTGTTAAGATTGAAAAGCTGCTTCTGTAGCTTCAGTTACATTTTCAATATGTTGAGGCATCTTCAAGAAAGTCGGGAAAAAGTTATCAATTTGTAGTGTCATTTTTATAATAGCCTTGGTTGTGACTATTAAATTTAGATACTTCTATAATTTTTGATGTTTTTGTTTGTTGTAATTCTTATTGTTAAAGTCAATGCAATTGCGAAAATGATAACAGAAAATTAAAACTTTCTCCTGTTTTTCTCGAATATGGCTCAAGAGACCTAAAATGTAACTACTATGGAATAGAAGGAGCTTTTCAATCTTAACAAATGATCTTTCAAACATTTCTCTCTAAAACAATTATGGGAGCTAACATTTAAAAATAAATGCGTGACTATTTAATGAGAGGAAAAATGCATCGTCAGAGGTCTCGAGAAAAGGACTTTTCGGGGGGTTACGCGCCGCACGGAGCCTTCTGATCTACTCATCGAATACTACCGATCCCTAGAATTTTAACAAATTTAACCGGGAGCCACTTCCCCTAAGGACTTTGCGGGGTCCTTTGTGAACATTACAGATGTCCTCGTATTGGTTTTGGAGAACACTTGCAAAGTGTTGATGATAATTGGATACAGGGGATCGTAAAAAAAGTATGACGATAAATAAGTGGACTTGAATCTGATCAGAAATTGATTTTAATAGATCACAATTTTTCAGAAGAATTTCTGGTAAATTTCTTAATATCATCAACTTTGCACTGACGAAGCAACGTTTTATCTGACGGTGCTAGTGCTGTCAACAGCCACAACTATCGGTATTGGGTGAGCAATAAACCTGATCTATGGAAGAAAGTAAACCAGAGTAGAATGTATGGGGGTTGTAGCCGAGAAAGTGGTCCAGTAATGGCTAATTAAGTGGTTTTCCTTATCGCTAATCACCAATCAGGTGATTAATTAAGTGGTTTTTTTCATATCGCTAACGACCAATCAGAAAATTCCTGTTGATAATGTGATAAAGGTATTTTTGATAATTAGAAATCGGGCGATTAAAACTGCATTCAGTACTTACGTCACATGGAATTTTTCCCGAAGTGAAAACAACTTTCAAAAATAACAATAGACAGAGGAGTACAGGTGTTTGAATAATATTTTAAAATAAAACGAAATATAATCTTATGTAAATCAGCAAGGCTTATTTTTGAGTGCGTAAAATATATTACGAGGTGCCACTGTGTTAAATTTACACACATTTACTGGTTTGCCATTCGGAAAAATACACAGTGAAATTTTTGATAATTAGAAATCATCCAATTAAAACTGCATTCTGTAGTAACGTCACAAGCTGTTTTTCCCAAAGAAATTAGAAGGACATATAAAGTTATGTAAAACAACAATGATGATTTATGAATACCTAAAATTTACGTGGATGAAGTACCTTAATTACCTATATTACTGTATGGCACTACGTTAATAATTAGGTATGTTTAAGCAACTTTCGATCTTCCAAAAATTTACGCGGATGTACTGGTTTGTAACATAAACAATTCAATTTATGTTTATCCAGCTATTATTTGGAGAGTTCTCGCATAATAAAAACAAGAAGGTGAAACTTTCGAATGGATAACATACCACATACCATAGGGTAATTATGTGTTAGGGACACACTTCATATAACACCATGAAGTTAATGGAAATAGCAGAATAACGCATTTTTGAATACATGGTCGCATAAACAGCTAAAAGACAATTAATAGAGGCTTATAGGTACAAGTGAAACTAGCTGGTTCCAAATTGTCACGTAGGGTTTAATATGGTTTTAATTACTGTGGTTGCATATAAAACATCAACACGGGGCGATAACAGACAGTATCTAACAGAAGAGCCCCTGCAGTTTGGTAAGTGTTATAATGATATAATAATAATAATAATAATAATAAATAGATATTCTTGTTAAATGTATTCAATAAGTATTAAAACCTATTTTATTTTATACCTAATTCGCAAATTATTATTATTGCAGCAAAGGAGCAAATAGACGAAAAATAAAAAGTATCTGAAGAAATATATGCAAAAGTGAGTATTTTTATAGGTTTACCTAATAATGATGATTGCATTAATTTATTTGCTGTTCGGAAGTTAAAAGTGAACTATTTATTTATTTCTTTTTTTTTTTTTTTTTAGCAAATATATCTACGAGCTATAACCGACCAACAATCTAGCTGTATTAAATAATTGCAAAGTGAGTATTTTTTTTTTAATGTGGTTATACATACCTACCCAAAACATTAATTTCTTATTACACATAGAACAGTTGTTGGATTTACTTCATTTTAAAATAATTTATATTCGCAGACATGACCGGAAAGAGACATATGGATTTGGATGTCGAAGGTGCTCTCCACGCTAACAAAATATTCAAACCACCAGCAGAGCTGAATGATGACGAGGTAGAGATACCTGATTCTTTGTGGAGAATATCAGATGCAGGCGGGAGCGGGAAGACGACGAAGATGAGTGATCTCAGCTCTAAAAACCTGCTGTACACTCGCTCGATACCATTGAACGACAGCGCCTGCAAGATGCTCACGATAGGCCTCAACCCTTTAGAGGGGTTCCAGCTTGTTGCTAAAATAACTAGGGAGAACGTGGCCGACACAGGTGTGGTTATGGATAAGGCAGGGCTGGCGGAGCTTCTTCACGTTCTGCCGGTAATCATCAAAGACTGCGAGATACGGGATGAGAAGAAGCGGCGCTGTATCGAGCTAAAAAACTACGCAATTCACCCGTGTGTTGGCACCAACATACACATACGACCACGATTTGAGGCAAAGTATGGCTTCAATATATATTTGGGTCTTGCATCTTTGGAACGCCTACAACAGATAACGCCTACCATCCACCGTATCATTGAAGATCTAGAGGGAGGTAGTGGTATCAAGAATGATCACAGCCTCAAAGTCTACATAGCCGATATAGCAGCCTGGCTGATTCGATCCAACCAGGCGGACTCGTTCAAAATAGAGACGGTGCTGGCGTGCCTCAACCAAGGAGGTGTTTACGAAGGGCGACTGGACCTCGCGGAGATACTCCTAAAGTATAAGGATTATTTCCTAAAACTATTAAAGGAGGCAACAAATTACGCGCTTGAGTATAACCGCGATTTTGTTTGAAAAATTGTATATCGTTTGCATAGTATTTTGTGTAAATAATAACAATCTGTATATAGTTTTTCGTATTATAATAATTATGTAAAACAACAATAAATTCTGTTAAAACTGACGCCTGTGTGTGTGTTTTTAATTTGTATGAGACCTCCAAAATTGATACTAAAAGCTGAATAAATAATTAGGTATTTACTGTAGGTATATGTAAGACAAAAATTAAATAAAACAACCCCCAAACACATTAAAGTGAAAACCTTATCCTATTTAATTCAGTTATAATAAAAACATAACGGGATAAACATCTCTCTCTTGACATTTGTAAACATGGAGGTAAAACTGAACCACCCATTTACTTCAATCATCGCAGGGCCGACATCCTGCGGTAAATCAGTTTTTACTATAAATTTTGTTAATAACGTGCAAAAAATGTGTGACACTAATTTTAGAAAAATTATATGGTATTATGATCAGGCATCAAGTATTAGGAGTAGTGAGATGACGCATGTGATATTCAAACATGGTACACCTAATATGGAAGACTTCGACGACGGTGAACCATGCTTAATAATTGTTGACGACCTAATGAGAGAGACCGATGGACAACTTGTCGATATTTTCACCAAAGGAAGCCATCACCGCAACTTAAGTGTTTTCTATATAACCCAAAATTTATTCCACCAAGGTAAAGGTCAGAGAGACATCTCTCTGAATGCGAATTACATTATTTACTTCAAGAATCCCCGTGATAGAACGCAGATCAGATACTTAGCCAGACAAGTAGCGCCGGACAATCCAAAATTCATCTTGGAGGCGTACAATGATGCTACGAGCAGAGCCCATGGGTATCTACTATTTGATTTAAAACAGACAACACCGGATCCTCTAAGAATTAGAACTAATATACTTCCACATGAGCATCCGTGTGTAATTTACCTCCCAAAGTCTGCGTATAAATACACAGATTTGAAAAAGATGATGTTATTATAGAAAGATGTCCCGCAGAGTAATCAGTCACACTCCTACGTTAAAGTTTTTGGCAGCTGCTAAACCGCACGAAATCAAAACACTTATAAAATCATCTAAGCCAGATTTGATTAAATGTATATGTGAATGTGCTCACAATACGTTGAATGGTAACGCACAGCTTACACAACATCAGAGAAATAAACTACGACCACACAAGAACACGCTGAGACGTTTGGTTAGAAAAAGAGAACATATAAGTGCTAAGAAAAAGATTTTAATTCAAAAAGGTGGCGCTTTATTACCGCTTATCCTAGGACCGCTTATATCAGGTGTATTGGGCTCCTTATTCAACCGTTAATATGGGGTATACCAAGAAGATGTTTCTCGTAAACCCCGATATCTATCATCAGCTCAAAGTCGGTGACGAGGTAAAATCAAATGCACTATCAAAACTTGACTTAGAAATGCAGGATATACTAAAGTCTAACGAACCTGAAAGAGAAAAGTGGAATAAATATCACGGTGTTCTTCAGAGATTTTTGCATTTTTCCAACTTATCCCGCGAACCAATCACATTATACCGCGAGGACAAGCAGCTTGATACGGGTAACGACGCGGAAGTACCGGAAGAGTCGAATGTAAATCTCGAACGTGGTGAAAGGTTATCTAAAGATGATATATTGAAGAGTGTACCAAAATCAGCCATCAGTAAAGCCGAAAACCTCTTAGAACACGCCCAGCGAAGCGATCTGGTTTCATGGGATAAACGGGGTGAAATTGTTATAAATAACAAGACAATAAATGGGTCAAACATCATTGATATAATCAACGATCTTGTTCGTAATCGAAAATCAAGAAATCCCGAAGGTGTTGAACACTTTCTAAAACTGATGAAAGACATTAATCTACCCACAGAGTTTATCGGCAACCCCACATACCGCAGTAAAATAAGCAGAAAAAATATAAATCAGAAGACCAATCCACTTATCAAACATGAAATAAAAGGTGTAAGTAAGCTAAATAAATCACTACCGCTTATTTCTAATAACACAAATTGGGATCCGATACTTTGAAGAATAAAATATTATGGATATTTATTATAACACCGAGCATGAGGCCGGTTATTCCTCTAAGAGAAAATTACAAGAAGCATTACCACAACATAATAAGCAGGATATTGAAAAATGGTTAAGTGGTCAAGAAACATACACACTGCACAAGCCGACCACCAGGAAGTTTTCTAGAAACAAGTATCACGTTACTAATATAGATGATCTTTTTGAGGCTGATCTGATCGATGTTCAAAGAATTACGGCTTTTAATAAAGGCATAAAATTTTTGTTGTGTGTTATTGATGTGTTTAGTAAATATGCGTGGGTACGACCGCTGAAAAATAAAAGCTCAACGTGTGTATCTGAAGCCATGAGTGATATATTTACAACATCAAAAAGAGTACCCCTTTTTATTCAGACAGACAAGGGCAAAGAGTTTTTAGCGCACCCTACGCAAAATTTGTTTAAAAAGTTTAAGATTAGGCACTTGTTAACCCAAAACCCCGACATAAAAGCATCGGTTGTGGAGCGTTTTAATAGGACGTTGAAAACAAAACTATTTAAAATATTTACACATAATCAAAACTACCAATACCTAAACATTCTGCAGAAGGTTGTGAAGACCTATAATGAAACTAAACATCGGGCAATAAAAATGGCGCCAGTAAAAGTGTCAGAGCGTAACATTCTAGAGGTGTATAATAATGCATTTAACATAAAGACGAGAAACAGCGCTAAACCAAAGTACGCAGTAGGTGATTTTGTTAGGATATCAAAATTCAAAAATATCTTTGCAAAGGGTTACGAGCACAATTGGACTATCGAGATCTTTAAAATATCCCAAGTAATAAAAAGGCACCCTTATACGGTGTATAAGATCTGTGATTTAAAAGACGAGCCTATAGATGGTATTTTTTACGACAAGGAGCTGCAGAAAGTCAACTATGATGATAGAGACACATTTAAGATAAATAAAATAATCAAACGCCGTGAAAATAACGGCAGAAGCGAACTACTTGTCAACTGGTTAGGATATCCAGAGAAATTCAATCAGTGGATAGACTCTGGGCAAGTGATTAAATATGGCGCAAGAAAGTGATTTTTATTTAACACTTTTAAGTATGCAAATGAATGAGAGAATTTACGATCATTTTGTTTTCGCACCACCGGTCGCTTTTGAAGATTTATCAGCTAGAGACCGGGTCGTGGCATGGATTATCTTGGGGTGACGGTTATATCTGTTATGAATCACATGTAGATATATTTCGCAAATTAAATGATAAGTTTTCCACCGTATATGTGAAAGGGGTTGAAAAAAAGAGTCTCTTGGAGAAATTCATAAGCCTAACAAGGTGAAGAACTTGGAAGACCTTGGGTGCCATAACTTGAAGGTTTTAAGAGCTGCTCATCCCAACGCGGTCTGCCTATCTCACAAGACTTCAACAGGAGTCTGCTCTCAGCAAAACGTTAAAGCACTTTTCTCATGGTATAATTATGAATACATTGGAGATTCGATATTGTCTGACGCGAGAAATATGGCCAGCTTCACATGTTGGGGTGTATGCATGTAACCAGCTCCCAAAATACACATCATCACCCTGTTATATAGTGGTCAACGAAGATCCTGATAACCGTCCTGGTAGTCACTGGGTAGCTATATACATCAACAAAAACCGCGAAGGTTTGTTTTTTGATAGCTATGGACGGCGGCCGAAGCCATCGATCCGCTCATTTTTAAACAGAAACACCCTGAGGTGGTGTTTTAACACAAGGGTCCTACAAGCCGTGATGTCAGATGTCTGTGGCCATTATTGTATTATTTTTTTATTACATTTAAATAGAAACCACAGTATGAACGACTTTTTAGAACTTTTCACTACAGATGTTTATATTAATGACTTTATTGTGAAATTTTTCTTTGATAGTTTATTTAAATAAAAGACAGGTATATATATATATATATCAATTTATTTAAGAAATGTTATATTTTAGTTTAGTTTAATTTTAAATATATATATAATGTAACAAATAGCTTGTAGTTTTATTAAATATACATATTATAACTATATATTAAGTACGTTTTTAATTCCACACCTACACTATTAATAACATTTAAAAATAAATAATCTTTTTTCTCAAGAAATAACACACACATCACACCTGACAAAGCATTTAAGATGAGAGCAAAAACTGGCGCCTGCAATACAATTAATTTTCTTTGAAACCGAATGGTAAGGTATCGTAATTTTCCACACGGCGCCTTTTTGTATAGCACACCCTGTAAACTTTTCCTTCAGGCTTACTCACTATATCTAATGTGGCAGTTCTTTTGATTGATCTCGGATTATAAACATATTTCTCACCATCACTCTCTTCGAGAACCATTCCCTTCAGCGTTTCAAAGTTAACAACCTTTGAATTTTGAAAATTCATTGTAATACCCTTCACCTTACAAGTATATACAAAATCATTGGATTTTGTTGAAAAAATTTTTAAAGCATAATTTTTAGGACCACCACTGACGAACTCATCTATATAGCTCCCGGGTCCATAGTCCAGGATTTCATCGGTTAGTAACCCCAAAAAGTCACCCACATCGGGAATCCATTCCCCCGCCTTACTTTTAAATATTACACTATCCGTATCGAAGTACAGGACTCTATTACCTAAACGATGTAGATATTTATATAACTCCAATCTGGCCATGCTCGTTGTCATTGCAGCGATAACTACATTGACGGTTCTCAGTGGTGTTACGCTATCTTCTACTTTATCCCAGCAGGCCAGTAGCACATCATCACTAATAATTACAAGATTATGCAGCACAACCGATGGTTCAGATAAAAGTTTGAAAAGCTCGTTTTCGTCGTTGATAACAGAGGTCTGCGTTAGGTTATTCCGCTGACCCAGTTTCCCCCAGAAGCTGTTTAATTGCTGTTTTGCTATATAACGCATCCCATCATTACGACAAATATTATCTGCATTCAAGTCAATACCCTCTCTGGACTTATAATCTTTTAAATATTCAGCCTTTAAGCTCTCATTTGTACACCTCTCAGGCCACCCGCTACACTCTTGTTTTATTTTTAAGAACTTGTCCACATAGCCTGAAAATAGACCACCGGACTTAGTATTTTGATCATATACCTCAGTTTCATACTTCCATATTTCATGGAATTCCAGAATTTCATACCCGTGATTAACGGCCATCTTTAACTCGGCTGCCACATATGTACCGGTAATTTTTCGTTCGTCAATATTATGCTCGCAACTATGTTGGTTGTTGTTTTCCACACAACTGCGGCATAAAGGGAACGTCAATTTACCGCGGCATTTATATGGTAGCACTGGTAAATAGAGCTTTTGAGGCGGCAAAGTTGTGCACTTAATGAGACCCTCCAGACTGTCGAAATTAACCTGTCTACATTTATCATCACCGACAATTACATCCGGATGTCCAACGGCATATCGCCCGTATTTGTTACAGAAAGGGTAGAGACTGCATACGTCAAAATAATGGATTTTCTCATTTTCAGCGCATTTATGGTATAATTTTATCGCATTTGTGCGACCACCATAAAAAGCATCGCGCGGGTTCAACGGTTGTTGGTCATACTTAAAGTTACTCTCTACCTGGTTTTTAATATTTTCATCGTTTTTTAACAAGTTTTCAAAATCACACTCCCAAATGAAGTCTAAATTATAACCCTGAGAGAGCAACTTATTCTGCTTCCACTCTGCTTTTTCGCGACGAATAAAAGGGAGGTTGTTATCATCACTATCCTTAAATTTTGTAGTGGTTTGTTTAGGGTAGCACTTTTCACAACCGTGGTAATAACAGCCGTAAAACTCATACACTGTATTAGTTTCGGGGCAGAAACCGTCCACAAGAAGCCCT
Organism: Malachius bipustulatus; assembly: GCA_910589415.1. NCBI lineage: Eukaryota > Metazoa > Arthropoda > Insecta > Coleoptera > Melyridae > Malachius > Malachius bipustulatus. Next base: position 6,830,861 of record OU342639.1, read on the forward strand.
GATGGTAGTTTAACCTCAAGACCGTTACCTGCATGCTTTAAACTATTGGGGCTTATAACAGACTCCTTCCACGATAACCATTTTAAAGCTTTTAAAGACTGGTTATCCCTCAATCTATAACCATTGGGCGGTATTAACCCTATAGTGTTATTTTTTAAAAAGTTTCTACGGAAAACTAAATTACATGCACTAGCCATTGTTGTAGCTTCTTGAAATGGGTCTACAGCGTTTGCATCTAGAAAACACTTTCGAAATTTCAAGCAAGCTATTCTAAGAATATCGACATCCTCTTTACAGTATGCAACTATTTCGCGCCTCATATCAAACTGAGTGTTATTACTTTTTTGATTGTTATACCATTTGAAAAAAGCGTCGCGATTCTTAACAGTCATCTGGTCGGGCATGTAATATTTAGCTTCCGGTAGAGTACCGTAATAGTTTTTATTCTCGTCGGTATTGAACAAATGAGGGAAGTAACCCTTGCTACCGACAAAGTTAAATGTGGGCGGTAATCTGGCCAATGGTAGCGGCATGTAATTTAAACTATCAATCACCCTAATATTATGACATGTTATAGATATAAACTTACAACCTGTTCTGATAAATTTTGGCTCCCATCTCTGTGGCTCATTTAGAAATGCCCGCGCTAAAAAGCAACCATCATAACCCTTCATGTTATGGGCTATGACTGTAATAGATTTGTGTTTAGGTATTAGACCGGCCAGATATTCTACAAAATCTTTAACTGGTTCATTATTAAATATATGTAGTCTAACACCGCAGCTATCACAACCTGCATCTATATCAGCTGAGTCAATGCATTTAGGGCACGCCTGCTGAGCTACACAAAGGTTAGGCTCGTGTAAGAATGTATCGTTACCTATGCGTTTCGATTGCATACATTCGAAGTCGAAGAATATAAATAAAAATTTTTCTTTTAAATTTTTAACTTTTTCCCTACTGACTACATTTGGTTGCATGAAGCAAAAATGTCTCACTGGTTTATCAGCGTTACACGTGCTACAGTATTTAATACCACATAAGTGGGTTTTTTTATTATTTACAAAATGGGTAACGAGGCATTCATTACACTTGCGCACATACTTACACGTATTCGGTTTGTGTAGTTCAAAACAATTGCGCCCCCTAAACGACCTGTGACACAGCTCGCAAATCACCATAGGTTCCAACTTACTACACGGTGGTCCCGATTTACAGCACGGGCATTTGTAGGGGCACTTTACGTGATACTCTTTGTTAGAGTAACGCGTTCTGCAGGGTTCGCAATAATATGATGTGCTAAAACAGGCTGTCAAGCTTAAAATCAGATTAACATGATTATTTTCCATTAACAGGTTAACCTTGATATCGGTGGCGACTGGTCTAGCCCCGTCAAAATATACAGTTTTACCTATACGGCTGTTATATACTACGATTGCAATGTTTTTTATGTATAAATAATCTTGCAATTTCCGTATCTGATCTATACTGGCCCCCTGGGATAAATTTATACCCGCTAACCGGCAGAGTTGTTGACTCTGATCTACTAAATACACCTTGTTTTTCCTTAATCGTTCAAAATCTGCCACATTAGTTTTATAAGCGATACCTAACGTTACAGCGTATGCTAAACACATATTATCGTCATTGCTCACCTCTAAAATGCCTCTTTTACGCCTGCAGAACTCCTCAAAGGTGACGCCGGGTATCCTTATGCCGCTGTATCCACGAGCTCTAGGCATAACGACCCTGTCGATTGAGATTGTGAGGGCCCCGTTCAAAAAGAACATAGCATTTGATTGAAGGACCTTCTCAAGGGTATTGAGTACTACAGCTGCGGATAGCTGATCCCGGCGTCGAAACGAGATGGCTAGTGGTTTCTCAGGAAATTCCTCATTATGAAACACCATGCCGATCCTGTCATCATCGTCAAAGTTCTGCAAGCCTCTGTCCATGATTTCATCCACACCTGTCTGGAAGTAGAAAAATAAATTATTAAAATATTCTTGGATTTTTTTTTTGTTTGTTCGGAATAAACATATCTCTTTATTGTTGTACATACCTTAAGGTACTCCAACGGTGTTAAATTGCCCCTGAACTCTTTGAATTTAAAAGTGAAGCGACGGCCAGTGAGTTTGAACTTTTTGAACGTCCGCTCAGACTCACTTATTATATCGATCACAGAGCCGCTGCCCCGCTGTGATTGTGTTGTTGCTGGTGGTTCGGTTCTTGAGTTCCCTGTAGTAGTGTTATCGGGACCCTGTTGTGATGATGATGCTGATGATGATGTGGACGGTTCATCTCTTGGATGGTGAGAGACATTTTTGTCAGTCACATCTCTGATCTCTATACCATTTGCTGTTTTGACGCTCTCGCGTCGTGTTGATGATGATGGTGATGATGCTGATGTTGTAGGTGGTGTATCCGTCAAGCGAGTGTTGGCTACACGATTCAGCTGGTTATAGACGGTCTTTTGCTCCTCCGTTGGCAATACAGCCCTATCAAAAACTATTCTGTAATCGATAACCTGCCAGGAGGAATATGTTTATTAAAATAACATAAAGCGAAATAAAATGATATAAGTAATATCAAATAATTACTTACCGCTTTCAAGATTTTTAACTGTGCTAAATCTTGAAAAGCCCCCTGGGCGAACATATTTAATAGTTCTTCTGTTGAGTATTGCCCAATAATATTCTTAAAAACACTGGCATCAGTGGCTCTGGCTTCATTTAATCGTGTCTCTAGATGATCTATAACCTTCATCAGGTCTCCCGGTTCTAAACCGTGCTGGGGGTTCGTGATGATTTTTTCACATATTAACTGAAACAACACGTATATACGTCAGAATAAATCTGCAATAATAAAATACATGTAAATTATTAGGTACTTACATCTCTTAATATTGTTAACCGCTCTACATCATTGAAAAAATCGAGTTTGGCCATACTCACTAGCTGCTCTAGAGAGAAATTCTCCATCGTGATTTTAAAATCTGCCATTTTTTCAAGTCGGATATTGTTACGCTGACCTCTAAAATAAAATAAAAAATGTAATAATATTCAGATATAATTATAAATAATAAAAATAATACCTTTATTGTGTAGCCTCCAGAAGCTATAACAAATGTGTGGTAATTTCTCTAATGTTGCACTAATATTTATAGTGCGGGTATGTGGAGGGTAATATTTATATTAATTACATTAAGACCTACTAATTACCTACAAAAATCCTGTTTACACTTCCATAAAGGAAATTTACCACAGGTGTCGTGTAGCTTATTGAAATGAATTATTATTCACACAGCTAAACTCCTCCGTATTTGTGGTAAATAACCGTTTTTATTTTAGGAAACAATAACACTTCTGAATCTGCATTGGTGAAAGTTACGGAAAAATGCGGTTTTTGAAAACGCCCCGATAGCTGTCTAAACATAAATTGAATTGTTTAGGTTACAAACCAGTACATCCGCGTAAATTTTAGGAAGATCGAAAGTTGCTTAAACATACCTAATTATTAACGTAGTGCCATACAGTAATATAGGTGATTAAGGTACTTCATCCACGTAAATTTTAGGTATTCATAAATCATCATTGTTGTTTTACATAACTTTATATGTCCTTCTAATTTCTTTGGGAAAAACAGCTTGTGACGTTACTACAGAATGCAGTTTTAATTGGATGATTTCTAATTATCAAAAATTTCACTGTGTATTTTTCCGAATGGCAAACCAGTAAATGTGTGTAAATTTAACACAGTGGCACCTCGTAATATATTTTAGGCACTCAAAAATAAGCCTTGCTGATTTACATAAGATTATATTTCGTTTTATTTTAAAATATTATTCAAACACCTGTACTCCTCTGTCTATTGTTATTTTTGAAAGTTGTTTTCACTTCGGGAAAAATTCCATGTGACGTAAGTACTGAATGCAGTTTTAATCGCCCGATTTCTAATTATCAAAAATACCTTTATCACATTATCAACAGGAATTTTCTGATTGGTCGTTAGCGATATGAAAAAAACCACTTAATTAATCACCTGATTGGTGATTAGCGATAAGGAAAACCACTTAATTAGCCATTACTGGACCACTTTCTCGGCTACAACCCCCATACATTCTACTAACCAGAAATCGTCAAGGACATTATTTTCAGCAGGATGAAGATGATGCACCTTCGCATCACCACTTTGCAACCTTTCCCCGTAAATTGATCCGTGGAAAAGGTACAAACCGAATGGCAATCAAGTTCTCCTGATTTGGATCCACTAGATAATTTTCTCTCGTGCGTGTGATGTTATTAAGTCCGTCATCCGGAGCTTCCCCAGAATACATCTTAACAGTTACAGGTTTCACTGGAGAAATCAAATGCTCGGAACTAAAAAAAATTAGCAAGGGCATAGAACAGCAGCTGCGTCATCACTAACTCGAAGATAGTGGAGATCGACATCGCTGAAAGTTCGACAACACAAACTCACAAGCTATCGCGTTATGAACAAATCTGTTGTGAGACTACGACGAAAAAGCAATGGGAAAACTGATTAAATTTCCCAGGATAATCATCAGCATGAGTGGAAAACAAAATACGAAGGCCGTCAGTCTCTTCGATAGGCCTTAAATGACCAGAGGATGTACAAATGCTCACAAAATCACTAAATAGTTTCTTTGAACGCTAATTGACTTACACATATAAATTTTAAGCTATCGAAATTGAAAATACAAAGCATAAAATAACGTAATGATATTTCTAATAGTAATTTAGCCGCTTACTTATTCTAGTCTCTGCGAAAAATGTTCTTTGCTTACTTCATTCATCCTTTTTATTGAAACCTTTACTAGGATAAAATTCGTTAAGTGGCTTCTTGAGAGTTCTGCATTTGACATGTGGTCACTGTTCTTTAGTATATATCGGGAAAGAGGAGAGAGAACAATCCATATAAAGAATGCAGTGGGAAATAACGTAACGTTTCACACTTCAAAAAAGTCTTTCATTCCAATCTTCTTGTATTTCATTTTGTTACATAAATCTGAAAACAATTTCTTGCCTTATTGATTGTTTTATCAACGATTTTATTTTAATTAAGTAGTAAAGGATCCCGAAGAATTCTTATGGAGATTGGCTCCCGGTTATATTTGTTGTAATTTTGGGAATCGGTAGTACTTGGTGAGTAGATCAAAAGTTTTCACTGGCATAAAGCTCAGAAAATCTCGTTTGCTCGAGATTTCTGAAGATTGATTTTTTTTACTGACACTCTACATCCGCGCATATAAAAAACGTATATTGCGGAAGAGTTCGTGGATTTAGTGACCGAATTGGCTTCAAGAGGGGCAGGGATATACCATCGTTTTTTTTTAAATAATGAAATAATATTTGCAGTGAAATATGTTTAAAAAAATAAGATTATGAATAATTTCTAAAGTCAAAGCTTGACAAGTATGACGTTTCTGCACTTGGAACTGTCGGATTCAGAATGCACATATACCTGACTGCTAAACGTAAAGGCATAAGCGTTTAGGGGGACCCGGCTGTTTGGAACTTAAAAGAGATGTGCAAAATATTTTTCATAAAAAAGATATTCGACTATACCAGAACCTGACTAGCGAGGTCATTGACATACTGGCTGGACCTATAGTCAGGTTTTGGTAAAATCCAAAAATAAAATACCTTTTTTCAGTTCACAACAAGCGGGTCTCCCGAGACGCTTGTACTTTTGTTACAATCTGGCATAAATGTGCATTCTGAATAGAAAATTATTTTATTTTATTTTTATTTTCCACATGGCACGTGTCATAGGTAATATTCAACAACTGTTATGTCAGAAAAATTCAATCTTTAGATCAGGCTTATAATCATGGAGACTTCTGATCCTACTCATCGAGTACTATACCGATTCTCAAAACTACATAAATTTAACCGGGGGTCAATCTCCATCAGGATTCTGCTGGGTCCTTTGTTTCGTTGCTGATATCTGCAAGAATTTAATCGCATTGTACTAAGCTACTTCTTGAATCAATTTTTCAAATATAAAAGCTCACAATGTAAATAGGTAATAAGATAAGCAAAAAAGAAATGATGGGAGTGAGATCTGTAAAAACAACCCAACCCTTCAATTATCATTGTTAATGATTAAGCATCAATAACGATCCGCTTTTTCAACATCAGAGCAAAAACCATCCTGCGCCTCCTTTTATCCTAAATGAGCCTCAGTATATTTAATCTAAATAATTCAAGCGCTACTTTCACGCTCAGATATTTTATTCTCGCAAATTATGTTCCGGGTACAATTTTCAAGACGGTAATTTTAAATCCGTTAATCCCTATGCTGTATGAAAATATATTTCAACCCTCTATGTTTCCAAAAAGTGGGATGAATTATTCGCTTTTATATGAATTAGTGCATTCTTTCGTGCAAAATACTATAGCGAATCAGGGGAGGATTAAAAGTTTTAAGAGCGTAAATAAGTGACTCTTTTTGCAATATTAATATAATAATATTTTCAACTTAATTATAAATAAGTAAGCAATGCTGTATTATTATACCTACTTTAAATTTTAAATACAAGATAAAGAATGCATTTGTATAAGGCTTCGATTGGAGCCAATGATTATAATTAATATGGAGTTATGTCAACGTGGAATAGAATGGATAAGAAAAGTTATATTTATGAATTTTTTTCGTTCATGCAGATAATGATCGAAATTAATATGTGTGGCGACAAGAGCGTTGAAAAATTACTTCAGAAATGAGTGCTAAATATGTATAATTTTAGAAAGAGAGTTTATGATAGTGAAAGATCCTCTCCACATCATACATTCAGCGAGACAGGTTTCCTCCTGTAATAGATTAATGTGTAAAGTTTCCACTTTACAGCAGTGAAGTTAAACCATTAGGTTGTAAAGGGCGCTCTTTCAGAAGCACGTTCAGTTCTGACGGTAAATAATCAAGTTTTCGTTAGTGACACTCCAAGCATCCATAATTTTTAACTTGACACAATGCCGCTGATAATTCAATCGGTTGGAAATGAAAAATCAATTTTAGTATTATAGTTCCCTAAGTAGGTCTTGAAACTTTTCGAAACCAAGTCAATTTCATCCTAAGGACGATTTAAAATTTTTCCTGTTATTCAACGCACTGTTTTTCCGATTTTTATTTTATTAAGTTCATATTTCATAAATTAAAGTATGTTATAGAGTTTGGAATATATGCAAGGATATGATTTTGTAAAATAGCTGAAATACTTGTTTTACTAGGTGTGAATAAAACTTTATTGTTTAATTTTATAAAATTTTATTTCTTGTAGTGTTAAGTTATTAACGGGAATAATAAGAGTTCTAGGTAAAGAGGAGAAGGTTCTATAAAAATTAATTATGATACCAGAAACATTCGAATTTAATCAGAATAATTCTTTTCTTATAGCTTATAGCACGTGATCTCAAAAACTCGACTTTTAGATAGGATAGAGCGGGATCAAGGCAATTGCAGCAGCATGGGTGCGTACTTCGTGGCCCCCGGGCGAACAGATTCATTCAAGGTTGGTGCCAGGTGAGCGGGATGAATATGTTTTATTTATAAAACAATTCACGGCGATTAACAGTTCTTACCCGTGCGAGACAGACCTGCATGGCCTCCTAATGATTATTCTACCGGATTTCTATAACAAAACGGTTTTTTAAATTTTGAAATAATTGTTACATTCAAATTGATACATAAAATTATTAGATGACAAATATTAAATGATTATGTTTTTTAATAGGAACTTGTGTAAGATCGGTTCTAGCTTGATTACTAAAGTGTGTTCGTGGAAATGAGGGCCGAATAAGTAGACGGATAACGATTTCTGGTGTTTTAAAATATCTAAAGGTATAAAAAGGGATAAAGAAAAAATATAGATAAATAAATAACAAAGTACATATTGTTATGTAATGTCATAGAGTATAGAAAGTATTAGATGATTCTAGAATCTTCTCAAGCTTTGAAAGTAATTAATTCCTAAAAGACATCTGTAAATTAGGTAAAAACCTTTTATTGAAAAGACGAATTTTGATTTTTTATATAATATTGAATGAAACGTAAACAATTTGGTCGCATTATAAACGATTCTTTTAATGGACCATCTAAAGATATCCTGAAAGCGGTTGAAAACTATATAAACCGAAACAAAACATTTCTTCTTTTAATGAGATTCTTGATTCTTTCTTTACAAAATACTGATGAGACAGAAGAAGAAATATATAATTGATTACTCGTTTCGTAATACGAATTTTGATACAACTAGTAGGCAATTTGATTGTGTAATTTTTAGATTATTTATTAAGTGTTTAGTTCAAATTAATACTTAATAGTTTCGGTCGCTTCAGAAATATTGAAACCACGATAATAGATTCGGATTACTATATAGTAATCATTCTGTTATAGTTATAACAAGAATAAGCATGAAAATTGTTACCCTAAAACGATAACAAAAATCTTTACATTCCTTCCTCAATCCAAGATAACTTCGAAAGGTTAAAAAGCTTCATTTTACTTACAATACAATTGGAAACCAGTGGGAATAATTTGTTTTTAGTTCGTTTAATGAAGGAAACACGAATGGCTGGAATATCCGTTTACTCGAAATAAAATCAGGAAATTAAATTAAGTCCTTCCCCACAATTCACCTTATACTTACTTACATTCCTTCTCTTTGGATGTGCAAGCTGTAAGTTACAGTTTGCCAATATTTATCAAAGTTTTTTTTTTGTCAAACAACGCTACCACATACTAACTGAAACTCCAGAAGTTGTATTGCCGGGAGAAGCGTCTTTTTTAATTTTGTCCCTGGAGAAATGAAAACGCCGCAGATATTGAAAATTGAAACAGTCTAGCAGTATTTCCCTTGGTATCTGTATCTTTTATCGTTAGAAGTATTTACATTCCTCATACGTGCTGTTTTTAATTTTGATTCAAACGGCGTGTAAATTGGAGTTGATATTCTCAATCAATTCTCTGGAATGAAAACATTTGATGCATTCATCAGTTTTGTGATTGTTAAAGTAAATTATTTTTTGGTTCGTTTCTGGGCTTTCTGACAATTCTCCCTATTGAACTTTAAAGTGATGCTTCTTCGAAATTTGTCAAGCATAAGCTTTATTGGTTAATTACCTATTATCATAATCTCCTCGTTTCAAAGGTCTTTTTAGGCCACGGAAGTCATCATCGACAATGATTTTCAATATGGAAGATCCTCCAGGATAAGATAAATTTGTTAAAGAAAACTCCACAGCATCAGCTAAGAAAGGACAAGCACCATGGAACCAGCTATAAAAGTAGTGGAGAGGGTCTGTCAAAAAAAGGCTCCATCCGCCTTGGACTCGAGAATTTTTTTTGATTTTTTTTTTCATAAAGTTGGACCCCCTCTTCATTTTGGTGGCATTTTCAAAAATTTAATCGACGCCCTGGCGGAGGAATGTGCATGCGAAGACATCGGCAATGGGTTTTTTGCACATAACTCACTTAATTCAACTCTGAGCATAGTAAATATCCTGTCGATATTTACTGCATAGCGTGTGTGTCGTGAGAGAAGAGAGAAAGGAGAGGGAGCGCCAGGCTACGCCCCCGGATCTCGCTGCTCCGCGGCTAGATTAATTGGTTTACATATCACGTCCGCGTGCAGGCCCTAATTGAGATAGCGACATGGGGTAAGAAAATCTTGAAAGGGGACACTTAGGCGCCTAAAAAATACCGGGTAGCGGAACCCGCTAACCCTAATCCTTGCCATTCTACAGGACCAAACGCGTTTGGTGACCCTGTGACCTTAATAATGGTCCGATCGAGGTCTACTGGGGCTCAAATCAAAGATAAAAAAATTTCCGTCTGATGACGAAATTTTTTTTACCCCCACCCCCTTCTTTCATGGCAAAAAACCAGTTTTAAGAAAAAAACGGGGAGGGAAATCGGTTTTTCTGCGGGCATCTTGCCAATATTGGCGGAATCGAAAAAAAAAATACCATTTTAAAGTAGGCATTCCAAAGTGTCATCTCCCATTGGTTGGGCCCGAGGCCCCAATATTAGCGAAAGTTATAGCAATTTGAATTTTAATTATGATTTCCCCTCCCCCTCCCCCTCTAATCGAGATAGCGACTTCAAAATTTCAGGCATCATTGAGGACACTGCTGTCTGTCGATGAAAAAAAAAAAATTAAGTCCCTAAGTCGATTTTTTCCATGCAAAACACGCGAACACGGACGGCGGTGTATTTGCACCGCGGCGGAACTCTGAAGAAAGGGCCTTAAAATTGAAAATGCGATATCTCGAGAACCGTTTGACCGGTTTGGACCAGTCAAAGTTCAAATTACGCGTCTTCGAGAGCTCTTCATTTTTCGACAGGATATTTACTATGCTCAGAGTTGAATTAAGCGAGTTATGTGCAAAAAACCCATTGCCGATGTCTTCGCATGCACATTTCTCCGCCAGGGCGTCGATTAAATTTTTGAAAATGCCACCAAAATGAAGAGGGGGTCCAACTTTATGAAAAAAATAAAAAAATAAAAAAATTCTCGAGTCCAAGGCGGTTCGAAAGTTAGACCCTCTCTACTAAAGGCGCCTTCGTTGAAATCAAAGTCACCTGCTGTAGAGGTATTGACTCTGAAAGAACCTATTCCTTAGTCCTTGAGAAGTGACCCTTGGTAACTTCTTCTCTCATAACTGTTCGGTATTGCCTTTCAACAGCGCTGTTAGGGATCTCTTCAGAGTCGCTAGGAATTGACCTCTATCTACTCCCGCTCTCATAGCCTTTAGATATTGACTCCTGATTTCTGTGCATATTCTCGTTAGGTTCGGCAAGCATTGATCGTCGCAAAACTCACGTTTCTAGGAATTGACTGGGGTCCTTTCTCGCCCCTGCTATGTAAACTTAAATTACGGTGTCGTGGTCTTACAAACGTCCATACTTTGCTACTCTGTCAAGCAGATTTCAAATAACTGGTAATCGTTTTTATAACTATTTTTGTATATATTTTATGAGAAATGAATATGCTACTGTTATTTTTCGAGGATTTATCTCGTATAGTCAAGAGACTACTTAAAGTTCTGCTTACAAAACACTGGGAGAGTAAACATCTAAGTTACTTCTCCTTGCGTTGTCCCGCTGTGAAGAGTTCTGACAATGCCAGCGTTTTTATTAGAGATTACGCGTTGATTAGGCATTTTTTAATTAGTGTTGTAGGAGCATGACGACTGAGATCTGAATAAAGAAACGAATTATCAAGAAAATCAGTACTCGTCTTCTACATGCAAACGCTATCAGAAGTATGATTCAAATGGTGTAAAATAATATAGGGGTGGTTATAAAGTACAAAACATTAATAAATCAGATCATATCAGTTTTAGGAATAGTAACAATAATGTACTTATTTATTTGTTTTACACACAATGTACCTATATGGATTGTAAATTGTAATGTAATATGCGAAAGTGGAGTAACAGTATTGGAGGAACAGAAAGGTGCATATTTGAATAATTAGCAAACCTGCCACTTTAGCTTACTTTACTTCATTGTGAAGAACTGAAAAAAAAAAATTAAAACTTTCAGAAATATCTTTGAAATAAGACGACCTATAATTTACGAATCACCTTTAAAGTAAACTTTTTTATGTCTCATAATATATCTTTGTAAAAAAATTAAATAACAAAGACCGTGTTCGGCAAGGACGACTCCCAGGATTCAAAATCTTTAATAAGATTTCAAGGTAATCTCACTGTTTTCGAGATATCCTCTCGTCTAGGCTATTATAATCTTTTAATCCGTGTCGTCTTATGTCTACTGTCACATAAGCCCATCTTGACCTCTATTGTGAGATATGTATAACCTACCTTTGAAGTTAGTCATATCAAGTTTTTTAGAGTTAATTTTTTCACCATAGGATCCCATGATAATATCTTACCATATACATATGAGAAATGTTAGAAGTAAATTAAGAACTATTTTACCAAATAATTCATACTAACTATTTTGTAAAATTAATTATGGTTAATTAGTTAATATTGTTAAAATATTAATTAATTATTATTATACATACAGTGTGTGTCACAGGCATGGTACACCCAATTTTTTTTCTTTTTTTTCTTAGATAATTTTTTGAAATTTGGTACATGGCATACTCTCGATAGAGCGCACATTTTAGCAGAACATTGAATTTTTTACCACATCCGGTTTTTCCGGAAATAATATCAGCTTTTTATTTTTAAATGGGACACCCTATATATTATTTTATATTAATGAATTCTATGAATCCAACAATACCACAATAAATACCATTTTAAATGTCAAATTTGTTTTTATTTAATTTTTTATTTCTCAATTATAGTGTGCCATTTTCCGGAAAAACCGGATGTGGGAAAAAATTCTGTTTTCTGCTAAAAAGTGCGCTCTATCGAGAATACGCGACGTACAAAATTTCAAAAAATTATCTGAAAAAATAAAGAAAAAAAAGGGGGTGTACCATGCCTGTGACACACACTGTTTGTTATAGGTACTCAGTTCCTTAATTTTAATTTTATGTTTTCCCATCGCGAGAATGAGAATCGCATCCCGAGTGGAAAGATCATTTAAGTTTTTTATACATATAGGTAAAAAAGATAAGATTGTGTAGGCGATTTTCCAGATCGCCGCACATAAAAATTAATTAATTAAATTTACCTCTAGGTATTTGATTTATTTTGTTTGAAAGGTTTTATTTTATTTATGAAAATTATAATTATCTAATTACTGTTGTGATTCATTAAAATGACCGGCTATCTGCGATAAGATTTCATCGGAATCGAGCAGTTCGAGCTGGTCGCCCGGCGAAGAGAAAGGATAGTGTAAAATACAATTATTTCTGTTATCATTACTTGATATTGATTATTTTATTTCCCCTTTGTCTAATAATATTTTTGAGGAACGGTCCTTACAACAATTGAACTCTCTCGACAAGCGCGTCGGTTCGCGAGACGAACGGCTCTCTCTCTTTCTCGATAGTATTACTCCATTGTTTCTCTGTAATAACAAGTTTATCCGTGCTCAAAATCAATAAACCTAGTCCCGACATAATACAATACAGTGCCAATCTGTTATAGTGCATTACGAAACTCGTCGTCCGACACCGGCAGGCCTGCGAGGATGGTACCACGGAGAGCGGAAGTGCGCTACCAGATTACCACAAATTTGGTAAGTACCTCACAATCGTTTTTCTATATGGTCCTTCGATTTCAATGATTACAGTTTTTCCCATTATACATATATTCGTTGCGAACAAAACATTATATTTATTGTTTTTGACTGAAGATTTCAAGATCCTTTACCTGCTGGTTGCTTACTAGCTGATAAGTATATGCATATATCGAAGATACGTTGGTATTTCAATATTTCAACAGAATTTCTTTATCAAACGAGGTCTAGTATAGCATAGAGTAATCGGACATGCAGAGGTGCAAAATTTCGGTTACGTAGCTGTTTGTTTTGGGACACTTTGTAGTGTCTCCCTATATATTTTCATAACAGGATCATCTTAATCTTTATCATATCAAATCTTTTTAATTGTAGCAAATCCAATTACCACTCGTAAAAATTACATCAAATATCAAAGCATCATGAAGCTCGGGTCGGAGATTGGGAGGAGAACTGTGTTCGCTTCTAAAACATTTTAAGGAGATTTGGAGACGAGAAAAGGAGTTTTGCGATATATGCATGGGGGTTTAAAATATTCTATTGTCTCTATCTAGATGTTAGGAAAAGACCAAGACCAAAACTATATTACTTTCTAAAATATCTCAAAATCTCCGATTAAATACTAGTTCTCTCAAAAACCGCTGACGAAAATTTTTAAAAGCTCCATAAATCATGAATATTTTAACTTTAAGCAGGTATATCTCGAGAATGAAAAGTGAAATGAAAAACCGAAAAAAACTGGAAATGATTCAGTTCCTTAATTGTTACCGTCTAATGCATCCTTCAAGAGCCTAAGAAATAACAATTTCATCAAAATTTGTTTTCTAAACTATTCTAGCCGAATTTAGCTATGGCAAAAAGATCGAGAATCTTTTATGGATTAATCTTCACTTACTGACTTGTAAAAATAATACAAAATAAGCATTAAAGAACTTTTGAACAAAATCGTTTTGAAGACATCGATTCAATGCTCACATTATGAAGGTCTGACGTCTGACTCTCGGAATAACTTGATGAACGCACTATAATTGCCTTTAGTTTTGAATATCAACATGGGAAACTACCACCTGTGCTTGAGCTGCAATGTTGGGTGCAACGATTCCGTCAGATGTCGGTTAAACATAACGTAACAAACGTATAATAACTAGTACGGGTACTTGTGAAAACCAGACTCCTCTACCCAAACGGTAAAAAAAAAGCATCCACTACCTTTGCAATACACAGGTTATCCTTATCCCATAATTACATGGCGGATGAACTCTTCATTAGGTAATTTTTTTTTTAATTCCTGGTTGGCACCTGCATATAGGTCCTAATTTCCCGTTCTGTTTTTGTGTTGACCTAGGAAATTTAAAATTAACTAGCTCTTATTGTGTTTCTATCTTTTTGAATTACAAAGAATTTTCATTTTATTATCTGTCTAGCATTAAGAACCTCCAACGCATAAATCCCTGATTTTGGGACCAAAAATGTGCCGCTATATGCTATATGCAATGTATGTATGCTATATGCCAAAATGAAAAAATCCCCTTCAGCTTATCTATTTGGTCTCGTAAGTTTACCTATGGTTCCATATTATGGCCACAGAATGGTTTTTATGGCAGGTATTTTGCCGTTTACGTATTTCCCGTTAGATATTTCAATGAACTTTTTTTAATATTATATTGATAGTCTCGAGTTATTCTTATTCGACATGCTGTCTTAGCATAGGAAGATTTCAATGTGTTTTTTTTTATTTTTTAATTCTACAGAGCTTTGTATTTAACATTTTTCAACTAATATGAACAATGGTCCATGCAAAAAATTTTTTTTACAGAATTGAGTAAGTTAACATATACTCACAGCATCTTATTTTTGAGAAATCTCTTTTAATTGTATGACCATCATGCACGTAGGTTTTATAAAAATTCTAAAATTTTTATAATATTTTTTTTATTCAACATTTAAATATTTTATATTTTTATAAAAATATAAATTTTTTTATAAAGTTCTGGGTATTGATACTCGAATTAATTAGAAATCTAGAGTAGATAGATTATTTTTTATATTGACTGTTCTGTAAGGCTATTTTTGAAAAAAGCAAATACCAAATTACACCTCTCCGACTGTTCTACAGTATAAGAGTTATTTTTAAAATGATGGATTTTAGTTTTTCCTGTGAAATATGGAAAATTTTTGAGCTCGAAAAGCATCAATCCAGTACCCCTTCAAGTTTTGTATAAGTTGTGCTACCCGGTAGCTTTATGCAAATATTAATTATATTTATAGACCTTGTCAAGGAAATTCGGTTGCTGTGGCGGCAGAATAACATCGAATACGTTTTCCAAATGAAAACATTCACCTTCAGCGATATTTTTTAGTAGATGACTCCGTTTAGAAATAGGGCTGGTTCGTAGGTGGGAACAAAACAGACAAGATAACGCTCTATTGTAAGGGATAGAACATTTTTTCGGAAAAACATTATCTGTATATAAAATTTTGTTCTTATTTCATCATTATGATATTTATCATGTTGTTATTTATTGTTATTTGTATTTTTAAGAAACATTGTTATTCTAAGAATCTCAATAAATTTCAAAGGTTCTATTATTTGCCGAAATTATGAACCAAGAAAAGCGAACCCCCCAGAAAATACTAGCTGAAAATAGTCTGCAATTAAAGATAAAAATATTAATAATTTATAATAGTGTAGACTTACCTTCTATGTAATGTTGTTTCGGTTTGTGCATCAAGTCTGAAAACACAAATTATACCCTGTCAGTTTTCTTATAAAAAAAATATTTTACTAGTAATAAAAAAATCGGTATTAAATATTGCAACAATCTAGAAATTACTTTTAATAAACAAGACGACTAAAAATACGCATCACCTTTTACTATTATACGAGCCAATTTCTACTTTACTCTCAAAAAGCAACATCTTACCGATTTTATGCGAGCTCAAAGCAAATGCTTCACTTTAGTCATAGATTATGTTGATAAAAACGTTCCTTAATTTGCTTAATTCCTTTACACAGTAATTAAATTAAATATTATTATTCTTGTATTGGTTTTTAGGTTCTCTCAGGCTTACTTTTGTAATTATTAATAAATAGTTGACGTTTCGGGATTGATTAATCCCTTGATCACATATTTAATTAATAAAATAGATACAATAAAAATTATTTTAGTAAAATGAAAATATAAAAGTATGACATTTACAAGTCAAAATCTAAAAATGGCATATCGTTTGAAACAATGTTTATTTAGATAATTGTTCTTTTACTATTATTGTTTTTTTTTTTTTTTTTTGAGTTGGTGTTTGTATGTGTATATTGTTTAAAATAACTATGTGAATGATATTGTTTGGGAAGTGATGCTATTTTATGAATCGTTGGGAGTAAACTTCAGGTTAACTTTTATTGTTTTTTATTATTATTTTTATTTATTTTTAATAAATAATATTTATTGTTGTATTTGTGTGTGTCTGGAAGAGGGTTGTTTTGATATTATGGTTTGATATATTTGGGAAAGGTTTTTGATTTCTGTTCTATCATTAATACTATTTTTTTCATTCTGTATGTGGATCATTTCAAGGATAGTTCTTTTGTATGTGTTGCGTTCTGTGTCTATGATTTCTGTGTTGTCGTATTTAAACAGAAATCAAAAACCTTTCCCAAATATATCAAACCATAATATCAAAACAACCCTCTTCCAGACACACACAAATACAACAATAAATATTATTTATTAAAAATAAATAAAAATAATAATAAAAAACAATAAAAGTTAACCTGAAGTTTACTCCCAACGATTCATAAAATAGCATCACTTCCCAAACAATATCATTCACATAGTTATTTTAAACAATATACACATACAAACACCAACTCAAAAAAAAAAAAAAAAAACAATAATAGTAAAAGAACAATTATCTAAATAAACATTGTTTCAAACGATATGCCATTTTTAGATTTTGACTTGTAAATGTCATACTTTTATATTTTCATTTTACTAAAATAATTTTTATTGTATCTATTTTATTAATTAAATATGTGATCAAGGGATTAATCAATCCCGAAACGTCAACTATTTATTAATAATTACAAAAGTAAGCCTGAGAGAACCTAAAAACCAATACAAGAATAATAATATAATTCACCAATACGGCATAATTGGTTCAATATTTACAATTTTCTAATTAAATTAAATATGTACTAAAAGCAATGAATTTACTAGGACAATATTCTATTAATATACAGTTAATTACAGTTTACATACAGGGTGAGTTCTAGCCTGATATAATATTTCAATAAAAGTGAATCATCTTCTTGAAAAAAAACAATTGAAGATTTTTTCAACATGTAGAGGCACAGTAAATAAAATGTCCGTGTCTGATTTTATTCAGAATACTATACACTAAATATTTCAAGAAACATTAACTTATGACGAGTGTGCGAATAGAACGCGCTATGGCTTTCCGGACATATTATAGGGAAAGATTTCCGGCTTGAAATCAACAAGTATTCCGCAATATAGTTGATTTACCTCACAGATTGCGCTCAAGATAATCTTTTAGTCAGCACAGAAACAATTGCGCGACAATTGAATATATCAAAAACGTTTCTATCAAATAGTTATCCCAATCCGGTACCCATGCACCAAGTTTTTCCAGTGGTTTTTTCACCAATCTTACTTAACTCGTAATTTCACCACTCACGTTAATGTTACAAGAAATAGGGTGAAGAAATAAACCTATGGAATGGACACTAAGGTGATTTTAAAGAATCCATGGGTTCTTTAGGTGCCACGTCCTTAGTAACATAGATACCGGGTGTTTTATGGATATCACCAAATTCTTTCGAAGACTATAACTAACGAACCATCCTGTATATGTATATTTTTTTAAATTTGGTTAAAGAGTTTCTATCTTCCTGCACAAACGTTTTACATAATAGCCGGAAGTAAAAATCCAGGTCCGGACTTACAAAAAATTAATAAATATTTGTGTTCGTAAAACAGCACCCTGATGTCAGAATTTTCAAAACTGGTTTTGGTAATATAAATGAGCTGAAAATATTTAATTAGGCAATGTACTTTTTGTAGTTCCGCTTTTTTTTATAATAAACCGCTCACGTTAGCAGTTATACACTACTAGTTTCGCACTACTAAAGATAATAATAATAATAATAATAAAAAATCTCTTTATTGTACCATTAAATTCAACAATCATTGATTAGTACAATAGCGTTGTAAGCGATGATAATAATTCACAAACAAAGAACAAACCGCAGTAGTACACATAAATTCGCCTGCGTAATCAAAAGGTCATACGCAAGCGATTGGCATTATAACACATTGATCACAATCACAAATGCATCCGAGAAAATTGAGAAGAACAAATAAAGAAAAATTTCTATAATCTAATGCTAGTCATTGTATATGTTATAGGCAATGTATATAATCCGGTATTGTATATAATACCTAGTCATTGTATACATTGCCTAAAACGTCCAGGCAATGTGTGAAATACGATTCATTTCATACATTGCCTAGGTATTGTATAGAATACCAGAAGCGCATCAGGAAATGTGTATAATGAACGACAACGGGCAGCGAAACGTGCACCCTACTACTAAGGGCTAAACTTAATTTGCCCTCCAATAATTCATATATTCATATAATAGGTATAAGGTAGTCAAGTTTATTTATTTTTTTTGTTAAATAAGTAGGTAGGTACCAGTTATTACAACAGGTAGAGGTACTTCCATTAACTTCACAGTTAGGTACGTGAATAGCGCTTTCCTGATTGTTGATATCATTATCTAAAGGGACAGTCAAAGTAAATGACCTGACCTGACTTGACCTGACCTGACCAATTTGTAAAACATGTATACCTACTTAATTGTTCAAAAACTCTATTTCATACATTGCCCATGGTTCAACGGACATTCTATACAATGCCTAGGCATTGTATATATTACCTAGGTAAAGTATGAAATAGTTTAAGAAATTAAAATCATTTCATACATTGCCTGAACGATCCCGGTATTGTATACATTGCCTAGGTATTGTATAGAATCCCTGCACTATACACATTACCTATAACATATACACTACATTGTCGTTTACAATTATACATATCCTAGTGACAAGGTGCTAGGTTAATGAATCAATAAGGGTGTGGAGGGGGGGGGGGGAAGAGGAAGACAGAATATCCATGGTAGAATAGGGTTCCAGGTCTGTGAGATAACTTCGGAGATGTGCCTTGAACTGAGAGAATCCAAAGGTTGCGGGGTCTATCCTGAAGTGATTAAGGAACTTTATGGCCGCGTACGTGAATGTCCTTTCGGTGGAAGTGAGATGGGGAGTTGGTAGTTTGAAAAGATTAAGCCTGGTCTGATAATGGTGTGTGAATCGGAAACGATCAAGTTTGGCTTGATGTTTGTAAATCAGTTTGAGAAGAGAGAAGACATAAACAGCAGGCAACGTGAGGAGACCGAGACGCCTGAAGTGACCCCTACAGGACTGATGTATGGACAAGCCTGCCAGTATCCTGATAGCTCTCTTCTGCAGAAGAAAAACTCTGCGTAAAGAACCCTGTGATCCGCGCCATACGGCCAGGCCATAGGAGATGTGACTGTAAAAATGTCCGTAGTATGCGGAGAGAAGAACGTCATGAGACACAGTGTGTTGGAGTTGTTTCAGAAGGAAGCAGGAGCTAGCAAGGCGTCGGCACAAGTGGTCAGTGTGAGTCAGCCAGTTCAAGTTTTGATCGATGTAAAAGCCCAAGAATTTCACAACACGCGTAGGAGAGATCTCAGTACTAACGGTTGGGATGGGCGGTAAAGGAGGAAGGCGAGAACGGCAAGAATGGAAGTCCATCAACTCGGTTTTTGTTAAATTCAGTCTTAGTTTATTTTCACTAAGCCATAAAGATGCTGATTCTAATGGAAGTTTAGTTGATTTTATTATTTCAGTGAGGTCGTTTGTTTTCAAGCTGATGAGGATGGTTGTATCGTCTGCATAATTAACACATAGAGAGGTGGGGGAAGAAATTGAGGAGCCCAAATCTTTAATGAAAATAAGGAAAAGAACCGGGCCGAGTACGCTACGCTGGGGTACTCCTGAGAAGATTGGAGCAAAGTGGGATCTCACAAATCGACCATCAGACGCAGGGAGCTGTACCGCCTGGGTTCTTTCCCGTAAGTAGCTGGTAAACCACTTTAGGGGCAATCCGCGAACACCAATGCTCTCCAGCTTCCGAAGCAGGCATTCGTGGCACACACACTATCGAAAGCCTTGGAAAGGTCCAGAAGCCATCCAGCCGTTCGCATGCCCTCCTCCATGCCCTCAGAGATGTACTCAGTAAGTTGTATTAGAGCCGTCTCAGTTGATCTGTTCCTCAGGAAACCATGTTGGGAGCGGGAAAGAGTCTCAGTCTTATTTAAGAAGTCAAGAAGACGCGAGGAGACGAGGGATTCGAGAATTTTATCTAACACGGATAGTAAGCTGATTGGTCTGTAGTTGTCTGGGTCTTTGACGTCGCCCTTCTTGTAAATGGGTTTAACCAGGGCTGTCTTGAGTCCTGTATCGGGGAATACGCCGGTCTCAAAGGAGTTGTTATAGATTTCCGATAAGGGTTGGGCAAGTTCAGATATACAATACTTCGCAATGAAGGAAGGAATCTCGTCTAGACCTGACGACTTTTTGTTTTTAAATCTGGATGCTAGCCCTATAATTTCGCCAGGTGATGTAGGGTACAACATGAAAGATGACGAAGAGACGACAACAGGCACAGTGGATCCGTGAGTGTGGCTGACGGTGGGAGAGTTGTTTGAAAGAAATACGCTGTTGAGTATCTCAGCAATTTCTCCAGGATCCGTCTTGACTGAGTTTTGACAATTAAGTTCCTCGATCTTCCGAGACTTGCTTGCCGACTGACAATGTTTGTTTATGAGAGACCATCCAGATTTAATTGGATTTTCGGATTCGCTGATATATATGTCATTGCGACGTCTGGTCTCGCGTCTCACCAAATACCCGAACTTTCGCTTAAGTCTGGCTAACTGGCACTTGAACTGCTCGTTGGATGTATTTTTCAGTTCATTTAGGAAATTTATTCTGTCATAAAGTTGACGTATTTCTGGGGTAAGCCATCGAGGTCTGGTAAGCCCAGAATCACGAATTCTTGATTTTCTGAGAGGAAATACCAGTCCGTTATATATAACCGTTATTTGCTCACTAAATACCCGCGATTAAATTACGCAAAATTTTAATACGAAGGGTTGCAAGTTCATAGGAAGCATTTTTCTATAATTGCACTGATAAAAAGAAGGCAAGCTCGTTTTATGTTCACCATAACAAGGCACTTGAAAAAAAGGCAAAAAATATAAAGCTTTCAAACAATCTGTATTCAATTCAGAACATCGTATTATGACGAAAAACTGAATGAAAAATTAGAAAAACGAAAACGAGGATGCTGTCACTTTAAACTATTGAATTCACTTCTCGGAACTTAATGGTTGGACCCTATACAATAGACATTTATATGAGAATCCATTACATGGCAGAAAATATTCCCTTCGGAGTCGAATCCCGTCAGTACCCAGTTAATAAAGGTGAAGATAAATTACCAAGCAATTTATTAAGCAGTACATTTCTCGAGACGTGTGATGTTGCCTTTATAATGCCCGGGCTACACTTTACTGTCCTATATTATTTCAACTATTAAGTCATTATGCTTCGACTTATTACCACGGCCTCGATAGCTTAATTACGTATTCCAGGGAACTCTTATATGGGTAAAAGTAAAACGAAGCCATATATCACAGAGGCTCCGTGCAAGAACCGGAAGCCCCGAACTTCTATCAAGAGAAACACCCATGACGTCCTAGTCCGACTTTGTTACTGGGCATGCAAAAAATTCATTTATTTTCCTTTCCTCTCATTTCATTCTTATTCAATTACTATATCTAACCTAATTATCGCATTAAACTATACTAATTTTATGCTTATAACTAATCAATTCTGTATGTATGATTTCTTACTACCGTATGTATATTTCAGATTTCAAAGAGTTATTGAATCCTAATAAAGAAGTAACTCAGCAATAATTATTGGCAATTAGAACGCATTAAATTTTTACATTGCAATGTAAAATTTTTAAAACGTCCCATCCCATCAGATGAAACATTTCTACATACAACTTGATATATAATATTGAGCTCTAATTTGCTCTTCTTTCCATTTGAAAGGAAGTTAATCTAAAGATTCAATTATTTTTTGCTCAATTTATACTTCGAGTTTAATTTCGAAATTAAAGTTTCAGAGGCATTCCATTACAGGTTCGCTAACTAGTGGAAAGAAGTAATAAATTTAGCCTGTAAAAAATACACTTCCTTGCAACTTTAAAGTAAAACCGCTGGGTACTTTATGAATCTTATTTTACACGAAATAGTATTCAGCAATCTATTAATTCCAAAGTTCGGCGCCAAGTAATGAAACTTATGGCGGTTTAGCCAGCATAGCACGTAATTGCACTTGCTTTCTTCTTTATTTCAGTATAATGCTGAAAAAAAGTAGAAAACTAGAAACACTCTAAATAGCTCTTACACTTATTCAAATTTTATTGCTTTAATTATCTCTAGTACGATCCTCGACTACAAAAGAGTTAAATAACGGATTTAATAAAAACAAATTATTCATACACTTAACATTATTTACTCTGTGTCGAGTTAACTATAAATTATATCAATTTATTTATTTTACTGAATACATATACTCAGCAGCGTAAATACTAAATTATTACATAGATGTTGATGTCCTTAGAAAACTATATATTGAAAATAGGAGTAATTTTTTTACCTGGAAGAATATATTTTTCGTTGTTTCTGTCCATGAAGTATAATTCCATTTGATCTGAAACAAGATAATATACCACTCTGTATATTGTTTGCAGATCGGTTGAATTAAAGACGTATGTAAGTAATTAGAACTGAAGGCGAGTATTCGTAATAAAAACACAAAAGTAACTTATTTTATTGAATATATACAAAGGAATAAACCAGCTAGAAAGACAAAGGCAATTTTATTTTAATTAGATTGCAAGTTTGGGTTTGCAAAAGCAAAGATAAAATCTGAAGAGGAGTCTTTGTGGTGTAGTTAAATTGAAATTAAATTGATTTTCAATCTCAATTTTGTAGTGGAAATGTTAACAGCTTATAAAGAAAATTAGATGGTATAGCGGTAGGTTCGACAATGTGCCTTCATGCAAACTTGAATGACATAAGCAAAATGGGAAAAGTTGGAAAAGTGGTATAAGCTGTGTAAGCTAAAATGCAGTGATATGAGCTTATAGAATCTGTCTCCAAACGATAAGTCTATGGTAATAAACCGAAGATGCCGCAATATTCCCAAACATCGGGAAATTTAAATTTACCGTCTAAGATTTTGCCGTAGATGTGACGACGTATAAAAGTTCCAAAATTTACTACAAAGCTAACTGGTTTCTTATCCAGCCACGTCAGTTTTTCCTTGGGAGAATTAATTTTGTCTTTATCCATTAAATTGATTTAGTTCAAGAAGTTGAAAACTATCGAAGTGTAATTATTTTCTTTTCCGTTACGTCACATAGACACTAGGCACATGGATTGCACACCTAACTATATGAAGAGATTTCCTTCTTTGTTTCACCTTCTTCTTGTTTAATTAAAATGAGAAACTTGAGTTGAAAAAAGTTACAAACTATGGACTTTATTTGTATGCATATCTTTTAGAAACCGTACTGTATAAGCAGGACTCTTCATACAGATTTTCTTAGCTTGGTTAAGGAGTCATTTTGTTTCTGTTTAAATAAAAATTGCAGAAGCCGTAGACTAAAAACTGAAGCAAGTTGTACCTAGAGGTATTTTTTTTTTTTTGTAAGAGCGAAACATAGGAAGTTTTTCCGCGTATATTTTCAATATAAGGTTTAAGGGGGCTGCATCATTGATACATCTATCTTTTAAGAGAAGGTATCGATTATACTGACACTTTTATGATCGCCTTTGCCAGAAGTTGTCTCCATAAACGATTACATTATACTATATTAAATTTAATACACAAGTTTGTCGATTTCAAAGGAACGGAACGACTCTTATCCTACTTTTGAATTTTTCCTGTTTGTTGGTTTACGATCAACTTGAATTCGATATGCCTATGGACCGCCTTAAGACTTCTCCAGTCATATTAAATTTCCTTCATGTTTAGGCATTTTTTAAATAAAACGAATTCTATAGAAAGTTTACATTTACAAAAAATGATGATGGTCTGCAGTTCCATAACCGTAACTCCGTATTGTTTTAATTGTTCATAGAGAGCATAATTTTCTCAATTTGATAAGAGATGTAATATGGACAATGAGATAAAATATTCAAACCCTAATATGTATCATGACTTCTCCAGTTTATTTGCATACAGAAGGTGCATGTCTCTTAAAAGGGGTCTTGTTTAATAGTTTGTCCCTAGAAATATAATTGATTAAACACTTATTACAAGTAGTAATTTCATCGAAAAATCAAAATTTATTAATGATTATAATTTTTTCTGAAAAAACTGCTTTCTGAAAAGCGGTTCAAATTCGCATGAATTTTTTACCTATCTCATTTTTAGAGATAAAGATTTAGAAGATGTGTTTCAAAAATAGCCTACTCATAGGCGCCGTTGATTTTTTAGGTAGATAGATAAATAGATAGATATATAGATAAATATATATATTTACCATTTTATGTATAGGTTATACATTTAGGCACGTCATCAAAAAAGTGAGGTATCTATTTCAGCACACACATTTGGACATGCTATAAAAAACTTTAATGCTGAAGAGTTTGATAATTCATAAATCATCTATCTACGTTCCCAATTATTATTATCCTGCACCAGCAAATTTATGTTTGCCAGTATATGTTGCTGTGACTTGGTTAAACCAATAGTTTTTAAATAATTCATCAGGAAGCAATAATCAGATTTTGGCCGGGAATCCCTAATTAGATATTGCTTTTTATTTATTGAGGCATTTGAGATAAATTTGTTACAGACAATATCTTTCTAAAATGTCCAATAAAAAAATCTAATAAGAGAAGCTTTGAGAAGAACTAGAGCTGAGCGTAGAAAACGGTGCGGAAAAAAATAAAATGTACTCGCAGTTTTTATGGTAACTAGAACTAAGTACCTATATGGAAACACCAATTTAAAAACTACTGAGTGCTTAGGGCGTTTAAAGGCAAGCATTTTTTCATAAAGAATAATAACATTTCTTCGTAAAGCCGAAATTAGAGAGTTTTCAATCGTGTTATAAACAAAATCCAGGGGACACACTGTATAAAATGCTCCAGGTGAATTATCAATTAATTTTGATGAGTCACCTTATTACAGCTGAACGTATTTCTTCGGTTACTTTAATAATTTCGAAATTTTACAGGATTTTTAATAAAGATTACTTATTAAAGTGAAACAGGAGTATCCTGCCAATTTATGTGTAGGTAATATAACTTGACGTATAAAAAAAGATGAGTACACTTTCAATAATGAGATCATCATACACAAACTTTTCTTCTTTATAATATAAAGGAATAATTATATTAATTTGTGTGTTTCAATAAGTGATTAATATAAATTTGGAGTTAATATGAATATTTTATGTGCTTCTTATGATCTCCCTGTCATAATCTTGATATTGATACTCTCCGTGTCCTACTGTATTTAGGATCTACAAGGACCAGCGGTGCAGTTTTAGCAACATAAATGTTATGAATATGCGAATAGCTACTTCAAATGTCAAAGCAACTTGTTACCTTCCTCTGAGCTATGACAGCCGTCTATGAATAGGAAGTACGTGTAGGATAGATTAATAAATGCACGAAAATTGTAGTTTATATACTAATTTTGATAGGTTAACTAAGTTAGGCGTCGATGTAAGAAAAATTTAAAATTAATTTCGAAGTGTACGAGTCCCTATTCAATTAAAATTGTTGTGAAAATTTTATGGGACGTTATTTAGTTATCACTTATCAGTATGAAGAAGCAATCAACATTATTCCTTATAGCAACGTGTTTGAGATGTATTTCAGTGTGAAACGGGTCTGATCTATAAATCTTTACACGTAGGTAATAACATTTACCTGCGATAATACATCGGAGCCACTAATTTAGAGAGATGAGCGTATATATTACTCCAGACTTGATAGTTTAGTATGCTAAATTATGCCTTATTAAGTTGAAAGTCAGCGTTCTGCAGCAAAATCCAATTATGGCATTCTGTGATAGTGCAGGGTGAATATTTTAACAGCTACTCTTTAGTCCTGTAACCTAATTATAGCAAATGGGTCATATTAGAACAAAGAGGGCTTTGCTCTGTATGTGATATAATACTATCTGTGCAGTGTGCAGTATATCCATGCACCAACAGTAACTTGACGTAGGCTAGATTACTACATATGAATATTTCTCTTTTTGGAGCGAAAAAGGGAATCAAAAGACAGGTAAAGCATAGAGAACTTTGTTGAATAATTATTTTACGGAAAACAATTCTCAGACTCCCATATCAATACTTCTCTAAAACATATACGATAAGAGTCAAACTCCCGCATTAAATTTATAGCTTCATAATATGCGGCGTTTAAAAAAAAAGTCGGTCATAAAGGTCAATTTTATTTTCGATAACTTCATGTTTAAACATGACTCAAATAATATTGAAAACCGGTACTTCCTTGTTTTCTTTCTTTAATAGGACAAAATAGTATTTAATTTCTTCAATCGACATGCACAAATCACCCGAGCACCGTCTTCAAACTCATGTCATTTGACATTTGTGTCAGTCGACTTTCTACCTACCTATACATATTTTATTATTATTACGACACTTCTTAGATCTCCTCTGCCGGAGGCCTAAATTGGTAGGTAATAAATTATTAATTACTTAATAGTAATCATTAGTTTGTGATGAAATGGTTCATAATTTTTCATGCTTTGCAAAATAAAAATCTACGTAGCCACTAAAAAATAAAAACATTCAAATGTACCTTCTAATCATTCAACACTGACAGCGTATTGATTTATAAAACATATTACTACATACAGTTATAATACAGTAGAATCCCGGACACAAGTACGAAGATGACGACTAACAGTACCAGGATGAGCAATAGAATGGTAGGCCGACACCAGGATACCATGCAGGACTCTCTCGAGGTCTGCGGAGTGGCGGAATCCTGCAGTGGGAGACACCAGCACGTGTCTCCCTCGCGGTCGTTGTCCTGCTGCGCGCAGCCGCCGCGCACCACGTTGCTTTCACCCGCAGCATTCACCACTACTCCGCGATAAGGCGCATTCGGTATGAACCCGTCCTCGTCCTCCATCCTGGTGTCGTTGTGGCTGTACACCCCGTAGGAGGCGACCGGGTGCAGCCCGTTGCTAGATCGTGTGCTCGAATTCATATTATCTTTGGACGCGCCCTGTTATTCGTGGGGTTGTTTGGCGCTACTCGCGCCACCCCATTACGTTTTTGGGGTTCCATGTATCCGGGAAATGCCGCCACGTACCAAGAGTTACTGTTTACGTTAGTGGCAAAATTATAACAGTGGAAGACTACTTGAAAGTAGTTATGCACCACAAGCGTTTGGCGAACGTCTTTTTCTTCACCATGTTTAAGGTGGAGGGCATCACTGATAAAAAAGTTTAAATCTTCACCGCATTGTTTTTCTTGATGAAGAGATGTTTCGTGCCATTAGGCGTAGCATCAGTATCGCATGTCTTTAGTCTGAAATCAAATAATAATAATACATATAACACAGAAATATATTAAATTTTGAAGATCATTGTGAAAAAGCATACTATTTTCATTAAGTTTCAACATTGTTCAGAAATGAAAAATTCAATCCCAAAACTTGTGGGCTTTATATGTATAATCAAAATAATTTTACTTCATATATTTTCATCTACAAACAAGTCAAAATAAAAAGGGACCCAACACGGTAAAGCAAGGTGTCCAGTTGGGTTTGACCGCACTTCAGGGTGCGCAACTTCAATAGGCAACAAAAATAGATCACATATTTATTCTTCCTTACTTCGCATATAATTTTATAATATACCATCATAAAAACAGTTGTTGCATTGAAGAAAATGATCACATAAATGTAACCAGGATTGTTTGTTTGTATGCTTCTTATAACTAAATGCGGAGACGGTTTTGAGATCATATAGGCTTCTTGTATCCTTCTGTATTTATTCTGTCCTTGGTTACGCGAACAGGGCAGTAGGTACCTTTTACAAGATTTCACAGTCTGTCAGCCAAGGGTTTTCCGGCCGGCAGGTTTTTGGGGCTGGTTTGCCTCATGACTGCACCTAATATTCTGCACAGAGAAGCAGTCTTAAGCCTTACTGCGCTGCAGACTTATCTGAAGTACCCTTATCCTAGTCAGGCGTGTCATTCCTCCTCCCCAGCTTAGTTGTAGATACTACGTGCGTCTTGCAACGCTAGCGCTACCGATGCAGCGCCATCAGTGGTACTCATTCCCTGCTCGGTTCTAGGATTTTGTCTCTTGCCTGATTCTGGGTGGTGTTCCTCGCATGTTGCTTCAATTACTTTGGTTTCCATTTTGGTCTCATCACTGTTGGTGGAAGTAAATATCACTGTGCCATAACCTCTTATGGCACAGCAGGATACATACAGCGAGGTGCGCCAGGTGCCCCAGGTTAACGCCTTAGGTCTTAGGATTAGGACCTCCACCTTAAGATTTTTGTTTGTGAGGTTGTCTCCTTTTGGTTCAGGTGGTCAAGCCCGGACCCTCAGATGGACGTTATCCGGCGCCGTTGTTCCTAGTGCAGACCTTTAGTCACGACATTACAACTATGAAGGGAGGTGATCCGCAGCAGGGCTTTCTGTATCTACCACTTAACAGTTTTACGTTCGAGAAGTGCAACCGTACTCACTGTCGCTCAATGCCTTCCTCGATCCACCATTGGATCGCGCCCGATAGTACTTCAACCACACGGGATGTAACCAGGATAACCAGGGCAGCGAAGAAGTGGTGTATCGACTACGAGTGAAGTCAGGCCACTAATGAGCACTTGAAGTCATATTTTATATTATTATCATAAAACTAACTACAAAAGGAAAACATATTCTAGTCGCCAAAACTTGTTTTTACGTGAAACTTTTCCAAAGATTTCTGTAGAACTTTTTCTGGATTGAAATTTTCTTTGAAGGGTTGACATCGTTACAATTATACAGGCTTTAGCGCGAGAACTTGAAAGGTACCTAATTAATGGATATAGAAAAATTATTAGACTAGAGTCTGAAAATTTGTGCAGCACGATTTCAACTTCAACGAATTAAACTAAAATATTTACATCTCCTACCACTTACGATCTTACGATTATACCGGAAGTAGCAATGAACTTTTTGTTTTAAATGGGAAACCCTGTATATTATTAAATTTACAGATTGTTAGAAAAAATTGAATGAAAATAGTTTTCACAGTTGAATTTTGTAATAGATAATTTGTAACAGAAAAACGCCATTTTTCATTTTCAAAGCAGCTTACATTGAAAACGGTTCAAGAAAAGATATGCAAGAATTATCCATACAGGGGCGATGAAAAATGTGATAATTTTCATCACCCTCTATAAAAATTTCCGTTACATAACTGGTATGTATAACTTAATTGTTAATCTGCAACGAAATAAGAAGCATTGCAGAATAATTTTCCGGTGCTCATGGCATCCTTGTGAGCAGTATTTTCTGTTTAAGTTCCCATGACAAATGGCATTGTAATTTGCATGAATATGAGCAAAATGTTATCTTCTTATTGAAAAACACGGTCCAATAGTATACATCATACTTCGCTGAAAATAATTCAAGGGGCATCAATCGAACGAGATAGGGATATTGTTAAATTTCTTAACGCTTTTGGTAAGTTTTCTTTTCCCTGGAAATAACTGGAAATGTTGTGATATAATTTTCCCGACGCGGCAGCTGAGATGTTTCTCTAGGGAAGACGCTTTACAAACTGCTGTACATTCTGTACACAATAATATTTTGATAAATTGTAAGCAAACAGATCACATTGGTTGACAATGAAATGTGAGTTTAGTTCCAGACATCTCTTCAGAGTCAAGTCTAATATATAGAACCTATGAATTATTATCTTTGTCGACTCTAAAATTCACTCTTGTTTGTAGGTACTTAAACAATACATCAGCTGCGAGTAATTGAAAATAATTCATACAAATCACGTATACATTTTACTTAATTCTGTCACCATTAATAATTAGTAGAATGGAATAAGTGCAATACGACATTTTGATTGATTTTTATGAATTTATGTAGGTACATATAATTCAGAACTGAAGTTTGGCATTCGTTTATAAATTGCCATTCTACTTGCATTGTTGCTCTTAACTAGATTAGTCCAATCTACGTTACGAGACCATAGGCCAACTAATGAAGCGGAATTTGATTAGATTTTCCATATTAAGAGATGCGAGAGTCTCACATGTACAATGGGCAGTCATCTGTGCCTTGTTTTAATGTTTTTAGTGAGGGTTTTGCGTACGTGCTTTGCCTTTGTCTAAAGCGGGAAATCCCGTCAGTAACATGTAACGTATTCCGGATTTTGTTCCTCTGCAGAAATTACCGTACGTTTTAGATTACGAAACGTGAGGAAGTTTCCGTTCCCTTTTCCACTATACCGCGGCCTATTTTTCATACAGAACATGACAAGTTTCATTTCTGAAAATTCAAAAATCTGCCGTCGCCTTAAAAATAGTCCTGCAGATGCAGCGTGATGAATGGGGTCCGCTCGTATTTTTGTTTGTTTTTTTTCTTTTTTTAGATAAACGAGTTGCCGTGCTCTGGGGAAGAACAGAAAGATCTCGGTTATTATTAGATCAAAACCGATGTGGGCTCTATCTTCCATCAGCATTTATTTTAAACACGTACCTTTCTCCTGCAAGCACGTAAAATTATTGCATTAAATGTCTAGTTCTATTCAGATTAAATTGTTAGGGACTCGTTATTTTCTTTGTGGTAAGGACTTGTTTTATCAACAGATTGCAATTGTTAGAACACGTACACATGTTTACATTTACATAAAACAAATAATTTTTTGCGATGTAAATATATTGAGAGCACCGCAGCACCAGCACCACCTCCTATCTCCCCACTAATATAAGACTTTATATTCCTGTATATTTTAATAAAAGAGGCAAATTCCTATATAATGAATGTACTCTCAGTTTTTTGCTCGTCAAGAAATCTTCTTTATTTGAATATTTTTGAAGTATGCATACCTATATCCAGTGCTTATAAAGAAACGAAGTGTCCTAAATTTAATTAGTGTAGCTCGAAATAGAGTGAATACTCAAATAAAACTTAACTGAGAACAAAGCTGATAATATACCCTTTCTATGTAATAAGAAAAACAATTAGCATATCTGACATTTTCAGCGAAATTGAGTTTTATATCTTCTAATCAAATTCAAGGCGGGCAGCTCCAGCACAGGACAAGGCTTAGGTATTCTCAGCCAACAAGACAATACAGGATTATCATCACTGTCGACATCACTCCGGAGGTTAATGAAAAGAAATAAGTCTGCTATATTGCCAGCCATAAATGTTTTTAGTTGGTAGTGAAATAACTCTGACGTTTTAATTAATTTCTTTTCTTATCGTGAGTTCCTTTATAAACCCAAAGCTTGACAGTCCCTAGTGATATATACTCTTTATTCGTGTTGAATTTGTGGTCATGTCTGGGAGATCTGTATAGCTAAATTCACATCACACATACCCGTCTGTTTACAAGAGGAGAGATATAACACTTTCTCAAACACTTCTACTTGACTTGACTGATTAGGAACGTACCAAATCCAAAAGTGATCATTATTTAATTAGTATTCACTTACGTTAAGTAGCCAATAATATATAGTCAGTACAAAAAAACATCAATTAGATATAATTTCAAAACAGTAATTTTAAATAACTGATATTCATAGTTAGCGTTTATACAGATTTGATAACTCCGCGCAAGGATCATGTGAGATATCATGTGCCCCAAGCCCCAAGTGTCTCCATCTTGCCGTCTCATCCACTTATATTTTTATACCTCCTCCGACACTTCACGAAGGCTCTTTTCCTTGTCTCCCTGAATTACACTTAATAATGCGTTCTCATTGTCGGGAGAAATGCAGATTCTCTTCAATCCTCAAGGTAAATTTAGGGCGACAGTCTGACACATAACTTTAATCAAATTAATTAAGCCATGGAAAGGGCCTAAGGTTATTTCTTAATTCGTTAGTTTGAAAGCAGGGGAATATTAAGTTTCTCAAGTTAGGGACGTAAGATAATATGTTTCTTTGTTATATTATAGAGAGTCAGTTCTTATAAACATGTGTATTTTTAAAAAAAGACGCGTTTCACTTTTACTCTACTGAATAAATTTACTTTTAATGGATTTCTGTTGAAGAAAAATAAGTTGTATTATTTTTTCTGCTTTTTGGAACACCCCGTATACATTGACAAGTTGTACAAGTTGTGTGAATTCACATCACTGGTTTTGTGTAAATACGAGAAAATTCTGGGTTGGAAAAAAGGGAAGCGGAAATATTGGCAGATTTCATGCAAAATTTTCTTCTACAAACAGAATTATAAAACGAACGATTGAAAGTGCATTCGCTTGCTAACAAACCTTACTTGATACGTAACGTAGTGATGATGTTTATTTATCGTTGCTATGTACCTACTTTCCAACTTTCCTGACATTCATTACGGAGGATTTATCGGAATATATATATATTTTTATAAGGAAAGCCCTAACGTCTCTCAGAATTATCACTCTTATTCTCAAACTTCAATGAAAATATACACCGCGAGACTTACCGTTTTGCATTATTCATGCTCTTCTTTAATTTGGAAAGTATAATGTTTTCGAAGTTGATTTGTATAAATGCTGAACTTGCTTTCTCGGATATCTGCGACAAACTCTATTCATTTTTCTCAAATCTCTGGTTTTGTATAATTATTTCCAAATCATCAATAAATTTGTTTATATAATACGTATTTACTGTACCATCCAACAGCTGCTCAGGTCATTAAGTATATTGCAAATATCTGCATGCGTATACAACCATCAGCGATACAAGTCAAAATGGTGAAATGGATCGCACATATGTAGGATGATAAGGAAATTATTTCCACCTCCCTCGTTAAATCAACCCAAACCGAAAAAGCAAACAGTGCAAGAATAGGTACGTAATTACCTGAAGGTAAAATTGTTAGGAAATTAAATCGCAACTACGCGCCCTAAAATCCAATGAAATATTGAAGTCAACAAATTAGATATTCATAAAAAAGAAAAACCGCTCTAGCTAAAAATATTCCAGCCTCTAAAGAACGTCCGAAGGACCAGCAGAGCTAGAAACGCCCCAGATGTTAAGACAGGAATTGTATCAAGACACCGCGTGACGGAGAATAGGTGACCTACATACAAGACCGGGTGGAAAGATTTGTGAAATCGTGAATCAAACAATAACCCCTCGCAAAGACAATAGTAAGTCGCTAGGTATTCCACCCACGATAATGAAAATTAAACCAATCAATAAAGCAAAGAAATAAATGAAGGTAACCGGAAATTCACCACGGTCCCCAAACAGCGAGCAGGTGAAAACGCGAAATCAAAGTTAAAGCGGTGTAATTATAATAGCTAGGAACAATGGAAAATACAAAACGCGTTGGCCGATTTTAAGGAAAATTTAGGTAGTGGAAGTTCAGGACAATTCAGTAAGGTAGCCGCGAGGTCAACTTGCTAAGTCTTAAGACAAGGGAGATATGATAAGAAACAGAGACGAGAAATCAGGGTGCCAATGAGGTACATTGTTGCTTGTCGTGTTTAGAAAGCGGGCCACCGCTTCTATAAAAGCAGACATCTTACAGCAGCTCCAGGCAGATGAAGATCAGCTTCCAAGCAGGTCGCATCTGACTCCTTAACCCCTTAGTTGTTGGCCAAAGATGACGCTTGTGTGAACTTCGGTCTACAACTCCTTCTTTAACCTAAAATTCAGCCGGAGACGACGTTATGGGAACTCCGGCTGAGTTTTCCATCATCTACCTGAAAATTTCCATTGCCAATTTAGTTAGGGTCAACTCGCACCCGAACAAACTTCTAAATCACAATTCTTTACCCGATAATTCAGCCAGAGACGACGCCTGTGTGAACTCCGGCTGAATTTCCCTCCTAAACCCAGGAAAACCCAATGAGAAAATAGTTAGGGAAGATCTCTCTTCGAAATAAAATCCACATAAATAAATAATCAAACAGATTCACCAAATCCACGAATGCAGGTCCCATTTTAAATCAAGTAAAATAATCAGCTAGGAGTTAGGTGGCATCAGCAGCAAATACCTAGTAGGTACCTACTCAATCACGTTAACCAATAAAGAGTCCGCGGCAGGAAGCAAATTCTCAACAACAAATAATTTATAAATAGGAAATTGAGATAGAGCTAGGAGAGAAAAAACCCAGGTCAAGAATTAATAACCTGTAAATAAAACGGCCCATGATTAGAAATAATTCAACCATCCTATTTTATCCAAGAGTCCGAGTTTATTTAGTGTAAATGTTAGGCAGGAAGCAGTCCCTTTAAATTATACGATATTAGAAAGTGAGAGGAATTACCTCGCTATTGTATGGCACCATGAATGAAGATCACATAGCAGAGCACCCTCCGATATAGAACAGGTCCAGATAGAACAAGGCAGCGTTGTCAGATGTAGCACCTGCTACTCGCAAACATGATCAGAAAATACTAGTTCCATTACAACACCCGATTAGGAGTTATAATAGGTACTCGATTACCACACGTTGGGGGAGGGATTCATCTCGATGTCCAGATGAAGACCTCAGGGAACCGGTAAAAGAGCATGACTCTTTAAAGTGGAAATTGTGGAACGCAACGGGGCAAAAAGCACCCGCAGTTGTAGTATAGGCAATTCCACAAATAGGAATTCAAAACAACCAAAAACAAATTAGTCTCGAGTATGTGAAAAGCCATTCAAAATCAATCAAAAACAAAACTCCTTTAGTACATCATACGAATGTCAACTCCAATCAAAATTTAAAAACAAACTCCGCAGAAAATTGCTATAAAATGTTATTGCCAGTCTGGACTGAGTTATCTGCTTTCTAAACAGGTGTTAGGGGTAAAACCTTGGACCACGGTGAAATAGATGGTTGGCCTCGATTACAAAACCCACCGGCTCCAATATAGGTATTCGTAAAAATTCCAGCATTCAATTATTACCCAGGCAAGCCCACGGGAACCCTGAGGAATAATTATAGAATAGCGGCCTAGTTTAGTCAGTTGGTCATCACATTTAAAATAGCAATAACCACAAGGTAAACTGCGAATTGCAGAGAACGTCATATTCGAAATGATAAGGTATATTAACTCACCGCCGTGATAGGTCAGGTAGAACAAAAAGGTAGCCGCAGGGTAAATAGGTATTGACGGTCCAAAAGAGGCCAAATAAAGGTAGCCCAGTGAGGCAAAACGACGACACAACAAATAAACGAAATGAGTTAAAACAACTATCATGAGTATATGTAGTATATGTATCATGAGTATCATAGTATATGTAGTTATTTGTCAAATAGACAGCAATACGTAGTAGTCAGCAACAAAAAATCAGAGCTACTTGAAGGTTGGAGTTCCACAGGGCTCTGTTCTGGGACCTCTACTGTATTTAATATATGTAAACGACTTCAAATTTGAAAATACAATATTATTCGCAGATGATACATCAGTATTATTACACTCACACGATCCCAAACAGCTACCTATACTGGCAAATAGATTCCTAAAGGATACCTCTGATTACTTCAAAGCGAACAACTTGTGCATAAATCGACAAAAAACTGTTTTCGTAGAATTTTCCAACACTGTTAAGCCCCAAGTTGGGGTGGAATATACACTAGAACTAAATGGATCACAGATTAATCAAGTACAACATGTCAAATTTTTGGGTCTTCAGATTGATGCAAACCTAAAATGGCACGAGCACATCTCAGACCTTGCCAGAAAAATTGCCTCATGCTGCTACATGATAAAAAAGTTGAGAGAAAATGTCAGTGGGCAAGTTCTGCGCCAGGTTTACTTTGCACAAGTCTACCCACTCTTATTAACATACGGAATTATTGCATGGGGACCATCTACTGGGACCAGTAGGATATTCACACTACAAAAAAGAATCATCAGAACCATGACAGGTGCGGCGCAAACAAGTTGTAGAAACATGTTCCAGGACCTAAAAATACTAACAGTGCCATCGATATATATATTTAACTCACTGCTGTACGTTGCTAGGAACCACCATGAGTTTAACAAGATCAAAGGTAAAACATATAATACTAGAAATGATTTCATCCTGGTGGTCGGTATTCATAATACATCCCTATATGAAAATAGCCCACATTATATGGCTGTGCGATTGTTTAATAGACTACCAAAAGAGATTAGGTCGTTATACTATGACTATAGGAGCTTTAAAGTATCAATTGAAAAACTACTATTAAGCAAAGCCTGTTATTCTTTAAATGAATTATAAACAAATTGTTAGCTTAATTAATTTGACTTAGGCCCATATGTATTATTTTTTACATCAATGGTTGAATAAATACTATTATTATTATTATTATTATTATTATTATTATGACGTCAATTCAGGAAAAAACGCTTTCACAAGAAAAGAAAAAGCAAATTGGAAAGACATTCGTATAATGTTTAAAGAGGAGGTAGAAATCAAACAAACATGGCAACACTGCTCTCGACGTCCAAGTCAAGCTAGAAACTCGACCGACAAACAAGTGGTCATAAAAGTAGGGTGGCGTGCCTGTGTATCGGGGTAAAACCCACCACAATAATAAACGATCATAAAAAATTCCCAAACGAAAGTAAGAGCGAGTCAACGAGTAAAGCTCATTAAAATACAAAATGAGAATTCAATAATTATTAAATAGGTAATCAGACAGACATTTCCGCCATATCCCGGATAGTCTATAACTAAAATGGTTGTATTCTTTAATTAATTCGAGCAGTTGCTTGGAATGAAATCAAAGAAACCAGAAAAAGGAAATTAGGCAAAGAAAAACGTTGAATAGGTAATCAGACAGACATTTCCGCCATATCCCGGATAGTCTGTAACCTAAACGGTTGTATTCTTCAATTAATTCAAGCAGTTGCTTGAAATGAAATCCAAGAAACCAGAAAAAGGAAATTAGGCAAAGAAAATCGTTGAGTAGGTAACCAGACAGACATTCCCGCAATATACCGGGTAGTCTGTAACCAAAGAAACGAAACAAAAGCAAAACGAAATAAAGAAAGCACAGGTGTGCAAAAGAGTGGAATCCGAAATGGATTGGAGTTTGAAAAATGCATGAAAGGGATTCATCATTCGCTTTCCATTGTTTTGTACTCTCTATGCAAAATCACAACACCTCTCGCCCTTCACCATTTTACGCTCTTGCAAACGAATTCTCTCGCTCATCACTCGCTTTTAGACATCTGACAGGAAGCCAACACTTAACAACCAGTCTCAGTTAATTTCCCCGCTTTTCCGAAAGAAATCCCAATCAACCGAGATACAATGAGTCATAGTAGGTTCTTTGCGCATCCGTTTCGGCCATAGTAATCGTGGCATACCACAATCAAAGAACAGGGGTGACTACGGTAATAACTATGAAAACACAACGATAAAAACACAGCGGTCCTATTAGGGGAAACCCAGAGGTAAATAGACGATCACAGTAGCTTTTCGCGAAAGACGAACGGGCCCGGGTCCTAAACGTTACAATAGATGTATGTAATTTCATAAATAGATGTATACATTATAGGTACATGTACGTATAATGTCAAGTGAGTACTTGAAATTTAGTTTCTATTACTTGGAATAATTTGCGCTCATTTAATAATGAAATGATGAAAATACAAGCCCAATATGAATCAACAAGCAATCAAACTGGGAACTTCAAAGTTTAATTGCATTAGATCAAAGCAGCTTATGCGATAAAAAAAACATGCGTCACTTCTCTACTTTTCTAAGAATGCGAAAGATCAATTTAGACAGCTTTTTTTTTAACCGAAAGCATGAGTTTTCAAACAATTTAAGAAATTTCATTGAATATTTTCCAGCACGTCTGCATGCTTGAATGTACCTAGTTAACTGATGAGGTGCTGGGAATTGTAAATAAAAAGGAATCTACAATCACCTATACCTAAGTAACAAAGTCTTAGATGCGATTGTTAATTAATAGATGCACGTCGGTAGGTAACTTATTGGCAAAGTGAAAGCTGACTCCAAAGTCATTAACACATGTCAACGGGATTCACTAATCAAGCAATCATAAATAATTGAAGCTTTGTCTTTGGAATAAGCCACTAACTAAACTAATCAACAAAATAAACGTTACACGATGAAATTCGCCTTAACTTTGGTGCTGATAAAATTTTAATTGCTTCGAGCAATTCAATTTCAGTTTGCAGCGTTCGCTAGTTCAATCTTTTGTTTATCAATCGGTATTTTTGCAAAAATTAGGTACTTTACACAAAGTTTCTAAAGCGTGTTCTTTAAGGTGATACTCTTTTTGTCTGTGTATAGAATTCATCAAGGCAAATAACTTCTTCAAATAACTATTAATAAAAAAGTCACAAATAAACGAGAAACAGCCTTTGGAAGTTTAAAAAAAAAATAATGCCTAGCCCTGTGATAAATTCAACTACATACTTAATGAAACTATTTTCAATAAACAATGAAAAGAAAAACAATGTCAATGCATATAAGGTTACCTAAGAAACAAAACCAAAATCACAGGTAAGTTGGTAAGTTGAATGAAAGAACAAAGGCTACAAAGTTCAATCAAATTTCACTAATAATATCGTTGCATGCACTCAAAGTAATTTTTTTGTTATTTTCGTTTATTTCCTATTACTTGGATTTTGTCTACTAAACAGCCTTATGTATTGGATTTTTGTTATTGTTTATTGAAATCAGTTTGATTAGTTGAATTTATCACAGCGCTGGACTTAAATTTTTTAAACCCCCAAAGGCTGTAACTCGTTTATTTGTGACTCTTTTAAGAAATGTTACTTAAAATACCTAGTTGTTTTCCTTGATGGTTTCAACACATAGTGAAAAAAAAGTATCACCTTAAAAAACTCTCCCTATACGGTGGTAAATAAAACCGCGAAGCATTTCTAAAAAATCGAATGAACATGCGTTGTCCAAAAAAATTTTTTGTAACGATTTCAATAAAAAAATTTATTTATTATATTTTAAACTACAGAAACACTGCTAAACATATAATGACTAGAAAATATGTTTCGCGGCTATACTCCCAATAAAAGCAATTATTGTATATAATTACAGACGTGGATGATTAAACTAGGTAATATGACAGGGGATTTAATTGTTATTAATGACTATGTGGCATTTCGATATTTGCATTTAATCATGAAAGGCTTATTTTGAAAGAATACTACTGATGTGACACCCCGTTGACGTTAAGTTTTTTTTTTTAATTTACCATTACTATAGTAGGTACATACAGTGTGACCCATTTGTTCTTGAAACACCCTGTAGAATCTTAATTTATGGTGCGATTTTAAAGAAATTTCTTTTAAACCATAGAGCTTGATAAACTATATTTTGGGAGCAAAAAGCGTCTCATTCCTACAAAATCCAAGGCCTACTAGATCAGTGTTTACTTGTAAAATCTCAAAAATTCATATTAGCGATTTTTTTAGAAAAAAACTGGGCACGCCACGGGATTCGTCAGCCCTCAAAACGGTACTGTACTAAAATTTTGTTGAAAATGTCAGAGTAAAAAGGATCTTGTAGTTATTTTAGAAATTCATAATAATACTCCGAATTTTCATAAATTAATTTGAAAAAGGTCAAAAGCTATCATAAGTAAAAATTAAAATTAAAAAAAGTAAAAAAAAAGTAAAAAAAAAAAAAAAAAAAAATAAAAAAAATAAAATAAAAATAAATAAATAAATAAAAAATTATATAATTAAAAAATTAAAGTACCTACATTATCACCAACTAGACGTACAATTTCTATTTTGTCTCTCTTGACCTTTTCGAATAAATTAATGAAAATTCGGAGTTCTATTATGAATTTCTAAAATAACTGCAAGATCCTTATTACTCTAACATTTCCAATAAAATTTAGTACAGTACCGTTTTGAGGGCTGGTGAATCCAGTAGCGTGCACAGTTTTTTTCTAAAAAAATCGCTAATATGAATTTTTGAGATTTTACAAGTAAACACTGATCTAGTAGGCCTTGGATTTCGTAGGAATGAGACGCTTTTTGCTCCCAAAGTATAGTTTATCAAGCTCTATGATTTAAAAGAAATTTCTTTAAAATCGCACCATAAATTAAGATTCTACAGGGTGTTTCAAGAACAAATGGGTCACACTGTATATTTCTTTTTCTGAATTTTCGTTTCAAGCCTAGTAAAAGTCTACCGCGAACACTGTTGTTCAGTATTTTAAACGCTTACATGAGTCTTAAGCAGGATTAACAGGTACACTTAACTAACCCTACTAGGTTAGATTCAGGAGCTTCCTTTGACGTTGAGTCGAAAGATTCTTGCTCACCAGCCAGTATTCTATGTAAGTCTGCACTGGTATTAATAACACAAAGTATACTTTTTATTGTCTCTAACGAAACCTTTCTTGTCTTTTACTTTTGAATTCTGAATTTAAATCGGCCATTGCACCCAGACTGATCAGCAATCAATAATGCTTAAAGATTACACTTACATAAGATGTTCCAAATGTTGCACTTTAAATTCAGTCTAGTAATGTTGCAGATATAGATTAAATAGCGCAATTATCATAATCTATACAGGGTGTCCCAATATTCCATGGACATGGAGCAACCACAGATTACTGAGGAAAAAAAAGTCGCTCGGACCAAACTTATCTCTAGGTATACCAAAATGCTGCGTTTGTCCGTTAGAGGGCTTCAAAGTCTTTTGAAAATTTTTGTTTTTTTGAAATAGCTCAAAGTCGGCTGATTCCAATTCGATGAAATTTGGTAGGTAAATTTCTTATTAAAAGTACTAATTTCTGATGTACATGATAATTTGACGGAAACCCGGGAAGGGGTAAAAGTACCCCCACCCTCCATTAAAATCAATCGTAATTATTGATAGGACAGCAGGAACGCTGTTCATGTTTTTTTGTTTGAAAGGTACATCGTTTTAGCCCATTATTGGTCTCGTACAAAAATCTGTATCTTTCCGCGGTGCTATGTGATAAAATAAATTAGTCGATGATATATGATATACCGGGTGTCCCAGACTTAATTGACCAGGCCATATCTCATATACAGGTTGAGATAATCGAGCCGAATAAAAGGCGTATTATTAAAATTTTTCAAGCTGTATAACATGACAGCATGAAAACAACCCCCACTCCAACATCCCCTAAGTTATAGCCCCCACCGTTGAAAAAATGAATAGCACCCTGTATATATTTTTGTATATTCAAAACCAGTATTCGATTGTCTATTCAGATAATTTTTCAGATTCAAAATTGGTTGACAAATAACCAAGAAAAGGTTCATCAAGGTGGTCATGACTTTTTATCTTTAACTTTCTCTGGATGACTTTTGCTGTCAAAATTGATCAATATTTAGTCATAGTTTTTAACAGGTAGGTGATAGTTATTATTATAATTAAAGTCCAAACAATTTATTTAATAATTCTGAATTATTGGGAAATTTTAAAAAATAAAACAAGAGACAAAGCACTTTATCATGAACCTTATGATGACTGTGACCTGCTAATTAAAAACTATGACCAAAATATTGATAAATTTTGACAGCTAAAGTCATTCAGAGAAAGTTCAGATAAAAAGTCATGACCACCTTGATGAACCTTTTTCTTGGTTATTTCTCAACCAATTTTGAATCTGAAAAATCATCTGAATAGACAATCGAATACTGGTTTTGAATATACAAAAATATATACAGGGTGCTATTCATTTTTTTAAGGGTGAGGGCTGTAACTTAGGGGATGTTGGAGTGGGGGTT
Source organism: Malachius bipustulatus (assembly GCA_910589415.1). Lineage (NCBI taxonomy): Eukaryota > Metazoa > Arthropoda > Insecta > Coleoptera > Melyridae > Malachius > Malachius bipustulatus. Next base: position 6,873,160 of record OU342639.1, read on the forward strand.
GTTTTCATGCTGTCATGTTATACAGCTTGAAAAATTATAATAATATGTCTTTTATTCGGCTCGATTATCTCAACCTGTATATGAGATATGGCCTGGTCAATTAAGTCTGGGACACCCGGTATATATGCTAGGTAAATATATGAATTAAAATAAGAAATACATCGATACCTAGCGGAACATTGTACCTCAAACTAAATGACTAGTATAGAAATGTCTAATCAAAATAAAATCTTATTATTAAATTTCACTGCATATGCAATAATAAAAATATTTGAAAAAGGGATCCACCCTCTTTCTCGAATTGTCGTCAGAATCCGGTGATCGAGTTCCAAGTCCAGTCCGCACTTGGCGAGTTTGCAACTCGAAACTCGAGAAGAAACCTTAAGCCTACTACTGGCAAGTGGTCCGTAGTTTTATGTTCCTTCATATGGGCACAAATATACAAGCCGAAGAAGAGGGACCTGTTGACGAGAGGCTAGGGTTTCAGAAATATAAAATTCGAGAAGTAAGTTGTTTCATGAGTCCGACGTATAGCCGGGGCCGGAGGTCTTTCAGTCTTTCAGCAGGGCATATTCATTATTCACTTTAGGCAAACCTCAGTTCGGCATGAATGTTCATCATTCCATCATACGTTACATCTTCTTCACTTTCACCGGGGTACTTTAATGTTCCAGGTTCCCGTCAGTGTTTACTCGCCGAAACATAATGCCTCCCTTCGTGGCTGATACACAATCTCTCCACGCCGGGCATTATGTTTCGCAAATATTCATGATTTGCTACACGCCACCCTTTATATTTATTCTCCGCGGATTCATATTTTTCAAACTTACACCCATATTCACGATGACTAGAGGGTTTCCTGAATATTATCAGATATATAGCTCACGATAGAATAAAAAAAAAAAAAAACTGCGAGTAGTCTTAATCGGATTGTAGACTTGATCGCTTTTCATACGCGACAAATGTGCCATTTTCAATGCAAAAGTATTACAATCTTTCCTTTTTTGTAGCAATACCCCGAAGAAACGATGGTGGAATTTAAAAAGCCTCCTGTAATCCAGGGAGCTGAGCAAAAATATACGAAATACATTTTTAAGTAGACGTTATAAGACGTTTTCAAACCCATCAAAAATTCTACAATGCTTTACTTTAAAGATAAGCGGGCAATCTTTTATTTTTCTCATACAAGTCACCTTGGACAGTTAATTTTATTAAAGTTTCATGGAATTACAATAAACGAAAAGGCAATACTTAATAATATATATATAAATAATGCCAAGAGAATAATAACCAATCTATGCGAGAAGAAGGCGCTGTTTTCTCTACAACTTAATTAGAAAATCAGCATCAAGCTTTAAAAATATTATATAAAGTATTTAATAACAAATCACGTTACTACGACGCGTCCGACTAATTCGCTTATTTAGATTAGACTAAAATTATTAGATTAGGTTTGTCGTGAATGGGTCATTGTGACACCTCCAATGAAACAGAGGGTCTATTGTGGCTCACATCTCTGGTCGTGCTACATTAACCCCATTAGTGGAGCGGAAAGAGGCTGAAAATATGCACAAAAAATTTTTCGGAGTAGAAAGATATGGGACCGGTACCATCATGTTAAGGGATCTTTGGGGCACTAGAATCTCGTTTTACGACAAGCTCCCTTGGTGCTGACAAAAGTTACAGCCCTTTGAATCTCAGATTTGTGATTTTTTTTTCACGAGTAAAAGCTTCGCAAAGTATTTTTTTTCTCCGTCACCGGTTGACATTGGGGACTCTAGTTTTGTTTTTCCTTTATAGTTATGATCAGTGAACGAAAGGACGTATTTGAAATGCAAGAAGTTTGTTCAATTTTCAAAATATTCAGTGTTTTTGACCGATTAAACACACAATTTCTGCAAAGTTCCGACTTTGAACACCTTTAAATTTTTTTTTCACGATATCGATTTCAGTTTTTTTGTTACCATCTGATAAAATGAAGCTTTGTGAACATTTTATTTCGTATAACATGTAGTCGCGTTTCAAAAATAAACTTTCTAGAGCCGTTTATATGAAACCTTGAAGTTGAACAGATATGTTTAGCATAGAACGGACGGAGTGCGAGTTATAGCGCGGCGACGGCTGTTGAACAAGGAACGGCTGAGGATAAGATTGTTACTGCGAGTGTTACTGTTATGTACCTATTCAATAATAATTTAGGGACGTTTATTTATTGTAATATTGTTTAAATAAGGCTTTGTTATTTATTAAATATTTTAACACGCTTGAAATTCATTGAAAATATTCATATTTTCAATTGGTTAATATACCTAAAGGGCAATAGAAAGCAAGGTATGGTCTGCACAAGGGCAGACTGGCAGCATACCTATTAATTTCGTTTAAGATCGGTGCTAACTATTGTAATGATGTAAAGAATAGTGAAGAGGACTAAAAGTAAGAAATATTGATTGGGAACGAACCAGACGTGGCACCTGTTGGGATGAATCCAAACTAAGGGGTTGGTAGTGTTGGTGTTAAATGGTGGGGTGTTTGAAGAAAGAGCATCGCAACACCGGCTTGAAGCCGCAGAGAGATTGGCGAGAACCGTGAGGGGTTTCGCAAGGTGGTTCACGTCAGAGCACCAAGACGGGTGTGACGGTGTTACCAGCGTATGAGTGAATTGAATCAACAGTGTTGAACTTAATTTAACCACTTGTGGTGATTAGCAGAGTGATTATCCGCAGTTTGTCAGTGACCAGTTACAAGAGCAGCCTAGTGAGTGCTTGGGAACCATCTACAAAAATCCATAAGGTTGTACCTACCTATATTAAATTAATTAAATTATCCTCTGATTAATATAAATATAATCTAATAATAATAAACACCTTTTTAATAAATTAATACTTAATCTATAATCAATAAACCATAAATAATAAAATTCCATCAACCGAATACTTCATTCTAACATAAATTAATAAACCAACCCACAGCAACTTATATTACGTAATAGGTATTCTTACTTATAATAAGGCGCCAGAAGAAAGAAGACTTTAGTCAGGGTTTTGGATGCATGTTGATTTTTCTATTAATTAATTTAAGCATAAATACCATTTTTGAATTGTTTGTTTGTTGAGTCAATTAACCAACAACTGTAATTTATATATGTGAGTGAACTTCATTAAATTTGATTTGCTTAAAGGGATCGTTTTCTTTTTGGGAAGTATCCAGTCTATAACCCATTAGCTTGAGTTTTATTATTAAATAAAAAATAAGAGTCATCATCTCTAGCAAGCCGAGGCTATAAATAAAGTAAGTATCTTTAACAAAATTGCACGGGCACAGGTCTAAGCAAGGTACCTACAGGGTGTATTGTAACGTCCGCATAATATTAACACCACGTGATTCTACATCAAAAACAGAACATAAAATTTTAATACCATTTAGTTCTTAGACCTCAAATAACGAAGTTATCGACCATTGTAGTTTAAATTTGAAGTTTTTTAATACTCAAAAATATTGCTTAATATTATTAAAAAATTCTAAGTAAGCCAAATTATCCAAAATTTTAGATTTTTTTTTGGTAAAAATGGTTTTAATTAACATTTCAAAACTAGGAATTATTTGATTTCCTGAGTTCCAATACTTCCAATCAATATTGCAACTGCGCGTTTTAATTGTTGAATAAAAAATTGAAAAAATAAAAAATCTTGAAAAAAAAATTGCAACATTGACACGTCGCAGCATGACATTTGTCTTGTTGCACCTTTTTTCGATTACATAGCAACGGCACACTATACCAGTGAGGTGACTTCACGTCTAATAAGTTATCTTAATTTTTATACCAGCGCCAGTGTTGCAAAATTTAAGAACGTTAAATTGTCCATATCTTAAAATCTGTGTACATCAAGAAAAACTGTTGAGGACTTTTTTGTTCTGTTTTTGATGTAGAATCGCGTGGTGCTAATATTATGCGGACGTTACAATACACCCTGTATAATAGGTATACCTATGTACGACATGCGGTTACACCTATTACACCTTAGAGCGGCTGGACGTCATAATTATTATGCGAAGTATGTTCTGTTTATTCTGTTTATCTCTCCGATATGAATAAATTGAAAACCAAAAATTCGAAAATGTATGATTCTTAAATGGTAATTTCGTAGTCAAAAAGACTGCAGAAAAGAGATTCAATTGTGTAGCTTTCGACATGGCATTAGAGCATAGCATTAATAGAGACTGCAAAAGCCTCGGCAAAAGCTATGGGGGGAGGGGGTAGTGGGCTTCACTAAAAAACAAGAAACCTTATTGAGATGGTTAGTTACAAGACATTCACTTGGTGATTATGTAAAAAAAAACATGAAATACTGTCCCGAACTGATCACCGTCAACGGCAACAGTGCAGTACTGAAAAATAACGGGATGAAAAAGACATACAAAAAATGATGGAGCTATTTGAAGAGCAATGGACAAATCCATTTAATTGTCGATAATTCCCGAGAATTTAATTAATATTACTACTGGGTGGATCGCATCAAAAGAAATTGAAAATAGCCTGATGACATGTGTCTTATTGATGCCAAAAAGAACCACGAGGACTTCATGAAAAATACTTTTTATGCAGAGACTTTTTTGGCAGCTGTTGGGTCCGAAGCTATGTTTAGAAGAGTTCTAACCATTGCTCGCTTAACCCTTTAACTGATACGTCAGATATAATGTCATATGAATTATCTTCTGTTCCTTTGTCAATATTTCATGAAGATTTTACAACGAGAAAAAACGTTAAGTCGGATTTAAAGTCAAGACTGAAGGGACACTCTACTTCTGTTTTGTATCAAATTCCCGATATCGTCGACTCTGTTCTAATAGATGGGATGGCAATGATTCAAATCAGTTAAAGAAACAAAGCGAACATTTAATGATCTCTGCAATTTACCTTTGACAAAAATTAGTATTGCCAACATACTTCGCATAATAATTATGACGACCAGCCGCTCTAAGGTGTAATAGGTGTAACCGCATGTCGTAGATAGGTATACCTATTATAGGTACCTTGCTTAGACCATACCTTGCTTTCTATTGCCCTTTAGGTATATTAACCAATTGAAAATATGAATATTTTCAATGAATTTCAAGCGTGTTAAAATATTTAATAAATAACAATGCCTTATTTAAACAATATTACAATAAATAAACGTCCCTAAATTATTATTGAATAGGTACATAACAGTAACACTCGCAGTAACAATCTTATCCTCAGCCGTTCCTTGTTCAACAGCCGTCGCCGCGCTATAACTCGCACTCCGTCCGTTCTATGCTAAACATATCTGTTCAACTTCAGGGTTTCATATAAACGGCTCTAGAAAGTTTATTTTTGAAACGCGACTACATGTTATACGAAATAAAATGTTCACAAAGCTTCATTTTATCAGATGGTAACAAAAAAACTGAAATCGATATCGTGAAAAAAAAATTTAAAGGTGTTCAAAGTCGGAACTTTGCAGAAATTGTGTGTTTAATCGGTCAAAAATACTGAATATTTTGAAAATTGAACAAACTTCTTGCATTTCAAATACGTCATTTTGTTCACTAATGATAACTATAAAGGAAAAACAAAACTAGACTCCTCAATGTCAACCGGTGACGGAGAAAAAAAATACTTTGCGAAGCTTTTACTCGTGAAAAAAAATCACAAATCTGAGATTCAAAGGGCTGTAACTTTTGTCAGCACCAAGGGAGCTTGTCGTAAAACGAGATTCTAGTGCCCCAAAGATCCCTTAATATGATGGTACCGGTCCCATATCTTTCTACTCCGAAAAATTTTTCTACCTTAAATAAGCGAGATAGCGGGCTCTTTCCGCTCCACTACATCAGGTCAGCCTGCTGAAGGAAGCTGATCATCTTGACTATTGTTAATGTATTCATGTCCTCCGGTATGAGAAAGTCTCTCCCGAAGATTTATAGTATGGTTCTTCATAGAGCGAGACACTCGTATAGAATGTGTTTTGCTGTTTCGTCATCCTCCAAGGACAGGCGACATTCAGCGATGATCGCTAAGCCCAACCTGTGCAGATGATGGTTCAGCTTGCAGTGCCCAGTATATAGGCCTATTACGACTTTCAGTTCCTTTCTGCTAAGCTCCAGTATAATTTAAAAGTATTGGTGATTAGAACCATTAGCTGAGACAAAAAATGTTGTAAATTTAGTTTTGACATGAATATTAATTCTGACGAATTTCAGTCCCTATTGTTTCTGGGTATAATATTTATAATGGCAGTTCATCAAAAGTATACGTAAGCTTCAGCTAGATATTTTCGAATTACAACGGAATGCTCTTTTATTATATAAAAAAGCTTTCTCTATTGTGCGATATGCCTACATATATGTCACTTTTAGTATGCCTATAGCAATTTTCCATTTAGGGACAATGAAAAAGGGACTGTTAACAATTCATGGATTAAAATTGGCCACATACTTCACATGCAGAACTTGTTAGGGGTAAAATATGGACACCTGGCAACGCACTATTCACCGCAAATCGTATGCAATATGACTGGGTATTTTATCACAGGTGAAAGGGAATTTCATAGAGAAATTGAAAATCTAATAGGGCATTTAAATGAAAACATTATTGGTTATTATATGCAATATTGAAATAGGAAAAATACAAATGCTCAAAAATAAAAACGCTTTTCAAATAGAATATAAAATTTGAAGGCTATAACTAACAGTGATATGCGATTTTTTTTATCCATCATTATGAGACGTTATAATGGATACCGAATATTCGTGATTAAGCGTTAATGGACTATTGGATACTAAAATTAATTCACAAATAAATTCAATTGGTTTAGTTAACGCAGCAGCATAACAATAAAAATGGATCCCTAAAAGCTGTTTTAGGGTTATCGTACGCGCACTGACTACTTTGCAGGCGCCACATCGGCTGCGAACTGTTATTTCGCGGCTTAAACTTGAGACGGCAACCGCCAATGATATTTTAGGACCGTTACCTTTGACGATGATCTCTAAATTGGAATTATTTTTCAGCTCTTGGGCTGCTTTTTTGTTTTTTGAGTTCAATTCTAGTAGAATATTGTCTTATATCTACTTCAAATTAGGACTTTTAAAATGAATAACTTTATATTTTCGTAATTCAATTGTGCAAAAAAATGTTCTGTAGAGAATTGGTGTTTTTTACCTTTTTTAAGGAAATTTATTTATGGCAATGTTTGAAAAATTTAAGAAACCCAAAACCCTGAGGTCGTCCTTTTAGGAAACTTAGTAGTTAATAACGATATGAAGTATCTGAGCTTTGTTTAAACAAAAAATAAAATACGTTTAATAAAAGAGTTTTGATAAAGATTTTATTTTCATTTCCTCAAAGAGCCGTCATTCTAATTTCCTCGAATAAAAATTTTCAGTTCTCTGCATTCATTTTAAGCCCGTGTTGCACTCAGTTGTAGTGGTGGAAGGTAACAGGATACAGGATAGGGAGTTTAGTATGAGACAATATTCCCAGCGTATGGGTTTAACCGCGGGTATTAAGAGTTGACGGCACGGTAGGTGTATGTGTACATAAAGGCAAAGGTTAATAACAAGGCGGCAGCCAGCAACCTTTTTCCTTCCCCGCCCGTCGCGATAAGGATTCAGAGTGTGTTCGCGACCCGTGGTGGTTGCCGAGCCCCCTATTAGTATAACCCTTATCACAATCTCTTGCCACTCTACTATACTCGTATATGTCGCGTCGAGATATTCAAAATTAGACGTTTTCCTCTTTATTCTCTTTTACATATTAAATTACCCAACCGTGTGTAAAGGAAGTGTCGCCAGTTGAAAAACACTCAAGCACTGATTCACAGAGGATTGTGCGTTGAGGACGATTCCAGAGATTATACCATCATTAATTAAAACTCAGTAGGGGCAAGTTGCAGTTACTTGATTATAATTAATGCTTGCAAAAAATTTTAACCACACGAGTCTTCATTCAAACGGCAATTAAACTACTTTGAATTTAAAAACTTCTAAGCTACAAAATCCTGGAGCACTTTCTCGCATACTTCCCCTCCAAGAGCCAGTATCGCAGGCGTTCCCTACTTTGTAGTAAAAAATCCCATTAGCATGAGTAAGGGCGTCTACCAGATTAAAATTTCCCACAGGTAAAATACACTCTTATTCGAATTTCTGCGCGGAGAGTCATCGGAGAGAGCTTATGCAACTCTAAATTAGCAGTGCGGCCGCAACGCGCTCTCGGAAAGTTGGTGGGTATGCTCAATGCCCAAGTGACAAGCTAGGATTGCTCAGAACAGAATCAACCATATTATCTCCTTTGAGCGGTTGAAAGTACCCTGAAGGGATAGAAGGATCGATCATTTTCGTAGTTGTCTTGGCTCCGAAGAACTTGAACTGTATGGAGAATTATGAAATCTTTACTATAATAGCAGAGTAAGGTATACTTTCAACTTGCAACGACCAATCTTGCTTGATTTAAATGATGAAATTTATAATTTCTAGAGATGCAGATATATAGCCAAAACGATTGTAAGGATTGACTACTGGAGAAAATATTTAGCACTTTCAATGCGAATGGATTCTCAAGTATGAGGCAGTTCTTCTAGTATAATTTTCAAGAAGAGCACGTTCTTCATAGGATATACATAATAATACATAATACATTATACATTCATGTGGGGTGCGTCTCTATGGTTCTCTTGGAGTTCCAAAATACGTAGATACGGACGTTACTCAACGATGGCGATCATATTTCGAAGATATTTCTCAATATGACAACTGGTCGCGGAGATTTTTTCCCTTCGAGGACCATCTGACTCAAGATCCCCGGAAGTACATTAGCCTCATGGGCTTATTATGCTTTGGTCGCGGAGGTAGCAGAAGATCAGTTTTTCGGGTGGAGACTAATATTTTGATAACAAAAGGCAGCCAAAAGGAGATCTTGCTAGTTTATCATCGAGATTATCACATAGTGCCAGAAAACCAATTATCACCAGTTTATAAGCAAGTTTACCACAATTTCTTCGGATATGTGTTAATGAATGGGATAAAATGGAAATGGAAGTTAGAATGATCGAAGGTCCAGCTTCTGCGTACCTACTGCATTATTGCGAAGTCACAAAACTTTTCTTCAAGTCGATTTATTATTCGTTCTCACGCAATTTGGACAATGACAACAAATCTGATTGACGTCATGGAGATCTCGGATAACCCAAGTCGAATTTCTTTGTCTCTGTTTGCCTGTCTCAGATGCGCTAATACCTCAAAATGGCTTTTAAAAACTAAAAATTTTCAATAATTCTTCACTGAAGCAATGTAGATTTTCAGTTAAAAAGAGTTAGGTGTAGGTACCTAGTATAATATTTATATAATTAAGTAAGTAGATAGTTTTAATTTATAACAATTATTTTTAATGCACAATTAATTAAGTGTTTTTAATTTACATTAAAAATAAAAATTAGAACAAATTTTCGTAATATTACTGAGATCTGTATAAGAAAAAAAAACATTGTACATAAAACATAACTTTATTATTATTGATATGCACACAAGATACAACATGATATTAATGTTGCTATAAAATCTTAAATAAATATGTGTAACCGCGTTCCTAAGTTCGTTTATACCGCAATTTATCAAACTTTGTAGGTATAATGTGCCTTAAATTTTAAATGCAATAAAAGAATTTTATAACCCCATGCAGAAGTCGTAAACTTTTCATTCTAATTTTTCAAAACAAATTTGTTACAAACTGTAGAGTGATTAATTTTTAATAACTAGCTTGCACCTGAAAATACCAAACAAGGATATAAAATCTCTCTACAAAAATTTGATACCTAAAAAAGTAAGAAACTTTTTTTCTGTATGTAAATTATAGTTGTACTCTAGTATAATCCAAAATGAAAAAAAATGAACGCAAAATTGACCTAAAAATGTTTAAAAAATATATCTTTGTAACGTTCAATTCCACCCCCAGCAAACTTAGGGGACGCAAAGAACGCTATTTAGCAGCCAACTAGTTCAAAAATGAAATCAACTTAATATTTTGGCAATGCACACACATGAACTTATTCATACTGGGGTGGGGGCGGCGTAAGAAAATAAAAACATAAAATTCTGCTAGACGTTTTAAATGACAAGTCAAGAGAAAAAGGTAATAAATTTTGAAAAGGTAGATAGTTTTTCTCTCACCACATGAAAATAGAGAGATCAAGGTATCTATTATAAGTATCTATAAAGAGATCAAGTCATTTATAAAAATAGTACCTAGCCCAAGTAATAAAAAGAACAACAAAAACTCGCTTAGGTTGTTTAACTTATGGCTTTTCTGATTGATATTTTAAGGTAAATTTGCCCCTCTCTTCAAGAAATACTGAGTCTGCTTAACAAGATTTATATTTCCTGATATGTTATTTACGAAGTATTTACATATAAAAATATTCACTTTTATAATATAAATGATTTCAATGAGCTTCAAACAGCTTGAAAACAGAACCTTTTCAATCAAAATGGGATCCAAGACTTTGGCATCAACACAAATTCACGCAGGGGTACTCCAAAGTAGCATTCTAGGCTCAACTTTGTTCAACATTTATATAAGGAACCTACCAGCAACACCCAGCCACAATCGCCCTGTAAGCAGATGACACTGCCATAATAATGCAAGACTGGGAGCTAAGTAACTCCATAGACCAACTACAGAAAGCAATAAATATCACATACAGATGGCTCAAAACATGGAACATTGAAATCAATCCTCAAAAATGCGACGCAAAAATATTCACCCTCAGGAGAATCAGAATCCCTGACACAGTAGCCATTGACGAGATAGAGGTCGTTAATAGAAAGTCAACCCTGAAAACCGAGTCTGCACCACAACTTTACAAATCGTTGATCAGACCGCTAATGTTATACTCATGCGTTGTATGGAGGGAAACGCATTAGCAACAAATATCAAGAAACTTCAAACAGTTCAAGATAAGATTTTAAGAATAGCTTCAAACGCACCGTGGTTTATGCGTAACCACCAGTTACATGACGAGCTATCGATTCCCACCATCCAGGACCATCTGAAAGGTAGCATCCAATTTTTTTTCAAAACCACCCTACTGTGAGAGCACCCAATACTAAACATTGATCAACGAAGTATACACTCGACTGTCTGATTCAAGAAACCTGACAGAAAACTGATTCAAGATATCTTCGCTGCTATCAGCGAAGGGATTGAAAGGAACAGCGAAGCTATATGGTACGACAGTCAACGTTAAGTGGTGATTGTTAAGTGGTGAATTTTGTAAATATGTAAATACTGCTGAGAATAACAAAGTATATTTGTTTTTTTTTTATTTTTAACCGGCAATAAAATATAAAAAAAAAAAAAAAAGTAACATCGGACCGACACTTTTGGGTAAACCTGACCGTCCTGATTTGATTTGGTTCATACAGCTGACAGTTTTGACAACACGTAAAGATCAAAGTATAATAGTTTTGTAATATCAATGGTTGATATCGTTGATAAAATACCTGGCATATTTCGAAACTGTATAAGTAAAGTAAACTTCTCAGAGAGGAGTTTTGCTGAAATGTTTTCCTCAAGCGTATGATCGATTTCATTTGATATCGATAGCTTTAACATGCACGAATATGATAAATATAAGGAGATATGATACTTATAATATGTGAAAATAATTCCAGAACGACTGAAGGAATTTTAAATTAATTTGTTCACATAAATTGAAAATATTATAGGGTAAGTCAGTGAGATATATGATTACGAAAATTTTCAATATATCGGGAAATATTGATCGAAAATTGATGAAATTTTATTTAGAAGCTTGCCAGACGTATATTCCATTTGATAGTCATCAAACTCTGATGCAATGGAGGTAAGATATGGGGATGGGGCTGAGATATGCGGGAGTGGCAGTCATGGAACCATCGTGTCCATCGACTGTTAGATTGTTTTATTTTTCTTTCCAATATCCGTTACATGGTCGAACGCGGAATGCGATGCGATTTAGAATTAAAAGAAGAGGAGAAGGACAGACCCGATTCTATGGTCTATGTCTTCAATTCGAAGGTGTGTACGGTACAGTGGACATCAGCCGAGATGAACAGACACACACAATGTATTCGCCAAGATGAGATAGGTACCCAGCATCCGCATTCACGTTGTGCCCTGGAATTCCTGGTGTTCGTCGCCGTGTGCGGCTATATCGAGGGGCGGAGGCATGTCACTGCACTTCCGCATCGACACATGTATCTTCCAAGCCGGCGCCCGAAGAGAGTCCCGGTCCCAGATCGACGCTGTTCCATCAATCTTGCTCTCTGTCACGGACCATTTATCTCCTTATTCTTGCTTCTCTGCTCGCTCCAGCCTCCTTCCTATACCTACCTACTATAGCTACCTTGCAACCAAATAATGTTACCCCCGCCGACTCGGAGAATTGCTGATCACGTTATTCTTTTGTTTGTCTTTAAAGAATTCGCAGGGTTTTAAATATATTGCTTTTACAATTGCCTAGCGTTACTTTGGGAGAGCAGTCTATGCCGTATCGGGAGTTGTGCATTGGAGAACTCAAAAACGACGTGTCGCTATACAGGGCGCTGCATCGCGATAGAATCCGATATAGAATCACAACCTCACTAGTTTCATGGATGCTAAGATATCGATTTCCATTACTGTAAGTACCTAGCTCACTTTTTGACGTGAAAACGTCTCTACAACCGGAATTCGACAACCACCGCTCACGCTCACACATCAAATCTACGAATTCAAAGAATTCAGCGGTTTATCTGTATTCTAGAGTGTGCTTAGAGGGAAAGATAGTACCTACCTATATTTTGTGTCGTGCTCTGCTCTAAACTTTAGTCGCAAATCCTTTAAAGGAAGCTAAGTACCTACTTGCACTACTTAAAGTGACAAATATAGGTACCGCATTGATTTTTAATTTCGATTTGATAAATTTATTGTGTAATTTTTTCATTGCAGGTTGCTAAAATTGTAATTAATATTTTCAATATACAAAGGCAATGTTGAAAAACTGGTGAGCCATTAAATTTTTATTTTCATTAAAACGGTCTAAAAAAGTTAGAACAACATTTCTGTTAGCCATGTCTGTTTAGTTCTAGTGAAAATAAACTCTGAATTTGAAAATACCCATAAATTAGAAGTATTACGTCGACGACAATGAAGATTTGGCGGAATTAAAAAAAAAAAAGAAAATATTTAGCAATATGTTGGTAAGTTTTAAGTCCGGTTGCAGGTACCAATAAACCAATTCATGACAAGAGATTATCTGCTGCGTAACAAGTTGTCAGAGGAAAATGTGACAACTCGTCATAAATGTATAGCAAGACATCAGGGTTGTGACAAGTCGTCACAATAATCTCTTGTTACATAATAAAAGTCAGTCAGATCATAATTTGAGTTGCACAAAATGAATCATGTTTGATTGAAGAACGCAATAATTGAAGAACAATTTCCTTTCTATGTTTTATTTTAATATAATAATAATATAATTTTTTTTTTTAACATATTAACATATTACAAGTATTATTTACGGTAACAGTATTTATACTGGGTACACCTAAGTAAATCCATTTAAGGTACTTTGTGTGTGTATACCGGTAAAATACCTCTGACAACTTGTCACATCCGTTGTCAGAATAATTCTAGAAAATTGATGATTGGTGATTACACGGTCGGACGAGCTGTTTTTCTAAATTATTTGCTTATAATCAGGTCTATTATAGTTTTATTTTATTTTATAAAAATAGAGGGTAAGAAAAATTATTTCAACTGCTAAATTCAGAAAATTTAGAAAAAATACCAGCCTCTAGAAATTAAGTACCTATAAATAGCGATTGCAGATGTAATTTTTTTTTTAGAAAAAACTACAATTTCGTCCTCAAGTGCTGGTTCTGAACAGCAAGGACCTAAAAAAATATATTAGAGACTGGGCACACTTAATTGAATTATTGGATGATGTAATTTTAAAAGCAAGGTTGCGATTTTCTAAAACATCGGCCTTCAAATTATAGAGAATTTTTCCAATGAAACTGAACCTATTACTATTTTACCATGCTTCCTTAATAATAAACGTGTACAGAAATAAAAACACGTAATTATTATGAACAGTAAATAACTAAATAACTAATAAATAACATCATCATTACTACTTATTTCACTATTTCTCCTTCTTGATTGTTATTGTTTGGTTTATTTAGTTTTTTTAATTATTGATTAGAAGATTTTGAGGTGTTTGAGAAGATTCTCCAGCTGGAATATTTTATTTAAATTGTACATGCACTGCAGGGAAGTCCCTATGAGTCTCTGGGAGCGGTGCATGAGCGGATATATCGGTTCATGTTAACTTTGAATCGTTGCAGGGATCAAACGGTCACGTCTTTTGAACACTTTCCATAAGGACTTTAAAAATTGTGAGTATTTATTCTAATATTTTGAAAAGCTGTCACATTGTAAATCAATTTGAACAGTGATTAGCTGAAAAGCTATTGAAATGCATTTGATTCAGGTTGTGCATCCCAACCAAATGTAACAAAAGTTGTCACGTTTGGACAGTAATAATCCAACAACTTGTCAGAGCTATATTTGTGCAACCGGGCCTTGGTGTGAGAAAAATCTAATGTCATTACGTTTTTATTACGTATAGGCAGGTGTTATTTTGTATCGTTTAGTCTCTATAATTCGAAAAGCCGATCCTTTATAACGATGTGATAATTTTCCACTACTTACACATGCAGATGGAGCTATTGCATCTATATCTATGGAGGAAGGTAATCTATTGGTGGAATTATATTTTCATCATATGTCAGACATTGTTTTCCAGCAACGTGTCATAAAGCGAATTCTTATGACCCTGGACCCAAGCAAGCTTCTGTGAAGCTTCTGATCCCTTGACGTACCTGTTATCTTACTTAAGGAACATTTCACTGAGCTGACATCTATTTTCTGTCGAATTTTCAACGTGTTATATAAAGAAATAATATTTCTTACTTGTTAGAAATTGTAAGCCCAACATGTTCAGAAAGAAATTATATTGGAATAAAGGGAATTAGTTTTCCGCCCCGATGAGTTTTTCGAATTTTGCGATATCCGCAAAAGCTGCTGCCAGCGGTGGAGAATTTTTCCTAGATCAATATTTATTGCTCAAATTTTCTACATAATGGTGGTTAAAGTATTTGGTTATTAGTGGGCTGTACTTTCGAGGGAATTGTCTACGTATGTTGAGGGGGGATTCATCTAACTCTGCTAAAGATTACCTTACTAGGTGAAGGCCTAAAGCTCCTAAGAATATTCTTACAGCTTTGCCATTGTACCTATGCGGTAATTTTTTTTTGAGATTGTAGCTGGCTGGTGAACCGCGGAAAGAACGCGTCCATAATCTTTTTGGGTCTGCTCCAAAATATGATCGTCTCGATAGAAGACCACAGTACCTTTGATTCGAAAATCATGCCGAGGTATTTATAATTTTAACTATTATGGGAATAGTGAATCCGATAGCTATTAGTAGGTTAGTTGAGTTATCGAGGCAATGTCTCGTAATCTTTCAAACTAATAGTATGGAAGCTTGACGTGTAAATGGAGGATAGGGCTGATGACGAATCCTTATTGAGGGAGTCCGTGGTAGGAGTTATAAGGGCTGTAGAGCCTGTTATTGTGACTTTGACATAGACCTGCCTACCGTTGTATATCTGTATAACGCTATAGCCGCCCTTTTGTGAATATGTAGGTACCTATATATTTATCATCTTTTCATACAAGATACCCAAATCTCTACAGAATTTTGCAGAAACACTCTTCTACCGAGGCACTTCCAGAAGACCTATCGGTGAACTGTAAATCCAGGATCGCACTTGAAAAGGAATGGTTTGCACTTTTTTGACAGAATAAGTACATTTTCCGATCGACTTTGGGAAAAAAAGTAATCGGATTTGGAGAGTACAGGTATAAAATGGTATGAAATTAACTTCTTAAATCGAACGGCACACTTCGAAAAGCGTCACAAAAATAGATCAAAATAAGAACTTGTGCTGCATTTTAAACTTTTACAATCTGTTTTTATGAAGCTGATGGTCGAAGTGTGCCCAGCGATTTAAAGGAGATCATTACATGGCATTTTCTCTGCGAACTCTCCGAATTCGATGTCGTTTTTTCCGAAAGTCGATCGGAAAATGTGCTTTTCTGTCAAAAAAATGCAAGCCATTTCTTTTTAAGTACGATGCCCCGATAGAAGAGAGTTCCTGCTAAATTTGTTAGATTGCATCAAATCGTTGCAAAGATATCGCCCTTTAAAATTCAAGCCCAAATATACAAAACACCCTGTATCTTCGTACCTGTTTGCACAAAAAAAATTGTCATGGATGTAGACGGGCTTTGATGTCCTCTGTCTGGCATTTAGTCTCATTAGTCACGAATCACCCTGCAGGTAAAGTAAGGAAAAAGCCACAATCTCAACTAAATCTTTAAATAAATTTTAATCAGTCTGAGCAGGATTTTATTATGAACTCGAGAGTGAAATTATGTTACAATATTTATACACACAGAAAACTCCAAGGCAGATAATTCTAAAAAAGTGAGTGTACCAGAATTACTCAAGCTCTGTCTATTGGAATGCGTTCTTCGATACGTCTGAGCAATCGAATTGCTGGAGGATGAGGTGAGTTATGTGTTTCGCCGGTAGCTCTCCGTTATCGATATAAAATTTCATACTTTCAGCTTAGATCAGAGTGAACTAGAGTATGTGAGTAAAGAAATGCTACGTCAACAATGGCATGCAATCGTTGATTCGAAAAAAATTGGAAATACGCACAGCCGACTGGAAACGCCATAAAAAGGAAACTACGCCATACCAGACCTGATCGAATAGACTATAAACTATCGTAAAATTAAGAATAAAATGTCGTAACTACATATGGTTGGTTCATTTTTGGCACTTAACCAAAGATTCTAATGATAATGTTTCAAAATTAATCTTGTCAAAGTCTATGTTTGATTATTATATAATTTCAATTATTGATTTCTGGACTCTAACATGTGAACGAACTTGAGATAATAAAATTATTTTAGAAAAGGAAACGTTCAAAGGAGACATTTAATTCCTTTTAGAATTATAATCACTGAAATGGAATTATAGATATAATAAAGTTGGATTTAAATTAAATACAATTAAATGTGCGAGCGCGATAAAGTAACAGAAGATAGATTTTGTAGACAGGTAAAGAGATGAAGATATCTTAGATGCAATTTAAACATATCTCTAGCGAATAGGTCTAGCGACGGAAAGGCGAGCAAGTAAATTCCCTAGATGACCATAAATTAGAAACTTCTAATTAAAATTTTTATTACTTTCTAGTATTAAACTGTCGCTAATGTAGTCAACTGCTATAATATAGCGTATGACGGAAAAGCGGAGAACTTTTATCGAGTTGTTTGTTGAAAGTTTATATTTGAATGCCAATTAGAACTGACGTTCTTGTATTCTTTTTATGTCTACGTCCAATTTAAAAAAATACACTAAAAGAGTGTAATTTTTTAATTCAGACTCGGCTATCTATCTAATGCAATACCTATATGGAATGAATTATTGCATTAGTAGTTGTGAAAATCTTAACGCTAATAAAAAAAAACTTTAAAAATTGTTTGCCTAGACGTTATTGGAGATCAAGTTTTTCATAGCAATTATATAGAATGATCAGATGTCTATCTTATAAAGAAAACATACAATGGCAAACAAGGGATAATAGAATTAGGAAACAAATCTGTCGCGGTTTCTTATTTGCTAGGTTTCTAAGCCAGAGCACAGCGTGTAGATAGGAAGTAGGTGGAAACACAAAAGAAACGTAGAACACTACGTACTCGTACAATAGAGAGAAGATCAATACCAATAATTGGGTAGTGTGACCCTTCTGATCCCAGGATCACTTTTTGATAATATTTTATGAGGACGCTTTTGGTCAACTATAAATGATTCTTGCTTTACATCTGCGAAATTTGCTTTTTAATTCTATTTTTATAACCCTCTACAAGAGTAAAATACATACAAAAATCCAAGTGATTACTCTTGACGTTTGGGTGCATGTATAATAATTTATTTATGTTGCGTTATTTTGGACCTTTGGAACATAAAAGGTAAAAAATTGCCTTGTATTTTAAATTACTAAATAATCAGAAACTGTTATTTTTAGTGGTTCCTATATAGATGATAAAAAATTTTAAATGCGGAATTATTCCTTTGGTTTTCCTTTCCCGTTCGTTTGGCCTCTCGCATTTCTGCATCCCGTGAGACTCCCGGCATGAATTTTACTTTATACGTAGCACATCCAGGATTTACATCATAATATCCCTTACCTCAAAACATATGTATGGTATTAATTTGATTTCGTTCATCTAATTAACTATAGCTATTCATATATGTATGCAGTTTCAAAACTTATATAAATATAACCCAATATCTGGACTAAGTAAAAAATCGGTTATTTTAAAATTTTAATAAAAGATAAACAGGGCAACGAAAATTCTTATATCTATTATTGTTAGGAACAAACTTTGGAATCATAATAGTTTTTTTTTTCATTTTCACTTGATAGTAGGGGAAACCATTGAACGTGATTCGAAATTGTTATTTATCCTTCTCGTGAATCTCACAACCAAATCGACTATAAATGAGTCGACATCTATAATCAAAAACTCGGATAGGGCGAGGTTTATATCAGATAAGGGTGAACTAGAGAGAATATATACGTTGGGCCGGTAAATGAACTCTTTACCATGCGCAACCTGTACGTTGATTGAGTAATATCGATTGTTTTTTAAAACATCTCGCTAGAAGTTTCTAGTCGAACACACGTGCTGTCAGCTTTGTGATCAATGCGTTAAAACAATTATTAACAGCACGAATCTAATAAAAACGAGTACCTATATAGCTTTGCATGGTGACCAGGTCACTCAAAAGTCATTAAAAAATATCTATAGGTATATATACAGGATGATCCCGAAATGGCGGACACGGACAGCACCACAGCATCTATTGTGGATTAAGGCTTCTAAGTTTTATTTACTGTTTTCTCCAGTATCGCCCCTATAAGAAAATATGATCACTTTTGTAGAAAATAAAGTCACAACAAAGTGTAGGTCTACAATACCCAGATAGATGTTACCATGGAAACATATGAAATGGAAACACAACAAAGCTTAACACAATAATCGTTGCGCGGATACAAAATCGATAATTTTATTCAAAATCTCGAATTCGAACAACGATGCCACATTGAAAATTTTTGTTGAACACGGGGAATAGGTAAACTTTGAATGCCTATAATTCCGTTCCCGATAATAAAAAAAAATAAAAAGCAAAGCACTATCGTTATAGTTATGTGAAATGATATGCTTTGCTAGTGGAGGTTGTTTAAATTTGACCGCCATTTCGATTTAAATTTTAGAAAAAGGACACCCTATATCTCGGTAACGAAGTCGAGGAACACATTTTTGTTTTAAATTTACAGTCTTTCTGAACATCCTCTACAACACCCTGTATTCCGTGTCCGCCATTTCGGGATCAACCTGTATATACAAATTGGCTCTAATATTGTTAAGGCTGCTCGTTTAGTTTAGAGGACAGGAACTGTCACAAAGAATAAATCAATTTATACGGGTGTCACAGAATAAAACGAACAAACTTACGCTGTAAAATTTTCACTCAATTTGTGTAAACCTGGTTGGTGTAGTATAATTAAACCAGGAATGTACGGTGGATATGGGTCCAACATATGCTTACCCCCCAAAATTTACGCCACTGGATTCACTTTATTTTTCATATATTTTTCCAAAAGTTCGACATTTCTGGTTAAAATGTGCAGAAGGATTGCTATGTGAATTCTCAATAGTTTATGAGATAGGTACAATTAAATATATGAGAACAAAAGGGTGGTCTCCCAAAATTGAGTTCATAACTCTAGGATAGTGGCCCGATTTTTCGTGGTCGGAGTAGTCTGGGGAAGAAGGAGCCGCACGTCAAATTTGTAAATTTTTACAACATAGAAAGACATAAATTAATTTGTCCCTCTATAATATCTTAGTTGTACATATCTCAAAAACTGTGTGTAACTTGAACCGGGACTTATGACAGATACTTCTTCTTCCCCACACTGCTGGCCTCGAAAAATCCGGGCAACGTTTCTTAGCACTATGAGCGCAACTTTGGGAGCTCCTCCCCATGAGATGGCTTCTCCATCGAGTGATTTTCATATTGTAATTCGTTTCGTCTCCAAAATGGAAGGTCACTTTGTTTGTGAAGTCAAAATGAAGACTGATGGGTACACAGAGTCTGATATGATTGAGCGGTTTTGAGGGGTTTATTGAAAAACGGGATAGCTTAAAAATACGTCTGTATCAAAACCTTGCATTCGCTTTATGTACTTTTTCATGCCATTTTATATAAATATTTATTTATCTGAGACTATATGGAGGCTTCAGAATGTTATAAGGGGCAAACATTATTCAGTTACCAAATTGATAACGCTCCTGTAAAAATATTGAAAAAAATAAAAAAAAATCATAAAGTGATAAGGGTAAGTATGCGTTCATGTTAAAAGTAAACTGGTTAACATCACATTGCTCCTGCAGAAAACAATACTGTTCAGTTCGTGCAGCCTTCATTGATTTTGGCAGGTAGCATATTCACAAAGAGTTGATAGAAGTCGAATGAAGTAGATACAAATACGCAAATTATACAATGCATATGTTTACCATCTAACATGACATTAAAAGAAGTGTTCTCATCAGAAAAACGGACATATGGACTTGAATTTTCCCCCTAAATGTCTATTGATAGTTGACTCAACCATCTGTGAATATAATATCAGGTTTACCTTTTCCTTATAATTTCGATATGACACAAAATCTGATTCAAGGCGTGTTAGAAATCTGAAATCTCATTATACCTAATTATGTCATCAAACACTTGTTAAATATTTGGGTGGATATTTGTATTTGTAGAAACCGGTACATATTTTATTAATACAAACAGTGGTGATTTTTGTAAATGTTGGGCTTATGTTGTTGTGGTTGGGGTGCAGTAATAATACAGAAACGAGAAACAAGGTGGTGCAGGAATATGAGTGCAAATAAGCACCCAGGAGGGTTGTTTTAATAATACGCAACCAGAACCTGGCCGGCTTTTTCATTGAAATGTTAATTCATTACCACGACGCGACCGACGCTTGCACAAGGCGCGAACTCTAAGGTTACAAAACAATGAGTCAGGCCTTTCATCCAATATGAAACTTCTCCTATATACATTAATACAATGAATTAAGCCCCCGTAATCTTGATAACCTGACATTTTAAACTTGGCAAGGAAATATTCAATGTTTTAAATTGTGCATTTCCTTGTTAATTCGCTAGGCGTCACGCAACACCACCAGCTATTAGTGGTTAGGGTTAGGGCCCAGGTATTTTTAATAATAAAGTGGCAAATGTTAGATAATGGTTACCTGGTTACTTTTTTATAATCCTAGCCTGAAAACAGTAAATTATTACGTTGCGTGAGAATGTGGTAAACAAATATATTCATGGTGAAAATCTGGACATTTCGCCAATCAAATATTTTTGTATTTTGTACACGTTTGTGAGATAAATATGTGGCATAAATCAAACATTTATTTCGTAGCTGATAATATGACAAAAAAGCATTTGGTAATATAATAGTTATTTATGCAACAAGTGCATAAAGTGGTACTTTTTTTCACGACTGGGAAGTTTGACCGCATGAGCCGCAGGCGAATGCGGCAATCCCAGAAGTGAAAAAAGGCACTTTATGCATATGTTGCATACAAAATTTTATCTATGACTGACTTGAACTAGAACGAATATAAAATTAAAAAAAAAAAGTTTCCAATGCATTCATATCTCATGTAAGTGTTTCTTTGAAGCTATTAACGCTTTTTTCTTCACATCAGTTCATAGAGGTGACATATATTGCTTAATATACACTTCTTTAGATTTTTGAGGTAGGTACCTAGGTACCTAACAGATTTTGTGCAGCCATATTTGATTGAATAATAATTTCTTCTAGTGCGGAAGATATTTCATTTATGATTAAATGTAAACATAAAATATTAAAATATATATATATTTTTTTTTTATTGAAAATGCACATGCACTGCAGGTAAATCCCTATGACGCTCTGGGAGCGGTGCATGAGCGGAGATGTCGATTCACGTTGGCCTTGAATCGCTGTAGGTTGTATACTTCGGGAAACACGCCCTTTGGAATGCTATTCCAAAGTGATGCGGTTCTATACATAAAAGAAGTCTGAAATAGGGTGGTACGAGGTGTAAGGAGCTGAACCTGATACGGATGAGCGTCTGCGGCTCGGCGTGTATTTCTGCCCGGTCTTGATCTTGGTGGGATCAAGCGGGCCACGTCCCTTGAACACTTTCCATAAAAATATCTGTAAAACAGACTCAAGTCAGCTACTCTTCTCCGATGTTCGAGAGTGTCTAAATTTTTTGTCAAATCTGGGTCCCCAATCAAGTGTATGGCTCTTTTCTGGATAGAGTCGAGTAGTCTCAGCGTATGTTTAGGAGCTGAGCTCCAAACATGTGAGCAGTACTCCAAGGATGGTCGGATTTGAGCCTTGTATAAGAGGAGAAGCTGTTGTGGTGTATAAAATTTCTTCGTGCGGAAGAGTGTTCCAAGTTTTTGAGAAGCACTCTTTGCCAGACCTGCAACATGATCATGCCAAGACATGTTCGCTCCGAGGCTCACTCCAAGTAAACGAAGAGATGACGCTGGAGTAAGAGAGTGTCCCGCCATCACCATATCTGGCTCCAAAACGTTGGCCTTTTTGGAGAAGATGACTGCTTGGGTTTTCCCAGCATTAAATTGAACTTGGTTTCTATCGCCCCAAGCTAGAATGTCCCGCAAGTCATTGTTAAGTATGGCAACTTCTTGCTCCCTGCGAGACTGTGCGTCGATGGCAGATGTTCGCGCATCTAAGGTATAAGAAGATATGAGTGTACTGTCGTCGGCAAAACTGTATATTAGATTTTTTGTTGTTTCAAGCAAGTCGTTTATAAATATTAGGAAGAGCGTCGGAGATAAGATGGATCCCTGAGGCACACCGGCATTGATGGAAAAGGTCTCAGAAAGAACTCCATCGACTGCCACCTGTAATGAACGATCTCCGAGATAACTCGCAAGCCACAAGCAGAATGTCTCGGGCATGCCATAGGCCTGCAGTTTTTCCAACAGTCCACCATGCCAAACACGGTCGAAAGCTCTAGAAATATCAAGCGCAACCCCTCGAGACTCCCCATGGTGCTCGATTGCGCTGTTCCACACCTCGGTGACGTAGGTGAGGAGGTCACCAGTTGACCTCTGTTTGCGGAAT
Source organism: Malachius bipustulatus (assembly GCA_910589415.1). Taxonomy (NCBI): domain Eukaryota; kingdom Metazoa; phylum Arthropoda; class Insecta; order Coleoptera; family Melyridae; genus Malachius; species Malachius bipustulatus. The sequence goes on from OU342639.1 coordinate 6,896,568, forward strand.
CCGTATTGGCGGTCGCTGATTATATTAGCTCCTTCCAAGTACTTTAAAAGATGTTGGTTAATAGCTTTCTCCATAATCTTAGATATTACTAAAAGCAGTGCCACTGGTCGATAGTTGTTTGGTATAGTTTTTTTGCCTTTCTTGGGAATAGGTTGGATTCGTGCACATTTCCAGCCTGCAGGAAATATTCCCTTTTTATACGACAGATTGAAAAGTCGACAGAAAACAGATGACAGCTCAGTGGCGCATTTTTTAAGTACGATAAACGGTACGTCATCGGGCCCAGAAGCTTTATTTGGGTCTAAGGTTAACATAATGTGCTTTATGACACACTGTCGGAAAACAATGTCTGACATTTTGGACTCCACGGAAGGGATCTTTGACGGAGTTTTTCCCCGAAAGTCGACGGAAGAGTATGAAGAAAAGATTCCCGCCAACAAGTTCGCCTTCTCAGAAGCCGTAGATGCGATAGACCCGTCTATCCATGTAAGTGGTGGAATCGTGGATCTGGTGAAGTTCTGGCTGACTGCCTTAGTTACAGACCAAAAAGATTTCGAACCGTTAGGGCAGGAGAGAAGTTTGTTCCTAATTCTTTGGTTGTGAGTTTCCTTGGTTTGATCTATTATTTCTTTGCATCTGTTTCGAGCAAGGATAAAATTGTGGTGGTTTATGCCGTCGGGGCTCTCTCGCCATCGGCGAAAAGCCAGTTGTTTGGAGGCGACAGCTTCCTTGCATCTTTTGTTGAACCAAGGTTTGCTGTTTGAGGGCTGTTTTTTTGAAAATGGAATGTAGGCTTCCATGCCCGTCAGGATGACTTGAGCAACTTCCCCAGCACAAACAGATGGATCATCAGAGCCGAAACAAACACTCCTCCATGGAAAATCTCGATAATATTCCCTGAGTTCTTTCCATCTAGCAGATCTATAGTGCCAGACTACACGCGATTTACTTGCTTCTTTACTACTAGCAATTGGTAGGACACAAGAGGTTGAGACGAGTTTGTGGTCTGAAGAACCCAGTGGGGCTTTCACCGTGATAGTATATAATTGAGGGTTCGTGGTCAAAAACAGATCCAACAGGCTAGCGAATTCTCCCTCGCGATCGGGAATGCGGGTTGGTTCATCAACGAGCTGGGTAAAACCACAGCTGATCGCAAACGATTCCGCTTCACGGCCTTCTTCATCAGTGAAATTTGAGTATTTAAGCCAGTTGATGTTATGTACATTAAAATCACCCAAGATGGATATTTCGGCTTTGGGGTATCTGTATGAAGTCAACAGTTTTTGTTAGGGACAAAAAAATGTCCTATATTGTGTATCGCTAAGTGGTCGGTACAAACAACAGATAAATCTCGTCATTTGTCGATCTGTTATCCTAAGCCACATGACGTCAAAGTCATAGGGCTCAAAGTCTTCCTCACGCTGGCAGGAGAGGTCACTTCTGACAAAAATGCCAATTCCGAAGTTACGTCTAAATCGGGAATGAAAGTCATATCCTGGATAAAGATAATTAACTGTGCTTGACGTCTCTTGAACTTTTGTTTCGCACAGTGCTAGAATGTGAGGTTTATTTGCCTGAAGATATTGGTGTACTGAATTGATATTCGTGTTTAAACCTCTAATGTTACAAAAGTCGACTTTAAATTTTTCCATTCTGGAGATGTTTTTATTCTTTCTCCTGCATGAATGTGCCCCTGGATTAGCCCCCGCCCGGAGATCCGAGTGGGGGGTCGTTTTAACTCCGGAAAATTTTAACCCCGGGAACGCCATCCATGCATATTTTATCGTTTCTTACCCCATGGACCGGAATCTCTGGCACAGCAACGAAACGTCAGCTTGTTAGAGCAACTTCACGCCGCCTAAGCCAGAAAGATGGTATCGCACCGGGCGAGGCTGTGTGGGTTCTATGTCCTCTACCATCTGGTTTGCTAGTTTTGGTCAGCCCCGAGGTATCTAATACCACCGGTGTCATCTATATAGACGACATTCCCCTATCCGCCACCCGGGGAGGCTCCAGATGGGGGACTAGCAACCCCGACACGGGCACTGCGGCTATAAATTATATAGCCGCACATTTGATTGAAAAATAATTTCTTCTGGGGTAGAAGATATTTCATTCATTGAATCATCTACAATGGTATCCATTTCAGGTAACTAAACGACGCAAAACACAAAATATTAATTGTACATAGATCTGGCGCTGGCGTTCTGCTAATAAACTGGTGGTTCAGTGTCTCGTGTTGGATAGCTCCGCTCCGCTCACTAGTAGAACTTGTACTCGGCGAGCGTGCAGCAACGTTACGTGTCAGATTTAGCGTTAAATAATGAACCGCTACGGCACTTTATTACACTCCTTACTTTATTTCACTCTTCAATATAATCATACATTTTATGAACTAAGAAACGTCTAAAAAAGTGCATTTTATGAATCACTCGTAGATAAAACAATTTATTCAACATAAATGCGTGCCTATAATAAATATAACCGCTTCCTGGATCTGGTGCTCGCTATAATCTAGATTGTAATGTGGAAATATCACTGAGCAGCGCCTCTTGTGGACGAGGATGATCATCAGCCAATTATTGAGATTGAAATTAAAAAATTTAATTTTGTAACCAATCTAGTAATTTGGTAACCAATTTTGTAATCACCCAGTCTAGTTTCAATTTTAAAAAAAGCATACTTCATAATATACTTCGTTACAGTTTACTTGGTGATGTCGATTGGAACTTCGTGGGAAACGTGAGTTTAACAAGACTTAACAATTTTTTTTTTAATTTCAGTGCTTGAAACTTGAACTTGTTCTAGACGGAGATTCCTGATTGACAGAGAGGTCATTTCCTCTTTAAATATAGCTCTCAGAAAACATAGGATGTATAAAAGCCCCTTACTATTATGAATTATTTAAAACCCATCGCGCTCTTAGTAAAATTTAGCCAGAAAAGGCCAATGAGGCCAAACATAAATAACATTGTATCAATTATTGCGAGACTCCAAGAAATTTTTTGAGTTTTCAAGCAACAGGAGAGGTAACACTAGAATTCATGGCTTAACGGCTTTAAAAAAGTCGAAGAATTCGTTCAGTATGTGTGTTGATAACATCCCAAGCTTTCTGTTAAAGGACTGTTAAAGGACATCCTATTCAATTTAATTATCAACAACCCCATCTTCCCAAACAATTGGAATTATTGGTGTTTTATAATTATTATAATAAGTATAAAGCAGGCGTAGAAGAAGAAGTAAAAGTATAAAGTATTTAATGAACATTTTAAAAGAAAAAGAAAATTTTCAAAAATTTTTCAAAATACTTATCAAATATGAAGCCCGCCTTTTTTCTTTTTCCAAAGAATTTTCCAAAAAATTTCATTCGCAGTTGAAAATGGACTGCTGGAAATTTAAACGTGCGCAATATAATATATACAGGGTGGGCCACGGTATACGAAACGGAAGATTATGGCCGTGTCTCTGGATTTTAGGATCTTTTTATTTTTGGAGTGGATAGAGACCCGGCAGAGGTACGTTTTAAAATTATATTCATAATGTACAGGCTATTCCAAAAACATAAAACATATCAAAGTTATGTTTTTTTAAATGGAATTCTCCTATGTTATTGCATTTTTAGATTGTCTGAGAAGAGAAATAAAGATTGGTTTTTACAGTTGGTGTTTAAATTCAGAAGTTTTTGAGTTATAAACAAGTGAAAATCGTCATTTTTCAAGTTCAAAGCCCTGTACAACAAAAACGGTTCAAGATAGAGAAAAACTACTTACATGTCCCTATTTTAACTTTTTATGTACTATCCTATGGTATAGAAACATTTGTGCTCTCTTTGATTTTTTTATTTGGCGACGCGTGGAGAAATCTCAGAATTTTTCAAATTTTTTATCACCCTGTATAAACATTTCATCTACATCGTAGGATAGTACATGAAAAGTTAAAATAGGGACATGTAAGCCGTTTTTGTCTATCTTCAGCCGTTTTCGTTGTACAGGGCCATGAACTTGAAAAGCCAATCTTATTTTCTCTTCTCAGACAATCTAAAAATGCAATAAAATATAGGAGCATTCCATTTAAAAAAACATAACTTTGATATGTTTTATGCTTTTGGGACACCCTGTACATTATGAATATAATTTTAAAACGTACCTCTGCCGGGTCTCTATCCACTCCAAAAATAAAAAGATCCTAAAATCCAGAGACACGGCCATAATCTTCCGTTTCGTATACCGTGGCCCACCCACAGTTTGCCCCAAGTAAGAAGTAGGTATATCTTCATGTTCCATCTACTAGGTGTTTTCTAAGTTGTAATTGAATGTCAATATTTAAGGGGGCGATTTTTGGGTCCATTTTAGAAGAAAACTTCATAAGAACGTAGGTCCTAAAAGTCTTAACTTTTGAGATACAGGGTGGTAAAGTTTTTAAAAATAAATAATTTTTTCAAGCCGCTCTGGATATTTTAATGAAATTTCGTATACAGGTATTACTCATCAAGAGGCATTTTTTCATGTATCACATTTCGTTTTATCTCCACTAGTGACATCTTGCAGAATTTTACCTATGCATAATTTTATATTTTTTTATTGTCATTTTACGATAATCTTGTGACCATGATGTAGAGAAACAGATTTTATTTTTTTAGGCGAAAACCGTGCATCGGACTGGAAAAAAACAAGTAATCAAAGTTGCTTTGATATGAATGGGGATTCCAAAAATTATTTCTATTTGAACAGAAATCAGTGGCGTACCATCAATGTCTGCCAAAATATGCAGGTAAAATTCTGCAAGATCGTGCACCAACCTAATCTGGATCTGGAGTTCCTCAGGGTTCGAATCTGGACCCCCTTCTACTTTTACTATTTATAAACGACTATCATTATTTCACAGTTGATAAAAACTGTTTACAGTTGATGGGCTGAAATGTGAGCGCTTGTTTGTTGCAGACGGCCTTCAGCTTTTCTCGTATTTTTTGTACATATCTCGTGTATTTAATTTTTCTTATAAATGGGTGAAAACCTGTTGGAAATTATTGATAATAGAATAAAAAATTAATAAATGAAATGATATTTACGATTATATCAAGATACACTTTGGTAAGAAACATAAAATTTAAATCGTTCTAAATTTGAAAAAAAATCATGTAGATTAGAAACTCCAGTTGAAAAGCTTAACGTTTAACAGTTTTCATATAGATATAGATCAGGGAAAATGCGACGCTTATCACTTATCAGGCAAGACGTGTAAATCAAGTTATACGACACGATGTTCTCGCATCCTTTGTGTCATGGTGAATATTTTAATTTACTTATTTTGTGACAGAGCTCCCATGTTGGAGCAAGCTAAAGACTGAGCTAGTTTTAGTTGAACTTCGATAATTACTTTGTTATTTGACAAGAGCATAATCCTTCGTAAGGGAGCAGGGAAGTCGTTAAAGGAGATTTGTGCAGAGGCAGCGTCGTTCACAAACACCTTCATATGTAGGGAACAATATCAAAGTCAGAAAACATATTCACTAAGTTAGTGGTGTACACGACGTGAACCCGAGACTCATAGTGAATATCAAATAAGAAGTTGAAGACTTCAGCAGCAGCTGGCAACGACCTGTCAGCCGCATTTCGCGCTTGTCCTTTATAAAACGTCCCGCGCTCCTGTGGCTACGGTATGACACGAATCGACAATTCCAAACTATCTTTCTTTCCTTTAACCTCGTTTTCTTTTTAAATTGTACCAAATGAGACCCTTAATATAAAGTTCCTTCCGGATACAGTCTACAAAAGATTTATTTATTACACTTGTGTTCGCCCGAGTGCATACCCTGGGAGAATTACGGGTTTTGTAACACATCTTTTGTGTGTATGTCGCGATTTCAAATATATCCTCTCAGGCAGACTAATGATGCTGCTAGAGACCCTTATTATGGTAATCAACCCTTTGACATTCGAAAATATGGAGGACGATTTAGTACAAATAGGAGAAGAAGGTTCAACAAAATGTTTCCCCACATCTCATTGAGGACTCCTCTTCACGTTATAGCATCCTACCTTTGCAGTTGCAGAGTTTCATTTACGCAAAAGAATCACGTGCGTCAAAATTTCAATTTTAAGGTAAAATCTCCGTTGGAATTGTGAAACATTTCTCATGGAATTACTTTTTCATACTCGAAGGCCGGCATTGTTAGCTCTTTAGAAATGAGACCACTCTCCATGTTTCACATTTCAATGTTTATGCATTCTGGAATGTAATCGATTACAACTTTTGCATCCCCAAACAGCACAATATATCCATTAGACATCTACAATATCTAAAATATATCCACATCCATAATTCATGTAATATACATAATAGATAATATATCATGGATATCTGAACTATCGTAGACCTGCCAAATTAAATAGAAAAAAAGAATTGCGTTCATATCATAATTATATAAATTAAAAAATATAATTGTTCTTTTATCGTTTTAATTGCACAGTTCCATAAAAATTATTTGCAATGAAGAATCAACGTTTGTAGTAAATGTTAGTTATCTACTGGATTATTCATAAGACATCTTACTAGGACTCCTTTTTTGTAGATGTCCACTGCACATTCCTAATACCTGTATGCCTATGATTATAAAACAATATTTGACACTTTGTTGCTCACAGTCACAAAGTCGCATCACAGCATTTATTATAATTCAAGAGAAATCTGTGGACGGCGCACGCGCGCACGGAATCAGCCAGTTCAGTGTGTTGTGCAAGTCTCTGAGTATTGAGTGGACTCTTCGCACCACGTGGGTTTTGCTTGCCGTAGTTACGGAATTAATAATGAGTTTTCTGTTTCTGTTTTAATAAACGGTCGTTGACCGGGTTGTATGTACCTACTTCATTGGTGCTTATTGGGTAAATAACTGTACTGATGTTTATGGGGATGTTAAGGATGTGGAAAAAAAAAACAAAAAAACTTATGATGAAAATAGTGCTACATCTGGAAAATGGTGTCTGACACCTCATCTTGATGTTAGACTCGATTCGAAATAATCCTCGACTTCTTTTGAGAATAAGACCGAATCAGGTATAGGTATTTCTAAAAGTCACGACACAATATTCTGTCCATGAATAAATTTCATGCATTTAGACTAAATTTTATTAATAAACTTCGAGAAGGCGATTATTCATACTGACTAGAATTTTGTTTACTAATATGTGAAAGCATACTGGAAAGCCGACTTCACCATCATATTATCATATTCAGTGCGACGCATCTACCTTCACAACAAAAAATTAAAAAATCCTTAGTCAAAATTGTTGATTTTGGTCGAAAGAGAATCCCCACCTTAGAATTTGTACGAATAGACAGAAATTTAAGAAAATTAATAAACGTTTGGTGTGCGTTGAAGTTCAATAAAGCTATTGGTCAATTTTTATGAAAGAAAAAGTTTCACGCAAATTATTATTTAGAAATTCTAAGTGAATACTTTTTACCCCAATTGGATAAACAAAATGTGAAATTTTGAAGAAATTTGATATTCCAGCAGGATGGCTGCCCAGCGCGTACTGCAATGATTATCACAAGCAGGCTTAATGATCGTTTTCCCGAAAAATTGATAGATCGCAATGGAACGAAACCCTGGTCAGCACGTTGGACCTCATCGCAGTGGACTATACTTTCCGTGGGAATATCTTCATAAGCCAAGAGTGTATGACACCGACTTGTAATATTGAGATCTAAAAAAATAGAATCACTGATGCCATTGCAACTGTGACACCATGCAGATATGATTCATATTGTTTTGTATCAATTTTGTATGTATCAATTGTATCAATGTATCAATTTTATTAAACATCATTATTAAGTTATTTCATTTTAATGCTTCAGAAAAGTTTAATTAAACAAAATTAATTTCGTTGAACGTTTCAGTTTTTTACGTACCCTGTGTGAATAAAATCCTTTTTCTCAACGCCATGCAATTCTATTTTTGTAACAAGCAAAAAAAAATCTACAGAACGACTTTTTTTCACACAGAATGAAAATAAGATTTTTTTTTATACTATAAGTAGAGTAAACTCCATCCGTAGATACACTGCATGTGATCTGCATGTCATCTTTCATGACAAAATTTTAACAAATTTTTAATAAAATTTCGAGTTTGTTTCTCCCAAGAAGTTTCTCCCGTGCGGTTGAGTACCCATCGGGCGCGTCCCCAGGTGGCGGATAGGGGGAAGGCCTTACAATGAGCGTAAGTCAGTAAGGTTAGCAGCGGTAATAGAGCTCGTCGGAGGTAAAATTCTAGACTGGTAGCTCAAAACGCTGCCACGGACCACCTCCCCTCACCTAGTTGTCGTGTCGTGACTAAAGGTCTGCACTAGGGGAAACGGCGCCAGAGATGTCCGACTGTTGTCGTGGTCACGTTCCGCGCACAGAGAGATGCGGGGGTCTGGGCTTAATTGCCGGAACCAAGAGGAGACAACCTCACTAAAAAACCTAAATTCTAAGGCGGGGGTCCAGGCTGATGGGATGCGTGACTGGATAGAAGACCAGCCCTACTGGATTCAACCTTGGGGCACCAGGGGGCACCCCAGTGTATCAATCCCCTCACCTTTGCATGCGGGGCTCTGCATATGTGGAACACCCATCCCTAGCTACTCGTGGGATCAACCATGGTAAGAAACAAAAAAACAAGAAATGGCGGGACATCACCGCAAAACAGACTGCTGACCGAGCGGGGCTTGTCACCCGTCAAAACAGTCGGCAATCTAAACGATCCTTGTGCTCGAGACCACCTCGAACGCAAGAAGAATGCCCACGCATTGGCAAGAAAAGGAGCATCGACACCCTTAATAGGACCAGAACCATTCTGTGGCTTCGAAGATACTCTTTTCAAGGCAGAACTCCAAAAGGAAGAAGAAAACTGAAAGAAACCCATTAGAGGAACCTCTCGGGGTTGAGACAATCCAAAGAACTTCTCGGGAATATTAACCGAGAGAGGTTGAAGAGTATCTTCGACCTGCAAGGAACACCTGAGGAAGTTAGACCAAGAAGAAAATGGCGTCTGCAGATTCTGCGGGAAAGAAGACGTAATACCACGTCACCTGCTGCTCAACTGCGATGCGATAGAACTCAAAAGAAGTAATGTTCTGGGCCATCACCAGCTAGAGGCAGGGAATTTACCCGACCTTGATCCTCTCAAAATCCTGAAGTTTCTCAAGGAAACGGACTTGGAGAGGGTGCTTCACTAAAGGGATTCCACACCAGGCGAAGCACAGTAGAGGGGATACAATATGTAGATCTTTTAGGTCGCAGTAACTTGATCACCCTCAAAATACAAATACAAATACAATTCTCTCAAGAAAAATCTCTAAGCTTTGGATGAGCTACAAAATTACTACAAACTGCGATATCCGGTGAAGGATTGACATTATAATATAATACACGGCTGAAGACTTTGAATGATAAGACTTTATTAAATTCAAAGTTCAAAGAAACTTTATGATCAAAATGCGTGTGTACTTTCTAATATTCTGATGCTTTTGTTGCATCTGTGCAAAGAAATGCCAAGAGCTTTTAATAATGCATAACTATAAAAGAAAACCACAAAACACAAGTGACAAAACCTATTTTTACTGTTTAACCGGGTAATTGTGTATTATTTTCCGGCTATGTTTAATAATATAATATATAACCCGCCAGTTCCAGTTCGGTTGAATGCAGATTTCATGCCGCGACATGCAGGAGGGAAACCCTAAACGCAACGACATTTCGGGCAACGTGACATAATTCTTAGGGCAGATTTTTCAAGCAAGGATAATTAATCGCTTAGAATGTATGAATTTCACAAAGCCATAATGAAAACAAACATTTATCATTTACATAAGGTTTGTTCATTTGTCAGCGCTCTGCGCTGTCAACAGTTCGGTTTGCAAACTGAAACTCGAGCCAGCAGCGCCGAACATGTTGGTTTACGTCTGGCAAAATGATTGGCACTAAAACTATTTGTTACTGGCATGAAGTACTTACGAAAGTGAAATGGAATAACTTATTCACCAAAGAAAATACCGCATTGTTCATTTCAGGCATCGGTCGAACTGCCCGCCTTCTATTACATGGCTCAAACAATTAGACCACGGTAATTGCTTTTTAACTTCAGGTTTCGCAAGTTTTCACGTGTCAACGTTGATTCTGTTTCTTAAACAAACCGTAGATTGTATTTTCTATTTAGGCGGGAATACAAATAAAAGCATATTTATATTATGTATATATACAGGCTGTCTCAAAATTGACGCCCGTGTTTTGAGACTCGATTCATGTAGCTAAAAAAATATATAAAATTGAGAAAATCGTTGAATAGAGCAAAGATCATTGTTAAATTTTCAAAGATTTAACTAGAACTAAAGATATTTGAAAAAGCAAGATGTTATTCACATTTGTTGTCACAGAATGTGCATGTTCAACAATCGTTTTAGGTATTAGGTATTAATAATTATTCTTGTGAAAGGAAATCGTTCTTTACAGTCAGATTTGACAATTACTCAAGTAGAGTGATATTTGGTTATGTGTGCTCAAAATGGAACGATTTTACTGTAATTGAGATCATGTCGATAAGTTGAAAGTAATGAGAGTATATAATCATAATGCCACTGCTGCGGGTAAAAAATATGCTTAAAAGTTTCCCAATAATCGGCACCCAGATGCAAAAACCATTAGACGGGTGCAACGAAGATTACGCGAAACAGGTTGTTTAAATCCTCGAAAGAATCAGGCAGGACGTCAACTCACACTGAGATTCGATCAAGAAGAGTAAATGCTTGACATTTTATAGAAGCGGAACCAAGCACACGCCTTCAAATTTGAAGAGAAACGGCTTGCATCCACTTAAGGCCACGAAAAGTTCAAGTTTTGCATGACGGGAAAAGGGAGCTTCGATTTATTTTTATAGATCGTTGTTGGAGCGTAAATGATGATCTTCATTTCATTGGAAAGATTCCGTGGAGTGATAAATCTATACATTTACTGAAACAGGGATCATAAATACCAATGACCTGCATGAATGGAGAGGCATAAAAACCCTCATTCAATACGCCAAAGATACCATCAAAGACTATGGTCAATGAACACTTGGGCCGGGTTGGATGATGATGTTCTTGGTCCACATATTCTGCACCATACCGCTGTTTGATGAAGTTACAATGGTACTTATATTAAACTGTACCATGGCCTCTTATATCGCCAGAGCTGAATCCTCTGGATCAATTTTTCTGGGGCTACTTGAAAAGACAAGTCTATCGCGATCCAGTTTTGAATGAAGAAGATGTATTCACGCTGCTGTGGCGGTAATAGACAGCGATCTTCTACAAAGAGTTTATGCTTCAATGTTTGCTCGTGCGAATCTTTGCGCTGAAGTGGGAGGCGATTTGAACACATTCTGTGACAACAAATGTGGACAACATCTTGTTTTTTTCAAATGTCTTTAGTTCTAATAAAGTTTTGTTGGAATGTGAAACTTTTGCTCATTTCAACAATAACTTTTTAACGAAGGACAATCGAAAAATTCTTTACTCTCGACTTTCAATTTTCTTCAGCTCTATGAATCGAGTCTTTAGAGCACGGGCGTCAATTTTGAGACACCCTGTATAAAACGAAAGCAAGACGTATTATCCAGAGATATTCGCAGGTATAAACAGACCTCTATTTCAATCAGATTTGAATAATTTTACGTGGAGCAGCCAGAGCTATTGTAGAAGATGAGAATGTCAAAAGAGAGTGCCAAAAATAAGGTGAAAAACTTGTGTGCATATTTTATGTATAATGTAACAAGTCGATACGTCTAAAAAATTCAAGTTTTTGAATATGAATCTTGACGTGTAAATGATGCAAACACCTGATACGGTGAGAGAATCTCCGCGCACGTTCTCGCATTATCTTTCTCTGAAAGAGCGAGATAATTTAGGAAGATCGTAATTAATGTATTATTTTAAGAAGCCATAACAGAAGGTCAATAGTAAAAAAAAGGGCGGTTTGGAATGAGAATCTATTTCAATTCAAATTCATTGTTAAAGCAACTATATGCAGGTACCTATAGTTAATGAATAAAAGTTACATTTAATCCTTACGAGACAGCGAGCGCAATATTGATTCCAATATATTGATTACAATCGATACAATCGATACAAAGAAGACCGAAGTCGAGAAGTTTTACCATTTTATTGAGAATTTATAAATATAAAACGAATAACTTTTATGCTTTTATCGATTTGACTTAAATTAGGCAGAATAACTCGATTATCAAGATTAAGAACGACGTGGAAGTCTGTCAGAGAGTTGGTGATATTGTTTGGTAAGAGGTCAATAAAGAATTACAACTCGGAATTTTAGGCATTAACAACTGACTATAAGAAAGCTCACTCGTCAGACTTTTCCATTTCTGTCAATTCCAGCAGAATTTCCTTATATCAAGATTTAAAATTTAATGATTTAACTTAATTCAAACTGGAGTAAGTTGCTTTACTACCACAATACTGATTTTCTGACTATACTGATAAATGATTACACACGTATTCGGAACGAGTTTTTAAAATTTGTACTAAAATTCAATTTTTATAGGAATTCGCATTCAATCCTGAAAATATTATTTTCAGAATTGAAATTTATAAATTATTTAAAATTTCCAAAATCACGACTTCATATCTATATTTAACAGGTCCACATACTCCAAAACGCAAGTATGATATATAAGCATGAAGTGTCAGAGAGTTCAAGCTGTGTTCCGCGTCGATAATTTATTCTTTTCATAGATTGGAATGAAAGTTTATTTGCTGGAAATATTACATATATATCATGCCGGCATTGCAAAAGGGCAGCTGGTGGGTACATGCGATAGGAATCTCATACGTATTGGATAAGGATGCACAAGTTGAGCCAGTTTGTCTCGGAACGTGAACAGAATAATAAGTAACGACGCTATCTTCAACATATTAGACAAAATCTCTGCAAAATGCCGGGAATGAAAAAGTTCATCCTTTAATTAAATACACGCAAAATTCACCTGGCGAGATTCGCTTTCATTCGTGAAATATCAAATCCGATGCTGCTGTGCTCTGCCCTCCAGAGCCTTGATTATACAAGAACGTTCCGCTGGAAAAAAGATGAATATTTTTCAGAACGAGAATATAGTTTTTATGGCTCAAGAAATTGGAATCTTAGAAAATTAAATTCGCTGGAAATGAAATTTTTCATTCATAGCCGATTCATCTCGGAATAAATATTATACTTATTAATAAAAATTCATCGGTAAATGTTTAATAAATACACGCATAGGAAAATTGGGAATTATTACTTGATAATTTGATATTACAAAACTAGAAGTTATTGACTCAACTCGTGGATATAAAGTGATCGTTTGCTTTGCGTAATAATTAGACCAATGAACGGGGGTGGCATCTCAGGATTCCATAGTATCCTCGCCACAACTATTTCGGAAGGTTACTCTGTCAACTGATATCTCTTTTAGTTTTAGAGCTCGAATCGTTCAGTAGAATGTAATGTTTTCATATATCTCTTTGTAAAAATAGATGATGTTTAGTTATTACAACCAAGATAAAATTTTTTCTATAACTATAGATATCTGTCCTGCCTATTTCAATAGATAAGTTTTTGTTACATTTTAAAAAGCTCAATTACTTTTTGTAACAACGAGATATAAATAATATTCTACAAAATGCATTGTGTTTCCATGTAAATTACTTGACAATGAGAAAAAAGACTATATTATACGTAAATAAAATAAAATAAAATATTTAAGAGACATTTTGCTACCATATCCTCGATCTAATAAAGTATTCTGACTAATAAAGAAATAGATTAAGAGAAAAGATGTTTAATAAAGTGTCAACCTATAAAAACGTTCCGGCATATTTTCGCGTCAAGATATGTCTAAAAAAATTAACGCCTTTTTTCACACCAAGAAACTCAATAAAACGCTCGCAGCTATGCCTCAATTACAATTACCTTTGCTTACGATCTGCATTCCATACTTCCACATTAAGTGCATTAGATTAGTCTACACACACAGGCCGGGAATGTGTAAACTGGAGTGGATGTTTGAATATTATCTACGGATAATTTAATGGATTATAATGGTGATGGTAATACATACAAGAATTATTAATTTACATTTACCGAGAAAATTCTTGTTGATTGGAGACTATAAAATTTCATAGCATTAAATACAGGGTGAGTCACCACTCACCAGGATTCACAAGTAGGTATATAGAAGACCTGTTTTAAGGAATAAAAGCTCCCATAAACATGCATATGTCCGGAAAAGCTTAGAAAGAAAAGATACAGGGTGTTGAAAAAATTATTTTTATTTTAGATTTCGCGGCGTATCTTGGGAATTTTTCAATATTTTAATTTTATATCATGATTTATTATAATTTAGAGCACACAAAATGAAGAAAACCACGTGGGGAAAATTCATCAATGCGTGGATACAGGGTATACGACCACTTTTGCGATCAACAACTCTACGCCTATGGACTTACAAGATCTTGCGTTTTCAGCGTTGGATTTCCTGGAGATTTCTTACAAAAAAAAGGTCGGTTTACTTTAAATATTCGAAATTTCCCATAATTTTTAAGTAAATTGGGTCTAAAGTACCTCATACCATTTATTTAGCTATATACAAAATCTTCGACAAAATCATATATTTTTTAAATTGTTATTTTAGTTTCAAATATATCAATTATTATCGAAAAACGAGCTTATTTTTGCGATATAATGAAGCATAGACCCAATTTACCTAAAAACTATGGGTAATTTCGAATATTCATATATGTATACCTTTTTTTTTAAATCTCCAGCGAATCTCCAAGGTCTTTCAAGTCCCTGGGCGTAGCAGTTGTTGAGCGAAAAAGGTTCATATATTTTTTCAACAATCTGTACCTTTTTTACTAAGCTTTTCCGGACATATTATGTTTATGGAAACTTTTATTCCTAAAAGCAGGTGTTCTATAAACTGGTGTAGTCATGCTACAAAAAACTGACTCAACCTGTAGATAAGTATTACGTAGGTAGATATTATTGACAATTACCAAATTTTAACCAAAATGAGTTTGCAGAAATAGTATACTTCATTATACATCGTTATTATAGTATACATCGTTTAAAAAAAATAATTTCAAGGTACACATTTGTAATGAAACTTTAAACACTCCAATCGATAACCTTCGATTCAATATTAAAGGGGGCGTTATAATGCTGGACACATGACTTTTCTCACCTACCCCTTAAACCTCCACCTAAGAAAATTGTGACATTCCCCCACATATGATACATTACTAAAACGTTCTCTTTTGAAAATATATTTCGTTTGGTGCCTACTATTCAAACGCATTTACTGGGAGCTTTAGGGCGTAAGTGTGGGAAGCGTAAATTATTTCAGCTTTATAGTACCCCTGTCATATTCTCCGTACCTGATATTACGTTTTCTGTATAGCTTATATATTTTAAAACTTATAAACAATTAAAAATAATATACATATATGGTTTACTCCGAAACAAATTTCATATCAAAGAAAACATAACATTAAAGAAGTCATAGTATCTTTGTACATAAGTGATGGAAGTAAATTTATTAAACATAGGTAATACTTAAAAGAAATGTCCTGGGAAATCGACTAATCGACTACAATGTGTTATTATTCTATAGATTATTTTCAGGGAACATGCAATTAGAAATATTTTATGATTTTAGGTAGGTATTATAATTATTACTTTTAATGAATTAGTAAATTAGTTTGTTGTCGTTCCTTCTTCCTCGAATAGTTTTTTTCCCTCGAATGAGCCTCGCCATTTGACAGTACTATTTACCTTAGTTTGGAATATAGATCAGTAAAGTCATTATCATTATTATAATTATTATTAGTATAATTTCAATGATATTCGGGCCAATAATAAGTAATTAGGTTAACCACTGTTTACCACTATCTACAATGTCTCCTTTCTCCCCTGCCCCTCTCGTCCTATTTAAAATATTCACCGTCATCAAATCATACCGAAAAGGTGTGATTTTTTTCATATATTTTTCAGTCCTAAGTCATGACTAGCCTATACAACATCCCTTGTTCAGGCACCTTTAAAGTGGTGTCATTTTTTTTGTGCATTCTATTTTGTAAATGTATTAAGCAATAATAATTGGCACTAAGTTACGTATTCAATTTGTTTAACAAGTATTAAATTAAATGTATTATTTAAATACATTTATCTTTGTGTCTGTGGGGAAAATGTCTGACCCTTGTGCTTTGGATGTGAATATTTTATCTTTTTAGATTAACCCCTCTCAGCACAAGCATTCTGGCTGAGTGTAGACTGTTATGGCCCATGTATGAGTTAATGACTTTATTTATATTCTCTCAATAGCGAGAACTCTACCTATTCCTGCTCCTACCCAATCAGCCAAGAAGCATCTTAATAAATTTTCGCTAGGAGCTAGCAAGAAAATTGAAGCCTCAATAATTGGTGAGGGGATTATTGATTACATTTATTGATTTTTTTACTAGAGTTGAGTTTGATTACTATTTGAATAAAAAATTTAAAGTGCGGTCATCATTCCTTTTACGTGAAAAAATATAATGCTATAAAAAATAAGTATAATAATATAAACTACAGTCTACATTATGCAAATGAAAATACCTAACGTTCGAAAGAGTAGAATAGGGCGAAGAACATTAACATTTAATGTATTTTCCATTAGATTAAAACGTAGATTTTTTTAATTGTGGGAAGAGCGGTATTAGCCTAATCGTTCGCTAATGAAATTAAAAAGTATTAATACACGTAGTTAGACGGTTACGGGAAGCTCTACTAGCTGAGATTGATGATATAAAAACGCTATTTAATCAGATTAGGTTTTACGTGATAAGATTGGAGCGTTAGGGGCGAATCTCAGCCCTAGACAACTCACTGATATTGTACTCTTAGGTCACGATAAAAGGTCATGAAAGTATAACAAGACAAGACAATTGTGTTAATGAATAAAAAAAATACGATATCTTGATTATCGAATTAGAAAAAAATTACAAAAAAACTCTTTTGAAGAGTATATTCAACTCCAATTACTTTAACTAAATAATTTCATACATACGGGTCTTTATAGTAGGTATATTACATTGGTTGCATGGTATTGCATTTTACACAAATATGAAGAAAATTAAAAAATTTAATACAGATGTCAGTTACGTACCTACATATTTTTTACTTATTTAATTCTCAAGAAAATAGTATGCTTTTTCAGAGAAAATTGAACAGTTACAAGTGTTATAATAAACTTACCAACAAAAAGCAATATTGTCTTACATAACAGTCATCTAATGATACTATAGAGAGGATTGAATAGCTTGATGGACTCGACAAAGTTGTCAAATCAGCTGTACCAGAAGTGGCGGTAAAAAGTCCGGAGAGCCAGGCGTCCGGGAGGAACACGTGGTCGGTAGGTGAACGCTCCGCGTCGGCAACGTCCCGCGTGCTTTCCCGAAGCTTGTCCGCGATAGACTGGCGCTGCAGTCGGAGGGAAAAGCTTTCCCAACGGTGGGGGTAACGCCTTACGCCCTTCCCGACGGTCACCCTCTGACACACATCAGGCCAAAAGTATCCCCATTCTGTCCATTGTAAAGTAAAGACAAAGGTTCGTCTTTATGTCACAACTTTCCACATTAAAAAACAAACTTCCAGTATAAATTCATCATGAAATGAAGCGCGACACATTCAAAGAGATGATCCTAGGCCGGATGCCATTATACATATACGGTGCCGGCAGTCCTTATCCTTTTATCCAGTGCTAAGAGTATTTCGACGTTCTCCTAATGTTAATAATCAGTCACTGAATGCCCGCATAGAGTGAACCGATAAAGTTGTTAAATCAGAACAGCATATTTATTAAAGTCTACATTATTCAAAATTGGTCAACTGGGAAAGTTTTCACACGTGATAGAATTCCTTTGACAACTATTAGCGAGAACTTAAAATTAAGCAAAACTTCACTTCAAACGCTCTAAAGTTGGGAGCTCCGAAGCCAACACTTAAAGAAAAAATCTAATCGTTTTTCTTCAGTGCTAAATTCTAATATAGTAAATGAAGCCATATTTTTGTAAAAAAAACTCTTGAGCGTGTTCAATACGTTAAAAGTTTATTATAAGATAAGACGTGGCAAATTCGGTTGACACCCTTAACCTTAAGGTCTTACACACTTGCAAAAATCTAGTAATTTCTAAGACACCCAAAAAAATTTCGTGAAAATTTTTTATATATCCACGACTTTTTTATAAAGCGTTGATTATCCTATCAATTTCAGTTTAATAATGACGTATACATTCCTCATGCGGTAAGATAATAGATCCTTCATTCACGGATAGGAATCAACCACAGTTCAGCGTGTGAAATAATAAACGAAAAATCACGAGCGGGAGCGAATCACAACTGAAAGAAACATGAAATCATGGCATCTAACGCGTTCATAACACTGGTGCAACACACGAATCTGAATTGATCTAACCAGAACCAGGCAGTTGGCATATCACCGAATATTGCCGAAATAACGATACGGAACCGCGCTGACAGGGAAGTCTACCAGCATTGGCACAACTTAGCAAGATTGGACCATTCGATGGCCTTTATATGGGTAACGCTCAAAAAAGGACCAGAGAACTATTGGAGCTCAACAGGGAAGAATTGAAAGCCCTAATAGGCCTATATACTGCCGGACACTGCAAGCTGAGTCATCATCTGCACAGGATGGGTTCAGCGATCCTGGAGGATAACAAAACAGCAAAGCACATCCAATATATATATATCCAATATATCCAATATATCCAATCCAATTTATAGTCTGGCACTATAGATCTGCTAAATGGGAAGAACTCAGGGAATATTATCGAGATTTTACATGGAGGAGTGTTTGTTTCGGCTCTAATGATCCATCTGTTTGTGCTAGGGAAGTTGCTCAAGTCATCCTAACAGGCATGGAAGCCTACATTCCCTTTTCAAAAAAACAGCCCTCAAACAGCAAACCTTGGTTCAACAAAAGATGCAAGGAAGCTGTCGCCTCGAAACAACTGGCTTTTCGCCAATGGCGAGAGAGCCTCGACGGCATAAACCATCACAATTTCATCCTTGCTCGAAACAGATGCAAAGAAATAATAGATCAAACCAAGGAAACTCACAACCAAAGAATTAGGAACAAACTTCTCTCCTGCCCTAACGGTTCGAAATCTTTTTGGTCTGTAATTAAGGCAGTCAGCCAGAACTTCACCAGATCCACGATTCCACCACTTACACGGACAGATGGGACTATCCCATCCACGACTACTGAGAAAGGAAACTTGTTGGCGGGAGTCTTTTCTTCATACTCTTCCGTCGACTTTCATGGAAGAACTCCGCCAATGATCCCTTCCGTGGAGACCAAAACGTCAGACATTGTTTTCCGACAGCGTGTCATAAAGAGCATTATGTTAGCCTTAGACCCAAACAAAGCTTCTGGGCCCGATGACGTACCTGTTATCGTACTAAAAAAATGCGCCACTGAGCTGTCATCTGTTTTCTGCCGACTTTTCAACTTGTCGTATAAAAAGGGAATATTTCCTTCTTGTTGGAAATGTGCACGGATCCAACCTATTCCCAAGAAAGGCAAAAAGACTATACCAAGTTACTATCGACCAGTGGCACTGCTTTCAGTAATATCCAAGATTATGGAGAAAGCTATTAACCAACATCTTTTAAAATACTTGGAAGCAGCTAATATAATCAGCGACCGCCAATACGGATTCCGCAAACAGAGGTCAACTGGTGACCTCCTCACTTACGTCACCGAGGTGTGGAACGGCGCAATCGAGCACCATGGGGAGTCTCGAGGGGTTGCGCTTGATATTTCTAGAGCTTTCGACCGTGTTTGGCATGGTGGACTGTTGGCAAAACTGCAGGCCTATGGCATGCCCGAGAATGTCTGCTTGTGGCTTGCGAGTTATCTCGGAGATCGTTCATTACAGGTGGCAGTCGATGGAGTTCTTTCTGAAACCTTTTCTATCAATGCCGGTGTGCCTCAGGGATCCATTTTATCTCCGACTCTCTTTCTAATATTTATAAACGACTTACTTGAAACAACAAAAAATCCAATATACAGTTTTGCCGACGACAGTACCCTCATATCTTCTTATACGTTAGATGCGCGAACATCTGCCATCGACGCACAGACTCGCAGGGAGCAAGAAGTTGCCATACTTAAAAATGACTTGCAAGACATTCTAACTTGGGGCGATAGAAACCAAGTCCAATTCAATGCTGGAAAAAGCAGTCATCTTCTCCAAAAAGACCAACGTTTTGGAGCCAGATATGATGATGGCGGGACACTCTCTTACCCCAGCGTCATCTCTTCGTTTACTTGGAGTGAGCCTCGGAGAGACATGTCTTGGCATGATCATGTTGCAGGTCTGGCGAAGAGTGCATCTCAAAAACTTGGAACACTCTTCCGTACGAAGAAATTTTATACACCACAACAGCTTCTCCTCTTATACAAGGCTCAAATCCGACCATCCTTGGAGTACTGCTCACATGTTTGGAGCTCAGCTCCCAAAAATACGCTGAGACTACTCGACTCTATTCAGAAAAGAGCCATCCGCTTGATTGGGGACCCAGATTTGACAAAAAATTTAGACACTCTCGAACACCGAAGAAGAGTAGCTGACCTGAGTCTGTTTTACTGATATTTTAATGGAAAGTGTTCAAAAGACGTTGCCCGCTTGATCCCACCAAGAACAAGACCGGGCAGAAATACACGTCGAGCCGCAGACGCTCATCCGTATCAGGTTCAGCTCGTTACACCTCGTACCACCCTATTTCAGACCTCTTTTATGTATAGAACCGCATCACTTTGGAATAGTATTCCAAAGGGCGTGTTTCGAAGTATACAACCTACAGAGATTCAAGGCCACGGTGTAAGATATATAGGTGAGTGAACGAATCACGTATTTCAACAGTAAAGCGCGCGACGAAAACCTGAACCTCAGTGTATGAGAGAGTCTTGCCAGCTGGGCTCTGACCTCTTGCTCTTACACATGCAAATTGCCATTATCAGGGTGTCATGCTACTCAATTTTATTTTTTTCTGAAGAAGCGATAAGCAAAAATGGGTAGAAACTGTGATTTGCCTAATTGTAGAAGTTGATGCGATGAAACTATAACGGGTATTTCATCGAGTGACATTTTAACATTTAAATATTAATAAAATTAGAACATAAGAGCACGCGTTTATCAGCGAATATGCGTGAATCATTTATGCTAGCGCTTGTGCGCTTGTCCGAGAGAAGAGTACGGCAGAACTAACCACTGCGAGCGAGAGCAACAAAACAAATGGGTAAAACAGATGTAACGTGACGAGTGGTGACGATATCGGGTCGCACTGGGGAGTCTTGTTCCAACACCTTAGTTATCTTACACCGTGTTCAAGGCCAACGTGAATCGATATCTCCGCTCATGCACCGCTCCCAGAGCGTCATAGGGATTTCCCTGCAGTGCATGTGCATTTCCAATAAAAATAAAAAATAAAAATAAAAATGCTAGTGTCCGCTCTTGGTAAGAACCAGACTACAACACTGCAGGATGTGGACACATTCCCAATAGTAAAAATTAACAGCTTCCTCAAGGAGGCTGACCTGATCGGGTTGATGTAGCACGACTAGATTGAGCCGCAATAGACAATAGAAAATGTGTGCCAGATAAGTCTTCGGTCGCGTGGAGGTGTCACAATGAACCACTCACGACAAATCTAATCTAATCTAACACATCCAAGATGATAAGCACCTGTATGCGAATAGCAAACTGAGTATCACGACTGGTCTCCATTTGTTTTAGCTCACACTGCAGGTACACTGCCCAACAGCGCGGGTATCAGCCTATAATAGAGTGGCGATGGGCGAATTGAAATGCTGAGCCACGGCAAATCGAGGAGTCAGGATACATGTGTCCTAATAGCGTGATATGTTATTAGTCAATAAGTCAATATAATATTTTTAAATCTGTATGACGTGCCTCTTCATGCGCCTCTTCATGTCAAACTTGGACGTTCCCATATACTTGTCTCCATAGTTTATCCTGCTAAATAGGGTTCTTTACCTCCCCTTTAATTGCTCGTGGGTGAAATTGAGCGTTATAATATGATCATGAAATATTTCGGAAAGTCAATTCAAAAAACGGTGAAAATGTCCATATTTGAATTGCATAAAAATACACTATTTATGCGATTGATGTGCAAGAAGGTTTTTATTTAATTTCCTCGTTCCACTTAAATGTACAATGAAAGTGAAATTAAAAGCGTATATAGTTTTGTAGTCATTATATAAGATAAGAATTATGGTCTTCTTGCTCGAAGTTAAATTTATACAACAGTTCTCATTTCATAGCTGGGAGTTAAGTAAAAGCAAATTAGAGAGCAAATAAAGCAAATTGAGAAAGTTAAAACAGCCTTGGATGTTCATCAGTGGAAAGAAAGATAAGCCTTAGTTGTAATAAGTTATATAAAAAGCACCTCTCTGGCATGGGAAAATGTCAATATTTATTTATTCATGTTTTGAATAATTAATCTTGACATTTCATTATAGACTTAGACGTATACTTGGAATTATTTGAAAACTTCTGAAACTAAATAACAAATTTTAACTATAGATAGAAAACGTCAATCTTTACACCTCGAAGTCTAATAAGTATATGATCAACTCGCTTGATTTTATTAGATATAATCGTCTAATAAATGTATTTTTGTACTTATAATTATTTTTAAGAACCTTTTATTACCTCTATATGTATCTGAAAGGGATATTTGAGAGCAGGTTTTTTTTATCGCAGAGAAGGTTTAATAATTAATTCCATTAATTAATTCTGAACCTTGATCAAAAAACGTGACCCCGATCTCATTACATATTAAAATGTCCGATGATGTGAGATCCTTCATTTTCATGCTAGGTTTGTAAGTAAAATAAAAATATTGAAAAGGGCACTGCCACGCGTCTTTAATTTCTTATCTTTGCAAAGCCTTACGTTCCGTAAGAACAACATACATAATAAGGAAGATATTTTCTCCTTCATTTTCTGTTTGGGTAACTGAGTTTTTCTTTTGTGATTTTTTCTAATGATGATTTTTTGCTATAACAAGCCAACTGACGAGCTGCTCAGTTCTCTATCACTTCTATCGCAAATTCTACCGCGCGAGAGTGATGCTTAACTGCAATAGTTTGATGAATTCCTCGAGTAGCAGCTAGACAAGGTGACAAGCTAGGTTAACATCGTAACTCTGTTCAACTTTACACCTCAACGACGTCTCTTTTTAAAATGATTTTTTTAGTTCTAGAACAGCAGTGTCATTAAGTACCATAACGTACTGTTGATACGACGATCTCATCGATATAATGTAGTCCCTGTCCTGTAACACTACGTTGCTTGTAGCTTATCATTCGTAAGAATAAGCCATTCAAATTTTTTGGTGGTGTTTATTATTGTCTACAGTTTCACTTAACTTATACTGACTTTTGTACTTTGATTCTATATGTGAGATCTTCCTATTATTATTATGTATTTTTGTTGCGCAAGGTGTCACGTTTACCGCCTTGCTTCCTAATTCTCCTTTGAGTCAGGATAATCCTACTAATTTATTCGGCAGTATCGTTGACGTATAATAACGGGAGACAGGCACATTAAGAGAGCCATACATACCGCTCTACTTAATTAAGCGGGACATGGAGATGGTGTGTTTTTGCTTAAATAATCCTCGGGTTGTCCGGCGGAAAAGTGAACATGTTCCCTTAACGGTTAAGCTTGTGGAATGTACATGTTCTGGAAAGCATCCACCACAAAAGCTAATAGACCTTGGTAGTAGCATTATATAATGAAGTATGCAAGGATAGGGAACGGCCATATAAGCCTTCCCGGCGTCGGCGTGACTGAGACAGATAAGGAAAGTTGCTCCTGGAATTCCCATTATCTGCAACAGACAGCCCGCCCGGGTTCCCCTGTCTAAGACGTCAACTGGACATGTTAAACTCCGACTAGGATGCAATCTTAGAGCAAGCATCGAATTCAGAAAGCCTAGGTACAATATTGCTAATTAAGTCAGTTATTAAATTCCTCAAAAGCTAAGATTATTAATCATTCAAGTTGACGTAATGATGTCTTTCATATTAGGTTATAAATTGAGCTATACCATTGAATTTCATAAAAAATTCAGTCGTATTTCAAGGAGCTGGTTACATCTGGTAAAAATAATCGTTCTTCGTGTTTTACAACGGTAACTACTTACTCGTATCACTTCTCATTAATTTAAAACTTTCAACAAGAGCTTTACCGAGAACTCGTGCATTCGAGTTTTATAATCGCTCCCGTAGGTACTTGTATTTACTAGTAATTACTTTGAATTACCTACTTTTTCCTAATAGACTATGAATGCGTTTTGTAATAAGATTCATCACCAGATTACCATCTTCGAAATATTATGTAATTCAATGAGATATTATTTGATAATAATATCTAACGATGCGCTATAATAGTGCATTTAAATATTCACCAGTTTTTGAAGTTTTGGGGGAGTCACAGTAGGTATTCTTGTTACAAATAAAATACTATCATACAAGACGTTTCTCTCATTGTCGCGTCTACGAAAAACACATTCTTACAGACTGGACGAAGGAGAACTCGCAAAGGTGCCAATACATTTTTTGATTTTTTACGCCGTTTTACTCATTAACATTACCCTTCGATCTGCCTATTTTACATTTTTCGTTATACCGGCAGCCTTGAAATCTTCACCGACGAGCCAAAAAGCATCCTTGGGGAGGCTACTTTTTCAATAAAATAAACATTCAAGAGAAAACTCTTCGAAAAAAAAACGAAAATAAGGGTCTTGATTATCTAATATATCAAAATTTCCATTTTAGTAGTAAGTGCCCTAATTATTATTAGAGATTTCACGTTCACTGTTGAAGCTATACAATAGGAGAATTATGAATTACTACTACACTATTAATCACACATTACCAAATCGCATATCCCATTTATTAGACTACAATATAGGTAGGTACCTACACATTACAATGCAACCATAGTTCGATTGAAACTGAATCACTGAAATTTTCCGTAATATGACCTGGAATCGCTGACCCAGCATAAGAAACTAAATAAAATCGTATTTTATTTACCTTTCCTAAGCACGCTCTCCCTCTTTCAGATCCTGAATGCATAAACTTGCAACTAACAACAGGTACACGATATGTTTAGCGACACAGGAAAAACTATATTTGATTCATTGGTAGCTATCTCCGGACCATTTTTTAGAGAATGACAAGTGTAGATTTCATAGATACCAAACAATCGTCATTTTTGTTCACGCATATCATAGAAATTACAAATTTTTTCGTAAGACATAGTCGCTCCACTCTGGTAATTTGGCTTCGAGAACGAGCTCATACAGCCACAGACACATTAGTAGAAAAATAAATAGCCTTATAAACGAATACAAACAACTACGAGCTGGGATTCGAACCACAGACGGTTTTAGTCAGCGACCTAAACCATCGCGCTGTCGCGCCAGCGCTATTCTCAGAACTTTGATCTGAATTTTTTTCACAAGATAATTAATCAGGTGTTTAGGTAGGTATATGTTTCAATGTTGCGGTCAGATTTAATTTTAGGGTAATCAAGAGAAAAAGGTTTCTGAAGTATAGGTAGGATAGTCTGTCGTATTTGTTTTTTAAATTAACTGTAATTAAAATTAATGTAATTATTTTACGATTATACTTTTGACTCTTACCTAAATTGATCATATAATATTGAGTTCTATATTGAAGTCACACGATTCAGTGTTTTTGAAGTCTTGAAGGAATTTCAAAAAGTGAAAGAAAACAGTGATTTATTACAAGATTTATTCACTTCGGATCTCCTAAGATCCTTTCCCTGCTAATTTATTACTAGCTCTGAGGATACGATGCCCGATTCTCTATAATAGTAGTGCCCCCTGGTCTCCTCGTCCTCCAATCGCCCGCCTCTCTCTGATCTTGATGTGTATAACTGTATACAATTTCATTCCGACTCTATATTGCAACTGACGATAACGCAAATTAATGAATAATTGGACTGTGCCGAAGTAAATTATTGAGTGTTGCCGCCTACCGAGTAAACGATGCAAATTTCATTCAAATTGGAACACCCGTGTTACGGCACCTATACAAATTGTCTGAGGCCAGGAGAAAGTTTTGTAATCAGGATTAAGTCATCTTTATACCTTACCATGTCCCTCGAGGTCCC
This sequence comes from Malachius bipustulatus, assembly GCA_910589415.1. Classification (NCBI taxonomy): domain Eukaryota; kingdom Metazoa; phylum Arthropoda; class Insecta; order Coleoptera; family Melyridae; genus Malachius; species Malachius bipustulatus. Next base: position 6,922,880 of record OU342639.1, read on the forward strand.
ACGTGAATATGCGTTCGAGGCGTATTAAATTTTCAAAGCTAGATGGTCTATTTATAGACAACGTTTTTCGAATACCTATTTGATGAACATTTCTGACGATATTCATCATAATTATATTACACGAATAAATTGCTACATTACATATACAGACTGTCCGTTTTTCGCGTGCCACTATGGGGATCTCGCTTATCTTGAGAGATACGAAGATGGTTAAATTAGGGCAAAGTAGCGTATTTTTGTGCTGATTGATAATCTGAACAGAAATTTGAGCTGTCACTATTAGTTGTCAAAATATTTAAAAAAAAACTGAAATTTTCAATTTTTGTTTTTATTTTTTTATTCAAAAACCAATCAAGCAAGCCATTTTTAACTAACACATTGTTGAGACACTTTTCAATAAGGAACCCAAAAATAATTTTACAATAGCTCTAGCACTTGAGATAGAAGAAAATCGATAGTCAGCTTTGTTTTTTCTTATGGGCGCCATATTGGATTTTTCCATTTTTAGATTACGTTAGTTTTTCTCCTTACAACGATGTACCACACATGTTATTTCATTATTGAATGTTTGGCGAAAATAAAATTTCTCATCTTGTGTGCAGAGTACTTTGAAAAAATGTCAAGGGTCTTTTGTTTTCAACAAAACTTTGACAGTTTGTATCTTGTATTAGTGTTATCGTTACGTTTATAACGCGAAAATGCCTTTTTCAAGTGAAGAACAAAGAGATATGCTACAAATTTATTACACTTCGCACCTACAGAAAGTTGGGCCAATATGGTTCGTTCAAAAAACCTAGACGATATGGCGATAGGCCCAATGAACATCAGCAAGAAATTTTGCAAGTGGTAAGGATTTTTCATGATTTCGATATCAAAATGTTTATAATTAATTCTAAATTAGGCGCAAGACAATCCATCTGTCTCTACAAGGGAAGTTGCAGCCCAGCTGGATTTACCGTCGCATCAAACTGTTTGGAGAACGTTGAGAAAACAGAAATTTCGTCCTTGGAAAGAATTCCTGGTCAGAAATGTTTCCCAACCAAGTAATTGCAAATAATGGCGACGAACGCTGGCCAGCACAGTCACCTGACATGTCCCCATTGGACTATTTTTTGAGGGGGGACAATGAAAAATAAGATTTATAAAACATTGCCAGCCGACGTCGATGAACTTCGACAACGAATTGTTACCAAGTTGTTTGTTTGTTACCATAATCTTAGGAAAAGGGTGCAATTGTGCTTGCAATTACAAGGGGGGATTTTTGAGCACATGCTGTGACATTACCTGTTGTAAATTTATTCGTCTTTGTTAACCATTGCTTAATTAATAATTTTATTTGCAAAGTGGCTGTTTTCTCGATTAATAATTCAATGTCGACGCAGACGACTGGTCGAATCGTCAAAGTTTTGTTGAAAACAAAAGACCCTTGACATTTTTTCAAAGCACTCTGCACACAAGATGAGAAATTTTATTTTCGCCAAACATTCAATAATGAAATAACATGTGTGATACATCGTTGTAAAGAGAAAAATTAAAGATAATCTAAAAATGGATAAATCCAATATGGCGCCCATAAGAAAAAACAAAGCTGACCATCGATTTTCTTCTATCTCAAGTGCTAGAGCTATTGTAAAACTATTTTTGGGTTCCTTGTTGGAAAGTGTCTTAACAATGTATCAGTTAAAAATGGCTTGCTTGATTGGTTTTTGAATAAAAAAATAAAAACAAAAATTGAAAATTTAAGTTTTTTTGAAATATTTTGACAACTAATAGTGACAGCTAAAATTTCTTTTCAGATTATCAATCAGCACAAAAATATGCTACTTTGCCCTAATTTAACCAACTTCGTATCTCTTAAGATAAGCGAGATCTCCATAGTGGCACGCGAAAAACGGACAGTCTGTATATATATAGTTACCTATCATAAACGAATCACAGTGGTTTCCTTGTATTTTAATAATGTGACCGTGGAAAACTTATTTCTTACTTTGAGTAGGTAGATACTTACCGTAATTTCAACCCCTAGACAGAAAAAAATATTAAACGGCGAGGGGAATCAAGTAACACATTCTAGTAATATTCGAGCTCGTTTAACCCTCTTCTCAAGGGTCTCTCAAAATTTCAAACCAATAGCTTTAAAGAAAGTGCGTTCTGAATGCCAATTATCTAGATATTGATTACACTATAGTTCGTTATCTGTTAGTTTATTCAGTGCCCACAATGACCATCTTCCACGTTCTATAGCTTCAGCTGTAGGTATAATAATATTATTCTCGATAATGTCGCTGATTAGAATAACTCTCAATTTCAGTGCAAACATTTAATTCTTTAGGATTTTGGGTATCAATGTACAGGGTCAGATTTTTGTAGCAGGACTCCACCAGTTTTTAGAAGACTTGTTTTAAGGAATAAAACTTCCCATAAACATATAATGTCCGGTAAACCTTAGAAAAAGATGTTGAAAAAAACTTATTTTTTTCAGCGCTAGCCGCATAACTTGAGGATTTTACAATATTTTAATTTTATACAAACAGGTTATTTATTATAATGAAAAGCACACAAAACGCAGAAAAACCTGGGTGAAAAAAATCATCAGTGGTGTATACAGGGTGTATGACTCCTTTTTCACTCAACAACTTATACGTCCATGGACTTACAAGACCTTACTTAATAGCGTTGGATTCCCTGAAGTTTTTTTTATAAAAAAGGCATACTTTTGAATGTAAAAAATTCCTCATAGTTTTTAGGTTAATTGAGTCTAAACTTCATCATGCTGCCAAAATAAGCTCATTTTTTCGATATTACCTAATTTTTATTTTTGGATATAAAATAAAAGTTTGGAAAATCAATAATTTTGTACAAATAGCTAAGTGTATGCGTATGAGTTAGTTTAGACTCAATTTACTTAAAAACTATGGGGAATTTTGACTATTCATAGGTATACCTTTTTTGTTAGAAATCTTCAGGGAATCCAACGCTGCATGATAACGCAAGATCTTGTGAGTCCATAGGCGTAGAGTTGTTGACCGAAAAAGGGGTCATATAGCATATGTGCATTGATGAATTTTCCCCCTCGTGTTTTTCTTAATTTTGTGTGCTAAAATTATAAAATTCAGTTTGACTGTTTATATAAGTTTGAATGTTATTGAGTTGTCTTCAACATTCAAAATAGAAGAGAAATATGAGTGCTGTATTATGATAAATTGAGTATATGTTTTCTTTTGTAATAGTGGGAATAAGTTGGTCAATAAAAGTATTTATTATTATTATTATTATTATGTATACATAACTGTAAAGTGTATAATTAATATAAAGCCTATATGCATTTCTTTTTAATCTTTCATTTGGTTTTCATTTTCACCTCTAATGTCAGAATGGTAAACAGCATGCAGTCTGCAAATTTCTGGTTTCCCATCCATTATTCTATTGCCACCCTTGAAAGCTGCATATTTTCAAAGTAATTTTAATTTAGCCGATTTTTTTAATGCAATGGAATTCACGAAAAAGAAAACAACTTATTTAATATTTAATCAAACGGCTTTTATCCTGCATTTATAAAGTATTTTTCTCTATAATGGAAAAACATTCCTGGTTGTTTTCATTGTTTTTACGAATCTGTTTCTAAAATTCTAATAAAACACATCCTATAGGTTTCCTATACTTACGTGCTACTTCGCCGTGGTTTCTCAATAATTTGAAATCACCTGCAACAAAAGAAAAGTTAATTAAACAATGATCCAAAATAAAGATTTTATGTTCCGTTATAAATATTGAAATAATATTGCGACATTTTAGGTAGGTAAGTGAAGGTTTTACAAGTATGTAGCGCTGGTAGAACATAAATATATTTTCTTTCCATGAATATATTTGTCACCTCCCTCGCGTTCGGAAACGAGTAGGTAGGTACTTATAACTACTGTTCTGCTTCTGAAATGTACTTTTATAATATATATCCAGGGGTTTGTGAGAGTAGTCGTAAATTTAGAGGCAATCGCTCATTATTCATTCTTTCCACACCGAAGCAAAACACACAGAAAACTTCGTTTCCTCTCGTACGATCAAAATCTGCTGGTAATTCGTAAAATTTCAACCCTATTGGATGTGTATAGTGTATATATGTCTATAAGCTGTGAAATATTAAATTTACATGCCATATATTATACATATACATACACCTTACCTGTGCACATATCATGAAATCCAATTTTTGCTTTTACCAGAGTAATATAAAACCTAAAAAATAAATTATCCCTCCATTCGTTTTGTACCTACTCGTCACGAAGTCGAATTTTCCGTAAATGTTACGAACAGCTTCTAATTTTTGTTTCTCTTACTATACCTATAGAAGTTTTAAAAGTTTATTTAAATGAAGCCCCAAAATTCATGGCAAGATCAGTTTCGTTTAAGACAAAAGATACAACTCTTTGTATTATCAAAAATATTATCAAGTAGTATTAAATTTCAAGTTGATTTATATTTGCCATTTCATTATTTATTATAATAATTACACCTAGTATTTCTTGAAGAATCTTATAGAACCTTTAAAAATATATTATTTTAAAAACCAGCCTTTGAGCTAGGTGGAAATTGATTTTATAGATTATTGTTCACGCACAATAAAAAATTGGATCAACCTGAACCCTAAAAAAACGTGACATATTATACTGAAGAGACGAAATCAATGTCGGAAACTCATAACAGCGAAAAAGGACGGAAAATATTAGGAACGGATTCATAGAATATGAAGTCTGCGAGGATCGAAAAGACATCATTATCAGGTCTATTGGTGAGAAATGTTTTACTCATAATTCATTATTAAATTACACAGTCTGATAATCTAGTCTGTGTAGAGTTAGGTTTGCCCACAAATCTGAAGTTTGTACTTGAAATAAAAATTTACACATTATCGACAATTATTGGTAAATTGACGCCTGATTTAAGATGTTCAAGACAACTCCAGTCTTCGTTTATAAAATGGCCTGCATGAAGTTTGCATAGATTGGTAGAATAACTATTATTGTAGCTGATCGTCTACAAAATGGGAGTCTTATTTTTGTAATAAAATTATTATCTAATGCGCACACCAGGAAACTATTATGCTAACTGTTGGATTGAAAGTTTTCGGGTTGATCAATCAAGTAGAGACATGTGAGACATTAGAAATAGGAATGGAATTGAAAGCTGATGAGCTGGCATCACTGTGAAAAGCAGTAGCGGGTGCGAGAAGAGAAGGGCCGTTTGTCCGAGTCTGGCTGAGAGATCGTGGCAGCTTCTGGGCATGGAACATGGAAAGCACGCTTCCTTGAAAGATGGCACGACAGAGGAGTATAATTGTGCCTGGACGTGAGCTGGTTTAAGCGCGGCACGATGATCACTTGACACTGCCGCTACAGAAAACTCGATTTTTCACCAGGACCACATCCACAATTAGTTATGGCGGGGAGGACATTCCACCACCGCTCAACAAATTAAAACCTGTCAACGTTAACCAGTCGTCGTCGCTGGTCGCGGCCTAATTCATAATTTATGTGGGTAATTGAATTTCGTTCTCGACTGTTAGTCTTTCTATGGAATGAATAAAAATTACCTTTATAATTGGGAATGTTTTATTGGTATATACAGGCCGTTCACTAAACATTTTATTTCAAAACACCCTAAGAAACAAGTTTCAATGAATTGAAGAAATCTGTCTATTGTTGTGAGAGGAATACATTCATATAACATGATTTTTATTTTTTTTTCGTAACTATTGTATATATGTAATTAGTGTGTATAATGTGTATAATGTATAGTGTATATATGTAATTATTTGTAACGTACATTTTGTACGTACTGGCTAAATGCCAGCGACCCGGAGACAACCGCGCGTCGCATAAGTGAGTGTTGGTGGCTTTTAGTGCAGGTTCAAGCACGGCCGGCTGGAGGCCTCGAGTTTCGTCGAGTTCTCGACTGTCGAGTTTCAATCCGGTACGCCGATACCTGTGATCTCACCTGTCTTTCTCTTCTGGAATTCGCTTGAAGAAGGTTCACGCCAAACACCTTTCGCGAATAATCCACCTAATGGCGTCGTGAATTGATTGTTCAAATATTGGAAACATCACCCACGTTTTTGGCTTGCTTTTTCCTACGGATTCCATTTTTCCTACGGATTCCATTTTTCCTACGGATTCCATCTTTCCTGGAAGCAACTTTTTCGTACCGAAGCAAGTTTTTCCTGGAGCCAAGTCTGAAAGATCAAGTCTCAAACCAGCTAAGCTTGTTCCTCGCTCCGAAGGGCACCTGATCTGAAAACCGTCATCCTCGTACCGGAGAGCCATGCGAAGCTAAGTGCCCTTGTGGATTCATTAGTACCCGATCAGTTCGTTCGGCTAAACTGCACGCTCTTGTTTTTCTCTTGTTTGTTAACCGTGCTCAAGATGCTGTGATAATTAACATCTGTGATTTTTTTCAAATATTAATATCTGTGATTTTTTTGTAAATAAAGAGTACCTGTTGTTCGGCTGACCCGCCTGTTATTGTTGACCCTCTTAGACTGACAGCTCAATCCACGACCCTTGTTATCTTTTACCGTCTCATGCTCTCAACGACTATTTTTCCCCTCTAAGGGTAAAATAGTTCATTTTAATTGACGCCAACGTCAATAATTCGTTTCAAAGTGTTCCCATTTATGACTTTTACATCATATTATACCTACCTAGGTATGCAATTTACATTTTTGTAACCCAACAACAGATGCTGAATGGAATTTAGTCCTAATTCACAAAATATGAATCAAAATGATTAATTGGTTGACCGAATTTTGGAATTTACTCGCATAAAAATTTAAACCACTTACAGGGTGAGACGCAAGAACCTTGGGGCATTTTTATTTGGAGGAGTGTTAGTTGGTAGTAGAAGTAGTCTAAAAATGTGTAAATGTATCACTTCAATTTTGTCGAGCTGAACTATAACATTTACAACATCACACCACTTCCGGTTATACCGGAAGTCGCCATCAACTATAATAATTTAGATGCAGACAATAAGAAAATGTAATAATATTCAGTCTTCTCATTCCCATAAAAAAAAATAGTTTTCCATAATATCTCTAGGAAGTTTGCTGACTAACCCAACTTTCTGGCTCAAATTATACCGAAGCTATATAGCGGTAAATCTTGATGGTCTAGAATATGTACCCCCACAAGGTGGGAAGTACTTAATTCTAATGGTCAGAATAATCATCAGAAATTCATTTGAAGAAAATTTTTTATCAATTTCGAGTACTTCATTATTTTTCGAGAAGCTTGAAAGAGGTGATTTAATTTAAGAATAATTTAGGTTCAGGCAAATAATCATAGGAAAATTATGCAATTTTTCATGCCAAATTTTGACTAAACTTATGAGAAATTTTCATTACAAAAATTAAGCCCTATAAGATTCTCACAACATCACATTGATTAGTCTCAGAGATTACTCAGAATACATTTATTCAGCTCTAGGGGGTTCAACCTGCTTCTGAACTTCTGAGCAGAATTTAGTAGAATTTAGGTGATAAAAGACAGAGCTTGTACAAAATCTTACAGAAAACTTCGTTGTCTATCCTGAAAAGCTTACCAAACTTGAACTGATTCTTAAAGGGGAGATAAAGCGCTTTTATGAGAAGTAATTTTTTTAATGCATACTAAGTCGTTTCATTATCTCCCTTGAATGAATCGGCATATTTTCCGTCAAAACAGTGCCGTCAAAACAAGAAACATAAAATAAAATTAACGCCATAGTTGATGGCCCTCCACTTGGTGGTTTTTTATCCCTCATTTGTGCACCATCGTTGGCGTTTATTTGAATATTGTTCTTCAGAGTATCGGAAGAGTTTGATTTTCTTGTCATGACACATCGGAAAAACCAAACCCCCTACTACGAGAAATCCGTCGTTGTCATTCCATTTAGAGTTCGTCCTCTCCTAACTGGACAATTGGTTTTGTTTCTGCTTTCTCCCTTATCTAATTAGTTTACAAAATCGATGCTCAAAGTTAAAAAAAGCTTCTCCTTCTCTTAATTTCCTTGTTCTCTCGCTTTTTTTAATTTTTTTTTATATTTTAATTAAGTTTTTTAAATTACCATGTGTGCTGTTGATGAATTTTAGATCACCTGTGTGTGAGGGTGTGTGCGTGTGTGTGTGTGCTGGGCTAGACGCATTTATCTCTGATCTTTGTGTATCAATTTCTCTCCCTATCTTTTGTTTTTTCTCAACTTTCATTCTTAACCTTTTATATTTTGACTTTGTGTCTCTCTGATTTTTCTGCATCACTCCCAACGTCTTTCCCTGGTTTCACGGCCAAAAACTGCAACTTGTACAAAACCGTTTAGAAAACTCCGTTGTCTTTCCTGAAAACCTTACCAAATTTGACCTGATTCCTTAAGGCGAGACAAAACGTTTTTATGGGAAGTAATTTTTTTAGTGCATTTCAAGTCGTTTCAGAATAAACGCAGCTGATGCCAGCAGACCTCAACAGAACAAACATAGCTGTAGGCCATCCGCTGACTCTTAGCTGGAGCAGCGTATGGAACAGATAGCCACACAGGACAAACACGCAGCTAGCGATAGCGGGTGAAATGGAACGCCATAAGTACAAGAACAGGATAAATGTAGGTGGCGGCAGGATAGGATGAGAGAGAATTCCAGACAGGATAAACGCAACTGGGAGTGGCAAATGAAACAGAACGCCAAACAAAACAAATGCAGCTGGCGACGATAGTTCATGTACGGCTCGAGTAAGAAAAACGCATATACAACGCTGCTGTTTGAATAGCAGAGCGCCCTAATGTCTTATCAATCCATGTGATGTGCCGTCCAAAGCGGAGATACTTGGAAAAAATTAATATGCCATACGCTTGAACAAAAGGAAAATATTTTTAAAAATAAATAACTAAGTACATACACTTAGTGAAACTTCATCGAAACAAGTTCACATGTCCAGATAGAACGGTAAAGCAAAAAACGGTCTTCTTAGATTTAGTTTTTCAAACAATTTTTTCGTAGGATAATAAAACTAATTCTTTTTTAAGCTCCAAAGTGCCGTGAATGTCCCTAATCTCGTAAACGTAAAGTATAGATACTTATGAAAATAATGATATATATTTGAAAAGCCGCTTTTAAAAATAACAAAAATTCTCGAATATTCGATTAGGAAATTGAACCGAGAAAGGTAATATCCTGAAACATTAGTTTTTTTACTGAGCAATAATAGCAAAATATTAATATCGACATTAATACGGACTTCGTAAGAATAATTAATTTCCAGTAAAAGATCCATAGCAGTAACAGTAAACCTTCAAATTATGTAAACAGGAAGGCAAACGAATATTAAAATTAGACTGAAAATGATCTCTTTGATTACAGGTATCAATGTAGTAATTGGCATCAAGCAAGGACAAAATAAAACCTAATGAAACCCTCCCATGTTTTGAGAATCCATAGGTAAACCACAACGTGAATAATAATACCGACGTTTATTAAAGATAAACTGCGACCGGACTGTTGACATTGGAATATAAAACCCCTCTAAAATATTCTCCGTTTATGTATGGAATACACTGTCCGATTAAATTGTCATCATAGATATAAACGTTTGGCGAAATATACAGCACATGCAATTACGTGGTCGAATTCAAAAATCGTTATCACTCTGATGCTATGGCGTGTACGTTAAGCCACCATAATATCACTAGTTCAGAAAACTAATAATACCAGAGAATTAATGCGAGTATAATTGCGTCATTGAAGTCGTTAACGATTTATTTCCGTATAATTCACTTGGATATTCCGAACCATAAATTTTCAAAATGTTCAAATATCAATCCTTGAATCATTCATTTGTTCTCCATGTCAGTTCAATTAAAACAACGAACAAAAAATCATCATAATTTTCACCCTTTTAGTCGAAGAAACTATCCCAATGTGAAATATTTAAAAATTAGAAACATTACCTTAACTCCAGATATACAGAGTGTATAAGCGTTATGGAACGATGACATCAAAATAAATATAAAGTTTGCGAGTTCACTTCAGATTCTTGTTCCTTACTGAGGTTTACAGACCACCAGTCGATCAAGATATTTGAAGTTCAATGACAAACAAAATCAAAACCAGCCACAGTTCTTATTTTTCTTTTGAGAACTGACAGGACAGACAACCGTCTTGCTTGAACTCGTTTCCACATTATTTTTTCTCGTTAACGCTAATGTTGTTTCAAAATTATTCTTTCTAAATATGAACGTTTTAAATTTCTACGATATGAAAAATCTCAAGATTATATATTTTCCTTATTTTAAAGGGACGTTGGTATCTAAAATTAGTATAAAGAACATTTTTCGCTGAAAATATACGTCCTGGGATATATAAAGCTCTCTTCAAACTCTAAAACTAATATTCCTAGAGAGAAGCTCGCCTTACTAAATCTTCTTATTTCTATAGCCATCATGACTCTTTTTAATTTTCCAATACCGCGGTACTGCTGCAAGCCACACTGCCTGCCTCTTTACTTAGAGAATTAGTTGATCTATCTTTAAAGCATTAAACGAGAATAATTTTACGAAATAAACGAAGGAAAACGGACCGGTAATGCTTTGGATTTACCTTATTGGCAGACAAGATTGAGGGAAATAATAAAATAGACTGAGGATTTAATTAAGAAACTTATTTTCATGAAGAATTATGATTGAAAACTTTACCAACTTTATTAGGTAAGTCGTTCGAAAAAATAAAAACCAAAATACTTGAAAACAGAAAGTTATACGATTCAATCGCATTTTTTATTCCAAGTCACAATAATACAGGGTGTCCCAGAGGGCATGGATCAAACGAAACCCAGTGGTAGGGGGGATAATTTGGAACAAAAAAATCCCAAAAGGGGTGGTTCGAATGTTTACGGTTCTCGAGTTATTCGCCATTTTATGATTTTTTTTATTGCTATAGGTACCTACATTCGATAAGAAAAAAATTAAAAAAAAAACTAGCTTGTTTTTTTGTAAATGAACTTCTACGCTATAAATGTTTCAGAATAACGTCTTATTCCTGCAGTTGTTATTTTGGAATTGTTCTTTGCATATTATAAAAGCTAGAGACCATTTTTCTTCGATTTTTAGAGATTTATAGAAATCATCGTCATAATTGAGTTACCATAAAAAAAAAATTACAGAAAAAACGCACAGAAAACGTGAACATTACTCAGAAAAACTTCTACGTTTAATGCCCTTATTGCCTAATGTCGCGTTTATTACATTACTCCAACTCAAAATGAAAATTTTCCAAAATTAGTCTAAAATGTTAAATTTTGAAAATCATCGTCCTATGGTAATATAAACAATAATACACACGAAATGGATTTAAATTACGTTTATTTGCAATAGCTAAGCATATTAAGTATACGGCGATGACATGTCATTAAGTTTTCATAAAAAAATAAATAAGAAAATTTATGAAACCGACTTCACTACTTATTTGTTATTACCCAGTACCATACAATCGTTTTCTCTTCTCTGAAAAAATTGTTTTTGAACTGTTACCTAGGAAACCAAACTGTTACCTAGGAAACCAAAACGTTACCTAGGAAAACATCAATTGTAAAATAATTGTACCGCTTCAATTACTTTGATTGTGGTATCCTGTAATAAAGTAGGTAGGTTAAAGTTATACCAACAAAACTATAAAAATGCCTTACACTTCACGCGAATATGCAGAAATGCATTTTCTTTATGGTTTTTGCAATGGAAATGCTCGACGTGCTGCAAGAGAATATCGTGATCGATACCCCAATCGAGAACATCATCCCGACTATCGAGTTTTCATGCGAGTTCACAATGCATATGTTGAAGGCCAAGTGCCTGGTGGTCCAAACCGAGAGTTTGCTCCTTCCTGAAGAAGAAGTTCTTGCTTGAGTTGAAGCTAATCCCGGAATTAGTGTACGTTTTCAGTCAATACTGGCATTTCAAGATCCTCAGTACATCGAATTATAAAAAGACCCCTTAAAATTGCTGCACCCCTTTCACATTCAACGGGTGCAAGCACTTTTGCCAGATGATTATCTGAAAACAGTGCAGTTTTGCAGAGACATCTTGCGACAATCCAGGGAAAATCCTTTATTTTGTAATTCTATTTTATGGACAGACGAGGCCAATTTTAGACGTACTGGGATATTTAATATTAACAATATGCACTACTGGGCTGTAGAAAATCCACGAATCATTAGAGATCACAGATTTCAACACTAATTTGGATTAAATATGTGGGCTGGAATAGTAAACGGCCTATTAATTGGTCCTTTTGAGTTACCAGCTAGGCTACGTGGCGAAGATTATTTCCAATTTTTACAAAAAAAATTGAATGTGTTGCTGGAAAATATTCCATTAGCTGTTCGTACACGAATGTGGTTGCAACATGATAGAGCTCCTCCGCATATGGCTCGTCCTGTTCGGGAGTTCCTTGAAGAAACCTACCATGAGAGATGGATAGGGCGAGGAGTGACCATACAGTGGCCACCCCGTTCCCCGGATCTTAACCCCTTGGATTTTTTTCTGTGGGGGTGTTTCAAAGAACTGGTTTACTCGAGAGTACACCACAATGTGCAAGATCTTCGAGAAATGATCGACATTATGGCTAATCAAAGTAGGGATGCAACGAATATTCGGCAACTATTCGGCGAACGTAATATTCGGCCATTTTGCCGAATATTCTATTCGGCCGAATATTTCTATTTGTCGCCGAATATCTCCGCCGAATATGTCTCAGTTTTTATGAATAGAAGTACCTACGTATTTTTCAAGACATTTTAGGAAACTCGTAAATAATAATGGCTTGGATCTATTGTTATTGATCACAGTTAATCCCTTAACAATAGACTAGGTACCTATCTACCTGAATATTTTTATAGCTGAATCGGACTCTTTTTCAAGCATTGACGGAATTTACACTTTAATTACAGCATCTCCTACCTATAATTTAGCGTGTTTCGTATCTTGAAAAATACTAATTTATACCTACACAATAATATTCCTATATTATCATCAATTATTGGGTATTAATTTTAGGGACTCTTCAGAGAAATTATGAAATAAAAATCAGAGATAACACAGAAGGCAGACTTCATGATTGTATAAAAATTTAAAAGAATTCCTGTTTTCAAGTGGGTCCTTTCAATTTGTAAACAAACCACTTATACAATGGTTAGGGGAAAGGCTAGTATATCGTAAAAGAAAAGGACAAAGTTCATATCTACCCATTTCACCAAAAGAGACAAACAACAATAATGGAAATATGGGATGACTTCATGAATCGGATTCCAGTGTTGACGTTAATGGGCTATAAATCAATAATAAATCACACTTCACCTTTTGAATTTTAAACATTTCTTATTCATTCTTGAAATCTAAGGAATTTAATAACATTTGTTCCTCTTGTGTTTTATTATATGGGGGAAATTAATGAAATTATAGAAATTGCTTACACTTTACCTACTGGTATGAAATTTCAATGACAGGAATATTAACAAAAAGATAAAGTACCCAGGTACCTACTTCTAAGAATATTCCTCTGATGATACCCTGTTATTGTTTTGCCTAAACTCGAGCTTCAATGTGAAAATGAAACAGTCAATAAAGTCAATAAAAATCACCCAACAATAGCGCTGAAACGGTTCGTTTCCGAGAATTTATTGTTTTATTAGGTACCTAAAATCCAACCTATAAAGCACATGAATGACTGAAAGATGCATGTAAAAAACTGGTTATGGACAAGTCGGACAACCCTCAAATAAAATAAAGATAAAGAAGCCTGTTAGAGCTGGCACTGTGGACTCACCAGGAATTAAAAATTTCACAAAACCATAATATTCGGCCGGCCGAATATTCGGATTCGGCCGAATACTAATGGCCGAATATTCGTATTTCGTATTCGGTATTCGGCAAAAATCGGTATTCGTTGCATCCCTAAATCAAAGGATGGAAGGAAGACATTTTGAGAATATGTTAAACCACGTTTAATAATAAAAACCTTAATGACATGTCATCACCGTATACTTAATATGCTTAGTTATTGCAAATAAACATAATTTAAACCCATTTGGTGTGTATTATTGTTCATATTACCATAGGACGATGGTTTTCAAAATTGGACATTTTAGACTAATTTGGAAAATTTTCATTTTGACTGGGAATAATGTAATAAACGTGACATTAGGCAATAAGGGCATTAAACGTAGAAGTTTTTCTGAATAATGTTCACGTTTTCTGTGCGTTAATTTTTTTTTTATGGTCACTCAATTGTCACGATGATTTCTTTAAATCTCTAAAAATCGAAGAAAAATGGTCTCTAGCTTTTATAATATGCAAAGAACAATTCCAAAATAACAACTACAGGAATAAGACGTTATTCTGAAACATTTATAGCGTAGAAGTTTTCATTTACAAAAAAGAAACTATTTTTTTTTTCTATTTCTTTCTTATCGAATGTAGCAATTTTTAAAAAATCATAAAATGGCGATTAACTCAAGAACCGTAAACATTCGGACCACCCCTTATGGGATTTTTTTGTTCCAAATTACCACCCCTACCACTGGGTTTCGTTTGATCCATGCCCTCTGGGACACACTGTATAAGTATAAATTTGCTATTGTTGGTTTGATGATATAATATGTAGTGTAACTAAATTGCTTTTTAGTGTAGGTATTTATTAAAATTTTAATCGACACTTACATGAACTTAAACCGTGCGTTATAAGTATTTTGCTGTTAATTTAGGGAGAAGCAAATACGCGTTTCCGTTTAACTCTTGCGTGGTGTACGTGTGTAAGTAAAAGTGCTAGGCTTAATGGTTCACGTGTTAAGTGGAAGTGGAGCTTAACATCTGAGGAACGTTTACAATGAAGCTGTAGGTAACGTTTCAGACGATGTACGCTGATAATTTAGCATAGGCAGTAAGATCTTTGATGTTTAGTTTATTATTTATACGGTAGATTTGAAATGTACTACATCAGGGGAGGCAGAACAGCATGGTCTCTCAACTCCTTTGAGCACCTTTGTTAGAGGCTCACTACACCAAAGGGACTTTTTATCGCATCAAGCGTTTACATCTAATAGAAATCAACAACAACAGTTATTTCATTCATGTCCTTAATATCACACCTTACTGTCATCGGAATAATCCAAGCAATTATTATTTAATTTGAATGAAAACGAACATGTTTAATATTTCGCGTTCTTACGCTTTGATTGATTATGTTACAACCTTGACTAGTATTAAGAATATTACTATTTAAGTATTGTCTTTTTTCCTTTTGATTTTACCTATTTATAAAGCTTACCAATTTTACCTATAGCTTTTGCGTCTTTAAAAAGCAAGCTCCAAAAAACTATTAAATAAAAGCTACTTTTGAAAGTATAAACAGCAATTACTTACACGGGTACTTCATTCTGCGAAAATACTAAACATTAAACTTAACTGACGGCTTAACACTATAATATTTAGAATCTATTGTCGAAAATTAGATCATGTTTCGAAACAACTAGGCAATTTCGTGACGCCGGGACTAAAATAAAGATCAGGACTTCCGGCAAAAAAAAACTGATAGAAAGTAAATACATCATGGGATTCCGTTTATAGCAGAAGTAGAGTTTTGGAGCCAGATATAGTGATAACGGAATATTCTCTTCTTCCATCGCCGTCTCTTCGTTTACTTGGAGTGGCCTAGGAGCGAACATGTCTTGGCATGATCATGTTGCATGGTTGGAGAAGAGTGCTTCTCAAAAACTCGGAACACTCTTCCGCACGAAGAAATTTTATACACCACCACAGCTTCTCCTCTCTTATATAAGACTCAAATCCGACCATCCTTGGAGTACTGCTCGCATGTTTGGAGTACTGCTCGCATGTTTGGAGCACAGCTCCTAAACATACGCTGAGACTACTCGACTCTATCCAGAAAAGAGCCATACACTTGATTTGGGATCCGACTGTAACTGAACATTTAGACACTCTCGAACATCGAAGAAGAGTAGCTGACCTGAGTCTGTTTCACAGATATTTTTATGGGAAGTGCTCAAAAGACGAGGCTCGTTTGATTCCACCTAGGACGAGGACAGGTAGAAGTACATGTCGAGCTGCAATAGCTCATTTCTATCAGGTTCAGCTCGTTACACCTCGTACTACCTTATTTCAGACTTCTTTCATATACAGAACTGTATCCCTTTGGAATAGCATTCCAAGGGGACTGTTTCCTGAGGAATACAACCTGCAAAGTTTCAAAGTCAACGTGAATCGATATCTCCTCCTATGCACCGCTCTTCAGTTTATCTAAATAGTTGCTTGGCTTGATTTCTTGTCGAGGACTGCAAAATAACAATTTTATAGCCATCAACAAAATAAAAGGGGAACATGATTATAAGAATTTAAGATCTAAGATTCGCCGTGTATATTGAATAACATTAAAGGCATCATAAATAATTCTTGTTAATGTAAGCGTTTTCGATATTATCGTATAGCAGTTTATTTTTAATTGTATGGCTATAAGTACCTGCGTAATTAGCATTTAATTAACTAACTCCTATAAGGTTGATAAATATTATTGACAATTCTTTTTGATCAACCGTAAGCAAACCTGCTCGTTATTGGTCAAGTGTTACACGTTTACAATTTCAGTATATATAATGAATAGTTAATTAAATTTTGAAAAGGTAATTATTTGAATGCGATTAAAGCACTTCTTGCTATTTCCTCGGCTATTTCACATAACATATATAAGGTAAACTTCGAGAGACGTTACAACCCTTACACTATTTTGGTAGGTTTACTTAAACCTTTTTCAAGTAGTATCCGGACATCTGATTTAGAAATGATATTTAACATCTGCGTGTAATGTGTAATATTGTTAAGCTACAATAATAGACGAAGTGGTAAGTGGGACTTAAGGTCTGTCCTTAAATAACTTGGGACGTCGTCTTTTAGAAAGAGATTTTTGAATAAAATAAACATAAGAGTTATGATCGATACCCTTCACGTAAACAACGGCTGTCTCCTTACGACGAAAATGAATAAAAAGCATTATCAGTCATTGAGCACGGTTGACGGGAGCCTTTGGCTATTCCGTTGACAATATCGTAAAATATTTTATCCCTAAAAAAAATATGCCAAGTTAAAATTTTGCTAACTGACTATTAGGTAAAGAAAAAATCACAAAAAGGTAATTTACTTGTAAATTGTACCATAAATTACTATCTTTGGTGACTAATTAATAGATAATGATTGATTGAAGAATAATAAAATCATGAAGGGTACAAATGTATGTCTCTTTTATTAATAGTATTTATGTAGGTACTTACTTTACTAAACTATCTTTCCAATTAAATATCAGTACAAAAATTGCAGGTAGAAAAGCGTAATTAAATTGACCGTAATGAAAAAACGAAATCAAAGTCGGCCTTGATCATTACGACGTGTCCAGCTATAACGACATAGGACAAGAGGAGTATAAATTAACGAGCATTCGAGTTGTAATTCTAGAGGGCAGCACACGCTGAATAGGCAGTTAGAACCCTCGACTGTCCTCGAGTGAGCCATGATAATTTGTTTGTCAGTATAGACCACTAATTATCATCTGTCAGAGTTCACGGTAAACTGAAGTCATGGAACAAATTGATTAACAAATGCTGCCTAATGAAGATGATTAGTTTGCACCAAAGATGGCCTTCATATTATCGATGATTAATTCGTATCAAAATAATTATTATATGTTATGATCCTTTGTCTCGACAGGTCGTCTAAGATCGACTAAGGAATCGAGACTTCAAGATTTCATTGGCCATAAGTGATACCGTTTTATCGATGTATAACAACACTAATTGGATTGATCCTAAACAGCCATTAACAAAATATTTGAAGTATTCATTTGAGGGACCAAGTCTGAATTATGAATCCACATAATCATAAATGGGAACAATAGGAAGATTCCTCTATCTCTGCAGAACTGTGAGAGTGCCATACCGTGTTCAAGAATGCAAGGACACTCGCCCCCAGAAAGTAGTTGAAACTTTCTCATGAACTCGCATCCTGAAAATGCATTCGATGTGTTTGTTTTTCATCATGAGCTCACAGCCAATATGGAGGAGCAGTTTTTCATTAGACGGCGGTTTTTATTATTCTCAAATCTCAAGATTACATAACTTTTAACTTTCAAGGCATTACCGGATGGATTAAACGTGGGTACTTATTGCAGAACTTTCTTTCAGAAACTTTTTTACCTACGACGTAAGTCTGTTACATTGAGGGCGGATGAAAAAAAAAACGGTAACGCTCGGTTACTTGATGTTCGAGTTAAAATGAAAATACTCAGAAATCTGATAATTGTGGTGAGATATACCAATAGGGGATAACTACTGTTATGCAAAACAGACTTATAATATTAATACTAATAAAATATAGGGAAACTTGGAGGAATGTTTAACCTAGATGCGGTATTATAAGACGAGGGCAGTACTAGAGTTTAGTCCTATCATGTGGTTTGTTCTGATAAGTAGATTATGAAGAGTGGGTCGTCCGCTTTAAACTCGGTGTTAGGTACCTCTACAGAAACCAATATCCAATTAGGATTACTCCATACAGCTTAATGTTATCGAAACTATGAGTAGTCAGCACAGACCTGAGACTATGACAAAGACACAGGCTTGCTGGTCGGATGTTCTCGCTATTATAATTCGATTTGTCGTCAAACTCCACCGTATTATGAGAAAGCGACTGCAGTTTCACAATGAATTACTGAAACTAAAAAGAACAGAGATAATTTAATTGATACCAAAATTTCTTCCCTCCTCGATAAATTCTTTGATTTTCGTAGATTCTACATAGACTGAAAAGGCACAAGCGCCTATTATAACAGATTGATTAAAAACAACTACATACCAGGTTTTACTTTTTTATTAGTGAATCGGTTATATTTTAAATTTCTTTAGTTTGTTACTCATGTGGTTTGTTATTTTTACATCAAGTTTGACCAAAATCCGTTATTAATAACGGGTTTCTACAAACATGTTATAATACTTGATAGCATAATATTAAAATAATCAAAAAATAACTCGTTTTCCAAAAATTACGCTTTTAAGTATTTTTTACATTGAATAACTACAAAATCACTTCAACGCATTTTTAATATTATAACGAGACCGCTCTGGAAAAATTCTAGTAATTGCTTCTTTAACCTTTAACATTTGTAACGATTGTAAAGATTTTCTGCTAGGTAGAGGTGAGTTCCCAGGAATGGGTAATTGCCCCTTTTTACACGAGACAAGTCAATTAAAAATTACAAATCTTTATTTACAAGTATTCTATTTACACGTATCTATATTTGTCTTGCTAATATTGATAACCACTGTATCCTATGGGCCGGCTCTCGTCCTCCACAGTCTCGTTCGCCGGAACGGAGTCTGGGAGAAATATTCTCCGGCGGCGAGGCTATCTGAAACAAACTCCGTTCCCGATGCCTCAGTATCACATCGGGACGGCTGTTACTAAATCCGGCCCTCAATACAGGCCGGATAGGGACTGAAGGGATTAGTGGTACTTCAACGTAGCCCGCCTGATTCCCTATACTGAATCGGTTACCGGTCAGAGCTCACTCCACTCTGGTCGGTCTGCCGATGTCCGGTTACAGTTAGGTTCGACTCATTTCATCGACCTACTGTAGCCGGCTATGTAAATAGGACAGGGTGCATTCAATACATGCCCCTGGGTGACCTCCGAGCCCAATTCACAGGGAGGGAGACTGGTTCTCGAGTCAGTGCCTCGGATCCTCTGGCTGGCTTCTTCGTTGGCTCTGTTTATATAGCTGGTGCTGGTGGAGATAACCTGCTAATCACTGTCGTAAAAACTGTATCACTCTCGATAAACCCCTCTAATAATGCAAATAAATAATAATTACCAACGAAAGCCTTGGATTTCGTTACACATTCTAGTTCATCATTTGCTTGTTTATTTTTTATGATGGTTATAAGGCAATGACATGTTCGCGACAATTCCAGTCACATGTCATATGACATTGACAGACAGTCGTTAGTTCTATGGATTGCTGGAGTGGTCTCGCCGAACAGTCTGACGTTTCCAGAATCCACGGCCGGTGCGCCGGTGTGAGTTCTTTCTACAACCTACGAGAAGGTACCTACTGTTTCGACGACGCGTCGGGGGACTATATAAGGACCGTCGTGCGGCTGCGTGCAGTAGTAGTAGTCTGGACGTGGAGTGAAGCTGAAGACAGAGCAGTAGTAACTAGTGAAAGCTGAAGTATAGACAGAGCAGTAGTGAAGTGAAGTGTGAAGTAAGGAAGCCAATAGTGACAGTATAGCGAATTATAAAGAAGCTGTGTTTAGTGTGTTTGATTATTTAGAATTAGAATTTGAGGTTATAACTTGGGTTAGTCAATAAAGTAATTTGCAAGACTTTTAAGTGGTGGATTTATTATTGTGAGACCCGTAACAATATCAAGAAAGCGTGCTATAGCTGGAAATATTCGCGGTAGTTGCCTCGGAAAAAACCCAAGCAGCGGAATAACCCAAGTCGTTATTACGTATCTAAGACTAAATGCATGACGCAAAAGTTATAATTACCTCAATTTAGAGTTTTTAGGTATAACTGTGTAGTGATTTATACGATGTTTCGATACTATTATGTACCCAAGTAACACAGTTTTATCTAAAATATGTATTGTTAACGTCCAGCATATTCGTCTATAGACGGTAGTTTGTAGATTATAATTTTGAAGCAAAATGTCCGCGGCGTAGATCGTCTATGCGACATCTACATTTTGCATCTATGACAACGTCTATAATTTATAGATATAGTATATAGGATTAGCTTAAAGATAAAGTTATTTCTTCTAAGTAGATTTTAAAGTCAGTGCGTAAACCACTGTCAAAGCACTTCGGATGTCCGTTGGGTTATTTAACTACAACACCTGATGTACCTGAACCGAGAGTGAGAAAAGGGCCTACAGGAGAGAGAAAAATATATCCTGCAGCATTAGCGGGAAAGAGTTCCCTTCTAACCGTCGCATCAGGAGGAGTTCATATCGCATTCGCCATTCGCTAGAAAGTATCTACATACGCGCTTTCCGCGTCGCTCGCTTTGTTACTTATAAACGCATTTTATATACGCAATCCAGTTATCCAACAAGGAACGCATTCTCGATTTACAATCGAGGATACTTCAAAAACCGTAAGTTTGCACGCATTCCTTTAATAATCCGCATTCCTGATTTTATCTTATCAATTTGGTCGTCAAGACATTTATTCATTTACCGCATTCTTCCAAAATCAAACGCAGCGTATATGGTCCTTCGATCAGATTTTAAGTTCGTCCACAATCAATCCCAAAACATTTTGTTCCTTCGAGCCGAATGTTAGAAAACAGTTATAGGATCTATGAAAAACTATTTACTACAACTGGCAATTGGTATTGTTACGGGTTAGGGTAACTTTACTACGTAAACTTCTGGTGAAGACGGACCACGTAAACTTAGATCGCCTAAATCTAATTTTGCAGATTTTCCACTCATATTCGAGTTGTTTACTCCATTGCTCTCTCTCATTTACAACCATCGCTCTCTGATCGTCGATTTTTTCAATGAATTCAGAAAACATAGGTACATCCTACGCCTATCTTGATACTACCTATTACTTGATAATTCAGTGCTTTAATAAAATCACCTTGTACATCGTGCTGGCTGATTTTATCTTACTGAACTCAATCTTCGACAACAATAATTATTGAAAACTCATCTAATCGTCATATTTCCAATTGGTTTTTAACATATTGGTACAAATCAGTTTCTAATCTTTTTTTCTCTGCTTGGGAATAATTTAGGTACTCGTACCTACCTAATGGACTATTTTTCTCCGGGTCTATCGGATTAACAAGGTACCAGTCACAATAAAAGACTGCAAAATTTCAATGTTAGTGACGTAAAATTTATTGAGCTAAGCATTCACAGGAGTTTGATATATCACCTTTAATAGCTTGCCAACTTAATAGGGAGCAATATGCAGTTGCGCCCAGCGAAGCAAATAAGGATGAATGGTTGAGCAGCATTAAGACAGGCACGGTAATATCCGGCTCCCTGATTCATCACTCCTTACGTGTCGAAGTATAATATTGTATAGGTAGATACAGATCGCGCCGGTGCTGGTTCTCATTAAACGTGGTTGACAAATTTCCGGTCTCGAAGATATTCAGTAATAACCTTGCGATTCCGGTTTGGCGCCCTTTACTGCATGCTCTCTTCTCATCCTTGCACGATCCTTCCCAGCCCAGCGTGATGATCCTTTATGCACGTGTTGTCCATTATGTACCTTCATGATCCTTTGTTTATCTACTTAATACATAAATAGGAGAGTGTTGATTTTCTGGTTCAACATATAGGTATCTATAGATTTGAAAATTTATTGAGTCTTTATATCGAATTTTTCCTGTATCTTCTGATTCTAAACACATTCGTGACACTTTCAGCTACAGCTTATTCGAAAGTAAATGTTAAATCGTTGCACGAAATAAAGATAATTCGCGAAATTCCCCATTTTCAGAGAGTTTACAATTAGTCTATACGTCTTCTCTGGACGGATCATCCAGGACATGTTATAGTAAATCTCCCGTCATATTTAAAGCTATGACGCATCTGTTACTTGTAACGGCCATTGAATAAACAGTAATGAAAAATCGAATAATCTGCTTAAAACGGAATGAATTTATCCCTTTATCTGATCGGATCATATTGACGGAACGGACGTTGTCCTGCAGACACCTGACCTATAAATTATATATCAGGCTGTGGAAGGATTTTGTTTTTTAATAACAATCCAATCATATATCATTGATTCGGAAAGTCGAATCTGGTTTTGATTGAGTTATCTCGAGGCCAGTTTTCAATTATCTCTACGCGTACAACATGATTCCTAATAAAACACTGAACAACTGTCGCATGTCCAATGATTACGACGCCCTTCGATTGGCTCGTAGATTCGAATAATCGTTATCTATTATTTACATTTGAGAGTTCATTTGGATCCATTCACTGCTCAATTTCCTGATCTTTAAAAGCACAACGAATAACATCCCCGATTCCCCGATAACGAATAATATTATCAACTAATCAACTATATTCATGAGGCTACTGCGTCCGCGCTCTTAAAGCTTGCCGAAGCTCTCTCCATAAAAAAATTTTCTCGCGACGTTATTTATACCCAGAATGCACTATATGTAATAATTTTAGATGCTTCTCACACTTTAACATTTTAGATCATACACAACAATTGCATGATCAAAAAAATATATGACAGGAATGACACATTGTCGGGTCGGCCAATATGACCAGTTGCACTAAATACCAGAATGGTTCCGCATTCTACGCATATTCGAGAACGTGTCTACGGACCGGCCAGAGACTTTGGCGGCGCCTCAGGGAACTATATAAGAACCGCCGTGGCTGGAGACTCGTGGCCGATGTGGAAGGGGACTATCGATTGTAGAAGACTACAGTGCAAGCTCCTGTCGAGATGAGATTCGAAATGGAGACTCGGCTACCTTGTAACTTGAGATACTGCCAAACATCCATCCTCTCGAAATCATCAATCCAAAAAAAAAAGATACACCTTGAAGGCGGCGATCGAAAATAATTACGAGATAACAGCGATACTTCTGATTTTTTTTTGGAACTGTACGTTGAGAACATCGAACATCTGTTCTTTTTGTTTATGTATATTCTGGCTTATTGGAATCAAGAATGTTCCTGTCACTTTGCAATTTGATATTCGAGAACGTGTCTCTTCGGGAACGTCCGTCTAGAACGTCACTGTCCTCACCAGTCGGGATATAATGCAAGAGATGTGTCGTCCCAGGAGAGAGTGTAGAGTACTTTCGGAAGGTATTAGAGATAGATCAGTTGGAGAGTTTGAGTCAGAAGTGAACAGAATTGGGACAGTTCAGCGAGATAAGTGACCAGTTGTGTTCAATGCTGAGTGAAGGACAATCTGACGATTAATTGATTGCAGTTTATTGTAACCTAAATAATAAAACTGAAAATTATTATTTTAAACTATTATAAGTTAATTTGTTATAAATAAAGTGAGTTTCGTGACGATATAAAATAAATCGACTGAGAGGTAGGTACTTGAGAATCTTTTCAAACGAGTGTTTTGCTTTCCGTGTTTGTGAATGTTTTCCAGGTTTATAGTAAGATGCTTAGATCTAAGTCATGACAAGTATCTTGAAGAGAACTTCTGACTCTCAGAAAGTGTGATCGTTATACGCTTGTCACAGTGATTACATGAAGGGAAAGGAATCGTGTTCGAATGCTAGTCTAGTGTATATGCCTAATTCTTGTAACTGCTTTGAAAGTTTGTTCTCTTCTAATGAGTTCTGTATAAGAGACATTCCTGTTGGTGTTGGAAAGTGGTTTGAGATTTATGACGCCTCAGCTGCAGCTTTCAATTTTACACCGTGTGCCATGATAGAGATCCTCCCTGACGCAATAATTTCGAAAATAGGCTATAAGATTTGATATTATGAAACGAGTAATTTTTGTCTGAGTCACTATAGTTTATAGAAACAAACAGTTAGTATCATATAATTAGATTGAATCAGAAGCGTAATTCTACTTTGAGTTGAACTCACCAGTGTTTGTAACAGTGACAATTGAAAAAAAAGAAATGAAATAGGTGGAAAGGTTGTAGCTAGCTATCTTTATTAGGATTCTCCTTCTGACTTTGCTAGTCTTCAGCCTTGCGAGCCCCCTGGGGAATCCTTTGCAGTAGTTATACTTTGAAGTACTTTGCAGGTCTGACGCGTTATATTTTTTATATTTGTTCCAACTTAATTATATAAGCTCTCTTCCATATTTGTCAACTTGATGTAAGTCTGTATACAGATTGTCCCAGCTCATTCGAGTCGGTCTCTGTGGGCCAAACGATTTAAAAATTAAAAAAATTTATAGTTCATTGACAAATATTTTAATGAGCTTCAGCTAATGCGACTAAACTTTGGCCGTCCATTTTATAATCTAATTAAAAATTGTCAAACAATTTATTCACAAAACATAAATTATGAAACCACTCTTCACTTTCATATATTTTTTCGGTTTCCGATTGTTCGAAACTTCATTCGTTGTACACTGCCTTGAATTTTTAAAATTGCAATTTTCATTTGTTTGTAACTGCTAAACTACTCGTTTTGAACTCCAAATGTAAAAAACAGTTCTATTGTTTCTTCTCAGTCAATCTAAAAATGCAATAACATAGGAGCACTCCATTAAAAAAAAACATAACTTTGGTATGTCACTCTCATATGGCACATCTGAAGTGTCCAAATGTCCAAGTGATCCTGTAGTTGAATTATTAGTAAAAAAATTGAAACATTCATAGTTTGGGCCACAGAAACCGACTCAAATGAGCTGATATTAGAATATGAATGATTATTATATGAATATCAGTTCGTATTTTTTAAGGCAATCTTTAATTATATCTTAAAAGTCAAATAGTATTTCCCCAGGTTGAATCCAAATAATTTAACCACTTTCTATTGGAGGCGTCTAAATCGATGGATTCCCTCGATGTTACATTTCAAGAGTACTATGACTATTTAACTATTTAAGAGCGCATCTAGTTCGCATTTTTCAGTTGCTTTATCATCAAATCTTGGTGAAGTTTGAAAAAAATTAATGTAAGTGAAGTGGTTTAATTTAGAGTAGCGGTGATTAGTGCAATTTTTAAATTCTGAGCATTACTCGAATCATTGCCATTCAATGAGGCAGCATTTTGCGAGGATACTCAGTCACTAGCGTGAGGGTGCTTCTGTTCATAGCATAACATTCATCGTACAATAAGAAAAGCTTTGGGTTGTATATTTTCATCTTGAATTAGGATGAATGATGTTAGTTCTGTGTTATCATTAGATGAACGTATATCTACTCACGAAAACTCATGATATTGGAGTATTCGTCGTCTGAATTGCCCACTCCTAAAAATGAAATAACTGAGGCCAAGTTTAGTTCTCATACTATTTCCAAGTTTGTTCGATAACTTCGTGAGAAATGTTAAATGCGTCTGAGATTATTAATCTTCTGGCAGGGATCAAAAGTTTATTTAGATCGTAAACGACTTTTATGCACAATCTGTCACTTGAGAACCATGATTCAGACTGAATAATTTTGGGCTATTTGGCTACGAATAGTTTTGATGCCGCTTCAGATTACCTTTCACTAGATTCACAGATCATTATCAATTTGTATTCTTTCATCTCTTATTAATCCACAATATCTGTAACATCTCATTGGTGCACTGATTAAATGTATTGCTTTCACTGAAAAGGTCGTGGTTAGAATCCCGTACAAGGAGTATTTTTGTTAGTTTTTTTTTTTTATTTCTTATGGTTCCGTGCGTTTCGTGGTTTGAAAAATTTGGGTCAACCTTTGTTGATCAACCTTTCAAACATTGTACCCTTTCGATGCATCAGTGCAGATAACTGTATCGGGGTGATATGATTCCAAGGTGTTTCTGGAAGTTCGGTATTATTATGGCTGATGTATTATCCCTTTTGCTATGAGTTGTGAGGGTTGCATCAATTGTGGGCGTCGGTGCCATCCATGGTAATTCTTTCCTGGTTATAGGAGCGATGTTACGTATCTCATTGTCGGTTAGATGTTCTTAGATATTCAGGTAATAGGGTGTGAGTAATCTGGGATTTCTCCCGAATCTGTCTTGGTAGTAATTATAATTTTCGAGGATCTACTTATTTGGGTTGTTAAGTTGGGAGACAGTCCTAGCTTTAATCCGGATCTCCAAACTATATGAAACCTTATGAAACGATATACATATTTCCAACATCATCAAGAACCAGATCTTTAAAAAAATTTTTTTTTTCAATCCTCAGACCTCACCTCTTGATAATCATCTCTATATGTCATTTAATTATAGGAGTATTCTCCAAAGATGGCCCAGAGATGTACTTTGTGTAACTGAAATGACACAAATAAAATTAACTCGAGTCCTCTCAAGCAATTTATTTAATAGGGAGATTCTTGATGTAACTTCTTTCAGCGTTTCAGTGTAGCTTCTTGCTGTTTTTCTTTGGTATATTTTTAAGAACCCCATTTCACATAATTATAATCTTTGTTTAGACTATCCTGTTTTATAATTGTTTGAGTGATAAGATAAGGTAACTACGTTTTATATTCAGCTATACCTATTTCTGAATATGTGTACATATATAGATTATTTTACAATAGTGTCATGCTGGCTATCACCTAATAGGTGATAGCCGCCAGCATCTATAGGGAAATAGGTATATAGCAATCAAGCATTAACTGGTCCGTGGTTACTTTGAAGGATATTTATTGCTGAAGTAATTGAATCTGCTCGTAGTGACAGAACACCCTCGACTCTGATGCGGCCGCCTTCTATTATAAATGCTCTCTTCTGCTAATGGCTGACCTCCTCTCACCGCCGCCAAAGCCGACGTCGAGGTAATGCAACGTCGGACAATCTACTAGAACCATCAGTCCTTTTAATTATATAGAAAGGATAATTATCAAACCCCTGAGTTAAAATTCCCAATTGCCAATCTATATTTAACAAGCCGAGTTTGTTAAGTTATTATTACTTTGATTAGTTAATTAATTATAATTTTAAGTAATTAAGTAACTCTAGCAGGTAAATGATTTTAATTAGAAGAAAGACATTAAGTAATTATTTCCAAATATAAACTAAAACTTCTGTATTTTTTATTAGTAGAAAGGCTGATTGAATTAAATATGATGAGGAAGTGACAAATTCATTGATAGTTTCGTTTAAATGTTTCATCAAGTTATTAAACTGCGACAGTTTATAGTGGGGTAGTTAACGGGTGTTAGAGCAATAAAAAATATCGAAGTGAATCGTGTCGATTTGCTGGAATTTGACCTGTAACTGATTGTGGAGTAATCGATTTTTAATTGAAATTCAATCGCCGAACACTTTTTCAAACAAAATTAAAAACAGTTCCATTGGTAATTAGTACCCACTTCCTGGGAGGCTATTCCGGTTCTGTACTTCAATTGATAAAGTAATTACAGTTTTATCGGCAATCAACTCCTCCAAATACTATCAATATTTAAATCAAACCCAGTCTGTTTTACAAATATTGAGCAGTGTCGGCAAACAAAAGGAGAAAAGTAATCGCTTACTCGTATATAATGAAGCATATGCCAAATCGATATCCAGTTTCGATATAGCTCTAAATTTGGACTGGGTGGAAATTTTCGAATTCCTTTTTGGCTCAGCGGCTCTTTAATACATTAATCGCTAATAATTTTGATGTTGATTAAAGCACAATGTTCATGTATTTTTTTTTACTTGACTCGTGGAACAATTGAGGCTTGAAACACTTGTTTGAAAAAAGTTTTGCATATTTATTGTTTACTGTATAATTTTTTGATTAATGATTTAATTACAGTATACACGGTGGTCACTTTCAACTTGCTGACCATTGGGATCTTCTAAACCATATAAGAGATATACAGAGTCGGTTGAATTGGAGAAATCTTTAATCGTTGCTGAAATATCGTGAAAAAACTGACAAATCTAAATTTCTTATTTTTGCCATATTTCTTTTTTATTATTGAAAATAACTTGATAATTTTGTGTAAGTTACATAAATCGTTGATAGCTATCCATTTGACAAATTTTTTTGAAAAACAAAAGTTTTTGAAATGTCAGATGGATTCGCTTTTGATGACTTATGTGAGCCTACAAAAAATAATTAATTAATTTTCAATTATAAAAAAGTTTTGACTGAAACAAGAAATCTGGATTTTTCAGTTTTTTTCAGAATATTTCCACAACGCTTGAAGTTTACATAATTTTTCTTTCAGATTCTTAATAAGCATGAAATTTTGCAACCTTTCTCTAATTCAACCAACTTTGTATCTCCTATATGGTTTAGGAGATAACAATGATGCGAGCCAGTTGAAAGTGCATGACCACCCGGTATGCTCTAGCGTGGAGCATTTTTATTATATAAAACAGAGGTTCTATTATTATTTGGGAGTATTCCTTCCCGAAGAATTTATATCCTCAAAGTTTCTGTCAAAATTAATAATAATTTATAAATTAAAACCCAAATTTATAATTAAAAAAAATTCACAGTAGGTAGATAATATTCATATATTATCTACCGGTATCTATATTATTATCAATCTCAGCTCATATTCTGTCGTATGTTATGGGAAAGCGGTAGTTCGACGAAGCGGAATACTTCTTTTGAAACCAAAGGATGGAGAGGACGTAGCACGGACATGGTCCAGATTCGATTCTTGTTTCCCTACTATACACACAAGAGCGATACCGAGACCGATATAAAACCGGATGGTGCTCTATCTTGATGTCCATATACCACCCTAGTGGGGTTATACGACGCCTATGTGTGAACTGTTTTCGCGCCGCTTATGTGAATATTGTCGGCCCTTGGAAGTTTGTGTCAACGATAATCGGAGATAACTTCCGAAACCTTCGGTCATTCTATCTCCTTTATCCTTCCATCGTTTAAATTGTTCAACATGTATTTTTAAGTATGATGGATGAAAATATAACGAATTTTTATCTCGCATATTTTTTCTTTGCAACTTACCTTAAATTTCTAGGGGGAGAGATGGGTCAAGTGGAAGTGATTTCGCCCCAAACGATTCTCTCCTGTGCACGACTGAAAATTTTGAAAGGACCCAAACCATATAACAACTGCGCATGTTAAGAAAGTGTAAACTTTAGAGCCGAGAAACGCACCCAATTTTTTTTTTATTTGAAAGTTTTCAAAGCTAGAAACGTCAGTTCTGTCAATGTCATTAAACCACATATAGCAGTTGGCGAGAATTCAAGACACACTCGGTCAGTTAGTCACGTTGACTGACTTACTTTTCAAGTTTGAGTTGTGAGAGTCGGACGTTCCGTTCCGATCAGCTGTGCTCCTCATTTTTATTTTTAAACAATGAAATCCAAACAAAAACCCAACATGTGAGTAACTGTTCGTTTATTTTAATTTGTTAATATCTGTTAGGCATTATGATATCGCTAGAGATCAGATCATCTTGTTTTAATTAATTATTTGTTGTATTTTCACTTTGTTGCAATTTGTTCATTTACACGTGTTTGGTCAAGTTAATTAGTTATTCAAGAAGGGCCACATTAAGCTTTAATTAATTGTTTTGTATTCAAACAGGAGATTAGAAGTACTTATATTTTATTCTAATCACAACGTGATAAATGAGATAAGTGAGATTTTTACAAGTTCAAAATAACACAAAGGGTGCCTCGCTATCAGCACCACATGTACTAATTTCTGTATGAAGATCAGGGACACGTTTCTTTCAAGCTTTCAAAATTTAATTTATTTAATCCTGATGCATTGACCACATTATTATTATTTAAATCTGATACGTTTTAAATTAAAGGATTTTAAGAACAGGGCCCCCATGTAGGTACTCATACGCACGTGCAAACTGTTTAGTTTAAATTTCAATGCTTTTGGAGACACGCTAGTTTCAATACTTTATTTTATTGTTAAATTTCAAATTGTTTAAAACCATGTGACCGCAATACCACCATTTTATAAATTGGAATTTTCAGTGAACTAATTCAAACCGTAGAGACATGCTTGATTTAAATTTCCATTGTCATTTGTATTATTCAAAATAACCTAACAGCTCTGCAACCTTTTGAGAAACTTATACTTGAATTTTAGCTAATTATTATTTATTTATTGGAATCTTGAAACAGCACATTCCTTTTGACTATTTATTATTGTGATTATTATTATTTCATCGAAGCACATTTCTATTTATCTTTAAACAAGCAATTTATTTTAACGACATTCACACTGCTCATTTATTTAACCTTTCTTTCTACTCGCTACCACTTCTTTTATCATTCTTTTATTCATGAAATTATTTAAACAATTTATTTATTTTGATTGAACTAATTTGTACCTAAAACCTCATGTGACTTTATTTCATTTGTAAGAATGCTTGCTTCGATTATTGATTATTATTATTTCCGATCTTTATTTATTTCTAAACTATTATTAATTTCAATTGTGACTTGTTTGCTCATTAATCATTATTTATATTTCTATTTCATTTTTTTTTTTACAATGCGAATGACACACACACACACTGATATTTATTTCGAATGCTTCATCGAACTGCATGCGTGCTTTATTCGATTTGATTCACGAACAAGTCCAGGAGAGTAACCTGCGATGAACGAATTATAACGATGAGTTAGCAATGGTGGTATTTTGATTTTAAACCGTAACAAAGGAACTTTAATTCGAGTTCGCCTATCGGTGACAGTTCAATTGATTTCATTAATAGTGCCTGTAGCCCATTTTACCCTTCCCACTTAAGGTCTGTCGGTGTGCTAGCAAGAACTAGACATTCGATTAGATATATTATTTTCCCCACTGTTTATTTATATGTGTTTTGTGTTTTTATTTGCATTTTTATGTGTTTTGTGTTTTTATTTGCATTTTTGTGTGTTTTATTTCTTTTCAGGAGGTATGAGTCCTTGAAATAGAAAGATAAAATGTGGTCTTCCTGAATATAACAGATTTGTTTATCAATGTCAATTTTACACCAAAACGGTGACGATTTTATATGTGTTGTGTCCTTTGTATTGTATGTTTTTCATTGTATGTTTTTGTATTTTATTTTTTTTGACACTTTGCCAGTCCGAGGTCGGTTGTTTTACTGGGTTTCTTTTTTTCCTCGTGACTATAAACTTTCTTAGGAGGAAACCCTTTTCGGGATCTCACGGGGTAAACAGACTAAACATTCAAATCAATTCAAAAGTAAATAAATCAATTCATTTTTAAAGGAAACTCTGTCTTTTAAATTAAATCTCCTATCTCTCAACAAAAGACTAGCGCGAAGTATTTTGGTAGCGTTTGCTACGAACGAACCAAAATAAGGTTACTACACAACAACGTAATAAGGTCCAAACAAAGTGAAAACTAGACGAAACACGAGCCCAGGTAAAAATAATGATCACAAACGATAAGTAAATGTTGGCCAGTGTATTTGAAATCAGGGAGGGATAACTTTAAAATTCAAATCAAATATTCAGGGCGGGAGTACAAACAGTCATTCACGACAGACAAGTTGACATTTCAAACGTCAAAGGGGTTCTTCTTTTTCAAAACCATTCAGTCTGGGAGCCACATTACTGAATAACAGCGCATGACGCAGAACCTCCATTTTGAGAGGTTAGGTAGGATACATCACCATTCTTTACCGTCAACCAGAATGTAGGTTTTTAGGCATGTTACACTACAATTTGTATGATATTTTCACTCTTTTCTTCTAAAAAGAGTGAGACAGCATCACCCAGCTTAGAGCCTTGAAACACGTCAGAAATGATCGGGGGTATTTCATAAGAGGTTGAACCATAATAAGAGACATTTGTAGTAAAAAATAACCTGAGAAGAATCCAATCAAGTATATCAACACCCAACAAAACCCATTCAGATCCTGGCGGGAAATGCCGTGAGTCTGTCCATTTTGGGGCGCAACTCAGACGTCACTCATTCTCTCTCAGACTCTACAAATATCGATTGTCAAAATGCGTATAAATGAAATTCAAATAATAATAACATAGAATGTCAACAATATATCTTAAAACCCAGATCTATAGATTTATGGAATAATTAGAAGCGTTTAAGCAAAAAGTTATCCTAGTGGCGTAGCTACTTTAGAGCCAGAAAGCTTGTATGATTTTTTCTTCACATAGCCAACATGACTGAGCTATTTTCAGGATTACTATTATCTACTACTAATAAAAGGACGGCAGGAGACGAAGATAATTGGCGTGGTATTCGCAGGGCGCAAAGCTGTCAGTAAGCTATCACTTACATAAAACGTAAAACTGATTTTTCAAATAAAAATGGTGAAAAAAGAATAACCTAATAGATTAAAAAAAAACGGCCAGCGAATGCAATCAAATTCCGAAATTTCTGCAACACATTGTACCTATTGATGCACGTATAATAAGACGCAACAGTAGAAGGGAAAACTTGCTGAAACTTTATAGAGTAAAATCGTTCGGCCAGACGCATATTCCCTCTTCGGAGATGTTTGATGTAGTCCAGACCCAGACTAGTGGTCAGAGTTAGCCAACTCTAAACTGTGACCTAGAGACTATAACCCCTTTAAGTTTTGCACTGTCGTATCCAGTTAAAGTGTATACCTCTGCGATAATAAGTTCCTAACAGCATGCTAGGCTAGCCCCTTTTGCCAAAGACCCAATGTTTATTAAGCTTAATAATTGAATTCTTAGTTTCAATTAAATTTGATGGCTATGGTACTGGAAATTTCCTATATAAATGGTTTATTCTAAATGCGCACTAACTGTATCTATTTAGCAAGTTTATATCTTGGTGTTAAATTTATAATATGAGATTTATACACACCAGTAAAAGCTTAAGTGAAATGTTTCAATTGTTGTTGATCGTCTAAGTATACCTATAATATGTTTATTTTATAAGTGAAGAAAATAGATGATTTTTTAACAGATTAGGCAGCGTAAATTTTCTAAATTGGTCGGAAAACTGAAGCTTTTCCTGGCAGACATTTTCAATCTGCGTTTTAAAATGAATTCAGAACAGAAATTTAATTAAGGATATGGTTAGGAAAAAGGGTGGACAATGCAGAATTTAATTTAAAGACGTTCATATATGCGACCGCATACAAAGGGGCTAAAAGGATGAAGATATTTAGTATCTCATTTCGAGTCCGATAGCCGTTGTTCTCCATACTATACACGGGTGCTGCTGCTTCCCCATGAACGGACGCTCGCGGCAAAGGACTCCAACCACAATTCCTAATAATTGCCCTAACGTCACGCATGTTCCTGTGGGATAGTCGAGACCTATACACAAAATACTGCTTCCATATCGCTAGCTTCGTAGACTAGTGGTACCGTTTTGTTTCGTTTCAACGTGTGAATTAACTGGCTTTAGGTACGTATAAACGTAGATTTATAGCGTTTTATCAAAGAAAATATATCACTGGTAATCAACGATAAATCTAACTAGCTTTATGAGGTTGTTAAAGTTTTAAGGCTATTTATTAGTTACGATTTATGAGTTACTATTACTTATTACAGAAATATCTTTGTCCTTTAGTAGGTACTTTGTTATCCTAAAATCTATCACGAAACCTTATTGTAAATTTTATTTAGGATATAACTCACTGATATAAATGTTATAATTGCTTTGTAAGTGTTGAAAACAACACTTTACATGCGAGTGTTTATGGAGTCATAACATCGCAAGCGCATAATATAACTTTCAGTGCAAGTGAAACACTACACTTTTTCTTCGACCACCTTCCTCTTTACTATGCGTCATTTTTAAATTTAAATTTATAAGTTTTTTTTCACTTTCACGGTCGGCTTCTATTAAAATCGTAATTGATTTTGGGCTGTTGTATTGTGGTCAATGGTGGATTTGCTCCTTCGAACAGGGATAAAAAATAGGAACACATGTAAACGCAAAAGAGAAGGAGATAGATATACAGGTGTCCCATAACATGTGGGCAATCTCCCGGATTTGGGTATATTTCGTAAAAATAAATGAAAAAATAGGTATAAAATTAATTCCTCAGAGACACCCCTACAAAGATATTAGCTGTTGAAGTTGAGGGTTGAAAATCAATTTTTTGCAATAACTTTTTTATTTCTTGACCGATTTTGATAATTTTTGGTGTTATTTTGTATTATTTTGGACTGTTTAGAATAGTGTTTCATAATCTTTGGTAGCACATACATAGACCTCGGGATGGCATAACCCCCTCATTCACTTGAAAG
The DNA here is from genome assembly GCA_910589415.1 of Malachius bipustulatus. Lineage (NCBI taxonomy): Eukaryota > Metazoa > Arthropoda > Insecta > Coleoptera > Melyridae > Malachius > Malachius bipustulatus. Next base: position 6,957,772 of record OU342639.1, read on the forward strand.
AAAACAATTAAAATAATAATTTTACAATTTTTTAAGGTTAATTTTCCTTTTCTTTGATATTTTTTACATAAAAAATGTATCCTATTTTATTTCGATAGAGCGAACCGTTATCGAGATAAACGTCCTTCTAATAGGTGGTGCGTCGCAGGAACTTTTCAAATTTCAAGTAAATTTTAACAAGATGGCTGACCTATGACAGTAAATTGAGCAGGAAACAAAACAATAACTTAATTAAATACACGTCAGTGTCAAAAGATTTCATTTCATGCAGATTCAATTCTAACTGATTTTCTGCGTATTCAGCGTTTTTGTAACTCATTTTAAAATCAGTTAAAATTGAATCTGCATGAAATAAAATCTTTGACACTATTTGACGTGTATTTAATTAAGTTATTGTTTTGTTTCCTGCTCAATTTACTGTCAAAGGTCAGCCATCTTGTTAAAATTTACTTTAAATTTGAAAAGTTCCTGCGACGCATCACCTATTAGAAGGACGTTTATCTCGATAACGGTTCGCTCTATCGAAATAAATAAGGATACATTTTTTATGTAAGAAATGTCAAATAAAAAGAAAATTAACCTTAAAACTGTAAAATTATTATTTTTATTGTTTTATTTCAAGTGAATGAGAGGGTTATGCCATCCCGAGGTCTATGTATGTGCTACCAAAGATTAAGAAACACTATTCTAAACAGTTAAAAATAATACAAAATAACACCAAAAATTATCAAAATCGGTCAAGAAATAAAAAAGTTATTGCAAAAAATTGATTTTCAACCCTCAACTTCAACAGCTAATATCTTTGTAGGGGTGTCTCTGAGGAATTAATTTTATAGCTATTTTTTCATTTATTTTTACGAAATATACCCAAATCCGGGAGATTGCCCACATATATGGGACACCCTGTATATCAAAGTAGAATTACTTGCCAGAGCTGTTGTCTACCAGTCAATTTTTAATTAATTTTTCCTGGAAAAAGTTGCAAATTGTTCGCTTCGCTAATTTCCGTATCAACATGACAACACACAGATTATCCATTCTCTCTTAATGCGCATCCTCTGTATTTCTACATACCTAGCATAATAAAGCCAACATGATATACCTTATTGATCATGATGTAGATACCAACACGTAATTTGCTCAGTAATTTTTGTCAGTTTCTGTCAATTTTTTTAGTGAAGTCTTTGGCTCTTAATACCTATAATTAGCTCATAACAAGACTTCTGATACCATGTATCATCTTTATGAAATAATTTTAAGTAATAATCGTCAATCAACTCTTAGTGCGTATTTAGGTAAAAACTGAGAGGAACAATATAGAGAAAAAATCCGATTACAATTTTAGAATGAATGATTCGCTTTGTGTCGCCCAATTTACCTGAAAATTATTTCTGGGCTTTCATTTGATCTCCGAATTTAGGCATCATTCGCTTTTTACTCACTGTGTAAATGAGGGTTAAATGTTCATAATTTTCTGTATGTTTGTTTGTTCTCGTCTATAGCTTAAACAGCTATAGCGTTGCTGACTAAACAAAAAGTAAGTTAATGATCCTCTAAACATTGAAAATAACCTTCAGCCTGTATATTGCTGTATATACTTATGTTGATAAAATGTTGAAATTATTTTTGTCCAATTAAAGTGATATAAGTGATATAATTAAGACATTAAAAGAAAGGATGTTGAAATTAGACCATCGCATTATATATAGGTACATACTGAAAAACAACTTGCTATGTAGTAAAACTTAATTACCTCTATAGCACTTGCCGAAAATATCCGATGTTCATGGACCTTTATTCATAACATCGATCTCTCAAACTCATCAATTGAATAGAAGTCGATTATGAAAATGATCCCCTTACATCTCTGTTGGACGCGTAGATCAGCAAAATTGATGTTTCTGTAGGAAGCTTTCAAATTCTTCCCTCAAATACTACTTTCACTTGTAGTCCAGTCATTATATACATTTGGAAATGCAAATGAACCGAGAAAGCCAAATTTTGGATATTACGTGGGGGTGGCCTAGAAAAGCTTAACTTCAAATTGTCGACCAAATTTACCTTGTGCATTTTCCGCCATCTTGAAAAAAGGGTTAAATTCAGTTTTTTCATCATAACTCGGTTCTCCGTTGAGATACGAAAATTTTTACTCAATACTTTTTTGCTGCTTTTCTCACAATATACAATTAAGGTCCTTTACGTTTTTTACGTATCGTTCATCGTTATCGAGATATCGATCGAAAAAACCATAAATTTGGGTAGTGAATTTTGTTTTTTGCTATTTTCTTTTTTCTCCTGAAAGATATCGAAAAAATGTCTAATATCAAATTTGTAGAGCGTATTCAGGCCTATAATTTCATTTTCTTATTTTTTATTTTCGACAAAAATTACGACCTCTAGCGCGCCACGAAGTCGGTAAGACTGATGTGCAGTCTTGAATTTTAGCGGCTCGCACGCTTGTATCCACACGTCAAAATGAATGAAAGGTAGTTCAGGGAATTATTGCAATACAAAATAAATTAATAAACCAGCTAAATTATAAATCAAACACATGAGATTTATTGATCAAATAATTTTTGTGTAGTAAAAAATAATAATTAAAGGTGGTCATTTTTATCAAACATTTTTTGTCGTTTTGATGGTCCTGGCTGTAGAAGTTCCTCCTCGGCAGACTCTTCGAGTCGTGAAGACTCTTGAATCGCAGGAAGTGATGCTGTGACGGTTGAAACATCAAATCATCATCATCATCGTGATCGTCGTTGAATAAAATGTCGACTCTGGCGACGTTGTTGCATATTTGTCCACTACAGTGCAGGCAAATAACGTAGCAACTAATCCCTGCTTTCCTGCACCCATGCACAATAAAGCAGCCCCACATTTGCATGAAATGAGTTTTAAAAGTTCGGGTGGAGCGGGTTCGGCTGTGGTGCTAATTGGTTCAAGCCCGTTATTTGTCTGTCGCCAACCCCATTCCTGCGAGGATCTTTGAAAAATCCGAGCCACGTTTGTACTTGTAGATATGTCCGGAAAACGTGTTGGCAGACTGCGCTTTCCGTTGGTGGGAGTAGTGAAAGATTATTGAACTTATTTGTCGTCATTGATTTTGCAAAAAGCGGTGGAACCGCAAAATATTAATCGATGTCTTCTCTTTATCACCGCCATACAGAGCGATAAGGAATAGCTTTCCAGCGCAAACTAGCATCTTCGTATCGACTTTTTCTTGCTTAAATAATTCTACCGATGACCGTAAGTTCGGGTTTTTCTCGAGGGTGTTGATGAATTTCGACTTTACAATATTATAAAAAGACGATGTGGTGTCGCAACCGCTGAAAGCACGAATGAAAAGAATGTTCTCAAGAACAGACTTATCATGCTTGAAACTATTCGGAGAGTACAGTTTTGCCGGTGGTTTGCGAAAAAATATATTTTTTTTGTCCTATGCAAGTCCGGTAATTAAAACCAAAAGATCGATATCTTCGCCGACGATTTCCACAGAGTCATAAATCGATGCTTCTTTAATTGCTGTGGTTACAATGAGAGTATCAGCGCCCTCAAAAGCCTGCTCTACTTTTATTCCGGTTTTTGTAAAATAACGGCGAAGCATTTGTATTAAGTTGTTTTTATTTTGGTCCCTTGCAAGAAACTTCTCCTTGCTAACTTTCGGAGCAGTAGTTTCATCGAACGTGAACTCTGGTGATTGGTTCTTCCTAGAACGTCTAACCCTTTCCGAAGTTTTAGTTCCTGCGAGTCTCATGTCAGTCGGAAAGAAATGAAAGAAATTCATGGAAGAAAAATTAAAATCTTGTTGTTTTGTTAGAACTGTTAGGTTATATTATTATTTATTAATATTAATTAACCTAAAGTACTGAATGCACATGCACCTTACAGGTTTATTAGATAAGAATGGCGAATTTCAAGAAAGTACTAGATTCTCATCAGTACGTACTAGATTACTAGATTTAGTAAAAAAGTACTAGATCTAGTACAATTGTATGGCGAGACGCACATTGCAGCGTCGGGCGCGCTCCGGACAACTTCGCAGCGCGCTAGAGGTCGTAATTTTTGTCGAAAATAACAAATAAAAAAACGAAATTGTAGGCCTGAATACGCTCTACAAGTTTGATATTAAACATTTTTTCGATATCTTTCAGGAGAAAAAAGAAAATAGCAAAAAACAAAATTCACTACCCAAATTTATGGTTTTTTTGATCGATATCTCGATAACGATGAACGATACGTAAAAAATGTAGAGGACCTTAATTGCAGATTGTAAGAAAAGCAACAAAAAAGTATTATATAAAAATTTTCGTATCAACGGAGAACCGAGTTATGATGAAAAAACTGAATTTAACCCTTTTTTCAAGATGGCGGAAAATGCACAAGGTAAATTTGGTCGACAATTTGAAGTTAAGCTTTTCTAGGCCACCCCCACGAAATATCCAAAATTTGGCTTTCTCGGTTCATTTGCATTTCTGACCCGTTATTTTCGACGTAATGACTGGACTATTGTATCTTTAGCGAGTGTTACTTGTTACAAAAGATGTTACCGCGATACATTCCCGAAAGAGAAAATTTTAATAAATCATTTTCCTGAAATTAAAAAAATTATGGACGAAGTTTTAATTTTTTTTTGTAATTTTAGTGTATTTTTTAATAAAAAAATACACTATTGAGGACGACATCACTTTTCGAAAATCACCCAAACTCATCAAATGTCCACCGATCATGACCCCCAGATCACGAAAAAGTGGTTTTCCAAAATTCACCTGCCCACGATATATACCATTTTGATTTTAAAAACGCTCCTGTAGCTTTATCTTTCAAGATTAGTGAACAAAATTTTGGATCCTTGTAAAACTTTGGGATGACGTTAGAATTCCGTTGAAAAAATTTTCAAAAGTCGCGTTACTTCTACAGGGTGTCCTTTCAAAGTTCCAGAAATCGGGTTTTTGTGGTATCATTTCAGGTCGCAGTTTTCAATCTAGGAGGCTTAAATTTTTGTGGTAGTAAGATGTCCACAAGGAGTGGTTTGGTATTGCACTTGAGCAAAATCGGCCGAGCCGTTTCAAAATAGCAGCCATTTGAATTTTCGGAAAATTTGCTATTTTTTGAGACCTTGTATGAGCCAGATGGCAATAAAACTTTGAAATCAGCTTAACAGGATTGGAATAAAACTATTTGAAATTTGAGGTAAAGCAATAAAATTTGCATTACTTATATTAATAAGCCAGTGGCGTGGGTAGGAAAAGGGTAAAAATGTCTAAATTTCTATAACCGTTTATGAGTTTATTTTTGGAGAAATTAGACTGAAATTGTTACAGTAGACAACTATATTAATAGCCTTTAACCTTGAAAATTTCAAGAAGTAAATAAGAAAAATGGCGGAGATATTCGAATTTTTTTTACATGATGTTTTATTTCTCTAAAATTTTAAAAACGCTCCTGTGTAGCTTCATCTTTCAAGATTAGTGAAAGAAATTTTTGCTTTTTGTGAAAGTTAGGGATGACGTTTAATTTACGTAATAAATATTTTCCTAAAGCTGAGTTAGTTCCTCGAAATTTTCAAAAAAAAAAAAAAACGTCCATGAGGCACAGTTTCTGGTCGCAGTTTTCAATCTAGGGGGCTGAAATTTTTTTGGTAGTAAGATAGTTTCCAGTAGTCGTCTGGTACACTGTATTTGAGTAAAATCGGTAAAGCCGTTCCAAAATGGCGGCCTTTTCAATTTTAGGAAAAATTGCTAAATTTTGAACCCCTAAATAAGCAAGTTAGAAACGAAAACTTTTAAGCGAAATGAACATGATTGGAAGAAAATTATTTTAAATTTGAGTTAATGCAATAAAATTTGCATTACTTATATTAATAAGCCAGTGGCGTGGGTAGGAAAAGGGTAAAAATGGCTAAATTTCTACAACCGTTTATGAGCACATTTTTGAAGGAATTGAACTGAAATTTTTTCGTAGGACAACTATACATAATAGCACTTAACTCTGAAAAATTTCAAGAAGCAAATAAGAAAAATGGCGGAGATATTCGAATATTTTTACTTGATGTTTATTCCTCAAAATATTTCATTTGCGGTTTTCAAAACTCCCCTTTCACTTTTTTCGAATTTATTAAAGGTAGTGATTTCGAATTTATTAAAGGTAGTGTAAATAATATTATGTTTTAAGTAAAGTTAGCCAGTGGCGGGCACAGAAAAAGGGCCAAAATTGTTCAATTTTGCCAATGATTTTTTTTGTTTTGTTAAATTTAAAAATCCATTCTAAGGCACGTTTTCAAACTAAATGAAATGAAATTTTCTCAGTAAACCACTACGCTAATATGACCTGATTATGGAAAATTTCAGAAAGCCTATTTAAAAAAAACCTTCTTGCGCATCAATCGCAGAAATAGTGTATTTTTATGCGATTCAATTATGTATCTTTTCACCGCTTTTTAAATGGGATTTCTGAAATTTTCCATAGTCAGGTCATATTAGCGTAGTATGGTTTACTGAGAAAATTTCATTTCATTTAGTTTGGACACGTGCCTTAGAATGGATTTTTAAATTTAACAAAATAAAAAAAAATTGGCAAATTTAATTTTTTTTCCTTTTCCTGTGTCCGCCACTGGCTAACTTTACTTAAAAAATACTATTCTTTACACTACCTTTAATAAATTCGCAAAAAGTGAAAGGGGAATTTTGAAAACCGAAAATTTGAAATTTTAGAGGAATAAACATCATGTTAAAACTGTCTACTGGAAAAACTTCAGCTCAATTCCTTCAAAAAAGGCTAATAAACGGTTATAGAAATTTAGCCATTTTTACCCTTTTCCTACCCACGCCACTGGCTTATTAATGAAAAATATGCAAATTTTACTGCATTAACTCAAATTTAAAATAATTTTCTTCCAATCGTGTTAATTTGGTTTAAATTTGTTTTTCTAACTTGCTTATAGGTAGGTAGGTATAGGGGTTCAAATTTTGGCAATTTTTTCTAAAATTGAAAAGGCCGCCATTTTGAAACGGCTCGATTTTACTCAAATACAGAACCAGACGCTCCTTGCGGCTATCTTACTCATAAAAAAATTTCAGCCCCCTAGATTGAAAACTGCGACCAGAAACCGCGCCTCATAGACGGTTTTTGTTTTTAATTTGGAGGGACACCCTGTAGAAGTAACGCGGCTTTAGGAAACTTTTTACGAAAATCAAATGTCATTTCTAAGTTTCACAAGGGTAAAAAGTTTCGTTCACTAATCCTTAAATATGAAGCTACAGCAGCGGTTTTAAAATTTTACAGAAATAAACATCATATGAAAAAAATATTAATATCTCCGTCATTTTTCTTATTTACTTCTTGAAACTTTTAAGGGTTAAAGGATATTAGTGTACTTGCCTACTGTGAAAATTTCAGTTCAATTTCTTTAAAAATGAACTCATAAACGGTTATAGAAATTTAGACATTTTTACCCTTTTCCTACCCACGCCACTGGCTTATTAATAAAAATAATGCCAATTTTATTGCTTTAATTCAAATTTCAAATAGTTTTCTTCCAATCTTGTTAATTTTATTTCAAAGTTTTATTGCCATCTTGCTCATACAGGGGCTCAAAAAATAGCAAATTTTCAAAAAATTCAAATGGCTGCCATTTTGAAACGGCTTGGCCGATTTTGCTCAAGTGCAATACCAGACCACTCCTTGTGGATATCTTACTCCCACAAAAATTTCAGCCTCCTAGATTGAAAACTGCGACCTGAAATGATACCACAAGAACCGGATTGCGGGAATTTTGAAGGGACACCCTGTAGAAGTGATTCGACTTTTGGACATTTTTTCAACGAAAATCTAAAGTCATTCCAAAGCTTTATAAGGATCCAAAATTTCGTTTACTAATCTTCAAAAATAAAGCTACAGGAGCGTTTTGAAAATCGAAATTTCGCGTTTTTGGAGAAATATATATATATATATATATATATATATCGTGGGCAGGTGAATTTTGGAAAACCACTTTTTCGTGATCTGGGGGTCATGATCGGTGGACATTTGATGAGTTTGGGTGATTTTCGAAAAGTGATGTCGTCCTCAATAGTGTATTTTTTTATTAAAAAATACACTAAAAGCAGTGAAAATATAGATAATTGAATCGCAGAAAAATACACTATATTTATGCGATTGATGCGCAAGAAGGTTTTCAATATTCACGGTTTCAACAGTAGAAATTATGACAATTTGCAAGGATACTGTAATTCCTTTCAGCTTTTTGGAGAGACCCCACTAGAACAAAAATATTCAATTGTTGACGTGAATTACTTGGAATAAGTTACATCAATTTTTTGGTGTTGATTTTACTAATCTGTAAGTATAACCTCAAAAACTCCCCGCACTTCCACGGCTCGAGTAGGTAGTAGTCTAAAAGTGTACCATGTGGCAGTACATAACAAAATATGTAGCTAATAACATCAATTGTGTAGTCCAAGAACATGTTAAAATGTACATTTTTTCTGAAAATGGTGGGAGCTGAATTATAAATGGTAGATAAAAAATATAAAGTATATAAGTATATAAGTATATAAATAGCAAGATGTTGATCAAGAATCTTTGATATTACTTATTATACAGTGCATACACGCTATATTCCAGTAGGAAGTACGATACTGTAAAGGGTCCTAAATTTCAAATAAAGATTTCTCCGCTTCTGAAAACCTATTATTACTTTAATAAAAATCCTCATAACTCATTGATGCGTGTATTAAACTCGCTTCAAAAAGATGTACACATTTAAATATTATAAAAGGTGAAAAAGATGGCATTTTTGACGAATTCTTCTATAAAGTTGAAGTTAAATGATTTTTTTACATACTTATATTGCAACCAGTAAAGTGAACTAAGAATGAGAAACTTCTCATGATTATTAATTATGAATAATTAAGTTCTAGAGAACTTTTTGCTTCCTTTGGTATATACCTAGCTGTTAAAAATAAATGTTGAGTGTAGTTAATTATAATTCCCTATTAAATTAATTAATATTTCTTCGTAAAGTAAAAAATGTAGCGCAAATAATCATCTGTAATTTCATAACTTGTCATTCACAAGATTTAACTTATCCTACATAATTTCTTCGTAAAGCGAATACAGATTTATTTTAATTTAAAAGAAATTTAGGTATTAAAAGAGTTCTGAAGAGTTTCTTCCTGACGGAGACTAAAGTGTTATGAAACTTTGCGAATCTTATTAAAGACTGAGTCCTGACTGCTTGGAAATCTCTTACATGCTATAGGTAGTTGTTATATTCGGAAGTCGTGGTGTCTTGACGGTATTAAAATTTGTAATTTAATGTCGTCATCCAGCTTTTTTATTAAGTTTTACATTCTTTGTTCCATAATTGGGCATGTAAAATAGGAAAAACTCACCGGTTGATTCTAAACTTAACAGAACGACGATGAAATGAGAAAAAAATTCCAAGAATTATTATACAGAGTTATTATTATTATGCCCAAGTAAAATAAAAACATGGGCATAACTTTAGAATTGATCCATGAGGGAAATGTGCTAGAATTAGGAAAAGTAAGTTCAAATTTCACACCAGAAACAACTATGTTTAACGTTTCCTTTACATTTTTTATAAGAGGACACCGATGTTTAACAACACGTGTAAGTGCGAGACAACTTCTTGTCAATCTATTGTCAATTTATTCCGAGAACAGAAATCTTACCATCTGGGCACATGTGATTTTTGAGAAATCACATGTATGTAGTATTATTTTATGAATCCAGCAGACTACTACATTACAATTATAATTGGAATACGAAGACTGCAGGCAACACGGCTTCGAGTATAACGATAATATAATAGATTTATAATTATTTTTATTGAACCACTTATTTGATTATATAATATATTTGATGAATTTTATTGGGATTTAGGTTCTAATTTAAATTTGCCACTAAAGATTCTTTACAGAACAAATTAGAAAACTTTCGTACAGCATGCGAGGAGAAGACTGAAGACATGGACGGTACCGTTTCGTCCTTATTATGGACTCATGTTATTTTTAATGAGCAGGTAGGCAACCGGAGAAACGTGCGTGTCTTTTATAACAAGTCACTATAAAACGAAAACACCAGTTAGAATAGATATAACTTCCAAATTTCGTATAGCATGTCTGATTTGGATCTGACTGATATGATATGTTGATGCGTCCATAATAAGGACGAAACGGTACCGTCCATGTCTTCAGTCTTCTCCTCGCATGCTGTACGAAAGTTTTCTAATTTGTACTGTAAAGAATCTTTAGTGGCAAATTTAAATTAGAACCTAAATCCCAATAAAATTCATCAAATATTATATAATCAGATAATATAATTTGTAGAATTTATTAAAACTACCACAAATAAACAGGTTTATTCTCGGTACCTATACGGAACGAACGATTATGGCTATGTTCCTTGATTTGAGGAAAATTTAGTTTTTGGAAAGGATACAGACCCGTTAAAGGGACATTTTAACAGAGTGTCCCTAAATAATGAAACTTATCAAGGTTTATGTTTTTTTAAATGGTATGCTTCTATGTTATTACATTTTTAAATTGTCTGAGAAGAGAAAAGATTAGCTTTTACAGTTTGTGTTTAAATTGAGAAGTTTGTAAGTTATAAACAAGTGAAAATCCCCATTTTCGAAGTTTATGGCAACGGAAACGGATCCGATATTGGAAAACAACTTACATGTCCCTACCCTAATTTATACTATTTATTTTTTTTATTTAGCGACGCGATGAAAAATTTCAGATTTGTTATCACCCTGTATAAACAGTTCATCTACATTACAGGATAGCACCTACATAAAAAGTTGGGATAGGGACATGTAAGCCGATTGACGGCGGGTGATAGTCTTATATTCAAACTTTCAGAGTTCTAACGCGATTGCGCGGAAAATAGCGTGTATATTTCGGCCATACCAAAGACCGTTTCAGATCTTTGAAAATGTCCCACGCTACGCTCGGGCCGAACTTAATACTTGTGAAAATTGACTTTGTTTCGCCCTTGATATTCAATGTACTATTTCACCTCTTTGATGATGCAGAACGAGTAAACTAGAGCCCTAATGACGACACCGATGGCGTATAAAAATGACTCTTTTACACCTTTTCGTACTGATGAGAAGATATCGGCAGCTGCTGCAAAAATGGTTACTGAACTAGAGGAGTTGACAATAGTTAACAATCCAAATACTGACGAAGAAGATACGAGGATAAACTTGGGGTAGATTTTAGAAAAAATTGCTAACGACATAAGGAAATAGAGGCTTGAATTGATCTCACAATACACTTTTTTGGCAAGTTTTCATGGAACAGAGGAGACCGAGGTATCTAGGCTGCAAAAAGGTGGAAATAAACGAGGAGTGAACGGCCCCCTCCATGTTTCAGAGCATGATAAATTTATGGAACAAGTAAGATCATGCAGATCGTTTTTCAAATTTTAACATATTTCCGGGTCCAGGGACATAAAGTGTCGTATTTATTTTTGTAAACAAAAACAGTCAATGTATTTTCAACTATTCTTTGAATTATATCTAATGAAGGAAGAACACATTGTAATTTAATACCTACTTCGATTATGAGATGTCGTTTAATATAGCTGCTATTAATTTATTAATTAAGCAAGTCATAATAATAATACTGTGGTTTGAATTGGAATTATGAGGACTTCAGAAACAATGGCCAGGAGCTTAGAAGCTACTCTGAAAGGATAAGAATATTGAAAGGAACTTAATTCTGTACTTGCAGTGATGAACCGAATACAGAGAGAGTCGGTAATTATTTCAACCCGGTTTGAGCTCTTTTACCGTCCCCATTGTTCATCTATTTAAATAACTAGACAAGGGAATGAATAAAATACGAACTTACTTACCCAGATCCATCCCCCGAGAATTTTTCCACTCGAGTTTAAGTTCTATAATAAAAATTTAAGGCTGTAGTATTAAATGGCTAGTTTTAAAATTTGTTGTTTCTTCTGATGGTGATTTTCCTTACGGGAATTCCTCATCCCTATACACAGGGTGAGTCAAATTCGAGCTACATCATTGGGATCTCGGAAACTATATAGAAGAGATACGGACTGGGTTAAATTGGGGCAAACTTGCGCTATTTTATGCTTAATTAGAATCTGAAAAAAATTCAGGATATTTTCACTCGTTGCTGAAATTTCCTGAAAATACTGAAAAATAAAAATTTCTTATTTTAGCCATAGCTTTTTTATTATTAGAGATTGATAAATAATTTTTTATAGGTTTACATGAGTCGTCAAAAGCTATCCATTCGACGTTACGAAAATTTTCAAACCCCGACTAGATCCCAAAGTCTTCATAGCCAACTTTTGTTTTTCTTATGCCACCGTATTGTTCTTTATGTCGTTCGCTATAAAAAAATCATGGAAACCAAAAATCTATCACACATTCAAAAATAATTTCAAAAATTTTATTATTTTTTCGAAAAAAGAAAACAAAAATATTTTCATCCAGTTACATGAATATGAAATCAAATATGAAAAATTACTAATTTTCGTATGATATTCGGTATATGTAAAAAGTTATTTTTTTTTCGAAAGAAGAATAAAATTTTTGAAATTATTTTTGAATGTGATAGATTTAAGGTTTCCTTAATGTTTTAATTCCGCACGACATAATTAAAAAAAACAATATGCCGGCCTTGAGAAAAACTAAAGATGATGTAGCTCGAATTTGACTCACCCGTATTATAGTAAGAATGTTTTGATTAAATTGAAGTACCTATATATATTTTATATAAGTACTACTTATACCATTTCAGAATCAAGAAAACTTTTTGTACAAGAATAGACTGAGAAAGTTTGAAACGTAAAAGAAATAATTGTCAGTAAATATTATCCGTTAAAATCTTCTAGGATAATAAAAGTGACCATGTTACTGTGAAAATAGGTAGGTATATTATAAAGGACGTGTTGTTTCAGATATAATATGTAACGCGTAGAGTTAAGATATTTTAACACTTACCGAATTCTCAAGTTTGCTCGTCTGGGGTTCGCAAACTTTGGAACTGGAGAAAATTACAAAAGTTTAGTATTTGCCAGATAATGCACTTTAAATTTGTTTTTATATAAGTTTCAGATTTAAGTATGGGCTCTTTATCAGCCTGGGATTTATTTCAATAAAGTCTGAGATGCTATTATGAGAAAATTTCCAAAAACCAGACACTTTCGTGAAAATAATTATACCAGGAAGCAGCATCACCTGAACATTACCCACACGTGGGAGAAGCTGATTTGAAAATAAAAGACAAAGAAGAAGATCAAAATGAAATGCGCCGTTAGGGAGTATCATATTGACTCTCAAAATTGAGCGTTAAATGGTATATTACTAATGAAAAACTAATTAGGGCATTACAGAGCTCCCGCTGATCAGTTGTGTTTGAATATATTAGAGCCGATTGAAGATCGCCGATGTATTATAATTTATGCCTAGGTTGGATGTTAATCTGGTAGATTGATCCTGGTTATTTATGGTTATTGCTGTAGGCAATTAATGATGAAGAACATCTACTTCATTGCAGACTATTGTATAAATCGGCGGTAGTAAACCCGGTTCAGATCTAACGACGTGCACACAGTAACCATGTGGAATATTGAACGATCTGCGTGGATGGTACATCGAGAATCACAAATATGGAGAAAGGAAAACTAATATGATGAATAATACAATTCATCATAATCGATGGTGAATATTTTATGACAAAAAAATTCCCTAGTAGGTATACCTACCTATACTAGAAATAAGACGCTCTACCTTAAATTTATAAAACTAACTCCTCTCCTAGAGGAATATGACATTCAGTAACAGTATCTTTTAAGAAATGTTAGTTATTACTGAAGCACAAAAAAAAAGACTAAAATTTACCATTTATTAAATATAATTGTTATTAACAGAAAAATAAAGTGTATGCTTTATATGCTAGAATAAATGCCACATATTTTATCCTTTCTGTACCAAATACATAAATGTCAGTTACTCAAAACAATTCCATCATGAATGGGTATAAGCTTAACCTCCATATTGTATTAGCTACCTAATAATAAACTTCTCTGCAAGACAAGTAATATACCGATTATTTATTACTCAGCCTATTAAGCTGGATTTGATAGACACTTGGAAGCTTTCAATAAGACAGGGGAGTCAAAACAAAAGGGAAACCTATCAGAAAATTTCCACCCTAAATTCAATAGACAACATCGAGAAGTTTTTTCACCAAGAAAATTTTCAATTAAGGAGTTTAAGACAAAGACAACTCCTAAATATAAAGAAAAAAACATCCTCGCTAAATATGGATGTCTTATCGTCTACCAAAATTACTGGTCAGTGAGTCGTTAACCGCGCTTTAATGAACCCAACAATTTGCTCCAAAACTTTAACTTTAAACTACAGGACGAGCATACTCCTAACTATGAAATGGCCGGGGTCCAGAATATATCACAGATAATAAAACATCTACAGGGTGATTCACGATAAGTTATCAGGGAAGTATCTCTGAAAGTGGGCATAATTGAAATACTTATAAAAATTTGCAAACGATTATATCATAATAATCCACACGCCTAAAATATTTTAGCTGCTGACGGTTTTCGGTCATACTGGAAGAAGTCATCAGCTTTGACATTTTCAATACATCGAACATTATAGTTCCTTCTATGACTCTACGTCAAGTTCTGGATTAAATTTATACTTAGATATGAAACGCCATACCTTGAAAAGTAATATTTTTTGGGTTATTGAAGTTTTTCGAAATTAAGTAACACCGAGACATGATAATAACAACAACAGTATTAATGCTGAATTAATTAGATAGGAAGGAAGATTGGAAATTATATCGTAACAACTTGACAACGCCCCGGAAATGACTTCCCCTATGCCACTTGGCAGCCAAGCAGCGATGAAAACAAAAAGTAATAATCTTTCTTACTACTGCTCCGTTTTATGCATCCCCTCTAAGTCTAAGATGAAACTGTAAACTCTAAACTGCTCGAATGGTCACCCATCTGAAGAATTCTGAAGTTGAGAGTTAAGATGAGCCCCAGGATGCTGCTCCGGATAGGTTCAAAGCGTTACTAGAAGTTTGGTATAACTAAAGTCATGAAACTATAAATACCATTTGAAAGCCGAGAAAATTTTTATAACAAACAAAACAAAGTGGATCAGTTGTGGCTATTCTGGCTTGCATTGTTGCGGAAAGTACCACTTGTCTCACCTGAATAATAATTGTTTGGGTTTATGCAAAGATAAATATGTTTATAACGTTTTTGTTAAATATTTACTGAATATGTCACATCTTAATTGTTTTTCTTTTTTTTTTTGTATACACACTTCAGATGCACACGCATTTTTCTAATGGTATTGAAAAACAACTGAATTACTTCAATAGTCGCAAACCAGATATTGAAGTTAATAAATTTCTGTCAGGCTCATGCAAAGATTGTTACATTTACAAGAAGACCCCCTAGTGTGGGAATATTTGAGGGAGTAAGTGTATGCACTTAGGAGGCAATTGTCGAAAATTATTTCTATTTTCTTCCTCAATTGGCTATATTTTTTTAATCATGTACTTGGTATTAAAACTAGAATTTGGGAGCTGTCGATCAACTACCAGATTGGGAGCAACTACCAGATATGAGTTCTAATCCCAGTCTTTTAATGGAGATTTTATGTCCATCTAATTTCTAGATCAAAAATGTGTCTGTGACTAAATAGTCGATTTCTCGAAGCCAAAATTCCCAGGGATGTCTTATCGATGCACAGTTGAAAGGGTAGTTATCATTTGAATAAAAAAATTCATTTGTTGTGCGGGCATACTTCATTAGGACTTGATTGATTAGTTTTGGCATTCATAATTGTAACGGTAATTACTCATATTAACGTACCGCCTCAGAGGAGCTTAACGAATTTCAGTTTCCAGGTAACAAAATCAGATAAAAGTCAAACTTCACCTTAACGATTTTACTGCTTATTGTAGACTGAGACTGGCTAATTTGAAGGTATTGAGCCGGCTATCTCGGTGGAGGCTATATAGTTGTGGGAGGTAATTTCGTTTTGTTTCCTGGCGTGCGTCTCACAGACGTCATGTTACTGTTTAAGGAATAATATCAGTCATGCATTACTCTGCATTATTCTCCATATTGCATGCATATTATGCATAACATAAAACGATGATAAAGACTGCGAGAAAAGAAGTATTACAATGATGTATGTGCAGGGTGCAATGAAGTGTACTTCGGACGATACTCTCATACACCCCCACGCTAAGTTCTAAGCCTGAACTTCCGTAAGAAACTAAGCATCATATCCCCAATGATATGTCCATGATTTTATAACTTACTTATTACGTATTATGACTCAACCACTGAAATAATTTTTTTCTACTCCCAACCTTTAATCTGCATATTAAATATGAATCACCAGTGCTTTAATGGGTCTCATTAAGATACAAATTTTCATTAAAGCACTGGTCAAGCTATCCAATGACAGAGGAGCATTTGCAATCGAATCGGGTCATTTTCGCTCACAATCGGGTCGGCAAGCCAATCGAAGTCACAGAGTTGTCATACTCACGACAAAAATTGCCTTGTGATATAAGTTCTGTATTTCTGAAAAAAAATTCTGAACGTTTATTTAATTTAGAACATAAGTAACATTCAAAGAAAATTTATCAAGATTTTATGTTACCTTAATTAATTTGATAGGTAGGTATATCGTGTAAAGATGGGAAGATAAAGTATTATATCATTCGTAGAGCTCCGTGATAGTATTCAAAGCGGCAACGCTGCGACCCGCGTTGCGCAGGGAAACAATATCGTAATTAACGGCTGTCGATGTTATTAAAATTATTAATTAATCTGAAAATCGAAGCGTAAAATTCGGAATTCGAACTTCGCATAATAAAAATTACGCAGTAGTGAGTAGTGCCCTTTAAACTTGATACTAAAACATGTCTCAGCAGAATAACCTTAGCGACGAAGAGAAAATTTGGTAATATGCGTAAACAAATAGCAACCTATCTTAATCTCAATGATCCGCAATTGTACACGGGTCATTGTTAAAATATATAATTTTTCAATCTTTTCTATGAAATAAAAAAGGGTCGTAGAAAAAATAGTGCATGGAACTCGCAGATAATGGCTATTAATATGCTCTTATGATGGTTAAGACACTCGCCTACGGCTCGTATCTTAGCCATCATACTCGCGTATTAATAGCCTTCATTATAAGCTCGTTGCATAATATACTATTTTATTGCGAGTAACGGCCAGTTTCAGTATACTAGATAAGAATGTGCCACCTATGTAGTTTTTTTGTTTTTGTTTTTGAGAAGGCACAAAACAATATAATTCGCAAGAAGCAAGAAGTATCGAAAATACATACCCAGTCAGTTATCTGTGTATCTATTATTTTTTTTAATATCCAATACGTACCTACGTTAAATAGTGCGTTATTTAAATTGTTCTTTTGGGATATAACGAGTAGGGAAATTTATTAGGTGAAGCGGATTTTATATTGCTAAACACAAGGTGAAATTTTAAAAAGTTTTTACAGGGTGATACAAAAAATACGCGCTATATTTATTTATAACTTTTTTATTAAACGTTTATTTTTTTAAACCCTGTAACAGTTCAATTTTATTTATAAAAACAGCATCAAGATAAACATAATTTTTTTATCCAACCACATTTTTTCAAACGGTGAAGTCATCTATTTTTTTTTTAATAACCGCTGACAAGATGTGGGGTAGGGTCTTTTGTAAAATACAGCTAAATCTAGAAATGTAAAATCTACACACGAGCTGCTTGCAGCGACTATAATTCCGCAAGTGAGAAATTGTCTTTCATCTCGAGATATTGTACTATACTTTATCTACTCTCAATAGCAAATACCTAGAAAAAATGTTTTTATGATGCACCCATTTACTTAAAAAAAATTTAAGGCATCTGTAGTGGTTTCTTCTAATCGATACACCAATAGTGGAGCGGAAAGAGGCTGAAAATATGCACAAAAAATTTTTCGGAGTAGAAAGATATGGGACCGGTACCATCATGTTAAGGGATCTTTGGGGCACTAGAATCTCGTTTTACGACAAGCTCCCTTGGTGCTGACAAAAGTTACAGCCCTTTGAATCTCAGATTTGTGATTTTTTTTTCACGAGTAAAAGCTTCGCAAAGTATTTTTTTTCTCCGTCACCGGTTGACATTGGGGACTCTAGTTTTGTTTTTCCTTTATAGTTATGATCAGTGAACGAAAGGACGTATTTGAAATGCAAGAAGTTTGTTCAATTTTCAAAATATTCAGTGTTTTTGACCGATTAAACACACAATTTCTGCAAAGTTCCGACTTTGAACACCTTTAAATTTTTTTTTCACGATATCGATTTCAGTTTTTTTGTTACCATCTGATAAAATGAAGCTTTGTGAACATTTTATTTCGTATAACATGTAGTCGCGTTTCAAAAATAAACTTTCTAGAGCCGTTTATATGAAACCTTGAAGTTGAACAGATATGTTTAGCATAGAACGGACGGAGTGCGAGTTATAGCGCGGCGACGGCTGTTGAACAAGGAACGGCTGAGGATAAGATTGTTACTGCGAGTGTTACTGTTATGTACCTATTCAATAATAATTTAGGGACGTTTATTTATTGTAATATTGTTTAAATAAGGCTTTGTTATTTATTAAATATTTTAACACGCTTGAAATTCATTGAAAATATTCATATTTTCAATTGGTTAATATACCTAAAGGGCAATAGAAAGCAAGGTATGGTCTAAGCAAGGTACCTACAGGGTGTATTGTAACGTCCGCATAATATTAACACCACGTGATTCTACATCAAAAACAGAACATAAAATTTTAATACCATTTAGTTCTTAGACCTCAAATAACGAAGTTATCGACCATTGTAGTTTAAATTTGAAGTTTTTTAATACTCAAAAATATTGCTTAATATTATTAAAAAATTCTAAGTAAGCCAAATTATCCAAAATTTTAGATTTTTTTTTGGTAAAAATGGTTTTAATTAACATTTCAAAACTAGGAATTATTTGATTTCCTGAGTTCCAATACTTCCAATCAATATTGCAACTGCGCGTTTTAATTGTTGAATAAAAAATTGAAAAAATAAAAAATCTTGAAAAAAAAATTGCAACATTGACACGTCGCAGCATGACATTTGTCTTGTTGCACCTTTTTTCGATTACATAGCAACGGCACACTATACCAGTGAGGTGACTTCACGTCTAATAAGTTATCTTAATTTTTATACCAGCGCCAGTGTTGCAAAATTTAAGAACGTTAAATTGTCCATATCTTAAAATCTGTGTACATCAAGAAAAACTGTTGAGGACTTTTTTGTTCTGTTTTTGATGTAGAATCGCGTGGTGCTAATATTATGCGGACGTTACAATACACCCTGTATAATAGGTATACCTATGTACGACATGCGGTTACACCTATTACACCTTAGAGCGGCTGGACGTCATAATTATTATGCGAAGTATGTTCTGTTTATTCTGTTTATCTCTCCGATATGAATAAATTGAAAACCAAAAATTCGAAAATGTATGATTCTTAAATGGTAATTTCGTAGTCAAAAAGACTGCAGAAAAGAGATTCAATTGTGTAGCTTTCGACATGGCATTAGAGCATAGCATTAATAGAGACTGCAAAAGCCTCGGCAAAAGCTATGGGGGGAGGGGGTAGTGGGCTTCACTAAAAAACAAGAAACCTTATTGAGATGGTTAGTAACAAGACATTCACTTGGTGATTATGTAAAAAAAAAACATGAAATACTGTCCCGAACTGATCACCGTCAACGGCAACAGTGCAGTACTGAAAAATAACGGGATGAAAAAGACATACAAAAAATGATGGAGCTATTTGAAGAGCAATGGACAAATCCATTTAATTGTCGATAATTCCCGAGAATTTAATTAATATTACTACTGGGTGGATCGCATCAAAATAAATTGAAAATAGCCTGATGACATGTGTCTTATTGATGCCAAAAAGAACCACGAGGACTTCATGAAAAATACTTTTTATGCAGAGACTTTTTTGGCAGCTGTTGGGTCCGAAGCTATGTTTAGAAGAGTTCTAACCATTGCTCGCTTAACCCTTTAACTGATACGTCAGATATAATGTCATATGAATTATCTTCTGTTCCTTTGTCAATATTTCATGAAGATTTTACAACGAGAAAAAACGTTAAGTCGGATTTAAAGTCAAGACTGAAGGGACACTCTACTTCTGTTTTGTATCAAATTCCCGATATCGTCGACTCTGTTCTAATAGATGGGATGGCAATGATTCAAATCAGTTAAAGAAACAAAGCGAACATTTAATGATCTCTGCAATTTACCTTTGACAAAAATTAGTATTGCCAACATACTTCGCATAATAATTATGACGACCAGCCGCTCTAAGGTGTAATAGGTGTAACCGCATGTCGTAGATAGGTATACCTATTATAGGTACCTTGCTTAGACCATACCTTGCTTTCTATTGCCCTTTAGGTATATTAACCAATTGAAAATATGAATATTTTCAATGAATTTCAAGCGTGTTAAAATATTTAATAAATAACAATGCCTTATTTAAACAATATTACAATAAATAAACGTCCCTAAATTATTATTGAATAGGTACATAACAGTAACACTCGCAGTAACAATCTTATCCTCAGCCGTTCCTTGTTCAACAGCCGTCGCCGCGCTATAACTCGCACTCCGTCCGTTCTATGCTAAACATATCTGTTCAACTTCAGGGTTTCATATAAACGGCTCTAGAAAGTTTATTTTTGAAACGCGACTACATGTTATACGAAATAAAATGTTCACAAAGCTTCATTTTATCAGATGGTAACAAAAAAACTGAAATCGATATCGTGAAAAAAAAATTTAAAGGTGTTCAAAGTCGGAACTTTGCAGAAATTGTGTGTTTAATCGGTCAAAAATACTGAATATTTTGAAAATTGAACAAACTTCTTGCATTTCAAATACGTCATTTTGTTCACTAATGATAACTATAAAGGAAAAACAAAACTAGACTCCTCAATGTCAACCGGTGACGGAGAAAAAAAATACTTTGCGAAGCTTTTACTCGTGAAAAAAAATCACAAATCTGAGATTCAAAGGGCTGTAACTTTTGTCAGCACCAAGGGAGCTTGTCGTAAAACGAGATTCTAGTGCCCCAAAGATCCCTTAATATGATGGTACCGGTCCCATATCTTTCTACTCCGAAAAATTTTTCTACCTTAAATAAGCGAGATAGCGGGCTCTTTCCGCTCCACTACAAAGGAATCAGATCCTCGACGAGTATTATTGGTAACAATTAAGTACACAGTTGAAATGAGTGTGCCTTCGGCATACCTACTTGAAAATTTCGTGTAGGTACTTAATCTGATTCAATAATTATTACTCTCAACACTGTTTCTTCAGATTGATAAGTGAACTATTTTAAATCATTATGATTTTAATTTTACAAGAATAATTAGATTAATGTAATTACCTAAAAACTCTATAATTGTTACGGAGATTATTACTTCGTATCATTTTTTGTAAAGGAATAGAACTTGTTGAAGCGTTCGTTCATTAAAATCGAATTATTTCATTTATTCAATTTATCAGCAACTTGAGTGTATGCAACCAAACAAGCGTAGGTGAGGCTTGAGAGCTGTATAACATATTATATGAACTGTTGATGATAGATAAATTAATTTATATACAGAGTAGTCTATTTTTTATCTAAGAAAATGAAATTAAAGATTGCGCAACTTAATTTTTGACAGAAAACTTTTATAAACATAAATTCATCGGAGCTTCAGTTTTCGGGATACCTATGCCTACCTATTTTTTCGTAAGATTTACTTGAAACAACTGACTTACATCATACCAGTTTGCCCTGGGACAAAGTGGGACAAAAAAAGTGATTTATGGACAAAGTATACCCTCAAGAATGAATTTTTGAGCAAAATTCATTTTTATCAAATGGTACCATATTATTGGTACCGAAGTACCATCTACTAGTCCAAAATATCTCGTTACCAATATGGTACCATTTGATAAAAATTAATTCTGCTCAAAAAATCATACTGATTTTCATCACCGATTTTAAAAACGAAAAAATAAGGGAAAAAATTGGGATGTACCATGCCTCTGTGACACCTGTATAGTACAGGTTCATAAATTGGATATTTAATAGCTGAATTATTTTCAAATTTCTCACAGTATCAATGCCAAATTGGCTTTACTTCGAGAAGTAAGTAGCTTATTCTACCAAGACACATTTTTAACATATAAATAGTTAAATAGCAAAACACAAACAGGCATAGCGAAACCGGGATTCGAACCCAATCGGTCGTAGTGACAACAGTTTTTTTTTATAATTCAAGCACCTATACGTTTAGTGTTCATAAAGTAGCAAAAGTAATAAAATAAAATTTTATTACAATAACAGCAGTTTATTGTAATCGGTTGTGATGATGTTGTTCATTGGTGACCTCTCACACAAAATATTATGTATTATTGCTATCTATTACCTTTCAAATTTATAGTTTTTCAAATTTTCCAGTTAAGTGTTTAGTGTTAGCCATCCTGTAAATAATAATAATATGTATTTGCTAGATTACTATATCGATTACTAGATTTATATTGAACTTGCTAGATTTGCCAGATTACCCACTGCTTAGACATACATACAGGGTGTCCCAGCTTATTCGAAGCGGTCTCTGTAGGCCAGACGATGGATTTTTTCCAAAAATTTTTTGCAGATTCAAGTACAGGATCATAATGGCCATAATTTAAAATTATTTTGGAGTATACAGAGTGTCCCATATGACAGTGGCATATCAAAGTTAGGTTTTTTTAAATGGAATGCTCCTATGTTATTGCATTTTTAGATTGTCTGAGAAGAGAAAATAAGATTGGCTTTTACAGTTGGTGTTTAAATTCAGAAGTTTTTGAGTTATAAACAAGTGAAAATCGTCATTTTTCGAATTCAAGGCCCTGTGCAACGAAAACGGCTGAAGATAGAGAAAAACGGCTTACATGTCCTTATTTTAACTTTTTATGTACTATCCTATGATGTACATGAAATGTTTATACAGGGTGATAAAAAATTTGAAAAATTCTGAGATTCCTCCACGCGTCGCCAAATAGAAAAATCAAAGAAATTACAAATGTTTCTGTACCATAGGAGAGTGCATAAAAAGTTAAAATAGGGACATGTAAGCCTTTTTTCTCTATATTGAACCGTTCTCGTTGTACAGGGCTTTGAACTTGAAAAATGACGATTTTCACTTGTTTATAACTCAAAAACTTCTGAATTTAAACACCAACTGTAAAAGCCAATCCTATTTTCTCTTCTCAGACAATCTAAAAATGCAATAACATAGGAGCATTCCATTTAAAAAAACATAACTTTGATATGCCACTGTCATATGGGACACTCTGTATACTCCAAAATAATTTTAAATTATGGCCATTGTGATTTTGTACTTGCATTTTCAAAAAGTTTTTTGAAAAAGTCCATCGTTTGGCCTACAGAGACCGCTTCGAATAAGCTGGGACACCCTGTATAGGTCATATAATGATATTTTTTGTATGTATAATTTTGTGTAACTATCCCAAGATCAAAATATGAACACTGAACGTCTTCATATAATGCGAAATCTTACCGCGCGTTATTTTTTTCCACACGTTTTTAATCAGTGCTATATTTTTGTTTTTGAGAAAATTGGGAATTATTCCATGCAGTTGTAAGTGTGCAAATTATTCCATTGAGCTCAATTTGTTTCCAAGAAACACATAGAAATAATAAAAGTTGCTAATGAGGTCTTTTGGTATTTTCTCGCAACTGTGAATCGAGTTGGGAGTTATTTTTAATGAAGACAATCTAAACCCAATATAAACCTGACCTGAAAAATATGACAAAGGGAAAGTCGCAGAGAAGTTTTATATTTGAAGACAGATTTTTGTTTAATTAGGAAATGAGATAAATGAAACAAGTAGAAAGAGAGCCATATTTTAATGTACATATACAACCCAAAGTTGGAATCGTTTGATTAGACAGTGTTTTAATTATCAATTATCTTTCAAATTTCCAACTCCTACCCAAGTAAATTACTCCGCGCGTCTAACTATATTAAATCATTCTTATTCGAACTGATAGCCATTATAAATTATTACATTAATTGGAAAAATGTTTACCTTTTTATTTATCAAATAACTTGAAAAATAGGTCTTTTCGAACTGAAAATTCAATCGGCAAATTAAATTTCATAAATTATTTAAAAACACCTACATCCGGATCCTCAAAGACGTTTATGTGTAGTTCTACGTCTTACAATTTCAGGCACGCAGTTTTTCCTCTCTCGCTATTAGCTTCAACTACTGATTGGTCCTTTATGGACGCGCTCTCTAATGTCGATGAGGCCTGCGATGCCTTCAATGGCAAGATGACTGGAATACTGTCACGTACGGTGAAGTCTCTACTCTCCGAGCAACAATTAAGCAGAAAATCAGGATCCTCGTATGGAACGTTTGTGGGAAATATTGAGCTGAGTTTATTTGAAGATTCCAAAAAGTTCTGGGTCTTTTTGACTGTTAACTATCCTTCTAGTACTGTCGATGCCTTTGAAACTTTTTTTATATAGTTATTCTCCACTACGTGACCATCCTTTCGTTGATAGCCCGTCAAGCTCCATCTTCTGACTTTAGTTCTCCCAGGATGGTGAGTAAGGCACTGAGTCCAGGTAATCTACGTTTTAAATAACTTCAGACCTTGTCTAACAGTCTGACCCGATGGTATCTCCTTCTAAAAGATTGTGCGCAAGTGTTGACTTATCCTTTTGTCAGGATTTTTTATTTTTTTATTATCTGAAAAAACCGTATCAACCTTAGGTTACAATGGTATTACAAAGATGTTAGCTTGTTGCCTATATAAATGATACAACGATCGGTATTGTAACGGAGATGACCCGGGCCCGTTGGTCTGTGGCAAAAAGCCACCGTGTGATCGTCTATTTACCTCTGGGTTTCCCCTAATAGGACCGTTGTGTTTTCCTCGTTGTGTTTACCGTAATTACCGTAGTCACCCCTGCTCTTTGATTGAGGTATGCCAGGATTACTATGGCCGAAACGGATGCGCAAAAGAACCTACGATGACTCATTGTATCTCGGTTGATTGGGATTTCTTTCGGAAAAGCAGGGAAACTAACTGAGACTTGTTGTTTACTGTGGACTTCCTGTCAGGGAGTTTAAAAGCGAGTGATGAGCGAGAGAATTTGTTTGCAAGGGCGTAAAATGGTGAAGGGCGAGAGGGGCTGTGATTTTGCATAGAGAGTACAAAACAATGGAAATTGGAAAGCGAATGATGAATCCCTTTCATGCATTTTTCAAACTCCAATCCATTTCGGATTCCACTCTTTTGCACACCTGTGCTCTCTTATTACTTTGTTTTGTTTTTGTTTCGGTTACAGACTACCCGGTATATTGCGGGAATGCATGTTTGTTTAACTAGTCGACGATTTTCTTTGCCTAATTTCATTTTTCTATTTTCTTTGATTTCATTTCAAGCAACAGCTTGAATTAATTAAAGAATACAACCATGTTGGTTACAGACTACCCAGTATATGGCGGGAATGTCTGTCTTGTTTTCCTATTCAACGTTTTTCTTTGCCTTGCGAGGTTCATTCGAGTACAGGGTTGTCACTTCTCCTGAATTTTGATTTCGTATCTTTTATAAAATCGTTCCTTCCGATTCTCTTTTATTTAATGATTTTATTTTCACAGTTGATTTACCTGGGAGAGTGAATTATTTCACCTCCGTTTATTTAATTCATAACCTGGGTGATACTGTATTTAGTTATCACTTTGAATACCTTGTTGTTATTTGTCTTGTTCTACCTTTCATTGCATCCGTCGATGCTGCCTCGTCAGGCGACCTTTATGTCACATATATTACCTTGCCCTTAGGCATTTGTCACTGTTATACCTTTTATTGCACCTGTCGATGCTGCCCCGTAAGGCGACCTTTATGTCACATAATTATATTACCTTACTCGTCATTCGAGTGCTTTTCAGATTGAAACCTTAATCAACTGTATTATTGTGGATTTTACTACACACCTTGATTTATTACCCAGAGCATGTTGGCTCCGTTCTTTCTCTCGAAAATCTTTGTTCCTCAACGTGATTATTAGCTGACCATACTACAGACCACGACTCTTTAACCATTAATCTA
Organism: Malachius bipustulatus; assembly: GCA_910589415.1. Classification (NCBI taxonomy): domain Eukaryota; kingdom Metazoa; phylum Arthropoda; class Insecta; order Coleoptera; family Melyridae; genus Malachius; species Malachius bipustulatus. The sequence goes on from OU342639.1 coordinate 6,984,061, forward strand.
GTTAATGATTGAAAATGCTGGACTTTTGTTTATCATTCGTGTTTAGACTTGTTTACAGACAAAGTACTTAATCTTTTGTATCGGTACCAGCCACCGGTCCGCCAGTAACACGAGTACGTCGGCCTATCACCCCAAAGAGCGTAGACAGTATGATGAGAAACATAATAATAGCGTTTGTCACATAAGATTCAGGTGTGTATAAAATCTGGTTAGAAGAGATTCGGAAAAACGACCTTATAATGATCAATTTGGTTTTTGAATCTAAATTGGCTTTATCCATTCTCGAGGCCGGTCTAATTTTGGTGATTTTGATTCTCTATTCGCTGATTTGCCTATCCTACAACTGCGGGTGTTTTATTGCCCCGTGGCGTGCTACGATTTCCACTTTAAAGAGTCCTGCTCTTTTTCCGGCCCCCTGAGGTCTCCATCTGGACATCGAGATGAATGCCTCCCCCAACGTTTGGTAATCGAGTACCTATCATGAATCCTAATTGGGTGTTGTAATGGAACTGGTATTTCCTGATAATATTTGCGAGTAGCAGATGCTACCTCTGACAACCCTGCCTTAGCTTGCTTGGTTCTATCTGAGAGTGCAACCTACTGTTGCGAGTTCCTGTCATATAGCGTCACACAATGGGAAGAATGGCTCGTTTTCACTTTCTAAATCGTATTATTTAAAGGGACTGCTTCCTGACTAACTTGGTTTATTTCTAATAACGTGCCGCTTTAATTCTTATTCACAGGTTATTTTATTCCTGACCTGGGTCCATTTTCTTCCTAGCTCTATCTCAATTTCCTATTCATAAATTATTTGTTGCTGAGGGATTGCTTTCTGCCGCGGACTCTTTATTGGTTAACGTGATTGAGTAGATACCTACTAGTAGTGGAGTAAAATCGCTGCTCTATCTCGCTTATTTCTAGTAGTTTTTTTTATGAAGGTATAACCAGATGAGACCTTCACTATCTTGTAGAGAATGATTTTGTCCATCCGAAATGGAATGTGACAACTTTTTTTAGTAGTAACGAATTTTGAAAAATCGAATTTTGTGCTCCCGAGAAATTATTAGTAATTTGTGTTTTTTAAAACATCCATCGCGCTCATAAAGCAACGGTTTGAGCTACGGTAATGAATTTTTCGGCATATACTCAAAAAACAAGAGCGCTTCTAGTGGAACTCAGCAAAGTTCGAAAAGTTAAGGACTTTTTGAGATAATTGGCCGTAAAGTCGTCACAAGTAAAACCGAGCATTGAAAACTTCATCATGCGGGTAGCTATGTGAATTATTGGGAATAGATGTCTATATGTACGGACTTGAATGAAGACAACATTATAGAAAAGTTTTTAAAAAAAGATTCAGCGAGTTAGGTCTCATAGTTTCCGAGAAACCGATTTTTTATTTTACCGTGAATTTGCGCTCGGTCGCTCCGAGTTACTATATTTGCGTATAACTAATGTGAAGTCTAGCTTTTGATGCTTCGCGCTGCAAACTGGCATAGCGATCGAGTTCTTCCGTAGGTATATGTCTAAGGAAAAATCCACACTGATCTAAGAAATGAACGCACCGAAACTATTTTTGTTTAATAAAATAAAGAAACATTTTTGCTTAAGTTCACAATCTTTGAATTTGGTGATAAACGAAAGTTAACAAGCACGCAAGATATCTTTGTACGCAAATCGTTTTTCATTTTAAATCGTATCTTGACTTTTATTAGTACCTAATGAGTAAAAAAATCTTGTATGTTTCTTAGGGATTTCCTCATGGTGTGTTGATTTCTAGAAATTCTTGGAGCAGTGAATATTATTATTCGAATATAAGAATATAAGAATTATACAGTACTATATACAAATAAAGATCATTTTTGTTTATATTTTTATTGAAAATTAGGTAGGTAGGTAAGTACCTGCTATACAGGGTGTTAAGTACCAACTAGTACAAAATAAAGGAGGTGATTCTACGACTTATTCTAAGAAGAAAAGTTCCTATTAACATGGGTCCGCAAAAGCACCTTCTTCGAGATTAAAAAAAAAAATTAAAAGTTCAAAAAAATTATTTTTTCTTACTTTTTCTCAAGAATCTCAAGAATCGTTTGAGCTACACAGGCTCCAGCTTTTGTACAGATTTTTACATTAATAATAGCTACTTTTAAGGCTCCAAATTTATCATCTAAAATATGCCAGTGGTGGAGATTTTAGGGTTGCGTAAAGGTTCCCTAACTTTTACGGAACTGGAAAAATTGGTATTTTGAGAGCAACTTTCAAAGCGCCAATGTTTTTTACACAAAAAAGTATTCTTGGTTAAATATAAGCCACCGTTCTCGAGAAAAACGGCATTTTATGATCATAAAAACGCACAAAATTGTTTCAATAGTTTCTTGGTAGATATGAACGGCCAAATGATCTTCATGTTCAGGTGAAAAGAAGCTGTTCTAGACGAAGTTTAAATCAATGTTGCTTCTACCACAAGAAAAATTGGTGCAAATTTGAATTTGTGCCATGTTACAGTATGAAAAATTATGAAAACAAATTTTTTGTTCATGTTGAATTTTGTACGTTTTTGATCATAAAATGACGTTTTCTCGAGAACGGTGGCTTCTACAGCATTTGACCAGGAGTACTTTTTTGTGTAGAAAATATTAGCTCTATGAAATTTGCTCTCAAAATAGCAATTTTTCCAGTGCCGTAAAAGTTAATGGGGTGAAACCCTTACCAAACCCTAAAATCTGCACCACTGGCATTACTTTGAACATTAGTTTCAAAGTAGCCTTCAAAGTAGCTATTATTAATGTAAAAATCGGTACAAAAGCTGGAGTCTGTAGCTCAAGCGGTTCTTGAGATATCGCAAAAAAAGTAAGAAAAAACAATTTTTTTGAACACCCTGTATCTCGAAAATGGTGCGTTTGCGGACCCCATGTTAATAGGAACTTTTCTTCTTAGAATAGATCGTAGAATCACCTCTTTTATTTTGTACTAGTTGGTAGCTAACACCCTATATAATTATTATAATAATGAAAAATTAAATGTCTTCATCTTCGTCGGTGTCATCTTTCTCAACAATTTTCTGCAAGTTATTGCAATTTCTAGAAGTGCAGTCTGAACAACATCTCTACCCATCTTTTATACAAACACAAAATCATCTTTACTTAATTCAGCTGCCTTTATTATGTTTAATAATTCCTTTTCAGTTGGGTTATTAACAATTGTGTCTTTTGAGCAATCACAAAGATGTCCACAAATCAAACTTAAATTATTATTGTCTTCCATTTCCAAGTAATTGAACTACTAAATTGTTACTTTAGCTTAGCGGATTGGCTAAAAATATATTGAAGTGTTCAGTATAAACTTATTTACCGAACTTTTTCGTAATTATAAAATCGATACGTTTCTTTGTAATTATTAAACACACTACAATGAGTTTTAAAACAATAATAATTACAAACACTACCACGTGCAACAATTACTTTCAGTACGAACCGCAAGTTCTGTGTATAATATAACGCTCAGCATAGGTAGTAGTGCGCTATCGCGTTAATCCCATTCCGAGAACCATTTTAAAAAATCGGTTTCTCGGAAACTATGAGACCTAACTCGCTGAATCTTTTTTTAAAAACTTTTCTATAATGTTTTCTTCATTCAAGTCCGTACATATAGACATATATTCCCAATAATTCACATAGCTACCCGCATGATGAAGTTTTCAATGCTCGGTTTTACTTGTGCCGACTTTACGGCCAATTATTTCAAAAAGTCCTTAACTTTTCGAACTTTTCCGAGTTCCACTAGAAGCGCTCTTGTTTTTTGAGTATATGCCGAAAAATTCATTACCGTAGGTCAAACCGTTGCTTTATGAGCGCGATGAATGTTTTAAAAAACACAAATTACTAATAATTTCTCGGGAGCACAAATTTCGATTTTTCAAAATTCGTTACTACTAAAAAAAGTTGTCACATTCCATTTCGGATGGACAAAATCATTCTCTACAAGATAGTGAAGGTCTCATCTGGTTATACCTTCATAAAAAAAACGGCATAATTTCAGGCCGATTTTACTCCACTATAGGTATTTGCTGCTGATGCCGCCTAACTCCTAGCTGATTATTTTACTTGGTTTAAAATGGGATCTGCGCTCGTGGATTTGCCGAATCTGTTTGATTATTTATTTATGTGGATTTTATTTCGAAGAGAGATCTTCCCTAACTACTTTCTCATTGGGTTTTCCTGGGTTTAGGAGGGAAATTCAGCCGGAGTTCACACAGGCGTCGTCTCTGGCTGAATTATCGAGTTAGATTTGTGATTAGAAGTTCTGTTCGGGTGCTATTTGACCCTAACCAAATTGGCAATGGAAATTCTCAGGTAGATGATGGAAAACTCAGCCGGAGTTCACATAAACGTCGTCTCTGGCTGAATTATCGGGTAAAGAAGTGTGATTTAGAAGTTTGTTCGGGTGCGAGTTGACCCTAACTAAATTGGCAATGGAAATTCTCAGGTAGATTAAGGAAAACTCGCCGGAGTTCACATAACGTCATCTCAGGCTAACAATTAAAGGGTTAAAGAGTCAGATGCGACCTGCTTGGAAACTGATCTTCATCTGCCTGGAGCTGCGGTAGGACGTCTGCTTTTATAGAAGCAGTCGCCCGCTTTCTAAACACCACGCAACAATGCACCTTATTGACACTGCCCTATACCGTGATTTATTTCTTAATCATATTTCCTTAATTACGAGACTTAGCGATTTGACCTCGCGGCTACCTTACTGAATTGTCCTAAACCTGAACTACCTAAATTTTCCTTCAAATCGGCCCACGCATTCTGCACCTTTCCATTGTACCTAGCTATTATAATTACACCGGTTCCATCTTCATTTTGCATTTTCACCTACTTGCAGTTTCGTGACCGCAGCGAATTTTTGGCTGTTGTCATTTATTTATTCGTTTTATCGATTGGTGTAATTTTCATTATCGTAGATGGTATACCTAACGAGTTACTATTGTCCTTGCATGAAGTTATTGTTTGATTCATGATTTCACAAAAATCTTCCACCCGGCGGTCTGTTTCTAGGTCATGCCATTATTCCGTCACGCGGGTCGAGAGTGTCTTTTATAACACATCTACCAACATCTGGCGACGTTTATTTACCCTTGCAGTGGCCGCTCTCTCGGATGTCTTCCTAAAGCGCTGGAACTCCACTAGCTAGAGCGTTTCTATTTTATGAATATTTAATGTGCTGGCAGGAATCGTTTCTATTGATTTAACGGCGCGTAGCTGTATTTAATTTCCTAACAATTTTACCTTTAGGTATTTACGTACCTAATGCTTGCACTGTTTGCTTTTTTGATTCGGGCTGATTTAATGAGGGCGATGGAAATATATTCAGTCCTGCAACGTCCAAGAAACCAAGAAGTTTGTTAATGGTTTCTTCAGAGTTTCCAAGTAAGTCTTTCATGTCGTTAGGTAGCCTAAAGTTGTTCCTTTCGTTATCGTGCACGTGGTGCATTTGAGTAGTAGATGTTCAACTATGGTTCGTTTTTGGCATAGTTCGCAGTAAGGTAGCTCGAGGCTTGATTTTGCTTCTCTCTTGATTTTGGACTCTTGGTTACGTCGGTGGTGCTAATATGATAGGAATGATTCCGAAGAGATTCCTGAAGTCTACATTTCAAACTGACATACAGGTAGGTATCTATCCATCAATTCAATATCCTAGTGACGATCTACATACGTGATACGTTTGAGATGGTTTATATGAGTGAGAGGCAAAATACTTTGAGATTTTTAACTAAAGAGTGATCTTAGTGAGCGACTTTTCAGCAATCCTCTCATCATTGTCGTTCGGTGTTTTCCGTAGCTTAATAAGAAATCCATGTGGCTCTTATCTGCCTGCACCGCGCACCAACGTAGTAAAATTCTCTCCATTTCATCGGATTTGCTATAATAATGTGGGTAATCATAATACCGAGACAGATTTCTCTAAGCCTGATAGTTATTTTACTTTAATTTAGTTTAGTTATAAACTTTTCACTTATGCTCGTTATTATCGATCCCTGTATGTATCGTGTGTATACTGTTTTTTACTTTGTCACTAGTGTCTATATTTTGCTTTGCGGTGGAATGTATGACCCCGTAATGGGGTTGTATTACCCGTAGTGTGGTAAGGAAATAATAACAAATAATAATAAACAAAAATAAAAATTAACTCTATAGTTACGACCGTTGTTTTAAAGTAAATATTGACTTCAAATTACTTTTATGATTGGAATAACAAGAATGCCACGACAGTTTCCACCTCGAGTAGAGGATTCCTATGTTTAATAATTATTCTTAAGTACCTATATAAGCAATTACGGGTAGCATCCAGACACTAGGATTTCTTAAAACAATAACTCCATCGACGACACGTTTATTTGAAAATATGGGAATTAGGAATATTTATTTCTGAGATACGAGTAACTAAATTAAACAATCTCAGCTCTTATTTTATTGCATATTGTGCATCTTTTGTTCAGTCTTCGAATTCCTATCTTGTGTTTCACAAGACACTTCATTACATTTATCTGGTAATCAATTTATTCTGTTGAGATGAACTGAATTCTCCCTCTGTTTCAAGCTTTCACTGAAGTAACATTAAATCGTCCCCCTAAATGTATCTTTTAAATTTTGTTTTTAATTAAAGTGAAGTGATGAAACACTTTCTTTATCTTTTAGCTACTGAATATTGAGTATGAAATTTGTAATGAAAAAATTTTTCCTACGCAGAATCTATTTTTCGGTTAAAAAACAACAATCATTCTGAATTTTCCCTTTTAGTTTTCGAAGGAGTGGAAGAGAGTTCGGCGAGAACGTACTTTAGAAAATCGAGTGAATCTGTCAATTAATTCCTGATTACTCATCTAAGACTAGAAAAGATGGTCTGATTCCTCTCACGTATAACAGTAGGATTGTGTTACAGGGATATACAATCTATATAGTTACGATCAATTTTCCCGGCTTTTTGCTTTACAAGACAACACATTTATCTCTTAATAAATTGATTTCCTGACTCTACTCATTTACGATAACTCGGAAAATATTTGTTCTTTTGGAACTTTCTCTCGTTTTTCTTCCAACTACACTCTCCATTTCACAAATGTTAACATCGTTATTCGGCACGCAATGGCCAACTAAGGAAGAAATTATCAAATAATAAAATTCAACCTGGACAAAAACAGGTGCAAACAGTACTGATCCATGCACTTATAATTATTTTCAATTCTTATTCTTAAAAGGTGGCTCCATTAGTTTAAGGATTCCAGTAAATGTTTTCAGAGATAGATTGCTTGAATGGGATCTCCTCAATATTTTAAAATATCGTGAAACTTAAATGAAACTGGGTTGTTACTTTGATTAAGTTTAGAAATATCGAGCGGTCGAGTAAAGAGGGAATTGCCGAAATGGGTCGGGTTGGTTGTTCCTCTATTTGATTAAACGGTATTTCAATACGCGTGCGGCGGATGAAAGACAAATGCGATCCGGTTTCTGGGAAACCACGGAATGTCCATGTTTGTGTAACTAGATTGTAGAAGGGTTATTTTCTTCTTGCAGTTTCTAAATCTCTCCATCACTTTATCTACCATCACTATCATTTAACCTATCATAAAAGCGTGTGAATGGCCTAAATTCATCATTAGGACTCTTTTGCTTGGCTGTGATATTTTTCTACATGTAATTTGATTACATATTAATATTAAATCATTATCTTACGGAACAATATAATTTGAGGATTTTATTTTTTATACTCTTCTAGGAAATAACTGTCTTTAAAAATATATCAACATTTATTTTACCATTCCAAAAACCTGCATGCAAAATTTAAAAACTTTTAATGTTTCATGCTGGAGGTACCTACGTCCTACATGATGATACATTAACTTGCCGAGTTCGTCGTTAAAGTTCATTATAAAATATTATGATTTGCTAATTTTAACTTGAATATTATTATGGTATAATAACACCTTTTATTTGCGTTTAATTTGGCTAAAAGCTTTTAAAAAAAGTGTAAATCGAACAGCAACTGTTTCATTAATACCAATGACTTTTTTCACATATTGTATATGTATATCTAGTCTCGTTTATTTTGTGAATTGATAAGTAATTTTATTTCATAACTTTACGAAATATGTGGCCTTCCACAAATGAATGCTATGAAGCAAACTTATAGATAATAAATGATTTAATAAACGATAAATTTAAAGCAACAAAATAAATAATTAACTTAGAGTTTTTATAGATTACTTTTACGTTTTATTTTTTACGTTCTATTAAGAATTTGATGATAATTTGCCCACTCCTAGGTAATAGGTATTTAATTTATTTAGTTCTCCTATTTGTTAAAAAGTTGAAGATATTCAAAACTAGAAAGAAGCTTTTTAAGGCCTGCAAGAAACCGGCAGTGAGGAAGACCGTGAAAAGTACCACAGAACAAGGAAAGAAACTAAACGTGAGGATTCATGCAGTAGAGCTCACTCAGCGACGAGGACTTGGCTTAGTGAAGTTTGCACCCCAAGTGCGAAATTTTATAAAATTCAATGCGGCATTCGTTTGTCCCCGTCTCTCTAACCAAAATTTTCGTTCGTCCACTCTCAAAAAAAAAAAAAAATGCTACTGCCAAATAAAAAAAAAATTGACATCAGCCCAAATTTAATTTATTTTCAAGCATTCATTTTTCCACGATTTGTCCACCTGAAAATTTCATTTTCCCGCGTAAACGACCAACCTAAACAAATTGACAGCAGCACCAAATGCGAATTATTATGAAATTCAAACGGAATTTGTTTGTCCACGATTTGTCCACATTTGCTAAACCTTAAAAAAAAGTTACGACAAAATTAAAAAGAAAAGTAAAAAAAAAAGAATGTAATTAAAAGAACATAAAGAACAATTATCACCCCTTCTAGAATATTTGTATTTGTCGTTAATTTTCATTCGGGATTCATTTATAGATGGCCATAAAAATATTAATTATTATTAGGCAATAAAATAACTCTTCGAATTTGCCTTCCGATTTGTATTTTTTTTTCCATCTCAGTGCAAGTATAGTAAAATAATAGAAAACTTCATCAATAAAACAATATGTGATATGCATTTGCACGTAAAGCGATTCCGAAGAATCAAGGAGATTAAATTAGGGAGCATTTTTTACGTGACCTGATCGAATAAATTTTCACTTGATCCTTGCTACGAGAAGCTATACAGAAAAGCGCATGTTAGTTACTCAGCAGATAAGAAGTGAGAACCTTGGTCGTCATTTTGTGATCAATATAAGCACTCTTCGAAATATTATATCTCAAATTAAATGGATCGAACGAGGTGCGGATCGCAATAAGGTTTAAATATATTATTTTATTCATGAGGTTATTCTTCGTAACAGTTATGGGTTTTCATTAGACCTGTTAAACTTTTTGTTAGGCTACCTATTATGGAGGATTAATATAGCTGCGAGCAAACAAAAAAAAATTGAAATACGGTTTAGTAGGTACCAACCTATATCAAGAAGGGCAAATATATTTTCCAACAAGGGTGGCAATTTGGAAAATTCTTTTACTTTCTTTACAAAAATTACTTTTTTCTTAAAATGCCTATTAGGAAAGTTTTTCCTCTTCATAACCCTATCCGTGGACACACTGTAGGTATAATATCAAATTTTTTAATCGTCTTGAAAAATCGTATACACGTGGTTTTTTATTGAGTCTAACTTCAATAGTTTATGAGTAGTTATAATCAAGTGAAAATCGCAATTTTTTAATTTCAAAGCATCTCACATTGAAAACGACCAACGATATCGGAAAACAGCTCACATATGTCCCTGTCTTATTAACTTTTCATATGGTATCCTATTGTGTAGTTTACATTTTTCTACAGGGCAATATAAAATCAATTTTCATCTCCCTGTACCTATAAAAATTTAAACATAGAATAATATGAAAAGTTAAGATAGGCACATGTAAGCCGTTTTTCAATATCTTTACTGTTTACGATGTACACTCTTGTCTGGGGATTCAAAAAGACACAAAAATTTAAGGAATTCAACGATGATAAGTCAGGTCTGTAAGTTCATGGGCATCGAAGTTGTTGGGCGAAAAAGGGGCCATATTAACCTGTATCTACACCACTGATGAATTTTTTCCAGTGTTTTTCTTCGCTTTGTGTGAAAAAAAAATCAACACCCTGTATCTTTTTTCTAAGCATTTCCGGGCATATGTTTATGGGAACTTTTATTCCTTAGGTCTTTATAAACCGGTGGAGTCCTGCCACAAAAAAGTGGAACACCCTGTATGAGTATTTTTTTGTGAAAATAACTTTTAGGGTGCTTCCTTATAAAGGCTGTATCTTACAGACATCATAACATTTGATAATGAGGAATAAAACCGAATATGTAAGGCTTATCTTTGAAACATGCTGTTCCTGTTACCTCCATTGATAAATATTATATATATACATCATCTATTCATGGGAACAATATCGTTACACAATGAGTATCTATCTATTTAGAAGGGTTACTGAAGCGTTGATATACAGAGTGATCAATTGTGAAGCCAATAACCAATTACGCGTATTATTAGCTTCATATCTGTGATTGATTCCAACTAAAAGCAATCTAATTTGATGCTTTATTGAATTTTAGCATTTGAACTTAATAATAATTGGTTTCTGCTTTACTATTGACCGTATTGTATAATTTGCCAACTGATAGAGATCTCCATGCAAGTCAATATTATTTTCTTACAAATGGTCAAAAAACCTTAAAAAAAGACTTCATTTGTTTTTATTACCGCTCTCTTTAAGCATCTTCGACTACTTCTAATAGTATCTTATTTACAAAACGACCAACTTGTGAATATAGATTTGAGTTTCGAGTAAAATTATGTTCAATTCTTTACTTCTTCCAGTAATTTGATAAATCAATGGAAATTGACAAATAGCTAGTTGCACTTCATATACATACCTACAATGTTCACCCACTAAAGGAAAGACTGAAAGAAAGATAATAAAGGACAGTGAATCATGTTACTTGGATTAATACTGAAGATAACGAGGTAACAATGGCTAATGTATCTACCAGCCAGAAGTTGATAGTTAAGGGTTGTCTTACATAAATGGACAAATGGATGTAACTTGTCGTCTGGCACAAAAATAGAATACAAACACTAACAAGACTGCCATAATAGTTTCTTTCTTTTGTGATTTACCCACGGAATAAACTAGAAACAACCTCGCGGTAAAGGAAATTTAAATTATGCATTTCACTGTTATAATTTTAGGGGATAAAATAAATAAAACAAACACTTTAATATGTTTGACAATGTGAATTGAAAATAAAATTTTATTGTCTATTTTCGCTTCATAATCATCAGAACTCAAATTAAAATTTCGATCCAGTAATTGTTGAAGTGCTTAAGAGTGCATCAGTATCACCAAAATTAGATCCAATTATGTGGGTTGACACTAATGAAGCAACCAGGCAATATTCTATAAGTTATTTTACATATTGTTACGAGTTTCTCAATAATAAATCCACCACTTAAAAGTCTTGCAAATTACTTTATTGACTAACCCAAGTTATAACCTCTAATTCTAATAAACACGCACAGCTGATTATACTACTTGTACTACATCAACACCAACTTGTCTATTCTTTATAATTCACTATCCTGTCACTACTGGCTTCCTTACTTCACACTTCACTTCACTACTGCTCTGTTCAGCTTCCACTAGTTACTACTGCTCTGTCTTCAGCTTATTCACTCCACGTCCAAACTAAAACTACTTCACGCAGCCGTAGGCGGTCCTTATATAGTCCCCCGACGCATCAGTAGTGACGTTCTACTCCGTTCTAGTAGGTACATTCTAGTAGGTTGCACCGGCGCACCGGCCGTAGATTCGTGGATTCTGGAAATGTCAGATTGTTCGGTGAGACCACTCCAGAAATCCACAGAACCAACACTGTCTGTCAATGTGTCACATGACATGTGACTGGAACTGTCGCGAACATGTCATTGACTAACTCAGTATAAAAAAAGAATGTAAACAAATGAAACGGCGGGCTAGGAGCTCTTCACGAAACAAATAGAATGTTTCCAGAGCGGTCTCGTTATACTGCCCCCTTTCTATTTTTCGAGCGTCCCGCTCGAACGGACTTATTCGCTGTCTCCACAGTAGGGTGCCAGACGATTCAGGTGGACTACCTTCATCTTGCACTTGGGGGCTCCGCTCCGGTGTATCCTATATACACCACGTCGTTTATCCTTTTAATAATTGTGTAAGGCCCTTCCCAGGATGGCATAAACTTGGGCGACAGACCCTTCTTTCTAGTTGGATTATAAAACCACACTTTGTCTCCTTCTGTGAAGCCACCGGAGTTTGCCTTCAAGTCGTACCTCGCCTTCATTCGGTCGCTGGCCAACTTGATCTTCCTCCTGACAAGGGAATGCACTTCTGCCATGGAGTTTCTTAATGCGTCGACATAGTTTCTGATCTCCGATGGTGGACTGCTTGGTGAACCGTACACCAAATCACAGGGTAGCCGAATCTCCTTGCCGAATACAACCTTGGCTGGTGTCTGCCCTGTAGTCTCATGAATGGCTGCCCTATATGACATCAGCAACAAAGGCAGGTACTGATCCCAGTCTCTCTGATTGTTGCTCACCACCTTCGACAGATGTTCCTCCATTGTTCGATTAAACCGTTCTACCATACCGTCAGATTGTGGATGGAGAGGTGTAGTCCTTGTCTTGTTTATCCCGAGCAGCTTACACATTTCTGCAAAAACTTGGGATTCAAAGTTTCGTCCTTGATCGGAATGCAACTCTAAAGGTACGCCAAATCTGCTAATTAAATTATCCACCAAGACTCTCGCAACTGTAGCAGCTTCTTGGTTCGGTATGGCGTATGCTTCAGGCTACTTGCTGAAATAATCCATGGCAACCAGGATAAAGCGATTGCCGCTGTCGCTGATTGGAAAAGGACCTGCAACGTCTATGGCTATCCTCTCCAATGGGGCTCCGACGTTGTACTGCTTCATAGCGCCTGTCAGTTTTCTGCTTGGGCCCTTGCTTGTAGCATATTTCTCGCACTTACGGCACCAGGCTTCGACATCGTCCTTGCAGTTCACCCAGTAGAACCGCTCTCGAACTTTTGCTAGTGTTTTGTTTACTCCGAAGTGAGCTCCTGATGTACCTCCATGGATCACTTCGAGATCTTCGGAACTTTACTCCTTGGAACCACCAGCTGCATGACGATCTTCTTTTCGTCGGCACTCTCCCGGGCTCTCTTCAGCAGACCATTTTTGATTTGCAGGGACTCCCATTGTGACCATAGAGCTTTATATTCTGGGCTACGTGGAGAAACCTCTGCCCACGTTGGTCTCGGTCCATTCTCTTCTTTACGTTTTAAAATGTCTCCGATGTCTTCGTCTTTTTCTTGCTCTTTCCTGCATGCTTCTATCGTCCATCCTGTATCTGCATTGATCACGATCCTTCGAACGCACTCTTCCTTCTGGCTATCCTCAATCCGCTCACAATGTGAGCATTTCACGCATGGCCTCCTTGATAGTGCATCAGCGTTCTGGTGTAATCTGCCTGCACGATGTTTTATTTTGAAGTTGAACTGCTGTAATCGTTCTATCCACCTAGCAGTCTGACCCTCTACGTTCTTCATCTTCATCAGCCAGGTGAGCGCGCCGTGATCTGTTCTGATCAGGAATTCATTCCCATGCAGGTAATTTTTAAAATGCTCCACCGATTTGATGATCGCCATTAATTCTTTCCTGGTGGTACAGTAGTTCCTCTCAGGCTTTGTCAAGGTCTTGCTGTAGTACTCGATGACTCGCTCATCTCCATCTTGGACTTGCGATAGAACAGCACCTATCCCGATATTACTTGCGTCAGTATCAAGTACGTACTTTCCTTCTCTTTGAGGATATGACAGGATCGGACTAGAAATCAAAGCCTTTTTCAGTCTTCGGAAAGCGTCTTCACACTTGGCATCCCAGATGAAAGGCGTCTTCAATTCGGTGAGCTTATGGAGCGGAGCTGCTACATCTGCAAATTTCTTGACAAATCTTCGGTAGTATGTACAAAGACCCAGGAAACTTCGGACTTCGTGTCTGTCCTTAGTAGTCGGCCAATCACGAATCGATGCTACTTTGCTGTCGCTGGTCTGGATTCCTTCAGAAGTTACGGTGTGTCCCAAAAACTCAACCTTCTTCTTAAATAGCGAACATTTTTCTGGATTCAGCTTCAGGTTGGCAGTTCTGAATCGATCGAAAATTTCCTGAAGGTTGTCGATGTGATTTTGGAAAGTGGAACCCATAACCATGACATCGTCCAGGTATACTAGGCATGTTTTCCAGGTCAGCCCTCGGAGTACCATCTCCATCAGTCTTTCAAAGGTGGCTGGCGCGTTGCAAAGACCAAATGGCATAACCTTAAAATTGTACAGACCCGTGCCAGTAGAAAACGCAGTTTTCTCTTTGTCATTTGGGTACATGCCAACCTGCCAGTAACCGCTCTTCAGGTCCAAGGTTGAGAACCAGGTTGAGCCAGACAAGGTACATAAAATGTCGTCGATTCTTGGTTAAATAAAGAGAGCGGTCTCGTTATAATATCATATATTTCACATATAAAGATTGGGAATTGGGATGACCATTTTTAAGGGTCATGCTATACCGAACCGTTCCAAGCTATATAATGGTATGTCATTCTCTAGTCAATTCTAGTTGAATGTGAATTTTCTGCGAACTGAAAATGATTTTTAATTCAGGTATTGAGATATGATGAAAAAGAAATCTGGAAGCTTCAGTTTTTTCAGGATATTACAGGAACGGTCACAGATATCTTGACGGATTCGAGATGATGGCCACAAAATAGAGCCACGTTTCTCTAATTTAACCGACCCTGTATCTCTTACAGCGGGTATTATAAAGGCTCATTATTAAGTTAACGGGTAGATTTCTGTGGCCATTTCTGAAGAAGGTATTGAGTGTGGAAATTTTTTAAATTTATCTATTCTCGACATGAAAGTAATTACAAAAATGTGAATAAAAGCCACCGACGTCGATATTAGCTTAAAAAAACGATCACAGAAATCTGCCCGTTAGCCTAATGAGCCTTTATAATATTCGCCGTTAGCGTTTACGACATAGCAATATAGAGAAGGATATATGGTGCATCCTGTATACTATTTTTCCTTCCGGTACGTACCATTGATTTTAGTCTTTTTTAATTTAAAAATTTTGTAGGAGATAATTTTGCACAAGGTAATGTACTTCAGAAAAAAGAGGCACGCTTATATTTCTAGAAAAATTCCCAATACTATATATAATTCTTTAAACAGACAACAGCGTTTTTCTACAGATTTTGCTAGAGTTAAAACCAATTTTAGTTTAATTTATGTGTGTAGGCTTTCACGGCTTACTTCAATTGAAATCAGAATTGATTCCGGGCTGTTGTGCCGTGGTAATTTGCTCCAAAGAGATTTGTTGTTCAGGGCAAATCTCAATGAACCACTGCAAAACAGTCCGAAATCAACCAAAACCTTATCAGCCATTTCTTTACTAAGCCATTACTTTAGGCTTCTAAAAAGTCATACATGATATATTGATATACATATTCTTCCCAAGTAGTTAGGGTTTTGTGCTCATTCAGTTAATTTAGTGTGAACCTCGGTATATATAGCGTGGGCATAAAACTGAACATTGTAGTCTATAAAAGAAGGAATGGCCCAGAGAGAATTGACATTTTTCGGGTCGATTTCTAGACATAAACTACGTTATAAAAATAAACATTCTGTTAGGTAAAATTTATAGTCGAAGGGATATAATATAACATACTTAAATAGTACCTATGTTATCATATGGATGAGTAAATGAGACAACATAAAACTCGGGAGGCTGGTTATATTTATTGACGTTACATGTCTTAAAAAAACTATAACAATAGTTACGTAAGTACTTAATAAAATACAATAGAGAAAATCTTCTTGCTTCAGTAGATATAGTTAAAAGATTGCTTTTCTTTACTTTAGATTCAATGCAACAGCCGAGGTGAGAGCTCATAATTAACCATGCAGACTTCTCAAATTCTGTATAACATTTTTCTTCAAATGCGTAAAAATGAATTAAAAAGTCATATTCCAGTTCTTATATCAACAATAATTACGAAGGACCAAATCGATAAGATGAAAAACGAACTACTCTCCAGTTTTCTTTCTTTCGAATTTTAAAATCGTATTTTTGAGTTTTGATTAATTACCACGAATCTATTTCACAGCAAGGCATACTTCTTTCAACATTTGACTAACTATACCATAAAGTTTGACGTTGTTTGAAATTTTATGATGTTGTTAGAGATAAGAGAGCCGTTGTGATTACCAGAAATCCATAGGTACAATAGTATCTGAGGCCTGCATGACTCCGCTCCACCTTGTGTGGAAAACCTACATTTTTTCTAAGAGTTCATCAGGTTTACTCAATAGTGTATGTTTTTTTCGAATCGAATATTATAAAGAAAACACGTAAGAATATCTGTGTTCAAGGCTTCCACTGAAATGTTAACATCCACGCATGATTTTTTTTCATAAAACGAGATTCCGAGCATGAGATGGAAAAATGCATGGTTCAGACTGCTTATTGTTAATTCTGAACGATCAAAATGGAAATAAATTCGGGGAGCTGTGAAAAAATACTGCCCGAGCGTCGAGGTAAGACGATAGATCACGGGCGTTTTTTATACTGATTGGAGATTTGTAGAAGGCCGTAAATAAGTAGTCTATGTTTCACCTGAGCCTGGGTAGCCAGTGCCTGTTGGTCCTTGGGTCGTGGCTCGTCCTTTAGTAGTCCTGTATAACACCGCCGTGATATATAACCGTGCTGTGACTGTTGACTTGCATTCTCGTTTGGTTTCCCTTGTCCTTGCCCTCACGCCGAGTATCGTCTCTTTTCCTCCCGCGTCCTGGCGCTTATATACGGGTAGGTGCGAGCATGTGGCACCGGGATACTACACCAGCTCTTGAGTTATTTCAAATTAGTTCCTGTACACTTGTTCCGTGTCGTTGCCTCCTGAACTACCACCAGAAAACTAAGAATTATTACTCGTAACAATTTACACCAACATGCTTTTATCATTTACCTGAACTAAAATTTACTTTACTATACATGGGGCGGTCGCGTTTCGCGGTCTCTCCTCAACATCTTGATTATATTACCCTACTATTATTGTTATTGTCCCGAAATAAGCCTTCTAGCGTAGCCCGCTGAGGAAAATATCCTAATTTTGTAAATGGAATTAACATTGTAAATTTGCTTTAAATGTGAAATAAGTTATATAAAAAGGTCTGTATGGTGGACGAGTAATGAAAAAATATTACCCGAAATGTAATTTACAATAATATTTTTCCCGTTAAAGGATTAAAAGGTCATCCCGAGACTCAAATGAAAATCCAATCAAATGAAAACATCGAACATTGCAAAACATATCAATGTTGATTTTCTGCTGCTTTTTTGGAAATTTTATTTGTTAAGTTGTTGAAACCTTTCAGGAAGCTTATCTTCAGGAAAGTAGCTCTTGAAAATTGTTCCCTAAGTGAATAAAGTTAAGAAAGTAACGTTGCATCTGAACTCTATATGTACATATATGTACATGCAAAAGGTATGATGCTGAAACCTCATCGCATACTTACTTCAGCAACGTTATTTTGAAGTGCAAAACGAATATTTCGGTTGCGATATTTCAACAATGTGAATTTCGAAAAGACGACGGAAAGTTATCTTGCAACTTATCTTAGGTACTTTATGCAGTAAAGTTCCAAATGTAATCGTATGAAAGAAAGTTACTTTCATCATTGTATATCAAAATTAGCTGCAGACTAATTGATCCTACACCTACATACAGTGTGACCCATTTGTCCTTGAAACACCCTGTAGAATCTTAATTTATGGTGCGATTTTAAAGAAATTTCTTTTAAATCATAGAGCTTGATAAACTATATTTTGGGAGCAAAAAGCGTCTCATTCCTACAAAATCCAGGGCCTACTAGATCAGTGTTTACTTGTAAAATCTCAAAAATTCATATTAGCGATTTTTTTTGAAAAAAACTGGGCACGCCACGGGATTCACCAGCCCTCAAAACGGTACTGTACTAAATTTTATTGGAAATGTCAGAGTAATAAGGATCTTGCAGTTATTTTAGAAATTCGTAATAGAACTCCGAATTTTCATTAATTTACTCGAAAAGGTCAAGAGAGACAAAATAGAAATTGTACGTCTAGTTGGTGATAATGTAGGTACTTTAATTTTTTTATTATAATTTTTTATTTATTTATTTATTTTTTTTTATTTTTTTTATTTTTTTTTATTTTCTTTTTTATTTTTTTTACTTTTTTATTTTAATTTTAACTTATGATAACTTTTGACCTTTTTCAAATTAATTTACGAAAATTCGGAGTATATTATTATGAATTTTTAAAATAACTACCAGATCCTTTTTACTCTGACATTTCCAATAAAATTTGGTACAGTACCGTTTTGAGGGCTGGTGAATCCCGTGGCGTGCACAGTTTTTTTCTAAAAAAATCGCTAATATGAATTTTTGAGATTTTACAAGTAAACACTGATCTAGTAGGCCCTGGATTTTGTAGGAATGAGACGCTTTTTGCTCCGAAAATATAGTTTATCAAGCTCTATGATTTAAAAGAATTTTTTTAAAATCGCACCATAAATTAAGATTCTACAGGGTGTTTCAAGAACAAATGGGTCACACTGTATACCTACTTATTAGGTCGTTTATTTATTTGTGTTTGGCTCTTTGGTTCGTTTCAGTTTGGTTATTGCGATAATGATACCTAAAATAATATAAGAACGTAGGTGAGTGATTGCTATTGTAACTAATACCGTACTATTGCCTACACCCGTCATTGCACGTTATTATAATATTAGGTTAATAAAGCAGCTCAACCGTCCAAATTAAGTCCCCCCCTTAAATTAATGCCCTCTTGGCAAAGAACTAAAACCTCGTATGGAAGCTATTTTTTCTGTTACAGCCTTAAAAAGGAGAAATTCTGAATCAAAAGTTTTTGGTGAGCCTGATCCTTATTATAAATTGTTAAAATGTATACTACAATGATAAGAACTAATTTTACCATTAGAAATCACATTTATTTGCAGCAACTTATATTTTAATTATCAAAGTTACCGAAATGGAAATATCACATGTGTAAACATTTTAGTATGATACCCTACTGCTATAGAGTTCTGACGTAAACAAATAAATTGATGTTTGGAATAACATGTTTAAAACTTTTTAAGCGAGGGATCTTCACGGAACCCATCATCACCGAGACCCAGCATCCTTAAAATTGCAAACAAATATAAATAACTTGGCAAGTTTCAGGTAGAGCTTTCTGAAGTTGAATTTATTGTTAAGTCGTACAAATGCTATTATAACTCGCCCAAATAAGTTCAAAGTTAACCGTGTTAAATCGCAACCTAATTGTGATTCAGATGTAACTAGACAGCAGTACCGAAGTATAGGAACGTTTATTTACCTATACAGGATGACACGGCGAAACTGAAACCACTATGTTTTATATTACCAGTGTATTTTTCTTAACAAAAAAATACACTATTGAGGACGACATCACTTTTCGAAAATCACCCAAACTCATCAAATGTCCACCGATCATGACCCCCAGATCACGTATTAAAACTGGTTTTCCAAAATTTCCTTATGGAATGAAATCCATTATTCAGAGAAAAACGTTTTCGGAAAGAAAGCTTGCACATCTTAACCAAAAATTTTTATTTGGCATCTTTTGATGCACAAATTTGAAGTTTTACCTCCACCGCTTTCACTCCAACCATTGTGGTCATTTTTTTTTAATGGCCACCTGCCGTTTTATTGTTGGCCGGAAATCGATAGTCAAGCAGATTTTGAGCTTGTACTGTTTTTTGCACCATTCCACTGAAAATAGGTTGTGGTGAGTACATGGTGGAAGAGAGAGGTGATGTCCCTATAGGAAAGATGCTCTCATTCATTCATTCATCATCAAAGATGAAAATGTGATAATTTCCATCACCCTGTATAAAAATTTCATCCACATCATAAGAGAGTAAATAGTTAAAATAGGGACATGTAAGCTGTTTTCGATATTTGGAGCCGCTCCCAATGTATACAATGCTTTTAAAATAGAAAATTTCAATTTTCACTTGTTTACCTATAATAACCTACTGAATTTAAACTGCAACTGTAAAAATCATTCTTACTGGATTTTCTCAGGTAATCTGAAAATGTAATAATATACAGGGTAATCTATTAAAAAATAAATAGAAAATGTCGTCATTACTGAGTTAAGGAACACCCTTTATAAAAAATGTTACGTCCACAGAACATAAATTAAATTTTAAAATTGGCCAGTTTCGAGTTTTTCCAATTCTACAAAGAATATTAACTGAGAAAATGAATTTATTCGTTACATACGATTTATCCAAAGACCCATAACTCTTTTAATAAAGTTATATATCTATAACTAACTACCTACTCAGGTAAGAGTAATATTTAAGAGATGAATTAATATAAGGGAAGCATTCACTCGTAAAAGGAAGCTTTCCGTGTCCTTTCTGTGCCAGGGTGCCTATTGAGAGCAGTATATACATATAAGTATTGAATATTGATTCATAAAAATATATAAAAAACGAGAACATACTCAGGTTTGCAAATTTAGGTAGGATTATAATAAAAGGAAAAGTCCCAAGCTCGGTTCAATGTCGAAAAAACAAATTCAAGGAAATCGTAATTTGTTTTTAGAATGAAAAATGAAATAATGAAAAGCCGTATTATTATGTGTTCATACAGAATGTTCTAGATGAGTGTAATTTGTAAAAGGTTATGTTAAATTTCAAGAATGTTTATGTCACGTTAAAATGACAAATCATAAAGACTGCGGTTTTGCTGGTATTTTTTCATCTCTTATCGTACAGAAGTGTAGCTCATTACGAAATTTTCACGAGGATTTTGTTTGACTCTGACAAACGATAACGCGAGTCAGTTTTCACCTTCCGTGAGAGGGCTATTATTCAGAAGAAGTAGGTATTTACGTTTCCGCGAAACATATACACCTTAAATTTTATTCTTTTGTTCAATATATTAACGGGAAGTTTGCACATAATAGGTATAGCACAAAAATATGCAAACTGTTCCCATGCAAATTCATATTGCTCCTGCTCTTTATCACCAGTAAATTGTCTCTATGAGACCTCTTACTTATTAGACTCGATGGTTATTTAATATTGTGAATTGTTTTTCGATCAAAATAATTTCTTCTTATTCTACACACATGTAATTCTTACTTCAGTGTAGTTATCTGGTTAAGTGAAATTTGGGTTAACGGTGTCCCCTAGAGCCTAGAGCGTTCAATGAGTCTCCCAATTTATATTTTAAACTCAATGAATTAATAATTAATATATTCCAAAAAGAGAATAATAATTTACAGGTGACGATGGTCATTACCTGGACATAAGCATTTTGTTTAAATATCAGACCACTCAACGGTATTTTAACGGATTTATCAGAATCAATCAGTCAATTATTTAATTAACAATTACTTCTAATTATTTACGCACACTTACACACTAATTATTTGTCAAATCTTTTATTGGCACTTAGTCTCCTCAATCAAAACATTAAATCCTCTTTTCCCCATTATCACAGTAATCCATAATATTTTTTATAAATGATTGTTCACTACTATACATGAAACTTTAAAAACTTTCCCTTGGACGAAAATTGACTTCAACTATTTATTGCAGATTTATTCCATTTCAAGACTACGTGAATAGGAGTCCCATGCTACTTTTTCTAGCTTCCTTGGTTGGGAACCAGCCATGTTGGGTAAGTGGTTTTGTTTTTTTGTTGCTTTGTTGATTTTGGTGAGTGGCTGATGGAGTGGCACTATTATACCTGCATGCCGAGATTTCGTCAAGGAAGACAGGGAAGCCACCAAAGCTGCCTCAAGCTTATCATATCCTTGCGAAACCCCCGGATTTTGTGTTGGTATCTTCCTCTTTCAAACCCATCCGGTTCACGATAAATATATTTTCAATCTACATGATTGCATATTATGTCCATGTGCGACTTATTGGCTACCATTGTACCACTGTAAAATGTGAATAAAATTGGGAGAAAAGTTAGAAGACCTGGAAGAATTGTTAAAATCCTCTCGCTACTATACGGGATTAAAAAACCAAGTATCGTGGTCAAGCTGGTAAACCTACGCCAGAATTGAGGCATCATATTCACAAACGTGCGGTAAATGTACCACCTACCCGGTACTTAAGATTCTCAAATGAAAGAAAGTAGTCCTGTGACTTTGCCCTTTCGGTTTCTCAATCTATTATACCTATACCTGTTATATGTTTTACGCTAAGCCAATCATTTTATTCATTTCTGATACATATGTTGCCCATGTCAATGGATTTGAATACTTTTGGAATTTCTGTTTTTCTTTTCGTAAACAAAGGTAAATGTGTGCCTAGATAGGTACCTAACAAAGGTAAAAGTATAAACCATTATAACCCTAGATAAATTAAAGGAATATAAATAAAAACTACGAACACTACGATGGTTGATTTATGACATAAAAATCAATTATTGACCACAAGATAATGTTGATGTTCAATTTCAAAGGGACTTTGTGTGAATATAGACCTGCTTGGAAGCTGACTTCTTTATTAAAGTTCTTTATGCGTTGATATTTTTTTAATTTAATAGCAATTTTGTATTTCTGAGTGGCTCATACCACAGAGAGGATTTGTTAAAATAAGCTCTAGATAATTTAATTTCGTTAAAAGATTGAGGAATTAGAACCCGTAACGCATAAGTTTGAGTAATATTAAAAAAACCTTCTTCTTCTTCGGGAATATAAAATTTGATGCTGATGAGATTCATGGCATAATTTTGATCAAATATTATAATTTATTTCATGAAGAGTGTAAGTCAGTGTGTAGGTATGTAAACACGTTACGGTATGTATTTAATCCCATAATATCTACATAAGTATATGAGACATGTGGTCCCGGTGAAGATTATATAAATAATACATCAATCAGTCCATCTGGGTCGTTATGTACAATACACTTCTTCTAATTGAATTCATAGTTGAGTAGGTATATGCGAGATATTGATCTTAATATTCGGGTCCGATGTGACAGTTGAGTGCAAGCTGAAGACAACAGGTGTGGCTGACATGAATCATGAATGCAATGTTGACAAACAAACCCTCGGACTATATACCAGCAGTCACCTATATATGGCTTATATCTGACTCGGCCAGCCGCTCCCATCTCAATACCTTTAAGCCCTTTTAATGCTCGAGTGGGACGCCACGATTTCAGTTTTCACTGCTGCCACTCTTGGCCCTTATACGCCGGCTAAATACTAATCTGTAAAACATCCCTTACATCGACTTATTATTGTGTAGGTATAAATGTAAGCGTTTATTAAAAGGAATAGAAAATTTTATCAGAACAACAAAAAAAATTAACATTTAAAAATTAACTGTTAAGAAAGGCGTCATGTTTCAGAAAAAAATATGCACGTTGAAATTTGTTTCCAAATTTTCTTCTGACTATCCTGGCATCATCTAAGACGTTCACTGTAAAATGCGTAATTTCTTTCGTGTATACCTATGCGTCTTAGCTGTCCATTATTTCAACTGAAACATGATTGTATATCATGAATTCACAATTTTCACGATAAACTTGACTTTACGACTATGTCAAAATAGACATGACATTCACATACAGGGAGGGCCATCGAAAAGGTAACAAGCCTAATAATTTGGAAACTGATGTACGCGAAAAACGGCGAAACAGGTCGATTTTGTTATCGAAGTGGGCATCATATTTTCGTGACAAATTTAACTACCAAAGTTCACCCCCTTGGCAGGGATGGCTACCCCTTTGCTTATCATCATAGGGAACAGATATCGAGTGATGCATCATTTGAAAGCTACTTTGATTCTCTTTAGTTTTTTGCGTACATCAGTTTCCAAATTATTAGGCTTCTTACGTTTCCGTTGGGTCACCCTGTATGTAAGCGAAACCCAAAATGCTGGATATCGTTGTAAAGAGAATTCAAGTAGCTTTCAAATGATGTGTCACTCGATGGCTGTTCCCTATGATGATAAGCAAAGGGGTAGCTACCCCTGCCAAGGGGGTGAACTTGGGTAGTTAAATTTGTCACGAAAATATGTCCCCCTCGATAACAAAATTTACTTGTTTCGGCGTTTTTCGCGTACATCTTCACTTTCCAAATTTTTAGACTTGTTACCTTTTCGATGGCCTACCCTGTATATTAATCATAGATAAACTGACAATAAAAAATTACTTAAAATTAAGTAAATTATTATTGCTAATTCGAAAAGTTGTGAAAATTTTAAACAAAAGTTATTGATTTCAACCCTTATAAAACGGATGATCAATAATTTATCTAGGTTACCATCAAAAAGAAAAAATCCTCACGTAAATTAGATATATCCATATGAATCAAAGAAAAATAAGTACCTACTATAGCAGTGATAAGCAACGTGAATATCTTCCCATGTTAATTATCACAAAAATAAAAAAAAGTATTTAGCTATGATGTTTCAGATTTGAATTCGATCTACCGAAAAAAATATTTACCCTAATGAAATTTTTATCTGATCGCGCGGTTTCAAGTTAAGTAATGCCTAAATCAGCGGGTAGTAATTGAAACCGATGCACGTCTCACGAAAGAAGATTATGTATTTAGGTTTAAAATTTTTATTATTACATAGCTTGCGTCTGGCTGGGATGAAGTTTTTAAGGTTAGGACAATTTATAAGCTTGCTTGATCCTTCTGCTTTCAGACGTTCTTATATATAATTCTTGTCTTTTTTTATTGAGTCTTTCTTTCCATTAAGCCCACAAAGGGCTTTATGGATACGTTGTCGAATATAAATATATATTCAAAGCCTGGCTTTTAAACGGTTGAAATATTTTTCCAAGACCTGTGAGCATTGTTTTGTTGAGTTAATCACAGAAAAATTTTAATCTTCACGAACGACTGATATTTTATTACAACTACTCTACACAAGAGAACCAAACAGAGCTAAGTAATAAAGACTGAGTTTACTGGCGCTTTCCTGAGAATTACAATAAACCCATATAAGAGAAGATCATTGGCAGTTTTAAGACTTACCTACTACAGCCATTCCAACATTTGTCATTGCAGAGGTAAATCAAACTTCATACAATGTTATTATAATATTTTATATTAGGCCGCAAAAGAGTTCTGCTTATGACGTCTATCACTGAGAAAAAAGTATGTTTAAAATAAACGTACAAGCGATTATTTTATACTATTGTACGTTAATTTGCTTGGCGTCGGTAAGTACTGTTATATTAAATTGCAGGGGCATGGTAACATTTTACGTTAAGCTCGACGTTAAGTTTTAGCTGCCCAGTACAGAGGTGTCAAAACTGTTTTGACCGTAGTAATCAAGCTTACAGCATATTAGAACTACCATGCCTAAATGGACAAATGTAAATTGCTGCGTGTAGAATACTACAGATTCGGACGCTTTTGCATGGTCATTTACAATGTTTTTCAGTTTATTTTTTACAGTTTTACTTTCATATCGAGCATTTTTTCTGTTTGTTCTGTACTTCCCTGTCGTTTATTCTGTACTTTTATACGGCTTGTTTGTACATTCATACAGATTGCTCTGTACTGTAATGCCGTTTGATTTGTACCTCTGTGCCGTTTCCATCACCACAGTCTTTACCTACTGGCTTGTATTTGTAGAATAGGGTATCTCATAAGTGCGTTAAAGTAGCTGTAGGTAGATAGGTATACCACTGGGATTTTTAATAAAAAAATCTAATACGAAAGTTGTAGGGTGCAAAAAGCGCAGTGACTTGGTGATGCATTTTTTTTATGGGACACATTTTAAATGAGACATAATTATGATAGATTTTCAAATTGTCTGAAAAAATTAAATATAGGTACAGATGGTTTTCACAGTTCAAGTTTTGATGAGTAGTTTATGGGCAAAAAACAAGTGTAAAAAGTATTTTAGCAGTTATTTTTCGATTTCAAAGCATGTATAGACCGTCGAGAACGGCGCCCCAAATATAGGAAAACGGTTTTTATGTCCCTCTCTTAATTTATCAAGAGTTACTTTACAATGTAGGTACTTGAAATTTTTATATACAAAATGGCGATCAGTTGTTTTTAGCCC
Organism: Malachius bipustulatus; assembly: GCA_910589415.1. Taxonomy (NCBI): domain Eukaryota; kingdom Metazoa; phylum Arthropoda; class Insecta; order Coleoptera; family Melyridae; genus Malachius; species Malachius bipustulatus. The sequence goes on from OU342639.1 coordinate 7,010,341, forward strand.
ATAAACTACTTACTTAATAAAAATTTCTACTGTGAAAACCATCTGTATCAATTTTCTCGCAGACAATTTGAAAATGCATAATAATATACTGAAATGAATCGCACCTAGGTAGAATGATAAGTACATTATTTCCATCGCCCTCGTTAAATCAGCCAAATCAAAAAAACAAACAGTGCAAGCATTTAGGTACGTAAATACCTGAAGGTAAAATTGTTGGGAAATTAAAACGCAGCCACCCGCCGTTACATCAAGTAAGCGATCCCGTCAGCTCATTAAATATTCAGAAAAATAGAAACGCTCTAGCTGGTCACATTTCAGTCCTTCGAGAAAGCGGCAACGGCGAGGGCAAGCCAATGCCAGATGTCTTTATAAAAGACACTCTCGACCCGCGTGACGAAAGGATGAGCTGACCTAGAAACAGACCGCCGGGTGGAAGATTTTTGTGAAATCACGGATCAGACAATAACCCCTTGCAAAGACATTAGAAACTCGTTAGGTATTACACCCACGAAAATGAAAATTACACCAATCGATAAAGCGAATAAATAAATGGCGACAACCGAAAGTTCATCATAATCCTGGAACAACAAACAAGTGAAAATGTGAAATGAAAGTTAAGCCGGTGTAATTATAATAGCTAGACACAATGGAAAGGTACAGAACGCGTTGACCGATTTGAAGGAAAATTTAGGTAGTTCAGGTTTAGGACAATTCAGTAAGATAGCCGCGAGGTCAACTCGCCAAGTCTTAAGATAAGGGAAATATGATAAGGAATAAAACATATAAAATCACGGTATAGGGCAGTGCCAATAAGGTGCATTGTTGCGTGTCGTGTTTAGAAGGCGGGCTGCGGCATCTATAAAAGCAAACGGCTTACCTTACCACAGCTCGGAGCAGAGTGAGATCAGACTTCGGTCGAGCTTTGTCATATTCCTTAACCCTTGCTTGGAAGATCAACGAGACGGCTTTTATTAGCGCACTCCAGGTCCGCCATTCTTTAAACCAAATTTGTAGATGAGATGGTAGTTTCTATGCACTAGCTACAAATTTCCTAACCAATCAACCCAGAAAAACCGTGAATTTTCCTATCCAAAGGGAGCGTAAACGAGATGGTAGATTTTATGCACTCCATACGCTCTTTCCTTTACGATTAGGGAAATTTCCACATACAATCAGTTAGAACAAATCATTCTTCAAACGAAATTCAAATCAATAAATAAATTATACTGATTCATAAACCCCCACCAACGCCAGTTGAATTTCCACATACAACCAGTTAGGGAAGATCTCTTCAAAACAAAATCCACATAAATAAATAATCAAACCGATTCGCAACATTCACGTGTGCAGGTCCCATTTTAAATCAGGCGAAACAATTAGTAAGGAAACAGACGGCAGCACCAATAATATTAGGTACCTACTTCATCCCGGTATAGGAAATCAAGATATAGCTAGGAGGAAAATGGACCCAGGTCAGGAATAAAATAACCTGTGAACAATCAAAGCGGCACGTTATTAGGAATAAACCAAGTTAGGCAGGAAATAGGAATACTTCAACAAACAATTACAAATTCACGTATAGGAAATTACAGATGTAGGCAAGCACCCGCTGTCCCTTTAAATTATACGACTTTAAGAAAGTGAAAGTTAGCAATTCCTCTCATTGTATCAGGAAATACCAGTCCATTACAACACCCGACTAGGAGTTATAATAGGTACTCGATTACCACACGTTAAGGGAGGCATTCATCTCGATGTCCAGATGGAGACCTCAGTGAACCAGTAAAAGAGCATGACTCTTTAAAGTGGAAATCGTAGCAAGCAACGGGGCGATAAAGCACCCTCAGTGGTAGATTAGAGTAGGCCAAATGGAAGCAGAGAGGCCAGGTGTAACACCCGCTCCCAAATAACAGGAAATAGAATAACCGAAATAAGTCTCGGATTATCAAAAGCAATTCAGCAAATAGGAATTCAAAGAAACCAAAAACAAATTAGTCCTGAGTATGTGAAAATCCAATCACAATCAAATCAAAAACAAAACTCCTTTAGCACATCATACGAATGTCAACTCCATTCAAAATTTAAAAACAAACTCCGCAGAAAATTGCTATAAAATGTTATTGCCAGTCTGGACTGAGTTATCTGCTTTCCAAACAGGTGTTAGGGGTAAAAACCTTGGACCACGGTGAAATCGATGGTTGGTCTCGATTATAAAACCCACCGGCTCCAATATAGGTATTCATAAAAATTCCAGCATTCAATTATTACCCAGGCAAGCCTGCGGAATAATCTTAGAATAGCGGCCTAGTTTGGTCAGTTGGTCATCACATTTAAAATAGCAAAACAAAACTGCGAATTGCAGAGAACGTCGTATTCGAAATGATAAGGTATATTGACTCATCGCCTTACGAGGCCAGGTAGAACAAAAAGGTAGCCGCAGGGCAAATAGGTATTGACGGTCCAAAAGTGGCCAAATAAAGGTAGCCCAGTGAGGCAAAACGACAACACAACAAATACACGAAATGAGTTAAAACAACTATCATGAGTATGACGTTAATTCAGGAAAACCGCTTTCACAATTGAGAAAAGCAATTGGAAAGAAATTCGTATAATGTTTAAAGAGGAGGTAGCAAATCAAACAAACATGGCAACACTGCTCTCGATATCCAAGCCAAGCTAGCAACTCGACAAATAGACAGACATTCCTGCCATATCCCGGGTAGTCTGTAACCAACATGGTTGTATTCTTTAATTAATTCAGACATTCCCGCAATATACCGGGTAGTCTGTAAACGAAACAAAAGCAAGACGAAATAATAAGAAAGCACAGGTGTGCAAAAGAGTGGAATCCGAAATGGATTGGAGTTTGAAAAATGCATGAAAGAGATTCATCATTCGCTTTCCATTGTTTTGTACTCTCTATGCAAAATCACAGCACCTCTCGCCCTTCACCATTTTACGCCTTTGCAAACGAATTCTCTCGCTCTTCATTTGCTTTTAAATTCCCTGACAGGAAGTCCACAGTTAACAACAAGTCTCAGTAAATGTCCCCGCTTTTCCGAAAGAAATCCCAATCAACCGAGATACAATGAGTCATAGTAGGTTCTTTTGCGCATCCGGTTCGGCCATAGTAATCCTGGCATACCTCAATCAAAGAGCAGGGGTGACTACGGTAATGACAACGGTAAACACAACGTAAGAAATCACAGCGGTCCTATTAGGGGAAACCCAGAGGTAAATAGACGATCACAGTGGCTTTTCGAGACAGACGAACGGGCCCGTGTCTTCTGCGTTACAATACATTGTGGTTAATTGAACCAAATTGTTCAATCAACGGCAAAAGATTGAAGAAAAACCGGGTCGTACAATTTTAACCAGGTCCAAGCAGGTCTGCTACACATACGCGCCACAACTTCCTTCACTAACGCAAAGCCCAACGAACAAACCTATAACTATACCTACGGGAAGTAAAATCTTCAGAAAGTCCTGCCCGAGAACATTCGGATGTTTAATTGTTTAGTTCATATACGAATCGATTTTAATGAAGTTAATTTTCATTAAAAATTTTTGTCGTTTCTTTCAGCTTGCCGTCAGTATGGAACACCAAGCTAAACTTTCAGTGTAAACTTGCTATACAACAATCATGCTTTACGTATAAATTTGAATACTGGAATGCATGAATTCAATTCTGATAGAATGCCCAATCCAACTGAAACGTAACATTCAAACGTGGACGGCTGTTCATAGTTAGAATTACTGCGTTCTATCTTTTGCATTTAAACTGATATTACGCCGTTTAAATTCTACTGATCGGTTTGGACCAACTTAAGATTGTGACATTTAAGATTACGATTTTTTTCATTTTATTTTACCTTTGCACAGGATTCGGAAAAATTAATCCTGAACTTGACTTTTATTTACACCTTTCAAAAATATATATACTTTTGATGGGAACAGATACTGTTTATAATACACTTATATCCTTTCAAAGCAGTTTTTTTTTAGTTTGCTTTTTTTAAATCAGTGTCAGTCAGTTTTATGACCACCAAAATGAAAATATGCTCTATTATTTTTGAAAATATTAGGTTTTGAGGTGCAGAAAAAAGGTACCTTAATAGACTTCTTGTGAGATGGAAATATGAATTTTGAAACTCTAAAGACGATAAGTAGTAGCAGAAATGTTTTCTATTTTTATAACTTATTCGCAGTTATTACCTTGTTAATAAGTAAAATTACCGAAGAGACATTATATGCAGAAAGAAGATAATCATCAGTTGAGACTACGCCACTGGATGGTCTCACTGAAACTATACCTTAGTGTTCTGCTAATAGGTATTAACTTATAAAATATAAACGCCGTTTAAGTTTGCACAGAATGTTTCTTTACGGTATGATCATTATTTCCGACACAGAGCGCAGAGCAGACGCACTAATTTATCTGGACCTCCGGGACTTGATATCAATAAACAATTAATAAGTGAACTGTCAAGTTGAACCAAATCAGAAAAGCAGTTAGTCCTATAATTAAGGATGCCTTTGTGCTCGGGGGTTCCAGTATATCACTGTCTGAATAGCTCAACACAAACCTGCCCTGGATATTGTCAAGGTGATACTTAAGGTACCTACACTGTGCAGGTACGGATCTTAGTTTTTGTTCCGTGCCTTTTTTAATCCTAATCTGATTCTATCTTAGGTACAAAAATATATTATTTAATAATAAGTCAGTAATAATAATTTTTTATTCAATAAGCGCATAATGAATGGCAATTATCCACGAATATGAAACTTCTAAAGCGAGTGGTAACGTCTGAGTGGATAATAGCCAATATGAGCGAATTGAATACTATAAATACTCTATCTACTCCTCTACTTGAATAAAGTAATTGTATTTACTTTTGAATTAAATTAAATAAACCATAATATATTGTACGAAAAACCTCCTTAAAAAATTAAATAGTTCCAAAATAATCATGATTTATTTTATGTAAACATTTACTAAAGATAAAAATGGACGTTTAGGAACTCCAAAAACTCTAAGAAACGCAATATGAACTCTAATAATGACGTCATCTAAATGAAGTTATAAATGATGCCCATCTAAATCGATATCTCTATACGCAGAAAATATAGGGGAGTAATCATTGTATGAACCATGAAACATAGAGTTGACTGTAATAATAAGACAACCATAAGGTCATTAAAATTTTAGGTGTCGTAAAGGCCTAACCAGTGTGGATTCTCGAGTGCTCAGAAGCGACAATTCTTTTAGTGAAAAATTTTGTTAAAATTGTGAAAATTTTCATTCTTCGGAAAACAGAAATGCTTATGGTTAGTAATTATGTTTAAATCCAATTTTAATTTTTTTAGCATGTTCAAAATAATCAATTCAGTTATCAGAATTACTTGTACGAGTCGCTAATATGGTTGTCATTTATGTTTATTAAAACAGGCTATAACAAAAGATTGACTGCATTATTAGCTGTCAACGCTCTTGTAGTAAGTATTATTATATTATTTTACTTTACCTTTCAACAAAATATTTAATTGCACTTTCTGCTGGCACGCTCTGAAGGTGTCGTGCATTAACAGATTAATCAGATAATCAGAATATTTTTCAATTTTATTAAACTATACCTATTGACGGATTAATTAGAGAATTCACTTATCATAAAAAAAATCGATGACGTTCCTCAACAATTGTAAAAATAAATTGGAAAACTTATGATAAAAATTAATTCGATTTCAAAGGCTTTTTTCAGGGTTCAAATTTAAAGGATGTTTGGTAACTAACTAGACAGCCAAAAAGGAATAACTTTTTTCAAGATCAGGCCGCGTTTGGCAAATATTTTCAAAAATGTGAAATTTTTCGTGGCAACTTCTTGTAGTTCTACATATCTAAGGAAATATTTCCTCAATGAAGGCCGATATGAAAACAAAACTTATTATTCCATTTTTTATGTTTAAAATGCGATTTTATACTGGACGCTCAATTTTGGCTATCCAGCTACCAAACACCCTGTACTATTATAATTGATTTTTTTTATTTGTTATACATATATGTGTCATATATAGTTATTCGTACTGTAAAAATTAGAAAGAACGCGTTAATTATATTTAGGAATAATTGAAAAAACGGTAATTAACAATATAGGTACTAATGGTATAGAATTGAACATCATATCCATTAAAATATTAATTTTGAAATATAATTCCGAAAATAAAATTTCTAGTAACGTAAAATCCGATTAATTATGGCTGAATCTTAAATATTTTTCTTATAAAATTTCATTAATGCAGTCCTGTAGAGAACGATGAGTTAGTTATCCTTCCCCGGATGTAGCAGGTAAAATTACAGGAATATATGAAATAATTATGTAGTCAACTGGCGATCAATAAAATGATTAATATAACTCCTGAAGATAGACTTCTTGTTTATTTTCAAGCTTTATGTTATTAATTATCCTCCATTATCTTTACTCTTTGACAAACCAGTTGGATATTTATATTACCTTTCGATTTTAAGGTCAAGTGAAACTTTTATTTAGGTACACTAATAAAGAAATAGATTATTAAATAATATGTTACTATTACTATGATGGGTTCTAGGCCAGTTGCGACTGTTGCGAGATCTCTTCCGAATTCCAGATTTGATTTCACAAAAAATTTTTCCTTGAGGAATGATAGGTTCATCATTATAATTGCGTTCGTGAATATTATCCTCGACTTAGTTTCTGGAGAAAATTAAAGAGCTTTGAATTTAATTCAAATTTAACAATAAACGTTAGGAAATATTAATTTGTCTAGAGAGTGTATCAAAATAACAATTAGCACTGTGTAACTTATTTAATTAGGCTGCGACGCTAATAAATTGGAGCTCGTTGAAACCATCTTGACTGGACATAATTTTAAGCACCTGTGCCAGATAATATTCTGCTGGGAGGGTATTTGTATGCTCTTCTAGTTAGATTCAGTTTAGTTCAATTATTTGCAAACTTGTTGACTAGGGATGGAATGAATAATCCTTAAGGTAGTTTGTTATAGTACATCAAACCGTGATCAGCAAAATGATGAATCGAAATTCCGTAAACGTGGGGCATATTATTAGCCTCCACTAAAATGAATAATGATAGCCTAGAATGTGTTTCCATAATCTGAGCCTATTTAGAAACTTTACTGCAGTGCATAGTACCTACCTATCAAATTGCAACAGTTTCTACCAAAGAAAGAAGCGGCACATCTTTTCAAAGGTATTCAAATGGGATTCTTTATGGTGAAGTTTACAGGTAAAGAGTCACACTCGTAAGTGTGCTTTTTTGTAGGCGTGCATACTAATGAAGGTATACTTGTCTTATAATTACACAGACTTTTTTGCATTCACGCTTGTTTACATACTTTTATAGATTAAGTGATATGAATTATTTATTACTAGCGTGTAAATTCGGAAAAGTGGAGTATGTTCCAAAATTGGAATGTTTAAATGTAAACTCACACGTAAGCTCACAAACGCAGTAAAAATTATGACATTTTTCATGTCATTTGCCGGTTTAGTACAGTGGCAATAAACAAGACAGTTTTGTACTTAGATGGTCCATAAGAGTAAGCAGCAACTGCCAGCGGTCCCTTTCAAGATTCCCGATAGAGTACATTAACATAATATGTTAACATGGGAGATAAAATACATTTCTCTGGACCGTATCATTCTACATGGTTTAGCTGCTGTTCTCGCGTTTGAATTATTCCATTAAAATTGTGTGAATCTACATGAAATTTCAACGTGAACTGCTCATCCTTTTTTATACATTTCCAATTCATCAACAACCCCTAGCCTTATTCTGGACGAATCATTCTCTTCATAAGTCAATCCAATAAACTTGACTGCTGGTCATTAGGTATTATACATGCGAGAACTTAATTAGCGAAGAGACACAAGGTAGGTACTATTATTTTAACAGTGTGCAAAAAATCACCTGTCACAAAAGTATCGTGTTAATAATTATTATTATCGAAGTGGAACTGTATTACTGACATTCAACCATCAGGATAAGGCGTCAGCTTCCCACACAGAAAATCAGTGTAGGCTGATTAGTCTTTACATGTACCAGGTTTCTAGATCCAGCATGCACTAGAGCAGGCCCGTAACCTGTACTTCTGTTTCCGTTATTTATCAAGGTAAAATATATTTATCAAGGCGACATCTGCAGTTGGTGAATGTGTGAAAATGCACTCTAGGCAATGCTTTCTTGCCATTAACCCAGCAAGAAACGTATCAACGTCCCAGTTTATAGGGAAATTATTGTAATGGCTCCGACTATCAGAAATAAAAATTTTCAACATATTTTTATGTTTGAAGGTGTTATTAGAGTTGGCATGCAACTTGTAATACACAGCAACGGCTTTGGACACCTACGATTGATTTGTAGGATTTATTGTTCACTGCTTGTTTTCTCATTGATGTCAATGCGATATTGATACCTCGGTGTTAGTTCTAATTTGCAAGGCTGACCGAGGGTTCACTTCTTAGTGTCAATACAATATTACTACTTGGTATGGTGTAATGATACCATAATATTAATAATATTGACATCATGTACTTATATAAGAAAAACAAATTTGAGAATTGAGGTTCGCCAAACTGATCGTCAACGTATATAACTATACCTGGAGAGCAACACACACTTATGACAAGAAGTGGAAAATACGGATTTGGAAATGGAAGTGTGGAGGTTGGAAAGTCAATGGTTTGTCGAACGAATGACATTTATTTTAGAAGAATCAATTATTAAACCTAGCAAAAGGGAGAAGCAGAACTCCGCTCATATATAGGGTGCGGACTAGGAGAAAATGTTCTCAAAGACAAAATAAATAAAGAAAAGGCAAACCAAAGAAAAAACCTCTGGAAAGACCTCCCAGAATTAAGAAAGGGCAAATTAATGCTTGGAAAATACAACCAAAAAAGATTTAAGCATGCATCAAACCCACCAAAAACGGTTTGAGAAGCCTAACAGATTTTCTCACGGATCATTGTAATCTTGGAGCACCTCAGCAAGATTGGTCTGCTGCAAAGTGACCAAACCTCTATATTCTGTAATATTTGAGAATTCTTGGGATTTAAGTTCTAACTCAATTTGCTACTATAGTTTCTTCAGAACCAATTAGAAAACTTTCGCACAACATGTGAGGTGAAACTGAAGACATGGATGGTCCGTTTCGTTCTTATTATGAACTCATAAGCATGTCACATCAGTCAGGCACACACTACACATAAGTACTATACAAAAGTGTAGAACTAATATATTTAGTCTTGTAACGGGATTTTCGGTATGGTAGAGATGATTCCCCAGGGATGGATAATTGCCCCCTTTTACCCGTGACAAGTTAATTAAAATTATAAAAACCTTTATTTACAAGTACGGTAGTTACACATATCTGTATCTGTTAGATTAATATTATTAACCACTGAACCATCTGGGCCGGCGCTCGTCCACTGCTGACCGTCTGATTGGTGAGAGATACCTGCGTCGGGACACGCACCTCTGTTGATTGGTCGGTCTGTCGGACGATTCACCTTCGGCTCCGCTGCGTCAGTTGCTCTCTTACCACCGCACGCTGCGTGTGCGGGTCTCCTGCTGCTGCGGCCTCCGGAATACGCGACGTGATGGGATCGCCGGATCGACAACTCATTACATTGCGACCCGACGTCTGGTTTGCCTGGCCCTTAATACAGGCCAGGTGTCGTCTGAAAGGACCCGCCGGGACTTCACTACAGCCCCGGTTGATTCCCTGTTATGACCGGCAGTCGATCAGAGCTCAGTTCACTCTCATCGATCTCCCGACGTCCAGTTACAGCTAGGCTCGACTCATTTCATCGACCTGCTGTAGCCGGCTGGGTACTGGACGGAGTGCACTCATTACATGCCTCCTGAAGACCTCCTAGCTCAGTTCACAGGGAGGGAGATGGTTCGCGAGTCAATACCTCGGAAGATCTGCCCTGCTTCTCCGTTGGGTCTGCTTATATAGCCGGTGCCGGCGAGATAACCTGCTAATCACCGCTGAAAAAACTGTATCCTTCTGATAGACCCCTCGATTAATTAAAATAAATAATAATAATCAACGAATGTCTTGGAATTCGTTACAGTCTTAACTGGTGTCCGGCGGTTGTAGTGACTTGTAATTTTTAATTATTAGTAGGAAGGAAAAAGACAGCGGAAAAATACTTATCACCTAGAAGCGTCGAAAGTCCTAATGCTCTTCGAGAACTGGAACGGAATGGGGTGCTATAATCGAATAGTCACCAGAAGGGGAGACACAAAATACCTTCTAGATCATAGTGTTACATCCCCATTGATGCAGTACATTAAGTAGAGCGAGTGTCTAACCTCTATTACCATTCGTCTTTCATTAAATTTCTGAACATTTTATGCATTGGTTATTATTGATAACTTAGGCTTATACTTTTTCTATTTACAAATTTTATATACTTTTCTCTCAACTATTATTAAAAATTTGTATGTATGTATACGAATCTTCTTAATCTCCATTTCTGTCACATATAATTTCTACTTTAACTTCTACTCTTTACTACAGTAATTCTATTTCACACAATAACAAACCGCCTACAATATAACGTGAATCAGTGGCAGCATACACATTAAAGTAAAGTGATCTCAGAGACTATCCTGTATGGTGATTGGTGACCAAGTCATTATTCTGACTAAGCTTGTTATTGGATAATTTTTTTTTTGCCATTCTTGCCAACAATACATACGGAATAATTCTGTTGGCACAAAGTTCCTAACAATAATACACTATAGGTATCGAACTAGTCCTCTTTTTTATAAACACACTTTTTAACCGAACTGATTCAACAAAATGAACTAATTAGGTATATGCGTTCATTGTGCGCCATATGTCTATAACGATTTGACACATATTTAATTGTTTTCTCAATAATTCTACAATCCTACATATTTCTACATAATTTGTTACCCGATTCATTTCATAAAATGTTTTGACTGTAGTTAAAAAAATAGGTTGAATACATATTATTTTGACAGAAGGTTGCCGTTTGGAAGAATCAACTACCAACTCAAAGTATCTTAAATTGGGTAGAAATATTCAGGATTGCTGGCTTGATCCTTTTCAAGGGAAGAGTTCCTACATAAGAGGAGAGATAAGAAATATGGGATTATATTCTAAAATTAATCCAGTTTCGCATTCATTTACTGGAGTCGTTGAAATGTGAAATTTAGATGAGAATAACTTTTTAGTTTTCATTTAGTTTAATTGTACCAAAGCTAATTACTTCTTATTTCTAGGTACACGACGTTACATCCTATGAAAACCCAGCTACACTGCTCGCGAAGTTTTCTTTTTGACTTTATAGCAATACGAAAATAAGTATAGGAATAATTTCTCAATGGTTGCATTTGAAATAAAATATAATTCACACTCAGAAACCTTACAAACGAAAAATGCATTAATTGATTTACAAAATGCAAACACTTTAACTTCCAAATTAGGACTCTATTGAACTTTCCATCCACGTTGATTATGCAAATTTTGAAACGTATAGAGAACGTAACTAAGGATCTAAGTAGCGACAAAAAGCAAACACGTATAGAGTGTCTCTTACAAATAGAACTTCCAATGATATGTCTAATTTTCTTATTGTTAAACTAATTGAATGACTAAACAATGTGTGCATAAAGCCAAGCCGATCTTTACAAATTTGGAGTAGCAGAAGGCTTGTAGAAATTCAAATGTTGTGGGAAACCAAACATTATTTGAGTACACATGCACCGTACTATAGGTATAGTGAGAGCGAGTCTTACTTATGGAATGCCACTGAACGCCCACGTTTTATATCACCGTATAAATGATGTATATCGAAAACCATCTGCAGCAGATTGGACTGTTTCAAAATTCAACCGTTCGGCCGAAATTTTTCGAATTATTTATTCAGTCTCCTCATAGCTAAATACAAGAATTGTCTTCGATTCAAGGTAATTGGTGAGGGTATAATATGGGTAATAATTATCGTTTCCTATTCTCAGCAGAGTGAGGAAGCCATATGGCCTCCATTAGACAAATTTTTATGCCCCAGCAGAACTCTACAATTTCGGATCGCAGATATTTATGAGAATTAAAATATTTTAAAGGGAATTATGTTATAACAAGTAACGTAATTTCAATGCTAATGACAATCGTGGAAGAAATTAAAATGAGATGATAAAATTTATACGACTCTCGATGTCGAATACCGATATGAAAGTAGTGTTGATGGTGGCGTTATGTGAAAGTAGATTAAATAATGTTTTATGTTAGGTAAAAAATAACTTTTATCTCTACGCTAATAGCTTGGGAGTTGTCAGGATTTCTGGCCAACGTGTGTTAATATTAATGGGTTAATGGATGACAACATGCTGGATAACTTTTATTCAGATTGATCTTACTGGAAGTAATTTGTTTAATGCTTTTATTTTCTTTATTTTACTTTGAAAGGTAGATGAAATGTAAATTTAATCAGCATGAAATACAAGAAATATTGCATTAAAACCTTTGAATTACTATTCAGAGTTTTGATTTTTAATGTACCTACTCCTTTTTAAACAGAAATCCTTTGCGACCATTTAATTTTCCTAATACATAATGATTATTATGAATATATTAAAATATGAATCTTAATACATATACGAAATGCTTTTTAATTAAAGTGATACCATTGACTGCGTTTAGAATTCATCAGGGCAAAGAACTTTTTTAAAATACCTTTCCTTAAAAAAGTCAAAAATAAACGAGATACAGCTTTTGGAAGTTAAAATAAGTTAAAAAAGTCCAGCCGTGTGATTAATTCGAAATATAATTCGAAATATAATTCGAAATAGGATAAGTACTACTTCCAACTTTCATACTGTTTATGTAACGTGTGTCTGACTCATCTGCTGATGAGTCCATAACAAGGACGAAACGCTACGTCCATATCTTCGGGCTTCACTTCACATGCTTTGCGAAAGATTTCTAATTATTGTTCTGCAAAGAACCTATACATATACCTACGTAGTGGCAAGTTAAATTAGAACCTATCAGATCCCAATAAATTTCCCATCTACATAATATAATATGAAAAATATTAGATTTGTTTTGGCTGTAGGTAATTATAAAATATTGATAATTATGTTGGGATAGCAGCCAATTAAACACGCAGGTTTTCTCTTTTTTCTTTTTAATCAACCCAAGCTTTCGAGCTTTTCTTTAGCTCTTCATCAGGGGTAAGAAATTGAGTAAAAATTGAAGATGTTTGTTAATCATTTTCATGGACAAGTGTACAGGATACAAACATACAAATATGAACTAATAAACCAAATAAAAATTAAATAACATAAGAAAGTTAATTCCAAAAAAGGTTTAAAATAATTTAGAAGTTTTTTACATTTTTTTATGAATAATTTTAATTGAAATTTTTGAAAGATGTCAATTTTATTTTTCAATTTTCAAAATTGACATCTTTCAAAAATTTCAATAAAAATTATTCATAAAAAAATGTAAAAAACTTCTAAATTATTTTAAACCTTTTTTGGAATTAACTTTCTTATGTTATTTAATTTTTATTTGGTTTATTAGTTCATATTTGTATGTTTTTATCCTGTACACTTGTCCATGAAAATGATTAACAAACATCTTCAATTTTTACTCAATTTCTTACCCCTGATGAAGAGCTAAAGAAAAGCTCGAAAGCTTGGGTTGATTAAAAAGAAAAAAAAAGAGAAAATCTGCGTGTTTAATTGGCTGCTATCCCAACATAATTATCAATATTTTTTAATATAATATGTATACAGTGTCACACATAAAGTACGCATCATATGAGAACATTGTGACTTCGCTAATAAGTTTGTGCTTTAAAAATGATGACAAATCACAATCATGCACACCACCTGATATCACGTATATTCGACAGACTGCTCTTTTTTGATTTTCAGAAATTCAATTTTTTGTAAATCCAAAAAATTAACATATTTCAGCTTAACAAGGTACAAGGAACAAGGTACTTAAATTATATGCACAAACATTATATGTTATAGCTGTCAATTTTGACAGCTCTCGTGTCAGTGAGAAACCTCATCTAGTGAAACCTGCATCCCTGCAATTTTACTGTTTTTGACGTAAAACTGATTTACCAAATGTCAAAGATGACGTTGCAGTCGCTGTCAACTTCAAAATTTTCAGGCATATGGTGTGGGGTGTAAGCATTCATTTTAAAGGTATTTTAAAGAAAAATTTATCGCATATAAAAAAAGGATGAGATTCTATAATTTTTATTAATCTGTTTTTGAATTTTGTTTGAAATTTTCAGTTAATTACTCAGTCCGATAAACATAACTTTATTTTATTACCTAAATAATAATTCACTTTGTGAAGTGAAATCAACAGTTAGGGTATTATTAAAAAGAGTGAATAGGTATTGTGAAATCATTGGGAAAATTAGGTGTTTCGTTTTCCATGAAAACTTCGGAGTTACGGTATGCTATGCGTATAAAACGACGAAGGAAAGAGAATAGCTAAAAATCATATTATTTTTCCTACTTCAAAGTAAGTGGATGATTTATTTGAAGTTATAATTAACCTCTCAGTGTTAACTGGGGCTTTAATTATCAATATCTCCTACAATCGCTACTGTTTACATTACATAACGGTAAACCTATTATAATTATGCAATCTTAGGGCATTATGATAAACCGTCTCAGTGCTCAGCTCCAAGATAAGTTAATTAAAGTTGAAACTCAATTGTTAATTGGTGTATTTATCTCATTAAGCTGACGTTTATTAATGGTTATGCCACCTGAATCGAATTTTTCATTTTCGCAACTCGAGAGCATATCATAAGCAAACCCTGATGAAAATTCATCATTTCTAGACTAAATTCAGTTCAAAATATATATAGGTCGGACTTATAATTTGTATTTCAGCGTAAAATTTTATTCTTCAGATGCATGTTTTTACGTTGGAAGCTTCAAAAATTTAACTTTAAGCAAAGTTTTAACGTAACGTGATATTTATTTCAAAAGTGCATCACTCTATTTTCCATTCTAAAGCACCAGAAGACAAAAGTAATAAAACCTGACATATGACGGCATCTTAAAATTTTTATCTCCATTTTTAAAAACAACTATGACACATGATAATGCAGCGATATTTTTGACGCGAGGGTGCGGAAATATGTACAGCCGTTTGTAAAGCATCAACAGGATTCATATTCATACGTGCAGTTATGTGTCAGAATATCGGATTATTCAGTATGAGAGGAATCGCAATATACATGACTGAATCGAGTGAATATATTAAGTGGAGTACAGTCGCAGTCTAGCAGCAATCTACAGGTTGCAAACTTGAATTCTATGTAAAATTGTAACTCACACTTCCATATATGACAAATATCACACATCAGAATGGAGTCGGAACCGGTCGATGGTGCTGCATTTTACCTGATGGTCTTTATATATTTATATTTGCGCACGAACAAAATCGTGCCACTTCTTGAGCCATTTAAAATCTACCTGTGATGAGTTCGTTTGAAATATGATGAGCATGTCCATTCTGTTTTTTTTTTTTACAAAAAAAAAGTATGTAGAAAATACTTGTCAGAAATTAGTAGGTCAAACTCTTAAGCATTAATGTTTAGTCCAAAATAATGGGACTTTCTTCCTGCTCACTGTTCATATAGGCTCTTTCAAGATACAGGGTGTGAAAGTTAAAGTTACAAAGAAGTAGCGTGGTAGCGAGTCTCCCTTCAAGCCCCTGATGCCAATTCGACGACCAATAATACTTGCAAACATATAGATAAATAAAAATACAATATGGATTTTTGCATATGCGAGACTTTCTAGTACCAGTCATGACAAAATTCGCTTCTATCTCACTAGCAACAAGCATCATAATTACTGTTCGAAGAACTGCATCCCAGAAAAATTAACATTGAGGGAAAAGTATATGTGTTAAGAATTTGATTAAAGAACATGGATGTAAGAGGATAATATTGATTTTTATTAACCGAACTTAATCAGGTATAGCAAATACGGTGTTGTTTTTAGAAGTAGTAATTACCTAACGTGATATATTTGTTAATGATTTTAGTTTGATAAAACACACACATACATATATGGTTAATATGTTCAGAGTCTGAAGCCGGTACTGGATATAGGTAGCAAGATAAATAGGAGTATGTAAATTGAAATTGCTCGTATTTAGCTTCAATAACATCTGTATGTTGGAGCTGCATTTAGTTGAACCGAATATGCAAAACCGTTTTAAAAGATACGCCTCATTTGCATTGCTATTGCGATCGAGAATCAGATACACTTATTTTATGTGCTTAATTTAACAATAACATTAATATTGTGTCTCTTTGTGATTCTGATAAGACTCCTAAGAATAGGAGCCGTTTGTCTCTGGATTCTTTCATTTGGGGAAAAATGTCACTCCGGCTTGACACACTTGGGCCTCCGAAGGAGAAAATTACAAATGCCTACAAATCTTGGTTTCACATTTAGACCAACTTTAACGCGAACGTGGTAATAAAGCTCGATATATAAATATCTCTCTTTCTACTCCTCTGCAACGATTCCGACAAACAGATTAAATATTACCTGCATGCAACTCGATTCACCAATTTATATTTACGATATTCACATCGAAAAGTATTCAATATCTGTTTTATAAAACGCATCTGTTTATATTAATTTCGTTAAAATCTTTAAATATATCACCCCCTGCCTTTCGGAAACATGGATATATTCAAGACAAAACCAGAAATGCTATTTTAGCTCTAATTAATGATATCTTAATCATAAATCGAGTAGGTATACGGCAGTTGTAACACGGCAATTGCTATATACGTCAAGGTACCTAACACCGAGTATTTACATATAGCCATTTGTCTTTGGTATTATCGCTATCAGGAATCGGTAACCTTAAGGAAGGCGTTTTATTCGGAATAAGAATCTCATACAATTTACTGTGCACTGTTACAAATACGGCCGTTTAAATATCATATGATTTTTATGCCACCCCTCATTCATTTCTGAATATTAATTCTTATTTATTTAAGAAGTGCATAATATAAAAGCATTAAATCTACATCGTAAATATTGTTCTGTTCTAGGGTATACATTGTGTCATGTTACATTTCACGAGAGCAATATTAAGAAAAAAACTGTTCTCAAATTTTCGATTTAACCCCTGTATTTACAGGGTGATCTCGAAAAATAAACTGTTTGCTCTTGAAGTGCATAACAGTGCATAACATAAATAAGCTTAGACTTCAGGCCAGAAAATCCAGGTAAATTTCTTATGGAAACAGGTTTTGGGAAGAAAACAATTAAAATCAACTTGTCTCCAAACTAGCCTTCATTTCTGATCGATTTAAGAATTTTTTTGTTGACACCAAAATGAAAAATGTTGACTACAGCCAATTTACATTTGCACGTTTTCAGTTTTCACGTTTTTTTTTCGAAGAAAATTATTAAGCTTTTGCGAAATTAGGAGCGAAAAATAATAATTCTAAATAGAGCCTTCAAAGTACGATTAAAAAAATAAGACAAAAATTCTTGTAATAAAAACCTGAGAGGTAAAAGGGCTCACGCTCTTGCAGGAAAGCAGCGTAAATAAAATTATGAAACCAGGAGACATTTAAAAAAAAATAGAGGCAATGTGAATTTTTAAACTTATTTTAAGGGACGTCACTTCTCAGGGGAGACTTGATCAAATATTTTTTAATTAAAACCACCCTCACCATTAAATTTTATCAAGGATTCACCACTTTAACTTTCTGTACTGATCAATGAAACTATGAAACACCCTATAGGCATAACTCTTACCGCGTACCACGTTATTTCAAAGTTTTTTCATGTATAGAACCGCATCACTTTGGAATAGCATTCCAAAGGGCGTGCTTCCTGACGAATATAACCTGCAACGATTCAAAACGAACGTGAATAGACATATCCGTTCATGCACCGCCCCCGGATTTTCCTGCAGTGCATGTGCATTTTCAATCAAAAAAACTCTTCCGATTCACAGTCCACAAAAATAGGTAGATAGAAAAAAACCTAATTGAAAATTATACATAGAATCTTAATTAGATCTTACTACTTTGGTTCTTTTTTATCGACTCATTTTCTGGGAATAGGATTCCCCGTCAGATATAGCTGATCAAAGTAGAGTTATCAAAAAGGCCTACGACAATTGGAAAATGGTGTCCAGGAGCGCAGATATGGACGCAATAGAACAAAAGTAAATCATAATGAGAATAAACTCACGTCGGCATATCAATAATTGATAGAAGACATACAACGACATCTAGAATAAGCTAGTGATGGTACAGCAGTCATGCAGTGCAATGAATATGGTTGAGATCAATGAATTCGAAGAGCACGAGACCCAGGCACAGACGAAGCCACTGTCTTATCGAGAAGGTTGAAAGGTTCATGGGTATGTAATATGGAAAGATCAGACTACTTCACGTTCACGGCCATGCAATGGGGAAGGAGACCCAGAAGCAGTTCTAAAAATTCAGGCAGCGAGTTGATGAGGGAGACACAGATCTATGGAATGAGGACCTGGCTTACCAGGTTGACGATCCGTGGCTCTATAACGTACGGCATGTTCTTAAAGACTGAAGATTGGGTTCCATAAATAGATTTTATTTTACATATACATATAAAAATATATATAATGAGTCTCGAGTTACGAAGATTTGGGCATTAGTGTGCAGCGTTACATATAGGTAAAAAAAAAATTTCCTTATTCAAAAAAAGCAATATCCGGCAAAAGTTGGGATTTACAGTGTATAAGCAGTAAAGTTTTCCAGATAAAAAAAAAAAATTCACTCCACCCCCGCAACGCCCCCGAAATTTTCTTGATTATTTTTTTTTATTTAAGAGGAATTAAAATTTGGGTTTTGATCAGAAGTCACATTTAAAAATAAAAATAAAAAAATTCTTTGAATTTCCACCCCCGCCACCACCCCCAAATTTTTTTTCAAAAATAATTCACAGAATTCATTATTGCAATAGACCTTAAATATAAGATTACCTACTATAAATAGAGACTTTTTGTATATTTTCATTTTTCTGCCTGATATCATCTTCCACCCCCGCCACTGCTATTTTGCGTACCAGTTAACGCAGAAGTACCTTATCTCAGGACGTTGACAAAGAAGTGTTGCGGACGAATGCGGAGGGAGGTATGAAAATCATGTGCTCCTGATTTTCGTGTTCCGTGCTGCGACTTCCGTTCTGGTGAAACATTGATCAAAAGTCAATCCGAGGATTATATTTTGACGGTCCCAAGGACTAAGGACCAAACTAGCTCACTTTCTGAAGATTTGAAGCGCCGAACGACTAATGTTGAAGAACACATTGTTTTGATCGGAGAACCGGATTCTTACTATCTGGGACACGTGTCACCGATATCGTCCAGTGCTTCAAATATTTTTAAAAGCATTTTAGAATTCATTGATTTCTCTCACCAGTCCTTGAACAATTTGGAAGTTATTGGTTGCGATGGGACCGTAACTAATACAGGGCATAAAGCTGGCATTATTGTACATTTGGAACAGCATATCAAAGCTCCGGTCCAGTGGTTCATTTGTCAGCTGCATGCAAATGAACTCCCGCTACGACATTTGATTCAGCACTTAGATGGCAGTGCACAAGGACCAAAAGTTTTGTCAGGAGTAATAGAAAGGCACTTCAAAACTGCGAAGAACTTCCTAGAGTTAATTTTGCTGTAATAACTGCTACATTTCCAGATATTTCTGCATAAACTTTAAGCACAGATCAGAGGTATCTTTTCGATATTTGTCGGCTAGTTTCTACCGGTTTATGTGACGAAGGTTTACTAAAAAGGTAACCTGGAAAATTAGTTCATTCTAGATGGCTTACGACTGCCAATCGAATTTTACGGCTCTATGTTTCCACCCAAAACCCATCACAAAATCTTCAAATTCTTGCGGAATTCGTTGTGAAGGTTTATGCCCCGATGTGGTTTGCCATCAAAACTAAATCATCATGTGTTTATGATGCAAAGCATCTGTTTGATACCATTAAATGATCAAGGTCCAAGGTATCCACCACAGAAACTATTAGATGTCATCGATCCAGTTATCCAAAGAAATGGGTATTTTGGACACCCGAAAAATATGTTATTGGCAATGTTTGCGGACTCCAATAAAGTCATTCGAGAACTGGCATTTAAACGAATTCTAAAACAGTCACATTCTCAAACAGAACTTCGTCCATTTGTTCTACCCAAATTTAATTTCAGAGAAACTGTAATCTTTTAGAAGACTGGCAGGGATTTACTCTTACCGAACCACCTTTGTTGAGAAAGATACCTGAAGACGATCTGGGAGAGATTGTGGAAAATCCATTTGATTCTTTGGTTTTTAAGGAAATATTGAAGTTCCCATGTTACACCCAAGCAGTAGAAAGGGCAGTAAAGCTTATAACCGAATCTTCCATATTAGTAACTGATTCACAGAAGCGTGACGGTGTTATAAGAAACACTATTTTTTCCAGACAGAGGTTATGCCAAAATTTAATACAAAAAAATATTTTTTCAATTCTAATAAATAAAGTACTCTATAACAATTTTACATTATATTTTTCCTTGTTTTTAGTGATTTAGGAGCCTTATTTTGGAATAAATAATTAAAATTTTGGAAAAAGTGTATCGATTATTTTTCTCAAAATTAGGTAGGTACCTATTAATTTTTGTATGTTACTGCGGGAGTGGAAAACATCTTTGCAACTAAAAAACAAAACAACTGGTGACTTTTGCTCTTGAAATTGGATACATTCTGTCCCATTAGGCATTGAAATTAAAACAAAAAAAATTTTAAAAAAATTAAAATTTTGCGGGGGTGGAAAAAATTTACTTTTTATTTTTTTTTCTATTATTTTGTTATTCTAACCTAAAATCCCCTCTTTTGATCCCCGTTAGAATTTCCAAATAAAAAATTTATTTTAACGCTGCACCCTATTGGGCATCCAACTTAGAGAGGAGGCAATATCGATTTAGGTCGCAGCCTTGGTGGTGGACGTCAAGGACGATATAGTCGATGGTGAGTAGTGTTTAAAAGGATCTCGTGGGGCGCTCGAAATCCATATTTGAATTTGGACGATGGCAAGGAAGCTGTGTTGAGGAAATCAGCTATCTCTTCCTTTAGGGTGAGTTAAATAGAGTCTAAGTTGACCTGTTATGAAGCCTACGGCTGGCCTACGAACTAGAGTTTGTCGTTCCAGCACGGAGCGTCAAAAAAGACTTGAATCTCGCTGATGTGTCTGCAGATATTCCAAGGATACAAACACAGTTATGATGTTTATTGGTAAATTAATTGGGATCTAACATTTCTGCAATCCAACACAAACTTTTCTTCAAAGCCGAAAATAATTATCGAGCATGCTAAAGATATAGTTAAACCACCAAAATAGCTTTTTTTTTAGTCCTCTTCATAGTTCAGTGAGTCAATCTTCGTAAAGCTATCGACTATATACTATATACATTATTGTGTTAGCTTAAAATGACTCCTTTTTGTTTTAAAATAATTTCAAATTTCTGTAGGAACTAAACTCAGAATAACTTATAACTTTTGAAAGGTTGTTGTCAGTGTTTAACTTTCAAGCAGCATGGTATAATATTATCAATATCATTGCTATAGGTGGATTTCTTTTTTAATTTCCTCCTTACGTATTTCAGCGAGGGAAGTTTATCCGTTACATGCAGCATCAGTGAAGCGGCAGGGCTTATGCTGAAATTGTCTATATGGTATTATAGAGACGATAAGTGCAAGTGTTATGTTGTTAGATCGTATAATAGATATTATCCAATGACATAGATAACTCGTAATGCTTCTAAAACTCGGTGCTAACGATACGATGCTGTGTTTACACCAAAATGGTAGGTAAAGGTACAGAGGTACCGTACATATTGCATTATGTGATTCGTGCAAGTGAACTAAAACTGACGTATCAGTTGCAAGTAATGACGCAGGTCATATATATAATATGCCCGGATAATGGGGAATCCGGCTAAGCCCGTTGAGAATACGGGAATTATAAGCAGTAAAATCGCTTATTCCAATGTATTACACATAATGAAGGTGCGAGACCGTGACATAGCCGATAACCGTAATCTGGCAGCATATACATACACATACAAACATACACCTAATGCACTCACGCATACATTAATACACACATACAAACATTGTCGTGGATGAGAATAGTTTCAATAGTTTATTGTCGAAATTTACCTTGCCGGTGTAGTTGCTGCCGGAACCGAAATGTCCTTATACATAACTTCGGAAAAACCTTTGAATTAGATTGGATTAAAAATTTGAGTTACAATCGAATTAAAACATTGATCAAAAGGTTTACTGTGACGTGCGGAATGCATTTAATTGAACGCATGTGAATACGGATTCGAGAATATCGAAACGTATGTTTAGGTGCAGAAGACTTTCGATATGAATTTAAATATTTTTCTCCAATAATTATGGGAAAAATCTGGAAAAGCTTTGAACTGGAACAGATTTTGAGAGATAGGTGGATTTTTTTTAAATAGACGGTCCTTTTAATTTTTTCTAGCCCGTTAGATCAAGAGGTCCAATTTAACAAATAATTCAGTATTTTAATCGACAAATAGCAATTAATTGCATAAGGCGTAAAAACCAGTTTTTGATCACTGTATTTCTGTGCACTAAATCACATGACGGAGGAAGCAGCCAGGGAATTAACCACGCGCCATCCAGCTCAACGTCTTCCGCATGCAAATGACTGGGTAGAGGCGAATTAGGGCTAAGACAACTGATGAACTGAGGTCAATTTTTGTCAGCCATGACGAATTAAAACTGTTATCTTTCGAGAGGAAGATTTTGAAGACGGTTGATTGAACTGAACCAAAAGAAACTGCATGTACATCATAAAAGATTCGATGTAAATTCTCATAAATATAGTCATTTATAGTCAATTTCTTTGCAGATCAAATCAAAATCAAATCAATGTCGATCAAATTGGACCATTTGTTTTGCATTAGAAACTGGGTACCGAAACAGTCTTGGCATTGTTGAAAAATGCTTTTCAAGATCTTCTTCAAACCTGTCATTTGCTTTCCTTGAGATATTGGAGCTGCAAATGGATGGAATTTTTTCACATGGAAGACTGTGTATAGTGACTGAACGATTTGATAAGTTTAGTGATAACGTTTATTCAGCATTGTTCCCAGATTTGACATCAGGGAACTTATTCTTATGAGATCAGTTAAAACAGTCTACAGAGCTAATAATAAGTTTATTACTACAAACAGCAGCAGTAAAAAGCAAAAACAATAAAATCCAAAGGTTCCAAGGAAAGATTGTTACAAAAGCAAGACCATTCAAGTAAAAACTAAATCGTTCTGAACAAGTATCTATACTCTCAGATATTTTTCAACCGAATTCGGTTGTTGCTTTTTTGACAATAGCAGTTGCTTCGAAATGAATTTTGATTGAAAAGGAAGCTGTTGGAATTTTTGACAGAAACTATACGCCGATATGTGATATGCAAGAAATTGACAAATATCATAAGACAAATGTAGAAGTGTTGAGCATTATTCACTCTATTTCGATCCTCATGTATCTCATCACTCATCAGAGATGCCATATTTGACGCCAAGAGCACATTTTTAGAGTTTCGGAGTAGTGGCGTGAAATCAAGTCTGCCATTATCTTATTCGTGATTTCTTGACCCAGTCACCATACTTCCAGTTGCCAGGGGCCGTTGTAGGGAAAATCGATTGGTGCTTGTGTTCATCTGACAAGTGAAATATAATCGAATCAAGTTCTAGTTTTATTCGTTTCTTTGGTACTTATCAGCTCTACATAACGACACTGATTCTCCAAAATGAATAATCATCATTCCGTTTGCAAAGTCGTTTGAATTGCTTTGAGTAGGTAGACTTTGCCACTTATGTATTGGAACATTCCGCAATATGAATAATTATGTATGTTATATGCATTTTGCTCCGACTTTGAAAGTACATCGTATATTTCTATCGAGAGCTAGTTTCTTTATTTTCTCAAATTCCATCGGAACTCAACGTGAACGATGTTTTTCATATATGATACAAATTTGCGGCGTATCAGTACAATAATAATAGACTAGTCAGAGCAATATTCGTTTGAATACACGCATACACATTTTTCATTTCAAACTAGTCATCCTCAATAATCTTTTGATATTACTTTTTTTTGTGAAACGAAACAGGTCTCATTTGATATCAACGGGAAGCTACAAAGGCAATATTGCAATAATTTTATACTTCACCTAATACTCCTGTCAATTGACAGAAATCATTCCAACCAATTGACAGAAATGCTTGGAGAGAGGTGGATTTTTCATACACCGATCCAGTTCGCTATTGGCTGGCTCTAATAACAACCCCTCTTCAACATCCCCTAGTTACAGACCCTACCCTTAAAAAAATGCATAGCACCCTGTGTATACTTTCGTATTTTCAAAAGAAGTATTCGATTCTTTATTCAGCTGTTTTTTCAAAATCAAAATTAATCCAGAAATAACCTTGAAAAGAGTCATCTCAAATGAAATAACAGGCCACGAGTATTAGTGTGATTTAAGAATAAATTATATTTTTTATACTAACTTTTTTTACCAGAATGTACTTTTTAATTGTATCTACATGTAATTTTATGTTATTCACCTTAGCAGTGTGTATTTTAGTGCACAAATCTAGCTTGCGCAGAAGCTAGCATAAAATGACAAAGTGTCTTTCAGGATATAATATACAATTCGTATTGTTATAATAGAGAGTTACTTACCAGTACAGTATTTTTATATTTAAAATTTCGGTTTTTTCCAAGTTATTTTGAGGCCGAACTTTTTCTAAACACCTCGTGTCTCTCTAAATTAAAGCTATTTTTTGGACTGAGCTTTTATCTCTTATAGCTAAGGATGGGATAACATTGATGCGGGATATTGGAAACGGTGAGAGATACGATGTCGGTTATATTAGAGATAACTTGCACAATTTTATAATTATGCTTATTGAGAATCCGAAAAAAAAAACCTTCTTGCGCATCAATCGCAGAAACAGTGTATTTTTATGCGATTCAACTATGAAAATTTTTGCCGCCTTTTAAATTGGCTTTCTGAATTTTTCAATAGTCAGGTCGAATTTGCGTAGTGGTTTACTGTGAAAATTTCATTTCATTTTGTTTGAAAGCGTGCCATAAAATAGATTTTTACATATAATAAACCAAAAAAAAATTGGCAAAATTTAACAATTTCGTCTCTTGTCCTATATACCCGCCACTGACTAACTTTAAAAAGTTACAGGCGAGTTCTGAAAACCGAACATTTGAAATTTTAGAGAAATAAACATCATGTAAAAAAATTCGAAAAACTCCGCCATTTCTCTTATTTGCTTCTTTAAATTTTAGAGAGTTACAAGCTATTAGTGTAGTTGTCTACTCCGAAAATTTCAGGTAAATTCCCTCAAAAATGTGCTCATAATCAATTAAAGAAATTTAGCCATTTTTACCATTTTCTTACCCACGCCACTAGCTTACTAATGAAAATAATAAAAATTTTATTGCATTAATTCAAATTTCAAATCATTTTAATCCAATCTTGTTACCTAATACAGGTTTGTATAGGAGTTTTTATTTTCTGCAATTGGGGTTGGCAGGAGCAGTCATATCTGCATGGGTGGTCCCGCCCGAGCCGAGCGCGAT
The DNA here is from genome assembly GCA_910589415.1 of Malachius bipustulatus. Lineage (NCBI taxonomy): Eukaryota > Metazoa > Arthropoda > Insecta > Coleoptera > Melyridae > Malachius > Malachius bipustulatus. Next base: position 7,036,127 of record OU342639.1, read on the forward strand.
GAAAACGGCTGGTCTGGTGCTGGTGCTGGTTTTAAATCAAGCAGTCCCGGGTCTGAATATTACATTCAATCGTTAAACAAGCCTTTAATTGTCATCCTCATTATTTTGTTGTGAAAAGTTTTCTTTCTATATTGCTTATACAGGGACTAAAAAATAGCCTTTTTCCCTAAAATTCAAAAAGCCGCCATTTTGAAACGGCTCGATCGATTTTGCTTAAAAATGCAATACCAGACCACTACTTGTGGATAATATCTTCCTCCCATAAAAATTTCAGCCTCCTAGATTGAAAACTGCTACCAGAAAACCGTGCCACAGGACCGGATGTTTCGAAATTTTAAAGGACACCCTGTAGAAGTAACGCGACTTTTGAAAAATTTTTCAACGAAAATTTAACGTCATCCCAAAGTTTCACAAGAGTAAAAAATTTCTTCCACTAATCTTGAAAGATGAAGCTACTAGAGCGTTTTTAAAATTTTAGAGATATTTACATCATGTAAAATAAATTTAAATATCTCCCCCATTTTTTTTATTTGATCCTTGAAATTTTTGAAGATTAAAGAGTATTAGTATAGTTGTCTACTGTGAAAATTTTAGTTTAATTCCTTCAAAAATGTGCTCAAAAACTGTTATAGAAATTAAGCCATTTTCACTCTTTTCCTACCCACGCCACTGGCTTATTAATGGAAAAAATTCAAATTTTTTTGCATTAACTCAAATTTCAATTAATTTTCTTTCAATCCTGTTAACTTGATGTGAAAGTTTTTTTGCCATCTTGCTCATACAGGGATTCAAAAAATAGTAAATCTTCAGCAAATTCAAATAGCCGCCATTTTGAAATGGCTCGGCCGATTTTGCTCAAGTGCAATACCAGACAACTCCTTGTGGACATCTTACTCTCACAAAAATTTCAGCCTCCTAGATTGAAAACTGCGGCCAGAAACCGTGCCTCAAAGTCCGGATTTGGGGAACTTTGAAAGGACACCCTGTAGAAGTAACGTGACTTTTGGAAATTTTTTCAACGAAAATCAAAAGTCATTCCTCAGCTTTACAAGAATCCAAAATTTCGTTCACTAATCTTGAAAGATAAAGCTACAGGAGCGTTTTGAAACTCGAAAAATCGTGATTTTGGAGAAATAAATATATATATATATATGTATATATATATATATATTGATAGAAGGTACTATGTGACTTCAAAATCAGATACGCATAATTCGTTGTCACTTCATATATGACGTTGTGGCTTCCGATTTCGGAAGTCACAACGTTTCGCCTTATTGAGTGCATATATAGCTTCAAGATGGCGTTAGCAGTCCGTATGCAAAAATTTTTGTGGAAGTGATTTGGACCCCCTGGTACCCTCAAGATAACATTTTAGTTCCACAATAATCCGCTGACGCTAGCATCGCGTTTTACTGCAGTTACGGCCTGAACGTTCTCACTTCCATCATATATGCTATATAAATGACCATTTATGTACAATAGGACACACGATGTGATATCCAATTTTGGCAACGCCGTAAAGCAATAAATTTGACCTCGTTTCGTTGTTAAATTCATTTTCCATTCACTGGTAAAGTCTGCATGAAAACAAGTTCCAAGATTCTTAATTGGACTCGGAAGCCAATTACATATTTTATCCTGGTGAATATATTGATATCCTACCTACCGACCAGGAGCCTGTTTCACAAAAATATGAGTTATTAATAATAGTCTCTATTTTTATCATATCAATTTTTGTGAAACACTGACCGACTAATATAATTGAAATAAACTATAAATAATAGTTCATTAATAAGCTATTACTTAATAGACTATTACCATTATTTTGAGAAAAACTATTGAAAATCCCTTATATTATGAGCTCTATTACTATTAATAATAAATAGTTAATAGTGTTTTGTGAAACAGGCCCCTGAACCTACCTTCGCCATTAGGATTTCATTATAGCTAATTTTGTAATTACCACCTACTTTGCATGTAAAAATCACACCCCATGTTAACTTCTGTTATCTTGCAACTTAGAAGTCGTTTTTAGCTTTCAATAATCGTGCAATCAGCGAGGCGCGTGTTATCTACTTCACAATAAAATCTGTCAGAACAATCGGACTCTGTTTAATTTAATTATACTTCACAGTACATGGGGATCTTGGAAACGGCATGAGATACAGGAGATACAGGGTCGGTTAAATTAGAGAAAAGTTGCACAATTTGATGCTTAATAAGAAACTGATTTTTTTTCTTTTGAATATTTTCAGTCGTTGTTGAAATATCCTGAAAAAACTGAAAAATCTAAATTTCTTATTTTAGCCATATCTTTTTTATTATTGCAAATTAATTAATTATTTTTTGCAGGCTTATATAATATCGTCAAAAGCTATCCATATGACGTTACAAAAATTTTCAAAGCCGACTAGATCCCAAGAGTTTTCGTAGCCAGCTTTTGTTTTTCTTATGGCCGCCATATTGATCTTTTATGTCATTCGGTATAAAATAAATAAATCGAGGAAACCATTAAAAATTAATAACATTCGATAACAAAAATGTCAAGAATTTTATTCTTTTTTCAAAAAAAAAAATAAATCTTCATACCGAATATCATATAAAAAGTAAAAAAACCTAAAGCAAGTAATATGACTTCATATTAATGTAATTGGGTGAAAAAATGTTTTTTTTTTTAAAAAAGAATAATAAAATTTTTGAATTTTATTTCATGTTATTAATTTTTGGTTTCCTTGATTTATTTTACACCGAACGACATACAAAATCAATATGGCGGCCAAAAGAAAAATAAAAGTTGGCTATGAAAACTTTGGGATCTAGTCGGCTTTGAAAATTTTTGTAATGTCAAAGCTTTTGACGACTTATGTAAGCTTACAAAAAATAATAATTCATTATTTCCCAATAATAAAAAAGATATGACTAAAATAAGAAATTTTGATTTTTCAGTTTTTTCAGGATATTTCAGCAATGACTGAAAATATTCGAAAAAATCTTATTAAGCATCAAATTGTGCAACTTTTCTCTAATTTAACAGATCCTGTATCTCTTGCCGTTTCCAAGATCCCCATGTACTGCCGCTTCCACTGGACACACTGTATACTCATACATTAGGTATTTAATAGAGTCATAACTATTTCGAAACTAAAATATCGAAATTTCTTATTTATTGCTGTTGAAAATGAACTGAATATTTTTGTAGGTTCACACAAGTCATTTGACATTTGACATTTCAAAAATTTTCAAAGTCGACTAGATTCAAGAGTTTCCATAGTCTACTTTTGTTTTTCCTATAGCGGATGCGATATCTATTGTTTTTCATGTCGTTCGGTCTAATAAAAATTAGGGAAACGAAAACTCTAATCTAGATTTTTTTATTCTAGTTTTTTAGAAAAAAAAATTATATTCGCCGAATTAATATAAAAAACCACAAAGCGAACTATCTGTGAAAAAAAAATTTCTTACGGAAAAAGAAGAATAAAATTTTGAATTTTTTTTTGCACATCTGCAATTATATAAAATTCTGTTTCAGATTCGAAGTAAGTATAAAATTGTGCACAATTTAAACGACCCTGTAGCCGGTTCCGATATCTTTGACCCTGTAGTAAGCCACGAAATAGTTATACAACCCTGTATAATTATATTAAACAAAAGTCGGTTTTTCTAACAGGCTGTATTGTGAAGTAGATGACATGGACTATTATTGAAAAATAAAAACGATTTCTAAGCTGCCAGGCAACATAAGTTAACATAGGGTGGAATTGTAACTTTATAACATGAAATTCCCTATGGCAACGATTAAAATAAATGCTCTGTATACAGGGTGTTTCATTAAGGTAGGTGAGCGACCGTATCTCGGAAACTAATGGGCCTAGAACCTCAAAATAAAAAATTCCCAGACATAAGCGACAACGAGAAATTCAATGAAAATATTTTAGATGGCCGCACTTCCGGGAATACCGGAAGTTGACACCTACTCCTTTATTTTAACGGGAACACCCTGTAAAATATTTAATTTTTCAAATGTCTGAAGAAATCGAATACAGGTGGTTTTCACCATTGGAATTTAGATTGAGCGGTTTATGAGTTATAAACAAGTGAAAATCGAAAATTTTCAACTTCAAAGCAGTGTAGAACTAGAACGACTCAAGATATCTAAAAATGGTTAATGTCTCTATCCTAGCTTTTCATGTTCTATCCCATTATGCGGAGTAAATTTTAATACAGGGTGATGAAAATTATCCGTTTTTTCATCACCCTGTATTAAATTTTAAACAACATAGTATAGGATACTATGTGAAAAGTTAAGATAGGGACACGTAAACGGGTTTTAGATATCTTGAGCCGGTCTAGTTCTACACTGCTTTGAAGTTGAAAATTTTCGATTTTCACTTACAAATACTTACAAATTGAGCTAGGTAGCAAAAATTTAAATGAGAGAACAATCTTGCACCTAACAATTTGTTTTCAAGTTTGAAAAAAATATTTACAAGAATAGTATGTACGTACAAAGTAAAATTTTTAACAAAATCAATTAAACATACGCCATTTTTTAAATTCTTACAATAAATATCTGAAACTTTCACACCTCACTATTGAAATGACATTAATATGTACAGGGTGAGTTTTTTTCAATGTTTAGTACAGGGATCTCGTAAACTACTGCAGTTAGAGGAACGGTTAAATGGGGAAAGAAGTGCAGTTTTATGAGCTTAATTCGAAACAGCTTTTGTTTTTTTGAAAATCTCCATGGCTTCCTAGATATTTAACATAAAGTAAATTCCGCGGATTTCTTTACACCGAGATAGCAGTCTTATTATTGGGATTAGAGAAAAATCGTAAAGGAAAACCTTTTAGACGATTTCATAGACAATAAAATGGCTTTACAATTTTTTTTATTTGCTGTGTCATTTTCGAGCTATGACGTAAACTTGTGTTTTTTAAATGTAAGTCATAGTTGGCTATGACATCATTCGATATGTCTTTTTTTTCTAAATACAACGATATAAAACTCGATATTGTTTTTTCGGGAAATAAAAAAGTTAGGACGGTTTTTAATTTTATTTCCTCAAATACGTGGTATAGGCGCTGAATTTTAGTTAATTTTGAATTGAAAATCTTATATGAATTAATAATTCAACGGGATAGCTAGTTTTTCGAGAAAAAAAAAATTAATTTTAATTCTAATCTTTCAAAAATCTTGTAACAATACCTACCTGCGCTGTAGAACTTTAGACTAAATATTCATATCAAAATGTGACGGTTGCTTAGCAACAGTAACAGAAACAGTGAAACTATAAAATTTGACAGTTAGTTACTTAGAGGCTTATAATTTCCATTGAACTTTAAGTATGAAGTCAGGTTTTGCAGAAGTTCTTAAATCGTATAACCTGCAAGGTGAATTACTAGTATGGAGTTTTCCAACCAAGAGAAGCGTGATATGATAGAATGATAGAATTCAGTGTCAAAAGAATGCTGTCAGGGCTGCGGAACAATATTTTCGCAGATATTTTAATCGTCGTTAACCTTTTATATTCAAATGTTTCATAATATTTTCTAGAGTTACTAGATGGCTATTAGAAAATTTGTAGTTAATTAAATAGGTATAATTGTTTGCATAGAGGATTACAAATTATTCTGCAAAAATTATCTATGTATAATTTCAATTTCAAATTCAACTGAGGTATATCAGTTAGTTATGCTTACATGGCCGCCTAGTTAAGTTGAGGAAATAAAATTAAAAACCGTCCTAACTTTTTTATTTCCCGAAAAAACAATATCGAGTTTTATATCGTTGTATTTAGAAAAAAAATACATATCGAATGATGTCATAGCCAACTATGACTTACATTTAAAAAAACACAAGTTTACGTCATAGCTCGAAAATGACACAGCAAATAAAAAAAATTGTAACGCCGTTTTATTGTCTATGAAATCGTCTAAAAGGTTTTTCTCTAATCCCAATAATAAGACTGCTATCTCGGTGTAAAGAAATCCGCGGAATTTACTTTATGTTAAATATCTAGGAAGCTATGGAGATTTTCAAAAAAACAAAAGCTGTTTCGAATTAAGCTCATAAAAAAACTGCACTTCTTTCCCCATTAAACCGTTCCTCTAACTGCAGTAGTTTACGAGATCCCTGTACTAAGCATTGAAAAAAACTCACCCTGTAGATGTGAGAGATATAAAAAAATCTTCAATATTTAGTTTGAAAAATACAGAGCACAAAATTATTTCAAACTTACAAAAGTGACAAATTTGATTTTGTTGGTCATTTACAAAGACCGATAATAATTTTAGTTAAAAAATGTGATGGTGAAACTTTACAGGTACAGTTTGTTAAGCTTGAAACTTTTACTTTAAAATGATCTGTTTAGTTTTATTGAAAAAGTTAAATAGATATATTTTTCTATTTTTTAAACAAAAATCAAATTTCTTTTAGTCCGAATTACGTGAAATTCATGTTAAATAAACTTAGATAGCTTTAACAAAAACAACAAAAAAAATTGCTTTGTCCAACTCATATATTTTTATAATAGGACCTCAAAACAGATTCAGTGAAAAATATATACGAGTATTTTTTTGATTTTATTTTAAGTGTAATTTGCATAAAAGTAACGTTTTTCAGTAAATCTATGGAAAATGTATTTTTGAAATATATTCTCAAGCTAAAATTTAGCTATGATGTAGCTTATAATCATGAATTAGAAAAAATTTGTTTGAAAGTTAGAGAGATACCTAGAGCATATGAGCATATTGAGCAGGGGCTCGGGATTTATAGCTTTTATATCGAGATACCTATTGATTTTTTTTTTGTTCTATTATTATTATTATAGCCGTTTTTAATAAATCAGTTTTTTGATCCGGTCATATTTGATCAGTCATTCTGAAATTCTATTTTTATAACATTTTATTTTTGATCAGCTATCTCACAAACACTTTAATATAATTTTTAGTTAAAATGCTTTTGAATTCTTTTTTATATGTATAATGCTTTCTATAAGATATCAAAGTGATTTCAAAAGTTTTTCAAAGGCCCGTTCTTTTGCTAATTATTCTGAAACGATGTATGTTTTTTTACTTAAGCCTTTACTCTACTGAAAAAAAAATTGATCGGTTCGGCACTACTAAAAACATTCAGTTCATAAAATATTTATCCATTGACAAATCCGTATGAATTTACTCATCTCCATCTCGAATCATTTAAGGTCGGGTATTCGAAACAAGATAGGTAGGTACATAACATACACAGCTATACTTTAAATTATTCATATAAAGTGGTATACATTCGCCTATGTGACTTCCGGATATTTGGCAACACTTCTGGACGCCACTACGTATCTGTCATCAAACTAGGCTATAAAATTGTCTGGAAGCCAGTTCGTATTTTGCGTGAACAGCTTATATACGAATTTTTTTTTTTGAAAAATCGTTACCCCTCTTTTGATATTATTGTTATTCAGCTTCCCCTCATTCCATATATGCAAAAATTTTTGTTTATATATTATCGGTTGCTACGGAAGTCAGGTCGCCCTCTCAACATAACGGAAGTCACAGCTTAACACGTATCAATATATATATATATATATATATCGTGGGCAGGTGAATTTTGGAAAACCACTTTTTCGTAATCTGGGGGTCATGATCGGTGGACATTTGATGAGTTTGGGTGATTTTTAGAAAGTGATGTCGTCCTCAATAGTGTATTTTTTTGTTAAAAAATACACTAATAGGAAAACTTCACGCTGAAATATGCGGAAAAAACTGAAAAAATCGAGATTTTCCTATTTCAGCCATGTCTTTTTTATTGTTGAAATTTAAATAAATTTTTCAGAGATTTACATGAGCCAACAAAAACTATCCATTTGACATTTCAAAAGTTTTCAAAACCGTTAGATTCCAGAGTATTCATAGTCAACTTTTGGTCTTCTTATGACCGCCATATTGTTTTTTTCTTATGTCGTTCATCGGTAAAAAAATCATGGAAACCAAAAATGAATAAATTTGAAAAAAAATTCAAAAATTTCGTTCTTTTTTTCGAAAAAAAAAAACATTTTTTCCCCGAATTACGTCAATATAAAGTAATATTACTTGTTTTATGGCTTTTTCATTTTTCTATGCTATTCGGTGTAAAAAGGTTT